>OX451741.1:1053664831-1054906929 GCA_948472305.1 Vicia faba
GAGACAGATTGCTTGATAACTTCTAACAACTTGGACTGCAATATGGTTGATTTGATGAAAATGAGATTGAGAGAGTTTTGGTGTATTTTTGTTTTGAAAGTGGCACTGTAATGGGAGGGGAAGAGGCAACGCGCCTTTTAGTTAGTCCACAAACCATAACTATATTAACGGTTTTGAATCGTAGGTATATTTCCGGTTAGTACCCAACTCTTCCAACGTAATTCATGTCTAACATAATGCGAACCAAAAATATATTTTTGATTTTCAGGAGTATTTTTGAAACTTCGCGTGGTGAGCTAGAAAAACATGGATGAAATAAGAAATTTTCCTTAGAGACACACCCCCACCCTTATGCCCCAACCCAGCCAACACACAGTTCAAATTAAATGGACTATATGTTATCTTGAACAAAAAAAGACTATATGTTATGTTTAACTAGTTAAAGGACCCGTGCATTCACACGGATCACGTAAAGTCGATATAAATATTAGATAAAGATTATATAGTTATGGTTAAGAAATGTATATAAAAATATATACGAATTAAGAGAAAAAAAATCTTTAAATGATGATTAACACATAAATTTTTAATTAATTTATTAAGTTGTAGTAGTTGTCAATATATATATATATTATATATATATATATATATATATATATATATATATATATATATATATATATATATATATATATATATATATATATATATATATATATATATATATATATATATATATATATATATTATGTTGAAAAATATAAATATACAGTCTAGTATACTTCACACACATATATAAGATTGATTATCTACCGGTGTGTTTGCATGATTGTGCAATATCGTTATAAATAGCAAATAAATATAATATAATGATGATTAAGAAATATATATAAAAGATATACAAACTAAATAGTGTTGACCCGTCAGAAATGTATGTTTTAGTACTTTAAAATATTTAAAATATTCCATAATAGAATAATAATCAGAATAAAAAATAGAAAAAATAAAATTTAAATAAAAACAAAGAATGAGCCTAAATGATGTTGTAAGGCCCATCGAGCTAGGAAACCCTAATTTAAACAAGAAAAATGGTAAAGAGAAAAAACATTAAATCAATTACTGAATGACCAATTAAAAGCAAGATACGTAGAATAAAACACACGATACCTCCCTCTGCTTGTCACGCTTTCATTTTTTTCATCTCTCTTGTTCACCGTCGATTCCTTCTCATTTTTGTTTCTCTTTTCGTCTTTTCATCTTTCTCTCCTTGTTCTCAAACTCGCTCTCTCACTCTCTGTTCTTTCTAAATCTCATAAAAAACAAACAACAATCCTGCTTTCATTCTCACGGTTCCTTATCATTTTTTCACAGTTCCGATTTCGTTTGCATAACCTCAAAACTCGAATCCAAACTCTTTATCTCTTGTAAGTCGCTTATTACGATTATGTTTCAATAATCATCTCTTTGTTTTGACTATGTTCGGTTACAAAGTTTTTACGAATTTGATTTTAGTTTTCACAAGAAAAACAACAATCAATCAACACAACCACACCTGAATTTGTAGCTTGAACAAGACAAAGTCTAAAAAATAAATTGAAAATTCTTCGCATGTAAATTTTTCTCATATACTTCTATTCTTGTGTCTCTAATAAAAAATGTTCATGAGAGCTCTCTAATAGCACAAATGAATTTATTTAATGTTTTTTTAATCTTCTATCATCTATAATAATATAAAAAACATATATGTCATAAAAAAGATATTTATATTCATCACAGCCAATTTATCATGTATCTATTAATCATTATTATTTTTTATTTTTTTTTTTTTTTTTTATTAAAGTAACAATTCTTAATAATGCTATAGATGAAATTGTAACTAACTATTCTTCTTACTTTTATTATATTAAAAGTAGAAATGGTTAATGCTATAATTTTGATAGGTACTACTGAACAAAATGTATTTAAACTTTCAATTTATTTTAAAATTAATTATTAAAAAAATATTTAATTTCTATTAATTTAGTTTTTTATTTATTTATTTTGATTTTCTTATTTTAAAAATTATTATTAGTTTCATTTTTAAATTTTCTTTTGAATTTTCGTCTTATTTTAAAAACTATGATTTTTGTTCATTTTTAAGTTTTAAGTTGCAATTTTAGTCTCCTTTCTAAATTTATTGATGATGAAAAAGTGATCAAAATTCAAAATAAAACTTAAAAATGAAATTAAAATTACAATTTAAAATTTAAACAAGGAACCAAAATCATAATTTTTAAAATGAGGGGACAAAAATTTAAAAAAAAAACTTAAAAAAACGAATGAAATAGTGATTTTTAAAATGAAAAGATAAAAAATAAAAATAAAATTAAATAGAAGAACTAAAATTGTAATTATGATTAAAAAAAAAAGTGAAATGTGATTAGACAATTGGATAACGAAAGTTAGGGGTTAAGATAATTTGTTAATTTCATAAGTGAGCATCCAAATCAGCACCATTTCTTCCCCCACCGCCTCAGTAACCGTGCCACTCCATTCAGCCGCACCGGAGTAACCTTCCCTCCCTTCTCAAATCACTACACCGGTAATTAACTTTCTTACTCATTCTTCACTCCTCTATCGTTTTCAATCTCAATTCATTCCAAATCGCAATGCTCCATTCACTCTTAATAATCTCAAATTAGGTTAATCATCGCAATTCTCTAACAAAATTTTGTTCATGTGTTTGCTTCAGAGATGGAAGAACTAGCCGCCGAGAAACATGTTCGATATATACTATCAGTCGAAAAGGTTACTTCACTCGATTTAGTGTTGATCCATTACTTGTGCTAATTACTACTATCTTTTATGTTCGAATTCATTTTAAATATTTGTTTAATTCTGTTTTCCAGAAGAAAGATAGTTTTGAATCCGTCGTAATGGAGCATCTGAGGATGAATGGCGCATACTGGGGACTAACTGCTCTTGATATTTTGGGAAAGCTCGACACTGTCGATGTCGATGAAGTTGTGTCATGGATCATCAGCTGTCAGCACGACTCAGGTTGTTGTTCACTTTCAGAATTTGAATTTATATACTTCACTGATGCAGATATTTTACCCTACTTAGTGGGATAAGGCTTGGTGGTTGTTGTTGTTGTGATGTGGATATTTTCTTTAACTTATGAAATGTGTGTTGTTTTGAAGGTGGATTTGGTGGAAATGTTGAACATGATCCACACATCTTGTATACGCTCAGTGCCGTGCAGGTGCTGGCCCTCTTTAATAAGCTCGATGTTATTGATGTAGATAAGTTGACAAGTTGTATCCTTTGACACTCCTGTTAGCTGATTTTGAAGGTTCTGTAATATTTATTCACACATTTTTAGTGTTACCGGCATAATGTTGCTGTTTCTGTAATACTATCATACTGTTCATTTATCAGGATGTGTGGCCTCGATTGGCTATCATACTTTTTCTGTCGTGCTTAAATGACTCAATATGTTTTCTAAAGTAATCAATAAAACGACATTTGTTATGAATTTTGATGCAGTTAAATTGGTTAGTTACCGAAATTATAATAGTGAAATTAAGTTAAGTATTAAATGTAGTACTGGATCTTGTGTTTCTTAATATTAATGTTAGATATTGTCAGCCTGCAAAACGAAGATGGCTCTTTTTCAGGGGATATATGGGGTGAAGTTGATACCCGGTATTTTTTTAAGATCTCTTTTTTTTTGTTGAGTGCCTTTGATATTACTGCACTTTTTGACTAAAAGTCCACTGACTTGTTTGTCTTAGGTTCTCATACATTGCTATTTGCTGTCTATCGATATTACGTCGCTTAGATAGAATAAATGTGGAGAAGGCAGTGAAATACATTATAAGTTGCAAAAACATGGATGGTGGTTTTGGTTGCACACCTGGTGGGGAATCTCATGCTGGACAAAGTATGTTATATATTATTCATCATTTTTCTTGAATACTACTTTCTCTATGTTATTCAATGCATGTACTTTTATTCCTTTTGAAGATTTGTTGTTTTCTTTTTTCTCACATGAAGGTAGTGCTGTGTGTGGTTTGCGCATAGTTTGAATTTGGTTAGGGCATAGTTTGAATTTGTACACAATAATCTGTTTCTCTGATGCACAGTAGAAGACTTAAAAATAATATTTCCTGAATTAATAGTATTGTGGTTTATTTATGTATTTTAGGAGGCCTAATCCCAGAGTTGTAGACTTGAATCATCCTTTTGAAGTATTGCTTTTCCTATTTCAGTTTTCTGCTGTGTGGGGGCCCTTGCTATAACGGGGTCATTAGATCTTATTGACAAGGACCTACTTGGTTGGTGGTTATGTGAGCGTCAAGTTAAATCTGGAGGTCTAAATGGGCGTCCAGAGAAAAAACCTGATGTGAGTAAAGCTTTTCAAGTTTAGGTTTATTGTCGTTTTAAAAAGAAGTTTAGGTTTATTGCAGTTTGTCTTACCAATTTTTAGCTCATGTCAGGTATGCTACTCATGGTGGGTTCTATCTAGCCTAATCATGATTGATAGGGTTCATTGGATCAGCAAGGAGAAGCTTATAAAGTTCATCCTGGACTGCCAGGTTATTTAGTGGAATATGTGTATACAAATCAGAAATGTTCTTTTTTCTTTTTGGTGTTAACTGTTATGAGTTTGTCTTACCGATTTCTGAAATATTATGCATGTTGAAACTACAAGGACGTAGAAAATGGTGGAATTTCAGACAGACCGGATGATGCTGTGGATGTCTTCCATACATACTTTGGGGTGGCCGGTAATGTTTTTTTTCTCCTTTTTTTAGTTCATTTGTTCTTGATTTATAGGTCGTTATGGAGTAGTGAGATAAGGAAGTTTCTTAAATTGTTGAAATGTAGAAGCTCATTTCAACTAATGCAAAAAGTTATTAGTTATATACTCATAATCATTATAGTATACTTTCAATTTTATTTTCAAGAAAGTGCTTGTTGAAAAGTTTATCCAAACTGTATGTGTATCAACCATAGGATTCAAGCACTGTGGCGGAAATGGAGAAATGTTTCTAGAGTAATTTTTGATAGAAAATAATATTTAAGTTTAAAAGAAAATTTTACCACATAACTATAAATCCCGCAAAGTTATAATATATTGAATGTCGGGCTTTAGAGCTAATGAGAAAGTAGTCCACATTGTTGCTGAAATGACAATGCTACAATGGATGGGTAGTTATGCAAACCTAGTTAGGATAAAGAATGGAAACGTTAGCGAGATCGTTGGGTTGCACAAATCATAAAAGGATAGAGCATTCTCTTAGGTGCTTTGTACATGTGTGGAGTCGACTTGTAGAAGCATTGATAAGAATCCTTGATCGTGTGGAAGATAGTTCAATAATTAGAGGTAGAGAGAAACAAAAGAAAACAATAGACCAAATCTTTGAATATAAATGATTTGTCATTAGAGATGTTTCATGATAAAATATTAAGCGTTGATTGGGTGAAAAGATAGTTCCTGGAGAGATACAAAAGAAAACAATATGCCAAAACATTAAAAGATTTGAATTTAGAGGATTTGTCATTAGGCATGTTTCATGGTAAAATATAAGATTGCCAATTGTTGTTTGGAAAGTTTAAAGTAAGCATATATGTCAAGTTATAACTCGACTTAATGTTGTTCTACACTTCATTATTGTACATAGCTTTCCTCCATCCCACTTTGCATTCTTTCTGTCACTTTTACCTCTAAAATATAGTGCTGGTCATATTACATATGAATATGCTAGCAACACACACTTTTCATTACACTCTCATTTAGTTGTTTAAATTTACGAGACCCATATGAATTTTACCCAAAAAAAGAGTATGTTGCATATATGGTGTCCCAAATTTAATAACCTATAACAGGATGTAACTCAGCAAGGCTGTTTGGCTTTTCCTGACAACACGATTACTGTTATTTGTGTTTCATATTTCTTTTAGACAATGAACTCTGAATGCCGAAGTTGTTAAATTTGTTGTTGCAGGACTGTCGCTTCTTGAATATCCTGGATTAAAACCGATAGACCCAGCTTATGCTCTACCTGTTGATGTTGTAAATCAAATTTTCTTTAGTAAGACTTCGACAAACGTTATCAAGTAATGATAAGTTCTTGTGTTTAGATTCATAAGATCTTCAATTCTTATTAATAGTAGCATTAAATTTTGTGTGTAAACCATCAACAGATTGAGCATCTATCAGTTAAATTTGCAGTGATACGGCTATCCATTAAATTTATGTTACTAATGAGTATAATTTCTTTTGCTAATAAAGTAATGTCCTTGTCATGGTGACTGCTTTTTCATGATACTACTGTTTTTTAAATATATCTAACAGAATGATGTATTCACTAAATAAGTCTAACTGCAAGAACAAAAATAAGAATAAAAATATGTAGCTGATTCAACTGAACATATGTGTAGCTAACTTTTATTGTAACAAAATTAATGTAATAAATAACATGTACTGAGACAATTTTTTATTTTTTATTTTACATCTTTTTTTACACAAGCTATTTGTCTTTGACTTGTTGCTGCACTACCAAAACACCAGCTCTGCTTTCAAAATCTGGTGAAGCAAGCGAATCTCCAATGACACCTAACTCTGAAAATTCACTCCAGTTTGTAAGTCCTTCTATCTGAGGTAAATCTGAGTCATGTGTTCTCCCAACAATAAAAAAATCATGTTCATTCGCAATATCACGAAGAATAGCAGATGTTGCTGGACCATCGTTTACAGTCACTTTTTGATAACGAACATTTACCGGGCCATAATGTATTATTTTCTTTATTTCATCTAGCGCCTCATTATCTAGTAGATACTCCAAGTTTGGCATGTGTTGCTCCACTGCAAGGTGATACACAACCAAGTTAATCCTCGGGTTCCTTATCGCTCTTTTCGCTAAGCACAAAGCCTCTCTGTCGTCTCTTCCACCAAGAAAAACCATGGCTAACTTAATGGACATGTTGTTTTGTAACAAAGAACGAGTCACGAGGATTCCTATTGTGCATGGAGCTATTTCGAGTGCCTTGCAATTTAAAGCCCTTATATTCTTGTCATCAGATTCAACGGCGCCATCACTAGTCCATCTTCTATGGAATGGAAGAATTATGATGGATGCAACTTTGTCCAATGCAACTTGACAAACATCTTCATGCATAAGTGAAGGCGGAGATATGGCTGTGAAAGTGTGTGAAGTTACTCCACCATAGTTTTCATGTTCATAGAGATCCAAAGCAAGAATGAGATCGTCCGAGTAAGATGTGTGGGCAGACGAAACTGTTTTTTGAAGATGATGCGAGATGAAAATGGGGGATGACCTTCCAACTAGCTCAATAAGATGTAATGCATATACAACGATAGGTTTTTCTGTTGTCGGCGAACAAAGATCAAGAACATCTGTTATAGCCGGTATATTATATTGTTTGTGAATGCAAGCAAGTATTCTCAGTTCCGCATCGGGTTTTAAGCTCATGATTGTCCTTTTCTGATATCCAGCATATTTTCTAGATGGATCATACAATATCTTCAGTGACCATTTTACTATGCATGATATGATCATTATGCTGACTATCATCACTCCATAAGTTTGTCCAGAAAAATGCTGCATCAATTCACATACAAATGAAACTGTTAAATAAATAGTCTATACAAAATAAGTGCTTATAACAAGTGCTTGTGTAAGTAAGTATAGCAGTACCTACCATTTCATCATATATTCCAGAAAATGTGCCAACATCCACAGCTCCTTTGGCATTCAAAATAAGGGAAAGAGCCAAGGCATCTTTCAAGGGGATTTTGCAAAGAAGCGCAGGTATAACATAAGCTATCATTTTGATTAAGTGTGTAACTAAAACAAAGCCCCCAATACCAACAAAAGTTCTTCCTGTTTGTGGCAAAGACAAATCTGCTTTCATCACACCACATGTCACAAATATAGGCAGAAACAAACTTGAACCAAAGAATTGAAGCTTCTTCACCAATGCAGCTCCTAATGGAGGTCCTTCTGGCACAGCCAACCCTAAAACAAATGCTGCAAGTACAAAATCTTGGCCTATGTAAACTGAAACCCAACCTAAACCACATACAAGCACAATGATGACATAGATATAACCATCATCCACAGGTCTTCCTTCTTTTGTATGTTTGATGATCCAAAACATTATAGGCCGGAAAATCAACGGAACAAAGATAGCAAAAGCCAACACTGTGGCACCTAATATTATCTTCTTTTGAAACCCCTGTTGTAACATTAAGATATTAGTTAGGCATACGATCGATGTTCCTAGTATGTCGCCCACCAACACCGACGATAATGCCAATCTCCCGAGTTCGGAGTTAAGGATTTTAAGTTCGTTGAGTAGAGAAGCCACGACCGCAAACGAAATTACACTATGCGATATCACCACAAAGGGAATATCATGATGCATTTCTCCGAGATATTCAATTGTTAATGATTCCATGGAGGATTGAACCGAATAACTTATGACTAAAGGCGCGGCCAATCCCATTACCGCGAAAGTCCAAGCCTTGTGACCTGTCCTTGTCACCATGCTCAAATCCATTTGCACAGCAGTGATGAAGATGAAAAGTACATAACCAATTGATGATACTGCTGTAAGTATATCTTGACTTCCAAATGGAAACAATATCTTCTTGAATTTGTCCATTTGCTTACTCTGAATTGAAGGTCCAAGAATTATGCCAGTCTGCAAAAATGGATGCAATTTTCTCAGCTACATGTTGTGATGGAAAAGACGGGCTATCACATATAGTCTAAAATGTTAATCTACAATTAAATAGTGTTTCCTGAAATATTTGTCACGTTCAAACTTTGACAAAATACCGTCCGTCACATTTAAACTATGACTAACTTACGTAATATCTCTGAAAACATAAGACGGCCCTGATGAATCCATTAAATTATCGTGAAATAAAAAAATAACACTTACCAACATTTGACCGATAAATTCAGGAAAATCCAAACGTCTTAGGAAGAAGTTGCAGATTTGTGTGATGGTGAAAATGATAAGAACTTGCAACTCAAACAAAGTAAGTGCAGACTTAAGTGGAAACCTTCCATTATGATTTCCACCCCAAAATCCATCTGAAACAATATTTGGTGGAGCAGCAGAACAAACATTGAAGGTTGTTTCACTAAGAGGATTAAGTGTTATGAATATGCTACTATCTGCAGTTATATTAAAATTCATTTTCCTTCAAATTCTCACGCAGAGAAATCTGAAGGTAAATTATTCAATAATAATCAAAGAAATTTGATTTTTTTTTTCTTTGCTTTGATATTTGCATGAAGAGAGTTTGTTATCATATAGTTATAAGATATTATGGGTCAAACATGAGAACAACTAGAACAGTTAAATTTGAAATTTGGACAGAGAGGTAACAAAAGCTAATTTTAGAGTTTGTAGCTTATTTTATATAAATACACAGTTGTATTCAATTTTATCTATATATTATAATTAGATTTTCATTATAGTTACAGGTAATGTTTTATGATATGTGAAAAAGAAAGAAAAAAAGTATATCAAGTGTATTTTTTATTGTGTACTAAAATTAGACATTTTAGAAATAGCTATTCATATGGCTCATTCTGTTACATTCAATCTTGTTCATTCAATTCATAGAGGAGGACAAATTCTAAAACAGATTTTCAATATGTTAACTTTATTTATCTTTTTTTTTTTTATATACTTACCGGGATAAATTCCATAAATTGTTTTATTTATTTTTAATTTGAGTTGTATTGCATTTTTTATATATTTAGTTTACGATAAGAGTGATTCTATTTTATATTATTATTATTATTATTATTATTATTATTATTATTATTATTATTATTATTATTATTATTATTATTATTATTATTATTATTATTTTTATTATTATTTTTATTATTATTATTATTATTATTATTATTATTATTATTATTATTTATTATTATTATTATTATTATTATTATTATTATTATTATTATTATTATTATTATTATTATTATTATTATTATTATTATTATTATTATTATTATTATTATTATTATTATCATTATTATTATCATTATTATTATTTGATCTGACCTGATCAGAAGGTTTGGACCGTCACGGCTTACTCCGAGCTGAAGGCTTTTTGAACGAGGAGGGGGGTACCTGCAAGGCACTCCGATGCTAAAGTCAGTGGGAGTACGAGCAGATAATAGAGTTGAGGTTAGAATGATGAATACCTGACCCTCTGGAAACAGAGGGTATTTATAGCCCCCAGCGCTGGGCCAAGGTTCCTTCATTGGGCCGGGAGGATTTGACCCAATGGAGGAACTGCCAGGTTCTACGTGGGTAGTGGGGACCAGCACGTGGTCCCCTTCCTGGATGTGCTGCGTGAAGTGCGGGCGGATGGAGACGCGGTCTTTCCGGAGTATCGTTGGGGCAACGGTGGACTGAGTCTGCCCTAGCCAGGTAGCTCGAGATCATGTCGAGCTGTGCTGCACGGTGCCGAGCTCGACGCCAAGACCTCGAGCTGAACAGGGAGTGTCGAGCTGGACGTCAGGACACAGAGTCGGACGGCAGAATGTCGAGCATGACTTCGCTGCGTGGGGCTGGACATTGAGATGTCGAGGTGGACATCAGGGTGTCGGGCATGGACGCGACCCCCTTTGCCCGGTGTGGTCCTTAGTGAGTCCCTTTGGACTGGGCCTTAGTAATGCTTTTGGGCCTGTCGGGCCCAGTCCAGAACAGGAGCCCCCCAAGTCGTGGTTCCTTTGCGAGGAGCCATGACTTGAAACAGTTGTTCCGTCGCTGAGGTCTCGTGCCCGGGATGGAGGCGTGGACCCTCGAGGGGTCTCCTCGTGCCGTGCTCGGAGACGTCCTCGGTGGTGGATGCGTGGAGGATCCGTACCGGGCGCGTCAGTCGAGCATACGAGGCATCTTTCGGGAGTTGTGCCGCCACCCTAGGGGGGTAGGGCCATCATTGCGTTGGGAGCAGCGCGTCGAGGAGATGGAGCCCGTGGCTGAACGAGGTGACGTTTGGTATTCCACGTCATTACTATAAATAGGGTCCTTGGGCCCCATAATACGTTTTCCGTTCTCCGTGCTCTCTCCGTTGCCGCTCTCAACACTCTCTCCAGTTGTGACTTCCCGTCTCAGATTCTTCATTTCTTAGCCAAATCCCAACTTTGATCCAAGTAAGTGATCTACTTTCTTCATTTTTCCGTTTTAGAATGCATGATTCCTGGAATTTGTAGATGTTTTAGGATCGTGTGCGTGGGATTAGCCCGGTAGATTCGTGTTTTGCCCGACATGTTCATGTCTAGGACCGGCAAACGCATACTCATGGCCGACACATTCATAGTTTTAGGTGAAAAACTTCAGAGCTGCCCGGGGTCTTCATGATCCGGGCGCCTAATTCATGACCGTGCCCGGTACGTTCATGGTCGTGGCCGTGGGCTTCATAGTGCGGCTCGCCATGTTCATACCTCGGGTCGACATGCTTGAAGAATGGCCGCGCGGTTGGTTTGAGGAAGAACGCTGGGTTCAGGAGAGTCGGGGAGGCATCCACTTGTGAAAATGGACGTGTAGTGTATGGACGACATGATTATGTCGAGCATAGGACTTCATGCTCAATCTGATTGGTTTCCCGTGCTCTGCAGGTAACCATGGCGGATGAGCCGAGCTCCTCCGGTCGTCGTGATAGCGAAGAACCGAGTGCCGACGAGTCGGCGACCCTTATAGATACCGTGACCGACCCATCGCTGGAATGGGTGAGTGCCGAGCCTCGGGGGACGGCGTCGATATACAGTCGGGATGACCGACATCCATTCACCGCTATTGAAGAGGGGCAGGACCAGCCCGACTTTCAGCAGAATTTCGTGGTCATGCTTCCGTCGACCAATGCGAGAATTTGTTCAATGTACCCGGACTACAGCTTTGCGATGTACGAGATCGCGTTTAAAGACTTAGGGTTTCGGCTGCCGTTCACAGATTTTCAGACCGGGGTCTTTACGCATTTGGAGCTGGCCCCGTCCCAGCTACACCCAAACTCTCTCGCCTTCATCCGGGCGTTTGAGCTGACGTGTCGCTACTTAAGGATAGGGGCGACCATACCTCTTTTCTTTCGGGTATTTCACCTGCAGCGTCAGTCCCGAGGAGGGAAGCACAGCTGGGTGTCCCTTAAGCAGTCGAGGAGACTGTTTAGGATGTATATGGACTCCGTGAGGGGGTTCAAGGACAAGTGGTATGTGGTGCGCCCTACTACCGACTCTGCTGTAGATTCCCTCTTCGAGGAGGAAGGGCCGGTCAGCGATGATGACGGGGAAGCAATGTTGGCCGACGACGGGAGCCCCGTGTTAGGTCGTAGGGCTAAGTTCCCGGTGTATTGGATGTCCCGACACTACGATCACGGAACAGGTTATTTCCATACCGCAGTCAGGGATATGTGCACGGAAGATCAACGGTCGTATGAGGCTCTTTGTCGGTTTGTCGACAGTTTTCATCCCGCCCAATGGGTTACTCGGGAAGGGGACGATATCCTCGACAAAGACGGTTACCCGACGTTTGAGTCTCGCCCGATCGACACCAAGGCGTTGGTGGAATGTTCGACATATAGGCAGGCAGCCCGCATGTTAGGTTGTTTGCTTGAAATACTTTATTCGTCATTTATTAATGCAGTTTGCTCGATACTGACTTTTCTTTTATTTCGTGCAGGTATGATGGCCAGCCGACATGAGAGGCTCCTGAAATTATCAACCGGCCAGAGGCGAGGCAAAAGGGTCGTGCAGGCCCCGCAGACGACGAGAATGGGACCACCACCAAGTCTGAACGTTCCTCAGCCGGTGAGGGTGGATTCGACGTCGAGCTCGGGAGCAGCGTCAGATCCAGAGGTCGAGGAGATTGACCCCAGCGCCGTTTTGACGCAGAGGAAGAGGACCCGCGTGGAAGGCGGTTCGACTGTCGGGGAAGATGCCGGTGCTGTTCAATCTTTTGCCTTTCCCCCTTGCTTCGAAGAGGCGGGCTTTTTCGAGCGGTTCCCTCCGACAGTGGTCGCTCATGAAGCTGAGGCCATCAAGAGGATGACTAAAGAGGAGAGGAAGTCGCGTCTGGTCGCCAGCGTGGACGGGCTGGTTAAAATGGCCGAAATGGCTCTGGTGTTATCTGAGGATGCAGGGGATGCTGCTCGTGTTAAAGAGCTCGAGCAGGAGAAGGCGGCCCTGAGTGCGAGCTCGCGGAAGTTGAAGGTCGCTCTGGAACGCTCCGAGGAGATGTTCCGAGAGCAGACCGCGATACTTGATGCCGAGAGGGATATGCTGACTCTGGAATAGGAGAAGTCGGGGAGGTTGACTGAGGAAGGGGAGTTGCTCCGGACCGACAGGGATCGTTTGGCTGCTGAAGTCGAACGCCTGGGTAAACAGGTTGAGGAACTGAATGCTGTCCATCAACCTGCCGAAGATGAGCCCGAGGACCTAGTGATTTTGAAGAGTCGGGCTGAGCTTATCGCCCATATCCGGCTCCTCGAGGCGGACTGCGTCGGTGCTCTTGAAGATGGGTTCAATTCTGCAGTCGACCAGCTCTCGTTGCTAAATCCTGGCTTGATCACCGAGGGCATCGGGCACACCCACCGGGTTGTAGGTGGCGCGATCATTCCTCCGCCCGACTCTCCCAGCGTCGACAATGATGATAATGTGGAAGTTTGATATTTGATAGCGGGCCTGCGTGCCCTTGATATTTGAATTTGTATTCTTTGGGCCTGCGTGCCCGTTCATTGTATGTTTTGAACACCGCCGGCCTTCTTGGTCGGTTTAATATTGCTTTGTTGCCTTTGGGCGTTTATACCTTGTTATTTATTTTGGATTTTCTGCCCTTGTATGAACTCACACGCTTGTATGAATTTAGATCAAGTCCCGGGCCCGAGGAGTGCCCGTAGGTGACTTTGATTTGGCGAGCGACTATGCTCGTCTCCATTTGTGTGCAATCTCGGCCCTATTTCGGTTGGCCGGGGTTGCTTAAGTGTTTCGCTCGAGGGGAGAGATTTTCTTTTGACCCTTGTAGATGTCCCGTTATTCTTGATGGAATGTCGGGCATTTCGGAGCGAGGTTGCTCAGTCGGGCGTGGTGCCCGTAGGGACGATTCGCCCTTGGCGTGAACTGCCCATCGCGAGCTGGGTGTTCTGCCTTATGGGTACGACGACGGTGGGGCTCGGTACAACTGTCCACGTCGGGCAATATCGATCGTCAACGTCTACCGCGCGATGCCGTGCCATTTTGGTCGTGTGTCGGGCCTGTACCTTGGCCTTAAACGAAATTGGACGTTTTTCCTCGTTGTCCGAGCGTGGTTGCTTTTGGTCGAGGGTCCTAGGTGTTGACAGTTTCTAACTGTAGTACTGCTTCAACTTAGCAGCATTCCAGGGTCTTGGTAATGGCTCTCCGTCTAACTGCTCGAGGTAGTATGCCCCGGTACCCGTGGTGCCGTGGACGCGGTAAGGTCCTTCCCAGTTCGCGGCCAACTTCCCTTCGCGGGAGTCTTTCTGGTTTCTGCGTAGTACCAGGCTGCCTATTTCGAACTCGCGCTTGATGACCTTGTCGTTGTGGCGTAGAGCCACTCGTTGTTTTAGGGTTGCTTCGCGCAGGGCAGCCCCCGATCGGATTTCCTCGACTAGATCGAGTTCATCCCTTAGCGCTTCGTCGTTCATTTCTTCGTCGAGGGGTTCCTCTGTTCGTCGGGATGGTTCCATGATTTCGACTGGGATGACAGCTTCGGTGCCGTACGTTAGTCGGAATGGTGTTTCACCCGTCGTTGAGTGGGGTGTGGTGCGGTATGCCCACAGGACGCTGTGGAGCTCCTCGACCCATCCTCTTTTGGCTTCGCCGAGTCGACGTTTGAGCCCTCGGAGGATGACTCTGTTCGCGGCTTCGGCTTGCCCGTTGGTCTGAGGGTTCTCGACCGATGTGAAGTGATGTTTGGTCCCCAGTTTGGTGACGAAGTCTCGGAATCCGTGGTCGGTGAACTGGGTACCGTTGTCGGTCACCAGTGCCTGCGGAATTCCGAACCTGGCGAGCACGTTTCTTTTGTAGAAACGGAGGATGTTATGTGAGGTGATTTTCGCGAGGGCCTCGGCCTCGATCCATTTTGTGAAGTAATCCACGGCGACGATTAGAAATTTGTTCTGATAGGTCCCTTGCACGAAGGGCCCGAGGATGTCCATGCCCCACCAGGCGAACGGCCATGGGGACGACAATGTGTTCAGCTCGTGTGGGGGAGCGAGGTGCATATCCCCGTGCTTCTGGCACTTGTCACATTTTTTCACGTGTTCCTTGGCGTCCTGTTGCATCGTCGGCCAGTAGTATCCTGCTCGAAGGGCTTTCCTTGCCAAGGATTTACCGCCCATGTGCTGGGCGTTGATACCTTCGTGTATCTCCCGCAGTACGTCGGGGATGGCGGACTCGTCAATGCATTTCAGGAGGGGAATGGAGAATCCCCTTCTGTACAGTTTCTGCTCGAGAACAACATAGGAACACGCTCGCCGCTTTATTGTGGCAGCGTCGGCCTGGTTCGTCGGGAGTTCTCCCTTTGTAAGGAAATTATAGACCGGGGTCATCCAAGACGTGGCGTCCCCGATGGCGTGGACCTCGACCGTAATCGAGGGTGGTTCGATGCTCGACCGTGCCAGAGATTCCTGGATGACGGACTTATTCCCGCCTTTCTTTCGTGTGCTCGCGAGTTTGGACAATATGTTCGCCCTCGTGTTTTGCTTGCGGGGAACATGAGAGATTTCTGCTCGTACGAACTTTGCCATGTGTTTTTTGACTAAGTTCAAGTACTCAATGAGGTTGTCATTCTTGGCCTGGTAGCTTCCTTGTACTTGGGAAGCGACGAGCTGGGAGTCGGTGTAAATTTGAACTTCGCGGGCTCCTAGGTCCTCGGCTAATCTCAGTCCCGCGAGCAGGGCTTCGTATTCTGCCTGGTTATTAGATGTCGGGAAGGAGAGAACCAAGGAGTGCTCGATTACCACCCATTCCTCGTTTTCCAGGAGGATCCCTGCGCCGCTTCCGGACGAGCTGGAGGCTCCGTCGACGAAGATGGTCCACTTGTGTTCCTTTCCCGGGGGAATGTCGTTAGAGGTCATCTCGGCGACGAAGTCGGCCAAGGCTTGTGCTTTCAGGGCTTTCCTGCTCTCGTACTGAATGTCGAATTCAGAGAGTTCCAGGGACCACTTAAGCATTCTGCCCGCCATATCTGGCCGACCCAGGAGTTGTCTCACCGGTTGATCGGTTCGCACGATGATGGTGTGTGCTAGAAAGTAGTGTCTGAGCCTCCTCGCAGCGTTGACGAGGGCCAGTGCAACCTTTTCTATCTGTTGATACCTGCTCTCGGGGCCTTGTAAGGCTTTGCTCGTGAAATAGACGGGTTTCTGCCCGTCGGGAGTCTCGCGGACAAGAGCTGCACTGATGACTTCGTTTGAAACTGCCAAGTATAGGTAAAGTGGCTCGTTGTCATCTGGTCGAGACAGCACGGGCGGTTGAGACAGGCTCTGCTTCAGATGGCGAAGTGCGTGTTCGCATTCCTCGGTCCATTCGAAGGCTGCTTCCTTTCGAAGGAGTTTGAAAAAGGGAAGGGCGTGCTGAGCGAACTTCGCGACGAAGCGTGAAAGTGATGTCAACATGCCGTTCATTATCTGTATCGACTTCTTCGACGTTGGAGTCGGGAGGTCGGCGAATGCTCGGCACTTGTCGGGGTTGGCTTCAATGCCTCGTTCTGTTAGATAGAATCCGAGGAACTTTCCTGCCTTAACCCCAAATGTGCACTTCTCGGGGTTGAACCTCATCTTGCACTGTCTTGCTTGGGCGAAGACTGTTTTGAGGTGAGCTGCGTGATCGGTGTCTGCTCGAGATTTGACGATCATGTCGTCCATATATACCTCGAGCATGTCTCCAATCTGTTTGTTGAACACTTTGTTCATCATGCGTTGGTACGTCGCGCCGGCGTTCTTTAGTCCGAAGGGCATTACGTTGTAGTAATAGTTGCCCGAGCTGGTCATGAACGCCGTGCAGCGTTTGTCGCCCAGGGCCATTGGGATTTGATTGTATCCCGAGTAGGCGTCCATGAACGACAAAGTCTTGTAGCCGGCCGAGTTGTCGACCAGCATGTCGATGTTAGGTAGAGGAAATGCATCTTTCGGGCAAGCCCGGTTGAGATCGGTATAGTCAACACACATTCTCCATTTTCCATTATTCTTTTTGACAAGTACAACATTTGACAGCCAGGTGGAATACCGGGCTTCAGAAATAAAATTTGCCTCTAAGAGGTCTTTTACAGCTTTTTCAGCATCCTCCGTTTTTTCTGGAGACTGCCTACGCCTACGTTGTACTACGGCCTTGGCGGCTGGATCAATGGCGAGGTGATGACAGGCGACCTTAGGGTCGAGTCCGGGCATCTCTGCAGCGCTCCAGGCAAAGAGATCAGCATTCTCGCGCAGACAGGCCTTGATTTGCTTTCTGGCCAAGTCAGGGAGGTCCTTGCCAATCTTCACTCCCTTGGTCGGGTCTGCTCCGAGGGGAACGAGTTCGAAATCGCCGTCCGGAATAGGTCGGAGGGGGATTTGCTCGCTGCTGGCCGGCTCGTCTTGGTCGAAGCGGGCGTCGAGGGCTATGGAGTCGACCTTTGGTGGAGCCTTCTGAACTTCTACCTCTGGAGATGCTCTGTCGGGCTCTTGCTTTGTCTTCTTGATGGGCCTTGTGCTGGGACCCACGTCGACAGTATCCCGTCCTCTTGAAGCGGCGTTGAAGCACCTGCGGGCAGCAGCGAGGTCGCCCTGGATGGTGGCTACCCTTGCCCGTTTGGTGTAGAACTTCATTTTGAGATGGACAGTTGAGGGAACCGCTGTCAGCTCCGCCAATGTCGGCCTCCCCAAGATGCAATTGTATAGGGATGGGCAGTCAATGACGAGGAAGCGGACTTTCACCTGTCTTGTAGCAGTCCCTTCCCTGAACGTCACGAGGAGCTCGACATATCCCCAAGGTTTGGACGTCGAGCCGTTGAAGCCTTGAAGGTCCGAACCTATATATGGAGACAGATGTGAGTCGTCCAGTTGTAAGGTCCGGAACAGCTGAGTGTACATCACGTCGACGGAACTCCCTTCGTCGACCAGGATGCGATGCACGTCAAAATTGGCCATCTTTGCCCTTATCAGCAAGGGGATGACTGCGTTCGGCGCTCCGCCGGGGAGCTCTTCCAAGTAGAAGGTGATAGGCTCTGATCTGCCCCTCACCATTTCGAAAGTCACAGTTTGAGGAGGAGCTTTATCGACCAGTTCGTCCAACTTCCTCTTGGCTGAGTTGATGGTGAGGTCGTTGAACCCGCCCCCGTTGATGACCATGGCGGAGGGGAAGTATTCCCACCTGCTGTGCGTAGTCAGGGGCTCCTGCAGGAGCTCAGGAAGTTCGAAATCCTCGGGCCTGGTTACCGAGAAGGCGGTCTGGATTGGCACCGACTCGTCAGATGGTCGGGCATCTTCTTCGGGCTCTTTTGCCTCGCGGGCTTCACGACGGGGAGCGTCGTTTCGCCTGTACTGTGCAAGTCTCCCTCCTTTGATGAGGGTTTCAATGGCATCCTTCAGGTGGACGCAGTCCTCTGTCAAGTGACCATGACTCCTATGGTACTGACAGTACTTGTTTTTGTCTACTCCTGGCTTGGCAGGAGCTGGTCGGGGACGCTTGACGCCACCGTCTTTAAAATCTGTGCTAGCACACTCCGCCAGAATACGCTCGCGGGAAGCCGTGAGCGGAGTGTACTCAGTAAACCTGCCCGAGGGGCCCCTTTGTTCCCGGACCTCCCGGGGTCTATCTTCCTTCCTCTTCTCTCCGGTGCGTCGGGGAGGAGGGTCTTGTCTCGAGCTGCTGCCATGATTGCGAGCCCTGGAGTCTCGTGCCCTGTTGGCAGCTTCTCTCTCCTCGTAGTCCATATATGCTCGGGCTTTGTCGAGGAGAGCATCAAAAGTTGCAGGTGGCTCAATGCCCACAGCTTTCCTGAATTCTGTGCCGGGGAGGAGGCCCCTCTCCAGCAAGTACCTTTTCATATGGTCCGCGCAGGGGACCTGTATTGCTTCCCGGTTGAAGCGGTTGATGAATTCCCTCAAGGTCTCATCATGTCTTTGGATGATGGCCTCGAGGGCTGCCTCGGTCTTTGGGTGGCGACGAGAAGCTGTGAAGGAACTGATGAACTGGTTCTTCAAGTTCCGCCACGAGGTGATGGAGCCCGGGGCAAGTCCTTTGTACCAGTCCATGGCCGCCTTCCTGAGAGTTGTTGGGAAGAGACGGCACTTGATGGGCCCCCCGACATTGTGATAGTGGAGCATGGCTTCGAACCCGTCAATGTGGTCGACTGGGTCCGCCACTCCATCATACTCCTTTAGGTGTGGGGGCTTCTCCATGCCCGGGGGAATAGGTGCGTCCATGATGGCCTGCGACAGGGGACCGCGGGGGTCGTCCTCGTCGCTCCTTTCTGGAGAAAGAGAAGGGCTCCTGTAGTGGTGTCTGGCACGCTGGTCGTGCTGAGATTCCCTCGAGCGTGATGCTCGGTGGTTGAAGGTCACACGCCCGTCTCTGTTGTGCCTCCTGTCGTGCCTTGATGGGTCGCGACTGGGCTCTTCGGCAGGGATGACGGGTTGTCTTTCATACTGGGGCCGCCTCTGCTTTGGTGGGGGAGAGGGGCTCCTAGAGTTCTCCCTGTAATGTCTCCGCGGGGGAGTAGGGTGTCGAACTTCTTCGACCCGAGGAGGTGGAGATGGTGGCCTTTGATGTCTCCTCGGGGGGCGTCGATCGTTTTCAAGTGCCCTTAGCCTTTCTCCTTGGGCGAACAGGAGGGAATTTGTTTGGTTGATGGCCGCGAACAGTGCCTGAGTCGTGGCATCTGCCCCGGCAGGAACTGGGACTTCATGGAACCGGGCAGCTCTGCGGTAGGCGAGGGCTTCCGGGTCGTCTTCGAGTCTTGGAGGAGTTGTCGAGGAGGACGCAGTGTTCCCGTCCCTGCGGGTGGAAGGTCCAGGGGCGGTTGTCACGGGGACGACATTGTGGCCGGCATCACTGGGATTGTCCAGGTGCCCATTCTTGTCCGCGGGACCGTTGTTGGTGTCGAGGACGCGGGTGTGTTGTTCTTCACGAGTTGGATCAGCCATGACAGTGAATGGATTGAGCTTTGGTCTTTGAAACTGTTCGTTAGACGGGGAAGCTGTTTCCCACAGACGGCGCCACTGATCTGACCTGATCAGGGCTTACTCCGAGCTGAAGGCTTTTTGAACGAGGAGGGGGGGGGGGGGGGGTACCTGCAAGGCACTCCGATGCTAAAGTCAGTGGGAGTACGAGCAGATAATAGAGTTGAGGTTAGAATGATGAATACCTGACCCTCTGGAAACAGAGGGTATTTATAGCCCCCAGCGCTGGGCCAAGGTTCCTTCATTGGGCCGGGAGGATTTGACCCAATGGAGGAACTGCCAGGTTCTACGTGGGTAGTGGGGACCAGCACGTGGTCCCCTTCCTGGATGTGCTGCGTGAAGTGCGGGCGGATGGAGACGCGGTCTTTCCGGAGTATCGTTGGGGCAACGGTGGACTGAGTCTGCCCTAGCCAGGTAGCTCGAGATCATGTCGAGCTGCGCTGCACGGTGCCGAGCTCGACGCCAAGACCTCGAGCTGAACAGGGAGTGTCGAGCTGGACGTCAGGACACAGAGTCGGACGGCAGAATGTCGAGCATGACTTCGCTGCGTGGGGCTGGACATTGAGATGTCGAGGTGGACATCAGGGTGTCGGGCATGGACGCGACCCCCTTTGCCCGGTGTGGTCCTTAGTGAGTCCCTTTGGACTGGGCCTTAGTAATGCTTTTGGGCCTGTCGGGCCCAGTCCAGAACATTATTATTATTATTATTATTATTATTATTATTATTATTATTATTATCATTTATATTATTATTATTTATTTATTTTACTTTTTATTTTTGATCAAATTTTAATTAGTGTATATTAATTCTATTTATTGTATGCTTTTTATTTTAAACTTTTTTTTTATAACGATTGCCCACATATCACATTGCTTAAATGATATACCAATATTATTTAACATAATAAAAATATTTAATTATGCATCAATGTGTTAAATGTGACAAGAAGAAGGCAAGTTAGTTAATCTTGAGATTACCAAAACTTTACCAACTTGTAAACAATTAGAAAAATTATTATGTATATTTTGCTCTTAGTTGCTTGCTATATAAGTAAGATCTTATTAAATGTAAAAAGTGATCACAAGAGAGGGAGACGTGATATCCCAATCCAAAGTTTTAAGGTGTTACGTGAATGAGTAATCTCTCTTATAAATTCAACATTTCTCTCATTCATATGCAATGTAAAACTTTAATCACTCACACTTATACATATCATTGTGGACATTAGAGTTATATTATCGAAAAATCACGTGCTAACTCTTTAGCTCTCTCCACTTTTCTATTTAAACCAAATAAAATCTAATATTTTATTTATTTTATTTATCTCAAAACTTCCTCAACTATCGACAAATCACTCATTACCCCACCAATCCCCTTATAATATTATTTTTTCTCAATTCTCATAACTCTCTTATTTTCTTTAATAATTTAACTAATAAAAATTCTAATTAATTTCCACAATATTCAATAAATCACATAAACCATTATGACACCAAAATAAAATAATAAAATTGATCGTACCTGATCACGAGGGATCATTAATGGCCCACGAGCTTTAGTTGAACGACTTAAAAGTGAAGTGGAGAGGAATGTACCTGCAAGATACTCCGATGTCAAAGTAAGAATTGTAGGTGTTTAGGTATTGGCTTGAATTTTTGGTAAATCCCAAGTGTATGTGTGAATGTCATGACTGATGTCATAACATTCTAGTTCAGTTTGTACTGGTTCATTAGGTACCTTTGCAGAAAAATATTGTAATTCAAATACTGATACTTATAAGTGTGTATCTGAGCATTTTTGCAAAATGATCACATTTTGCTAAATCAGTAGACAGGTTTTCTCAGATGTCATAACAGATGTTATGACATCCTGTTCTGAACTAACAGGATTGCAGGATTGGATAAGTCTGAGTTTTTTCAGGAAATAACTCAGTCCTTTCTGAACAGAATCCTGCGTTTTCTGAGGGGTAACCTAGCTCAACCCTAACCTGGTTAATAAAGTCCTATGACTTGGTCTTTAGGTCAAACGGAATTAACCCTAGGTTTTTGGAAACCCTAACTGAAGTTGCAGCTGCTATATATTCAACAGAGCTGCTGTTTTTCAAGGATGGCTTTCATTGATTAGAAGATCATTTGTAATCTGTATAGATTTGTTTATTGTACTCCAAGCAATTATCATTGTGATAAGTGCCTTGGAATAGGTTTCCTATTGTAAGGGTTGTGTAGCACTCAAAGCTTTGAAGCAAGAGTGTTTGAATGTTCCTTGACTAAAGCTGTGAAGCAGAGTCAAGTTAGTTGTGTGCATCACTCAAAGCTGTGAAGCACGAGTGATTGTGTTGCTTGATTAAAAAGCTGTGAAGCTTAATCAAGTGTTTGTTTTTTTTTTAGGAGTGTCTTCATCAATTCTTAAGTCAAATTGGTTTATGTATCACTGCTGTGATTGAGGGGGAGTGAGTAGGAACTCAGGTTTAAGTTGTACTTAGATTGGAATTGCATTGGGTAGGTCTTAAGTGAAGGAGATAAACTGGTTGGTTTATTCCTGAATTAACATCTCTTATAGTGGATTCTCTCCCTGGCTTGGTAGCCCCCAGAGTAGGTGTTGTTGCACACTGAACTGGGTAAACAATTGACTGTGTTCTTTATTGCTTTTGTATTTACTGTCATATAGTAAGTCAGATACGGTGTCATAACATTGAACGTGACATTGAGTATCTGCAGCCAGAATTTCAATTGGCATCAGAGCAGGCACCCTGCCTGTATTACTGGGTGAGATCTAGGGATATCACTTTCTGGCACTATGGACAGAGAAGGAGTTTTTGGAAATAGACCACCCATTCTGGATGGAACTAATTATGACTACTGGAAACCTCGTATGATTGCCTTCCTAAAATCTCTGGACAAAAAGGCTTGGAGAGCTGCTGACAAAGGATGGATCCATCCCACCATAACTGAGGAAGATGGGACAATCAGTCTGAAGCCCGAGGAAGATTGGAGTAAAGAAGAAGATGAGTTAGCCCTGGGAAATTCCAAAGCTCTAAATGCCTTGTTCAATGGAATTGATAGAAACATTTTCAGATTAGTTCATCAATATGAACTGGCCAAGGAAGTTTGGGACACTCTCAAAACTACTCATGAGGGAACTTCCAAAGTAAAAATGTCAAGGCTTCAGATGTTGACTACCAAGTTTGAGAATCTAAAAATGATGGAAGATGAAACCATTCATGAGTTTCACATGAATATCTTGGAGATTGCCAACACCTCAGGAGCATTGGGAGAAAAAATGTCAGAAGAAAAACTGGTGAGGAAGATTCTCAGATCCTTGCCTAAAAGATTTGCAATGAAGGTAACTGCCATAGAGGAAGCCCAAGACATCAGCAAGTTGAAAGTGGATGAACTTATTGGGTCTCTTCAGACTTTTGAGACGGGGATCACTGATAATGGTGACAAGAAGAACAAAAGCATAGCACTTGTATCCAACACTGATGTTGAATACAAGGAGGATGAAGAAGAAAACATATCTGAAGCTATTGCCATGCTTGGAAGACAATTCAACAGGCTCATCAAAAGAATGGACCCAAAGTCAAGGTCTAATGTTCATAACATTCCCTCTGACATTGACAGTTCCAGTAGAAGACCAAGGTCAGAAGATAAGGGAAACCAAGGCAGAGGTATTCAATGCCATGGATGTGAGGGATATGGACATATTCGAGCTGAATGTCCCACCTTTCTTAAGAAGCAAAAGAAAGGAATGACTGTTACTTGGTCTGACTATGATTCAGAAAGTAATTCTGAAGAAGAATCTGCCAAACTAGTTACTGCCCTAACTAGTGTTTGTACTTCTGAAAGTGACACTAGTGATGAAGAAGTGACATTTGAAGAACTGGCTGATACCTACAAGAAATTATGTATCAGAAGTGCTGAAGTCTGTGTGCAGAATGAAAAACAATCAAAACTCATTATAAAGCTGGAGGATGAAAAAAGGGCAAATCTTGAAACTATAAGTCATCTAGAAGGAGAGGTTCAATTGCTGAACTCACAACTGAATCAAATGACCAAATCTGTCAAGATGTTGACCAATGGAACAGACAAATTGGAAGAGATCCTTCAGGTTGGACAAAATGTGGGAAATAAATCTGGACTAGGATTTATGGAAGCAAAGAAATCTGGTACTGGTAAGCAAATGTCAAAACGGATGTCTCAACACAACTCTCAACATCAGGAACAGAGACATATGAAGAAGAGGTACCAAAGATGGAAATGTCATCATTGTGGGAGATATGGTCACATAAAGCCCTTCTGCTTCAGACTACATGGATATCCTAATCAGAGCTCAGGTGTCAAACCTAAGTCTAAAAAGGTGCCTCATGCTCCTAAATGGAAGAAAAAGGCTACTGCACTAATAGCTCACACTTCCCTGAGGGTCTCTGCAAAGGAAGATTGGTACTTTGACAGTGGATGTTCCAGACACATGACTGGATTCAAAAATCTCCTCAATAATGTTATGCCTCACACCACCAGTTTTGTGACCTTTGGAGATGGTGCTAAAGGTGAAGTCAAAGGAGTTGGAAATTTGGATTGCCCTGGAGTTCCAAGTCTGAATAAAGTACTGCTGGTAAAAGGGTTGACTACTAATCTCATTAGTATCAGTCAATTATGTGATCTAGGATTCATGGTCAACTTCTCAAGATCTGAATGTCTAGTAATTAATGAAAAACTAGATGTTGTAATGAGAGGAATCAAATCCAAAGATAACTGTTACGTGTGGCAGCCTGAGAACACTGTTATCTCCACTGTGTGTCAAATCATCAAAGAAGAAAAAGAGATGAAACTGTGGCAGCATAAGCTTGGTCTCCTTCATCTAAGAAGAATGAAAAGAGCTATTTCCTTGAAAGCTGTCAGAAGAACTCCAAAACTACAGGTTGATAAACTTGAAGAAGAATGTGTTGTCAGAACCTTAAGTCACCTTGACAAGGATGTTGGAAATAACAAGTCAAATAAATTCTGTTCTCAAAACATCTGGTCAAAACAGATGCTCCCTGAGTACAATGTTACACAAGATGTTGTGACATTGTGTTGTGACAATCTGAAAACAATCAACATTTCCTTGAATCCTATTGACTTTGAAGAGAAGAAGTCATTTAAACTGGAACATAGTTTTTCTAATCTTCAGCTGACTGATTCTTCTACCAAGGCTCTTGTTGGAAATAAACTTGAAAATTTGAGGGGCAGGTTGGGTATTCACCAACATGAGAAATTATAGCAATTAATTTTGCTTAAAACAAGGGTTGAAGGGATTAATTTTATTAAGTCTATATTTAGTGGGTTAATCATATTCTTTCACAATTCCTTCAAAAGCTTTAAGAAGTTGAAGAGACTCCCTTTTATCTCCTACCTCTCAGTTCCTTGCAACCTGTTTCCTCCTCCAAATCAAAGATTTTTCTCAAACTGCTACCATTACTCAAAGTCAATCAAAATGTCTCAGACATCGTCTTCAACCATGGCGACTTCGTCTTCCTCATCATCGTCATCATCTGACCAAGATTCTAGGGCAATCACTACATGCATAGAATCTGAAGTTTTTGAGGTCACTCCTCTCAGGGAGATGGCAACTGACCCAGCCAGAGTCAAAAAGCTCAGAACCAGACATGCAGGAAGAGCTCAAGCTTCAGCCTCTGGTAATTCTTCTCATCCTTCGTCTTCTGTACCTAATAGAGAAGGATCAGTTCAAGTTCACCAAGCTACTGCTAGGCTGGTCACTAGTATACTGAGTGGCAACCAATCTGTACCGGGGATTTCTATCCCTTTAAATCAATCAGAAAGTCCAAATGTGGAAGTTTCTGAAAATGTAGATGTCACTGAGAATGTTGTGACACCAAAAGACAACATTCAGAACCCCTCTGAAAAGGCTGCTGATCCACCTATCATTGATGTGGATGAAGATTACTCAGATAATGAACTGATTGCTAATGTGAACCCTAGCATAGCTAGGAGATTGATGAAGAGAAAGAGTAGTCAGAATGATAAACCTGATGCTAAGAAATCCAAGGCTGAAGGCATGGCTGAGAAAAGTATTCAGACAAAAGGGAAGAAGGCCCAGGTGCAGACTGCTAGACAACCAATCTCTAAGAAAAGTAAAGAACCTGAAACTTCTGATTCTGATGATGAATCAGAATTTGAGATTGATATTGAAGAAACTCCCATCAGAAGGAAGCTCCCCTCCAACAAGATTGCTAGAGTGCCTGAAGTGCCAACAGACAACATCTCTTTCCATCATCCTGACAATGCAAACAGATGGAAGTATGTTTGCTTAAAGAGAATAGCCTTGGAGAGAGAACTCAACAATGATGCCTTGGAGTGCAAAGATATCATGGATCTGATCAAAGATGCTGGGCTAATGAAGACAATGATAAAGTTTAACAAATGTTATGAAAATCTGGTTAAGGAGTTTGTAGTGAACTTGTCTAATGATTGTGCTGATGGAAGGTCAGCTGACTTTGAGAGTGTGTTTGTTAGAGGAAGAAGGGTCAAGTTCTCTTCATCAGAAATCAACAAGTTTCTTGGAAGAACAAATGAGGACTATCCTGATCTAGAGGCAACTGACAATGAAGTTTGTCTAACCATCACAGCCAGGCAAGTAAAGTGCTGTCCTTTGAAAGGGAAGCTGAAGGCTAGTAAACTCAGCATGAAATTTGCCATCTTGTATAAAATAGGTGCAGCCAACTGGGTGCCTACAAATCACAAATCAACTATCTCCACAGGATTGGGGAGATTTATCTATGCTGTGGGAACCAAGACTGCTTTTGACTATGGGAGGTACATCTTTGAACAAACTTTAAAGCATGCTGGCAGTTATGCTGTCAAAGGACCAATTTCCTTTCCCTCCCTTCTTTGTGGAATCATCCTTGCACAATACCCTGATATACTTGTGGCAAGAGATACAGTCTGCAAAAGAGCTCCTGCCCTTGGCCTGCACTACAAACTGTTTCAGGGATCTCATGCTCCAGACATTGTCATAACATCAGCTGAGACATCGTCTGTGAAGACCCAGTCCAAGACATCAGATGTCATAGCTGTTTTAAAAGAAACTTGCAAAGAGCTGGATACTAGAAAAAGGACCCTAGAACTTCTAATTGCCAGGCTAGAAAAGGAGGAAGCTGAAGAAAACAGAAGGGAAGAAGGTGAAGGACATCTCAACATTGAAGAAACTAGCTCCTCATAATCTGATGACAGTGCTTGAAGGTTGATTGCTGTTTGGTGGTGTTGCTGGTTGGTGTTGATATCTGGTGGAGTTTGGAAGTTGTTTTCTGCTGCTGCTCTTACTATTTTGTTTTGGATAACTGTATAATTTTTTGAACATGTTTTCTTTGGCCCATTTGTGGCTAAAGAGGGGGAGAATATTTTTGGTACTTACTTAATTAGTACTTGACATTCTATTTTTCTGCTGTCACTTATTTCTGCTGCTATCTATCTCTGATTGTTTAGGGTCTTTAGCCAAAAATCTGCCAAAGGGGGAGTTTGTAGGTGTTTAGGTATTGGCTTGAATTTTTGGTAAATCCCAAGTGTATGTGTGAATGTCATGACTGATGTCATAACATTCTAGTTCAGTTTGTACTGGTTCATTAGGTACCTTTGCAGAAAAATATTGTAATTCAAATACTGATACTTATAAGTGTGTATCTGAGCATTTTTGCAAAATGATCACATTTTGCTAAATCAGTAGACAGGTTTTCTCAGATGTCATAACAGATGTTATGACATCCTGTTTTGAACTAACAGGATTGCAGGATTGGATAAGTCTGAGTTTTTTCAGGAAATAACTCAGTCCTTTCTGAACAGAATCCTGCGTTTTCTGAGGGGTAACCTAGCTCAACCCTAACCTGGTTAATAAAGTCCTGTGACCTGGTCTTTAGGTCAAATGGAATTAACCCTAGGTTTTTGGAAACCCTAACTGAAGTTGCAGCTGCTATATATTCAACAGAGCTGCTGTTTTTCAAGGATGGCTTTCATTGATTAGAAGATCATTTGTAATCTGTATAGATTTGTTTATTGTACTCCAAGCAATTATCATTGTGATAAGTGCCTTGGAATAGGTTTCCTATTGTAAGGGTTGTGTAGCACTCAAAGCTTTGAAGCAAGAGTGTTTGAATGTTCCTTGACTAAAGCTGTGAAGCAGAGTCAAGTTAGTTGTGTGCATCACTCAAAGCTGTGAAGCACGAGTGATTGTGTTGCTTGATTAAAAAGCTGTGAAGCTTAATCAAGTGTTTGTTTTTTTTTTAGGAGTGTCTTCATCAATTCTTAAGTCAAATTGGTTTATGTATCACTGCTGTGATTGAGGGGGAGTGAGTAGGAACTCAGGTTTAAGTTGTACTTAGATTGGAATTGCATTGGGTAGGTCTTAAGTGAAGGAGATAAACTGGTTGGTTTATTCCTGAATTAACATCTCTTATAGTGGATTCTCTCCCTGGCTTGGTAGCCCCCAGAGTAGGTGTTGTTGCACACTGAACTGGGTAAACAATTGACTGTGTTCTTTATTGCTTTTGTATTTACTGTCATATAGTAAGTCAGATACGGTGTCATAACATTGAACGTGACATTGAGTATCTGCAGCCAGAATTTCAAGAATGAATACAATCAGAGTGTAAGTACGAAAGTGAGTAAGAGAATGAATATCTGACCCTCTAGTGTAAGGATATTTATAGCCCCCAACACTGAGCCATGGTCTCCATGTTGGGTTGATTGAGCAGGCCTAAAATAGAGATTGTCAAGACCTACGTGTGTAGTGGAGACCAACACGTGATCTCCATCCTAGGTGAACTGCTCTGAACTATCAGGGAGGTATGGACGCAGTCTTTTCGGGGTCAAGAGGACTTCGTGATATTCATAAACAGTGGGTGTGTGCCCTACGAGGAGGGTGTGTCGCGATGACCCCCTGGGCGCCGCTGATCCTCCTCAGAAGTCATGTGGCGAGGATGTCCTTGGAGGATACGTTGGAGGATATGTCCTCGATGTGAGGGGAGGAATTCATGCCCGACATAGGTTAAGGGCAGGCTCATTCTTGTTGGGCTTCCCCTACAACATAGTTGGATTGGACCTTGTGTGATGTTTGGGTTAAGTGCAGGTCCAGTCCAGAATAGGATCTCCCCAAGTCGTTCCTCCTAAGAGGAGGAGCTACGACTTAAGACCAACTCATTCGTATGACGAGCGTAGCTCGTCGGGGTGCCGCATTTCATCGAGAAACGTGGGCGACCTTATATGATACCTGTTTTGGATGGAAGTTGAAGTGCGTTCGTGGGGAGAATCCTTATACTCCTCGACTCATGGGGAGATGAAAAGAGTATAGAGCTTTACTTCACAGGCCACGTGGCGTAGCTTTTAGGGTGTAATAATGGCCTAGGGAGTAGGGGTCATCATGAGTTGAATGCATGGGGGCGGAGAAACGAAACTTTGACACATTATTTGACGTGATGCTTCATCTTCTGCGCAAGTTTTATAAATAGTGCTCAAGGGCTCAATTGTAGTGTTTTCAAGTTCTTGCTCCCATCTTTCTCCTCATTGCCATTGGTTTCCTCTCAGCCGCAAGCACCTCCGCGCCTTTCTCCGCAAATCCCATACCAGCTTTGATCAAGTAAGTATTATTTCTGCGATTACTCTTAACCATAGATGGATTTCATACTTTTTGGAAATTTTCAGCGTGATTTTCATGTGTCCAAGATGAATTCCATGCCTTGGGAGGGGTATTCCCCGTGAAATTCATTGATTTCTTGATGAATTTCACTATCTAGGGGTTTTTCCTCGGGACCTTCATACTTCTCCTCGCGAGATTCATCAGCTTTGATGGATCATATGTCCCGGGGTGGCAAATTGCCCGTGAAATTCATGAGTTTGCTTGTGGAATTCATATGTTCCTCGCGGGACTCATGAGATTTCCTATGGTAATCATGAGTTTCCTCGCGGTCTTCATGGGCCCCTCGCGGTCTTCATGAGTTCCTCGTGGTCTTTGTGGATCTGCTTGCTTCCCGCTGAATGAGGGCTTGTCGGCGTGGTTTTGTCGCAAACACTCCCTTTCACTTGGTTTGCGGTGAAAGGGTGAATTTGATTTATCTGTCTAATTCATTGGTTTCCTCTGCTTTACACGTGAGATGGTCGAACCAGTAAAGTAGGTCAAGACAGATGAGGCAAGCAGAGTCGATGAAGGTCTCCATTTGGTCGATATTATCATCGATGAGTTATTATCATGGATTGGGCCAGAGCTCCGGGGAATAGGTTCGGTCTATAATAATGTCCGGGGGGAGGCGTATACGGCCGTCGAATATGACGGTGACCAAGAGGGTTCTAGACAAAACTTCATGATCTTTTGTTCGTCCGCTACGGCCAGAATATGCTCGTGTTTCCAAGAGGATCGTTTCCCCATGTACGAAGTCGTCTTTAAAGATTTGGAGTTTCGTCTGCCCTTTAGTGGGTTTCAAATGGGTATCTTTAATCATTTATCTCTAGCACCTTCCCAATTGCATCCTAACACAATCACCTTCATACGGGAATTCGATATTGTTTGTCGGTACCTTAGAATTGGAGCGACGATTCCCCTATTCTTCATGTTTTTTCACCTTAAGCGACAGTCTAGAGGAGGAAATCATAGTTGGGTCTCTTTTAAGAAATCCAAGATATTGTTCAAGATGTACATGGACTTTGTCCACGACTTCAAGGATAAATGATACATCATTCAGTCCGTCTCAAAAGGCCGTGGATGCGGTGTTCGACCCAGCTACCCTTATCGATGAGGGCAGTGAGGTTTGTTACGACGAGGATGGGAACACAAAGATCGGAATGCTCTCCAAATTTCCTATCCATTAGTTTCATGCACATTATAATCATGGACTAGCTCATTACCTCACCACTTCTGGTACCATGACTGACAAGGACGACATGGCCTTCAAAATTCTCAACAAATTTGTTGATGGTTTCTTCCCCTCCAGGTGGCGCCACTGATCGTACCTGGTCAGGAGGGATCGTCAATGGTCCACAAGCTTGAATTGAACGGAAGTTGAAAGTGAAGTGAAGGGGGTGTACCTGCAAGATACTCTGATGCCAAAGTAAGAATGGATACAATCAAAGTGCAAGTACGAAAGTAAGTAAGAGAATGAATACCTGACCCTATAGTGTAAGAGAGTATTTATAGCTCCCATTGTTGGGTCAAGGTCCCCATGTTGGACTAATTGAGCAGACCCAAAATAGAGACTACCAGACCTATGTGTGTAGTGGAGACCAGCATGTGGTCTCCATCATGGATGAACTGCTCCGAACTATCAGGGAGGTGTGGATGTAACACCGTATTCCCCCGTCGTTAAATTATATAAAAATCCGAGTAAATTAATTTTTAAAATACAATATCAAATAGGATGCCACATGTTTCATACATCATACTTTCTCATTCAATAAGATACGCAACACAAAGCACATATTAAAAGGTCTTAATTCATTGTATTTATTCGCAGCGGAACAACATTAATAACAAATCATTCTCAATTCCTCAACAAGAGTTGTAATTAGCATCTTTCAGAATTCCATATAATTCATAAATTAAACTCAAAGAATTGGAGCAATACAAAGTTCACTCCCAACAAAATAAAACAATCATAAAACCCCCAAGTGTTATGTATCAGAACAGACACTAACTCAATCTACACAAACTGAGGTACTCTTTAGCTAATCTCGACCTCAATCTACTTCAGATGATCCGCACGTTACCTACGTAGAGGTAACATTCAAACAGAAAGGGTGAGATATCAAAACAATATAAGAGAAAGCATAATAATGAGTATATAAAAATTCAAGTACACATAATTATACTTAACCTCACACCTTTACTTCGTTCATCATACTACAAGGTACACCATTATTTAATCAAGTACACAGTCAACATATAACACCCATCATACTATGAGGTACATCAAATACACAAACAACACATAACATCCATCGTAATATAATACATACTTCATCAATATTCAACCATCAAATTATCGATCATAATGTAATGCAAAGAGACCGACACTGACTCAATGCATGTGGTACCAATAGGGAAAAACCCTCATCATAATAATGCTAACTTAGGGCAACAACATCATAACGCCAGTGCAGACCATCGCTCGCCAATACAGACTATCGCTTCATGAATGCATGCTACACTGACATACAACAACTTAATTTCACATTGATTATTCTTACCTATCAATGTCACACCAATACAGGCCCACCATCATCATTATCATGCATATCATGTCACACAATTAAAACATTCATGCAACATCATCGTACTCAATCACAATACCAATCTCATCGATTCCATCATCATATTCACAAATTCACATTACATCAAAATACCGGAATAATACAAGAATCCAGAAAATCATCTCATAATATTTTTAAATTAGTTTTATTAGATAGAAAATATTTTTATCTTCCTATAGGTTCGAGCGGCGCGTCAAACGGACACCCGAGTCAAAAGTTATGAAGTTTTCAAGTTTTTAAAAACTTGGTAGCTTCAGTAGTAACCGGCTACCACATGGCCAGCAACAGGTTACACCTGTTATATCCTGCGTTTTTATTCCAAAATTTCACACGGTAGCCGATTACCAGAGGCCAGTAACCGGTTACCGATGTTGCAGAACCAAAAACCTGCTATGTTTTTTGTACGAAAATTCATTCTTTTCAATCTCCAAAACTCCAATTTGCAAACAACAACAGATTTATCACTACTTCAATTCATACCCACAAATCATACAACAACTCTATGAATTCTATAACATCAATGGCATCAATTCAATCGATTATAACAATCGATTATAACAATCAATTTCACAAACAATCATACCAAAAAAACATCAAAACTCAACAATGGAAGAAAACCCTAAGAACACCAATTAGGGAGAAATCAAAACATACAACCATGAGACCTAAACTCTATCATACTTCATCATTAGGCAACCCATTATAGTGTTATAATCCCCCCTTACCTTATATTATCACGGTTCTTGTTTCCTACGGATAAAACTTCTTGTCCTAGCCTCCTAGTGCTCTTTCTCATGTTCACACTTCTACGCTTCTTCTCTGTTTCTACGATCTAAATATAATTCTCTATTCCCATTCTATTATATTCCCATATTAACATTAGTATTCCCAATTAAATAATTATTTAATAAAATAATAACAATAATATTATTCTACTAATAATTCTATTTTAATTATTATAATAATAGTAAACCTCATATTTAATCCAAAAATGCCAATTATCACTCTCACTCTTATGTTTCTACACTTTTAGTCATACACCCCTATCACCTCAACTTATATAATTTCTAAGATATCTAATTACTAACAAATGTATCACATCACGTCATAAAATCCACCAACTCATATAAATACACCATATTATCTAATTATTTAATTAAAAACAATTCTAATTAAATCGGGGTGTTACAACTCTCCCCGACTTTGAATATTTCCGTCCTCGAAAGTTACCTGATACTAACAACTATAGTTACAACTATCGTGTCCTTCCTTCCAACTCCCATGTCATGTTTTGCATCATTTCAAGTATTACTAACCAACACCTCACCTAGTCAACCACCATAATTCCACAAAATTCCTTGCTATCGGGTTATGAATGCACCGGTTTATCTCACTTTTCGCCCCATCATCCTAGGATATATAATCTATCACTTCGTTACACGATAATACCATCGTAAGCACATAAACATAACCATAATATCAACAACAGTGACAAACACACACACACACACACACACACACACACACACACACACACACACTAGTACTAAATGATACGTCTCACCAATCAAACACGCAATTCAATATATTTTATTGACATATCGGCAACACGAGAAACATACAAACCCTCCACCTATCACTTCCATTCTTGAATATTCGTGGGTTTGCATCATTCCTTCAGGCATCTAACGTTTAATCCTCGACTCTTAATAAGTCATACACGTATAAGAAAGTGTACCACATTCACGCTTCTGCTACGCCACTCTGATCATTTACCTTAAAGCCATTGTCCTCATTTTTATTTCCGTCAACCATCAGAGCTACAAGTTCCACATCTATCTTCGGACTCTCTTTAGCATACACCGGAAAATAATGGTTCACTTTTGCATTAGGTTCACACAGAATGGTGAATAACTAACTTCTCGTTAATACGTCAATTCAGTTCACTCACTATCAAGTAGGCAAGACAAGTATATCCCATCCAATACGATCCCCTCTACTATCAAAAGAGATTAAGGGTGATCAGTTCTTTAATTTGTCAATAGGTAGTCGAAAACCATAATGGTGGCATAAATCATCATTACCCAACTATAATAGCGTCCTTCACCTTGTGCACAAAGTTACCTGAGCATAATGTTTAACAATATCTTCAAGCCTTACAAACATTTTTCTTAATTTCCTTCATTTCAACCTCGTCAATGATACATAAACGCCAAAAATCTATTTCATAGTCTCCTTTACATGCACGCAACACATCCCAATTGTTAAGTGTATTCCAATACCGAAAAGTTTCCACACCAAGTATAATCCAAATCGTTTCATTCCAAAAGGAGTCTTTATCCAATTAGAAGACTTTGACCACATCAATAAATCCTTACTCTTTCCTTTAATCTCACATTAGGATCTCATTCTCCACAACTCATGATTCCAACTTATGCCTATACTTTCTCTTGTTCTCACTTCTACGCTTCTTCTCTGCTTCTACGATCTAAATATAATTCTCTATTCCCATTCTATTATATTCCCACAATAACCTTAGTCTTCCCAATTAAATAATCATTTAATAAAATAATACCAATCATATTATTCTACTAATAATTCTATTTTAATTATTATAAAATAATAGTAAACCTCATATTTAACCCAAAAATGCCAATTATCAATATCAACCTTATATTTCTACACTTTTAGCCATACACCTCTATCACCTCAACTTATATAATTTCTAAGACATCTAATTACTAATAAATGCATCACGTCACATCATAAAATCTACCAATTCATATAAATACACCGCACCATCTAATTATTTAATTAAAAACAATTTTAATTAAATCGGAGTGTTACAGTGGACGCGGTCTTTTCGGGGTCAAGACGAGTCTGTGATATTCAGAGACATTGGGTGCGTGCCCTACGAGGAGGGTGTATCGTGATGACTTTCTGGGCGTCGCTGATCCTCCTCGACAGTCATGTGGCGAGGATGTCCTCAGAGGATACGTTGAAGGATAGGTCATCGATGTGAGGGGATGAATTCCTGCCCGACATATGTTAAGGGCAAGTTCATTCTTGTTGTGCTTCCCCTACAACATAGTTGGTTTGGGCCTTGTGTGATATTTGGGCTGAGTGCAGGCCCAGTCCAGAACAAAAATCTTTTTAAATTTAATTTAAATTAATAAAAATTTGGAGTGTTACATGTAACACCTTATGTCAAGCAAAATTTAGTGGAGTTAGTGAAAATCTTTGATTAAGCATTGTGCCTGATGATGGTACATATCATGAAGAGTTATCTCAAACATCATCAAAAGTAGATTCAAGGTTCCAATGAAGTATCAGAGTCAAAGATAATGTAGCGAAGAACCAAAAACTTAAGAGATATGAAAGAGAGAAAAGTGTGAAAACTCGTCGTGTATGAGTCGAGTGATCGCTATCTCTAAAAGTATACTACTAACTCTCAAATTTATTAAGGTAAATCACAACGCACTTTCGATTGATCAGAAAGCCTATCTTATTTTATGAAAATCACCATAAAATATTTGTGTGCCTAACTAGTTGGCTACTAACTCTAAAAGTTATTTGTGAGAACAATTTACATTATATAATCGACTAGGGATTATAATCTACTGGTAACAAATATTTTGAAAATCTTTCATTTTTACTTGATAATTAATTATGTGATTGGCTTAAGTAGAATCAATTCCATGAATTAATTTTTCGCATAAATATTTTATCCAAGATTATTTCTCTATCCTAATTGTGAATTTCAAAATCTATTTTATCCAAGATTATTTCTCTATGTGAATTTCAAAATCTATTTTATCCAAGATTATTTCTCTATCCTAATTGTGAATTTCAAAATCTATTTTATCCAAGATTATTTTCTCTATCCTAATTGTGAATTTCAAAATCTTTTTTTAATAATTTCTCTTAGGAATGATAGATTTTCGCCAATTTAAAAGGAAGATAATTTATTCTCCTGCTCTTATTTTTACTATCATTAGTAATAATTCATGTTTGAACATTTAGGTAGGATCATTATGTTAGAATACTCTAAAAATATTAGTGCTTGTACATTCCAAATATCAATAGTATTCAGTTCTCAACAGTAACAAAGGCCGTCAATAAATTTACGGTGCTAAAAAGAAATAACTTTATATAAAATAAATACCAAAATGTCAATGACAATGAATATTACATTTGTACATGGAAAGCATGCAGTTTTAGCATCTTTCCTTGTGTTTGCTGTATCAAATTGGAATTTTATCAAGTTACATGCTAGATTTGTGTTGCAAAATTGAGGCATTGACCTTGAGCTTCATCTAGAAAAATGGAGCTTATCATGGTGGCATCCACAAAAATATCCAATAAGTAACACTGACAGACAAGAACCACTACCAAAATATTGGAGACCAGTATAACAAGTATTCCTTGTTATTCCCACAATATTTGCCCAGCCATCCTTCTCCATGGGGCTAGGTTTACTTTTAGATGATTGGTTCAAGCAAAAATATACCACATACAACACCAAAATATTGGAAACACAACTCGTGTGATCAACAAATCTTGAATCTTGCATTAAGTGATATCCAGTCCATTAATCTTCTTGGCCATTATAAATTGCCAACACATACTGGGTGCAAAAGGTTGATTCAAAAGTAGTAACACATTTGAGGGATTATCAAGCCCATCCACAAGAACGGAAGCTATGGGACAACAGGTAACTGTCTCTGTTGTTTCGACATCATAACAACCAGTTGCAGTCCACCTTGCTGACACAACCTTACTGGATCTTTGAATACAGCAACCTGTGCATTGTTATTTCCTGTTATTGCAACAAATGCAATGCTAAAAGATTCTCCTTTCTCAACTGCAAACTGCCATTCTCTCGTTGAGATGTGGAACCAGTCTTTTCTTGGAGACCTAGTTGCTTTAACTTCGATATACTCTTTATTGGCACCTCCTCCAATGATTAAATCAAACGGAAGTCCTGTTTCATTAACTTCATTAACCCAACTTACAGTAGTGTTGCCGTCTTTACCAGTGAAGTATTTGTATGCAAGTAACTCGCCTAATCTTCCGGTTGCATTTGCTTGGCCTGCGTCATATGTACCAGTTTGAAGCCGGTCTCTCATGCTAAAAGCTGGGGAACCCAAGTGAGCTTTAACTCGGGATTCATCCATATCATCACCCAAACTAGCAGGATCAAATTCGATATGGTGAAAACTAGTCGGCTCAAAACCATGGTAGGATTGATTTTTATAGTTTTCAGTTTCATGCAATGCTAAGGACGCTGAATTTGTTTGTAGATCATCTATGACATTCCGGTCAACAGAAACTGATCCATGTTCATAACAAACAGTTGGAGCACTAACACCTTCAAAATTATAATCATTTTTCACTTCAGAAACACTACTAATCAGGGCAGGTTGGGTCTTGAATCCATTGGCACGGGCATAATTGAAATCTGGTGCATTTTTCCAATCAGCAGGTGGCCATTTTGAGGATATTCCGCTCTTCCTTTTAGGCAACGGCAATGTCTGTTGTTCATTCGATGGTGAAACATTATCTGAAGAGAGTGATATTTCATCCTCTAACATTGAAGACACGGTAGATAGTGCCCAAACAGGTTCTTCATCAGGAAGCTTAGGCACCTTTTGGCTATTCAACATTTTCTCACGGGACTCAGATTCTGAACTGTTTGTTATTGTATGAAGGAAATTTGCCATGTGAATTTTATAATCCCCATCAATCCCATCAAGCAATAAATTGGAAAGCTCCATAAACAAGGAAAGATGGTCTGCTTCTTGAATGGTGTACAAAATGTTTCCCTGTAATAAAGACATAAACAAACTTATGATATAGATATTCCCTCTTGAGAGAAAAATTCATGGATGAAAAAGTTATGCTTTGCAATAGGCCGCTAAAAGATTATAAACTCTCTGTTTCAGACACAACAATGGGTTGATACATGCAAAAAATGAGAATCAAATTGTATATAGGAAGTACCACCGAACAAAAAACCCAAAAACAGATCTTAGTCAAATTCTGAAATTTCAAATTGAGAATAAGAAATAGTTGACAGTTAGACAAAAATATGTTTCACATTCAAGTTTTCATTTGACCATAAGCTCAATTCAAGCCTACAATTGAAATATGTCGTCAAGGTGAACAACTAAATGGTATTTCTAGCTAAAAGTAGCCCGTAGTTTTCAATTTTCTATATTTGATTTGAATCCAAGAGTTTTCAATTTTCTAGATGTGACTTGAATCCAAGTTTACACTTATGTCAAGGTTGCTTTTCAGTTTATGCCATGGATATTAATTAAGTTAATGAATGTGGCTTTTTGATGAAAAATTCAAAAATCGACATACCTGGAGAAGACAACTACATTCAACCCGCTTGTTTGAAACACTGTCACAGCCCTTTATAACATTTCGGTAGAACAGCTTCTCAACAACGATGACTTTAAGATCGTTCAAAATACCAAAACCAGACTGCTTAAGTTGAATATATTTATCTTTATGAGATTTGTAAATGTAGCGCTGAGCATATGGAAGAGTAATATTGATCAATGATTCTTTAAATCTACAATCAGATAGACCATAATATATTGCCTCACGAGTTACCACCTGCATATTGTCATAAAGCACTGAAGTAACATCCAAAATTATATGAATACCAAGTTTCTCTTTCTCACATAAACAACTTTATACCCGTGCATTTTGCGAAAAATCACTGAATAACAAGTTTCTCATTCTATCAGTATCATTTATTGTTTTGTGCATTAAATTGAAGACTAAATAGGAATTAGTGATTAGTCTTTTGTATCAAGTCAACATCAAGCATATCTCAATATAATTATATTTCTTATTATTTCTCTTCTCTTTTCATCTAAAATCTAACAACTTCAATACTTTTCTGTTATTTTTACTGAAATGCCTTGGTAGTTTTATAAATAGGTGTGGCGATAAAAATAATTAATAGTGCATTTGCTTTAGATTATTTTACCAAAAAAAAAGTATGCATTATAATCAAGACCAGATGCAAATAGTCCTCCTCTTCACAAGAACCTCAGAGAACACAAATTACTTATTTACTGAGGCATGTCTTAAAGTATATTAAAAGCTCTAATCAGTTTGGAAAAGTTTGAGAGAAGGGGAGGGGGCGAAGTGACGAATAGGAGACTGTGCTAGAAAAGACACCTAATTAGTTCAAAGGGAAAGCAAAAAAGCACCAAGTACTATTGTTTAATATGTTATAAAAAACAAACAAATAAATCTTAAAAATCTCAGATAATGCATAAATGTGAATTGCATTAAATCATGCTACTAGTACTCACGTAACATCATTGTGGACTATAATGAAATAAAGTATTTATTACCAATGAATTACTTAGCAACTTGGCCAACAAAAAGGCATTATTTTCATTTCAAAATAACAACAAAAGCTAGAGCAATTGAGGAGGATGCTTGTAAGTGGTTGTAAATTTATATTAACCACCTATTTCAATGTTGGGCATTTTTTAGAGAACATATACTGTATACCCATGTCACTCCAAGTTGATTCCCATTTTCATACTGAAAGTGTAAGTAGAAACAAAAGTAAAATGCAAAAAAAAAAAAAAAAACACATGTGCTCGTGCTTGCATGTATGTGTTACTGTTAGTGTAACACCATAATTTGAGAAGTGCCAAGACTACAATGAATGGTATGACCGAGATAAAGAAATGCATGAGAAAGAGTGACCATACCTCTGAGATAGCTGGAATACCTAAATTTTTCATAAGGAAAGAAATTTTTTTAAGCGCAGTTTCTTTATTGTCCTCGGTTACTTCACCGAAATAAAGAAAGTCAAGGTTATCTGAATGCTTAAAATCTTCTTTCAACTCCTTATCATCACACCAGCAGATAAGACCAAAGGAAGGATGTAGCGAAACCCACTTATCTTGCACAGTGGGAAGCACGGGAAATTCTAATTTTGAAAGACAGTCTTTCAGATACATGACATCCTCAACATTTAACAAACCAGATTCTAGTCCCTTTGCCCACACGAGGAAAACTTGGAAAATCTGGAAAGAGAAAAAAGCGAGGTAAGAAGAATGTTTCAGGTAAAACAAATCAAGTCATAATTTATTGCTCATCATACACTTACTTTATCTGCTGCTTGTGAAGGCAAAGTGACGGCTGATAACTGCAGCAAAATTTGAATATAGCTGTGTAGAGGAGGTGCCTCTTGGACCCCACACTCGTCAACAAAGAAACCACGAAGGTCAGGATAAATATTGCGCAGTGACTTGTTAATTGGTGAGTAGGATGAGCTGCTTTGGGTATCAAACTCCTCCATCTTCTGAACAGAACCAATTGGATCATGCCAATAGACTTCATTGGGATGCACCAACGTCCCGAAAACATCATCATCATGACTATGAACAGCAGAGTTAGGGACAAAAATAAAAGGCCCAGCCATCAAATCTTGCAGGGTTTTCTGCTTTGGAGCTTCCGTTTCCTTCCAAATGAATGTGTAAAATTTAGACATTTGGCTTATGCTACGAAAAATGAAAACTTATTGGTCAGTGAATTTGCATAATTTTGAAAGGAGAAAGAAAAAGTAAGCACAGAATATCAGTGGGTAGCCAATTCAAACACACAAATGTATGCACTTTTTTAGCAACTCATATTTTACTTCCCTAGTCTCAACCTTCTGTTAGCACAAGCATTCCTTATAGAAATTTTAACATAATCACAACATTTCAAAACCTCATTGTAGCTAGAAGATATACACCATACAGGCACGGATAGGATACAAAATAAATACAAGGATGTGAAAAAAATAAATTATGGGAAAGACAGCGGACAAATACTATCCTATTCTTCAGGACACAGTAAAGATGCTCCTAGGTGATATATATGGCCAAGTAAGGAAGACCAAAAGTGGTACAAATTGAAGACAACTTTTTTTGAAATTTTGGTGTCAGGTTTCAGTTTATACGTTTCTTTGGATAGTATAGATGCATACTGTTAGATATCGGAATATTCCATATTATGTAAATAGAATATTCTGTAAGTAATTAGGATATCATGTAAATAGGAAATGGAATATTATGTAATTATTATAGAATATTATGTAATTACTATGACATTTATACCTCCTATTATATATAATGAGCTCCGATGTGTAATTCAACACACGGATTCAATCCAACCTTCCTCTTGTTCTCTCATTATTCAACATGGTATCTAGAGTCTAACAAGAGACAACCCTAATCCGTGCTTTCCCGTTAGATCCACTATCTATCGGCGCCAATTTTTTTCCGATAACCGTGCTTCATCTCTGGTTTCTTATATTCCTTCTCAGATCTTCCTTTTTTTTTTTGGTCACTTCTCTCACCGTTTTCGGAATCCATGGCCGCCGTTCCCCCTCCAAGGGCTGAGGCCCCTTTTTTCACAAGTTATATCACTACTCCTCTTGCCGTTGACAAATTGGACGGTACTAACTATGATTTTTGGGCTTCCGACGTCAAGTTATGGCTCCGGGGACAGGCCTATGAAGATCACCTCACTACGAAGGCTGACTCAGTGGCTGCCACTGATAGTGCTCGTTGGAAGAAAATTGATGCTCAACTTTGCAGTCTCATTAAGTCGACCATTAGTCCATCCTTGAAACAAATCTTTCGTTCTCATGAGACTTGTGAATCTGTTTGGGCACAGGCTAAGATCCTTTATACCAATGATACACAATGCTTATATGGAGTGTGTCAAAATTTGCAGAATATTATTTCCCCCCGTCACCTGGATGGTTCGATGGCTGAATACTTGGGCCGTGTTCATGCTTCTAGCTCTGTATGGCCTACCTCCAGAGTATTCGTCTGTTCTCGATCAGATATTGGAGTCTCCTACAATCCCCACTCTGGATACTGCATGGCCTACTTTGCTGCGTGTCCCAGCAAAACCATCATCTGACGGCGGAGTCCCACCCACACCAGTCGACTCATCTGCTTTGGTTTCTCAAGGAGGTAATCGTGCTCCGGGTGGTGATCGTGACCACTTTCAGAAGACAGGAAAGCCTCGTCCTAAGTGTGATCATTGTCATAAGCTTGGCCACACTATTGATCGGTGTTATGCTTTACATGGACATCCCTCTCCTCGGACTGCCCACGTTGCCCAGACCGCTCCACCTCCACGGGCTGCTACTCCGACTGATTCTGCCACCTCACCTGCTATCTTCAACGACTTTATCAAGTGGTATGAGGAGCGTCAGGCCGCTAGTTCCACTGTCTCTGTTGCGCACACGTGTAATTCTTTTGCTGGTCTTTCTCACTCCACATCTCTTGGCCCATGGATCCTTGATTCAGACGCCACTGATCACATTACTAGTAATAAATTTTTTTTTGCTTCATTCTCTACTTGTGGTTTATTACCCTTTATCACATTAGCAAATGGCTCTCAAACTCAATCTCAGGGTACTGGTACTATCCACCTTTTTCGCTCGCTCTCCATTACTAATGTTCTTTATGTACTCGGATCTCCGTTTAACTTATTGTCTCTAAGTTGTTTGACTCGATCTCTTGATTGTACTATCTCATTCACCAAAGATTCTTTTTTCTTGCAGGACCGGAGTTCGAGACGGATGATTGGCACCGGATGCGAGTCTAATGGTCTTTATCTTCTTCAACCATCTGCACATGTTGGTTCCGTGGTAGATTCTCCCCTTCTGGTTCATGCTCAGTTAGGACATCCAAGTCTTGCAAAGTTACAAAAGTTGGTGCCCAACCTTTCCAAGTTATCTACGTTGTCTTGTGAGTCTTGTCAATTAGGAAAACATGTTCGTAGTTCTTTTCCGAGTCGTGTCAATCGTCGTTCTAAGTCTCCGTTTGCTCTAGTTTATTCGAATGTTTGGGGTCCTAGTCGCATTGTTTCCACTTTAGGGTCTAAGTATTTTGTTACCTTCATTGATGATTATTCTCGGTGTACCTGGTTATTTTTAATGAAAAATCGATCGGAGTTATTTGCTATTTTTCAAACATTTTATAATGAAATCAAAAATCAGTTTGGTATATCCATTAGTACTTTGCACAGTGACAATGCTCGAGAATATTTATCTACTCAATTTCAAACTTTCATGGCTACTAACGGTATGCTTCATCAAACGTCTTGTGCTCACACACCACAACAAAACGGAGTCACTGAACGTAAAAATAGACACCTAGTTGAAACCACTAGGACACTCTTACTTCACAATAACATTCCTCAACATTTTTGGGGTGTTGTTGTCCTTACAATTTGTTATCTCATAAATAGGATGCCATCATCTGTCCTGTCCTCAACAATCAGATCCCTCACTCTATTCTATTTCCTCACCAGTCTCTTCACCCATTACAGCCTAGAGTCTTTGGGTCTACATGTTTTGTCCATAATGTTAGTCCTGAGCTAGACAAACTCTCAGCTCGTTCTCATAAGTGTGTGTTCTTAGGCTATACAAGATCCCAAAAGGGATACAAATGTTACTCCTCGTCTCTTCGTCGATATTTCGTCTCTGCTGATGTCACATTCTTTGAGTCAGTCCCTTACTTTGTGACGTCTACAGGGTCTGAGTCCCTATCACCCATGTTTTCTTCATCTCCCACTATTGTCCCACCAAACATAGTTTTGTCTCCTTTGCCAGCCAATCCACACCCATTAGCTCCTTTACAGGTTTATCAGCGTCGACCATGGCCACCTCCACTACCATCAACTAATGCAGAAATCACCATAGACTCCCCTCCGGATCCAACTCCTTCGTCCCCTCCGGTCCTGCCCCCTGAGACTGATCTCCAAATTGCAGTTCGCAGAAGTGTACGTTCCACTCGTAATTCATCTCCTCATTATGTTAATTTATCTTATCATCGCTTGTCTTCTTTGCATTATGCTTGTATTTCCTATTTGTCTTTTGTGTCTATTCTCAAGACTGTGGGTGATGCTTTAACTCACCCTGGCTGGAAACAAGCTATGCTTAATGAGATGTACGCTCTTCAGAACAGTGGCACGTGGGCCCTTGTTCCTCTTCCTCTTGGGAAATTTGTTGTAGGTTGCAGGTGGGTTTTCACAGTCAAAGTTGCGCTTGATGGACAAGTTGATCGTCTCAAGACACGTTTAGTGGCCAAAAGTTATACACAGTTGTTTGGCCTAGATTATGGTGACACCTTCTCACCTGTGGCTAAAATGGCCTCGGTTCGATTATTTCTCTCTATGGCAGCTATTCGCCACTGGCCCCTTTACCAGCTTGACATCAAGAACGCATTCCCCCATGGTGATTTGGGTGAGGAAATTTATATGGAGCAACCTCCTGGGTTTGTTGCTCAGGGGGAGTCTTCTGGACTAGTTTGTCGTCTTCATAAGTCTTTGTATGGACCTAAGCAATCTCCTAGGGCTTGGTTTGAGAGATTAAGCACTGTTATTCAAGAGTTTGGTATGACGCGATGTGAAGCTGATCATTCAGTGTTTTATCGTTACTCAGTTGTTGGGTGTATTTACTTAATTGTGTATGTGGACGACATTGTCATTACAGGTAATGATCATCATGGAATCACACAGGTAAAACAACACCTTTGTCATCATTTCCAGACAAAACACCTCAGCAGACTTCGTTATTTCTTGGGCATAGAGATTGTCCAATCCAAACGGAGGATTGTGATTTCACAAAGGAAGTATGCTATTGATATTTTGGAGGAGACATGACTGTTAAATTCCAAGCCAGTTGACACTCTGATGAATCCCAATGCTAAACTTATGCCAGCTCAGGGGGAGCCACTCTCCGATCTTGGAAAATATAGAAGATTAGTTGAAAAACTGAATTACCTCACTGTTACTCGCCCAGATATTTCATTTCCTGTTATTAGTGTGGTAAGTCAATTTCTTAACTCTCCTTGTGAAGAGGATTGGAAAGTTGTGATTCGCATCTTGAAATATATTAAAGGAGCTCCAGGAAAAGGCTTATTCTATGAAGATAAGGGACACACTCGGGTTGTAGGATACTCAGATGCAGATTGGGTAGGTTCTCCTTCTGATAGGAGATCCACCTCAGGTTATTGTGTTTTCTTGGGTGGTAACTTAATTTCCTGGAAGAGTAAGAAACAAAGTGTAATGGCAAGGTCAAGTGCAGAAGCAGAATATCGAGCCATGGCAACAACAACCTGTGAGCTTATATGGCTTAAACAATTACTTCACGACCTGAGATTCGGGGATGTTTCACAGATGACACTTATTTGTGACAATCAGGCAGCTCTGTATATTGCATCAAATCCAGTGTTCCATGAGAGAACCAAACACATTGAGATTGATTGTCATTTCATCAGAGAGAAGATTTTATCTAGAGATGTCAGCACTAGTTTTGTCAATTCAAATGATCAGTTAGCTGATGTTTTCACTAAGCCTTTGAGAGGTCCTCGAATTAGTTACATTTGTAATAAGCTTGGTGCATATGACATATATGCTCCAGCTTGAGGGGGAGTGTTAGATATCGGAATATTCCATATTATGTAAATAGAATATTCTGTAAGTAATTAGGATATCATGTAAATAGGAAATAGAATATTATGTAATTATTATAGAATATTATGTAATTACTATGGCATTTATGCCTCCTATTATATATAATGAGCTCCGATGTGTAATTCACACACACGGATTCAATCCAATCTTCCTCTTATTCTCTCATTATTCAACACATTAAATATAGTTTTTTCCTGATATCTACTTTTAACATCAGTTTGACCAGCAATCCATGCAGCCAAAAACATATGATACACACACCAAAAGGAAATAGCTGAGACATTTTCATGGCACTGACTGTTGTGACTTTGCTACATCTGGGGGGTTTTGTAAGAATACCATTCATGAAATGCAACTATATTTAGCAGCTTAAGCTTTTACGAGATCTAAGCAGCAAAGAAGCAATTGGTAGTCCAACCCTTAAGAACTCGTTTTTAAGGTAAAAGTAGATTTTGGGCCTATGCATTGCAAATGCTCTAAACTAAGTTCAAAAGAACTCTTGCATGAAGGGGCATGTTATAGATATAAACCCACTAATAGCCTCCATCTAACATCTTAAGCATTGATCATTGGCTAGTTAGAGAACAGAAAAAGGACATATAGTGATGATAAACAATCTTTGAACACAGTCCAAAACTCCTCAATGTATATTACATTGCACAAAATTTTGTTTTTAATTTTTCAACCGATGCAAATGAAACCCATAAAAATTACACAAACCATAGCTTTTTGTATTTAAAATGCCTGTTGGTGATATTTGTAAACACTGATTCTCTGTTGTAACTTGGTGCAGTATTAATCTTATATGTTGTACCTAAACATTCTGCAATTTTAAAGTTAGTTGTATCGTATCCATTTTCCCTGTCATATTGGTGTTTTCTAGATGAAAAGTTTGGTTACTTTAACACAATCAAAGCCATTTTGTTTGGAAATAAAAGTCTTAAATGTACACACCTGGCTTTGAATGAAGTCTTCGATGATTTTCTCCAGGCTTCAAAAATATTCAAAATGTCACCAAGAGTAACTCTAGTCTTTAACCCAATCTCGTTCACCAATCTTTCACTTTTCACCTGAATAAATACAGCAAACAAAATAGTATTAAGACCCACTGCCATTATTTCCTTTTTTGACAGCCTAATGAAAAATCCATATGCAAGTACAAACAAGAATTACAAGGAGATACCAATAAATAATATTTTTTTCTCAAAATATCAAAATATCAATCAAATTCAGCAATAAGCTGAAATCCTTAAGAGAAACATTGTGCCTTATATTACTATACCAGGCCTAAATATAGCAGGACAAGTAACCAAAGCATCAGTCCTAAATATAGCAGGACAAGTAACCAAAGCATATGAGAGATACATAATCAGAAACAAAAAGCAGGAAATAAAATCCTAGAATGAACTACAGACAACAGCCAAGACCCATGCAAGCATAACTATGTTGATAATTAGTCTCTGCATCCCAGTTTGCAATTAATTACAAAAACTAAGAAGAAAAATCATTAAATGTATAAGTGTGCACTGCATCACACAAAAGTACAGTAAAGCTAACCTTTGGAACAGCATATGGCGCAAAAGCTCCAAGGATCAGCCGGACTGCTTCACAATCATAAAATAAATCTTTAGGATAGTGTAGCTCATCATCCATGGTTGATACCACCCATCGAATATCACATAAGTTAGATATAAAAGTAGACTTAAAGGGGTGGCCATCTCCAACAGATTTAGAGACAAAATAACTTCTAGCTTTATCACCATAGCAAGCATCCCATAATGTATCAAGAACCTCCAAGAGGTACTTACAATTTTCTCGATCGCCACTGTTAGACAATAATGATACTAATTGCACTATTTCTGGGGACTCCCAATCTTTGACCATTGATTCAGCAGATATTAGACCCATGTCCCACATCTCCTGCTTAAAAGTGGCATCACATATGTTAACAACACTCTTCTCCACCTGAACTATTTGAGCAAAATCAGTGATCCCAATTTCCTCAAAAAATTCCCTCCACTTGACTAGTGAAGATGAAACCGACTCATTTACTGGGTGCTTTAGATAGCTGATGTCAACTTCATACCACCTCATATTCACAGCATCAGCCAACTTTTTTGCAGTGACAGGATTCCCAAATCCAGTACAGAAATGAATTGGCACCTTAGCAGGACATTTAAAACCACAATCTGTCAATAATAAAGAGTTACTTTGCAATTCTGAGATGATATGCTCCCTTTCAATGAAACAATCAGAACAAGTAGATTTCAGGTGCAGCATTACAAAACATATATATTCAATCATCAACATTTTGTTCTTGCTTGCCATTGTTTCATCAGATAACACAGGTAAAATATGCAACTTCACAACATCATGTGCAGACAATTGTTGAACACCAATAGTCTCGAGTAACCGAGTAACATTATCCAAAGGAGTGACATTCAAGCTTGAAGTACCAGAAGCTGCGGAAAGAAGGGAAGGACTTACAGTCCGTAGTCTAGCACATATATTAGGGAAAGCTTCCATTTTATGCTCGCCATCAAATCCTGTGTTAAAAGTATTGGACTGCAACCATATAGTTCCTTCATCCACGGAACCATATGCACCATCTGAAAGTGGAATGAACGGTGTTTTTTTAAGGCGTTTTAGAATATCATCTTTTACTTCAAAATTGATTGACATTGTGCCAGATGAATCAAACATCAACACATAGAGTGTATTTAGACAAGACGCCAACCAACTCATATTCATTGATATCAGCCCATTCTTTGCGTAACACAAAGATGACATTACTCTAACAAGTACTAAAGGCCCAAACTCTTCAACGCCAAGTGCTCTTGCTAATGCATCAGACAATAGTACATTTCTATCCAAGTATCTGAGCCCTAGGTGTTCAAAAAGTACATTATCAGGAAGAAGACAGCGGACCTGTTCAGTCCAACCTCTCAATACCTTGCATGGAGGGGCCCATCCATTGATGTCACCCTCCACAAGTAAGCAATTCATCATGCGTAATTTTGAAATAATCAAACGAGGGAGAGTGGAGAAAAAACCATGCACTTCCCCAACTAAAGGAATGAAGCTCATGAAAGCAGACAATCCCTTTCCAGGCTCACTCTTAAAACAGGGAAGCTCGCAAAACTCTCTCACTGCTCTGACAAACAAATTAGGATACTCTGACAACAACCATTGGTTCCATGGGCTATCTCCATCAACTTCCTCTCTGGATGAGGGAAGAACAAAATCACCTTGAAGAATAAATTTCAGGCCATATGTTCTTAAAGGAAGGAAAGCAAAAACTGGCTGCTGGTTTAAGCAGGGACTGTAACCATCATCCAATTCCTGCAGTGTAAACGCCATAGATATTTCAGTTGTTTGCACGTCAAAGCGGATGGAATTTGTCTGCAACTTTTGAGATACTACAAACCATGCCATTTTCTCTTTCCCGTGAGAAACCTTGATGATACCATCTTCTGAAATTTCTTTTTTCATAACAATAAGTGTATCATTAAGCAAATTTCTCAACTTGATACACTTAAGCCGGTGAAGGAATAGTAACAATGAAGGATGAAGATCTGAAAACATAGTCATAATACTATTTATGACAGTTCCTTCTGATAGATGAGATCTGAATGGAAGTAGAATGCATGTATTCCAGGGATTATCACCATATGAATCAGTGCCAGTAAATGCCATCTTCCCGAGCACCTCAATATTACACGGAGGAACTAATGTGGGCAAAACAAAACCAATCTGGCCTTCACTAATGTCAAATTTAACGTGAAAACCATTGGAATGAATCTCAGGAGCATCTGTGACCTGCAGTGAAAACAACCGAAGTTAATAAAACTCATTATCTGAAGAATATATTAATAAAGGAAAAGTACAAATAGAAAACCGTAAGGAAAGGTTGCAAGTTTTTATAATGATAATGTATGAATTTAAACTTGTTTGTAAATATATCACTTTCTTACAAATGAAACTGAAACACATCATCGTTGGGTGATCAACAGACTGATGATATATGTATTACATGTGTTTTTGTGTAGTAATGACTTAACACACTTGATTGTAACAGTAAAAACATAACCTTAATTATACGTTCGTGGCCAAGAAATTATTTGGACAAAGTGTTCAAATCAAAAAGTTGTAGAAAAATACTATGGCCCTATATCTGATTCATTTTCATACCAAGCCCAATAGTGTTGGGCGTGAGGGAATGTGTTAAGAGTCTCACATCTAATGAAATATGGTCTGAAAATTTATTTATAAGTGAGGGCAATCCTCGTCTTAAAAGCTAGTTTTGTAAGGTTGTGTTAGACCCAACCCAAAGTTTAAGAGTTATAATAAAGAGAAAATGAATTAAAATGTTGCTTAGACATACACGGAAAACAGACTTGAAGCCAATGCCTTTCTTCCCTATGTATCCAGTATTGGACCCCTTCTTGGTTGAATTTCCAACATCACAAAGTGCTCTCATATTTTGAGCAGAGAATCCTCGCTCATTATTCAATACAGCAATACCAGAATTTTGAAGAATGAAAGCAAGAGTTGGCTCCACACTTTCGGAATAATTATTATCATCTGCATTTTGAACCTGAATCAAATGAAGAAAATATAAGATACAAGCGCAGAACAATAGCTCTCAAAGCACACCCATCCTTACAAAGTACCAAAAACGTACAAAATGTCCAATATGGAGAATGCATCTTTAACTAAAATAGTTCTTTAAAGCCATTCCTTCATAAACAGTAAAAAGTAATGCCAAGTATTTAAACAGAACTCTTATAAAATAACCTTATTCAGTTTATCATTTTCTGGCCTAGAGAGACCAACCCCAAAAAACTAGTAAAATGATGTCAACAACATTCCAAAAACAAAAAAAAAAAATCAATAAGATATGATGAACATTTTCAAAACATCATCACTGCTGCCTAATATTGAATCCCTTACCCCCAAAACATAACTTCTTAGTCAATTCACTCGAGCGAAAGTGGCTTTTACATACAGGATATGTACAGTTGCGAGAAAAGAAATTAAACTAGCTTTGTTAAGAGTCCCACATCGGACAATATATGGCCTGAACATGTGTTTATAAGTGGGGGCAATCCTCACCCTACAAGCCGGTTTTGTAGGGTTGAATTAGGCCCAACCACATCTCATTATGGTATCAGAGCCTCATTTAAGATCCAGTGGGCCATCCACCATTTATTTCCACGCTCCAGTTGTCTAGTCCTGGGCGTGAGGGGGTGTGTTAAGAGTCCCACATCGGACAATATATGGCCTGAACATGTGTTTATAAGTGGGGGCAATCCTCACCCTACAAGCCGGTTTTGTAGGGTTGAATTAGGCCCAACCACATCTTAATAAGCTTTAACTTCTAAGGTACACTGAATCTAAGAATGCAATGAACCCTACGATATATTGAATTCTAATTGTACTTGGAAAGCGGAACTTATACTCTATTTCAAACAGTTACTAAGATGTGGATCAGTACGAGTTTTACAAACAATAATAAAGAAAAGGTATGACAGAATAAAAAAAGCATTCCCCATTACTCCTCTATTCCTAAGTACAAGAAATGAAGTTGAAAGGATATCCTCACCAATTCAAGGATAAAATGTGAATCTTGAGAATAAAGCTCTTGTGAAAGACAATGCAATGCTCTCCCTAACCTAGCATGCTGCTTCTTCAACATACAACTGTCAGTTTCAGAAAGACTAGGATCTAGGCCAAACTCATCCTGCCTAATAGATTCAATGACCAAAATAGAATCAATATCTTTGCCACTTTTAAGTGAATCTTCTACGTGACTAGTCATAGATTTGTCAACAGATTTTTCTGCATCAACTGTTTGACTAATTTCAGTACACCTTTCATTGAGCTCACCGAGCATGAGTGATGTAACCATATCCACTTCAGGCACAAGAGACTTATCCAAGAATTCTTGGTCATGCTTCAGTCCTGTGCTTATTTTAGTTTTGCCATCTTTTAAGCATGAAACATGAGCACAAAACTGATCAAAAGTGCTGTTCAAAATAAATGCATTGTAATCATTAATCCACTCAGTAATACCCAGAGACAACCCTATTTCATGAAGCATGAGATGCTGCTCCATGTTGCTGCATTCACATAAAATAGCTGCAGCAGCATCCTTGAAAACAGATCGCATCCCAGAGAGCAACATGTCAGCAGCAAAGCTATGAAATTCGGCGGGTAGATAACCAAGACAATCAAGGACAAACTTGGACATAAGTGATACTGCCTTATTCACTTTAAGTAAGTGCTTGCTAAACTCACCACTCATTTTAGTAGTTGAAACTTCAGCTAATATTTTTGTTTTACATAAAGCTTCCCCAGACTGGAAAGCATTTCTATCATCACCAACTTCAATATCTTCCACAAAGTTTCTGAACAGGACTTCAAATGCACTGCAAGAGTCGCGTTTTAGAAGTGACAGTGGAACTTTTCTTTTCCCTCCAAATAGTGAGATCAAAGACAGTAAACTCACTGCAGTTTGGAAAGAGGATCCTTGAACTGCAGCCTCAAGGAAAGATTTCAAGGTTGCAGAGTGATCTATCCGTATCACCTTTCCATCTCTGGTAACCAAACACAATAATTCTTCGGTATTTACGTCATTCAACAACCATGATACTAGCGAGCCAAGGGAGGGTGCAAACATAAGATCCCAATGAGACCACTTGCTCAAGTCAGACAACATTGGTGACTTAAGTAATACTTCAATTGCATTTTTTGCTGTAATAGTTTCAGAGCTTTTTGTTTTATGGGCCATTTCAGAACTATCAGTGGTGATTCCGGACCAATTGTTATCTCCGTCACTTGAGGAGTCTATGTGATAGTGCTCTTCAAACATGGTTGCAGAAAATACAACGCAATTCGAAGTCACGTTAGATTTATGCTCTCGAACGGTATCCAGAAGATCCTCAAGAGACCCACTTTCCACAAATTCAAAACCAATTGAAGGAAACTGCCTCATAAGCAGCATGGAAATAATCTGCTTGGTTACTGTTTCATTCTCCCACAAACTACTAATAGCCTGAGAGAGTAGAGCAACCAACTCATTTGAGGACATGCAGGCCTTGAAAGAGGAATTCTCGCACATGCCACCGCCTAATAATTTGAGCAGCTCTCGAGGCAACTGGTCAACGCTCTTCTCAAGAAATGATAAGAGATCCCCATGACCAAGAGAGTTGAAGTTCTTCACACCAAACTGCTCAGCCAACCAACTTTCACAGTTGCAAAACTTTCTCAAAAACATTATTTTAAACTTCAGCTGTGAGTCACTATTTTTATATACTTCATTATCAAGGTCAAAATACATTCCAATTTTTCTGACGACATCTTCAGCAGAAATGCCTGTTAAAAGTTCCACTGTCAGGACAAGATTGCATAGGATAAGGAAATTTTGAGAAGTAAAGTAACACATAATATTGTATGCTTGTGCCCTGGGTAATTAAAAACAGAAGAAAATAAATATCACTCCAATATAAAAATAAAAGGAGTAGGCCCATAAAACTCTTATGTTATAATGCAATTCATTTTCATAGCCTGCCTAGTGGAAATTCTTTCAAAAGGAAACTATAACAAAACAGCCAAAATTAGTAGATAAAAATATGTCAGTCAATGCTTGATTCAATGGCAAATAGACTCACATTTTGTATTCTCTGCACTATCCTTTGCTACCAGAGGTACATTTTCAAGGCTGGGTTCAATATCTAAGGTCTCGTATTCAGAACTTTTGGTCGGTGAGTTAGTTAGTTCGCTATGGTTGAAGACTTGGAAGGTATCATAGATGCTATTCCACATTCCAGATTTGATAGCAGAAACCTGCAGCATTTTAGAATGAAAGATTTTAAGTGGATGATATCATACAGCTTTGGAAAGAAAGAAAAAAACCTTTAGCAACTACAACAGTTCCATAAGGTCATACAACCAGGCAGAAGAGTGAAACATGAAATATTTATACAGGAAATAATTATGGCAGTGCCAAGATGTGCCCTTATGACCAAGGTAGTCAAACTTGAGATCCTACACAAGATCGGGTAGGAGTAACAAGATCGTGAATCGGGGATCGTAAGATCCTACCAAATATAAATATATATATATATATATATATATATATATATATATATATATATATATATATATATATATATATATATATATATATATATATATATATAAATATATATATATATATATATATATATATTGCATATAAATTAATAATATGCATATGACAGCAACATAATTTAGTAGAAAAAAATTCAAATAACACTAAAATTACTTTAAAAAACTGAAAATTTTCAGAAGATATTCATTGAAAAGTTATTTTTAACGTGAGAGAGAAGATAGAGAAGATAGAGAATGGAATATTGAGTGAGTTGTTGTATTTAACGTGAGAGAGATGTTTAGTGTGAGAGAATTGGAGTGAATCTGTATTTTGGAAAGTTACACTAATCATGAGTTATTTTGGGAAGTTGTATAAATCATTCATTATTGGATGGGCGGGTATTAATTACTCCTTTTTATTAGGCTTAAACGGTTTAGATGTCAAGAGTATAAGTTTCAAATTTCAATAAGAAAAGAAACGTTGAGAGTTTTTCTGAAACGGGGCCATGAACCCGAATTCCGGGGGCTTTGAACAGAAACTATAGTTCTTTCCAAAAACCGTTTCTGGTTATTTCCAAAAACCGATTCTCGTTATTTCCAAAAACGACGATTCTGTCTGTTCCTACCAAAAACCGATTCTCGTTATTTTCCGGCACGGTAGGGAGTTGCAAGATTGTAAAATCGTACGATCCTACGAGTAGGATCGCGATTTTGACTACCATGCTTATGACACTTCCTAACAATTGTGTATTCAGTTTTTTGAAACTTAAAAAATTGTCTCAACACAAAAGCTTCTATTTTTGTACTCCTTAACAAATGCCCTAAGGGCACTATTGAATATATTTGACTATCAGCTGTAAGTATCAGCTTAGCTTAACCTGTAATAGCAGGCTACCCTTGATGCTGTATATAAAGCATCAAGGAGCCTTTTGTAACTAACAGAAAAAGCATAACAAAATTCAGTTACAGAAATGAAACACTTTTCTTCTCTACTCTTCTTTCTTACGTGGTATCAGATTGCAGAGTCGATCCATGGCTACGATCGCTTCGCCATCGCCTCCGTTTTCCGCTAGGGTTTCGCCTGAACCAACGGCGGTTCCGTCGCCGATGGTGGATGATTCTCGCCGATTGCACTTCTCGCTCAAGATTGCGCAGAAGTTGGATGAAAAGAACTTCCATCTCTGGCGTCAACATGTAGAATTTTACATCAATGCTCATGATCTCACAGATTTGGTGGTATGCGCTCGTGATCCGTTGAAATTTGTTGACGACGCCGCTCGCCGTTCCGATTCTGTTAATCCAGCGTATTCTAGCTGGATTCAGAAGGACCAATTGTTGTTGTCATGGCTTCAATCTACACTTTCGAGTGAGATTCTCTCACGCGTGCTTGGCTGTAACCACTCTCATGAACTGTGGGATCGTCTTTTCAGCTATTTTCAGAAACAAACCTGTGCTAGGGCACGCCATCTGCGTGTTGAATTTGCGTGTTCTTACACTTGACACTCTTTCTGTTCAAGACTATCTGCTGAAGATCTGTACCAGCGCTTGCATCCATTGGTGATCCAATTCTTGTGTCACATCACATTGATATGATTCTTGAGGGCTTGCCTGCTGAATTTGCTCCGATTGTGTCTGTAGTTGAAAGCAAATTTGGAGTTATGGACATTGATGAGGTTGAAATTCTGCTCTTGGCTCATGAGTTGCGCTTGAACAAGTTCAAGAAGCAGCCAATTCCAGATTTGGTTTCTCTCAACCTAACTCATGTTGTGCCTCAGTCACCAACAACAGATGAGTCTCCAGCACCTGTTACTGATTCTTCCTCTACTCACACTGGTCACTCTAACCAAGTGCAGGATTATCAGCCTTTTAGAGGTGGAAAAGGTCATCGTAGTGGTAGGTTTGGCCGTGGCAAAGGTGGCAGATTCTCCAACTCTAACATCCAGTGCCAAGTTTGCTCCAAACCTGGTCATTCTGCCCTACAGTGCTGGCACAGGTTTAACCATCAGTTCCAACCTTCTGGTGCAAACTATGTGCAACCTCAATGGTAGGGTGCTCATGCCTATTGCACTCAAGCACCACCTCAAGTCTCTCCTTATGTGTGGTTCAGGCCTCCTGTTGTGCCTTCTTATCCTCCTGCCATTACACAACCTCCAAGTACCTTTGTGGCAAATGCTTCACCATCTCCATTTGGTTTCTGGTTTCCTGATTCTGGCACCTCATACCATGTCACCAGTGATGCAAAGAACTTACAACAAGTGACTCCCTTTGAAGGCCATGATCAAATTTACATTGATAATGGACAAGGTTTGACTATTCACTCTGCTGGTTCAAGCTCCTTTCCTTCACCTTTTCACCCTACCACACACCTCACTCTCAAGAACTTACTCCATGTTCCTGCTATCAATAAAAACCTGCTTAGTGTCAGTCAGTTTTCTAAAGATAACCGTGTGTACTTTTTATTCTCAACTGACAAGTGTCTTGTTAAATGCCAGGTGTCTGATGCCACTCTTCTTGAAGGCCATGTAGGAGCTGATGGACTCTATGAGTTTCCCTCTATTGATGCGTCACAATCTGCTAAGTCTTTGTTGTATTCTACTAGTTTTTCCTCCAATAATGTTGCACCTAGTGCTAATACTATTTCTCTTTCTAATAGCTTGCCTTACATGTGGCATCTTAGGTTAGGACACCCTAACAATCATGCTCTCAAGCTTGTTTTGCAACATTGTAATGTTCAGTTCAGTAATAAAATTTGTGATATGTTCTGTTCTGCTTGCTGTATGGGTAAATCCCACAGATTACATGCTCCTACTTCACACACAGTTTACACAAAACCTCTTGAACTTGTTTATACTGACCTATGGGGGCCTTCACCTAAGGCCTTTGCATCTGGTTTCTTGTATTATATGTCCTTTATGGATGCTTATTCCAAGTTTACTTGGATCTATCTTCTTAAAGCTAAATATGAAACCATTTCTGTTTTTCAAAAGTTTAAAGCATTGGTTGAACTGCAACATGAGTCACGTATTAAAGTTGTTCGATCTGACTGGGGGGGGTGAATTCAGGCCATTTACCAAATATCTAACTGAGGTGGGTATTAACCATCGTCTTATCTGTCCACACACACACCACCAGAATGGTGTCATTGAAAGAAAGTCCAGGCACATAGTGGATTTAGGGTTTACCTTGCTTAGTCAGGCTTCCCTTCCCTTAACATATTGGGACTATGCATTTTCCACTGTTGTATATCTTATTAACAGACTGCCATCTGCTTCCATTAATTTTGAGGCTCCTTACACTCTTTTATTCCATCAGCAGCCTGATTACAAGTTTCTTAAAGTTTTTAGATGTGCCTGTTTTCCTCTCTTGAGACCTTATCTTTCTCAGAAACTTAACTTCAAATCTCAGGAATGTCTCTTTCTTGGATATTCCACGCCTCACAAAGGATATAGATGTTTGGCTCCTAATGGCAAGTTATACATCTCAAAGGATGTTCTATTTAATGAGTCTAGATTTCCATATCTAGATTTATTTTCTTCTAGACCTAGTGTTGTTTCCAGCCACAGTACATCATTGGCACCTCATTACTCTAGCCCCCTTTTGAGTGCTCTTACTCCTCACATCACCTCTTCACAATCTCTTATCCCTAGTTCTTCAAATGATCTCCAACCTGCCTATCCTACTACCTCACCTGTTCATGCCCCCACCTCTGTCTTTTCTAGCCCTGAGGATTCATCACTAGCTGGTAGTTCTGCAGCTCCTTCACCTACTACTGCCAGCAACTCCTCAGGGACCTTCTCATCCTTCTCTAGTCAGGCTGACCCTTCATTCAACTCATCTTCAGACACTGATTCTGAACCACATGTGCCTCCTAATGCTATTCATGTGCCCGTTATCCCTCAGAATTCTCATCCTATGATTACTAGGGCCAAATATGGATTCTCTCAGCCTAGACTGGATCCTAGGGTGCTTCTTACTTCCTCTGAGCCTAAATCGGTTAAATAGGCTCTGGCTGATTTGCATTGGAAGGCAGCTATGCAAGATGAATTTGATGCCTTACAGAAAAATGTCACATGGTCTCTTGTGCCCTTACCCCCCAACCAGATTGTTATTGGCTGCAAGTGGGTCTTTAGACTCAAGGAAAATCCTGATGGCACCATCAACAGATACAAGGTCAGGTTGGTAGCCAAAGGTTTTCATCAGAGGCATGGTCCTTTTCACCTGTTGTGAAGCCTATTATTATCATGATCATCCTCACTATTGCCATTACCCACAGGTGGTCTATTCAGCAGTTGGAGATAAATAATGCCTTTCTTAATGGACTCCTTGATGAAGAAGTTTACATGGAGCAGCCTCCAGGGTTTGTTCACTCTAATTCCTCTCTGGTGTGTAAGTAGCTAAGTCCCTATTTTAGTTTATATATTTGACTGGCAGCTGTAAGTATCAGCTTGGCTTAACCTGTAATAGCAGGTTACCCTTGATGCTGTATATAAAGCATCAAGGAGCCTTTTGTAACTAACAGAAAAAGCATAACAGAATTCAGTTACAGAAATGAAAACACTTCTCTTCTCTACTCTTCTTTCTTACAGGCACATATTAGCGACCCAATAACTAGTAGCAAAACTATAGTAAAAAAAGGCTATGACCAAACAAAATGTCCTCTTTAACCATAAGGAAAAAAGAAAGTGCCAATATTTAAGAAAGCACCCAAAAACAATACAACGAGCACTAAAAGTGCTAAATTTGATCTCATATAGTTCTAGCACCAACGACCATCAAGTCTTTTCCCACTAAGTGAGGTCAGCTATATACATGAATCAGTCGACAGTATAAAAAACTTGACATTTGGTCTATAAAGATATAGACCATTTACCGCCAAATCTCCCCAAATGGTTTGTCCTATAATTTTCATTGGTCTCCAACTACTTATAAGTCTAACTATTAAATTGTCCTCCCTCTGGTCCACCCTCCTTATATTGCTTACCCGTATTAGAGAGCATCAAAGCAGAAGGGAGATAAACTGAATCTGAACTTTCTATATTCAATGGCAAATCATGTTATAATACAGAGTGTGTTATCCTACACCAACTCCGACTTGGTTACAGTTGTCGCCACAAACTCTACATATCCAAAAACCACCTAAGGCAAGACACGGCTTTTCTACAACGGGGGTTATCGCAATCTTCACTCCAACCATTGTATTAATAAACCTATCTTTTCTTGTGTAATCATTTATCCAACTTAAAACCCACATTTATAAACACATATTTTCTTGTGTAGGTCTTATAGATGTGTTGTAAAATTTTCCTTTAATAGCAACCTTCCCTGACTGTATGTGTGAAAGTAGCATTAGCTCAGCATGAAACATGATAATATTATCCCATTGTATTATGGAGGGAACTTCAAGCCAAATGAAAATTTTGCAGACAAAAACAAGTCAACTATTAACATCTACTTATAGTAAATGAGGAAGAAGTTAGGTTTCAAATATAGCGGTTAATTACAATATCAATTCAACTAATGTACCATAAATTTACAAGTGTGAAGGAAAAATAATGAAGTCAACAAAAAGAAGCTTACAGCAGTATTTAATAACCCAACTAAGGGGTATGACATTAACAACATTCGGATTTTGTTCTTTTCCCGAGGTTTTACTCCATAGAATTGAAGCATCCTCTCCAAAACCTACATATACATTGTGAAATCAAATCTTCAAAATGTACAATCAAATCTTCAAAATGTACATTGTGATAATTACATAGTGTGATTTCATAACAGACCAACAATATGAACCTATTTTTAGAGAGGAGGAAGGAAAAGTATTGCAATCAATACATCATTATCATCTCATTTTAGTGGAAATTAAATCCCTACCTCAGCAACCTTGTGCTCCAAACACGCTTCCTTCCAGGTTGTGACAAACATCTGCAAAGAATCATCAGTGATTGAAAGATATTTGTCCATATTTTTTGATACCTTGGTTGTGTTAACATTTACTATTGGGGTTGGATCAACTTTTTTATACTTGTTAAAAAACTTAAAAGGTGGAGATTTGGAAGAAGTAACATTTTCAGTTTTTCTTTTTTTACTAGGGGGCTCACTAAATCCCTTTCTAAGGCTGCTATTAGAAAGGGAGTCTCCCTGCTTATCACCCTTCACCACAAGGCGTGCCATCTCTTCGGTTGCAGATGGGTAGGGACAGCTACTCATTCGTTCTGAACTTTTGCCAAATTTTGATGAAGGATTTGACCAACTGCTCATAATAATATTATCATTCTGATCGTTATCTGAAGAATAATCACCAACTTCATCTTCTGAGCTTGACGATGTGAATCTAACATGCTTGCCGCGAAAAGATTTTTCAACAGAAGAAAATGACTCTACACGCTGAGCAATGGTGCTAAAACGTTCATCTAACTGCTTTTTCTGAGAAGAAGAAATAAGACAATTCCTAAACTTGTCACTTTTTGATCTTAATGTCTTCAAGCATTTCTCTAGTGTAGATTCCTCTGCTTTTTTAGCTTCTCTTATGGCAGTTATGTGCATTCTGTGATCACAAAATCAGTAATTAGGATAAGATGGCCTATTCAAGTCCAAATGTTGAACTTGCACATAACAGATCAAACTTAAGTGATATCAAATACCTGACAAGAAAAAAGCAATTATTTCACTCATCTAAGTGTTTGGGAGGACATGGAGATTGATGGTGTCATGGTGCGTGTGTTAATATAATTATACTGTCATAGATTTACTATACTCGCAGTGAACTGCCTATAGGCATTTTGTTTTCATAACCAAAACATATAAAATATGTGTGAAAATTACATTTGATAAGGGGTTATAGACCTCCCATTACCCAATTATATAATAGAAAGAAGAAGCATGAGACAACAAGAGTGAGAATAGCAACAAGCAAGAATATGATTATTGTAAATTAGATATAACAGAATCGGAATGTTTGGATGACTGAGAATATGGATTATTGTTATAGTAAAATGTGAGTTCAAAGAGCGAAGATAATGGGTGAGCTAAAGATAGGTAAAAGGGGTATAAAAAGAGTGATTTAGTTGGTACTGGTAGAAAGATTGTAGCCCAAACGGGTGAGCTAATGATAGGGAAATGAGGTATAAAATTAGTGATTCAGCTAGTACCAGTAGGGAGCTTGTAGCCCCTCATAGTGCTGCCTATTTAGTTATCTATTTTCCTATTCATCATTTTCTTAAAAAGATCATCCTCTTCCATTTTACACCCTGGAGGCTGGGTAAGTGGAACTTTATTGTGAAGTTTATAAAATCTCAGTATCCTATGCATACCTAATTACCGGTTGACTAGCACAAGAGATGTCAGGAAACACGATATTTAGTGATCAAATAATTCTCTTCTGGCAAAAATTGCTTCAGGCAAAAATTGAACAGAACATAAATACAAATGTGATTCTGTACAAATACCCAAGGCAAACAAATATAAGGAAAAGGCCAAAAAAGAAGCAATGCTGCTCATGCACAAACAATAATATTTCTTATTTAGTAAATATCTCGCAATCGTGTTTCAAAAAATTGAAGAGCATACCGAAATAAGTTACTCCTCTGAACTGTCTCTCAATAGTCATAGTTATAAATCAAACAACCATATGTGCAATAAATTCAAAATCCCAAAAAATTATTTAAAGTTTTGAAGTCAAACTTGACGGTAAAAGTGTAATAACATAATAATAATTTCACTCCCTTAGTCGGCATCTTTATCAGCATCCATACTATTGATAATAGTTTTGATCTGCCAAATAAAGTATTGTCTAAGGATAGAATTCATCAAAAGCTTTTAGCTCATTAACTGATTTAGCATTAATTCAAATCTCTATCCCGTAATAAGAGTTCATTCAATCATTACCACATTAACATTTTCAATCTATGTATCTGCCTCTTTCTAACACTATAGATCACTACACAACCTTTCCCACGAAATATGTAAGATGAATAGGAGAGAACATACCCCAAGTTCTGAATTCGAATCCCAAGCAATTCCCTGCGCTCAACCGATCGCTTTGTGGCAATAAACTCGAGAAACTCTTCGATTCCGATGACTGCTTTAGCTTTAGAAGCGTCTAAAAATTTGCTTAGAAACTGAATTATCTCCTCACTAGTTATCTTAAACACTTGAGTCACATCGGAACGAATGGAGAAATAATGAATAACTAAAGGGTGGCGCAACAAAGGCCCTAATCCAAGCTCTTCAAAGCTACCAACACCCTCGTTATTGCAAAGTGCCACTTCCAAATCATACAAAGAAGTGATCCTCCGAACCCCAACAAAGCAATGGATAAAAGCATTGACCTATACATAGCAACCAAAACAAAACATTGAAAACCAACCCCTATTGATCAAATGCATCATTGAAGTAAAACAAAAAAGAAACGTTGTTAAGTATATATACCTTTCCTTCAGTGAGCATAAGGCGGTGAAGTGTGGGAACCTGCTGCATTTTAATGCCCAGAGAATTCAAAGAATCAACTTGCAGTGTCAAGAGAGCTTTCTGAGACACTTTCCATGCCGAAACAGAGTCTCCGGCAGCGAGAATATCACGGCAGGCCTTGGAGGAAGCATTTTCAGCCATGGCGATAGCCTGTTTGGGATTTTGCTGAAGAGGAGCAGAGGCATGCTGGTTTTGCGGCCGGGGAGCGGAAACAGGCAGGTTTTGCGGTGGGGGAGCGGGGCCAGAGGGGTTTAGCGGCCGTGGAGTAAAAGCGGGATGGTTTTGCGATGGAGGATCACAGCCGGGAGGGTTTGTCGGGGGAGGAGGGAAGGCATAGGGGTTTTGCGGCGGAGGAGGGAAAGAGGGGTAGTTTTGAAACGGGAAAGGCCAGGAAGGGTTTGGTGGGGGATGGAAGTTGTGAGCTGCTTGGAAGAACGCGTTAGGGTTTGGGACGGTTGATGGAGGAGGACAGCCTGGAGGGCGGTGGCCGCCGGGGAAATGGTTAGGGTACATTGGCGGAAGGAGAAGAATTTCAAAGAGCGAAAGCTGCAAAAGTTAGAGTAGAAGTGAAACAAGGTTTTATTAATAAGGTCTAAAAAATCGTAATACTTCTTAAATCTTAAGGTTTTATTAATAAGGTCTAAAAAATCGTAATATTTCTTAAATCTTAAATTTTTATTTAAATTAAATCTTATATCACATATCATTCCGTGATTTGTTGCAAAGGTAAAGAATAAAACTATAACAAAAATATTTTATAAATGATGCTAAAAAATAATAATATTTGTATAAGAGAAAAAAATATATTATTGATCTAAAATTATAAAAATATCATATTCATATAATTAAAATAATAATTGAATAACTATTGATTTAAATATAAAAAAATATGTTATTGATCAAAATAAAATAAAATTATATATCATCAATTAAAATTTAATTAAATCGTTAATTAATATAAATATAAAAAAATATATTATTGATCTAAATATGGAAGAAAAAAATATTTACATATTGAAATTTTATATTATTAAGATAGTGATTAAATAAATACGCGTGGTTGATGTAAAAAATTGTCAATTGATTTAGTTAGGCTTTGTTTGTTTGGGAATTTGGATAGGCTTTGTTTGTTTGGGAATTTGGATGAAAGTGAAATGGAAGACTTTCGAAAACGAATTTTTAAAAATATATAGAAATATATTTGATATTTTTTGAAAATATGATTTTGTATAGATTGAGATAATAGTGTTTATCATTACTGTATTTTTAATTTTCAAAATACTATAATAACATAAAAAATATTTGAAAAATTTATGTAAATTATGTAAACCCTCTAAAACTCTACTTCAATACAAATTTTGAATTCCCCCAATTAAAAGATTTTTAGTGTTATGAATAAAAACAAATCATTGAAATCCTTTCCAACCAAAATTCTTATATTATTTTCATTCAATCCTTCTTTTTTTTCAAAGTCTTCCTCTCTCTATCCTCCAAACTCTCCAAAAGACCCTTAATAGTTAGGGTGTCTTTGGTTATGGGTAAATGGGAGGGGGAGTGCATACTTAATACTTAAGTTGTTTGATTTAAATTTTAAAAGAGGAAGGAGAAGTAGATTGAGGGAGTCAAAATCTCACTTGAATCACTTTTTACTTGTTTGAATTTGGAGGGATTTGAACGGAAGAGAAGATGTTTTATTTTAATTATAATTATATTTATATATTCATCCTTATTTATTTATTTAAATATAAATTTAACTTATTAAAATGTTACAAATTTTATTTTGAATGTATTTTATCTTTCTTTTATATTTCTTGTAGTTTTATATCTTCAACTTATTATCATTATATGTATTTAAATTATTTTATTTTATATTTTAGTATTACTTTTTAATTATCGTTATATTTTTGTTTATAATAACTTTTGTTAGATTTTATTGTATTCAATAATTTTGTAAAATTATATATTATAATCGTTATGTTTTTATAAAATCTTTCATGGTGTTCTCTGATTGAATACTTATATTTTGTTAATGCATTTGTATTTGAAATATAAACGGTAAATATCATGAGTTTTATGTTAAAATTATAAGGATAAAATGTAAATTAGTTTTAAAATACATCATCTCCCTTTATGAGCCAAACATATTTATAAATAAAATATCTCTCATCTCATCATCTTTCATATTTTAAACCAAACATATATGTAATTAAAATTCTCTCTCTCTTCCCCGTCTCTTCTCCCTTAGATAAAAATCACTCACTTCTCCTCTATTGAATTATTTAGTAAAAATAGTGGTTGACTGATAAGTTAGCTTATAGCTTATAGCTTATGGCTGATGGTTGATGAGTGATAGCTTGTAACTTATAGCTGATGATTGAGACTGACAGCTGATAAGTTAATTGAAATGTTTAGTAAAATTAACGGTTCAACTAACTTATAAATATAAAATGATATAAAAGACATTTAATACATAATTATTTTATTTTAAATTAAAATACATTATAAAAGATAAAAGTGGATTTTTGTTAAAACAATAAAGATAAAAGTGGAATAAAAAATGATAAGCTATAAGATATAAACTAAAACGCTATTTGAAATAGCGTCTCAAAAATAAGTTGTAAGACCGTGATAAAAAGATTGTTACTAAATAGATCTAAATTGTCATATGAGGTTATAAACTATAAGTTATAAGTTCATAAGTGTGTCTTATCAAACAGAACATTAGTATTCTAGCCTTTATTTTAAAATACAATATATCTTACCCTCGAAAATTAGTAATAAGGTATGTGTTCTGGACTGACCCGACAGCTTGAATGAGCCCAGTTTAGACCTTTCCTTTGGTACGGCCTGCACGCCGGTAACCCGAATCGCCCGTTATCCGTCGGGCAATATCAATCATTTGGCCTCTCAAGCCAGCACTGTCCTAGGATGACCGACGAGTATCCTCTCAGCCTGCCTGACATCAACATCGTGTAGGCCACCAGGAACCGACCAGAGAGATGCCCGTAACTGACCCCCTCCTCAGGACCAACGGCTAGTTACGGGTACATCTGCTCGGTTTGACCAAGTTCTGGCAGTTATCTAATTTCATAGACTCGCATATTCAGGCGCGAAAACAGGAACTAAAGGCCATGCACCAGGGGCGTTATATATACCCTCACACCTGTGAGGGCCAGGTATCGAATATTCATTATTCACCACCTAATACTTTGCTTGTATCTCATTGTTCCCACTCTTACTTGATTATCGGAGTGCCTTGCAGGTACAACTCTTTTTTTCTCCTCGACATCACAACCCGACTACAGATAATCTTTAGGCCACTTTTCAGGTTTTGATCAACCGGTAAGATCAGTGGCGTCGTTTGTGGAAAACTGCTCTCCCCGTCTTTCTTTCCTCGAAACTTAAGATCAAAGCAACTTTTTCAAAATTCCTCTCACCAATCATTGCTAACCATGATGATTTTCATCTTCTCGAAAAGATTATTTTTCCCCTGCTCACAAAACCGACAGAAGTCAGGAACATCCTCACCTCGAGGATAACCTGGGTTTCCGGGACGGACATACTGCATCTCCAGATTCAACGGACGCCTGACACAGTGATGACTAATTCTTGGACAAGGGACACCCCAAGAATTCCACCGAGGAATTGCCAGAGATCATGCAATAAATTCCCATCCCTCTCAACGATCACGGCGGCACTGCTCGCTGCTATCAATCAGACCAACACCCTCATCATACAACAGAATCAAAGGATAGGGGCCTGGAAAGACAGGCGATCAAGATCTCCTCCTTAGAGAACCCGACGACGAAACTCCCCTAGTATATCACCACCCAGGCGTGACCCACCACCCAGAAAGGAGAAGCGCGACGTTTATTTCTTCAAGAAACACAATTGTACACCTCCTGCCAGAGATCAAGACTCCCCTTCATTCAAGAAGATGAAAGACAACAGGCAAATTAACCGCGCTCGGCTACCTTTACCCGAGCCAAAGCAGAAACGGAGGAGCCCCTCCCTCAACGAGACCGTGACGACTGACGGGGAAGAAACTATCACTCCCCCTCTCTATCTCCTGCAGATAGTGAAGATGACGAGCCCCATGGCCCGCTATCAAGGGAGATTACTGAGGCTCCACTCCTTGTCGGACTGGAGAAGCTACCTCCATTGGGAACCTACGACAGAACAACAGAATCTAACGAGCATATCGAGAACATCGACGCTCTCCTCGACTATAGAGGGGTTAGGATAGCCATCAAATGTAGACTCTTCCCAACCACTCTCAGGAAGGGGGCGATGTCGTGATACAAGAGCCTCTCCGACGAATTCATCACCTCATAGAAGCAGCTCAGGAGGATATTTTCAAGGCATTTCATCACCTCTCGTCGACACCCAAAATCGGAGGCTTCACTCGAAGCAATCATACAAGTCAGGGACGAGTCTCTGCGGGCATATATTGAACACTTCAACAAGGAAGCAGTCTAAGTCTCAATGCCGGATAACATGAAGAATTATCTCCTCGAGCGCGGGCTCCGTCCCTGTAGTGACTTTGCCAAAGTTATAGGCATTGAGACACCGGCCATGCTTAAATCCCTCCTCCTCAAGGCTCATGCATACATACAGTACGAGAAGAAGGAGGCGGCCAACAGCACTGGAGAATCAAGGCACAAAGAGAGTGTCAAGTCCTCGAAGAACGACGAGCCCTCTACATCCCGTCGGGGAGAGAAGAAATGGGAGGACAAGTCCCGTGATTCCAAAGACTACAAGGGGCCAATCGGTCGTTTCCACAACTACACCCCTCTGACAACCTCAAGGGAGTGTATTCTTTCTGAATACGCCAATTCTAAATTTAAGCAAGTTGGGGTGCGCTTCCCCCGACAAACATCGTCCAAGTCGGGAACCGACAAGAGCAAATATTGCAGGTTCCAAAAGAGTCGCGGAGCAAATATTGCAGGTTCCAAAAGAGTCGCGGATATAACACGGAGGATATTCATCTCAAGGATGCGATCAAAATATTGATCAGAGACGGGCACGTCAAGCAGTATAAAAAGAAGGAAAGTGTCTGTGACAAAGCACCAGAAACCAAAAATGTCGAGGAAGGGAAGAAATCCCTCGATCTCGACGCCATTCCAGTCGCCATGAGCATATCACAGCCAGAAGATTTCTATTATCCAAATATGGAGAACGTCCCCATGTACTTCTCCTCCTATAGTCTTTGGGAATCCTTCCTCGCAGCCATGATCATCTCCGACGGAGGATTCAACAGGCACATAGTTGGGTCGGTGAAGAGGAGATTTGACCAACTCATCAAAGCCAACTCATATATGGATGCCACGCTCGATAAATTCCAAGGAGGCTCTCATCCCATTCGCCTTCTACAGGGAATAATTGTAGGGCGGGGCTCCGAATTTGAGCATCCCACTACTCGTGAGAGCTCGTATGGCAAATTTTGACGTACGCCACATACTGGTCGACCAAGGTAGTTCGGTAGACATCATGTACACCCAGTTGTTCACCACTTTACAGTTGAATGAGAGCTCCCTAACCCCTTACATGTGATATGATCTCCAGGGCTTCAATGGAGCCAGCACGAGACCCTGGGTATATATGGAGTTGATCGTCACATTCGGGAAAAGGGTAACGACAAAAGCCATCAAGACCTAATTCTTGGTGGTAGATTGCTCGTCTCTCTACTAGTGCATCTTCGGAAGACCCACTCTCGCTGAACTCATCACGGTCCCTTCCACCGTGCATCTCAAGATGAAGTACTATACTGCTGAATGCTTGGTCGCCACCCTCAACGGGGACATCCAAGCAGCAAGAAGGTGTTTCAAAGCTTCATCCAAGGGCCTCATTTCCATCAGTGTTCAACCTCGAACGACCACTGGGGCCACACTACCCTCCAGCTTTGAGGAAGTCAAGCCTCTGTCGAGGGTTGATACCATTGACCTTGACAGTCGCTTCTCCAAGGAAGATCGTGTTGAGCAAAGAAGGAAAGGAAATGAGCATATGGTCGAAGATGAAGGGTCGACCTCCTCTGCTGATCACAACAAACTCTCCAGTCACGCACGGACCACCCCAGACGGAGATTTTGAGCTAGTCCCTCTCGGAGAATACCCCATCAGAGGAGTAAAGATCGGAGCAGACCTCCCCGACCTGGAAAAAAGGCAACTTAAAGCTTGCCTAAGGGAGAATGATGATATGTTCTCCTAGAGTGCAACCAAGATGCCCGATTTAGATCTAGAGGTCACATGCCATCACTTGACTATAGATCCTGCCATCAAGGCGGCCGCGCAGCGCAGAAGAAAGCAGTCGTCCGAGAAAGCGAAGGCTGCAGAACTAGTTGTAAAAGACTTCCTAGAGGCACATTTTATTTCTGAAGCCCAGTACACAACCTGACTCTCAAATATAGTTCTTGTGAAAAAATATAATGGAAAATGGTGCATGAGTATTGATTATATACTGATCTCAACGGACTTTCCCAAAAGATGTTTATCCCCTCCCTAATATTGACAAACTAGTCAACAAGTCGGTCGATTTTAAATTGTTATCATTCATGGATGCATACTCTGGTTATAACCATATCCCCATGGCGAAAACAGACAAAAAATACATCGCTTTCATGACCGATTCAGACAATTATTACTACAATGTAATGCCTTTCGGCCTAAAAACGTGGGCGCTGCATATCAGCGCATGATGAACAAAGTCTTTCGCAACGAGATAGGTGACATGCTCGAAGTCTATATGGACGGCATGATAGTCAAGTCCTTCGAAAAGCTCGACCATGCCACCCACTTAAAGAAAGTGTTTGAGCAAGCTTGAAAGTGTCGGATGTAATTCAACCCAGAAAAATGTACCTTCGACGTACGGGCAGGAAAATTCCTCGGATTCTATCTGACGGAATGAGGCATTGAGGCGAACCCCAACAAATGTCGGGCATTTTTCGAATTTCTTACGCCCACCTCGAAAAAGTCCATCCAGATATTGAACGACGTGCTCACTTCTCTCTCTCAATTCGTGGCAAAGTTTGCTCAACATGCGCTTCCCTTATTCAAACTCATACGCAAGGAAACCACCTTTGAGGGGACTCCCGAAATGAGAACAAGCCCTCGTTCATCTAAAACGAGCATTGTCACAGCCGCTCGTCCTTTCTCATCCCGAGAAAGATGAGGTCCTCTACCTCTATCTGACTGTCGCCTCCGAGGCAATAAGCATGGAACTAATAAGAGAAACTCCATAAGGTCAAAGGCCAATTTACTTCACGAGCAAGGCCCTGCAGGGCCAAGAGGCAAGATATCAACAAATCGAAAAAGTATCTCTAACCATCGCTAATGCAGTGAGGAGACTCAGACACTACTTTCTTACCCACACCATAGTGGTCCAGACAAATCAACCAATAAAACGATTGCTCGGAAGACCAGACATGGCCGACAGAATGTTGAAGTGGTCTTTGGAGCTCTCTGAATTTGATATCTAATACGAGAGCAGGAAAGCCCTTAAGGCTCAGGCTTTGGCCAACTTCGTAGATGAAATGACCTTGCTCGCAGATCCCGACGGATCACGTTGTTGGACGATCTTCATCGACGACGCCTCCAGTTCGACCAGAAGCGGCGCGAGCATCATACTAGAAAATGAGGAAGGGACCCTAATTGAAGTCTCCCTCGCCTTATCTTTTCCAACCTCCAATAATCAGGCCGAATACGAGGCATTCGTTCCTCGCAAGTTTACGACTGGCTGAAGATCTGGGAGTCGGGGAAGTCAAAATCTTCACTAACTATCAGTTGGTCGCCTCTCAAGTTTGAGGCGAATATCAAGTAAAAAACGACTAACTCGCCGAATATTGTACCCCGGTCCAGGAGAGGAAAAGGAAATTAAATCTGTGGATGTACAACATATTCCTTGCGAGCATAAAGCCCGCGCAAATATCTTATCTAAGTTGGCGAACACTAAGAGAAAGGGAGGGAATAAATAGGTGAGACAAGAAATACTTCCTCGATCGAGCACCCAAAATCCATGTTCTACCTTAGAAGTGTTCGCCATCGGGGACAATGATTGCTGGATGACCCCCATACACAACTATCTCACTAAGGGAAAACTCCCCAAAGACCCGAAAGAAGCGGTCGTTATCAGACGGAGAGCTTGCTCATACATTTTAGTCTAAGGCAAACTTTAAATAAGAGGATTTTCCATTCCACTTCTCAAATGCATCGACCGAAGCGGGGCAGAGCGTATCTTGCTCGAAATCCACGAGGGCATCGACGACCAACATCTAGGTGGGAGATCCCTGGCGAGAAAAGTCTTACGGGCAGGATATTACTGGCCCACCATGCAGCATGACGCGAAAGAGCACATGAAAAATGCGATAAATACCAGCGGCACAGAGACATGTATTTAGCTCCTCCTAACGAGCTTAAATCCCTCTCCTCTCCCTTCGCCTGGTGGTGACTAGATCTCCTCGATCCATTCGTGGTCGAAACCAATCAGAATAAATACTTAATCGTGGCGGTCGACTACTTCACCAAGTGGATAGAAGTCGAAGCTTTGTCCAAAATCACTGCCCAAAACGTCCTTCGCTTCTATACAAGAAATATCCTCGCTCGCTTTGGCATCCCACAAGCGATAGTCACCGAAAACTGGACCCAGTTCATAGACCACACCTTTCAAGAATTCGTCACCAAATTGAGCACCACCCAAAACTATGCCTCTGTCGAGCATCCCTAGATTAACGACCAAGCCGAGTCTGCAAATAGAGTAATACTTAGGGGCCTTAAGTGAAGGTTTGACAAAACCAATAGGTGATGGGTTAAGGAGTTACATAGTGTAATATAGGGATACCGAACGACTGCATATTTATCCACTGGGGAGACTCCTTTTTGACTAGCTTACGGGACGAAGATCGTCATTCCTGTAGTGATCGAGGAACCTTCCAGGCGAACTAAGAAACCTCCCGACAAGGAGATGAATAACGACACCCTCCGTGAAGAATTGAATCTGGTGGAAGAAATCATAATAAGAGCGGCCCTACAAGAGGCCTCGCTCAAACAAAAAATATCCATGCAATATGACGCCAAGGTCATACGACGAGAGTTCGAGGTCAACAACCTTTTCTTAAAGAGAAATCATAAAGAATCTCGCGAAGGCAAGCTCGTAGCAAATTGGGAAGGCCCTTATCGCGTCTACGCAAAAATGGGGACTTAAGCGTATTACTTGGAAAACTTACAAGGGGAACAACTCGTTCGATCATGGAACGCTCAAAAGCTAAAACAATATTACAATTAAAAACATTGATCAGTCGGTGAGTTTGGTCGATAAAAACAAACTCACTCAGACCCAACCATGCGTGCATGCTTAGGCACAAGCGTAGCATCCAAAGTATTCAAAAGGGGCGAGGCTACACTCTATTAATGAGTGCACCTTCAGCCCGACATGGATAACTCAACTGAGCTCCATAGTCCTTGTGCCACGACGGTAGAACATCCGACTCGCGATGGGAAGTTCACACTGCTAAACCCGGGTCCCTCGAAATAAGACTTGGGTTTCGGCCCTCACCTGATATCCACCCTGGTCGTTTGATCGGTTTCCCCATACTGACAAACATACCAAACGAGCAAATCCCAACTATAAACTCTTAGCAAAATAAAAAACGTCCTAAACGTGCTAGTTTGTCAACAAACATGTAAAAAACATAAGTTAAAATATTCATAGCAAACGACCATTGGCTAGAATTTAAATAAAAACAACCACTTGGGCTGATGATGTGTAAATATTACATAAACGGGCAATGGCCCGAAAAAACAAATACAAAGAATGCAACACGCAGGCCAAAATAAACATAAAACAATCATCCTTCCGCTTCTCCCTTAGTAGCAGGTGACAGTTGGGCGGGACCTCTGGTCAACTAGGCGACAATACCCTTGAGATAATCAGGGACCAGAATCTGATCGACAGCTACATAATAATTGACCCTCATTCCTGAGGTGTTGAGCTCAACACCGGGGTTTAACAGACGCAGCTGCTTCATAGCATTTTCGAAGCTCCCCTCGGACGTAGCCTGAGCGTCATCCACAACCAACTAAAAACTAGTAACCAGCTCAGCCCGAGTCTTCAGATCCTTAGTATCCTCTAACTCGTCTTCAGTGGGTGTAACCTCGGCAGTCAGGTTCGCCATCTTTCCCTTAAGGTCCCTTTATCGAGCAAAAGAACCTTGTGTTCTTCGTAGAGCCTCCCCGATTCTTCCTCAAACTGCTTCAGGACTTTATCTTTCTCGACCAAGGCCTTCTCGCTCGTAGCCATCTTGGCCCGAAGATTCTTTGTCTCTGTCTCCTGAGAGGAACTCCCCTTGGTGTAAGCGACCTCCATCTCTAAGATCTGCATCAGATCGCCAGTATTTCGCGCCAGTATCGCCCTCTTTTCCGGGCGACCCATTCCCTCGAGATGGAGAGATTCAGCCCGGGGAAGACGGAGAGTTGCACCCTAAAAAAAATACTTTTCCAGCCAGTAGGGAGGCAGGTCGTACGTCCCTTTCCCTTTTCCCTGGTCAAGTCGATGATCCCCTCGGCTCGCGGCCTATTTGCCTTCGAGGAAACAACAATAGGGGAAAGAGCGACTATAGCCTGGGCCGAAGATGAGTCGCCCGACCCTGAGGCATGAGATGGTCCTGAACCAGTTTGTGCATCCTTCAGGGCCCTCCTCGCTCTGGCAACAAGAGTCTTAGCCAAGCGCTCCTGAGCATGATTCATGCTCTCTGCAAAACAAACAAAAAGAAACATAGTCAGTAAATGAGGAGTCAAATAAACGACAACCACTTATATATATATATATATATATATATATATATATATATATATATATATATATATATATATATATATATATATATATATATATATATATATATATATATATATATATATATATATATATATATATATATATATATATATATATATATATATATATATATATATATATATATATATATATATATATATATATATATATATATATATATATATATATATATATATATATATATATATATATATATATATATATATATATATATATATATATATATATATATATATATATATATATATATATATATATATATATATATATATATATATATATACCCGACCAACTCGGTGGACCTGAGGGATCCAAGCCACGAACGCGGTCAGGACAATGAAGCTCTCCAGATCCTCTTCTCTGAGCTCCCCCTCTCTCCAAACATAGGAGACTAGTTCGCTATCAAAATGTGTCCTCATCCATTGGAACAAGAACTTATAAACTAGCTTTGAATAGGATCTCCTAGCTTGTTCAGTCGGGGAGTATCATCCTCATTTAGAGAAGGCACGATTATGAAGATGTTCAACATCGCCTTGGTCGAGGAAGGCTGCACCAAAATGTATTTATCTTTGAAATGGTGGATAGACTCTGAATAGGCTTTAAATAGCTTCTCATTGCCTTGCTTCAGGGAAACCCATCCCCATTTTTTGTCGACCTTGCTCCTCTGAAGGTGGAAGCAGTAGAAGAATAAGGGAATTGTGGCCCCTATCTTCAAATGATCGCAAACTATTTCGAATGCTCACATAGACACGATGTCGTTCGGATGCAGTTGGAAAGGAGCCACACGCAAGTGCCTGAATACGACCACCTCGAAGTCAGAGAAGGGGAGGCGGAGACCCATATCACGAAATACAATGTCATACATTAGGATCCGCCTCTTGGCGTATTTCGAGCAGATTATTCTCTCCTTCCCGGGGATGTATAACGACCATTCCTCCTGGGGCCCCTCCTCGTGAGTGTACACGTCCGTTAAGATATCCTCCCGGTGTTCATAAAAATATGACGGCCAGTCCCAGGGGTCATTTGCGACCCAATCCTGAGGTTCCTCCTCGTCCCCAGGAGGAAACAGGCAGCCCTGGTCGGCGGATGTCATATCCACGTCGCCCCCTCATGTTCACTGTTCCATTTGATTCTGTGCATCCCCATAAATTTCCAGGATGCTCGACGAATTACTCGTCTCATCTGAGGAACTTCCCGAGGGCTGTGTGGATTCACTCGAAATATAGACTCGGGCATTATCAACCATAGCACCTGAAAAAGCAGAGGAAAAAGATGAGCTTGACATCAATGCCAGAACCACCTTTCCACCGTTAAACAAGCGAAAGGGCATTGGAAAATGAGGATTATATCCCCGACCAGAACCCTCACTAAGGCGTATCAACGGGCAAGAATTGTAGAAAAATCCCTAAGCCCTAATGAGCAGTCTACGACACACCACGAGGTCCTCGAGGAGACCCCACGACAGCTCCGGCGATTCTAAACTATAGAAACATCGTTTATCGTCAACCCTCTCCAACAACATCCTTGCAAATAGAACCCTAAATCCTAACTGGACGCATATCTAGAAGGTAAAAGGAGAAAATGCGAACTACTGAGAGCGAACAACAATGAAGGATTAGAAACTTACCAATTAAAAGTAGAAGAAAGGATGGAAGTAAGCAGCTGCGAGCAGAAAAACTCAAACGAACAACGGTGGTCGACAATCGAGCTAATACGAGCAGTTGAGAGAAAACAAAAAATACTAAACACCCTGTTCCTCTCGTATTTATAGTTAAAAAAATCCGTGAGTACAAGACACGCGTCTGGGGAACCCTAGGGTCATCATCATTACACCCTAGCCCAAGGTCATCATTGCGCCGCTTTGCTAGCATGCTTCCCAAAACATGCTACCTCTCTAAATTCAAAGGTCCTAACGACCAACTCCTCATCTCCCCGCAAGAAAGGCGCAATGGGTGTCGTACCCCAAAATTTTCCCTCTCATTTATCAAAAATTTTCTCACAAAGATCTCCTTTAATTCAAGACTACACTAGGGTTGATCAGCTCAAGACACCTCCTTAAGCACTGATGACCAAAATTAGGGTTTGAGATTTCACAAGGATAATTGAACTTTCAATGCTTCATATGACTTTCATGGATCATTATGGGCCCCCAAGATTACTCATGTCAAGTTTCAAGCCTTGGATCACACTTTTGCTCAGTTAATTGAGCATTTGACCTAAAAATCAGTTGTATTGGGGGAAAAGTCAACTATGGCCAATTTACAGTCAAACTTAATAATTTTTTATCCACATCAACATTATAAACTCATATGTATCATTTGATCAAGTTTGGACCATAATTCCTCAAGAAATTTGATCAAATCATCAAAAGGGCAAAATGGTCAAAATTAGGGTTTTGACTGAGAAAGGGCAATTTCTGATTTTTTTTTACCTAGAAAATGGTCAATTGGTTTGAAGCATGATCTCAAGAGTTCAATTGCATCATTTTAACCTAATGGCATGACCTAAAACATTGCTCAAGATTAATTGGATTGACAGTGAATTTTCAGTCAATTGATCAAAAGTCAACTGTACACTGAAAAGTCAAACTTTGACTTTTTGGTCAAAATCCAATGTCAAAGATCATAATTCATCAAAACATGTCAAAATGTGAAACTTATTCATCAAGAAATCAAAAAGTCAAGATTTTATTTTGAAAAGTCAAAGTTTTCTAACTTAGAAATTTTTCTAAGTGTTTAAAACTTCATGTTTTTTCATAACTTTGAGCCAATTTTCACCATGATGCAAGAGGATTCAGGAGAAACTTTCAACATGAAAGTTGTAGATCTACATGATATCTATAACATTGATTTAGACAACTTCTTATAAAAATTCTTGGATCTCAAGTTATTAATTCATAAAGTCGTGGTCTTAAAATTGAACACTTAGTGATATTTTGCCCTAAATTTGGTCAGGATTTTGGCCTAACTTCATGACAATTTTTCATATAGTTCCAAGGGGAATTTTAAAAATTTATTCAAAGAGGGGTTATAGAGCATATTTCAAGCTTTCCAAAATATCCAAGAACTCCTTGAGATCATTTGTGAACAAGGAGAATAGAAGAGATGAAGTTAGGGTTTTCAAACTTAAATTACAAGCCATTTCATGATGAACAAGATTTCAAATCCAAGCCTATGCTGCATGAATCTTACTTTGCAGGCGTATAACCTCTAAATTTATCCATAATCAGAATATTACACAACTATTTGAGATATGATCCAAGTGTTTGAGTCTTTGTCCAAGTGATTATTCCATTAATGGAACAATGTTCACACTTCCATTTTTGAAAAGTGACTTTAATCACAAAGTTAATGCATTAAGCTCCTAACTTGTTTCATATGAACACAAGCAACGTCAAAGGCAAAAGCAACATGTCTAGATCCTCCCATAAACTCAGGCCATGCTTGTACTACATATTGAAACTTGTTTTCCCACTTTTCTTCAAAATCAAGTAACATAGTCATAACTATATATCTCATAGTTCTGTCAACTTCAAACCCTCTAACCTCTTTCATATAACTATACAAGTTATTTTCAAGCTAACACATGAAGATACAAGCTCCCAAACTCCCTGAAAACTCATATTGCACAAAACCTCTATTTTTGTGTCATTTCTGACTTTGAACTTCAATCTTCAAAACCACTCGTGCGTTTCTTGGCTTAACACTTCCAAAAGCTTCTTAGCATCATACACAAACCATCCTTGTCCCTGTTTGCATATTGTAACATCATCTTCATCAACTTCCATAGCTAAAAATAGAGTATTGTAGTTGGACTTCTCCAGGCCATTTCAGCCACCCTCAGCTCAAGCCAACCATTGCATTAGCTTCCTAGAGGTCCAAGGAAGCTAACCTGATCATCACCACTGCCTAAAATAAGCTCAAATCCATTTCACGATTTCCAGTTTTGAGGTATTTTTCTTGAACTTCTATCTCCATATTTAGGCATTGTTAGGCTTGTATTTGTGAAGATAAAATATAGACATCATTGCCCTGAAACTATACATGTCCATAGATTTCATTTATTTTGATTGAGTTAGGAGAATTTTGAGTTTGAACTTTCTGAAATATTTAGGTCAAAATTTGGTACTTTTAGAAATTATCATTCATCTTTGATTTATAGCTTATGATATTTATATGGTTGAATTCGTGTGACAAAATGGAGCAATGTTCATGTTTACATTTTTGCAAATGGTTGAGAAATGAGCAAGTTACAGATCATTTGGCTGGAGGTTGAAGATGAAGTTATTTTCAGGACTGGATTGATGTTATATTTTTTTTTTTTTTTTGCTTATGTTAACGGATGTACAGTCACCCCAGTGGCAAAGGCAGCGCGCGTTTATCTCAAGGTCACAGGTACGAGACTCAGCGCTGCCTTTTATTCATTTCTGCAACATTTTTCTTCCTTTTTGCCAGCCATAAGCGCTTGGGACTTCCTCCTTTAGGCCTGGGAATTTTTGCTAGCCTTCCACCTTCCTGACTGTTTTTAACACCCCTGGCCCAAATTTCTTTAATTATTTTCTTTTTCTTATTTTTGTTTTTATTTCTTTTCTTCTTTAATATTATTATTATTATTATTATTATTATTATTATTATTAATATTATTATTATTATTATTATTATTATTATTATTATTATTATTATTATTATTATTATTATTATTACTATTATTATTTTCATAAATCATAAAAAATCCAATTTTATTTTCATTTATTATTTATACTAATATATTTTTATTTTCTCCATAAAATAAAAAGACTAAAAAAAACATTTTCTTAAGACAAATTAATTCCTTTATCTTAAATAAATAATTTCTAGACTTAGGTTAAATTAGTATATTATTTATTTTTTAGTTAAAATTAATTTAGAATTTAGTTTATTTTAATTAATTAATCTTCATTTTATTTTCATTCATTTAAAACCTTTTCATAAAAAAAACCTAAAAATCATTTCCAAATTAATTTCTTTTCTTAATTAGTTTAAGTTAATTTTATTTAATTTTAATTAACCATTTTCTTTAATTAGGTCAAGATAAAAACCCCTTTCATAAAAAACAATAAAAATCATTTCTTTTTCCATTTATATTATTGCATTTTATTTTCAATTTTGTACAATATTCAATATGGTTGTAATAGATAATTAAGTTTAATTTTCTTGCCATCCCCATTTGTAAATTTGTACACCCCCTCCCATAATAATGTAATAGCGTAGTAATTTTACTTTTTGCAATTTATCGCTTTATATAAATGCTAGTAATTAGGGTTTGTATGAGAAGATAAAATCAACAAGTAGCAAACCCTAATCAAAGACTGAACAAAGCATGAAAATCAATACACTTGTACACAAGCACCCCTAGGGTAAAATCCACTTGGTTGCCTTATAAAAAATGGCCATATTATGCATGTGAGATATCTTAGCAAAAACAAGTAAAAATGCAAGATCATAGTCCCTCAATGACGCTATCTATGTTGTCTTTCCAAAATGATATTAGTCCCTAAAGAAAGATGTTAAGATACCTTGCAACATTGTTAATCATGGTTATACGATGACCTACGCCCGTCCCGTTCATATCCAAGGATAAGGTTACTTACAAAATCAATGGTAAGATAACAATATCAAAGGAAAAAGGAAATGAACATGAAAGACTTTTGAGTAGGTAGAATTCTCCTAGTTACTTGCTTAATTTCAAAACCAAAAACATCCTTATTATTTTCAAAACAAACACCAACACTTTCAAAAACATCTTTCAAACTTGGAACATTTTCAAAAGATCAACACTTTGTATACATTCTTACGAACGAGAATCATTACAAAGTTTGCCTAAACGATGGAGCCTTTTCAAAATACTTTCAAAAAACCACACAAAGCACATTTTTCAAACAAAAGCACGTGATCTAACAAGTAACTAAGAGCCCATGGAAAACTATGGATGAAAAGGGTGCTAATACCTTCCCTTTTCATAATCTACCCCCTGAACTCAAGAAACAATATCAAAGGTCTTTCCTGTTCTTTTCAGCCTTTCCTTTTGGATAAAAGAAAAGTCGGTGGCGACTCTTGCTAATCACAACATTTTGCGATAAAACGCAAAACAACCAAGTCAGTTCTCCCACCGTACCATAGAACTAGCGACTCTGCTGGGGAAAATTCTAAAAGTGGGGTTACCTTAGGGTTAGATCATATTTACTTGCTTTCTTTGTTTGACTTGTATGCTTTACATTATGGTTCTTTGTTTGGGCTTGAATCCTCTACCCGGATTTGGGATACCTTATAGGTAAGTAGCAATACATTATGGAAACTGTGCGGGGTATACCGACACGGTGTAAACAATAGCTACATTAGTGCGACATATTTGTGGGTATCAGTAGCCCTTGAATATTCAAGGAGAATACGAGGCCGCTGAATGATGTCATGAAGCACTAATGAACTTTTAGAACCTTTACTTGACCAACTTGGCCTTTAGGACGTAGTGAGATGACCGGCTTTGGTGCAGTCTGAAGTTGGTAGATACTCGATACTACACTCATTAAGGTTTGGTTTTTTGGGATATTTCGGTCGCCATTAAAGAGGCTTGCACTGAAACAATACCCGAGAAAACAAACCAGTGATATTGAGCTCCTTAGAACCCGATTACTATTGCTAGGACGGGTTTGAGCCAACTAAACTTCAAGAGGGTACTTACCTATGAGACTCCATGCAAGCCTAAACCTAAGGACTTATTTGTTTTGTTTGTATATATTTACTTGTACATAACATCATAAACATCATAACATCATACTCATACTCATACTCACTAAACCATTTCAAGGATTTTTGGGATTTATCTTTGTTCTGTTTTGTAGGACATGGATTTTATTCGCAGGAAAACCATTCAAGTCAATCTCGTAAGGATCCCTCCTCAACTCAAAGAGTTAGAATCAAGGGTTCCCTAAAATTCTCCATTTATCGAAAGACATGGTCGCCTACTAAACTTGGTTACCTCCAACACTGATGAAGACATGATGAAGGTGCTTTTTCAGTTCTTTGATCCCTTACACCATTGCTTCACATTTCCCGATTATCAACTTGTGCCGACTTTGGAAGAATTATCACAACTCTTGAGGATTCCCATTCTCAATCAACTACCTTTCAACGGTACGAAAAGAGATCCAAAGCCAAAAGAGATTGCTCAAGCTCTACACTTGCAACCATCTCATATCACAACTAATTAGGAAACAAGGAGTGGTGTCAAGGGTTTCCTAGAAAAGTTCTTGTTTGAGAAAGCCCAAAACTATTGGAACTCTTTGGATTTGCAAGCCTTTGAGGAAATTGTGGTTCTCCTCATCTATGGGATGGTTTTGTTTCCAAATCCTGACCAACTCATAAATGTGAATGCAACTCGGTGCCTACTTTTCTAGGGGACATCCTACATTCCTTTCACACTCGCACTATGAGGAAAATAGGTATCCTTATGTGTTGTACTCCTCTCTTGGCAAGATGGTTTATTTTGCATCTTCCCCAATCTGTATTGAAGAACGAGCAAGGTTCAAGGTGGTCCCATAGGTTGATGACGCTCATACATTCAGATATTCATTGGTGTTCCCTCTCTTTGGAGAATGTTACTATTGTCGACTATTGTGGAGAATTCCCTAATGTCCATTTACTTGGAATTAGATGAGGTATCACCTGTAACCCTTGCTTAGCCTTAAGACAGTTTGGTTATGCCCGAAGGAATGGTCCACACGAGATGCTTATCCAAGGGTTGGTATTCGACTACGAGAGCGACGATCAAGGTCACCGCCATAGATTTATCCGAGCTTGGAGGATGTTGAACAAGGTGGATAGAAAGACACTAGGACACAAGAATTCCATTCCCCTCGGGCCTTACCTTAAATGGGTACGAGCTCGTGCTCAGAAACTTGTGATGCCTTATCCCTCTATCTTACCAGTCATCATATAGCCTATTGTAGAAGGAGATGTTCCCTACATTATCCTCCATCTCGACATGCCTACCTCTCTTGAAGACTTACAAAAGGGTTGGATCCAGCTGAAGGAAAAACAAGATACTTTCGAAGCTCAATTCTATTCTAGTGAGAAGAGGGTGTTGTACCCCAAAATTTTCCCTCCCATATTCTTTAAGATTTGTCAAGATCAATCTTCAAATGCTTCAAGACTTCTCAAAGGGTGCACATTCCAATTGCCTCATAAGCCAGTCAAAATTAGGGTTTTGGTTCTTGCAAAGAATTTGAGGCTTTCAAGGGCTCAATCAAGTCCTATATGCCTATATACATTGTCAAGCATCTACATGACAAGTCTCAAGACTCACAGCATCAAGTTGCACAGTCAAAAGTCCTGTTTGCTTCACAGTCAACTGCAGGGGTAAAATGGTCATTTGGCAGTCAAAAGTCAAAAATTTTGATCAACATATTATTTTGAAGCCACAATCATCATTTTATCAAGTCTTGATCATGATTCCACAAGAATGGCTCAAAAATCATCAAGATGTCAAAAGTTTCTATTTTTGGACAATTGAAAAGTCAACTGTAACTTGACCAAGGCATAACTTTTTCATGGTTCATCAGAAAAATCCCATCCAATGCTCATTTTAAAGGGGATGACATTTCCTACAACTCATCTTCACATTCCAAGTCCAAGAAATTCTCTCACAAAAAGTTATCAATTTCTACATTATAGGTCATTTTTAAAAGTCAACAAAAAGGCACTTTAAGTCAAAGACCATAACTTGAGATTGGTAAATTAAAATGACATGGGACCAAATGCATTGGTTAGAGGACTTCAAGACCTTTCCAAAATGTCCAAGAACATGTTCATAGCTTCAAAATTGAACAAGATATGCATTGGAGAAGTTGGGAAATTTTTGGGAATTTGCAAAAGTCAACTTTGCCCAAAACACCTCATTTTTGCTAATGGGCCTCAAATTCTTTCTTGAAACATTGCCCAAGGCCTATGCACGACCCATTGAACTTAAATTGAATTATTTTCTTATTTTTATTAATTATTTGGATTTTTAATTGATTAATAATTCATTTAATTGTAGGAAAATTCAAAAGATATGTTTTTTAAATCTTTTGTGGAGCAAAAATACTCAGGGCAAGCTGGCAATTTCGTTTGTCAATCAAGGAGACAAAATCATCCAATTTTAGCAAGTTTTATCAATCAAAAAATTGGAAAAGATTTGATTGGAAATCAAGGATGCAAAACATTATGCCATGGATCTTTTGCCCAAAGATTTAACGTAATTCATTCTACTACATATGCTGAAGCTAAACCTAAAATCATTCACGTGCAAGCTGCTATCAAACACCATAACCAAATTCCAAAAATTCAAAGAAAAACCAAAAATTGTTTTCCATATTGCAGATCAATTCAAGGCCTTAGAGTGATTCCAATACCTTGCTGGGACATCCAGGGACGATTTGCAATCAAGAACAAGCCTTAAAGCTCCAGGAATCACCTCAAACAGTCACAAGGTTTACCATTCTTTTCCATAATCGAAAATCAAGTTTTATGCATCATTAACATATTTTGACTATTGCTTTGCATTGCTAACATCATTCTGAAGCTTTTGATATAGTTTAATTTGATTATGGTGCCCTAAAACGAAAACTGCCATTGGAGAATGCTAGGGTTTCGAAGCTTTTAATTTGGGGCTTTACAGCATGAGGAAAATTGGACCACATAACGCCTATGGTTGAATTCGTCAAGGCCAGACGAATTCAACCCAACCATCGCGCCCTTTTTATATGTAATGTACGCCTATTCGCTATTATTTGACATTCCATGCTGTGGGGGTTAAAAACCCCCGCTATCTGCTTTGCTTTTTTGCAGGTGAACGAAGAAGATGGTGAGTTGACAATATGCTAGTGGATCATTCAAATATGGCGCGCGCTTTTTTAAGTTTCCAGCATATATTGTTGTTTGATGTAATATATTTAATTGCCACTATAATAACAAAAGCGTTCACTTGGCTCAGTGGAGAGGGACGTGTCTGGCAATTGTTGGGACCTGGGTTCGATTCCCAGGTCCACCCCAATATTTATTTCTATTTTCATAACATGATTCCATGCAGGATGCCCAGTGTGTTTCACCATGGATCTCACCTCCAAGCTTGCCAAGTGGCCATGATCACCAATCCAAAGGCCAAAAAGTGATGAACACTGTATTCCCCAGTCAACCAACAGGCGCTGGATTATGAAAGTCAACAAAGGCTTGGTGTTCATGGGCCTGAATTCCATAACAACACCTCCCTTGGGCCATCAACCCCCCCTGGTTTTTACTATTCTTTTTATTTTCTTTTTTATTTTAATTCTTTTAACTAATTATTATTTAATTAACTAACAAATTAATATTTTTAATAAATTCAGAGAATAAAACATGTGAATATTTTTATTAATTATTACTATTTTTATCTATTAATTTATTTTGTAAATAAATTCTAATTAATCAACTTAGTTTAATTTAGATTTAACTTTGACCTTTTTCATAAATAAATAAAATCATGTAGAATTAGGGTTTGGCAATTTCAATCATATTTTATTAATTATCCTTATTCTTATTTAATTATTATTATTCTTGTAAATAATTAATTAATTAATTAGGTTTAGGTTATATATTTAATTTAATTGCAAAAAGGACAATTTTCTTTCTTTATTTCTCAAAAAGGGCCAAAAACCCTAGGACGTTCCAATTTAATTCTTTCGCACATTAATTCTTATTTTTGATTATTATGTATCTGCTCAAAGGATGTAATAGTAATTAGGATTTACCGCTTTCTTTACTTTCCGCACTTTTCCAAAACGGGTTTTTGTTTTTGGCGATGTATAGACCCGCGCCTTGTAATAGCGTAGCTTTACATTCCCGCACTTTAATTTTCCGCACTCTTAACTGTTAAATGCACGCAAGACTGTATGACAATTAAAAACAACTCGTAGATCACCATGATACATGTACAAGATAACATAAACTGAAAACAACACACAAAGCACATGCCACTCTTAGGGTACACCTCACTCGGTTGCCTTCGAAAGTGGTCGTCAAGTATAGGGTGTCTTAGAGGTCGCCCTCCTGTCTAAAGATCCAGTTGCCTCGAAACGATTGCCTCAGATAAAAAGGATCTAGGACATTAGGGTCACTTCTAAGGTGTCCTACTATTGCTTCGGTGCCCACACTGTCCCTTAATCGAATTGACCTGAATACCTCCAACGACAGTGCTACCTACTTCTCAATAGTGGGATAACACTGTTTAAAGGACTCTTACACAGCCTAATTCCTTAGGGTAGGTAGATCTCATGGGTAATTGCTCTTTTCAAAAATAAACAAAAACAATCTTTTCACACTGACACTTTCAAAAGTTTTCAAACAAATTTTTCATACACTCTTGAGGACAGATACAAGAGTTACTTAGAAATTTTTCAAACGAAACTTTTTCAAAACCCACACACATTTGAAAAGCAAACAAATTTTGAAAACATAAGAGCAAGTACCTAAGAGCCCATGGATAACCATGGATAGAAAGGGTGCTAACACCTTCCCTTTCTATAATCTACCTCCCGAACCGAGAAACATTCTCGAATAAGGAATTTTGCTGTGCTTTTGTCCTTTCCATGTTGGAGAACATAAAAGATGGTGGCGACTCTTGCTTACCGCGACATTTCGCGAAACCAGCTTTAAACAGTCAGTTCTATTTCCACCGATCACAGAACTGGCGACTCTGCTGGGGAATATTTAAAGTGAGGTGTACCTTAGGATTAGATCATACTTGTGTTTTCAATTGAATGTTTTGTTTGATTTATTATTGTGGGTATTGCATCGAAGTTTCATAGATCCTAACCCGGATCTGGGGATACCCTTTTAGGTAGCATAAGCTGTGAGGGACCTGTCCGGCGTAGACCGACACAGGTGAAGCAGTGGCTACGTTGGTGTGGCACCTTGGTCTGTATCGATATCCCTTGTGTTGCAGCGAGGAGAATATGGGTCTTCTGAGGAGTCATTAAGCACCAACCAACCTTAGAACCCTAATTTGACCCAACTTGGCCATAGAACAGTAGCAGTATGCTACACCCATTGAGGCTGAACTCTCGCGATGGTTCTGGCCGCAAGAAAAGATTGCGACGCTGGAGTTATGACCGATTGAGGGTAGTCAGTGATATTGGGATCCTCTAGAACCCGGTTACTTTTGATAGGACAGGTCTTAACCAACGAAACTGAAAGAGGGTAGTACCTGAACTTTATGATGGCCTAAACTCTTAGGGTTGTCTTGTGTGACTTGTGTGCCTTATCATGTTTGCCTTTGTGAATACTTGTGGTGTGCTTTATCATAACATCATGTCATCATACCATTGCATGCATCCTGCATAAGGACTAACCCATTTCTAAGACAAGAGGGTTTCATCTTTGCTCTGTTTTGTAGGACATTATGATGCCTGTGTGAAGGAATACTATCCGGCTCAACTTTGTTCACCCACCTGATTTGCTTAAAGAGTTGGTTGACAGAATTCCAAATACTACTTCCTTCATCCAGAGGCAGGGTTCTCTTCTCGGTCTAGTCACTTCAAAGTGGGACCAACAACTGATGAGTGTCCTGACCCAGTTTTATGACACGTTGTATCATTCCTTCACCTTTCAAGACTTCCAGCTGGTCCCTACCCTGGAAGAATTCTCTGATTTGCTTGGTATCCCTATTTTGGATCAGACTCCCTTCACTGGTTGGGAAAAGACTCTTAGGCTCGAGGAAATTGCTGCAGCCCTTCCTTTGACCAATAAAGAGGTAATGGATAATTGGGTGACTAGAAGCAGAGTTAAGGGCTTCTTGGCTAAGTTTCTGATTGGTAAAGCTAACAGTTTCTGGAATGACTTAGACTTCAGGGCGTACGAAGACATTCTGGCTCTCTTAATCTATGGTCTGGTTCTGTTTCCAAATCCTGATAATTTTGTCAATGTCAATGCCATAAGGATCTTCATGTCTCGGAATCCTGTGCCCACTCTCTTGGGTGATATCCTGCAACAACTCTATGCTCGTACTGCTCGAAGACGGGGAACCCTGTGGTGTTGTGTTCCTTTGTTAGTGAGGTGGTTTATTTCGCACCTCCCTAAGTTTGTGTTGAAGAACAAAGAAGGAAGAGGTTGGGCTCATAGGTTAATGTCTCTCACTGATAATGACATCATTTGGACTCTCAGAGGTTTGGATGAGGTAGCTGTTATTGATCGTTGCGGAGAATATCCTAATGTTCCATTGATCGGTACTCAGGGAGGAATCTCCTATAATCCATGTCTAGCTCTCCGTCAGTTTGGAAGAGCCAGAAGAGCAGGGCCTCATGAGATGTTGGTACCTCACATCAGTTTTGAGTTTCAGGTAGATAGTGACGAGCTACGCCGTAGATTCATCAAGGCTTGGGACAGAATTCACAAAGCTGACCCACATGAGTTGGGACTGAAGACTTCTCTACCTATGGAATCCTACTATAGATGGGTCCGCATCCGTGCTCAGAAGTTAGGTATGCCATACGAAGCTGTCATGCCTATCAGTCTTGAATTTTCTGATAGAGACGGGGTTCCTCCAACTGTTCTCCCTCCTCAGATACCCACTGATGTTGATACACTAAAGAGGTCTTGGGCACAACTACAGGAAGAACGAGATTCTTATCGGGAAAAGTTCAACGAACAGGAACAAAAGATCCAGAAGTTGATTAAGCAATTGGAGAACGAACGAACCCTGAATGACTATATTCGCTCTGAGAAGAGGAGGCCATGGGAGCACTGATGAGCCTTGGGTGTTTCTTTTACAGCTTTCATTTCCTTTTATTTTCATTTATGTAACACCTAAGGGCAATTTCTTGAACAATCTAAAGTTTGAACCTAATGAAGTGTGTTTCCTTTTTGTTTACAAAGTTGAACCCCGATTGTCTTTGAAAACATAAATCATACGCATTCCATTCATCATATGCATCACAGGTACTCTTTTTTACAGGTTGCTTAATCTTCTTCGCTGTTTATTTCAGCAGTCATCATGAATTCTGAATCATCCAACGAACAAGCTATCAAGGCCCTCCAGGCCCAGAACGCCCAGTTTCAAGAGCTGGTCATGAGCTTAGCCCAAGGTCAAGAGGAATTAAAGGCTCTGCTGGTGAAGAAGAAGAAGAGAACTGTGCTGTTTAACACTGGACGGAGGTTTGGGAATACACTACAAAATGAGGCTGATCAAGCTGCTTCCTCTGTAGGGAAAGACAGTCCCCAAGGGGGAAGAGTTCCTAGTCCTGTGGTCTCCGACAACGAGACAAATTTCAATGATGAGCAGTACCCTCCCGCTGAAGACAGGTACAAACAACTAGAGGACCGGCTGAGTGCCATGGAGATTCAACAGGTGCCTGGGTTGGATTTTGGAGATCTAGGTTTATCTTCTGGGGTGGTGATCCCACACAAATTCAAGGCACCTTCTTTTGCGAAGTATGACGGGGCATCCTGCCCTAAGCTACATCTCAGATCTTATGTAAGGAAGATCTAACCTTACACTGCAGACAAGAACCTATGGATCCATTTCTTCCAAGATAGCCTTTCATGGGCTCAACTCGAGTGGTTCTATCAGCTGGATGGAGCCAGTATTCGAAACTGGAAGGACTTGGCTACTGCATTTTATAAGCAGTATCAGTACAATGCCGACCTCGCTCCTACACGTACCCAACTCCAGGGTATGTCGCTAGGATCGGGTGAAGGTTTTAAGGAGTACACACAAAAGTGGATAGACCTGGCTGGCAGGGTGCAGCCACCGTTGACTGATCGTGAACTCGTGGACATGTTCTTGGGGACCCTATCTGGTCCATTCTTTAACCACCTGATTGGTAATTCTTCTGCGGGGTTCACAGATTTGATCTTAACTGGAGAAAGGATAGAAGCTGGTATTAAGTCGGGGAAGATACAGAAAGGTGCATCCTCAAGTTCTGAAAAGAAGCCTTTCAAGAAGGAAGCTAGTGCTGTTTATGGTTCCAGGAAACAGAATAAACCGGAACGCCGCCAAGCTGAAAACGCCGTGGTGATTTCAAAGCCTGCTGCTGCTCCTCAGCAATATAACCAACCAAGGGGTGAGAGGCCCAAAAGGCAGTACACTCGGCTTAGTATGACCCTGTCTCAGATTTTGCCGTAACTGCTGTCAACCAATCTGGTAACTGTCAAAGAAGATCTTAAGGTAGTGAATACAACCTCTCCAAAGTACAACCCCAACGCCCGTTGCGCTTATCACTCCGATAGCCCGGGACATTCTAGTGATGATTGTTGGGCTCTGAGGAATAAGGTTCAGGACCTTATTGATGCTAAGGAAATATAGTTCGAGGCGCCCGAAAGGCCCAATGTTGTGACTGCTCTCATGCCCCAGCATGGAGTGAATGCGGTTGAGGAAGACCTGTATATGGCCTCTGTGGAAGAGATTGTTACTCCGTTATTGACCGTCAAAAGGAACCTGTTGCTAGCCAGTTTATTTCCGGGATGTAGTAAAGGTTGCCATTTTTGTGCTGTTTCACCTGCTGGTTGTCCCTTGCTGAAGTCAGGCATCCAAAACCTGATGGATAGCAAATAGATCTTGTTCAAGAAGATTGTCGTTCCTGCTGTCCCTACTGAAGAAGTGTCTATTGTTACTATTTACTCTCCTAAGGCTCCCTCAAAGAAGCCTGTCCAAATCATGTCTGCTCAGAAGTTTGCTCCTATCATCATCACTGTTCCGGGGCCTATCCCCTATAAGCCTGACAAAGCTGTCCCGTGGCACTATGGGGCAGATGTTTATATGCTCGGAGTAAAGCAAGAGTTTGATACCAGTACCGGCGTCAGTAACATCACCGAGCCTGCTAAGGTTACTCGTAGTGGTAGGCTATTCTCGCCTAATATTACACCACCAGCTATTCAAAGACCTCTTGTTATCACACCTGCAAGTGTGTCTGTTTCCCTTCCTGATCAAGTTCCTGTTTCTACCCCTGCCGCCGAGTCATCTGACGCTCGAGGCAAAGGGATTGCTACTGATATGCCTGCCCGGAAGGAGGCGCCACCGACAACCACTGTTGAGGCTTCCCAGCAAGAGATGGAAGAGATTCTCAAGATCATTAAGAAGAGTGATTTCAATGTAGTTGAGCAGCTGTGGCACACCCCATCTAAGATTTCCATGCTATCACTGTTGTTGTGTTCAGAGGCCCATGCCAAGGCCCTGATTTCCTTCCTAAATACGGCCCACGTGCCACAAGAAACGTCTGCTGATCAATTTATCGATTGTATGGCCAACTTGACTGCCGATAATGGGTTGGGTTTCTCTGACGCCGATCTGACTGCCAAAGGAAAGAACCACAACGACGCCCTGCATGTCTCCATTGAATGCAGGGGAACTACTCTTGCTCATGTGTTAGTAGACACTGGTTCTTCATTGAATGTATTACCCAAGAAAGCTCTAGACAGGCTGGATTGTGAGGGTTTAGAGCTCAAGCCAAGTAACATTGTTGTCCGGGCCTTTGACGGTTCAAAGAGAATGGTGCATGGTGAAGTTGACATTCCTATCAGGGTTGGTTCTCAAGTTTTTGATTCTACCTTCTATGTGATGGACATCCGACCGTCCTATTCTTGTTTGCTGGGTCGTCCATGGATCCACAAGGCTGGAGTTGTGACCTCCACATTACATCAGAAGCTTAAGTACCCGGTCAGAGGGAAGATTGTTACAGTTCAGGGGGAGGAAGAATACATGGTCAGCCACCTTAACTCGTTCCAGTACATAGAGATGGATGGGGAGTTCATAGAGACCACCTTTCAACACTTTGAAGAGGTGCCTCAGACATTGGCATCAGCAGAAACAATGATAGAAGACTCTCCTTTGAAGATGGCTTCCTTGAAGGATGCTCGGGCTGTGGTTGAGAAGGGTGAGTGTGCAAACTGGGGCCGACTTCCTGATTTCACTCCGAAGACTGACAAATTTGGTTTGGGTTTCACCGCAGAAGCTCAGAGGGGTGTGCGTAAGGCAAGGATTGGAAGACCTCCTGTGCTCATCACCAACCCGGGAGTGAATGCTATTAAAGACGAAGCGGAGGAATCTGAATTTGACAGCTAGATCTACCCAACGACCAACGGTGGACCAAGCAACTGGACTTCCAAAGACTACATACCTATTACTTTTGTCACTCAGTAATGAACTCCTTTATTTTAAATTTGTAACGAACAATAATTTGAAACTTTATGGCTCGGTGTCTTACCCGGGGCACCGTGGCTTCATTTGTGAGGGCTTATTATTTGTCATTTCCATATATCATGAATAAAAGCATTGGACGTTTTTCGCATTTCAAATCTTGTGCTCTCTTTCTTTCTTTATATATTGCAAAACATCTATATTTACACACACTCACTTATACAGGTTCCAATCCACTCTGGATCTCACTGGTAACGACTCTCCTACTGCCAGTTATGACTTCGAAAATCCGATCAACTTAGCCGAAGACGAAGGTGAAGATGATTGCGAAGTGCCTGGTGAGCTTGCAAGACTGTTACTCCAGGAAGAGAGGGCCATTCAGCCACATGAAGAGCCAGTGGAAACGGTAAATCTGGGTACTGAGACGGATAGAAAAGAAGTCAAGATTTGTGCCAATCTGGAGCTCAGTGTGAAACAGCGGTTGATTCAGATGTTGCATGATTATGTGGAAATCTTTGCCTGGTCTTACGAAGACATGCCTGGGTTGGATACTGACATTGTGGTTCATCACCTGCCTACCAAGGAAGACTGCCCTCCGGTTAAACAAAAGGTCCGCCGTATGCGTCCAGAGATGTCCGAGAAGATCAAGGCTGAGGTTATGAAACAATTTAATGCCGGGTTTCTAGCAGTGACTTCTTACCCTCAGTGGGTGGCCAACGTGGTTCCAGTGCCGAAAAAAGATGGTAAGGTCAGAATGTGTGTTGATTACAGGGATTTGAACAGGGACAGCCCCAAGGATGACTTCCCCCTGCCTCACATCGACGTTCTGGTTGACAACACTGCTCAGCATAAAGTATTCTCCTTCATGGACAGTTTCTCCGGTTATAATCAGATCAAGATGGCTCCTGAAGACATGGAGAAGACTACTTTTGTTACTCAGTGGGGCACCTTTTGCTACAAGGTCATGCCTTTTGGGTTGAAAAATGCTGGGGCAACCTACCAACGTGCCATGGTTGCTTTATTTCATGACATGATCCATCATGAGATAGAAGTATATGTCGACGATATGATTGCAAGGTCCCAAACTGAGGAGGAACACCTTGACCATCTACAGAAACTGTTTGACCGTCTGAAGTTGTACAAGCTGAGGTTGAACCCAAACAAGTGCACCTTTGGGGTGAGATCTGGAAAACTGTTAGGCTTCGTCGTAAGCGACAAAGGTATTCAAGTGGACCCTGCTAAGGTGAAAGCCATACAAGAGATGCCAGTTCCTAAGACAGAGAAAAAAGTCAGAGGCTTTCTAGGACGGCTGAACTACATTGCCCGGTTCATCTCGCATCTAACTGCTACCTGTGAACCAATCTTCAAGCTGCTGAAGAAAGATCAAGTGGTATGTTGGAACGATGAATGTCAGGCCGCTTTCGACAGCATCAAAGAGTATCTCCAAGAACCACCCATTCTTATGCCGCCGGTTGAAGGGAGACCTCTAATACTATACTTGACAGTACTTGACAGCTCAATGGGGTGTGTGCTGGGGCAGCATGACGAGTCTGGCCGAAAAGAGCATGCTATTTATTACCTTAGCAAAAAGTTTACCGACTGTGAGACCCGATACTCACTGCTCGAGAAAACTTGCTGCGCTTTGGTATGGGCTGCTCGCCGGCTGAGACAATATATGTTGACTCACACTACTCTGTTGATTTCTAAAATGGATCCAATCAAGTACATATTCGAAAAGCCTGCCTTGTCTGGAAGAATAGCAAGATGGCAAATGATCTTGACAAAATACGACATCCAGTACACGACTCAGAAAGCGATCAAGGGAAGTGTATTGGCAGACCATTTGGCACACCAGGCAGTGGACGACTACCAATCCATGAACTTTGAATTTCCAGACGAGAACATCATGGTAGTGACTGATTGTGAAGTACCTGGACCAGATGAAGGACCTGAGGAAGGATCCCGATGGTCTATGCACTTTGACGGGGCCTCAAACGCTTTGGGTAACGGTATTGGCGCTGTGATCATCTCTCCCAAAGGCACTCATACTCCACTCACTGCCCGACTATGTTTCAACTGCACCAACAACATGGCGGAGTATGAGGCATGTATCATGGGTCTTCAAGCTGCAATTGACTTAAGGATCAAGTTTCTGAGTGTCTTCAGATATTCCGCTCTCGTGATCAATCAGATCAAAGGCGAGTGGGATACGAAACACCCAAATCTTATTCCTTACAAAGAATGTGTGTTGACATTGATCCCCCATTTCACGGAGATAACTTTTGAACACTTCCCAAGAGAGGAGAATCAGTTGGCGGACGCGTTAGCTACAATGTCTTCTATGTTCAAAGTCAAATGGGACAACGAGGCTCCCCGGATCATCATTTGGAAATTGGATGAACCTGCATATTATTGTGATCTTGAGGCTGAAGAGGTAATTGAAAAACCTTGGTATAATGAAGTGAAGAGGTACTTGGAAGGTCAAGAATACCCCGAGGGTGCATCCGTTAACGACAAGAAGTTTCTGAGAAGGTTCGCAGCAAAGTTCTTCCTCAGCAACGGCATTCTCTACAAGCGAAACCATGATTCAACCTTACTGCATTGTGTGGGTAAGACTGAAGCAGAAAAGATCATGGCAGAGCTACATGAAGGTACCTTCGGAACATATTCCAGTGGATACACTATGGCAAAGAAAATCCTTCGGGCAGGATATTTTTGGTCCACAATGGAAGCCGACTGTTATCAACATTCTCGGACATGTCACAAATGCCAGATATATGCAGATAAGGTGCACATCCCTCCGGTTCCTCTGAATGTCTTGACAGCACCATGGCCTTTTGCAATGTGGGGCATTGATATGATCGGTGAGATCAGACCTACGGCATCCAACGGGCATCGCTTCATCCTGGTAGAGATTGATTACTTCACAAAGTGGGTTGAAGCAGCTTCCTATGCTACGGTAACCAAGAACGCCGTGGCACGGTTCATTCGGCATAACCTGATCTGTCGATATGGTGTACCAGAGAGGATCATTACGGACAATGGTACTAATCTTAACAACAAGATGATCACTGAGCTCTGCGAGCAATTCAAGATACAGCATCACAACTCTTCTCCCTACCGGTCGAAGATGAATGGGGCTGTCGAAGTGGCAAATAAAAATATCAAGAAGATTGTGCAGAAGATGACAGTGACCTACAAAGATTGGCACGAGATGTTACCGTTTGCTCTTCATGGGTACCGTACCTCAGCACGGACATCAACAGGGGAAACTCCCTTTTCCTTGGTCTATGGCATGGAGGCAGTCTTGCATATTGAAGTCCAGATACCCTCCCTCCAGATAATGAAGGATGCAGGTTTGAGTGAAGATGACTGGGTCCAGACTCGACTTGATCAATTAAATCTAATTGACGAAAAGAGACTCACCGCTATTTGTCATGGTCAGACGTACCAAAAACGGATGATCAGGGCATTTAACAAGAAAGTCAGACCACAAGAGTATCAAGTGGGAGACCTGGTAATCAAGCACATCATCCTTCCTCAAAGTGATCTCCGGGGCAAATGGACCCCTATGTACGAATGGCCATTTGTGGTTAAACATGTCTTCTCAGGAGGAGCCATGATTCTAACTACCATGGATGGTGACGACCTTCCTCACCCCGCCAATGCAGACATAGTAAAAAGATACTACGCATGAATAAAAGACCCGCTAGGTTGACACACCTAGGCAAAAATAAGGGCTTCCCGGCGAACCAAAAGGGTTCGGGCAAAAATAAGGGATGAAATGAAAAAATCTGTACACCCGGCAAGTCGAAAACCTGAAAAGGCGGCTTGGGCAAAAATGGGTATCCCGGTGGACTGAAAACCCAAAAGGGCGGTCCAGGCAAAAGTTAGGGATAAGCGTAATACTATGTCTGATTGGATCACCTTGCATCCAGAATTCGGCATCAACTATCAGGTTCAGACGGCATCGATCAATCAGCTTCATCTTCAACTAAGCAGCCAAGTGATGAGACGCTTGAAGATATAAAGGCGATAGTAGAGTTGGAACCTAGTGGGATTATTTTTTTCACATAGCTGTTTTGTTTTTATTTTCACAAAATGTATAAAATCTGTTGTTCGACGACATTCTCTTACTAGGACGTCAACCTCTTGTACATAAACGCCTATTTACAGGCAAATTCAAAAATCAATACAAATTCACTTTTCCAGACAAATTGCCAATTATTTTTCCTTTTTCTGTTTTGTCTTACGAAGAACGTCCAATGTTCATTTGTGATATATGCATTTGACACTAATTGCTAACTCATAAATATTTGCATACGAAACAAAGGACTAATTACAAGTGACATCAAAAACAGGGGCACTAATGAGTTGTCTAAGCGATCTAGTTGCTCTGTCCACTAAGGTACCAAGGTAGGTTCGGCTGAAGAACGTAACCAAGATACCTCCACTCCCCGCAGAGTAAGACCAGAATCAGTAATACTCTCCCCCGAGCAGAGTTGGTCTCTCATCAGCCCTAAAAAGGCACAGTATTCTCCAGCAAGTCAGCGATACTCTCCCCAAGCAGAGTTAGTCTACTGTCAGCCTTAAGGAAGTTGGGTATCCCCAGAAAACCTCAAACGTTCCCCAGCGGAGTATACAAATATTCCTATACAAGCATCCCCAGCAGTCTTAATCTAAGATTGTTCCCCGGCGGAATACCAGACATCCTAGTGGAGCTACTCCCCCAATGTAGTCCAAAGTTTCCCCAGGAGAGTTGAATCAATCTCCCCAGTAGGAAGCTTATCCCCAGTAGATTCTGGAAGCTTATTCCCTGCAGAGTACATACGTCTCTCCCCGACCCTATTCAGAAGGTTATTCCTCACCAGAGCTTATAACTGGGTTATCCTCAGCTAATTACCACGGAAAGACCGTCCTCGGCAAAGTTCTTCCTATTCCCCAGCGGAGTTCATCTAATTCCCCAACATAACTTATCAATGGTATCCCCAGCAGAGTTATCATCAAAACCTCAACGAAGCATCTCTTCTCCACAGGGTAATTCCCCGCAGAGTAATCTCTTCAAGTTTATTCCCCAACAGAGTCATCTTCTCCTACCGGTTTATTCTTGTGATCATCATCCCCAGCGGAAACGAAGAACTCTACTCTTCAACAGCAGCCCGGGATTTAACTTCCCGGCGTTCGTCAAGGATTTATTTTCCTAGATGAAAATACATTCATAGACATTTCACATTTCATACATCCTGCTTACATACATAATGCATGCATATGAGCATCACATCACACGATCTCATTTATTTTTTAGAACATCATGACATCATGCATTTCATACATCATGACATTGCATACAACTGACGTTTTGCCTTTTCAGGAAAAAGGTCAATACAAAGATGATTACTATCAACTGTCGCAATTCCAGATTCGATTCCTGTATCTAGCCAGGGCATATCTGTGAGCGATTGATTGTAGATTCGATTCTTGTATCCAGCCAGGGCATGTCTGCATGAAGAGTTTAGAGATTCGATTCCTGTATCCAGCCAGGGCATATTTGTAGACGAAGTATCCCAGATTCGATTCCTGTATCTAGCCAGGGCATATCTATGAGTAACTGATTGTAGATTCGATTCATGTATCCGGCCAGGGCATGTCTGCATGAAGAGTTTAGAGATTCGATTCATGTATCCAGCCAGGGCATATCTGTAAACGAAGAATTCCAGATTCGATTCCTGTATCTAGCCAGGGCATATCTGTGAGTAACTGATTGTAGATTTGATTCCTGTACCCAGCCAGGGCATGTCTGCATGAAGAGTTTAGAGATTCGATTCCTGTATCCAGCCAGGGCATATCTGTAGACGAAGAATTCCAGATTCGACTCCTGTATCCGGCCAGGGCATATCTGTGAGTAACTGATTGTAGATTCGATTCCTATATCCGGACAGGGCATGTCTGCATGAAGAGTTTAGAGATTCAATTCCTGTATCCAGCCAGAGCACGTCTGTAAACAACCTTTTGAAGTTCCGGATTTGATTCCTGTATCTAGCCAGGGCACATCTGTGAGCAACTGATTGTAGATTCGATACCTGTATCCAGCCAGGGCATATCTGCATGAAGATTTTGAAGATCAACACATGTAACAGGCCAGGTAATTATCTTTCTTTCTCAAGTACGCAAGTTCTCGCTAAGGAATCTCTTACGCGATCGACGCACATCTCCAAATGGCATCCATAAGCCCATTCCCGACAAGGTTCTGTTATATCTCCAGATGGCATCTTTAAGCCCATCCTCCTATCCACCATCTCTCCAAATGGCATCTGTAAGCCCATTCCCGACATCACAGTGCTGATATTCTACTATGCGAGTGCAAATTTCTGGGCACTCTAGTGTTCAATCATCTTCCACCTTCGGATCACGAAAGGCACGCAAGCCAATCTACATCCTCAGGTCTAAGAAGATTGAACAGGGGCAACTGTTGTACCCCAAAATTTTCCCTCCCATATTCTTTAAGATTTGTCAAGATCAATCTTCAAATGCTTCAAGACTTCTCAAAGGGTGCACAGTCCAATTGCCTTCTAAGCCAGTCAAAATTAGGGTTTTGGTTCTTGCAAAGAATTTGAGGCTTTCAAGGGCTCAATCAAGTCCTATATGCCTATATACATTGTCAAGCATCTACATGACAAGTCTCAAGACTTACATCATCAAGTTGCACAGTCAAAAGTCATGTTTGCTTCACAATCAACTGTAGGGGTAAAATGGTCATTTGGCAGTCAAAAGTCAAATTTTTTGATCAACATCTTATTTTGAAGCCACAATCATCATTTGATCAAGTCTTGATCATGATTCCACAAGAATGGCTCAAAAATCATCAAGATGTCAAAAGTTTCTATTTTTGGACAGCTGAAAAGTCAACTGTAACTTGACCAAGGCATAACTTTTTCACGGTTCATCAGAAAAATCCAATCCAATGCTCATTTTGAAGGGGATGACATTTCCTATAACTCATATTCACATTCCAAGTCCAAGAAATGCTCTCACAAAAGTTATCAATTTCTACATTATAGGTCATTTTTAAAAGTCAACAAAAAGGCACTTTAAGTCAAAGACCATAACTTGAGATTGGTAAATAAAAATGACATGGGACTAAAGGCATTGGTTATAGGACTTCAAGACCTTTCCAAAATGTCCAAGAACCTGTTCATAGCTTCAAAATTGAGCAAGATATGCATTGGAGAAGTTGGGAAATTTTTGGGAATTTGCAAAAGTCAACTTTGCCCAAAACACCTCATTTTTGCTAATGGGCCTCAAATTCTTTCTTGAAACATTGCCCAAGGCCTATGCACGACCCATTGAACTTAAATTGAATTATTTTCTTATTTTTATTAATTATTTGGATTTTTAATTGATTAATAATTCATTTAATTGATTTAATTGTAGGAAAATTCAAAAGATATGTTTTTCAAATCTCTTGTGGAGCAAAAATACTCAGGGCAAGCTGACAATTTCGTTTGTCAATCAAGGAGACAAAATCATCCAATTTTAGCAAGTTTTATCAATCAAAAAATTGGAAAAGATTTGATTGGAAATCAAGGATGCAAAACATTATGCCATGGATCTTTTGCCCAAAGATTTAACCTAATTCATTCTACTACATATGCTGAAGCTAAACCTAAAATCATTCACGTGCAAGCTGCTATCAAACACCATAACCAAATTCCAAAAATTCAAAGAAAAACCAAAAACTGTTTTCCATATTGCAGATCAATTCAAGGCCTTAGAGTGATTCCAATACCTTGCTGGGACATCCAGGGACGATTTGTAATCAAGAACAAGCCTTAAAGCTCCAGGAATCACCTCAAACAGTCACACGGTTTACCATTCTTTTCCATAATCGAAAATCAAGTTTTATGCATCATTAACATATTTTGACTATTGCTTTGCATTGCTAACATCATTTTGAAGCTTTTGATATAGTTTAATTTGATTATGGTGCCCTAAAACGAAAACTGCCATTGGAGAATGCTAGGGTTTCGAAGATTTTAATTTGGGGCTTTACAGCATGAGGAAAATTGGACCACATAACGCCTATGGTTGAATTCGTCAAGGCCAGACGAATTCAACCCAACCACCGCGCCCTTTTTATATGTAATGTACGCCTATTCGCTATTATTTGACATTCCATGCTGTGGGGGTTAAAAACCCCCGCTATCTGCTTTGCTTTTTTGCAGGTGAACGAAGAAGATGGTGAGTTGACAATATGCTAGTGGATCATTCAAATATGGCGCGCGCTTTTTTAAGTTTCCAGCATATATTGTTGTTTGATGTAATATATTTAATTGCCACTATAATAACAAAAGCGTTCACTTGGCTCAGTGGAGAGGGACGTGTCTGGCAATTGTTGGGACCTGGGTTCGATTCCCAGGTCCACCCCAATATTTATTTCTATTTTCATAACATGATTCCATGCAGGATGCCCAGTGTGTTTCACCATGGATCTCACCTCCAAGCTTGCCAAGTGGCCATGATCACCAATCCAAAGGCCAAAAAGTGATGAACACTATATTCCCCAGTCAACCAACAGGCGCTGAATTATGAAAGTCAACAAAGGCTTGGTGTTCATGGGCCTGAATTCCAGAACAACACCTCCCTTGGGCCATCAAACCCCCCCTGGTTTTTACTATTCTTTTTATTTTCTTTTTATTTTAATTCTTTTAACTAATTATTATTTAATTAACTAACAAATTAATATTTTTAATAAATTCAGAGAATAAAACATGTGAATATTTTTATTAATTATTACTATTTTTATATATTAATTTATTTTGTAAATAAATTCTAATTAATCAACTTAGTTTAATTTAGATTTAACTTTGACCTTTTTCATAAATAAATAAAATCATGTAGAATTAGGGTTTGGCAATTTCAATCATATTTTATTAATTATCCTTATTCTTATTTAATTATTATTATTCTTGTAAATAATTAATTAATTAATTAGGTTTAGGTTATATATTTAATTTAATTGCAAAAAGGACAATTTTCTTTCTTTATTTCTCAAAAAGGGCCAAAAACCCTAGGACGTTCCAATTTAATTCTTTCGCACTTTAATTCTTATTTTTGATTATTATGTATCTGCTCAAAGGATGTAATAGTAATTAGGATTTACCGCTTTCTTTAATTTCCGCACTTTTCCAAAACGGGTTTTTGTTTTTGGCGATGTATAGACCCGCGCCTTGTAATAGCGTAGCTTTACATTCCCGCACTTTAATTTTCCGCACTCTTAACTGTTAAATGCCTGCAAGACTGCATGACAATTAAAAACAACTCGTAGATCACCATGATACATGTACAAGATAACATAAACTGAAAACAACACACAAAGCACATGCCACTCTTAGGGTACGCCTCACTCGGTTGCCTTCGAAAGTGGTCGTCAAGTATAGGGTGTCTTAGAGGTCGCCCTCCTGTCTAAAGATCCAGTTGCCTCGAAATGGTTGCCTCGGATAAAAAGGATCTAGGACATTAGGGTCACTTCTAAGGTGTCCTACTATTGCTTCGGTACCCACATTGTCCCTTAATCGAATTGACCCGAATACCTCCAACGATGGTGCTACCTACTTCTCAATAGTGGGATAGCACTGTTTAAAGGACTCTTACACAGCCTAATTCCTTAGGGTAGGTAGATCTCATGGGTACTTGCTCTTTTCAAAAACAAACAAAAACAATCTTTTCACACTGACACTTTCAAAAGTTTTCAAACAAATTTTTCATACACTCTTGAGGACAGATACAAGAGTTACTTAGAAATTTTTCAAACGAAACTTTTTCAAAACCCACACACATTTAAAAAGCAAACAAATTTTGAAAACATAAGAGCAAGTACCTAAGAGCCCATGGATAACCATGGATAGAAAGGGTGCTAACACCTTCCCTTTCTATAATCTACCTCCCGAACCGAGAAACATTCTCGAATAAGGAATTTTGCTGTGCTTTTGTCCTTTCCATGTTGGAGAACATAAAAGACGGTGGCGACTCTTGCTTACCGCGACATTTCGCGAAACCAGCTTTAAATAGTCAGTTCTATTTCCACCGATCACAGAGGGTCTTGGAGCTTACGAAGCAGCTATAAGAAGAGCAAAGTGTGAACGCCTATCTCGCGCTAAAGAGGATGTGTTCGGTCTTTTTATCTTAGAAAGTTATTTTGTAAGCCCAAGAGGCATGATGTAATATTTCTTGTTTTGTATAATGAAAATTAATGTTTGTTCATTCTTTTGTCTATACAATATTAAATCTCATTAATCCTTGAAATCATTTGCATATACATATTCATGCATCATAACATGACAAGTTTTTGCATAACAGGTTTCCTTATCTTTCTGTTGTTTATTTCAACAAGATGGATCTAGAGCAAACTGTGAAGGATCTCCAAATCCAGAATTCTCAATTTCAGGAAACTCTACTAGCCCTAGCCAATGGGAAGCAAGATATGATGGCTTTGTTGGCCGTTAAGAAGAAACCAAAGAACAAAGCTCTACTCAACATGGATAGAAGGTTCAAGGAGACAATCTGTCAAATCCCAGTAGGAGGAGACTCATCTGAAGAGGACGAGAACCAGGTCGGTAAGGTCAAGAGTACTCAGGCTGAATGTGCTAATGATCAAGAATCTGATGATGATTATTTCAACAAGCAGTATCCACCCGCTGATATCAAATATAAACAGTTAGAAGACAGATTGAAAGCTGTTGAAATCCAAGCCGTCCCTGGTTTAGGTTTTAATGATTTGGGTTTGATCTATGGGGTAGTCATTCCCCACAAATTCAAAATATCAATCTTTACAAAGTACGATGGGGTTTCTTGTCAAAAACTCCATTTGAAATCTTATGTGCGCAAGATACAACCGCACACTGCTGATAAGAAGCTCTGGTTTCACTTTTTCCAAGAGAGCTTGGCTGGAGCACAACTTGAATGGTTTTATCAGTTAGATGGTTCTCATATCAATACTTGGGAGGATTTAGCTATTGCCTTCTACCATCAGTATTAGTACAACACCGACTTGGCACCAACGAGGGTTCAATTACAAGATATGACCATGGGGAAAATGAAGGATTTAAGGAATATGTGCAAAAGTGGAAAGACCTTGCTAGTAGGGTCCAACTTCCCTTGACTGATAGGGAGCATATCGACATGTTCATGGGCACTTTATCTGGTCCTTTCTTTAATCTGTTGGTTGGGTGCACTTCTTCTGGTTTCACCGAATTGATCTTAACCGACAAAAGAGTTGAAAGTGGCATCAAAAGTAGGAAGATCTCTGTGGCATCTACCTCCACTCCCAATCCTATCAAAAAACCTTTTGCTGCAAAGAAGGAAGTCAATATTGTGTATGAGGCAAGGGCCCATACCAAGAAGAACGATCACCCGTCTGTCAATGTTGTCTGAATCTCCAATCCAACTCCTACTCCAAGACCATCTACAAATCATCAACATTTTGAAACTCCAAGAAGACAATTTACGAGGTTAGGCATGTCATTGTCTCAAGCCCTTCAACATTTTCTCAAGGCTAATTTAGTGACGTTACGTGATCCTCCGGCCAACCCTGACACCTCGTCACCAAAGTATAATCCGAACGCTAAGTGTGCTTACCATTCAAGCAGCCCCGGGCATGAGACTGGCCAGTGTTGAGCCTTGAAGAACAAAATCCAGGATTTAATTGACAACAAGACTATTGAGTTTGATCCTCCTCCAACGCCGAATGTAATTATTGCTCCGATTCCAAAGCATGACAAGAGTGTTAATGTTGTTGAAGATACAATTTTTGTTGCCTCTGTTGAAGAATTGACTACTCCGCTGAATGTAATCAAGAATAATCTGTTGAAAGCTGGGATCTTCCCTGGCTGTGAAAAAGATTGTGTGTGATGTACAAGATAACTCAGTGGATGTGAAGGGCTGAAGAAAGGCATACAACGCCTGATGGATAGCCACAAAATTCTATTCGAGAAGACCCCACTTGCCAAAAGTTTGATTGACAAATGTGAAGACCTCTCCATTATTACCATCTCAAACAAGCCTCTTAGGATCACCTCCAAAGGTCCTATTAGGATTTCAAATGAACCCACTATTTCTCCCTTAATAATTACCAATCCCGGACCAATTCCCTATTCTTCAAACAAAGCGCTACCATGGAATTACGGTGTTGAGGTGTTCTATCATGGGATTAAACAAGATGCCTGTATTAGAGAAGAAAAAGATGACAATGTTGGAAACATAGCTGGCTCAAGCAAGGTAACTAGAACTGGGAGAATATTTTCACCCAATACCTCACCGCTAGTGTTGTACCCCAAAATTTGCCCTTGCATTTTTCCTCAAGAAATCACAACTTCAGGCTTTTCCTGATTTTTCAAACTGGCTCAAGACTCGGTCAAACAGACTTTTCTCGTCAGTCAGACAAAATTAGGATTTTTACTGGTTTTCAGGGCTCTAGAATGTTTCAAACAGTTGGTTTAGGGTTTTGGTTGATTTTGGCTCAACTTTGATCAGGCGAACATTCTTTGGCATTTAATCAGGAATTAGGGTTTTTGTGAGCGCGTTCTCAGAAAGATTTAAATTCTACAGCACTTTTCAAGTTATGTTGAGATGTGGATTGAACATTTGGATTAAGTTCGCACTGTGTGATTAAATCAGTGAAAGGATACATTCAGTTTGAATTTGCAGTGTTTGGTAAAAATCAGTAAAAAAGGGAAAAAGCGTCTGGGCAATTGCTGTAATTGACTGTTGTTTTGCCTTGGATGTTGGAAGCGCCAAGTTTAATTGATCAATGTGGAAGCAATATTTATTTAATTGTTTATTATTCTAAGTTAGATAATTGGAATTTATGTCCATTTATTATAATTTTAGAATTATAAATAATAAAATAAGTAATTGAAAAGGATAAAAAAAGAATTAATTGGATAAAAACTTTTTATTTATTTATTTTTAAATTATTCGTACAATTATTGTTTACAATTTGTTTACAACAATTATTTTACAGTAATTTAAACCTAAATAAGACTATCCTAATTTTTTCTAAATCTTCAAATTCTTCATCTTTTGCTGTTCCTCTCCATTTTAATTATTCATCTGCAAAGAAAAGAAGAAAAGTCAATAGCAGATAAATAAATAAAAGAGACAGATAAAAATAAAGTTCATCATTAAGGGCAACTGATTGGGATCAGTTAGCCCTCTCTGCAAATCACGGGATTTCTCCCGGTTCACAGAGAGGGATGAATATTTGCTTGCTAATTTGGAATGCACAAAGTTGAAATTCATAAGTCAAAATTGTCAAACCAACTGTATAGTTCAAAAGCAAACAGCATGTACAACTAAAAGTTCAAATTGCCAAACAAAGTCCAAATTCAAACTTTCTGCCAAAAGTACAAGATACTGTCACAAGGCTACCAAAGCTGTCAACAAGATATCAAGATATCAAAGATATCAGAATGTTCAGATGCAAGTACAAGTGCAGCACAAAATCTGGAAGAAAAGAGATAAAGTATGCAGAGAAGGCATGTTATGCAAGCAAGCTAATTCATTTTCATCATTTTCCCAATGCTGCCCTTTCAGAATAAAGTACAAGCACAAACATATTTTAATATTTTGACTGTACTAGAGAGAGAGAGGAGAGAGTAAAAAAAGAGCAGGCTTACTCGCTTTGAGGTTTGAGAAAGAAAAGATATAAAACAACTGTAATAACACAGTACCAAGGGGCCAGAATTTACAAACAAAACTCATAACATAAAAAAACCCTTCAAACTGTCAAATGGCCTAAGCAAGCCCAAGCTTTGAACCTGCCTGAAACCATCCACCTGTTAAACCTGTTTGAACCTAAAAGGCTGAAGCCAAAAGCTTCAGTCCTTCCAACCCAAAACCTGAACCAGTATAACCTGTAAGGAGGCCAATATAAAAACTGGTTCAAACCTCCAACAAAAGTCCAAAACCAACAAGTTAACAACCTGTCAAACAAAGCTCATAACCAGCAATACATAACCTGCACCAACAACCATTCAAAGGCAAAACCTGCTGAGAAAAAGGCCAAACCCTGTCAACTAAAACCAAGCCTTAACAACCAGATAACCTGCAAGCAAAGATCAAGCCTGAAACCAACCAGCTCAAACCTTCCAGCCTTAAGCCGGCATAAACCTGCATTGACTCAAGCCAAAACATTCAAACCTCTAAAGGCCCTGTCAAAACAAAGCTCAAGCCTGCCCTTTCAAGCTCAAACACAAAAACATAAACAAGCATACCAAATATCAAAACCTGAACTACCAAAAGGCCAAGGCCTGTAACCTCAAAAGCCCTGAACCAAAAGCAAATAGCATCCAATCTCAGAACACAGCAAAGCAAACCCATCAGGCCTCAGAAAAGTCTTCATCATAGGCCAATATACAAAATAGGCAACATAAGTGAGGTATAAAGAAGAGAGGCAAACGTTCAAGGCAACACAAAAGCCTCAGAAAATTAACATCACAGGCAAACATTCAAGCATACTAAGCAAGCAACGAGGCAGAGAAAGAAGAGGAAAAGGCAAACGTTCAAGGCAACAGAGAAGAAGAAAAGAGTCATACAAGAGGTTCTCAGCCATTGTCATCATTAAACCCAACAAAAAGGCGAAAATATACAAACCAGGAAGAGCAAGCTTCATTCGCGTTCCCCTCCGCCCGTCAAACCTCCGGAACGCCTCCGACCCCACCTCTCCTCCATCTCCAGAAAACGAAGGTAGTATGTCTTTCTTTTTCTTCCGCCACCTCAACAGAAAACAAAGCTTAATCAAGATCAATAAATCACAAAATCATAACATGCAAAATCATAAAAAAAAACGTATAAAAGGTCAAAAATCAAACCTTGCTTCGTAAAACCACTGGGCTCGAATTATGGAGGAAGGAGAGGTTAAGTGATGGCACTGGTGGCTAAGCGGAGGGAGTTGTATTCAGAAGGCCATGGCGAGAAAGACGAAGCAAAGCGAGAATGGCGCCGTTTTCTGTAACCCTAACAATTCCCTAATGACACAAAACTGCTGAAACCCTAAAACAATGTTGTGAAATCACAATGGGCTTTGCCCCATCAGATGCCTTAAGCCCAACTAAACATTTCTAACGCCTGACCCCTCTCTTGGCGCACATACCCTCTTTTTTATTGTTCTGATTAGTGGTTTGGGCCAAGCACTTTCTCAAAAGCCCATTCAGTTTTCTTTGAAACTAATACTCTCCATTTGTTATCACCATATTTTTTTTGCATAAATAAATTAACATACCAAATTTTGCATTAAATTAGCAATGCTTTTTTATATAACATAATTAAAATTTTGTATAAGAAACTAAAATACAAATAATAATTTTCTCTAAATTTAAAACAATTTCCCTTTCTTTTAATTAAAATTTTGTATAAAATACTAACTTAAAATACATTAATATTAATACATAAAAAAATAGAACTTAAAACATTTTCTTTTCTTTTATTAAATTTTCTTATTTGTACATAAATACATAGTTACATAATTTTTCTTTTAAGACAAATACTTTTCTTTTTTTCAAGATATCATTTTGGTACATAATCAAGACAAAATACATTTTTTAATATACATAATTTAATTAGAATTTAAAACATTTAATTAAAATATTCTTTTTGTTCATATTAAAGAAAATACAAGATTATTAATTAAATAAATAAACATTTAATTCTCACCATTAGGTTAACAATACTTAATAATACATGTAAAAATCACATTTCGCACCTGTAAATAAATTACATACATATATACACTTACACAATATACAATACATTTCACATTATACACTTGATACACATACAATTACTATTCTTATACCTTGTGTGATACGGTGGGAGAACTGACTTGGGTTTTGCGTTTGTATTCGCAAATGTTGCGGTTAGCAAGAGTCGCCACCGACTTTTTATTTTATCCTAAGGAAAGGTTAAAAAGCACAGCAAAAACCTTTTGAGATGTTTTCTTGGGTTCGGGGAGTAGATTATAGAAAGGGAAGGTATTAGCACCCTTTCTATCCATGGTTATCCATGGGCTCTTAGTTACTTGCTTAGATCACTTGCCTTTTGTTTTCAATTGTTTTAAATGGTGCTTGAGTGTGTGGGTTTGAAAATGTTTTGAAAAGAAGCCAAAGTGGAGGCAACCTTTGTAATGATCCATGTGGGGATGTATACAAAGATGTATGTCTTTTGAAAAGGTTTTCATTTGTTTTTGAAAGTTATTTTGAAAGTGTAGTGATGTGTGGTTTTGAAATTAGGCAAGTGTTTTGTTTTGCAAGCTTGATTCAAGTAACTAAGAGGTTATCTACTCCTAAATTTCTCAAAAGATTATTGCTATGTTTTAACCATTTTAACAAGTTTGTTCCACCATTGTATTTGGTGGACAACCTTATGTTAGGATGTGAAAGGGACAGGCGCGGGTCATCGTTTAGACCATAATTGCAACGACGTTAAATGTCTTTGGGCAATTTTCTTTAGGGGACTTGATCATTTGTTTTTGTTTGTTTTGAAAAGTTTTATCGAGGGACTATGATCATTCAAATTGTTTGCTTTGCCCAAAGAAGTTCAACATACAATATGGCCCATTTATTTGGAGGCAACCAAAGTGGAGTACCCTAGAGGGTGCAAGTGTGATTTGTGTGTCCATTTTCATGCTTATTTATCTTGAGATTAGGTCATAACTATTTTTTATCGTTTTTCGCATGCAAACCCTAATTCTAACATGTTATCATTAGAAAGCAATAAAGTGCGAAATTAAATTTACTAAGCTATTACAAAACCAAATATGGGAAGGGGGGTACAAATGTTCAAATGGGGATATTGACAAGAATTTAAATCTAAATTATTACATCATTTTGAATATTTGCAATTTAATCAATGTACAAAAATTAAATAAGAATGCAAGATGCAAAAGAAATGTTTTGTATATGTATGAAAAAATATTATTTATGTAAAAGAGAAAAGAAAATAAAAATATATTATTTTTTGGAGTATTTTGAATTTAGGGCAAAAACCCTAATTTTAAAGAAAATGTATTATTATTTAGTTTAATACAAATATTTATTTATTATTTATAAAAAATAAAATAAAATGAAGTATATTATGAAAAAAAGTATTTTTGTATCAAATATTAATAAAAATGAAAAATTCAAGTATTTTTATATTTTAGCTTAAATATATTAATAAACATATATCTATATATATATTAATTTCTTAAATATGCATTATGTGCAAAATATTTAATATTTAATAAAATAAAATAAAAAAATATTTTTTATGTGGAATATTTTCAGAAGGTGAATAAAAAATAAAAAAATGTATTTACACTATTTTTCTATTTATTCTAAATAATAGTATATATAATATTTATGTATAAACAAAAGAAATAAATCAAATAAATATGCCATAAATTCAAAAAAAGATGGAAAAAATATTTTTATGTTTTTTATATCATGAGAAAAAATAAACAAAGTCAACCAAAAAAGAAAAAGTCAAAAAGGGTCAAAAATGAAGCAAATGGGCTCAGGGGGTGCATGAGTAATGAAGTGGTGCAAATAAGAAAAATTTCCAGGCCCAGCCCAGAAGACCTGTCTTCTTCAACCTCTGAACAATATCCTTCAAGCAAACACGCGTTTTTTATCTCTGGATTCCTGGACTTTCAAGCAAAACTCATAACATGAAAAGTGTAGAGCATTAAGAGACGGTTTCAACCATGTAAAGAACTTGACCTAACTCTCTAAGATGAGGGAGAATTTCTCCTCCCCCAATTTCTGACCTAACTTTTCATCAATGTTCAGACATAAAATTCTCTAAGCACACGAAATATAAATGAAATCTAATCATATGAGCATGTTCAGGGCTATGATTGTGACATGTTTTCTTCACAAACCTAAAGCTAACAATGCCTAATAAGGGAGATAGAACTTCATGAATGTACCTGTTCAGTTGGAATCGAGCTTTGCAATGGAGGATGTTTCAGAGTGAAATGATGACTTGTATAGCTTCCTTGAAGTGTAAGGATGCTTTTCCAAGTCCTACTTTGTCTTGAAACTCCCTGAATCGAGCTAGTGAACTCCAACTGCAAAACAGAAATTTAAAAATGGTGAAGTGGCTTGGAGGTGTTACAGGTCAGGTTTCAAGTCATGGTTAGCTTGCATAGGTTGTAAGGAAGGTAGAGGAACAGGTTTGGGCAAGAATGCTTGAAGGGATTGAGAGATAGCACTCAATCTGCAGGGGTTCCCCTGTTTGAGCAGTTTCAAGGTGATTAGGGCAATGGGAGTGTTTTAGAGGCCAAGGAATCGTGTGTTAGCTTGAATATGTTCTATGGAATGTGTTTGATAACTTTGTTCTTGTGTTTTCTATGCTGAAGAGAGAGTTGGTACAAGTTATGCAATGTTACTTGAATTTGAAGCAAGCAATGGTCACTTGGTGTTTTAGGTCAGTAGGGGCCTCTAATCCTGCTGCATAAGCCTCTCTTGATCAGAGCAATTTGCCCATAATCTTGTGCCCATGAGATCCTAACTGTACTTGCTTGGATTTCAATTTGACATAAAGCTAGCTTTTTACAAAAATGGATAAAGCACTTTATCTACTTTGAGATCAATCCATTATGCAATGTTAGAACACAAAGAACATGGCCTTGGCACAATGAATAAGCATTAAATTATTGAGTATGGAATGGTTCAAGGACCTGTAATCAAGCATAAAGCAAGCTGAGTTAAAATTTGCAAGATTATGAACATGTCTTGATGAAGAACAAAAGTGAATTTTTGCCAACTTGTGAAATTCGAATCTCTCAAGTTATGAGGTTGTTTGATGAGTTCTTGGACATTTTGGAAAGATTGTAATGTGTACTACAATCCATCTTTGAAATGCAAATTAAAATTCCAAGTGGAAGGGTATGAAAAGTGGCCTTGAAGTGGGGTAAAAAACCTTGTCAAAATAGGTTGAAATTTCACTAAGTTAAAAATGGTTTAGTGCCCTTATTCAAAAAATTTTAACTTGAGATACAAGCTTCAAATGAGAAAACTTTGTGAATCAAAGTTGTAGATTATGCAACAAGCTACAACTTTCATGTTTTGACTTTTGTTTGAATCCAAATGGATCTTGGTGAAAAGGTGGGGCAAAGTTGGGAAAAAATTAGGGTTTTTTATAACTTAGAAAAATTCTAAGTTATGAAAAATTCCATTTTCAAACCCTAATTTGCATTTTGTGATTTCTTGGTGAACAAGTTTCATGATTTGGCATGTTTTGATGAAAAATGAATCTTGACTCTTGATTTTGACCAAAAAGTCAAAGTTTGACTTTTCAGTATACAGTCAAAATTGATCAATTGACTGGGAAATTCAACTGTCAATCTTGTGTACTTGGGATCTTTTGAGCTTGATGAATGTGTCAAGACCATTTCATTGAGTCCTTGAAGCTATATGTGAGCTTGGTTTGCCATTGGCTAGGTCAAACAGTCAAAAATTGCCTTTGTGCAGTCAAAACCCTAAAAATGACCATTTTGCCCTTTTGGTGATCTGATCAAATTTCTTGTGGAATTGTGATCCAAACTTGATCAAATGGTTCATATGAGTTCATAATGTTGATGTGGGTCAAATTTCATGAGATTTGACTGTCAATTGGCCACAGTTGACTTTTTCCCCAATACAGCTGATTTCTAGGTCAACTGTCCAATTGACTGAGCAAAACTTGGAATCAAGACTTGAAACTTGGCATGGGTAAACTTGGGAGTCCAACATGAAGCATGAAAGTCATCTTAGGCATTTTAGGTCAAAACATCCTTGGGCAAACACAAACCCTAATTTGAGTCCACAGTGCAAGGAGAAGTCTGGAGCAGGGGAAACCCTAACTGGATCTTGATCTTCAAAGGTCTTGTGATGAGAAAATGTTGAGGAAATGGGAGGGCAAATTTTGGGGTACAACAGTTGCCCCTGTTCAATCTTCTTGGACCTGAAGGCAAGTTTGCCTTTCATGACTCGAGGGTAAAAGGAGATTGGACACTAGAGTGCCCGGAAATTTGCACTCGCATGCTGGAGTCTCAACAACGTGGTGTCGGGAATGGGCTTATAGATGCCATTTGGAGAGATGGTGGATAGGGAGATGGGCTTATAGATGCCATCTGGAGATATGACAGAAACTTGTCGGGAATGGGCTTATAGATTCCATTTGGAAGTGTCAATCGCATAAGAGATTCCTTAGCGAGAACTTGTGTATTTGAGAAAGACGGATGTTTTCCCGGCTTGTTACAAGTGTTTGATCTTCAGTCCCCTTATGCAGATATGCCCTGGCTAGATACAGGAATCGAATCTTCGAACTCTTCAGACGTGCCCTGGCTAGATACAGGAGTCGAGTCTGGAAACGTGGTCAACAGATATGCCCTGGCTGGATGCAGGAATCGAATCTGGAGATGTTGTAGTTGATAGATGTGCCCTGGCTGGATACAGGAATCGAATCTTTGAACTCTTCAGACGTGCCCTGGCTAGATACAGGAATCGAGTCTGGAAATAGTCATCAATAGATATGCCCTGGCTGGATACAAGAATCGAATCTTCGAACTCTTCAGACGTGCCATGGCTAGATACAGGAATCGAGTCTGGAAACTGATCACTCTCAGATGTGCCCTGGCTAGATACAGGTATCGAATCTGGAACTGTGACAGTTGAAGGTAGTTGTTTTTGGGATTGTCTTTTTCCTGAAAAGGCAAAAACATAAGTTGTATGCAATGTCATGATGTATGTTATGCATGATGTTATGATGTTCAACATGAGATAGTGTTGTGTGCACTTTATCATATATGTAAACAAGATGTATGAAAATGTGAAATGTAATTTCGTCTTAGGAAAATAAATCCTTGACGAACGGCCGGGGAGTTGCTCTGTGGAAGAGATACTTGGCCGAAGTTTTGATGAGAGGCCTGTTGAGGACTTTAATGATGGATTCCGCTGAGGATAATGACGATAAACTCCGCTGGGGATCACCCAAGATAAACTCCGCCGGGGATTTGAAGGAACTTTGCCGAGGGCGGTCTTCCGTGGTTTTTAGCTGAGGATAACCCAGTTATAAGTCCTTGTGAGGAAATAACTCTAATAAAACTCGGGAGAGACGTCCGTGTACTATAGGGAACAAGCTTCCGGAATCTACTGGGGATGAGCTTTAAGACCTGCCGGGGAATGTTGTGACTTTAAGATCGACGGGGGACCAACTCTGCTTGGGGAAAGTACTGCTGAACCTGGTTTTACTTTGCAGGGAGTTGAGATGATTTGGCCACATTCTTCAGTTGAACCTACCTTGGTATCTTGGCGGACAAAACAACCAGACTGCATTAGACAACTTCAATTGCCCCCTGTCTCTGATGTCACCTGTAATCAATCTCTTGTCTCATATGCAAATATTTATGAATCAGCAATTTAATGTCAAATGCATATATCAAAAATGAACATTGGACGTTCTTCGCAAGACAAAACAGAAAAAAGGAAAACAATGGTAATTTGTATGGACAAGTGAATTTGTATTGATTTAAACTTTGCCTGTGAATAGGCGTTTTTTGTACAAGAGGCTGACATCCTAGTAAGAGGACGCCGCCAAATAGTATAGAGTTTACAATTTGAAAAAAGGAAACAAAACAGCTATGCGAATAATCCCACTGGGTTCCAACTCTGCTATCGCCTTTATGTCTTCGAACGTCTCATCGCTTTGCTACCTAGTTGAAGATGAAGCTGATTGGTCAATGCCGAAATCTGGAGCCAGATAGTGGATGCCGAATTCCGGATGCGAAAGGATCCAATGAGACATAGTGTTACGCTTTTATCCCTAACTTTTGCCTGGACCGCCCTTTCGGGTTTTCAGTCCACCGGGATACCCATTTTTGCCCAAGCCGCCTTTTCAGGTTTTCGACTTGCCGGGTGTACAGATTTTTATTCATTTCATCCCTTATTTTTGCCCGAACCCTTTTGGTTCGCCGGGAAGCCCTTATTTTTGCCTAGGTATGTCAACCTAGCGGGTCTTTTATTTATGCGTAGTATTTTTTCACTATGTCTGCATTGGCGGGGTGAGGAAGGTCGTCACCATCCATGGTGGTTAGGATCATGGCTCCTCCTGAGAACACACGTTTAACCACAAATGGCCCTTCGTATGTAGGGGTCCATTTGCCCCGGGGATCACTTTGAGGAAGGATGATGCGTTTGATTACCAGGTCCCCAACTTGATACTCTTGCGGTCTGACTTTCTTGTTAAATGCCCTGATCATCCGTTTCTGATACGTTTGACCATGACAGATAGCAGTGAGCCTCTTTTCGTCAATCAGATTTAATTGATCAAGTCGAGTTTGGATCCAATCATCTTCATTCAAGTCTGCATCCTTCATTATTCGGAGAGAGGGTATCTGGACTTCAATTGGCAAGACTGCCTCCATGCCATAGACCAAGGAGAAGGGAGTTGCCCCGGTTGACGTCCTTGCTGAGGTACGGTACCCATGAAGAGCGAATGGTAACATCTCGTGCCAATCCTTATAGGTCACTGTCATCTTCTGCACAATTTTCTTGATATTTTTATTGGCTGCCTCTACAGCCCCATTCATCTTCGGTCGGTAGGGAGAAGAATTATGGTGCTGTATCTTGAATTGTTCACAGAGTTCATTGATCATTTTGTTATTGAGATTGGTACCATTGTCTGTAATGATTCTTTCTGGGACGCCGTACCGACAGATCAGATTATGCCGGATGAAACGTGCCACGACGCTCTTGGTTACTGCAGCGTAGGAAGCTGCCTCAACCCACTTCGTGAAGTAATCGATCGCCACCAAGATGAAGCGATGCCCATTGGATGCCATCGGTCGGATCTCACCGATCATATCGATGCCCCACATTGCGAAAGGCCAAGGTGCCGTCAGGACATTCAAAGGAACCGGAGGGATATGCACCTTGTCAGCATAGATCTGGCATTTATGACAAGTTCGGGAGTGTTGGTAACAATCGGCTTCCATTGTGGACCAGAAATATCCTGCCCGAAGGATTTTCTTAGCCATGGTGTGTCCACTGGAATGTGTTCCAAATGTACCTTCATGCAGTTCCGTCATGATTTTCTCTGCTTCTGCCTTATCCACACAACGTAGCAGAGTTGAATCATGATTCCATTTGTAGAGAATGCCGTTGCTGAGGAAGAATTTTGCAGCAAACCTCCTCATGAACTTCTTATCATTGACAGACGCACCTTCAGGGTATTCCTGAGCTTCCAAGTACCTCTTCACCTCATGATACCAGGGTTTTTTAATCACCTTCTCAGCCTCCAGCTCACAGCAGTATGCCGGTTCATCCAACTTCCAGATAATGATTCGGGGAGCCTCATTGTCCCATTTAACTTTGAACATTGAAGACATCGTAGCTAGGGCGTCCGCTAGCTGATTCTCCTCTCTAGGGAAGTGTTCGAAAGTTATCTCTTCAAAGTGGGGAAGCAAGGTCGACACATACTCCTTGTAAGGAATAAGATTCGGGTGTTTCGTATCCCACTCGCCTTTGATCTGATTGATCACGAGAGCGGAATCCCCGAAGACACTTAGAAACTTGATCCTCAGGTCGATTGCAGCTTGTAAACCCATGATACATGCCTCGTATCCTGCCATGTTGTTGGTGCAGCTGAAACATAATCGGGCGGTGAGGGGAGTATGAGTTCCTTTGGGAGATATGATTACAGCGCCGACGCCGTTACCCAAAGCGTTGGAGGCTCCATCAAAATGCATAGACCATCAGGATCCTTCCTCAGGTCCTTCATCCGGTCCAGGTACTTCACAGTCAGTTACCACCATGATGTCTTCGTCCGGAAAATCAAAGTTCAATGATTGGTAATCGTCCACAGGTTGGTGTGCCAAATGATCTGCCAGTACACTTCCCTTAATTGCTTTCTGAGTTGTATACTGGATGTCATATTCTGTTAAGATCATTTGCCATCTCGCTATTCTTCCAGACAGAGCGGGCTTTTCAAATATGTACTTGATGGGATCCATCTTTGAAATTAATAAAGTAGTGTGAGTCAGCATATACTGTCTCAGCCGGCGAGCAGCCCATACAAGAGCGCAGCAAGTTTTCTCAAGCAGTGAGTAACGAGACTCACAGTCGGTAAACTTTTTGCTCAAGTAATAAATAGCGTGCTCTTTTCGGCCATACTTGTCATGCTGCCCCAGCACACACCCCATTGAATTGTCAAGTACTGTCAAGTATAGTATCAGAGGTCTTCCTTCCACCGGTGGCATAAGAATGGGTGGCTCTTGGAGGTATTCCTTTATCCTTTCAAAGGCAGCCTGACATTCATCATTCCAGCGTACTACTTGATCTTTCTTCAGCAATTTGAAGATTGGCTCACAAGTAGCAGTCAGATGTGAGATGAATCGGGCAATGTAATTCAGTCGTCCTAGGAAGCCTCTGACTTCTTTCTCTGTTTTTGGAGTCGGCATCTCTTGTATGGCTTTTACCTTGGCAGGGTCCACCTGAATACCCTTATCACTTACAATGAAACCTAGCAATTTTCCGGATCTTACCCCAAAGGTGCATTTGTTGGGATTCAACCTCAGCTTGTATAACTTGAGTCGGTCAAACAACTTCCTCAGATGGTCAAGGTGCTCCTCCTCAGTTTGAGACCTTGCAATCATGTCATCAACGTATACCTCAATCTCATGATGGATCATATCATGAAATAAAGCAACCATGGCACGTTGATAGGTTGCCCCAACATTTTTCAATCCGAATGGCATGACCTTATAACAGAAGGTGCCCCACTGAGTCACAAAGGTAGTCTTCTCCATATCCTCTGGAGCCATCTTGATCTGATTATACCCTGAAAAACCATCCATGAAGGAGAACACCTTGTGTTGAGCTGTATTGTCAACAAGGACATCAATGTGAGGTAGGGGGAAGTCATCCTTGGGGCTGGCCCTGTTCAGATCCCTGTAGTCAACACACATTCTGACTTTACCGTCCTTCTTCGGCACTGGCACCACATTGGCAACCCACTGAGGGTAAGAAGTCACTGCAAGGAACCCGGCATCAAACTGTTTCATAACCTCGGCCTTGATCTTTTCAGACATCTCTGGACGCATTCGTCGGACTTTTTGCTTTACCGGAGGGTAATCTTCCTTGGTTGGCAGGTGGTGAACTACAATGTCGGCATCCAAACCAGGCATATCTTCATAGGACCAAGCAAAAATCTCCATGTAATCCTGTAGCATCTCTATCAATCGTTGCTTCACGCTGAGCTCTAGATTGGCACCAATCTTGACCTCTTTCCTATCTGTCTCAGTACCCAGGTCAATTGTTTCCATAGGCTCTTCATGTGGCTGAATAGCCCTCTCTTCCTGGAGTAGCAGTCTTGCGAGTTCACCAGGCACTTCGCAATCATCTTCACCTTCGTCTTCGGCCAAGTTGATTGGATTCTCAAAGTCATAACTGGCGGTAGCAGAGCTGTTACCAGTGAGATCCAGAGTGGATTGAAACCTGTATAAGTGAGTGTGTGTAAATATAGCTGTTTTGCAATATATAACACAGAAAGGAAAAGAGCACAAGATTTGAAATGCAACAAACGTCCAATGTTTTGATTGATGATATATGAAAATGTCATACAAAAATCCCTCACAAATGGAGCTACGATGCCCCGGGTAGGACACCGAGCCAACAAAGTTTTAACATATTGTTTGTTACAAATTGGAAATCAAAAGAAATTAATTACTGCGTGACAAATGTGATAGGGGTAAAATCCTTTGCCGTCCAGTTGCTTGGTCCGTCGCTGTTAGTCGGGTAGATCCAACTGTCAAACTCCGCTTCCTCTACATCTTCCTCGATAGCATTCACCCTTGAGCTGGAGATAAACACCGGAGCCTTTCTGACCTTCTCTTTGCGCACAGCCTTCTGAGCCTCCGCAATAAAGCCTAGCCCAAACTTGTCATTCTTCTGAGTGAAGTCACGAAGCTGACCCCAGTTCGCACAATTGCCTTTCTGAACCACAGCCCGAGCATCCCTTAGGGAAGCCATCTTCAAGGAAACATTCTCTTCGACTGTTGTTTCTGCAACTGCTGAAATTGGATGCACCTCCTCGAAATGCTGAAAGGGGGTTTCAATAAACTCCCCGTCCATCTCAATGTATCTGAAGGAATTCAAATGGCTCACCATATACTCCTCTTCTCCTTGCACAGTGACGATCTTCCCCCTGACGGGATACTTCAGCTTCTGGTGCAAGGTGGAGGTCACTGCCCCAGCTTTATGGATCCAAGGTCGACCCAGTAGACAAGAGTACGATGGACGTATATCCATCACATAAAAAGTAGAGTCGAATACTTGAGAGCCCACACGGATAGGGATGTCAACCTCTCCATGAACCATCCTTTTTGAACCGTCAAAGGCCCTGACGATGATATTGCTGGGCTTCAGTTCTAGGCCTTCATAATCCAAACGGTCTAAAGCCTTTATCGGTAGAACATTCAAGGAGGAACCAGTGTCCACCAATACATGCGCCAGGGTAGTGCCCCTGCATTCGATAGAGACATGCAGGGCATCATTGTGGTCTCTTCCCTTCGCAGTCAGGTCAACATCTGAAAAGCCCAAGCCATTATCTGCTGTCAGATTTGCTACGCAATCAGTGAACTGGACTGCAGACGTCTCCTGCGGCACATGGGCCGTCTTGAGAAATGAGATTAAGGCCTTAACATGGGCCTCAGAGCATAGTAATAAGGAGAGCATGGAGATCTTGGAGGGCGTATGCCCCAGCTGCTCGACAACATTGAAATCACTTTTCTTTATTATTTTCAGGATCTCCTCCACTTCTTGTTGGGAGGCCTCAGCATTTATAGGTATCGGTGCCTCCATCCGGGCAGGCTCTTCTTCAATCTCTTTGCCCCGAGCATTAGATGACTCGGCAGCAGGGGACACAACTTGATCAGCAACAGGAACAGGTAAACTTGTAGGTTTTATAAGGAGGGGTTTTCTAATAGCGGGCGGTGCAATGTCAGGCGAGAAGAGCCTGCCACTGCGGGTGACCTTGGCTGGACCAGTGATATCACAGATACTGGCGCTAGTGTCGAATTCTTGTTTGATTCCATTCACATATACGTCTGCCCCATAATGCCAGGGTACAACTTTATCAGATACGTAGGGGAGAGGTCCCGGAACAGTAATAATCACAGGTGCAACAGTCATGATTTGAACAGGCTTCTTTGGGAGAGCCTTGATTGGATTATTGAAGATGGTAACCACATAAACTTCTTTTACCGGAACCAACTGAACAGCAGACTTCTTGAATAGAATCTCCTTGCTATCCATTAGGCTTTGGACGCCTAACCTCAACAAGGGACAACCAGATAGGGAAACAGCACAGAACAGGCAACCTTCACTGCAACCCGGAAATAAACCGGCCCGCAGTAGGTTCTTCTTGACGGTCTTCAGAGGGGTAACAACTTCATTTACCGAAACAACATACAATTCTTCCTCAATGGCATTTACTCTATGCTGGGGCATAGGAGCAGTTACAACATTTGGTCTCTCCGACGCTTCAAACTGAATTTCCTTCGCGTCGATCAGATCTTGCACTTTGTTTCTCAAGGCCCAGCAATCATCAGTAGTGTGCCCGGGACTATCAGAATGATAAGCACACCAGGCATTTGGGTTATACTTAGGAGACGCAGTGTTGAAGACCTTAGGAGCTTCTTTGAGGGTCACCAGGTTGGTGGATAACAGTTGGGGTAAAATTTGAGATAAGGTCATACTCAGTCGAGTATACTGCCTCTTGGGCCTTTCGCTTCTTTGTTGATTGTACTGCTGAGGAGCAGCGACAGGTTTGGAGATGACCAAAGCATTGACGGCTTGGCGACTTTCGGGCTTGACTTGTCTTCTAGTACCATAGACGGCACTTGCTTCTTTCTTAAACGGCCTCTTCTCAGCACTTGTGGAGGCAGCCTTTTGTATCTTGCCTGACCTGATGCCAGCTTCAATTCTTTCTCCCGTCAATATCAAATCTGTAAACCCAGCGGAGGAGTTACCAACCAAATGATTGAAAAACGGACCAGACAGCGTCCCTAAAAACATATCAACCAGCTCACGATCAGTTAATGGAGGCTGCACCCTGCCAGCCAAATCTCTCCATTTTTAAGCGTATTCTTTGAACCCTTCACCCGTTCCTAGAGACATACCCTGAAGTTGGGTACGCGTAGGAGCGAGATCAGAATTGTATTGGTATTGTCTGTAGAATGCAGTTGCCAAATCTTCCCAGTGTCGGATGCTAGCTCCATCTAATTGGTAGAACCATTCAAGTTGTGACCCCGAGAGGCTATCTTGGAAGAAGTGAATCCAGAGGTTCTTATCCGCCGTGTAAGGTTGGATCTTCCTTACGTACGACCTCAGATGCAGCTTTGGGCAGGAGACCCCATCATACTTAGCGAAGGCAGGCGCCTTAAACTTGTGTGGAATTACTACCCCAGAAGATAACCCCAAATCTCCGAAATCCAGCCCTGGCACATTCTGAATTTCCATGGCGCTCAAGCGGTCCTCCAATTGCTTGTATCTGTCAGCAGCAGGTGGGTATTGTTCGTCGTTATAGTCCGTCTCGTTGTCGGAGACTGCGGGACTAGGAGCTCCTCCCCCTTGGGGACTATTTTTCTCAGCAGAAGAAGTAGTTGGATCAGCTTCATTGTGGAGTGTGTTCCCAAACCTGCGTCCGGTGTTGAACAATGCAGTCCTCTTTTTCCTCTTCTTCTTCAGGAGTAGAGTCTTCAACTCTTGCTGACCTTGGGCTAGGCTTAGGACCATCTCTTGAAACTGTGCATTTTGTGCCTGAAGGGCCTTGATTTCTTGCTCACTGGAGGAGTCTGGACTCATGATGATTGTTCAAAATAAACAGCGAAGGAGATTAAGCAACCTGTGAAATAGGGTACCTGCTATGCATATGGTGCAATGGAATGCGTATGTTTTATGTTTTCAAAGACAAACAAGATTCAACTTTGTAGACAAAAAAAAGGGAAACACACTTCATTAGATTAAGATTTTCAATTGTTCAACAATTTGCCCTTAGGCATTACAGGAATGAGAAATACTGGAAAGGAAATAAACTATAAAAGGAAACATCCAAAGCTCATCAATGCTCCCATGGCCTCCTCTTTTCAGTGCTGATGTAGTTGTTCAGGACCCGTTCTTCCTCCAATTGCTTAGTCAGCCTCTGGATCTTCCGTTCCTGCTCGTTGAACTTCTCCCGATAGAAATCCCGTTCTTCCTTTAGCTGCGCCCAAGATCTCTTCATGGTGTCAAAATCAGTAGGTATCTGAGGAGGGAGGACAGTTGGAGGAACCCCATCTTCAACAGGAGACTCAAGAATGAGAGGTCTAACAGCTTCGTAGGGCATACCTAACCTTTGAGCACGGATGCGGACCCATTTGCAATAGGGCTTCAATGGCAGAGAAGTCTTCGGTCCCAACTCATGTGGGTTGGCTTTGTGGATTCTGTCCCAGGCTCTAATGAATCCCTGGCGTAGTTTGTCACTGTCTGCCTGGAACTCAAAATGGAAGTGAGGCACCAGCATATCATGAGGCCCATCCCCTCTGGCTCTTCCAAACTGACGGAGAGCTAAGCATGGATTGTAAGAGATTCCTCCTTGGATACCAATCAACGGAATGTTAGGGTATTCTCCGCAACGGTCAATAACAGCTACCTCGTCCAAACCTCTGAGAGTCCAGGTGATGTCATTATCGGTAAGAGCCATTAACCTCCGAGCCCAACCTTTTCCTTCTTCATTCTTCAGCACGAACTTAGGAAGGTGCGAAATAAACCACCTTACTAGCAAAGGAGCACAACACCACGAAGTTCCCCGCTTTCGAGCAGTACGAGCATAGAGTTGTTGTAGAATATCACCCAAAAGAGTGGGTACCGGATTCCGAGACATGAAGATCCTTATGACATGGATACTGATAAAAGTGTCGGGATTTGGAAACAACACTAGACCATAGATCAAAAGAGCCAGAATGTCTTCGTACGCCTTGAAGTCTAAGTCATTCCAGAAATCATTAGCTTTGCCAACCAGGAATTTAACCAAAAAGCCCTTGATCCCATTTCTAGTTTCCCAGTTGGACAATACCTCTTCCTTGGTCAAAGGGAGAATTGCAGCAATCTCTTCAGGCCTAAGAGTCTTTTCCAAACCAGTGAATGGAGTTTGTTCCAAGACAGGGATCCCAAGCAGGTAAGAGAATTCTTCCAGGGTAGGAACCAGCTGGAAGTCTTGAAAGGTGAAACAATGATACAGAGGGTCATAAAACTGGGTCAGAACACTTATCAGTTGTTGGTCCCATTTTGCAGTGATCAAGCCAAGGAGAGACCCATGTCTGTTGATGAAGGAAGAAGTGTTTGGAATCCTTCCAACCAAATCCTTGAGTAACACTGGTGGTTGAACAAAGTTGAGTCGGACAGTATTCCTACGCACGGGCATCATGATGTCCTACAAAACAGAGCAAAGATGAAACCTTTTTGTCTTTGAAATGGGTTAGCCCTTTATACAGGATGCATGCAATGGTATGATGGCATGATGCTATGATGAAGCACACCACAAGTATTCACATAGGCAAATAAGGCACACAAGTCATACAAGACACCCTTAGGTTTCAGGCCAGCATGAGTTTCAGGTATTACCCTCTTTTGGTTTTGTTGGTTAAAACCTGCCCTATCGAAAGTAACCGGGTTCCAGTGGATCTCAAATCATTGGCTACCCTCAATCGGTCATAACTCCAGCATCGCAATCTTTTCTCGCGGCCAGAACCATCTCGAGAGTTTAGCCTCAATGAGTGTAGCATACTGCTACTGTCCTAATAGCCAAGTTGGTCAATTTAGGGTTCTAAGGTTGGTTGGTGTTTAATGACCCCTTAGAAGACCTATATTCTCCCCGTTACAACACAAGGGATATATGTACAGACTAAGATGCCACACCAATGTAGCCACTGCTTCACCCATGTCGGTCTACGCCGGACAGGTCCCTCACAGATTATGCTACCTAAAAAGGGTATATCCCAGATCCGGGTTAGGATCTATGAACTCCGATGCAAAGCCCACAAATATAAAAGCAAACAAAGCAAACAATTGAAAACAACGGTGATCTAAGCCCTAAGGTTACTCCACTTTTAAAAGTACTTTCCCCAGCAGAGTCGCCAGTTCTGTGATACGGTGGGAGAACTGACTTGGGTTTTGCGTTTGTATTCGCAAATGTTGCGGTTAGCAAGAGTCGCCACCGACTTTTTATTTTATCCTAAGGAAAGGTTAAAAAGCACAGCAAAAACCTTTTGAGATGTTTTCTTGGGTTCGGGGAGTAGATTATAGAAAGGGAAGGTATTAGCACCCTTTCTATCCATGGTTATCCATGGGCTCTTAGTTACTTGCTTAGATCACTTGCCTTTTGTTTTCAATTGTTTTAAATGGTGCTTGAGTGTGTGGGTTTGAAAATGTTTTGAAAAGAAGCCAAAGTGGAGGCAACCTTTGTAATGATCCATGTGGGGATGTATACAAAGATGTATGTCTTTTGAAAAGGTTTTCATTTGTTTTTGAAAGTTATTTTGAAAGTGTAGTGATGTGTTGTTTTGAAATTAGGCAAGTGTTTTGTTTTGCAAGCTTGATTCAAGTAACTAAGAGGTTATCTACTCCTAAATTTCTCAAAAGATTATTGCTATGTTTTAACCCTTTTAACAAGTTTGTTCCACCATTGTATTTGGTGGACAACCTTATGTTAGAATGTGAAAGGGACAGGCGCGGGTCATCGTTTAGACCATAATTGCAACGGCGTTAAATGTCTTTGGGCAATTTTCTTTAGGGGACTTGATCATTTGTTTTTGTTTGTTTTGAAAAGTTTTATCGAGGGACTATGATCATTCAAATTGTTTGCTTTGCCCAAAGAAGTTCAACATACAATATGGCCCATTTATTTGGAGGCAACCAAAGTGGAGTACCCTAGAGGGTGCAAGTGTGATTTGTGTGTCCATTTTCATGCTTATTTATCTTGAGATTAGGTCATAACTATTTTTTATCGTTTTTCGCATGCAAACCCTAATTCTAACATGTTATCATTAGAAAGCAATAAAGTGCGAAATTAAATTTACTAAGCTATTACAAAACCAAATATGGGAAGGGGGGTACAAATGTTCGAATGGGGATATTGACAAGAATTTAAATCTAAATTATTACATCATTTTGAATATTTGCAATTTAATCAATGTACAAAAATTAAATAAGAATGCAAGATGCAAAAGAAATGTTTTGTATATGTATGAAAAAATATTATTTATGTAAAAGAGAAAAGAAAATAAAAATATATTATTTTTTGGAGTATTTTGAATTTAGGGCAAAAACCCTAATTTTAAAGAAAATGTATTATTATTTAGTTTAATACAAATATTTATTTATTATTTATAAAAAATAAAATAAAATGAAGTATATTATGAAAAAAAGTATTTTTGTATCAAATATTAATAAAAATGAAAAATTCAAGTATTTTTATATTTTAGCTTAAATATATTAATAAACATATATCTATATATATATATATTAATTTCTTAAATATGCATTATGTGCAAAATATTTAATATTTAATAAAATAAAATAAAAAAATATTTTTTATGTGGAATATTTTCAGAAGGTGAATAAAAAATTAAAAAAATGTATTTACACTATTTTTCTATTTATTCTAAATAATAGTATATATAATATTTATGTATAAACAAAAGAAATAAATCAAATAAATATGCCATAAATTCAAAAAAAGATGGAAAAAATATTTTTATGTTTTTTATATCATGAGAAAAAATAAACAAAGTCAACCAAAAAAGAAAAAGTCAAAAAGGGTAAAAAATGAAGCAAATGGGCTCAGGGGGTGCATGAGTAATGAAGTGGTGCAAATAAGAAAAATTTCCAGGCCCAGCCCAGAAGACCTGTCTTCTTCAACCTCTGAACAATATCCTTCAAGCAAACACGCGTTTTTTATCTCTGGATTCCTGGACTTTCAAGCAAAACTCATAACATGAAAAGTGTAGAGCATTAAGAGACGGTTTCAACCATGTAAAGAACTTGACCTAACTCTCTAAGATGAGGGAGAATTTCTCCTCCCCCAATTTCTGACCTAACTTTTCATCAATGTTCAGACATAAAATTCTCTAAGCACACGAAATATAAGTGAAATCTAATCATATGAGCATGTTCAGGGCTATGATTGTGACATGTTTTCTTCACAAACCTAAATCTAACAATGCCTAATAAGGGAGATAGAACTTCATGAATGTACCTGTTCAGTTGGAATCGAGCTTTGCAATGGAGGATGTTTCAGAGTGAAATGATGACTTGTATAACTTCCTTGAAGTGTAAGGATGCTTTTCCAAGTCCTACTTTGTCTTGAAACTCCCTGAATCGAGCTAGTGAACTCCAACTGCAAAACAGAAATTTAAAAATGGTGAAGTGGCTTGGAGGTGTTACAGGTCAGGTTTCAAGTCATGGTTAGCTTGCATAGGTTGTAAGGAAGGTAGAGGAACAGGTTTGGGCAAGAATGCTTGAAGGGATTGAGAGATAGCACTCAATCTGCAGGGGTTCCCCTGTTTGAGCAGTTTCAAGGTGATTAGGGCAATGGGAGTGTTTTAGAGGCCAAGGACTCGTGTGTTAGCTTGAATATGTTCTATGGAATGTGTTTGATAACTTTGTTCTTGTGTTTTCTATGCTGAAGAGAGAGTTGGTACAAGTTATGCAATGTTACTTGAATTTGAAGCAAGCAATGGTCACTTGGTGTTTTAGGTCAGTAGGGGCCTCTAATCCTGCTGCATAAGTCTCTCTTGATCAGAGCAATTTGCCCATAATCTTGTGCCCATGAGATCCTAACTGTACTTGCTTGGATTTCAATTTGACATAAAGCTAGCTTTTTACAAAAATGGATAAAGCACTTTATCTACTTTGAGATCAATCCATTATGCAATGTTAGAACACAAAGAACATGGCCTTGGCACAATGAATAAGCATTAAATTATTGAGTATGGAATGGTTCAAGGACCTGTAATCAAGCATAAAGCAAGCTGAGTTAAAATTTGCAAGATTATGAACATGTCTTGATGAAGAACAAAAGTGAATTTTTGCCAACTTGTGAAATTCGAATCTCTCAAGTTATGAGGTTGTTTGATGAGTTCTTGGACATTTTGGAAAGATTGTAATGTGTACTACAATCCATCTTTGAAATGAAAATTAAAATTCCAAGTGGAAGGGTATGAAAAGTGGCCTTGAAGTGGGGTAGAAAACCTTGTCAAAATAGGTTGAAATTTCACTAAGTTAAAAATGGTTTAGTGCCCTTATTCAAAAAATTGTAACTTGAGATACAAGCTTCAAATGAGAAAACTTTGTGAATCAAAGTTGTATATTATGCAACAAGCTACAACTTTCATGTTTTGACTTTTGTTTGAATCCAAATGGATCTTGGTGAAAAGGTGGGGCAAAGTTGGGAAAAAATTAGGGTTTTTCATAACTTAGAAAAATTCTAAGTTATGAAAAATTCCATTTTCAAACCCTAATTTGCATTTTGTGATTTCTTGGTGAACAAGTTTCATGATTTGGCATGTTTTGATGAAAAATGAATCTTGACTCTTGATTTTGACCAAAAAGTCAAAGTTTGACTTTTCAGTATACAGTCAAAATTGATCAATTGACTGGGAAATTCAACTGTCAATCTTGTGTACTTGGGATCTTTTGAGCTTGATGAATGTGTCAAGACCATTTCATTGAGTCCTTGAAGCTATATGTGAGCTTGGTTTGCCATTGGCTAGGTCAAACAGTCAAAAATTGCCTTTGTGCAGTCAAAACCCTAAAAATGACCATTTTGCCCTTTTGGTGATCTGATCAAATTTCTTGTGGAATTGTGATCCAAACTTGATCAAATGGTTCATATGAGTTCATAATGTTGATGTGGGTCAAATTTCATGAGATTTGACTGTCAATTGGCCACAGTTGACTTTTTCCCCAATACAGCTGATTTCTAGGTCAACTGTCCAATTGACTGAGCAAAACTTGGAATTAAGACTTGAAACTTGGCATGGGTAAACTTGGGAGTCCAACATGAAGCATGAAAGTCATCTTAGGCATTTTAGGTCAAAACATCCTTGGGCAAACACAAACCCTAATTTGAGTCCATAGTGCAAGGAGAAGTCTGGAGCAGGGGAAACCCTAACTGGATCTTGATCTTCAAAGGTCTTGTGATGAGAAAATGTTGAGTAAATGGGAGGGCAAATTTTGGGGTACAACACCTTGCATTACATTATTTACATTTTATCGCAATTCGATTTGGTTGTAACTTATTGGACACTACATTCCTAAAGTCTCATCCCCATTTGTGAATTTGTACCCCCACTCCCGGATACTATTTGTAATAGCGTAGACTTTAAATTCTTGCAATTTACCGCTTTCAATTATACCATGGTTAGACCTAGGGTTTGCATGTACATAAAACCGAACGCTAGATAACCTAATACAAGACAAATACATGATATCAATACACAATCACACTTGCACCCTCTAGGGTAATCCCACATGTTGCCTTCCAAAATGGGCCATGCTTGCACGTCGAGTTTCTTTGGCAAAACGAATTCAAATGATCATAAGTCCCTCGATGACGCTTTCGAAAGTTGCCTAAATGGAATGATCATAGTCCCTTCAAAGCAAATTGCCAAAGACACTTGGCACCATTGCATTCATGGTCCATACGATGACCCGCGCCCGTCCCGTTAAACATCCTAAACGCAAGATTGTCCACCAAATTCAATGGTGGAACAAAATTGTTAAAAAGGGTTGAAAACATAAGAGAAATCCTTTGAGTACAATAGGGGTAGACCAAGACTCTTAGTTACTTGAGATCAACTTGCAAAAAACACTTGCCTTCTTTTCAAAAACCACACTTCACAAACACTTTCAAACAAACTCTCAAAAACATTTTGAAACATCTTTTCGAAAAGATACACACCTTCGTATATACTCAAACACGAGTCATTACATTGGTTGCCTAAAACAAGGCATCTCTTCAAAAACATTTTCAAAAGCACACACACACACACACCATTTTCAAGCAATCGAAAATCAAGGCAAGTGATCTAAAAACCAAGTAACTAAGAGCCCATGGATAACCATGGATGAAAAGGGTGCTAATACCTTCCCTTTTCATAATCTACCCCCCGAACCCACGAAATATCTTAAAAGGTTTTTGCTGTGCTTTTTAACCTTTCCTTTAGGATAAAATAAAAAGTCGGTGGCGACTCTTGCTCAACCGAACAAGTGAGAATACAAACGCAAACCTCTAGTCAGTTCTCCCACTGTATCACAGCTAGTTATTACAAAGATGCCCATCTGCATTACTGCTGCCAAGCCAAGTACCGATACAAGAGGGAAGGAGAAGGTTGTTGAGCCTAATGTGATTGAAGTACCCTCCAAGGACGTAGCTGATGAAGAACCCTCCGCTCGTGAGATGGACGAGATTTTGAAGATCATAATAAGAAGTGACTTCAAGATTGTAGAACAGTTTGGGCAAACCCCTTCTAAGATTTCAATGTTGTCATTGCTGCTTTGTTTCGATGCCCATGCTCGGACATTAATCAAGTTCCTAAAAAAGGATCATGTCCCCCATGAGACAACAACAGACCAATTTCAGAATTGCGTAGCCAGCCTGTTGTACCCCAAAATTTGCCCCCTCATTTATCAAGACTTTTCTCACAAGATTTCTTTGACTCAAGACTGGATTAGGGTTTGATCAGCTCAAGACATCTCATCTTACACTGTTGATCCAAAATTAGGGTTTGAGTTTGCACAAGGATTTTTGGACTATAAATGCTTCATATGACTTTCAAGTATCATCATGGACCCCTAAGATTACTCATGTCAAGTTTCAAGCCTTGAACCACATTTTTTATCAGTCAATTGGACAATTGACCTAAAAAATCAGTTGTATTGGGAAAAAGTCAACCATGACCAATTTACAGCCAAATTTCATAATTTTTTATCAACATCAACATTCTAGACTCATATGTATCATTTGATCAAGTTTGGATTACAATTCCTCAAGAAATTTGATCAAATCATCAAAAGGGCAAAATGGTCAAAATTAGGGTTTTGACTGAGAAAGGGCAATTTTTGGTTTTTGACCTAGAAAATGACCAATTGATTTGAAGCATGATTCCAAGGATTTAAATGCATCATCTTTACCTAATTACATGGTTCAAAACATTGCAAAATCCATTTGATAGACAAATGAAATTTGTAGTCAACTGATCAAAAGTCAATTGAATATTGAAAAGTCAAACTTTGACTTTTTGGTCAAAATCAAGTGCCAAGAATTCATCAAAACATGTCAAAATGTGAAATTTGTTCATCAAGAAATCAAGGATTGAAGATTAGGTTTTAAAATTAGAAATTTTCTTAACTTAGAAATTTTTCTAAGTATAGAAAATTTCTTATTTTTTCTCAACTTTAAGCCTTTTTTTCACCATGATACAAGATGATTCAAGGAAAGTTCCCAACATAAAAGTCGTAGATCTCCATGAAATATACAACTTTGTTTCACACATTTTTCCCTAAAGATGCTTGTATCTCAAGATATAATTTTATGAATACATGCTCATGAACTAAATAACCTTAGTGAAATTTTGCCCTAATTTAGGCAGGTTTTGGACCCAACTTCATGGCAATTTTTCACCTAGTTCCAAGAGGAATATTGAAATTCATTTCAAAGATGAGTTATAGAGAACACTGAAAGCTTTCCAAAATGTCCAAGAACTCCTTGAGATCATTTTTGAGTGAAGAGAATCGAAGATATGAAGTTAGCAATTTCTCACTTTATTTTTAAGCCATTTCATGAAGAACAAAGTTCAAATCAGTACCTATGCTGCCTAATCCATGCTTTACAGGTCCCAACCTTGTTTCTTACTCCATAATTTAATGCTTATTCAGTTGACAAAGCTTTAATCCAAGCCCTAGAGTCTTTATCCAAGTTGTAATTCCATAAATGGCACAAAGTTGCCATTGCCATTTTGGAAAAGGTTCACTTTTGCAACTTTATAAATCTTGAGCATTGGACCTGTCTTCTCTGCACACACAAGTACTACAGATCTAAGGCAACTTGTATAGATCTCATACCAACTCTAAGCAAGCCAGTACAAGCATGTGAAGACTTGTCCCTTCACTTTGCTTCAAAAGCAAGAAAGTGTGCAAAAAGGCTAGAACAAAGAAATCTGTTGGAGAGCTGACTTGAAACCTTTTCCATACTAATACACAAACACATTACAACTAGAAACACAATTGCTAAAGGCCTGAAACATAAAAACACTCTGTTGTACCCCAAAATTTGCCCTCCCATATTCTCCAAGAAATTGCCAAGTCAAGCTTCAAAATCTCCCCAAGGGTTGCACAGTCAAAGATCTCCTATACAGTCAAGATTAGGGTTTTTGTTCTGATCAAGAAAATGAAGTGTCCAAAGGTCCAATAAAGTCTCACATGCCTACAAATATGGTCAAGCATCCTCATATCAAGTTTCAAGGCATTCAGCTCAAAGTTGCACAGTCAAAACCCTAATTGCACTACAGTCAACTGTAGGGGCAAAATGGTCATTTGGCAGTCAAAAGCTCAAATTTTTGGTCAACATATCATTTTGAAGCCACAAACATCATTTGATCAATGCTTGATCATGATTCTCAAAATTTGGCTCAGAAATCATCAAGATGCAAAAGTTTCCTTATTTGGACAGTTGAAAAAGTCAACTGAAATTGACCAGAGCATAACTTTCACATGGATTATCAGAAAAATTCCATCCAAAGCTCATTTTGAAGAGAAAGACATTTACTACAACTCATCTTCATACTTCAAGTCCAAGAAATGCTCTCACAAAAAGTTATCAACTTCAACATTATAGGTCATTTTCAAAAGTCAACAAAAAGGGACTTTAAGTCAAAGGCCATAACTTGAGATTGGTAAATCAAAATGACATGGGACCAAAGGCATTGGTTATAGGACTCAAATACCTTTCCAAAATGTCCAAGAACATGAGAAAAGCTTAAAAATTGAGCAAGTTATGCCTTGTAGAAGTTGGGAAATCTTTGGATATTTTGAAAAGTCAACATTGATTCAAATGACCTAAAATTGCTAATGGGCCCATTTTTCTTCCATAATTCATCATCCATGACATGTGCACGACCACTTGGCCCAAAGGGAAGTATTTTTTCATTTTCTATTTATTTATTTGAATTTTTATTTATAATAATTCATTTAAATCAATTAAATATGTGAAAAATATTTAACTTAACCTAACAAATCTTTTTGTACATGTTTTATTCTTAATAATTCGTGCATATCCCAATATAGAAAGATTTGGATGGAATTGATCTTAATTGATACAAAGTTGTATGAAAAATATTTGAAAAAAGATCCTAGAAAATCAATTTTCAAAATCAATGAATGCAATGGATTTGATTGATTTTTCTTGACCTAATGGACTCAATACAAAAGCCTGAACACAACCCTAGTGCAAGAAGACACGCAGCTGCTCAACAAAGCCATAACCAAACTTGAAATTTTTCTCAAAAAAGTCAATTCTGAAAACTCTCTTCTAGGGCGATTCAAGGCAGAATTTCTATTCCAATAGCTTCCTTGGAGATTACTGAACATATTCCAATCAAAGACAACCATCAAAACTCAAGGAATTGGTAACACGAATGCAAACTGTACCAAGAAAAATTCATAATCGTGCATCATGATTTACGCATCCTTTGTAATTTTTAATACTTGATTCATGTTCATTATGAAGTTCTGAAGCTAACCAATACATTTAATTGTCTTTTTATGTGCTACACGCGATTATGCCATGTTTGAGTTTTAGGGTTTGTAGAGTTTTAAATTGGGGATTTTGAAACGAGGAAAAATTGGAATCCTTGGCCACCACCATTAGAATCATCATGGCTGGACGAAGAAGATACCATGCTCGCGCCTAATTTATGGACCTCCTAGGCCTAATCGCTATTTTCTAGTAGCATGCCTAAGAGAACACATAAGAAACCATTGCCTAATGTTTTTATATTTCAAGGATGATGAAGAAGATGAGTCCGTGGCAAGACGTGATAGGTTGATTTGAAATTTGCGCGCTTTAACCCACTAACATTCTTGCTTTTATTTATTATATTTGTTTGTTATTATATGTTAAACGTGCAAGTGTTGGTTCAGTGGCAAACGCGTTGGTTGGAAAGGTACATGACCTGGGTTCGAGCCCCAGGTCTTCCATGTTCCCATATTATTTTTCAATAACAATTCCCATGCGCTTCAAGGCTGCAGACGCACCATACACCTTCTCCACCAAGCCATCCACGCGTCCATCTGGATCAGATCAAAGGCTATGAATTGAGAGACACGGTGAGTCCCAGTCAATGCTTCAACATGCTACCTGGCAAAAGTCAAACAGGCCAAGGTTGTTGGGTCAGAATTTCCATAATCAGACCTCCGCTTTGGGGGACTACCACCCCCTAGGTTTGCATATTTTTCATTCTTCTTTATTTTCTTTATTTATTTAAATCTATTACTTTTAATTATTATTTGTTTAAATTAATTACTTATTTTCATAAATATAAAAAATGCATAAAAATCAGAAAAGATAAAAAATATAATAAATATTTTATTTTAATATTTCTTGTAAATAAATGCATGTAAATTAATTAGTTTAAAATAGGGTTTTAATTTTAATTTCTTTCATAACAAAAATCTAAAAAATATAGAACTAGGTTTAATTAATGTTTTATTCCTTTTCAATTTTTTTCTTTTTCACAATAATATTATTTATTTTACTTATTTCTTTAATTAAATTTGTATATAAAAATTAGGTTTAATTTAGGTTAAATTCTAATGTTTTCTTAATAAATTAAAATAAAATAGAATTAGGGTTAGTATTTAATTGCAATTAATTTTTTTCTATTAAATCTTAAAATACATAAAAATACCAAAAAACAAAAACAATTTCTTTTCTTAAATTAATTAATTTCATGTAATTTTAATATTTTGCAAAAAAAGGCCCAACGCCCTCATTTCGACTCAATTGTTTATTCGCACATTTATTTTTATTTCATTATAATACCTATGTATCTCTCCCGAAGCCTTGTAAATAATTGCTCGTACTCTTTAATTCCTTATTCACTTTTAATTTCTTTACTTTTTCTGTCAAATCGGGTCCTGGTTAATTTTGACGATGTGGACCCTCGCCATTTGTAATAGCTTAGAATTTACTTTTCCCGCAAATATCTTAACTGTTAAACATAACATGAAAGAATGAATGCCCAAAAATAAAAATCGAAACGTAGATCACCAATGCATGACAAAAGACAAAATGCAAATGAAAACGACACACAAATTGCACACACCACCCCTAGGGTACGCCTCACTGTTGCCTTGCCTCAAAAGGTGATCGTCGAGTAGAGGATGTCTTAGTAAGTCCTCATGATCCGGGAACCTGGCATGAGGGTAGCTTCTAAGGTGTCTTCCCATTGCTCTGGTGATCACCATGTCCCGAACCTTCGAATTGACCCGAACACCTCCAACGGTGGTGCTACCTACCTCTCAATGGTGGGATGACACTACTTTAAAGGACATTTACACAGACGAATTCCTTAGGGTAGGTAGACAACTCTAGATACTTGCTCTAAATTTCAAAACAAATTCAAAAATACTTTTCACACCGACACCTTTTCAAAAAGCTTTCGAAAGCAATTTTTCAAACACTCTTGAGGACCGATACAAGAGTCGAACTGGAATTTTCAAAGAAACCTTTTAAAATCCACATTGAAAAGCAAACAAACATTTTTGAAAACACAAATGAGCAAGTATCTAAGAGCCCATGGATAACCATGGATAGAAAGGGTGCTAACACCTTCCCTTTCTATAACCTACCTCCCGAACCGAGAGCAATCTCTATAAGGAATTTTTCTGTGCTTTTGTCCTTTCCATTTGGAGAAAATAAAAGACGGTGGCGACTCTTGCTTACCGCGACATTTCGCGAACCAGCGTTAAACAGTCAGTTCCAGATCCACCGATCACAGAACTGGCGACTCTGCTGGGGAATAACTTAAAGTGAGGTGTACCTTAGGACTAAGATCACTGTGTTTTCAATTGTTTTCCTTGTGTGCTTTAAATTGTGGGTTGCTTGGGAGTTCTATAGATCCTAACCCGGATCTGGGGGATACCTTCTTAGAAAGTAGCAACAAGGCTGTGAGGGAACTGTGCGGGGTATACCGACATGGTTGAAACAGTCTGCTACATTGATGTGGCACTTTGGTGTGTACCGGTAACCCTTGAGTTCAGTCAAGGAGAGTACGGGGCCTCCGCGTGGTGTCGTGAAGCATCAACAGACCTTAGGAACCTTAATTGAACTATCTTGGCCTCTTTAGGGTAGTGAGATAACTGACTTTGGTGCAGTCCGAGGTTGGTTGATACTCGATACTACACTCAATTGAGGGTTGCTTTCCTGGAATATTTCGGTCGCCAGTTCAGTGGCTAAATCGAAACGATGAACAATGAAAGCAATCCCGTGATATTGGGAACCTTAGAACCCGGTTACTTTGATTAGGACAGGTTGAACCCACCAACTTCAAGAGGGTACTACCCAGACCCCATGCTGGCCTAAACTCTAAGGGCTTCTCTTGTGTGACTTGTGTGCCTTCGTACTTGACTACTTGCATGCTTTTTTGTCTGACACTTGAGTTTCTTGCAGGTTTCTGTTTATAGTCCTTAATAAGGGCTCATAACAGGGTTTATTCATATTACCCCATGCATCATGACATCATACCATTGCATACATCCTAACCCATTTCAAGGATCTCAAGGGCTTGTGATGCAGGTCATGATGAACCAAACATCTAGCAAGGGGCAAAGAGGATTTATCTTCCTCTAGCCAAAGTCGTCAGGGGCTATGACCCACTCGATATGGTGAGCCTTGACTCTTGAAGAAGGACTCTCAACAACATGAAGCACCTTCAATCAAGTTACCAGTTTTCAACTCTAACAATTTGTTTACCCCTCGAGGTCCTTGAAATCATTGCATGCACATCATACATATCATTGCATAACAGGTACCCTTTCTCTGCAGGTTACTTACCTTCTTCGCTGTTTATTTCAGCAGTCTCGTCATGAATCCTGAATCCTCAACCGAGCATACTATCAAGGCCCTCCAGGCTCAGAACGCCCAGTTCCAAGGGCTGATCATGAATTTGACTCAGGGGCAACAAGATCTGAAGGCTCTGCTCTTGAAGAAGGAAAAGAAGAAGAAGAGGACTGTTTTGTTCAGCCCTAGACGCAGATCTGGGAACACACTGCAGACGGAAACTGAGAGAACTACCCCATCTGTGAGGGAAAGCAGTCACCATGAGAGAGAGGTGCCTAGTCCAGTTGTCTCCGACAACGAGACAGATTTCAACGACGAACAATACCCCCCTGCTGACGACAAGTACAAGCAGTTGGAAGACCGTTTGAATGCTATGGAAATACAACAGGTACCTGGGCTGGATTTTGGAGATCTGGGTTTGTCTACTGGTGTGATCATCCCTCGGAAGTTCAAAGCACCATCCTTCACTAAATATGACGGGGCGTCTTGTCCCAAGCTACATCTCAGGTCTTATGTTCGGAAAATCCAACCATACTCAGCGGATAAGAACTTGTGGATCCACTTCTTCCAGGAAAGTCTTTCAGGGACTCACCTCGAATGGTTCTATCAGCTGGATGGGACCAAAGTTCGTAACTGGGAGGAGTTGGCAATTGCTTTCTATAAGCAGTATCAATATAATGCCGACCTTGCTCCTACACGTACCCAACTCCAGGGTATGTCGTTGGGATCAAGTGAAGGTTTCAAGGAGTACGCACAAAGATGGAGAGACCTTGCTGGAAGGGTGCAGCCTCCCTTAACTGACCGGGAGCTCGTTGATATGTTCTTGGGGACCCTATCCGGGCCGTTCTTCAATCACCTCATTGGTAATTCATCTGCTGGATTTACCGACCTCATCCTGACTGGCGAAAGAATTGAAGCTGGTATCAAGAGTGGGAAAATTCAAGAGGCCACACCTTCTGATACTCACAAAAAGCCTTACACGGGAAAGAAAGAATCTAATGCTACATACAGCCAAAAGAGTCGTCGTGACCAACACACCAGGGCAGTCATGATCTCTGGTTCTGCACCACGCTGCCAACCACAAAAGGGAAACCAGCGAAGGCCGGACGAGCCTAAAAGACAATTCACCAACATTAACATGCCATGGTCACAAGCATTGCAGCACATGTTGAAGATGAACCTGATTGCGGTGATCAACCCTCCGGCAAATCCTAAGACTTCCTCTCCAAGCTACAATCCAGCAGCAAGGTGTGCTTATCATTCTAATAGCCCGGGGCACGACACCGAGGATTGTTAGGCGCTGAAGTACAAGATTCAGAACATGATCGATGCCAAAGAGATCGAGTTCGAGCCTGCCGAGACTCCCAACGTGATCACGGCTCCATTGCCAAAACATGGCTAGGGTCGAGAGATTTTTGTTCATTTGAATTCAAGTTGTATTTTTCTTTTCTTGTTCAGATAAATAATTATCATGTTAAACTCTTTTATTTCATGAATGCATTACACATGTCTGTCTTGATTTAATTATGTCTACTATACTTAAAACTGCTTTCATATTTTGTGACGATCAACTCTTGACTGAAAATTCTTAACCGCTTGAGGGAGGATGACGAAAACGATACCACAATCTACAGTATGCTTTTGAATGAACCCCGCTTATGAGGTACATGCATTGTTTCAATCCATAAACACTGGAGTTATAAGGAAGATAATCCCTCGTCAACCCCATCTGAGCCAAAGAAGTAGGAGTTTTTCTTTTCGAAATTTAAAACCCTTAATCATAACCTGGGGCAGGGTAGTTCTTTCAGTTGATCTAAGTGCATAACGAATGGCACCAAAAAAGGTCCTTACAAAACAAAGAAAGACAGTGATGGTTCAGAACAATCATAAGGACAGGCAGTCATTATAAAAAAAAAACCATCATAAATGAAAAGCCCAAAAAGTCAAAACCTATAAAGGGGACTTACGAAACTGGGGCATCCCGCTGACTGTAATCACAAAAGAAACAGTTCAGGCAAAATTTAGGGATAACAAAAATCAGACAAGAAAGAGGTCTTACAAACCCTCAACAAAAAAGGAATGACTGCCTGTTCAGAATAAACCATCAATATCTGAACCATCACTGGAAAATCAGAGCAAAGACTCAAACAAGGTCTAACGTATGATCAACTGAGTTTAGGTTTGGAGAACATCACGAAGAGCGGGTGGGTACAAATAATTTGAGCCTTTATCCTTTGTTTCTTAAACCGTGAACCAGGCCACGATATAACCCTTAAAAGTCCTAGCTGAAGCATGGGTTAGTTCGAAAGCATACTGTTACGAAGGTATCCTGACTCCTGAAGGTTTGCTGTAAAATCTTGAGTTGACACCGCACTGTATTACAAAAAATGCATTTTCAAAATTCAAGACAGACATAGGCTTTTGCATTCTTAAAATAACCTTGTTTGCATATGACTATTTGTTTGAACAGCAGGGAAATTCGCTCGATGAACACCTTGTGAACAGAAGTACCTCCAATCAAGGGGCACAGTAGGAGCATTGCCCATTATATGGGGCATGGCAAAATACTTCCAACAGGGGCAACTCCCTACATTCTGAGAGCGTGGACATAGTTGAAAAAAATACTACGCACAATCAAAGACCCGCTAGGTTGACACACCTAGGCAAAAATAAGGGCTTCCCGGTGAACCAAAAGGGTTCGGGCAAAATGAAGGGATGAAACTAAAAAACATGTACACCCGGCAAGTCGAAAACCTGAAAGGGCGGCTTGGGCAAAAATGGGTATCCCGGTGGACTGAAAACCCGAAAGGGTGGTCCAGGAAAAAGTTAGGGATCAAAGCGTACGACTATGTCCCGGCATCTTGTCACTTGTCTACCCGAAGATTTGTCAATCACCCACACAGGTATCCTCTTCCCTCATCTCCGAAGCAGGGGCAATAATGAGTTATCCAGGCGATCCAATTGCTCTGTTAACCAAAGTACAAAGGAAGGATCAACATAAGGATGATTACCAGCTACCTTTACAAATTCCAGATTGTGGGTTAACATCCGAGATCAAACAGGACAATCATCCATTTAATCAAAATCATGCAACCCTACACCGGTTCCTTCTCAATTTACAGAAGAAGTTTTACACGAACTTATCCCACAAGATGACCTAACCCCGGTTCATCAAGAAGTTTTTACACAAACTTATCCTGCCGTAACCTAACCCCGGTTCCTCCAGAAGTCTTACATGGACCTATCTCAAGATGACCTAACCCCGGTTCATCAAGAAGTTTTTACACAAACTTATCCAAGTAACCTAACCCCGGTTCCTCCAGAAGTTTTACACGAACTTATCCCACAGATGACCTAACCCCGATTCATCAAGAAGTTTTTACACAAACTTATCCTGCCGTAACCTAACCCCGGTTCCTCCAGAAGTCTTACATGGACCTATCTCAAGATGACATAACCCCGGTTCATCAAGAAGTTTTTACACAAACTTATCCTGCCGTAACCTAACCCCGGTTCCTCCAGAAGTCTTACATGGACCTATCTCAAGATGACCTAACCCCGGTTCATCAAGAAGTTTTTACACAAACTTATCCAAGTAACCTAACCCCGGTTCCTCCAGAAGTCTTACATGGACCTATCTCAAGATGACCTTACCTCGGTTCATCAAGAAGTTTTTACACAAACTTATCCAAGTAACCTAACCCCGGTTCCTCCAGAAGTCTTACATGGACCTATCTCAAGATGACCTTACCTCGGTTCGTCAAGAAGTTTTACACGAACTTATCCTGCGGCAACCTAACCCCGGTTCCCCCCAGAAGTCTTACATGGATTTAGCTCAAGATAACCTCACCCCGGTTCATCAAGAAGTTTTACATGAACTTACCTCATCAAGCAACCCTACACCGGTTCCCTCCCTTCAAGATGCAGTTTTACATGGACTCGTCACCCAGAAAACCTACACATGTTCTCCCTTTCCAAGAACGAAGTTTTACACGAGCTCATCATCAAAGTAACCCTACCCAGGTTCCTTCTCCATTTCAGATACGGTTTTATACGAGCTCATCAACAGGCAACCCTACATATGTGCCCTCTTTCAACTTACAAAATTACAGTTCAAAATCTCCCCAGGAGAATCCAATCTAGTTCCCCAGGAAATTTGGAATTCATATCCCCAAGCAGTAAGCTTATCCCCAGTAGATTCTGGAAGCTTATCCCCTCGCAGAGCACGAACGCGTCGTCCGGCTTTATTTAAAGAGTTATTTCCTTAACAGGATATAACTGGGTTATCCTCAGCCAAAAGCCACGGAAAGAGCGTCCTCGACGAAGTATTCTTACCCCAGCAAAGTCCATCAACACTCCCAACAACAGGGGTATCCCCAGCAAATTATTATCAACAATTCAGCAAAGCATCTCTATCCCCACAGAGTAATGCTTCCCAGCATGGTCGCTAGAGTATCTCTTCTCCCCGCAGAATCTTCCATTTGCCAAGTTTATTCCGCAACGGAGTCATCTTCTCCTACCGGTATTCTTGCAGTTATCACCACCAGCGGAAGTAAAAGCTTATTCTTCAACATCAGCCCAGGATATGACTTCCCGGCACCCGTCAAGGATTTACTTTCCTAGACGAAAACATACATTCATAAAACAACACATACATCACTATAGCATGCATAGACGCATTATGTCATACAAATCTCATTTAGGTTGAGAACATCATTGCTTGATCCATATCATGCATTGCATATGACTGACCTTTACCTTTCAGGAAAAGATGCGGTTAAATTCTCAATCATATTTCAAGACGTAGACCGGTTCAGTTAATCGACTCAAAAGATTTCTTATCCAGTCCAAGGCCTTCTCTAGTCCAGCTAAATCGACTCCCAACAGATTTTCTGATGAAGACTCAGTAGAAGTTATCAGGCTTTTCTCAAACGTCTGCTTTCGGAGGTTATAATTTCCTATTGGTTTTCTCTCCGACGGTGCATGAGATTTCCATTTTAGGTTTTTCTTTGAGATTCCTTTTCTTATGGTTCCCTCTCCGACGGTGAGTGAGGTGATAATTCCTTTTCTTATGGTTCCCTCTCCGACGGTGAGTGAGGTGGTAATTCCTTTCCTTATGGTTCCCTCTCCGACGGTGAGTGAGGTGATAATTCCTTTTCAGATGGTTCCCTCTCTGACGGTGAGTGAGGTGATAATTCCTTTTCCTTATGGTTCCCTCTCCGACGGTGAGTGAGGTGATAATTCCTTTTCAGATGGTTCCCTCTCCGACGGTGAGTGAGGTGATAATTCCTTTTCAGATGGTTCCCTCTCCGACGGTGAGTGAGGTGGTAATTCCTTTCCTTGTGGTTCCCTCTCCGACGGTGAGTGAGGTGATAATTCCTTTCCTTGTGGTTCCCTCTCCGACGGTGAGTGAGGTGGTAATTCCTTTCAGATTATAATTTCCTAGGGTTCCCTCTCCGACGGTGAGTGAGGTGATAATTCCTTTCAGATTATAATTGACTTTGGTTCTCTTCCCGATACTGCAAAGATGGTAATTCCCACCAAGATTTTCTCAACGAGCGTTGTTGAAGTTAAAGTCACCCGAGGTTCTCTTACCATTCATGCTAAGGTAGTAACCATCCCTGGTTCATTCATCATCTTGTGAAGCTCCAGACTCAGCTCCTATAACCAGTCAGGACACCTCTATACCAAGCATCTGAAAACCAGCTCCTGCAACGTGTCAGGTACTTATTTTTCTTTTGCAGGTACGCAAGTTCTCGCTAAGGAATCTCTTACGCGATCGACACCCAGATGGCATCTATAAGCCCATTCCATCATCACACTGCCACTATGTGAGCGCAAATTTCTGGGCACTCTAGTGTTCAATCATCTTCCACCCTCGGATTACGAAAGGCGCATCAGCCAATCTGCATCCTCAGGTCTAAGAAGATTGAACAGGGGCAACTGTTGTACCCCAAAATTTGCCCTCCCATATTCTCCAAGAAATTGCCAAGTCAAGCTTCAAAATCTCCCCAAGGGTTGCACAGTCAAAGATCTCCTATACAGTCAAGATTAGGGTTTTTGTTCTGATCAAGAAAATGAAGTGTCCAAAGGTCCAATCAAGTCTCACATGCCTACTAATATGGTCAAGCATCCTCATATCAAGTTTCAAGTCATTCAGCTCAAAGTTGCACAGTCAAAACCCTAATTGCACTACAGTCAACTGTAGGGGCAAAATGGTCATTTGGCAGTCAAAAGCTCAAATTTTTGGTCAACATATCATTTTGAAGCCACAAACATCATTTGATCAATGCTTGATCATGATTCTAAAAATTTGGCTCAGAAATCATCAAGATGCAAAAGTTTCCTTATTTGGACAGCTGAAAAAGTCAACTGAAATTGACCAGGGCATAACTTTCACATGGATTATCAGAAAAATTCCATCCAAATCTCATTTTGAAGAGAAAGACATTTCCTACAACTCATCTTCATACTTCAAGTCCAAGAAATGCTCTCACAAAAAGTTATCAACTTCAACATTATAGGTCATTTTCAAAAGTCAACAAAAAGGGACTTTAGGTCAAAGGCCATAACTTGAGATTGGTAAATCAAAATGACATGGGACCAAAGGCATTGGTTAGAGGACTCAAAGACCTTTCCAAAATGTCCAAGAACATGAGAAAAGCTTAAAAATTGAGCAAGTTATGCCTTGTAGAAGTTGGGAAATTTTTGGATATTTTGAAAAGTCAACATTGATTCAAATGACCTAAAATTGCTAATGGGCCCATTTTTCTTCCATAATTCATCATCCATGACATGTGCACGACCACTTGGCCCAAAGGGAAGTATTTTTTCATTTTCTATTTATTTATTTGAATTTTTATTTATAATAATTCATTTAAATCAATTAAATATGTGAAAAATATTTAACTTAACCTAACAAATCTTTTTGTACATGTTTTATTCTTAATAATTCGTGCATATCCCAATATAGAAAGATTTGGATGGAATTGATCTTAATTGATACAAAGTTGTATGAAAAATATTTGAAAAAAGATCATAGAAAATCAATTTTCAAAATCAATGAATGCAATGGATTTGATTGATTTTTCTTGACCTAATGGACTCAATACAAAAGCCTGAACACAACCCTAGTGCAAGAAGACACGCAGCTGCTCAACAAAGCCATAACCAAACTTGAAATTTTTCTCAAAAAAGTCAATTCTGAAAACTCTCTTCTAGGGCGATTCAAGGCAGAATTTCTATTCCAATAGCTTCCTTGGAGATTACTGAACATATTCCAATCAAAGACAACCATCAAAACTCAAGGAATTGGTAACACGAATGCAAACTGTACCAAGAAAAATTCATAATCGTGCATCATGATTTACGCATCCTTTGTAATTTTTAATACTTGATTCATGTTCATTATGAAGTTCTGAAGCTAACCAATACATTTAATTGTCTTTTTATGTGCTACACGCGATTATGCCATGTTTGAGTTTTAGGGTTTGCAGAGTTTTAAATTGGGGATTTTGAAACGAGGAAAAATTGGAATCCTTGGCCACCACCATTAGAATCATCATGGCTGGACGAAGAAGATACCATGCTCGCGCCTAATTTATGGACCTCCTAGGCCTAATCGCTATTTTCTAGTAGCATGCCTAAGAGAACACATAAGAAACCATTGCCTAATGTTTTTATATTTCAAGGATGATGAAGAAGATGAGTCCGTGGCAAGACGTGATAGGTTGATTTGAAATTCGCGCGCTTTAACCCACTAACATTCTTGCTTTTATTTATTATATTTGTTTGTTATTATATGTTAAACGTGCAAGTGTTGGTTCAGTGGCAAATGCGTTGGTTGGAAAGGTACATGACCCGGGTTCGAGCCCCAGGTCTTCCATGTTCCCATATTATTTTTCAATAACAATTCCCATGCGCTTCAAGGCTGCAGACGCACCATACACCTTCTCCACCAAGCCATCCACGCGTCCATCAGGATCAGATCAAAGGCTATGAATTGAGAGACACGGTGAGTCCCAGTCAATGCTTCAACATGCTACCTGGCAAAAGTCAAACAAGCCAAGGTTGTTGGGTCAGAATTTCCATAATCATACCTCCACTTTGGGGGACTACCACCCCCTAGGTTTGCATATTTTTCATTCTTCTTTATTTTCTTTATTTATTTAAATCTATTACTTTTAATTATTATTTGTTTAAATTAATTACTTATTTTCATAAATATAAAAAATGCATAAAAATCAGAAAAGATAAAAAATATAATAAATATTTTATTTTAATATTTCTTGTAAATAAATGCATGTAAATTAATTAGTTTAAAATAGGGTTTTAATTTTAATTTCTTTCATAACAAAAATCTAAAAAATATAGAACTAGGTTTAATTAATGTTTTATTCCTTTTCAATTTTTTTTTCTTTTTCACAATAATATTATTTATTTTACTTATTTCTTTAATTAAATTTGTATATAAAAATTAGGTTTAATTTAGGTTAAATTCTAATGTTTTCTTAATAAATTAAAATAAAATAGAATTAGGGTTAGTATTTAATTGTAATTAATTTTTTTCTATTAAATCTTAAAATACATAAAAATACCAAAAAACAAAAACAATTTCTTTTCTTAAATTAATTAATTTCATGTAATTTTAATATTTTGCAAAAAAAGGCCCAACGCCCTCATTTCGACTCAATTGTTTATTCGCACATTTATTTTTATTTCATTATAATACCTATGTATCTCTCCCGAAGCCTTGTAAATAATTGCTCGTACTCTTTAATTCCTTATTCACTTTTAATTTCTTTACTTTTTCTGTCAAATCGGGTCCTGGTTAATTTTGGCGATGTGGACCCGCGCCATTTGTAATAGCTTAGAATTTACTTTTCCCGCAAATATCTTAACTGTTAAACATAACATGAAAGAATGAATGCCCAAAAATAAAAATCAAAACGTAGATCACCAATGCATGACAAAAGACAAAATGCAAATGAAAACGACACACAAATCGCACACACCACCCCTAGGGTACGCCTCACTGTTGCCTTGCCTCGAAAGGTGATCGTCGAGTAGAGGATGTCTTAGTAAGTCCTCATGATCCGGGAACCTGGCATGAGGGTAGCTTCTAAGGTGTCTTCCCATTGCTCTGGTGATCACCATGTCCCGAACCTTCGAATTGACCCGAACACCTCCAACGGTGGTGCTACCTACCTCTCAATGGTTGGATGGCACTACTTTAAAGGACATTTACACAGACGAATTCCTTAGGGTAGGTAGACAACTCTAGATACTTGCTCTAAATTTCAAAACAAATTCAAAAATACTTTTCACACCGACACCTTTTCAAAAAGCTTTCGAAAGCAATTTTTCAAACACTCTTGAGGACCGATACAAGAGTCGAACTGGAATTTTCAAAGAAACCTTTTAAAACCCACATTGAAAAGCAAACAAACATTTTTGAAAACACAAATGAGCAAGTATCTAAGAGCCCATGGATAACCATGGATAGAAAGGGTGCTAACACCTTCCCTTTCTATAACCTACCTCCCGAACCGAGAGCAATCTCTATAAGGAATTTTTCTGTGCTTTTGTCCTTTCCATTTGGAGAAAATAAAAGACGGTGGCGACTCTTGCTTACCGCGACATTTCGCGAACCAGCGTTAAACAGTCAGTTCCAGATCCACCGATCACACACTCCATATCACCAAAAAACTGTCAAAACTTGCAGTTTTTGCATAAGCATAGCAATCCATCATTTGGCTCGTGCGTTTCAAGTTTTAACCATCAAAACACTTTACCTACTTGATATCTAAGTAATCCAGACCTTCATCCCTGCACTAGAACACCTCCTTCTTCATCTGCCATTTTTGTTTTCAAAGCTTGTAGGTTGACTTGGATAGAGAGTTCCAGGCATTTCCAAAGCAAGGCAGGGGTTGGACCACACTCAGGGAAGTTCAAGTAAGCTAAAGCAACCTTCAGGACTTCCTAAATCTCACTCAAACTCCATTCACGATCTCAGCTGAAAGAGGTAAAAATCTCAACTTCTATCTCTTCGTACAGGCATCCATTGGCCACGATTTGTGAATAAACAATGTAGACCTCATTGCTACGAAGTTGTACATATATATATATATATATCTTGCATTTATTTGGCCTGAGTTGAGAGAATTTTGAAGTTCAAATTCCTGTAAAAATTATGTTTAAATTTAGGGCTTTTAAAATTCATTTTGATCTTTGATTGTTAGCTTACATGATTTACATGGTTATAATCGTGAGACAAAATGCTACTCATGTTATCAATTTCCATTTTTATTGAAAGATGAGAAAGTTACAGAGCTTCTGGCTGGCTAGAGGAAGAAGATGAAGTACAGGGCAAGGACCTTGTTTGTGTTATGTTGTTTTTGTTTCACATTAATCAACGGATGTATAGCCACCCCAGTGGCACGGTAGCGCGCTGGTGAGGCCCAGGTCGTGGGTTCGAACCTTGGTGCTACCTTTTGTTTTTTCATACTTTCCATTTTTCATTTTTTGGCTGTTTTGTAGGGTTGGGCTTCAATGTTGGGCCTAGCATTTTTTCTAACATAACACCATTTGATTTCTCAGGACACCCCCCTGGCCCAACTATTTTCACATATTTTATTTTATTTTTTTATTTCCATTTTTGTTTATTAAATATTTTCTTTAATATATAAAAATCATAAAAAATATAAATTTGATAATATTGCATTTTTATTTATTTTTATTTTTATTTTTCACATAAAAAATATATTTTATCTTCAATATATACTAACTATCTTTCTTAAATAAATTTGTAAAAAATAAACTTAGATATATTATTATAATTTCTTTTATATTCACATATATACTTGTAAATATTTATTTTAACATATAAAAACTAAATATTTTCATACAATATTATCTATTATTTTTAATATAAAGAATACACAAAAAATAATACATAAGAACTTTATTTTCTTTCAAACTAGAAATTAGGATTAACCTTTTAAAAAAGATATAATTTATATATATATATAGGATTAGGTTAAAATTCCTTTTCACACAAAAATAAAACAATATTCTTTACATATATATATATATCATTGCATACTTTATTTAAATATTGTATATTGTTTATTCTAATATTCGTACAAATTTGATTTGGTTGTAATAGCTTATTTAGATTTACATTCTTGCAAATCCCCATTCAAATTTGTATTCCCCCCTCCCATAAATGGTTGTAATAGCTTAGTAATCTTTACATTACGCAATTTACCGCTTTTACATGCCATGCTAGTAATTAGGATTTGCATGGCAAGATAAAAACAAAGCAAATAGAAAACCCTAATACAAGACAAAATCAAGGCATGAAAATAATACACTTGCACACAAGCATCCTTAGGGTTTCTCCACTTGGTTGCCTTATACAAAAATGGCCATATTACGCATGCGAAGTATCTTGGAAAAACAAACAAATATAAGATCATAGTCCCTCGATGACGCTATTCAAAGTTGCATTACAAAATGATCTTGGTCCCTTAAAAATGCTAAGATACTTTTCAATATTGCTAATCATGGTTATACGATGAACCACACCCGTCCCGTTTACATCCAAAGATAGGGTTGCTTACCAAATCAATGGTAAGGCAATAATGTCAAAGGAATAGAAAATACACAAGAAAAACATTTGAGTAGGTAGATTACTTCTAGTTACTTGCTCTATTTCCAAACAACTATCCTTGTTATTTTCAAAACAAACACACATTTCCAAACCTTTTACAAACATTGAAAACATTTTCAAAAAGACAAACATCTTTGTATACATTCTTACGAACAAGAATCATCATAAAGATTGCCTAAACGAATGACCTCTTTTATAAAATACTTTCAAACCCACACCAAACACATTTTCAAGCAACAAAAGCAAGTAATCTAGCAAGTAATTAAGAGCCCATGGAAAACCATGGATGAAAAGGGTGCTAATACCTTCCCTTTTCATAATCTACCCCCCGAACTCAAGAAACAATCTCAAAGGTCTTTCCTGTGCTTTTTCACCTTTCCTTTTGGATAAAAGAAAAGTTAGTGGCGACTCTTGCTAACCACAACATTTACGATAAAACGCCAAACCCTCAAGTAAGTTCTCCCACCGTATCACAGAACTGGCGACTCTGCTAGGGACTATTATAAAAGTGGGGTTACCTTAGGGCTAGATCACATTTATTTGCTTACTTTGTTTGACTTGTATGCTTTACATTAGGGTTCTTTATTTGGGTTTGAATCCTCCACCCAGATTTGGGAAACATTATAGGTAAATAACAATACGTTGTGGAAACTGTGCGGGGTATACCGACATGGTCTAAGCAATAGCTATGTTAGTGTGACATATTTGTGGGTACCGGTAGCCTTTGAGTCAATCAAAGAGAATACGGGGCCGCTGAGTGATGTCATGAAGCACTAATGAACTTCTAGAACCCTTTACTTGACCAACTTGGCCTTTAGGATGTAGTGAGATGATCGACTTTGGTGCAGTCCGAAGTTGGTAGATACTCGATACTACACTCATTAAGGGTTGGTTTCTTGGGATATTTAGGTCGTCATTAAAGAGGCTTGAGCTGAAACAATGACCAAGGAAACAATCCGGTGATATTGAGCTCCTTAGAACCCGGTTACTATTATTAGGACAGGTTTAAGCCAACTAAACTTCAAGAGGGTACTTACCTATAAAACCCCATGCAAGCCTAAACTAAGAACTTGTTTGTTTTGCTTGTATATACATACTTGTGCATAACATCATGGACATCATGAACATCATATACATCACTAACCATTTCAAGGATTTTGGAGATTCATCTTTGTTCTTATTTTATAGGATATGGATTCACTTCGCAGGAAAACTATCCAAATCAACCTTGTAAGAATTCCTCCACAACTTAAGGAGCTAGCTTCAAGGATCCCTGAGAACTCTCCATTCACCGAGAGGCATGGTCGTCTACTCAACTTGGTCACCTCCAACACAGATGAGGACATGATGAAAGTACTCTTCCAGTTCTTTGATCCTTTGCACCATTGCTTCATATTTCCTGACTATCAGCTTGTGCTCATTTTGGAAGAATTCTATCAACTCTTAAGGATTCCCATTTTCAATCAACTACCTTTCAACGGTACGGAAAGAGACCCAAATCCAGAAGAGATTGCTCAAGCTCTGCACTTGCACTCATCTGATGTCACAACCTATTGGGAAACTAGAAGTGGTGTTAAAGGCTTCTTAGCAAAGTTTTTGTTTGAGAAAGCCCAAAGCTGTTGGAATTCCTTAGACTTGCAAGCTTTTGAGGAAATTGTGGCTCTTCTTATCTATGGGATGGTCTTGTTCCCCAATCCTGACCAACTCATAGATGTGAGTGCCGTCAAAATCTTCATGTCACACAATCTGGTGCCTACATTGCTAGGGGATATCCTACACTCTTTTCACACTCGTACAATGAGGAAAAGAGGTGTCCTTATGTGTTGCACTCCTCTCCTGGAAAGATGGTTTATTTCTCATCTTCCCCAATCAATTTTAAAGAATGAGCAAGATTCTAGGTGGTCACAAAGGTTAATGACGCTCAAACATTCAGATATTCATTGGTGCTCTCGATCCAAAGAGAATGTTATTATTATTGACCGTTGTGGGGAATTCCCTAATGTCCCTCTACTTGGAATTAAGGGAGGCATCACCTATAACCCATGCTTAGCTCTAAGACAGTTTGGTTATGCCCGAAGGGATGGCCCGCACGAGATGGTGATTCAAGGCTTGGTATTTGACTATGACAACGACGATCAAGGCCTTCGCCAGAGATTCATCCGAGCATGGAGGATGATAAACAAGGTGGATAGCAAGACTTTGGGACACAAGAATTCCATCCCTCTTGAGCCTTACCTCAAGTGGGTACGAACCCGCACTCAAAGTCTTATGATGCCTTATCCTTCCATTCTCCCGGTGATTATTGATCCTGTTAAGGAAGGAGAAGTTCCATACACTATCCTACATCCTGACATGCCCACATCTATTGAAGACCTACAAAGGGATTGGATACAACTCAAAGGAGAGTGAGATACTTTCGAAGCCCAATTCTACGTAAGCGAGAAGAAGGTTTTGGAACTCACTAGGCTACTTCATGAGGAGCAGACTCTAAATGCCTATATTGCACCAAAGAGGATGCACACTACTTTTTTTTATCTTAGAGTGTTGTATTATTTTGCCCAAGGGGCATTGCTGTACTTAAACTCTATTTTATTAATATAACGTGTGTTTCTTTTTGTCTAAAATAAACTTGAATCTTTAAAATCCTTGAAAATATTGCATGTGTACATATCATTCATCATAACATAAATAGGTCTTTTGCAACGAGTTTCCTCGTCTCTCTACTATTTATTTCCTTAAGATGGATCTTGAACAGAGAGTCAAAGATCTTCAAGTTCAAAACACGCAGTTTCAACAGTTGCTCATGACCCTAGCCAAGGGGCAAGAAGAGTTGAAGACTCTGTTAGCTGAAGAAAACGAAGAAAGCCATTGGGGTTTTGAACATGGGGAGAAGGTTTCAGGGACACACTAAAAGAACCTTGAATTTTGCAACCACTTCCGGGGAAGGAGAGGGGAAAGGAAAAGAAACAGCAGTTCCGTCAGAATCTGAAGAGGAGGAAGAAGAGGAAGACTACTATGAGGAACAGTATCCTCCAGCAGATGATAATTACAGACATCTCAAAGAACGCTTGAGTGCTATGGAAATACAGAAGGTGCCAGGTATAGACTTTAAAGAATTGGGACTAGTATCGGGAATTGTGATCCCACCGAAGTTCAAAGTGCCTTTGTTTGCAAAATATGATGGGGTGTCATGTCCTAAGATGCACCTCCGATCATATGTGAGAAAGATCCAGCCGCACTCCGCCGATAAAGACCCGTGGGTGTATTTTTTCCAAGATAGCCTATCTGGAACACAACTTGATTGGTTTTACCAATTGGAAAGGGCCGACGTCCACAACTGGGAAGATCTTGCCACAACTTTCTATAAACAATACCAGTATAATGCGGATTTGGCGCCTACCCATACTCAACTTCAGAGTATGGCTATGGCTTCAAATGAGGGTTTCAAGGATTACACGCAGAAATGGAGAGATCTAGCTGGGAGAGTACAACCCCTCTGTCTGAAAGGGAGTTGGTGGATATATTCTTAAGCACTCTATCGGGCCCTTTCTTCAACCATCTGATTGGAAGCTCATCTGCTGGATTTACTGAGTTAATACTAACCGGCGAGAGGGTGGAAGCTGGCATGAAAAATGGAAAGATTCAGAAGGATTCATCTGCCTCTACAGCTATGAGAAAGCCTTTCACTGGGAAGAAGGAGGTATCTGCTGTTTATCCACAAAGGAACTAAGGGAGAGCTGAACGCCGACCAATGGTAGCGGTTGTTATGATCCCAAAGCCTACATCTGATCAACCAAGAAGTAGTCAACCAAGGGTGGAAAGGCCAATCTGACTATTCACCATAATTAATATGACTCTAGCCCAGGTTTTACCGCACCTTCTGAAATCTAATTTGGCAACTTTGAAAGAAGCTCCCAAAAACCCCAACACAACATCCCCTCATTATCACCCAAATGCCAGATGCGCATATCATTCTGAAAGTCCGGATCATGACACTAACAACTGTTGGGCCATGAAAAACAAAATTCAAGATCTTATAGATGCAAAAGAGATTGAGTTTGATGCACCTGAGAAGCCAAACATTATTTTTGCTCCTATGCCTAGGCATGGTCACAACACCAATGCAATAGAAGAAGATTTGTTTGTTACCATAGTTGATGAACTCTTGACTCCACTCCCAATCATTAAGATGAACTTGTTGAAAGCCGGTGTATTCCTGGGTTGTAATGAAGACTTCCATCTTTTCTTATCCTCACCAACTGTTTACCCTTTGTTGAAGACAGGCATTCAACGCTTGATAGACAACCAAGAGATTCTGTTTGAAAGTGCTCCTGTTTCACCTGTTCCTGTTGAAGACGTTTCAATCATAACCATCTCTGCCAATTATTCCAGGGTCCCCAAAAGACCCATTAGGATTACATTGGTTCCAAAAACTACTCCTCTTATAATCACAATGCCTGGGCCAGTCCCGTATGAATCAGACAAAACTGTGTCGTAGAATTACGGTGGGAACATTTACTACCATGGCATCAAACAAGATGGGCTAGCCGCCAAAGAAATGAGATCCGAAGAAGAAGACTCTGATATTATCAATATTGTCGGAACCAGTAAGATTACTCGAAGCGGTAAAATCTTCTCTCCAGAAATTGCCCCTCCAAAGGCAGTTTTTGGACCCGTGGCTGTTCCAAAGGTTACTTCCGTACCAATAATCATATCTGCAAGTGCTCCTATTAACAAGGACGACATAACCCCCGCTGGTATCCCTACCAATACTCCTACTGCTAAAATTCGAGGAAAAAGTATTAAAGAAGAGCCTATCCGGACGAAGGCTCAACCACTGACTATCCCAAAAACCTCCAAGAAGGAAATGGAGGAGATTTTGAGAATAATAAAGAAGAGCGACTATGACGTAGTTGAAAAGTTGGGGAAAACTCCCTCCAAGATATCCATGCTAGCATTGTTGTTGTGTTCTGAGGCACATGCGAAAGCCCTGGTGAAGTTCCTCAAGACAGCCTATGTGCCTCAAGAGACGTCTGCTGACCAATTTCAAGATTGTGTGGCCAGCTTGACAGCAGATAACGGCCTAGGCTTCTCAGATGCTGATCTGACACCAAGGGGAAGGAAGCACAACGAGGCATTACATGTCTCTGTGGAATGTAGAGGAACAACTCTGGCCCATGTCTTAGTGGACATCGGCTCATCTTTGAATGTTTTACCGAAGAAAGCTCTCGACAGACTAGACTACGAAGGATTAACGTTGAAACCTAGTGTGATCGGTGGATCTGGAACTGACTGTTTTTTAAGCTGGTTCGCGAAATGTCGCGGAAGCAAGAGTCGCCACCGTCTTTTATTTTCTCCAAATGGAAAGGACAAAAGCACAGAAAAATTCCTTAAAGAGATTGCTCTCGGTTCGGGAGGTAGATTATAGAAAGGGAAGGTGTTAGCACCCTTTCTATCCATGGTTATCCATGGGCTCTTAGATACTTGCTCATTTGTGTTTTCAAAAATGGTTTGTTTTCTTTTCAACTGTGGGTTTTAAAAAGTTTCTTTGAAAATTTCAGTTCGACTCTTGTATCGGTCCTCAAGAGTGTTTAAAAAATTGCTTTCGAAAGCTTTTTGAAAAGGTGTCGGTGTGAAAAGTATTTTTGATTGGTTTTTGAAATTAGAGCAAGTATTAAGAGTCGTCTACCTACCCTAAGGAATTCGTCTGTGTAAATGTCCTTTAAAGTAGTGCCATCCCACCATTGAGAGGTAGGTAGCACCACCGTTGGAGGTGTTCGGGTCAATTCGAGGTTCGGGACATGGTGATCACCAGAGCAATGGGAAGACACCTTAGAAGCTACCCTCATGCCAGGTTCCCGGATCATGAGGACTTACTAAGACATCCTCTACTCGACGATCACCTTTCGAGGCAAGGCAACAGTGAGGCGTACCCTAGGGGTGGTGTGTGCGATTCGTGTGTCATTTTCATTTGTATTTATCTTGTCATGTCCTTGGTGTTCTAGCGCTTGTTTTTATTTTGTCCATACATTCTTTCATGTCATTTGATTAACAGTTAAAAAGTTGCAAGGAAAGTAAATTCTAATCTATTACAAAAGGCGCGGGTCCACATCGCCAAAAGTTTCTCGAACCCGATTTGACGGAAAAATAAAGAAAGTAAAGAAAGGAAAGTGCGAGAAAGTTAATTACAAGGCTTCGGGAGAGATACATAAATATTTAAACGGAAAAGAAATAAGTATGCGAATTGATAAGAAATTAAGAACGAGGGCGTTGGACCCTTTTGCAAAATTAAATTAATGATTAATTAAAAAAAGGAATGTTTTTGGTATTTTTAGTATTTTAGGATTTAATGTAAAAAAGGAAAAAAATTAATTGAAATTAATACTAACCCTAATTCTAATGGCTTTTAATTTAAGAAAAATGTTGAAGTTTTTAACCTAAAAATTAACCCTAATTAATTTACAATTTTAATTATGAAAATAAAATAAATAATATTAAATATTTATGAAAGAAAAATAAAAAGGATGAAAAATTGTTAATTAAACCTAATTCTATGTTTTTTTATGTTTTTATCAAAAGAATTAAATTTGAAATCTAATTTTAACTAAGCTTAATTATATACAATTTAATTACAAAAATATTAAAACAAAATATTTATTATATTTTTTCTCTTTTCTGATTTTTTTTATGTGTTTTAGGTTTTTTATGGAAATAATTAATTAATTAAATAAAGCAATAATTAAGAAAATATACATAATAAAAAAAATAAAAGAAAGAAAATAAATTGACAAACCTAGGGGGTTCAGACCCCAAATGGGAGGTATAGTCCAAGAGACCTGGCCCATTTAGCATGGCCTTGTTGACCTTTGCTGGACGCGTGCTGGCACGTTGACTCAAGTCCACGCTATTCTCTAACTCTCAGCCTTTGGATTGATCTCAAGATGGACGTGGCAAGGCCTGATTTGGAGGTGTATGGTGTACCTCAGTATGGAACCTGCATGTGAACTTTTATTGAAAAATAATATTGGGATATTGAAGACCTGGGGCTCGAACCCAGGTCATGTGCTTTACCACCAATTCTGCTTGCCAGCTGAGCCAATTGCGCGTTCTGATTAATAAACAACTAATAAATATTATAAAAGAAAACAAGAATGTTAGTGGGTCTGCGCGCGAAGATTTAAATCAACCTATCACCATTTGCCACGAATTCATCTCCTTCGTTGGTTCTTGATTTTCCTGAAACAAAAGAAACATAGGCAACGGTTTTCACGCGTTGCCTAAGATAGTATAGCAGAAAATAGCGATTAGCCCTAGGGGCTCTATAAATTAGGCGCGAGGGTAGGTTTGAGATCGTCCAGACGCGCTGAAGTGAATGGTCCAATTCACATGCTCCAATTTTTCCTTGTTTCAAAATCCCCAATTTAAGGTCCTGTAAACCCTAAAATTCAATAATGGTGAAATCACCTATAGCATGTAATAATCCAATTAAACGCATGGGTTAGCTTTAGAATCATACCAGGAACATGAATCAATAATTAAAATGCCATGAAAATGCATAGAATTTAAAATACGATCATGAATTTTTTTCTGTACAGGGGCGGTTCATGTTACCAATTCTCTGAGTTTTGATGGATGATATTGATTGGAAATCGTTCAGTGATGCTTGAGGAAGCTAATGAGATAGGTTTTGAGACTTGAATCGCCTTGCAAAGGTGTTTTCAGATTTGAGGTTTTTTGAGAAAAAGTTCAAGTTTGATAATGGTTTTCTGAGCAGCTGCGTGTGTAGTCTGATTAGGTTTGTGTTTAGGCTTTTGTATTGAGTCAATTAGGTCAAGAAAAATAGAACAAATCCATTGCATTCATGGTTTTTGGAAATTTGATTTTCTATATCTTTTTTCAATCTTTTCCATGTGTTTTTGTACCAATTAAGATCAATTCAATCCAAATCTTTCTATATTGAGTCATGCACGAAATCTTGAGGATAAAACATGCACAAAAAGATTGAAAAAACTTAGGTTAGCATTTTTCATGTATTTATTTTAATTTAAATGAATTATTATTAATAAAAATCCAAATAAATAAATAAAAAATGAATAAAACTTCCCTTTGGGCCAAGTGGTCGTGCACATGCCATGGATGATGATTTGTGGAAGAAAAATGGGCCCATTAGCAATTTTAGGTCATTTGAGCCAATGTTGACTTTTCAAAATATCCAAAAATTTCCCAACTTCCACAAGGCATAACTTTCTCAATATTTAAGCTTTTCACATGTTCTTGGACATTTTGGAAAGGTCTTTGAGTCTTCTAACCAATTCCTTTCGTCCCATGTCATTTTGATTTACCAATCTCAAGTTATGGCCTTTGACTTAAAGTCCCTTTTTGTTGACTTTTGAAAATGACCTATAATGTTGAAATTGATAACTTTTTGTGAGAGCATTTCTTGGACTTGAAGTATGAAGATTAATTGTAGGAAATGTCTTTCTCTTCAAAATGAGATTTGGATGGAATTTTTCTGATAATCCATGTGAAAGTTATGCCCTGGTCAATTTACAGTTGACTTTTCCAACTGTCCAAATAAGGAAACTTTTGCATCTTGATGATTTCTGAGCCAAATTTTGAGAATCATGATCAAGCATTGATCAAATGATGTTTGTGGCTTCAAAATGATATGTTGACCAAAAATTTGAACTTTTGACTGCCAAATGACCATTTTGCCCCTGCAGTTGACTGTAGTGCAATTAGGGTTTTTGACTGTGCAATTTTATGCTGAAAGTCTTGAAACTTGGTATGAGGATGCTTGACCATATTTGTAGGCATGTGAGACTTGATTGAGCCTTTAGAAACTTCATTTTCTTGATCAGAACACAAGCCCTAATTTTGACTGTATAGGAGGCCCTTGAACTGTGCAACCCTTGGGGAACTTCGAAGCTTGACTTGGCAATTTCTTGGAGAATATGGGAGGGCAAATTTTGGGGTACAACAGTTGCCCCTGTTCAATCTTCTTAGACCTGAGGATGCAGATTGGCTGACGCGCCTTTCGTAATCCGAAGGTGGAAGATGATTGAACACTAGAGTGCCCAGAAATTTGCGCTCACATAGTAGCCGTGTGGTGATGGGAATGGGCTTATAGATGCCATTTAGAGGTTGATGAATAGGATGATGGGCTTATAGATTCCATCTGGATGTTGATCGTGTAAGAGATTCCTTAGCGAGAACCTGCATACCTGCAAAAGAAAAATGAGTACCTGGCACGTTGCAGGAGCTGATTTTCAGATGCTTGGTACAGATGTGTCCTGACTGGTTACAGGAGCTGAGTCTGGAGATTCAAACGGTGATGAATGAACCAGGGATGGTTACTACCTTAGCGTGAACGGTAAGAGAACCTTGGGTGACTTTAACTTCAACTACGCTCGTTGAGAAAATCTTGGTGGGAATTACCATCTTCGCAGTATCGGGAAGAGAACCAATAGGAAATTATAATCTCAAAGAAGAACCTAAAATGGAAATCTCATGCACCGTCGGAGAGAGAACCAATAGGAAATTATAATCTCAAAGGAAAACCTAAAATGGAAATCTCATGCACCATCGGAGAGAGAACCAATAGGACATTATAATCTCAAAGAAAAACCCAAAATGGAAATCTCATGCACCGTCGGAGAGAGAACCAATAGGAAAATATAATCTCAAAGAAAAACCTAAAATGGAAATCTCATGCACCGTCGGAGAGAGAACCAATAGGAAAATATAATCTCAAAGAAAAACCTAAAATGGAAATCTCATGCACCGTCGGAGAGAGAACCAATAGGAAATTATAATCTCAAAGAAAAACCCAAAATGGAAATCTCATGCACCGTCGGAGAGAGAACCAATAGGAAAATATAATCTCAAAGAAAAACCTAAAATGGAAATCTCATGCACCGTCGGAGAGAGAACCAATAGGAAAATATAATCTCAAAGAAAAACCTAAAATGGAAATCTCATGCACCGTCGGAGAGAGAACCAATAAGAAATTATAATCTCAAAGAAAAAACCTAAAATGGAAATCTCATGCACCGTCGGAGAGAGAACCAATAGGAAATTATAACCTGATAACTTCTACTGAGTCTTCATCAGAAAAATCTGTTGGGAGTCGATTTGGCTGGACTAGAGAAGGCCTTGGACTGGATAAGAAATCTTTAGAGTCGATTAACTGAACCGGTCTAGGTCTTGAAATATGATTGAGAATTTAGCTGAATCTTTCCTGAAAGGTAAAGGTCAGTCGTATGCAATGCATGATATGGATCAAGCAACGATGTTCTCAACGTAAATGAGATTTGTATGATATGATGCGTCTATGCATGCTATAATGATGTATGTGATGTTTTATGAATGTATGTTTTCGTCTTGGAAAGTAAATCCTTGACGGGTGCCGGGAAGTCATATCCTGGGCTGATGTTGAAGAATAGATTTCGCTTCCGCTGGGGATGATAACTGCAAGAATACCGGTAGGAGAAGATGACTCCGTTGCGGAATAAACTTGGCAAATGGAAGATTCTGCGGGGAGAAAAATACTCTAGCGACCATGCTGGGGAACAATACTCTGTGGGGATAGAGATGCTTTGCTGAATTGTTGAGAATGACTTGCTGAGGATATCTTCGTTGTATTGGAAGTATGAATAGACTTCGCTGGGGATAAGAAAATTTCGTCGAGGACGCTCTTTCCATGGCTTTTGGCTGAGGATAACCCAGTTATATCCTGTTACGGAAATAACTCTTTAAATAAAGTCGGGCGACGCGTTCGTGCTCTTGCGAGGGATAAGCTTCCAGAATTTACTGGGGATAAGCTTACTGCTTGGGGGAGATGGATTCCAACTTTCCTTGGGAAACTGGATTGGACTTTCTGGGGCAGTTTTGATATGCTGGGGAAGTTATTCCTTTGAATACTGGTACGCCGCCGGGGAACAATCTTTAGAGCAAGACTGCCGGGGATGCTTGTTAAGAATATGTATGCTGCTGGGAATGTTGGGATCTGCGGGAGTATACCCAACTTCCTTAAGGTTTGATAATTCTGCTTGGAGAAGAATGCACTGACTTGCTGACTCACTCTCTGGGGAATTAAGATGTACTGGTTATGTTCTTTAGCCGAACCTACCTTGATACCTTGGAGGACAGAACAATTAGATTGCTTAGACAACTCTTTATTGCCCCTGTTTCTAGTGTTACCTGTAATAAATCCTTCGTTTCGTATGCAAATATTCATGAGTTAGCAAATTATTGTCAATGCATATATCACAAATTGAACCTTGGACGTTCTTCGCAAAACAAAACAGAAAAAGAAAAACAATTGGCACGTCTTAGCTGAAAAGTATATTTGTATTGATTTTTGAATGGCCTGTAAATAGGCGTTTTGTGTACAAGAGGCTGACGTCCTAGTAAGAGAACGCCGCCGAACAAAAGAGTTTATACAAATTTTGTACAAAAGAAAATAAAACAGCTGTGTGAAATGAATGATCCCACTGGGTTTCAACTCTGCTATTGCAGTTATATCTTCGAGCGTCTCATCACTTGATGACCTTGGTTGAGGGTGAAGCTGACTGATCGATGCCGTCTGACCTTGATGTAGATACCAGATTCTGGATGCAAAGTGATCCAATGAGACATAGTATTACGCTTTTATCCCTAATTTTTGCCTGGACCGCCCTTTCGGGTTTTCAGTCCACCGGGATACCCATTTTTGCCCAAGCCGCCTTTTCAGGTTTTCGACTTGCCGGGTGTACAGATTTTTTTCATTTCATCCCTTTATTTTGCCCGAACCCTTTTGGTTCGACGGGAAGCCCTAATTTTTGCCTAGGCATGTCAGCCTAGCGGGTCTTTTTTTCATGCGTAGTATTTTTTTACTATGTCTGCATTGGCGGGGTGAGGAAGGTCGTCACCATCCATGTTGGTTAGGATCATGGCTCCTCCTGAGAACACATGCTTAACCACAAATGGCCCTTCGTACGTAGGGGTCCATTTGCCCCTTGGATCACTCTGAGGAAGGATGATTCGTTTGATTACCAGATCCCCAACTTGATATTCCTGTGGTCTGACCTTTTTGTTAAATGCCATGATTATCCGTTTCTGATACGTCTGACCATGACAGATAGCAGCAAGTCTCTTTTCATCAATAAGGTTGAGCTGATCAAGTCGTGTCTGGATCCAATCATCTTCGCTCAGATTTGCATCCTTCATTATCCGGAGAGAGGGTATTTGCACTTCAATCGGTAAGACTGCCTCCATACCATAAACCAGAGAGAAAGGAGTTGCCCCGGTTGACGTCCTAGCGGAGGTACGGTACCCATGTAGAGCGAACGGTAACATCTCGTGCCAATCTTTATAAGTTACTGTCATTTTCTGCACGATTTTCTTGATGTTCTTATTTGCTGCTTCTACAGCCCCATTCATCTTCGGTCTGTAAGGCGAAGAATTGTGGTGCTGTATCTTGAACTGCTCGCAGAGCTCAGCGATCATCTTGTTATTCAGATTGGTACCGTTGTCTGTAATTATTCTCTCTGGGACCCCGTACCGACAGATCAGATTGTGTCGAATGAACCGTGCCACAACAGTCTTGGTTACCGTAGCATAGGAAGCTGCTTCGACCCACTTTGTAAAATAATCAATCGCTACCAGGATGAAGCGATGTCCATTGGATGCCGTAGGTTTAATCTCTCCGATCATGTCTATGCCCCACATTGCGAACAGCCAAGGCGCAGTCAGAACATTCAGGGGAATCGGAGGAACGTGCACCTTGTCTGCATAAATCTGGCACTTATGGCATGTCCTGGAATGTTGGTAGCAGTCAGCTTCCATTGTAGACCAGTAGTACCCTGCCCGAAGGATCTTCTTAGCCATAGTGTGCCCACTGGAATGTGTACCAAAGGTCCCTTCATGTAGCTCTTCCATGATTCTTTCTGCTTCAGTTTTATCCACACAACGCAGTAAGGTTGAATCATGGTTTCGCTTATATAAGATGCCGTTGCTAAGGAAGAACTTTGCTGCGAACCTCCTCAGGAATTTCTTATCATTGACAGAGGCACCTTCCGGGTATTCCTGAGTTTCCAAATATCTCTTCACCTCATGGTACCAAGGCTTCTCAGTCACCAACTCAGTCTCGAGATCGCAACAGTATGCCGGTTCGTCCAGTTTCCAGATGATGATCCGGGGAGCCTCATTGTCCCATTTAACTTTGAACATAGAAGCCATTGTAGCTAACGCGTCCGCCAGCTGATTCTCTTCTCTTGGAAAATGTTCAAAGGTTATCTCTGTGAAGTGGGGGATCAGGGTCAACACACATTCTCTGTAAGGAATAAGGTTCGGATGTTTCGTATCCCACTCTCCTTTGATCTGATTGATCACAAGAGCGGAATCTCCAAAGACACTCAGAAACTTGATCCTTAGGTCGATCGCAGCTTGAAGACCCATGATGCACGCCTCATACTCCGCCATGTTGTTGGTACAGTTGAAACATAGCCGGGCAGTTAGTGGAGTATGAGTGCCTTGAGGAGATATGATCATGGCGCCGATACCGTTACCCAAAGCGTTGGAGGCTCCGTCAAAGTGCATAGACCATCGGGATCCTGGTTCAGGTCCTTCATCCGGTCCAGGTACTTCACCATCTGTCACTATCATGATGCTTTCATCCGGAAACTCAAAGTTCATTGACTGATAGTCATCTACAGCTTGATGTGCCAAGTGATCTGCCAATACACTTCCCTTGATGGCTTTCTGGGTCGTGTACTGAATGTCGTATTCCGTCAAGATCATCTGCCATCTTGCAATTCTCCCAGACAGAGCAGGCTTTTCGAATATGTACTTTATAGGATCCATCTTCGAGATCAACAAGGTAGTGTGAGTCAGCATATACTGTCTCAGCCGGCGAGCAGCCCATACCAAAGCGCAGCAAGTTTTCTCGAGCAGTGAGTATCGGGTCTCACAGTCGGTAAACTTTTTGCTAAGGTAATAAATGGCATGCTCTTTTCGGCCAGACTCGTCATGCTGCCCCAGCACACACCCCATTGAGTTGTCAAGTACTGTTAGATATAGTATCAGAGGTCTTCCTTCAACCGGTGGCATAAGGATAGGTGGTTCTTGGAGATACTCTTTGATTCTGTCAAAAGCAGCCTGACATTCATCATTCCAGCGTACTACCTGATCTTTCTTCAGCAGCTTGAAGATTGGTTCACAAGTAGCAGTTAGATGCGAGATGAACCGAGCGATGTAATTCAGACGTCCTAAAAAGCCTCTGACTTCCTTCTCTGTCCTAGGAACTGGCATCTCTTGAATAGCTTTGACCTTAGCAGGGTCCACTTGAATACCTTTATCACTGACCACGAAGCCTAGCAACTTCCCAGATCTTACCCCGAAGGTGCACTTGTTCGGGTTCAATCTCAGCTTGTACAATTTCAACCGGTCAAACAATTTCTGCAGATGATCTAGGTGCTCTTCTTCTGTCTGGGACCTCGCGATCATGTCGTCCACATACACTTCTATCTCATGATGGATCATATCATGAAATAAAGCAACCATGGCACGTTGGTAGGTTGCCCCAGCATTCTTCAACCCGAATGGCATGACCTTGTAACAGAAGGTGCCCCACTGAGTAACAAATGTAGTCTTTTCCATGTCTTCAGGTGCCATCTTGATCTGATTGTAACCTGAAAAGTCATCCATGAAAGAGAATACCTTGTGCTGAGCAGTATTATCCACGAGGACATCAATGTGAGGTAGGGGGAAGTCATCCTTGGGGCTGGCCCTGTTCAGATCCCTGTAGTCAACACACATTCTGACCTTACCGTCCTTTTTAGGTACCGGCACCACATTAGCAACCCATTGAGGATAAGAAGTCACTGCAAGAAACCCGACATCAAACTGTTTCATAACCTCGGCTTTAATCTTCTCAGACATCTCTGGACGCATCCGACGGACCTTTTGCTTAACTGGAGGACAGTCTTCCTTAGTTGGCAAGTGATGGACCACAATATCGGTATCCAACCCGGGCATATCTTCGTAGGACCAGGCAAAGATCTCCATATAATCATGCAGCATTTGAGTCAACCGTTGCTTCACGCTGAGCTCTAGGTTGGCACCAATCTTTACTTCTTTCCTGTCTGCCTCAGTACCCAAATTTACTGTTTCCATTGGCTCTTCATGGGGTTGAGTTGCCCTCTCTTCCTGAAGTAACAGTCTTGCAAGCTCACCAGGCACTTCGCAATCATCTTCACCTTCGTCTTCGGCTAAGTTGATCGGATTTTCGAAGTCATAACTGGCAGTAGCAGAGTCGTTACCAGTAAGATCCAGAGTGGATTGAAACCTGTATGAGTGAGTGTGTGTGTAAATACAGCTGTTTTGAAAATATGTAAAGGAAAGAAAAGACAGAAAAGGAGCATAAGATTTGCAATGCGAGAAAACGTCCAAGATTTTCATTCATGATATATGAAATGACAATTTATATGCCCTCACAAATGACACCACGGTGCCTCGGGTAAGACACCGGGCCAAGGAGTTTATTATTGTTTATTACAAAATAACGACACAAAGAAATTTATTACTTAGTAACAAGAGAAACAGATAGGTTGTCCTTCGCACTCCAATTATTAAGTCCACGGTCGGTCGCCGGGTAAATCCAGCTATCAAACTCAGCTTCATCCACTTCGTCTTCGTCCCCAATAGCATTCACTCCATGAGCAGGCAGGGGAGCTGTCACTACATTAGGCTTCTCAGATGCCTCAAACTGTACCTCCTTAGAGTCAATAAGATCCTGCAGCTTGCTCCTTAGCGCCCAACAATCATCAGTAGAATGCCCCAGACTATCTGAATGGTAAGCACAACGAGCATTCGGGTTGTACTTGGGAGATGCAGTGTTGGGGAACTTTGGAGCCTCCCTGACAGTCACTAAGTTGGTTGAGAGCAATTGTGGTAAGATCTGCGATAGGGTCATGCTTAAGCGGGTGAACTCTCTCCGGGGTCTTTCAGCCTTTTGAGGATTGTTTGGCCGGGGGGCGGCATCAGGCTTAGCAATCATTACCGCACTGACAGATTGGCGGCGCTCAGGTCTCTCTGATCTCTTGGAACCATACACAGCACTAGCCTCCTTCTTGAAGGGTTTCTTCTCAGAACTAGACGATGCACCCTTCGGAATCTTACCAGACTTTAACCCAACTTCAATTCTTTCTCCGGTCAGAATCAAATCGGTGAACCCTGCAGACGAATTCCCAATGAGATGGTTGAAAAATGGCCCAGATAAGGTCCCCAAGAACATGTCTACCAACTCCCGATCGGTCAGCGGTGGCTGCACCCTGCCAGCCAAGTCTCTCCACTTCTGAGCGTACTCCTTAAAACCTTCACTTGAACCTAACGACATACCCTGGAGTTGGGTACGTGTAGGGGCAAGGTCGGCATTATATTGATACTGCTTGTAGAAAGCAGTAGCCAACTCCTCCCAGTTACGAACCTTGGTCCCATCCAGCTGATAGAACCATTCGAGATGAGTCCCTGAAAGACTCTCCTGGAAGAAGTGGATCCACAAATTCTTATCCGCCGAGTACGGTTGGATTTTCCGAACATAGGACCTGAGATGTAGCTTGGGACAAGACGCCCCGTCATATTTGGAGAAGGATGGTGCTTTGAACTTATGAGGGATAATCACACCAGTTGACAAACCCAGATCTCCGAAATCCAGCCCAGGTACCTGTTGTATTTCCATAGCCTTCAACCTGTCCTCCAACTGCTTGTAACGGTCTTCTGCAGGGGGGTACTGCTCTTCATCAAAATCAGTCTCGTTGTCAGAGACTACCGGACTAGGAACCCTTGCTTCTGCCTGAGGACTACTCTTGCCAACAGAAGAACCAGCCTCTTCCTGCTGCAGAGCATTACCAAACCTTCGGCCCGAGTTGAACAGAACAGTTCTTCTCTTCTTCTTCTTCTCCTTCTTCAGGAGCATAGCCTTCAGTTCCTCTTGGCCTTGAGCCAAACCCTTGATCAATTCCTGAAACTGCGCATTCTGCGCCTGAAGAGCTTTGATAGAGGTCTCAGTTGATGAAGAGTCAGGATTCATGATGTTGAAATAAACAGCGAAGAACTGTAAGCAAACCTGAAAAGAGGAAAAACCTGTTATGCACATGATGAATGAGATGTGTTTATGCAATGCATTCAAGGGTTCGAAAGTTTAAATTTGTTGTAGACAAAAAGGAACACACATTATCATTAAGGAAATCATTGTTTAATACATCAAGGCTTCATGGGCAAAATAATACAAAAATCAAGTCAATCCCAAAATATGCTACGCGTCCTCTTTGGAGCTATGTAAGCGTTGAGATTCCTCTCCTCATGCAACAGGCGGGTGAGCTCCAAGACCTTCTTTTCACTGGCATGTAGACTAGTCTCAAGAGAATTCCTTTCCTCCTTAAGCTGGATCCAGCTCTTCTGCATCTCTTCCCAGGATGTGGGCATATCAGGGTGCTGAATAGTGTAGGACACTTCTCCTTCCAAGACTGGTTCTTTGATCACAAGGAGCATATGGGGATAAGGCATTACTAGCTTCTGGGAGCGGGCTCGTACCCACTTGAGATAAGGTTCCAACGGGATGGAGTTCCTGTGCCCCAGTGTCTTGCTGTCTATCCTACTTGGCATCCTCCAGGCTCTGATAAATCTCTGGCGAAGTCCTTGAGTATCGTTGTCGAAGTCAAAAACTATGTCAGGAGTTAACATGTCATGAGGACCATCTCTCCGAGCATAACCAAACTGTCTCCAAGCCAGGCATGGGCTGTAAGTAATACCTCCTCTGATTCCAAGTAAAGGAACATTAGGGTACTCCCCGCAACGATCAATGATAGTGACATCTTCTCTGGACCTAGGGCACCAATGTATATCTGCATGTGTAAGAGTCATCAACCGCTGTAACCATCTCAAACCCCGCTCATTCTTCAAGACTGATTGTGGAAGGTGCGAAATAAACCACCTTTCCAGGAGAGGAGTGCAACACATAAGGACACCTCTTTTTCTCATGGTTCGAGTGTAACATGAGTGAAGGATGTCCCCCAGCAACGTAGGTATATGATTCCTGGACATAAAGATCTGGACAACACTGATATCAATAAGCTGATCTGGATTAGGGAACAACACCAAACCATAGACAAGGAGGGCCACAACTTCTTCAAAAGCTTACAAGTCAAGGGAGTTCCAACATTCATGGGCTTTTTCAAACAGGAACCTGGCCAAGAACCCTTTGATACCACTTCTAACTTCCCAATGTCCCTTAAGGTCAGATGACTGTAGGTGCAAGGCTTTAGCAATCTCTTCAAGCTTAGGTTCCTTTTCTGTACCGTTGAAGGGTAGCTGATCAAGGATGGGGATCTTCAGGAGCCGGGAGAACTCCTCCAATGTAGGTACCAACTGATAATCCAAGAAGGTGAAACAGTGATGCAGAGGGTCAAAGAACTGGAACAAGACCTTTATCATATCTTCCTCAATGTTGGTATTGACCAAGCTGAGGAGACTTCCATGTCTTTCACTGAATGAAGAGTTCTCGGGAATCCTGGATATAAGCTCCTTAAGCTGAGGAGGGATCCTTACAAGACTGATTTGAATTGTCTTTCTACGAACAGTTTCCATGTCCTACAAAACAAGAACAAAGATGAAAATTCGAACCCCTGAAATGGTTAGTCAATGCATATGATGCTGGATGATGTCATGATGCTATGATTAAACACACCACAGATATTTACAAAGACAAACATGTAAGGCACACAAGGCACACAAGACAAGCCCTTAGGGTTTAAGGCCAGCATGGGGTCTGGGTAGTACCCTCTTGAAGTTGGTGGGTTCAACCTGTCCTATCAAAGTAACCGGGTTCTAAGGGTCCCAATATCACGGGATTGCTTTCATTGTTCATCGTTTCGATTTAGCCACTGAACTGGCGACCGAAATATTCCAGGAAAGCAACCCTCAATTGAGCGTAGTATCGAGTATCAACCAACCTCGGACTGCACCAAAGTCAGTTATCTCACTACCCTAAAGAGGCCAAGATAGTTCAATTAAGGTTCCTAAGGTCTGTTGATGCTTCACGACACCACGCGGAGGCCCCGTACTCTCCTTGACTGAACTCAAGGGTTACCGGTACACACCAAAGTGCCACATCAACGTAGCAGACTGTTTCAACCATGTCGGTATACCCCGCACAGTTCCCTCACAGCCTTGTTGCTACTTTCTAAGAAGGTATCCCCCAGATCCGGGTTAGGATCTATAGAACTCCCAAGCAACCCACAATTTAAAGCACACAAGGAAAACAATTGAAAACATAGTTATGAACTAGCCCTAAGGTACACCTCACTTTAAAAATAGTCCCCAGCAGAGTCGCCAGTTCTGTGATCGGTGGATCTGGAACTGACTGTTTTTTAAGCTGGTTCGCGAAATGTCGCGGAAGCAAGAGTCGCCACCGTCTTTTATTTTCTCCAAATGGAAAGGACAAAAGCACAGAAAAATTCCTTAAAGAGATTGCTCTCGGTTCGGGAGGTAGATTATAGAAAGGGAAGGTGTTAGCACCCTTTCTATCCATGGTTATCCATGGGCTCTTAGATACTTGCTCATTTGTGTTTTCAAAAATGGTTTGTTTGCTTTTCAACTGTGGGTTTTAAAAAGTTTCTTTGAAAATTTCAGTTCGACTCTTGTATCGGTCCTCAAGAGTGTTTGAAAAATTGCTTTCGAAAGCTTTTTGAAAAGGTGTCGGTGTGAAAAGTATTTTTGATTGGTTTTTGAAATTAGAGCAAGTATTAAGAGTCGTCTACCTACCCTAAGGAATTCGTCTGTGTAAATGTCCTTTAAAGTAGTTCCATCCCACCATTGAGAGGTAGGTAGCACCACCGTTGGAGGTGTTCGGGTCAATTCGAGGTTCGGGACATGGTGATCACCAGAGCAATGGGAAGACACCTTAGAAGCTACCCTCATGCCAGGTTCCCGGATCATGAGGACTTACTAAGACATCCTCTACTCGACGATCACCTTTCGAGGCAAGGCAACAGTGAGGCGTACCCTAGGGGTGGTGTGTGCGATTCGTGTGTCGTTTTCATTTGTATTTATCTTGTCATGTCCTTGGTGTTCTAGCGCTTGTTTTTATTTTGTCCATACATTCTTTCATGTCATTTGATTAACAGTTAAAAAGTTGCAAGGAAAGTAAATTCTAATCTATTATAAAAGGCGCGGGTCCACATCGCCAAAAGTTTCTCGAACCCGATTTGACGGAAAAATAAAGAAAGTAAAGAAAGGAAAGTGCGAGAAAGTTAATTACAAGGCTTCGGGAGAGATACATAAATATTTAAACGGAAAAGAAATAAGTATGCGAATTGATAAGAAATTAAGAACGAGGGCGTTGGACCTTTTTGCAAAATTAAATTAATGATTAATTAAAAAAAGGAATGTTTTTCGTATTTTTAGTATTTTAGGATTTAATGTAAAAAAGGAAAAAAATTAATTGAAATTAATACTAACCCTAATTCTAATGGCTTTTAATTTAAGAAAAATGTTGAAGTTTTTAACCTAAAAATTAACCCTAATTAATTTACAATTTTAATTATGAAAATAAAATAAATAATATTAAATATTTATGAAAGAAAAATAAAAAGGATGAAAAATTGTTAATTAAACCTAATTCTATGTTTTTTTTATGTTTTTATCAAAAGAATTAAATTTGAAATCTAATTTTAACTAAGCTTAATTATATACAATTTAATTACAAAAATATTAAAACAAAATATTTATTATATTTTTTCTCTTTTCTGATTTTTTTATGTGTTTTAGGTTTTTTATGGAAATAATTAATTAATTAAATAAAGCAATAATTAAGAAAATATACATAATAAAAAAAATAAAAGAAAGAAAATAAATTGACAAACCTAGGGGGTTCAGACCCCAAATGGGAGGTATAGTCCAAGAGACCTGGCCCATTTAGCATGGCCTTGTTGACCTTTGCTGGACGCGTGCTGGCACGTTGACTCAAGTCCACGCTATTCTCTAACTCTCAGCCTTTGGATTGATCTCAAGATGGACGTGGCAAGGCCTGATTTGGAGGTGTATGGTGTACCTCAGCATGGAACCTGCATGTGAACTTTTATTGAAAAATAACATTGGGATATTGAAGACCTGAGGCTCGAACCCAGGTCATGTGCTTTACCACCAATTCTGCTTGCCAGCTGAGCCAATTGCGCGTTCTGATTAATAAACAACTAATAAATATTATAAAAGAAAACAAGAATGTTAGTGGGTCTGCGCGCGAAGATTTAAATCAACCTATCACCATCTGCCACGAATTCATCTCCTTCGTTGGTTCTTGATTTTCCTGAAACAAAAGAAACATAGGCAACGGTTTTCACACGTTGCCTAAGATAGTATAGCAGAAAATAGCGATTAGCCCTAGGGGCTCTATAAATTAGGCGCGGGGGTAGGTTTGAGATCGTCCAGACGCGCTGAAGTGAATGGTCCAATTCACATGCTCCAATTTTTCCTTGTTTCAAAATCCCCAATTTAAGGTCCTGTAAACCCTAAAATTCAATAATGGTGAAATCACCTATAGCATGTAATAATCCAATTAAACGCATGGGTTAGCTTTAGAATCATACCAGGAACATGAATCAATAATTAAAATGCCATGAAAATGCATAGAATTTAAAATACGATCATGGGTTTTTTTCTGTACAGGGGCGGTTCATGTTACCAATTCTCTGAGTTTTGATGGATGATATTGATTGGAAATCGTTCAGTGATGCTTGAGGAAGCTAATGAGATAGGTTTTGAGACTTGAATCGCCTTGCAAAGGTGTTTTCAGATTTGAGGTTTTTTGAGAAAAAGTTCAAGTTTGATAATGGTTTTCTGAGCAGCTGCGTGTGTAGTCTGATTAGGTTTGTGTTTAGGCTTTTGTATTGAGTCAATTAGGTCAAGAAAAATAGAACAAATCCATTGCATTCATGGTTTTTGGAAATTTGATTTTCTATATCTTTTTTCAATCTTTTACATGTGTTTTTGTACCAATTAAGATCAATTCAATCCAAATCTTTCTATATTGAGTCATGCACGAAATCTTGAGGATAAAACATACACAAAAAGATTGAAAAAACTTAGGTTAGCATTTTTCATGTATTTATTTTAATTTAAATGAATTATTATTAATAAAAATCCAAATAAATAAATAAAAAATGAATAAAACTTCCATTTGGGCCAAGTGGTCGTGCACATGCCATGGATGATGATTTGTGGAAGAAAAATGGGCCCATTAGCAATTTTAGGTCATTTGAGCCAATGTTGACTTTTCAAAATATCCAAAAATTTCCCAACTTCCACAAGGCATAACTTGCTCAATGTTTAAGCTTTTCTCATGTTCTTGGACATTTTGGAAAGGTCTTTGAGTCCTCTAACCAATTCCGTTGGTCCCATGTCATTTTGATTTACCAATCTCAAGTTATGGCCTTTTACTTAAAGTCCCTTTTTGTTGACTTTTGAAAATGACCTATAATGTTGAAATTGATAACTTTTTGTGAGAGAATTTCTTGGACTTGAAGTATGAAGATGAATTGTAGGAAATGTCTTTCTCTTCAAAATGAGCTTTGGATGGAATTTTTCTGATAATCCATGTGAAAGTTATGCCCTGGTCAATTTACAGTTGACTTTTCCAACTGTCCAAATAAGGAAACTTTTGCATCTTGATGATTTCTGAGCCAAATTTTGAGAATCATGATCAAGCATTGATCAAATGATGTTTGTGGCTTCAAAATGATATGTTGACCAAAAATTTGAACTTTTGACTGCCAAATGACCATTTTGCCCCTGTAGTTGACTGTAGTGCAATTAGGGTTTTTGACTGTGCAATTTTGTGCTGAAAGTCTTGAAACTTGGTATGAGGATGCTTGACCATATTTGTAGGCATGTGAGACTTGATTGAGCCTTTAGAAACTTCATTTTCTTGATCAGAACACAAGCCCTAATTTTGACTGTATAGGAGGCCCTTGAACTGTGCAACCCTTGGGGAACTTCGAAGCTTGACTTGGCAATTTCTTGGAGAATATGGGAGGGCAAATTTTGGGGTACAACACCTAGTAACATAGTCGTAAGAGCATTTGATGGCTCAAAGAGGATGGTCCACAAGGAGGTGGATATCCCCATAAAAGTGTGGACTCAAAATTTCAACTCAACCTTCTATGTAATGGACATCCGCCCCTCTTACTCCTGTCTGCTGGGACGACCGTGGATCCATAATGCCGGTGTTGTCACCTCTACACTGCACCAGGTGCTGAAATATCCGGTCCATGGAAAGATTATCACTGTCTACGGAGAGGAAGAGTATATGATTAGCCACCTCAATTCTTTCTGGTATGTGGAACTGGATGGCGAGTTCATTGAAACTCCTTTTCAACATTTCGAAGAAGTCTCTCAAGAGGTAGCAGTAACCAAGACAGTGTCCCAGATCCCCAAGATCACAAGACCTCTGCTCCAGATGTTATCTCTAAAGGACGCCAAAGCAGTAATAGAGGAGGGTGGATGCACCATCTGGGGGCAACTTCCGGATATTCCGTATAAATCTGACAAGTTTCGTTTAAGGTTTACTTCAAGTGCTCAGAAGGCCGTGCGTCGTGCCCGTGCTGGGGGGCCACCCTTGAAGATTAGCAACCAAGAGGTCAGTGTGGTAGGAGATGGTGAAGAGGATTGCAACTTTGAGGATTTGATATTTCCTACTATCAACGGAGGACTTTGCAATTGGGAAGCCAGAGACTTTGTCCCAATAACTTTCATCCCTCAGTAATTTATCTTTTACATTTCTGTTGGACTTGTAAACAATTCGCACATTTAAAACCTTGTGTCTTGCCCGGGGCACAATGGTCCATTTGTAAGGGTTTTCATTTCATCTTCATATGACATTCAATGAATCATGGACGTTTTTCACATACAAACTTTTTGTGCTCATTGTTTTTATTTTACATTTTATTTTTAAAGATGACTATACCCTTACACACACCCACACTCACAAATGCAGGTACCCTTCCATTCCGGATCTCATGGGTAACGATACTGCTATGGCCTTTTGTGACTCTGAGGATCTAATCTACCAAGCCGAAGACGAAGGTGAGGAAGATTGTGAAGTACCAGGGGAATTGGCCAGACTACTACAACAAGAGGAAAAAGCTATTCAACCTCATGAGGAACCGGTGGATACAATCAACTTAGGTACCGAGGAGGATAAAAAAGAAATCAAAGTGGGTGCCAATCTAGAGCCGAGTGTCAAGGAGCGTCTGATTCGGCTGTTGCATGATTATGTTGAGATCTTTGCCTGGTCATATGAAGACATGCCTGGACTTGATACAAATATCGTGGTACATCGTATACCAACAAGAGAAGACTGTCCACCAATAAAACAAAAAGTCCTCCGCATGAGACCTGATATGTCAGAGAAGATAAAAGCGGAAGTCATGAAACAATTTAATGCCGGATTCTTGGCTGTCACTTCCTATCCCCAATGGGTTGCCAACATTGATCCCGTGCCTAAGAAGGACGGCAAAGTACGAATGTGTATGGACTATAGAGATTTGAATAGGGCCAGCCCTAAAGATGATTTTCCACTTCCCCACATCGATATCCTGGTTGACAATACGGCCCAACACAAAGTGTTTTCCTTCATGGACGGATTCTCAGGTTACAACCAAATCAAAATGGCACCTGAGGGCATGGAGAAAACTACATTTGTCACACAGTGGGGCACATTCTGCTACAAAGTGATGCCATTTAGACTGAAGAATGTTGGGGCAACCTATCAGCGCACCATGGTAGCTTTGTTTCATGACATGATACATCATGAAATAGAGGTCTACGTAGACGATATGATAGCCCAATCACAGACATAAGAAGAGCACCTTGATCACTTGCAAAAGTTGTTTGAGAGGTTGAAGAAGTATAAGCTAAGGTTGAACCCAAACAAGTGCACATTCGGAGTACGGTCCGGTAAACTCTTAGGTTTCGTCGTCAGTAACAAAGGTATTGAGGTCGACCCTGCCAAGGTTAAAGCGATACAAGAAATACCCGCTCCTCGTACTGAGAAGGAAGTCAGAGGATTCTTGGGACGCCTGAACTATATTGCCAGGTTCATTTCTCACCTAACAGCTACTTGTGAGCCAATCTTCAAACTATTGAAGAAAGATCAAGTAGTCAGATGTAATGATGAATGCCAGACTGCTTTCGAAAAAATCAAAGAGTACCTACAAAAGCCTCATGTTTTGATGCCACCAGTCAAGGGAAGACCACTGATCATGTATCTGACTGTTTTAGAAAACTCAATGGGGTGTGTATTGGGGCAGCATGACGAGTCTGGCCGAAAAGAGCACGCTATTTACTATCTGAGCAAAAAGTTTACCGACTGTGAAACTAGATACTCACTGCTCGAGAAAACTTGTTGCGTTCTGGCATGGGTTGCTCACCGGCTAAGACAGTATATGCTGACTCATACTACCTTGTTGATATCTAAGATGGATCCGATAAAATACATCTTTGAAAAGCCTGCTCTGTCTGGGAGGATAGCTAGATGGCAGATGATCCTAACAGAATATGACATACAATATACTACCCAGAAAGCTATAAAGGGCAGTGTATTGGCTGATCACTTTGCTCACCAAGCTGTAGAAGATTATCAGTCCATGAAGTTTGAATTCCTGGATGAAGACATCATGATATTAGACAACTGTGAAGAAATCAGGCCATACGACGGACCTGAACAAGGATCCCGATGGACCCTATTCTTTGATGGGGCATACAATGCACTTGGTAATGGTATCAGCGCTATACTCATATCTCCATAAGGGTATAATACTCCCTTTACTGTCATACTTTGCTTCAATTATACAAACAACATGGTGGAGTACGAAGCATGCATCTTTGGTCTCAGAGCCGCCATAGACTTAGGAATCAAATCTTTATATGTATTAAGAGATTCAGCTTTAGTCATCAGTCAGATCAAAGGGGAGTGGGACACTAAGCACCCAAACCTTATCCCTTACAAAGAACATGTTTTGACATTGCTACCACATTTTGAGAAGATTACCTTCGAGCATTTCCCGCGAGAAGAAAATCAGCTAGCAGACGCTCTAGCCATAATGTCATCTTTGTTTAAACTTAATTGGGATAACGAGGCTCCCCAGATCACCATCGAACTAATGGATGGACCGGAACATTGTCACGAGATTAATACTGAAGAGGTAATGGACCAACCTTGGTTTCATGAAGTCAAGAGGTATCTCGAGGCTCAAGAATATCCAGAAGGAGCTTCAATCAATGATAAAAAGTTCTTAAGGAGATTCTCTGCTAAGTTCTTCCTTAGTAATGGCATCCTGTACAAACGCAATCATGACTCCTTCCTACTCCGGTGTATGGATAAGATTGAGGCGGAAAAGATTATGGCTGAATTACACGAAGGTAATTTTGGCACTCACTCCAATGGGCATACGATGGCGAAGAAAATCCTACGGGCAGGCTATTACTGGTCTACCATGGAAGCAGATTGCTATCAACACTCTTGGACCTGTCATAAGTGTCAAATTTATGCTGACAAGGTACACGTACCTCCGGTTCCTCTGAATGTCTTGACGGCTTCTTGGCCCATTGCTATGTGAGGAATTGACATGATTGGGGAGATCAAGCCGACAACCTCCAATGGACACCGTTTCATCGTAGTGGCCATTGACTATTTTACTAAATGGGTCGAAGCAACTTCCTTTGCTTCCGTTACTAAGAATGTTATTGCCCGCTTCATCAAGCAAAATCTCATTTGCCGATACGGTATCCCAGAAAGGATCATCACTAACAATGGTACAAATCTTAACAATACTATGATCACCGCCTTGTGCGAGCAATTCAAGATTCAGCATCACAATTCTTCCCCCTATCGGCCAAAGATGAATGGTGCTGTCGAAGCTGCAAATAAAAACATTAAAAAGATCATACAAAAGATGACAGTCACATACAAAGACTGGCATGAGATGCTACCATTCGCTCTCCACGGATATCGTACCACGACTCGCACATCAACTGGGGCAACACCATATTCTTTGGTATATGGCATGGAGGATGTCTTGCCTATTGAGGTTCAGATCCCCTCTCTAACGATTATGAAGGACGCAGGTTTAAGTGAAGACGATTGAATCCAGACTCGACTTGATCAACTGAACTTAATTGATGAAAAGAGACTTACTATTGTTTGCCATGGTCAGATGTATCAAAAACGGATGATCAAGGTTTTCAACAAGAAGGTAAGACGCCAAGTATATCAAGTTGGGGATCTGGTGAACAAACGTATCATCTTGCCACAAAGTGATCCCAAGGGAAAATAGACTTCTACCTATGAAGGACCATTTGCAATCAAGAATATATTCTCCGGTGGGGCAATGATCTTGACCACCATGGATGGTGACGATCTGCCACACCCTGCGAACGCGGACATAGTCAAAAGATACTACGCATAAGAGACCCGCTAGCTTGACATACCTAGGCAAAACAAGGGCATCCTGGCAAACCAAAAAGGTTTGAGCAAAAATTAGGGATAAAATTAAAAAAAATCTGTACACCCGGCAAGTTGAAAACCCGAAAGGGCGACTTGGCAAAAAAGGGTTTCTCGGTGGACTGAAAACCTGAAAGGGTGATCCAGGAAAAAGTTAGGGAATTAAAGCGTATGACTATGTCTCGTCGGATCACTTTGCGGACAACCTCTTGACTTCCACTGACAAACTCGTAGTTTCTGATCAATTCAATCATCTTTAGACGAAGCAACAAATATACAAGATATTCGGAGATATGAAGGATATAGCAGAGTGGGAACCCCATGGGATTATTACACATAGCTATCTTTCTTTGTATAAATTTTTCTTGTTTTATGGCACCATTCTCTTACTAGAATGTTTGTCTCCTTTGTACAAAATACTTATTCAAAGTCAATACAAAGATCCCCCTTTGAAAGTGCAAAAACTATTTGTCCTTTCTTTAAGATTGTTTGTTTTCAAAAACGTCCAATGATTCATTGATGAACATATGCATTTGAACATAATTATTATTTACAAATAAACAAAATGAGAAAGACAATTACTGATAGGTTGAAAGGACAGGAAAACGTCTATAGGCCATTCCATAAGTAATCCCCAGCGGAACAAATTTCAATTTATTAATCCCCGGTAGAAATCGTCAAATTTCTCAGGATTTCCCAAAGCAGATCTTACAAACAGTACATGGCATTACACTCATAACATAATTTACTTCTCTCAACAAGAGTTCGTCAGTACTTCAACTTCAAGACATGAAAATTCAGCTTACCCTCAGCAGCATTCGAGGATTTATTTTCCTCAATCGCACAACAATACGGCAAATCCACTTACATGCACATACATTACATCCACATATCATAAACATTGATAAAGCAAATACATTGCATCATACATTTCATGCAACATAACTTTGTATTTCAGCTAACATTTCACCCTTTTCAAGATAAGTTTGACAAATATCATTAACAATATGCAATCATGATATAGTTCAGATACGCTCCAAACGTGGATGCCATTCTGACACTCATTCAGATTTCAAGTTCAAATTCAGTTCGGATACGCTCCAGACAGGGATGCCATTCTGATACTCATTCAGATTTCAAATTCAGATACAGTTCAGATACGCCCCAAACACGGATGCCATTCTGATACTCATTCAAATTTCAAATTCAGATATAGTTCAGATACGCTCTTGACACGGATGCCATTCTGATACTCATTCAGATTTAGTCTCTAGATACAACTCAGATACGCTCCAGACGTGGATGCCATTCTGATATTTATTCTTTCAGCTAACAAATTACGATTCAACAAACATTCTTGGATGGAATCTACAAGCCCATCTCCAACAAGATTCTATCACTTCTCCAAATGACATCTCTCATCCCATTCCCTCAACTACACATCATCGAGTGCAAATTTCTAGGCACCCTAGTGTCCAATCATTCTTTCACCTTCAAGTCACGAATGGCAAAACTCGCCAATCTAACTCTTCAGGTTTAAGAAGATTGAACAGGGGCAGCTGTTGTACCCCAAAATTTGCCCTCTCATTTATCAAGACTTTTCTCACAATATTTCTTTGACTCAAAACTAGATTAGGGTTTGATCAGCTCAAGACATCTCATCTTACACTGTTGATCCAAAATTAGGGTTTGAGTTTGCACAAGGATTTTTGGACTATAAATGCTTCATATTACTTTCAAGTATCATCATGGACCCCTAAGATTACTCATGTCAAGTTTCAAGCCTTGAACCACATTTTTGATCAGTCAATTGGATAGTTGACCTAAAAAATCAACTGTATTGGGAAAAAGTCAACCATGGCCAATTTACAGCCAAATTTCATAATTTTTTTATCAACATCAACATTCTAGACTCATATGTATCATTTGATCAAGTTTGGATTACAATTCCTCAAGAAATTTGATCAAATCATCAAAAGGGCAAAATGGTCAAAATTAGGGTTTTGACTGAGAAAGGGCAATTTCTGATTTTTGACCAAGAAAATGACCAATTGATTTGAAGCATGATTCCAAGGATTTAATTTCATCATCTTTACCTAATTACATGGTTCAAAATATTGCAAAATCCATTGGATAGACAAATGAAATTTATAGTCAACTGATCAAAAGTCAATTGTATACTGAAAAGTCAAACTTTGACTTTTTGGTCAAAATCAAATGCCAAGGGTCACAATTCATCAAAACATGTCAAAATGTGAAATTTGTTCATCAAGAAATCAAGGATTGAAGATTAGGTTTTAAAATTGGAAATTTTCTTAACTTAGAAATTTTTCTAAGTATAGAAAATTTCTTATTTTTTCTCAACTTTAAGCCATTTTTTCACCATGATACAAGATGGTTAAAGGAAAGTTCCCAACATGAAAGTTGTAGATCTCCATGAAATCTACAACTTTTCTTCACACATTTTCCCCTAAAGATGCTTTGATATCAAGATATAATTTTATGAATACATGCTCATGAACTAAATAACCTTAGTGAAATTTTGCCCTAATTTAGGCAGGTTTTGGACCCAACTTCATGGAAATTTTTCACCTAGTTCCAAGAGGAATATTGAAATGCATTTCAAAGATGAGTTATAGATCACATTGCAAGCTTTACAAAATATCCAAGAACTCCTTGAGATAATTTTTGAGTGAGGAGAATCGAATAGATGAAGTTAGCAATTTCTCACTTTATTTTCAAGCCATTTCATGAAGAACAAAGTTCAAATCAGTACCTATGCTGCCTAATCCATGCTTTACAGGTTCCAAACTTATTTCTTACTCCATAATTTAATGCTTATTCAATTTACAAAGCTTTAATCCAAGCCCTAGAGTCTTTATCCAAGTTGTAATTCCATAAATGGCACAAAGTTGCCATTGCCATTTTGGAAAAGGTTCACTTTTGCAACTTTACAAATCTTGAGCATTGAACTTGTCTTCTCTGCACACACAAGTACTACAGATCTAAGGCAACTTGTATAGATCTCATACAAACTCTAAGCAAGCCAGTACAAGCATGTGAAGACTTGTCCCTTCACTTTGCTTCAAAAGCAAGAAAGTGTGCAAAAAGGCTAGAACAAAGAAATCTGTTGGAGAGCTGACTTGAAACCTTTTACATACTAATACACAAACACATTACAACTAGAAACACAATTGCTAAAGGCCTGAAACATAAAAACACTCCATATCACCAAAAACTGTCAAAACTTGCAGTTTTTGCATAAGCATAGCAATCCATCATTTGGCTCGTGTGTTTCAAGTTTTAACCATCAAAACACTTTACCTACTTGATATCTAAGTAATCCAGACATTCATCCCTGCACTGGAACACCTCCTTCTTCATCTGCCATTTTTGTTTTCAAAGCTTGCAGGTTGACTTGGATAGAGTGTTCCAGACATTTCCAAAGCAAGGCAAGGGTTGGAGCACACTCAGGGAAGTTCACGTAAGCTAAAGCAAACTTTAGGCCTTCCTAAATCTCACTCAAACTCCATTCACGATCTCAGCTGAAAGAGGTAAAAATCTCAACTTCTATCTCTTCATACAGGCATGCATTGGCCACGATTTGTGAATAAACAATGTAGACCTCATTGCTACGAAGCTGTACATATATATATCTTGCATTTATTTGGCCTAAGTTGAGAGAATTTTGAAGTTCAAATTCCTGTAAAAATTAGGTTTAAATTTAGGGCTTTTAAAATTCATTTTGATCTTTGATTGTTAGCTTACATGATTTACATGGTTAGAATCGTGAGATAAAATGCTACAATATTCATGTTATAAGTTTCCATTTTTATTTAGGGATGAGAAAGTTATAGAGCTTCTGGCTGGCTAGAGGAAGAAGATGAAGTACAGGGCAAGGACCTTGTTTGTGTTATGTTGTTTTTATTTCACATTAATCAACGGATGTATAGCCACCCCAGTGGCAAGGTAGCGCGCTGGTGAGGCCCAGGTCGTGGGTTCGAACCTTGGCGCTACCTTTTGTTTTTTCATACTTTCCATTTTTCATTTTTTGGCTGTTTTGCAGGGTCGGGCTTCAATGTTGGGCCTAACATTTTTTCTAACATAACACCATTTGATTTCGCAGGACACCCCCCTGGCCCAACTATTTTCACATATTTTATTTATTTATTTTTATTTCCATTTTTGTTTATTAAATATTTTCTTTAATACATAAAAATCATAAAAAATATAAATTTGATAATATTGCATTTTTATTTTATTTTATTTTTATTTTTCACATAAAAAATATATTTTATCTTCAATATATACTAACTATCTTTCTTAAGTAAATTTGTAAAAAATAAACTTAGATATATTATTATCTTTTCTTTTATATTCACATATATACTTGTAAAAATTTATTTTAACATATAAAAACTAAATATTTTCATACAATATTATCTATTATTTTTAATACAAAGAATACACAAAAAATAATACATGAGAACCTTATTTTCTTTCAAACTAGAAACTAGGGTTAACCTTTTAAAAAAGATATAATTTCTTTTATACCGTGGATTCAATATTACAAAAATGTCCATATTACGCATGTAAGGTGTCTTGGCAAAAACAAACAAATACAAGATCATAGTCCCTCGATGACGCTATTCAAAGTTGCATTACAAAATGATCTTGGTCCCTCAAAAATGCTAAGATACTTTTCAATATTGCTAATCATGGTTATATGATGAACCACACCCGTCCCGTTTACATCCAAAGATAGGGTTGCTTACCAAATCAATGGTAAGACAATAATGTCAAAGGAATAGAAAATACACAAGAAAAACATTTGAGTAGGTAGATTACTTCTAGTTACTTGCTCTATTTCCAAATAACTATCCTTGCTATTTTCAAAACAAACACACATTTCCAAACCTTTTACAAACATTGAAAACATTTTCAAAAAGACAAACATCTTTGTATACATTCTTACGAACAAGAATCATTATAAAGATTGCCTAAACGAATGGCCTCTTTTAAAAAATACTTTCAATCCCACACTAAACACATTTTCAAACAACAAAAGCAAGTGATCTAGCAAGTAACTAAGAGCCCATGGAAAACCATGGATGAAAAGGGTGATAATACCTTCCCTTTTCATAATCTACCCCCCAAACTCAAGAAACAATCTCAAAGGTCTTTCCTGTGCTTTTTCACCTTTCCTTTTGGATAAAAGAAAATTCGGTGGCGACTCTTGCTAACTGCAACATTTGCGATAAAACGCAAAACCCTCAAGTCAGTTCTCCCACCGTATCACACAGCCTAACAGCTGATAATGGCTTGGGATTTTCAGATGTTGACTTAACACCTCTCGGGAAGAATCACAATAAAGCTTTACATGTTTCTGTCGAGTGCAAAGGGACTACCTTAGCACATATGCTAGTTGACACTGGTTCTTCTCTGAATGTATTACCCAAGGGGGCATTAAACCGTCTAGATTGTGAGGGTTTAGTCTTGAAGCCAAGTGATATCATTGTAAGGGCATTTGACATATCAAAGAGGACTGTTCATGGGGAGGTAGATCTTCCAATCAAAGTGGGCTCCCAAATCTTCAACTCCATCTTCTATATTATGCATATTCGTCCTGCCTATTCTTGTCTGTTAGGTTGCCCGTGGATCCATAAAGTTGGGGCAGTAACCTCAACCCTCCACCAGAAACTCAAATATCCAGTCAAGTTTAGAATAGTCACCGTATGTGGAGAATAAGAGTTTATGGTGAGCCACCTTAACTCTTTCAAGTACGTAGAGATGGATGGAGAATTCATTTAGACCCCGTGTCAAGCCTTTTAGGTTGTACCACTGATGGTTGTTGCTACCAAATGTTCTTCTGATGAGTCTAAAGCTGTTAAGGCCACACCAAATATGGTTTCAGTCAAGGATGCCCGTGCGACAATTGAAGAAGGAAACTATGATACTTGGGGGAAACTCCTCGATATCCCGTTTAAAGTGGACAAGTTTTGTTTGGGATTCACCGTCAAAGCTCAGAAGGAAGTGAGGCGTGCTCCTGATGGAAAGCCACCTCTCCGCATTGGAAGCCATGAAGCCAACGCCATGGGTGATTCTGATGAAGAAGCTGCATTTGAAGATTGGGTATATCCAACTACAACGAAGCTAAAGAATTGGAATACAAAGGACTTTGTGCCCATCTCCTTCATTGAGGAGTAATCTACTTGTTATTGCTTTTCTTTCAATTTAAGAACTTGTTATCTGTAATATTTTAACAATGACTTTTAAGCCATGTGCCTGGCCTGGGGAACTTTGGTCCATTTGTCAAGGGTTTTATTTATGTTCATCTAATAATATGATCATTCAGTACATTGGACACTTTTGCATTCAAATATTTGTGTTCATTGTCTTTCCTTTCTTGCAAATACATTTTTTTTAAAATAGCCATGTATCTTACATGCACACACACACACACACTCTTGCATGTCCACATCCACTCTAGATCCTATTACCAATGACTCTACTATTGTCGACTATGACTTTGAATGTCCTATCAATCAAGCTAAAGACGAAGGGAGGGAAGATTGTGACATACCGGGAGAGCTAGCCAGACTTCTATTGCAAGAGGAAAAAGCTATTCAACCGCACAAAGAGTCAGTTGAAGTCATCAATCTGGTTACTGAAGCAGATAAGAAGGAAATCAAGATCGACGCTAACTTGGAAAGTAGTGTCAAGAGAAGGTTGGTTCATATGTTGCATGATTATATGGAAGTATTTGCTTGGTCTTATGAAGATATGCCTGGGTTGGATACCGACATCGTAGTTCATCATCTGCCGACAAGAGAAGACTTCCCTCCTGTTAAACAAATGATTCATCGCATGAGGCCTGATATGTCTGAAAAGATCAAAGCTAAAGTGATGAAACAATTTGATGCAGGGTTCCTAGCCGTGACATCATATCCTCAATGGGTTACCAATGTGGTGCCAGTGCCAAAGAAAGACGGGAAAGTTCACATGTGTGTAGACTATAGGGATCTGAATAGGGCGAGCCCCAAAGATGACTTTCCTCTACCACACATTAACGTCTTAGTTGATAATATTGCTTAGCATACAGTCTTCTTTCATGGATGGCTTCTCAGGCTATAATCAAATAAGGATGGTGTGATACGATGGGAATAACTGATTGTTTTTTGAATGCTGGTTTGCGTTTTGCGTTTTGTTTTTGCAAAATGTCGCGGTAAGCAAGAGTCGCCACCGAATTTTATTTTATCCAACAAGGAAAGGGAAAAAGCACAGAAAAATTCCTTTTTCGAGATATTTCTGAGTACGGGGGGTAGATTATAGAAAGGGGAGGTATTAGCACCCTTTCTATCCGTAGTTATCTACGGGCTCTTAGGTACTTGCTCATCATTTTCAAAATTGTTTTCTTTGTGCTTGTGGGTTTTGAAAAGTTTTTGTTTTAACTTCGGTTTAACTCTTGCTTCTGTCTTCAAGAGTGTAATGAAGTGTTTTTGAAAACTTGTTTGTAAAAGGAGTGTAAGTGTGAGAAAAAATTTTGTTTTGGGATGAGCAAGTATCTAAGAACTAATCTACCTACTCGAAAAAGGAATTGTTCTATGCTAATTTCCTTTAGACAATGCTATCCCACTATCAGTGAGTAGGTAGCATCATCGTTGGAGTTTGAGGGTCAATTCGAAAGAGGGACATACAGTCACTAAAGCAATGTTAGGACGTCTTAGTGGTAACCCTAATGTCTTAGATCATGTATTCCAGGCAATAATATTCGAGGCAACCATTTCGAGGCAACTATGATCTTTTAGACAAGAGGGCGACCTCTAAAATAACCTATACTTAATGACCGTTTACAAAGGCAACCAAGTGGGGTGTACCCTAGGAGTGCGCATGTGCGAGTGTGTTGATTTCAGTTATTTTTATCTTTGCACATGTTTAGGGTGATCTAACCGTTTTAAAATTAGACATTCATTCTTGTCATGTAAACCCTATTATCAAACATCTAGCAGTTGTATATTTTGCAGAAATTAAAGGTGCGGAATTTAAACTAAATTATTACAAGGCGTTGGGTATTTACATCGCCAAAAACAACCCTTTGAAATTTAAAAGCGGAAAAATAAATAAATGTCCTAATTAATTATTACAAGCCAGGAGCAAATACAATAATTGGATAAATAAAGCGCGCGATGCGAAATTAAATCGAATGTGAAATTAGGGTTTTGACCCTTTTAATTAAAAGAAAATATTTTTGGTTGTTTTTATTTTTAAGAAAAGAAATTAAATCCTAAAATTAAATGCTAAATTAATTATTAAATAAATTAATTAATGAAAAATATTAAATGACATATTTTTTGGAGTTTTGTTAATTTAGGAAAGAAAATAAAATAATTAAATTAGGGTGAAAACCTATTAATTCTAATTAATTTTAAATATTTACCAAATAAATGAAAGTTATCTAAAATTAATATCCTAATTAATTTAGTTAATATTTATTAATAAAGAATAAAATTCTGAAATTTAATTTGGGTAAAAAAATATTTTTGTGATTTTTTTGATAAAAAGAAATTAATTTATTGGTTAGTAATTAATTAAACAAAAGGAAATAATTAAATTAAATATAGAGAATAAAATAAAAAAGAAAGAGATTGGGCCTGATTGGAGGGTGTGTGAATACAGTTTTTTTCTGGCCCATTGGTGAGGTCCGTTTGACTTTTTGTAATCCAGTGCACGTGCGTTTGACTGGCCTTTTGGTACACCTTCAATGGTGGCCACCAGATCTGGCCATCTGGCGTGCTGGATGATGAGTGTCCATGGTGGAAGCTTGGCTTGAGTACGCACATAATTATCTGAAAACAAATGTTATGGAGAAAAGTAGGGGGACCTGGGATTCGAACCCAGGCCCCAAGGCAAATTCCAATGGCCTGTGACCAGCTGAGCTGCTGGTTGTCTTTGTACATAGGCTAAGCATTAATTATAATATATAAAAAAAACGTTAGTGGACAAAAGCAAAAAAATGTGCGCTTCGTTCAAACCAACCAATGGGATCTGGCCACGCCTTCATCCCTGTCATGGCACCGTTGCTAAAAGTCCAAACGCCTATACCTACGGACAAATGTCCGTCGCTACAAGCCTGTCCACTCTCCAAATCTCGTACAGGCCATGTAAATGAATTCTAGTACCATGGTTGAGTTCGTCTCATCCACCTGATTGCAACCATGCCCATTACTAGGGCAATTTATTCCTGAAAATGAAAACCCTAAAAAACTCCAAGAAACCCTAACCATGGTGATTCACGATACAAGTCATATAAATGAAATTGGCTATTGGCAAAAGCTTGCAAACATCATGGTGATCAAGAATATGCAATTGTTTTACATTATAGATGCAAGAATAATGTTAATCGAATTCAAGAAAATGGTGGTTCCGTGGACGACTTACAGTGCATTGGAGGGCTTGAAAATGCGTGGTTTTGCTTGCTTTAGGTTCCTGAGATTGCCAGGAAGAGATTGAGACACGTACCAAGCCTTGAGGATGCCTCTAACCTCTGTTTCGATCTCACACTTTTTGCTTGTTTTTGCAAATTTGGTTATTGCCCAATGCTTGATCTCCAACCTCCATTCTGATTTGTCTCGCCTCCTTATGTATTGTACAATGCATTAGGGTTGCAAATTGTGTCCAAATCCCTCTCCATCAATGATTTTGATATTGATTTGATTCTTCTTTAACAATCTTCCAAATTTGGTCCAAATCCAATCTCCTTGTACACAATTGCCTTGATACGATTTTGATTGCCTTGCTAGCTGTATTTAGAGCCTGAAACAATCACAAAATCCTTGTTATCAATGCTTTTGGATTTTATTTGATTTTATTTGATTTAAATCAAATTAATTAAAATAAAAATCAAAATAATTAATAAAAATATGACATGGACACATGGCCAAGTCTAGATCACGTGGGAAATAATGCCAACTCAAAACAAGTGAAAAAGAATGGGCCCATTTTGGCAAAATTTGAAGTTTTGGGGATAGTTGACTTTTGGTAATTTTGCAAAAAAGTCCAACTTCAACAATGCATAACTTCCTCAATTTTGACTCTTTGGAGGTTTTATTTGACTTTTTAGAAATCTTTATATGTCCTATAACCAACCCTTTTTGTCTCATCTCAATTTGATATTCCATGCTCATGTATGAAGCTTTGACAAAAAAAGGTGTTTTTGTTGACTTTTCAAAATGACCTATAATGTCCAAAATCATAACTTCTTGTGAGTGTATTTTTTGATATTGGGAGATGAATATGGATTATAGGGAATTGCATCCTCTTTAAAATGAGCTTTGGATGGGTCATTTCTCATAAAGTATGAGAAAGTTATGCTTGGTCAAAGTTGGGTTGACTTTTCCTACAAAACCCTAATTTAGCAACTTTTGAATCTTGATGAATTATGAGCAATCCTTGATGAATCATGATCAACCCTTGATAAAATGATGAAAAAAACTTCAAAATGAGAATGTTGACCAAAAATCTTGGAGTTTGACTGTATGTAGGTCACAATTGACTTTTGCCCTATCACAATCGATTTTGGGACCTTTGAGCAATTTGACTGAGCAAAATTCCTCTGCAAGGCTTGAAACTTGACATGGATGATCTTGAGAACATATTAGAAAAATGTTGAGAATTTGGGCCACTTGGACTCAAGGATCTTAATGCAACATGAAACCCTAATTTGAGGTAGAATGCCTTAGGAGAGAGCTTGTCTGGCCAACCCTTGGACTACCTTGAGCAACTTGGGGATCTTTCTTGAAATGTTTTGAGAAATATGAGGGGGCAAATTTTTGGGTACAACAGCTGCCCCTGTTCAATCTTCTTAAACTTGAGGATGCAGATTGGCTTTCGTGCCTTTCGTAATCCGAAGGTGGAAGTGGATTGAACACTAGAGTGCCCAAAAATTCGCACTCGCATGAGGTGGTAATTTTCTTGTGATGCCGGGAATGGGCTTATAGATGCCATTTGGAAGAGTGTCAATCGCATAAGAGATTCCTTAGCGAGAGCTTGTATACCTGTCGTTGAGGAAGATTCCGCTGGGGAAGTCTGATCTTTGTTGAGAGAAGTAGAATTTTAGGAGCTTTGGTCGTCTGTCATTCTGCTGGTGAGTCGTCTTTGTTGATATTTAGGAACTTCAATTGTCCGTACTCAACTAGGGAATCAACTTTGCTGAGATTTAGGAGCTCTTCCGTAATTCAACTATTTTGCTGAGATTTAGGAGCTCATCCGTAATTCAACTGAGGAAATATTTTTGTCGAGATTTAGGAACTTGTCCGTAATTCGACTAAAGAAACATCTTCGCTGAGATTTAGGAACTCGTCCGTAATTCAACTAAGAAACCATCTCTGCTGAGATTTAGGAACTTGTCCGTAATTCAACTAAGAAACCATCTCTGCTAAGATTTAGGAACTCGTCCGTAATTCAACTAAGAAACCATCTCTGCTGAGATTTAGGAACTCGTCCGTAATTCAACTAAGAAACCATCTCTGCTGAGATTTAGGAACTTGTCCGTAATTCAACTAAGAAACCATCTTTGCTGAGATTTAGGAACTCGTCCGTAATTCAACTAAGAAACCATCTCTGCTTAGATTTAGGAACTCGTCCGTAATTCAACTGAGGAAAGATTTGTCGAGATTTAGGAACTTGCCCGTAATTCAATTGAGGAAACATCTTCACTGAGATTTAGGAGCTCGTCTGTAATTCAACTAAGAAACCATCTATGCTGAGATTTAGGAACTTGTTCGTAATTCAACTGAGGAAACATCTTTGTCGAGATTTAGGAACTTGTCCGTAATTCGACTGAAGAAACTTCTTCGCTGAGATTTAGGAGCTCGTCCGTAATTCAACTAAGAAACCATCTCTGCTGAGATTTAGGAACTCGTCCGTAATTCAACTGAGGAAAGATTTGTCGAGATTTAGAAACTTGCCCATAATTCGACTGAGGAAATAACTTCGTTGGGATTTAGGAACTTGTCCGTAATTCAACTTGGGTAATATCTGCTGAGATTTAGGAGCTCGTCCGTAATTCAACAACTTCGCTGAGATTTAGGAGCTTGTCCGTAATTCAACTACTTTGCTGAGATTTAGGAACATCGTCCGTAATTCAACTGGAGTAAAAGCTTTGTTGAGATTTAGGAAATTATCCGTAGTTCAACTGGGGTAATATCTGCTGAGATTTAGGAACTTGTCCGTAATTCAACTGATGAAATATCTGTCGAGATTTAGGAACTCATTCGTAATTTGACTGAGGTAGAAGCTTCATAGCTTGAACTTTGTGAGAATTTAACCGTATCCTTCCTGAAAGATAAATGTTAGTTGTATGTAATGCATGATATGTATCGAGCAATGATGCTCTCAAAAATAAATGAGATTGTGTCGTATGATGCGTATGCATGTCATGATGCATGAAAATGTGATGTTTTGAGTTGGGGAAAATAAATCCCGGATAGCTACTGGAGAAAAGAGTTGAATTCTTTGTTTCTGCCGGAGATAGTGAACAACGATGATTGTGAGAATAAACCCGCAGGAGAAGATAATTCCGCTGGGGAATAAACTGATGAGAGAATGACTCTGTGGGGAAGAGATGCTCTGTTGAGGATTCCGCTGATTTGGAGCAATAACCTCGGTCGGGGATGAATTACCACTGCTGGTGATAATGAATCTTGTTGGGGATTGAATTCCTATTTTGTAAAAGGAAAGAACTCCGCTGGGGATGATTTTCCAATATCGACCTTACTGGGGATAACCCTTTTAGACTTTACTGGGGATGATCTTCCAGAGGATACTGGGGATGATTCTTCAAACTCCACTGGGGATATTTTTATACTCCGCTGGAAATGATAAGACTTTTTAGTGCTGATGGTAGATAAACTCTGCTTGGGGAGAATATTACCGATTCATTCACAATTGCGAGTCTCGGCTGGGGAGAGTTAGCACCGCTGTCTTTCTTTTACTCTGCGTGGAATGAATGTACTTTCAATTGTTTCCTCCAGCTAGGTCCATCCCTACACCTGGTGGACAGAGCAACCGTACGGCTTGGATATTTCTCGTTTGCCCCTTTTTCTGATATTACAAGTAATTGTCTTTTGTTTCGCATGTAAATATTTATGAGCAGCAATCAATGTCAAATGCATATATCAAAAATTGAACATTGGACGTTCTTTGCAAAACAAAACAGAAAAAGGAAAACAATTTGAAGTTTATTTGTGAAAATGACTTGTATTGATTTTTGAAGTTAGCCTGTAAATAAGCATTTTTGTACAAGAGGCTGACGTCCTAGTAAGAGAATGCTGCCGAACAAATAGAATTTATACAATTTATGAAAAACAAAGAAAAACAGCTATGTGAATAATCCCACTGGGTTCCAACTCTGCTATTTCCTTTATGTCCTCGAGCATCTCATCACTTTGCTTCTTGGTTGAAGGTAGATCAGATTGATTAGTGTCTTCCGAGCTTGATAATCGATACCGGAGTCTGGTTGCAAGGTGATCCAATGAGACATAGTGTTATGCTTTAATCCCTAATTTTTTCCTGGACCTCCCTTTCGGGTTTTCAGTCCACCAGGATAACCTTTTTTTCCCAAGCCGCCTTTTGAGGTTTTCGACTTGCCGGGTGTACAGATTTTTTCATTTTCATCCCTTATTTTTGCCCGAACCCTTTTGGTTAGCCGGGAAGCCCTTATTTTTGCCTAGGCCAGTCAACCTAGCGGGTCTTTGATTATGCGTAGTATTTTTTCACTATGTCTGCATTGACGGGATGAGGAAGGTCGTTACCATCCATGGTGGTTAGAATCATAGCTCCTCCTGAGAAAATGTTCTTAACCACAAATGGCCCTTCTTAAGTAGGGGTCCATTTGCCCCTGGGATCACCTTGTGGTAGGATGATGGGTTTAATCACCAGATCCCCGACTTGATACTCTTGTCGTCTTACTTTCTTGTTAAATGCCTTGATCATCCGCTTTTGATACATCTGACCATGACAAATAGCAGTAAGCCTCTTTTCATCGATCAAGTTCAGCTGATCAAGCCGGGTCTGAGTCCAGTCATCTTCGTTCAAACCTGCATCCTTCATAATCCAAAGAGAGGGTATCTGAACTTCAATGGGCAAGACGGCCTCCATACCATATACCAAGGAATAGGGTGTTGCCCCTGTTGACGTCCGTGCTGTAGTACGGTACCCATAAAGAGAAAAAGGTAACATCTCGTGCCAGTCTTAGTATGTCACCGTCATCTTCTGCACAATCTTCTTGATGTTCTTATTAGCCTCTTCTACAGCCCCGTTTATCTTCAGCCGGTAGAGAGAAGAGTTATGATGTTGTATCTGAAACTGCTTGCAGAGCTCGGTGATCATCTTATTATTGAGATTTGTACCATTGTCCGTAATGATCCTCTCTGGTACACCATATCGACAAATCAGGTTGTGCCGAATTAACCGTGCCACGATGTTCTTGGTTACAGTAGCAAAGGAAGCTGCTTCAACCCACTTTGTAAAGTAATCAATAGCTACCAGGATGAAACGATGTTCGTTGGATGCAGTAGGTCTGATCTCGCCAATCATGCCGATGCCCCACATTGCAAAAGGCCAAGGAGTTGTCAAGATGTTCAGAGGTACTGGAGGTATGTGCACCTTATCAGCATAAACTTGACACTTATGACAAGTCCGAGAATGCTGATAATAGTCGGCTTCCATGGTGGACCAATAATATCCTGCCCGAAGGATCTTCTTTGCCATGGTGTATCCACTGGAATGAGTTCCGAAAGTACCTTCATGTAACTCTACCATAATCCTTTATTCCTCGTTCTTATCCACACATCGCAGTAAGGTTGAATCATGGTTACGCTTGTACAGGATACCATTACTGATGAAGAATTTCGCCGCGAATCTTCTCAGAAACTTCTTATCATTAACATATGCACCCTCGGGGTACTCCTGAGCTTCAAGATACCTCTTCACCTCATGAAACTAGGGTTTATCTGTTACCTCTTCAGTCTCAATGTCACAACAATGCGCAGGTTCGTCAAATCTCTCAATGGTAATCTGGGGAGCCTCGTTGTCCCATCTGACCTTGAACATAGAAGACATCGTAGCTAGCGCGTCCGTCAACTGATTCTCCTCTCTAGGGAAGTGTTCAAAGGTTATCTCTTCGAAGTGTGACAGCAAAGTCAACACATACTCCTTGTAAGGAATAAGATTAGGGTGTTTCGTATCCCACTCGCCTTTGATCTGACTGATCACGAGAGCGGAATCTCTGAAAACACTTAGAAACTTAATCCTTAGGTCAATAGCTGCTCGAAGACCCATGATGCACGCTTCATACTCCGCCATGTTGTTGGTGCAGTTGAAACATAGTCGGGCGGTGAACGGAGTATGAGAACCTTCATGAGATATGATCACGGCGCCAATGCCATTACCCAAAGCGTTTCAAGCTCCGTCAAAGTACATAGACCATCAGGATCCCTCCTCAAATCCTTCATCCGGTCTAGGTGTCTCACAGTCAGTTACCAACATGATGTTCTCATCCGGGAATTCAAAGTTCATAGACTGGTAATCGTCCACTGCCTGATGTGCTAAATGATCTGCCAACACACTTCCCTTGATTGCCTTTTGGGTCGTGTATTAGATGTCATACTCAGTCAAAATCATTTGCCATCTCGCTATTCTTCCGGACAAGGCAGGCTTCTCGAAAATATACTTGATTGGATCCATCTTTGATATCAACAGAGTGGTGTGAGTCAGCATATACTGTCTCAGTCGGCGAGTAGCCCATGCCAAAGCGCAACAAGTTTTCTCAAGCAACGAGTATCGGGTCTCGCAGTCGGTAAACTTTTTGCTAAGGTAATAAATAGCATGCTCTTTTCGGCCAGACTCGTCATGCTGCCCCAACACGCACCCCATTGAATTATCGAGTATTGTCAAGTATAAGATCAGAGGTATCCCTTCAACTGGAGGCATTAGAATAGGTGGCTCTTGGAGATATTCTTTGATCCTTTTGAAAGCGGCTTGACATTCATCGTTCCATCTTACCACTTGATCTTTCTTCAGTAACTTGAAGATTGGCTCACAAGTAGCAGTCCGGTGTGAGATGAATCGGGCAATGTAGTTCAGACGTCCCAGAAAGCCTCTGACTTCTTTTTCTGTTCAGGGAGTTGGCATTTCCTATATAGCCTTCACCTTTGCGGGATCCACTTGAATACCTTTATCACTTACGACGAAACCCAGCAGCTTACCAGACCTCACCCCGAAGGTGCACTTGTTCGGGTTTAACCTCATCATGTACAACTTCAACCTGTCAAAAAGCTTCTGAAGATGGTCAAGGTGTTCTTCCTCAGTCTGGGATCTTGCAATCATGTCATCAACATATACCTCAATCTCATGATGGATCATGTCGTGTAACAAAGCGACCATGGCGCGCTGATACGTTGCCCCAACATTCTTTAATTCAAAAGGCAGGACCTTGTAGCAAAAGGTACCCCATTTAGTAACAAAGGTTGTCTTCTCCATGTCTTCGGAAGCCATTTTAATCTGATTATAACTGGAGAAACCATCCATAAAAGAGAAGACCTTATGTTGTGCGGTGTTGTCAACCAGAACATCGATATGAGGCAGAGGGAAGTCATCCTTGGGGCTTGCCAGGTTCAGATCCCTATAGTCAACACACATTCGAACTTTACCATCCTTCTTCGGCACTGGAACCACGTTGGCCACCCACTGTGGGTAAGAAGTAACTGCTAGAAAACTGGCGTCAAACTGTTTCATAACTTCAACCTTGATTTTCTCAGACATCTCAGGGCGCATTCGGCGAACTTTCTGTTTTAATGGAGGACAATCTTCCTTGGTAGGAAATCGGTGAACCACGATATCAGTATCCAACCCAGGCATATCTTCATAAGACCATGCAAATATCTCAACATAGTCCCACAACATCTGAATCAGCCGTTGCTTAACACTAGACTCCAAATTTGAACCGATTTTGACCTCTTTCTTGTCTACCTCTATACCCAGATTTACTGTTTCCACTGGCTCTTCATGCAGCTGTATGGCCCTCTCTTCCTGAAGTAACAGTCTAGCAAGTTCACCAGGCACTTCGAAATCATCCTCACCTTCGTCCTCAGGTTGGTTGATCGGAGTTTCGAAGTCATAACTGACAGTAGCAGAGTCGTTATCAGTGGGATCCAGAGTGGATGTAGACCTGTATATGTGAGTGTGTGTAAAATAGCTGTTTTGCAAGATAAAAAGGAAAAACAAGGAGCGCAAAATTTGAATATGCAAGAAAACATCCAATACTTTTATTAATGATATATGGAAATGACACACATAAAGCCCTCACAAACAAAGCCACGGTGTCTCGGGTAAGGCACCAGGCCGTAAAGTTTAAAAATGGTCTGTTACAAATTCGAAACAAAAGTCTATTACTGTGTGATAAAAGAAATTGGCACGAAGTCCTTTGCTGTCCAGTTGCTTAGTCCGCCGTCGGTAGTCGGGTAGATCCAGCTATCAAACTCAGACTCTTCATCATCATCTTCGATCATATTCACTTCAAGATTAGTAATATGCAAGGGAGGTCTTCCAATCCGCACTCGCCGAACAACCCGTTGAGATTCTGCAGTGAAACCCAAACCAAACTTGTCCGTCTTATGTGCTAAGTCGGGGAGTTGGCCCCAATTTGCACACCCACCTTTCTCAATAACAGCCCGGGCATCCTTTAGGGAAGCCATCTTCATTGGAGGATCTTCAGTAATAGTTTCAGTTGATGCTAGCGTCTGGGGAACTTCTTCAAAATATTGAAACGGGGTCTCAATGAACTCCCCGTCCATCTCCACATACCGGAAAGAGTTGAGGTGGCTTATCATGTACTCCTCTTCTCCTTGTACCGTAACTATTTTCCCCTTCACTGGGTATTTCAGCATCTGGTGGAGCATAGAAGTTACTGCCCCAACTTTGTGGATCCACGGGTGACCCAACAAACAAGAATAAGATGGCCGAATTTCCATCACATAGAAGGTAGATGCGAAGATCTGAGAACCAACCTTAACTAGAATATCCACCTCTCTATGTACCATCCTTTTGGACCCGTCAAAGGCCCTAACCACAATGTTGCTTGGCTTCAGCACCAACCCTTCACAGTCTAACCGGTCTAACGCTTTTTTAGGTAAAACATTCAACGAGGATCCAATATCTACCAATATGTTAGCTAGAGTAGTACCCCTGCACTTAATGGAGACATGCAGGGCGTCATTGTGATTCTTCCCCTTAGCAATCAAGTCTGCATCGGAGAAACCCAACCCATTATCTGCTATCAGACTAGCCACGCAATCTTTGAATTGGTCAGCAGATGTCTCCTGCGGAACGTGCACAGTCTTCAGGAAAGCAATCAGAGCCTTATCATGGGCCTCTGAACACAACAATAAAGACAACATAGAGATATTTGACGGGGTTTGCCCCAGTTGTTCGACTACATTGTAGTCGCTTTTCTTGATGATCTTTAGAATTTCTTCCATCTATTGTCTAGAGGCTTCAACAGTAATCTTCCTCGGTGCTTCCATCTGGGCAGGCTCACCGGTGATCCCTTTGCCCCGAGTGTCAGATGACTCGGCGACAGGGGTAAGGATTGGAACATGAACAGGGATAGTAGCAGATGTACTGGCAGGTGTAATAACAACAGGCTTCTGAACAGTTGGTGGAGAGATCTCAGGGGAGAAAAGTCTTCCGCTTCAGGTGACTTTACTAGATCCAACAATATTGCTGACATCAGTATCAGCCTCTTCATCCTTTAAGTCTTGTTTAACCCCATGATAATACACATCAGCCCCGTAGTTCCACGGGACAGCCTTATCCGATGTATAAGGGATAGGTCTAGGAACAATAATGATCAGTGGAGCGATTCTCGGAACAAATGTAATTCTAACAGGCTTTCTCGAGGAAGCCATGGGAGAATTGGCGAAAATGGTGATTATAGAAACTTATTCAACAGGAACCAAAGGAACAAGAGTTTTCTCGAACAAGATTTCTTTATTATCCATCAGGCGTTGGACACCTGACTTCAATAGATGGCAACCGGTAGGTAGGACATAGCACAGATGGCAACCTTCAATAGAAGGTTCTTCTTCACAGTCATTAATGGAGTAGCAATGTCTTCCACAGAGGATACAAACACATCATTATCCACATCATTTACTCCATGATTTGGCATAAGAGCAGTCATAACATTGGGTTTTTCTGGCGCTTCGAACTCAATCTCCTTAGTGTCAATCAGATCTTGTACCTTATTCTTCAAGGCCCAGCAATTATTGATATCATGCCTCGGGCTATCAGAGTGATAAGCACAGCGGGCATTCGGATTGTACAATGGTGAGGTGGTGTTGGGATTCTTCGGAGCTTCCCTCGGAATCACCAAGTTAGTCTTCAACAACTGCGGCCGAATTTGAGATAAAGTCATGCTAAGCCGAGTGAACTGTCTTTGAGGGCTATCTGCCCTTGGTTGAGTGTTGCATTGTGTGGCAACGGTTGGTCTTGAAATAACTACCACATTAACTGCTTGGCGGCGCTCGGGTCGACTTTGGTTCCTAGAGCTGTAAACTGCACTAGACTCCTTCTTGAAGGGCTTCTTCTCGGTACTTGACGAAACACCTTTCTGTAACTTGCCGCTCTTGATACCGGGTTCAATTCTCTCCCCAGTCATAATTAACTCAGTAAAACCTGACGATGAACTTCCGATCAAATGGTTGAAAAACGGACCAGACAAGGTCCCCAAAAACATATCCACCAACTCCCTGTCAGCCAGAGGGGGTTGGACTCTACCAGCAAGATCTCTCCACTTCTGAGCGTAATCTTTAAAACCTTCGCTCGCACCCATAGACATACCCTGAAGTTTGGTACGCGTGGGAGCAAGGCCGACATTATATTGGTACTCCTTGTAAAAAGCAGCAGCAAGGTCCTCCCAACTACGGACACTAGCTCCTTCTAGCTGATAGAACCACTCAAGTTGAGTCCCTGAAAGACTATCTTGAAAGAAATGGATCCAGAGGTTCCTGTCAGCGATATATGGATGAATCTTTCTAACATATGAATGGAGGTGTAGTTTTGGGCAGGAGACCCTGTCGTATTTAGAAAAGACCGGCGCTTTAAACTTGTGGGGAATTACCACCCCAGATGCCAGACCCAAGTCACCAAAGTCCAATCCAGGTATCTTCTGGATCTCCATCGCACTTAACCGGTCTTCAAGCTGCTTACACCTATCCTCGGCAGGAGGATACTGGTCTTTGTCAAAATCAGTCTCATTGTTAGAAACAACAGGGCTAGGAGCCCTCCTTTCTTCTTGGTTCTCCCCCCTCCATATGAGTGGGATAGATCAACTTCGTCTTGCAACCTGTTTCCAAACCTGTGACCCATGTTCAGAAGGACCGTCTTCTTCTTCTTCTTCTTCTTCTTCTTCTTCTTCTTCTTATCCTTTAAGATAAGAGTCTTCAGATCCTTCTGCCCCTTGGCCAGGTTCATGAACATTTCCTGGAACTGAGCGTTTTGAGCTTGTAGAGCCTTAATAGCTTGATCAGTGGATGTTTCAGCAGACATGATGCTGAAATAAACAGCGAAGAAGATAAGAGACCTGTAAGGGTACCTGTGATGAGATGCATGGGAATGGAATGCATATGATATGATTTCATAGACTTTGGGAGATTCAAATTCGTAAACCAAAATGAAACATACTTTTATTAGATTAAAAACTTGAAACAATGTTTGACAAATGCCTTTAAGGCGTTACAAAGAGAAAAACTGAAAAGTAAATCAAAACTAGAAATAACAAAAGACATCAGCGCTCCCATGGTCGTTTTCCGTTGGTGCTGACATAGTCGTTGAGGACCTTCTCATTCTCCAGCTGCCTTGTAAGCTTTAGGATCTTCTGTTCCTGCTCGTGATACTTTTCTCTGTAAGTATCCCGTTCTTCTCTTAACTGGATCCACAATCTCTTTAATGCCCCAATGTTAGTAGGCATGTATGGATGGAGGACATTATGAGGGACCCCTTCTTCATCAGTACTCTCAACAATTACCGGTAAGACAGCTCCGTATGGCATCCCTAGCTTTTGGGCACAGGCCCGAACCCACCGGAGATACGGTTCCATTGGAAGAGAAGTCTTCGCTCCTAGCTCATGCGGATCAGACCTGTTAACCCTATTCCAAGCTCGTATAAATCTGCGACGATGCCCCTCACTATCCCCATGGAAGTCAAAGACAATTCTCGAAATTAGCAACTCATGAGGACCGTCCTTTCTAGCTCGCCCAAACTGTCGTAAGGCCAGACAAGGATTATAGGTGATTCCTCCCCTAATTCCAAGTAAAGGAACATTGGGGTATTCTCCGCACCGGTTAATAACAGCTACTTCTTACATTTCTTTAGTGCTCCAGATGATGTCCGTATGAGCAAGGACATAATTCCGTAGGCCCAACCCATACCTTCCTTGTTCTTCAAAACAGATTTGGGGAGGTGAGAAATAAACCACCTCGCCAGCAATGGTGCACAACACATAAGGGTTCCACGTTTCCGAGCAGTACGGGTATAAAGAGCATGTAGAATGTCACCTAAGAGAGTGGGCACCGGATTACGGAACATGAAAATATTCACTGCGTTCACGTCGACAAAATAATCTGAATTAGGGAACAAAACTAGGCCATATATGAGAAGAGCCAGGATGTCTTTGAATGCTTGAAAATCCAAACTGTCCCAAAATTGATCCGATCAACCAAAAACTCAACTAAGAAACCTTTTGTCCCACTCCGAGTCTCCCAGTTAGACATTACTTCAGCCTTTGTCAGATGTAGGGCTGTAGCAACATCCTCTGGCCTAAGAGCTATCTCTCAACCTGTAAATGACGTCTGCTCTAGAATAGAAATACCAAGCAAGTCAGAGAACTCCTCCAAAGTAGGGACCAACTGATAGTCCGGGAAGGTGAAGCAGTGGTGCAATGGGTCAAAGAACTGGCACAAAACACTCATCATCTGCTCATCCATCTTAGAAGTGACCAAACCAAGGAGGTGACCATGTCTTCTTACAAAATAAGAAGTGTCAGGAACCTTGTAAACCAAATCTCTAAGCTGAGTAGGAATCTGTACAAAGCTGATCCGAATAGTGTTTCTATGCATAAAGGCCATGACCTACAAAATAGAACAAAGATGAATCCCCTCGGTCTTTGAAATGGGTTAGTCTGATGAAATATGCATGCAATGTCATGATGCATGATGTTATGATAGAAACACACCACAAGTATTCACAGATAGCAAACATGGTAAGGGCACACAAGTCACACAGTAGCCCTTAAATTTCAGGCTGGCATGGAGTTTAGGTATTACCCTCTTTCAGTTTAGTTGGTTCAACCTGTCCTAGTAATAGTAACCGGGTTCTAGAGGATCTCAATATCACTGACCACCCTCGATCGGTCATAATTCCAGTTTGGCAACCTTTTCTTGCGGCCGAAATCATCGCGAGAGTTTGGTCTCAATGAGTGTAGCATACTGCTACTTTTCTATGGCCAAGTTGGTCAATTATAGGTTCTAAGGTCAGTTGGTGCTTAATGACCCCTTAGCTGACCCATATTCTCCTTGTTCCACCACAAGGGATATCGATACAAACTAAAGTGCCACACCAATGTAGCTACTGCTTCAATCGTATCGGTCTACGCCGTACAGTTCCCTCACAGTCTATTGCTACTTACCTAAATGGTATCCCCAGATCCGGGTTAGGATCTATAGCAACTCCGATACAAACCCACAAAGATAAAGCATACAAATCAAGCAATTGAAAACATTATTATGAACTATTCCTAAGGTACACCCCACTTATTAATTCCCCAGCAGAGTCGCCAGTTCTGTGATATGGTGGGAAGAACTAACTATTTTTGGAATGTTGGTTCGCGTTTTGTGTTTTGTTTTTGCAAAATGTCGCGGTAAGCAAGAGTCGCCACTGACTTTTATTTTATCCAACAAGGAAAGGAAAAAAGCACAAAAAAAATTCCTTTTTCGAGATATTTTTGAGTACGGGGGGTAGATTATAGAAAGGGAAGGTATTAGCACCCTTTCTATCCGTAGTTATCTACGGGATCTTAGGTACTTGCTCATCATTTTCAAAATTGTTTTCTTTTTACTTGTGGGTTTTGAAAAGTTTTTGTTTTAACTTCGATTTAACTCTTGCTTCTGTCTTCAAGAGTGTAATGAAGTGTTTTTGAAAACTTGTTTGTAAAAGGAGTGTAAGTGTGAGAAAAAGTTTTGTTTTGGGATGAGCAAGTATCTAAGAACTAATCTTCCTACTCGAAAAAGGAATCGTTCTATGCTAATTTCCTTTAGACAATGTTATCCCACTATCAGTGAGTAGGTAGCATCGTCGTTGGAGTTTGATGGTCAATTCGAAAGAGGGACATACGGTCACTAAAGCAATGTTAGGACGTCTTAGTGGTAACCCTAATGTCTTAGATCATGTATTCGAGGCAACAATATCTGAGGCAACCATTTCGAGGCAACTATGATCTTTTAGACAAGAGGGCGACCTCTAAAATAACCTATACTTAATGACCGTTTACGAAGGCAACCAAGTGGGGTGTACCCTAGGAGTGCGCATGTGCGAGTGTGTTGATTTTAGTTATTTTTATCTTTGCACATGTTTAGGGTGATCTAACCGTTTTAAAATTAGACATTCATTCTTGTCATACAAACCTTATTATCAAACATCTAGCAGTTGTATATTTTGCAGAAATTAAAGGTGCGGAATTTAAACTAAATTATTACAAGGCGTCGGGTATTTACATCGCCAAAAACAACCCTTTGAAATTTAAAAGCGGAAAAATAAATAAATGTCCTAATTAATTATTATAAGCCATGAGCAGATACAATAATTGGATAAATAAAGCGCGCGATGCGAAATTAAATCGAATGTGAAATTAGGGTTTTGACCCTTTTAATTAAAAGAAAATATTTTTGGTTGTTTTATTTTTAAGAAAAGAAATTAAATCCTAAAATTAAATGCTAAATTAATTATTAAATAAATTAATTAATGAAAAATATTAAATGACATATTTTTTGGAGTTTTGTTAATTTAGGAAAGAAAATAAAATAATTAAATTAGGGTGAAAACCTATTAATTCTAATTAATTTTAAATATTTACAAAATAAATGAAAGTTATCTAAAATTAATATCCTAATTAATTTAGTTAATATTTATTAATAAAGAATAAAATTCTGAAATTTAATTTGGGTAAAAAAATATTTTTGTGATTTTTTTTATAAAAATAAATTAATTTATAGGTTAGTAATTAATTAAAAAAAAGGAAATAATTAAATTAAATATAGAGAATAAAATAAAAGAAAGAGATTGGGCCTGATTGGAGGGTGTGTGAATAGCAGTTTTTTCTGGCCCATTGGTGAGGTCCGTTTGACTTTTTGTAATCCAGTGCACGTGCGTTTGACTGGCCTTTTGGTACACCTTCAATGGTGGCCACCAGATTTGGCCATCTGGCCATCTGGCGTGCTGGATGGTGAGTGTCCATGGTGGAAGCTTGGCTTGAGTACGCACATGATTATATGAAAACAAATGTTATGGAGAAAAATAGGGGGACCTGGGATTCGAACCCAGGCCCCAAGGCAAATTCCAATGACTTGTGACCAGCTGAGTTGCTGGTTGTCTTTGTACATAAGTTAAGCATTAATTATAATATATAAAAAAATGTTAGTGGACAAAAGCAAAAAAACGCGCGCTTCGTTCAAACCAACCAATGGGATCTGGCCACGCCTTCATCCCTGTCATGGCACCGTTGCTAAAAGTCCAAACGCCTATACCTACAGACAAATGTCCGTCGCTACAAGCCTGTCCACTCTCCAAATCTCGTAGAGGCCATGGAAATGAATTCTAGTACCATGGTTGAGTTCGTCTCATCCTCCTGATTGCAACCATGCCCATTACTATGGCCAATTATTCCTGAAAACGAAAACCCTAAAAAACTCCAAGAAACCCTAACCATGGTGATTCACGATACAAGTCATATAAATGAAATTGGCTATTGGCAAAAGCTTGTAAACATCATGGTGATCAAGAATATTCAATTGTTTTACATTATAGATGCAAGAATAGTGTTAATTGAATTCAAGAAAATAGTGGTTCCGTGAACGACTTACAGTGCACTGGAGGGCTTGAAAACGCGTGGTTTTGCTTGCTTTAGGTTCCTGAGATTTCCAGGAAGAGATTGAGACACGTATCAAGCCTTGAGGATGCCTCTGTGATACGGTGGGAAAGAACTGACTATTTTTTGGAATGCTGGTTTGCGTTTTGCGTTTGTTTTCGCAAAATGTCACGGTAAGCAAGTCGCCACCGACTTTTATTTTATCCAACAAGGAAAAGAAAAAAAGCATAGAAAAATTTCTTTTTCGAGATATTTCTCGGGTTCGGGGGGTAGATTATAGAAAGGGAAGGTGTTAACACCCTTTCTATCCGTGGTTATCCACGGGTTCTTAGGTACTTGCTCATATTGTTTTCAAAATTTGCTTTCTTTGTGCTTGTGGGTTTGAAAAAGTCTTTGTTTGAAAAGGAGTGTAAGTGTGAAAATTTGTTTTGTTTTGAAAGAGCAAGTACTTAAGAACCATCTACCTACTCGAAAAAGGAATCATTCTATGTTATCTTCCTTTAGACAATGCTATCCTACTATTGATGAGTAGGTAACACCGTCGTTGGAGTTTTAAGGGTCAATTCGAATTTATGGACTTACGGTCACCAAAGCAATGTTAGGATGCCTTAGCGGTAACCCTAATGTCTTAGATCATTTGTTTTGAGGCAACAATATCCGAGGCAACCGTTTCGAGGCAACTATGATCTTTGGACAAGAGGGCGACTTCTAAAGTATCCTATACTTAATGACTGTATTACGAAGGTAACCAAGTGGGGTGTACCCTAAGAGTGCGCATGTGCGAGTGTGTCGTTTTCAGTTTATTTTATCTTTGTACATGTTAATGGTGATCTAGGTTGATTTTAGGTTTAAACGTTCAATCTTGTCATGCATCCCTATCATCAAACATCTAGCAGTTATATTTTGCGGAAAATAAATTGCGGAAATTAAATTACAAGGCGTCGGGTATTTACATCGCCAAAAGCAATCCTTTGAAATTTAAATGCGGGAAATAAATAAAGCGATAAAATAGTCCTAATTATCTATTACATTCCGGAAACAAATACAATATTGAATAAAATGGATCGCGTGTGGAAAATTAAATCGAATGCGAATTCTAGGGCTTTGACCCTTTGCTTTAAAAAAAAGATTTTTTGTGTTTGTTTTTGAATTTTAAGAAATAAACTATCCTAAATTAATTATTAAATTAATAAATTAATTATTAATTAATGAAAATAAATATTTTTGGATTTTTTGGTATTTAAAGAAATAAAATAAAATTAATCAAGGTTAGTAAAAACCTAATTAAGTCTAATTTGTTTTAATTATTGAAAAAAATATATTAAAGTTACTCCTAATTAATGGCCTAAATTAATTAAATTAATATTTGTTAATAAAAACTAAAATACTGAAATTTGATTTAATAAAGAAAATATTTTTTGGTTTTAATTTTATAGAGAAAATTATTTAATTGGTTAGTTAATAATAAAAATAATAACAAAACAATTAAATAAACTAAATGAAAATAGAGAGAGATAGAGGTATATGGGCCTGTTTGGAGGTTTGATCAGCAATTCTGAGGCCTAATTACATTGGCCGAGCTTGACTTTTTTGAGATCCCCTATGCGCATGTTGACTGGACTCCATGGTGGATCATCAACCTGGATCACCAGATATGGCCTTTGGTCATCTGGCGCTTTGACTTGTGAAGGCACATGATAAGAGCAAGCATTGATTTGTACCTGATTACTTTAAGAAAAAATATAACAAAGCACATGGGGGACTTGGGATTCGAACCCAGGTCCTGTTTGTATTTGCACTGCTTGCTTCGCCACTAGGCCAATGTGTCTCAATTGTCAATATATTAAACAATAATAATAATAAGAGTAAACGCGTTATATGCCAGAAAAAAGAAAAAAAAAGTGCGCGAATATTTGAAAGGACCAATCAGAGGGAGACACGTTGTCGTCCCTGTCCTTAGGCCTATAAAGAAATTACCTGCGGATTTGAATCCGCGGCTAAATGCCTAGGTCATTCCCAAAATTCATCTAAGGCCATATAAACTCCTCCCAAGACCATGGTTGCGTTCCTCTTTCTCTTCCGGTCATGTCCATGGCCATTATTGGGGCTAATTTTACCTGCAAGAGAAACGCCCAAAAACAAACTACGAAACCCTAGATATGGTACCTCACAGCATAGGCCACATAAACGAAATTGGGTAATACAGAAAGCTTGGAAACTTGATGAGGATCATGAATATGCAAATAGTTTGTACAAAAGATGCAAGAATAAAGATTTGCGAATTCAAATGCAGAGTGGTTTTCTGTGACACTTACATTGCAATTGAGCGTGTATGGAGGCTTGCTAGGGATTGGTTCTGACTCAGTGAACCTCCAACAATTGATTGGTGTCAAGCTTTGCTTTTGAAAATGCCTCAAAGTAGGATTTTGGTTTCACACTTTTCACCACTTTTTTCAAGTTTTGTTTGGTTGGTTCTTGCAGCCTTCAGCCTTATTTTCGTGCCCTCTTGCCTCCTTATGTATGATAGAATGCATTAGGTTAACAATTGTGTCTTGAATCTTTCCACATCAATGCCATGGGATTTGATTTGATTCACCATTACCAAACCTTCCAAAATTGTCAAAACTCAATCTTTTTGCACATGGAATGCTTGATACGAGTTTGATACCCTTGATGATGATGATTCAGTCCTGAAATAGCCAAAAAGATATCAAGTAATCAATGTTTGGATTTTATTTGATTTAATTTGATTAAAAATGAAATAATTCAATAAAAAATCAAATAAAATAATAAAATTGATAAATGGACACAAGGATGAAGCTAGGACACGTGTGCAATGTGGCAAGTTCAAATCAAGTGGAAAAGAATGGGCCCATTTGACAAAATTTAAAGTTTTGGGGATAGTTGACTTTTGACAATTTTGCAAAAATGCCCAACTTCAACAATGCATAACTTCTTCAATTTCGAACTTTTGGAAGTGTTATTTGACTTTTTAGAAAGCTTGAGATGTCCTATAACCAACCATTATGGTCTCATCTCAATTTGATATTCCATGCTCAAATTATAAGCTTTGAAAAAAAAGGTGTTTTTGTTGACTTTCAAAAATGACCTATAATGTCCAAATTTGTAACTTCTTGTGAGTGCATTTCTTGATCTTGGGGTATGAATATGGATTGTAGGAAATTTAATTCTATTCAAAATGAGCTTTGGATGGGTCATTTCTCATAAAGTATGAGAAAGTTATGCTTGGTCAAAGTTGAGTTGACTTTTCCTACAAAACCCTAATTTAACAACTTTTGAGTCTTGATGAATTTTGAGCAATCCTTGATGAATCATGATCAACCCTTGAGAAAATGATGAAATATACTTCAAAATGAGAATGTTGACAAAAAATCTTGAAGTTTTACTATTTGTAGGTCACAATTGACTTTTGCCCTAGCACAGTCAATTTTTGGACCCTTTGAGCAATTGACTGAGCAAACTTCCTCTGCAAGGCTTGAAATTTGACATGGATGATATTGAGAACATATTAGGACAATGTAGATAAATTTAGGTCATTTGGACTCAAAGATCTTGATGCAACACAAAACCCTAATTTGGGATTGACTGCCTTAGGAGATAGCTTGACTGTCCAATTCTTTAGCAATCTTGAGACACTTGGAGATTTTTCTTGCAATGTCTTGAGAAATATGAGAGGTCAAATTTTGGGGTACAACAGCTTCCCCTGTTCAATCTTCTTAAACCTGAGGATGTAGATTGGCTTTCGTGCCTTTCGTGATCCGAAGGTGGAAGATGATTGAACACTAGAGTGCCTAGAAATTTGCACTCACATGAAGTGGTATCAGCCTGGTGATGTCAGGAATGGGCTTACAGATGCCATTTAGATATTGTTGGTAGGAGGATGGGCTTACAGATGCCATCTGCAGGAGCTTCGATCGCATAAGAGATTCCTTAGCGAGAACTTGCATACCTATTGTTGTAGAAGATTCCGCTAGGGAAGTCTAACTTTTGTCGAGATTTGGGAACTGTCTGGTCTTCAACGTAGTATACCGTTGAGATTGTAGAACTCGTCCACACTATGACGGAGGAAAACATCAAGATCTAGGAACTGTCTGGTCTTTAACGTAGTATACCATTGAGATTGTAGAACTCGTCCACACTATGACGGAGGAAAACATCAAGATATAGGAACTGTCTGGTCTTCAACGTAGTATACCATTGAGATTGTAGAACTCGTCCATACTATGATGTAGGGAAATATCTTCATCAAGATCTAGGAATCGTCTAGTCTTCAACGTAGTATACCGTTGAGATTATAGAACTCGTCCACACTTTGACATAGGGAAACATCTTCATCAAGATCTAGGAACCGTCTAGTCTTCAACGTAGTATACCGTTGAGATTATAGAACTCATCCACACTATGACGGAGGAGAACATCAAGATATAGGAATTGTCTGGTCTTCAACATAGTATACCGTTGAGATTGTAGAACTCGTCCACACTATGACGTAGGGAAACATCTTCATAAAGATCTAGGAAACTGTCTAGTCTTCAACGTAGTATACCGTTGAGATTGTAGAACTCGTCCATACTATGACGGAGGAAAACATCAAGATCTAGGAACTGTCTGGTCTTCAACGTAGTATACCATTGAGATTATAGAACTTGTCCACACTATGACGTAGGGAAACATCTTCATCAAGATCTAGGAACTGTCTGGTCTTCAACGTAGTATACCGTTGAGATTGTAGAACTCGTCCACACTATGACGGAGGAAAACATCAAGATCTAGGAACTGTCTGGTCTTCAACGTAGTATACCGTTGAGATTATAGAACTCGTCCACACTTTGACGTAGGGAAACATCTTCATCAAGATCTAGGAACCGTCTAGTCTTCAACGTAGTATACCGTTGAGATTATAGAACTCGTCCACACTATGACGGAGGAAAACATCAAGATATAGGAACTGTCTGGTCTTCAACGTAGTATACTGTTGAGATTGTAGAACTCGTCCACACTATGACATAGGGAAACATCTTCATCAAGATCTAGGAACTGTCTAGTCTTCAACATAGTATACCGTTGAGATTATAGAACCCGTCCACACTATGACGGAGGAAAACATCAAGATCTAGGAACTGTCTGGTCTTCAACATAGTATACCGTTGAGATTATAGAACTCGTCCACACTATGACGGGGGGAAACATCTTCATCAAGATCTAGGACTGTCTGGTCTTCAACGTAGTATATCGTTGAGATTGTAGACTCGTCCACACTATGACGGAGGAAAACATCTTCATCAAGATCTAGGAACCGTCTAGTCTTCAACGTAGTATACCGTTGAGATTATAGAACTCGTCCACACTATGACGGAGGAAAATTGTCGAGATTGAGAACCTTATCTGAAATTCAACCGAGGATAATTCACTTGAGATTTAAGAACCGGTCATGTCTTCGACATGGCTGAGAACTTTAACTGTATCTTTCCTGAAAGGTAAAGGTCCGTCGTATGCCATGCATGATATAAATCAAGCAATGATGTTCTCAAAATAAATGAGATTGTTTTGTATGATGTGTATATGCGTGTATCATGATGTATGGATATGTAATGTTTTAGCTGGGGAAAATAAATCCCGGATAGCTGTTGGAGAATAGAGTTGGATTCTTCGTTTCCGCTGGGGATGATGAACGAAGATGATGGCAAGAATAAACCTGCAGGAGAAGATAACTCCGTTGGGGGATAAACTGATGAGGAGATTACTCCGTGGGGAAGAGATGCTCTGCTGAGGATTCCATCGATAAATTCCATTGGGGATGAATTACCGTTGCTGGTGATACTGAACCCTGTTGGGGATTGAATTCCTGTTTGTGAAAGGAAAAAACTTCGTTGGGGATGATCTTTCAGTTGTGACTTCACTGGGGATAACCTGTTATACTCTTGTGGGGATAATCCTTTGATCTTCGATGGGGACTATCTTCCTTTGAAATCGGCTGGAGATATTTATTTTTATACTCCGTCGGGGATGAACTTCCAGAGTCTACTGGGGATGATTCTTCAACTCCATTGGGGAAGCTTTTTCCGACTGCGCTGGAAAATTTTTAACTCCACTGGGGATATCTTGTATTCTGCCGGGGAATATTCTTATACTCCGTTGGGGAATATTAAGACTGCCGGGGATATTAAGCCTTTTCATTGTTGATGGTAGATAAACTCTGCTTTGGGAGCGTATTACCGATTCATTCATAGTTGCAAGTCTCAGTTGGGGAGAGCTATCATTACTATTTTTTCTGCAGGGAGTGAAAGTACCTTAGCCATATTCTTCAGTTGAATCTACCTTCGTACCTTGGTGGACAGAGCAACTATACGGCTTGGACAATTCTCATTTTCCCCTGTTTCTGATATTACCAGTAATCATCATTTTGTTTCGCATGCAAATATTCATGAACAACAATTAATGTCAAGTGCATATATCAAAAATGAACATTGGACGTTCTTTGCAAAACAAAACAGATAAAGGAAAAACAGTTTGAAATTTCTTTGAAAATGAATTGTATTGATTTTGAAGTTTGGCCTGTAAATAGGCGTTTTTTGTACAAGAGGCTGACGTCCTAGTAGGAGAACGCCACCGAATAATAGAATTTACACAATTTGTGAAAAGAAAATAAAACAGCTATGTGAATAATCCCACTGGGCTCCAACTCTGCTATTGCCTTTATATCCTCGAGCATCTCATCACTTTGCTATTGGTTGAAGGTAGATCAGATTGATTAGTGCCGTCCGAGCTTGATAGTCGATACCGAAGTCTGGATGCAAGATGATCCAATGAGACATAGTGTTACGCTTTTGATCCCTAATTTTTGCCTGGACCGTCCTTTCGGGTTTTCAGTCCATCGAGATACCCTTTTTTGCCCAAGCCGCCTTTTTAGGTTTTCGACTTGCCGGGTGTATAAATTTTTTCATTTTCATCCCTTATTTTTGCCCGAACCCTTTTGGTTCGTCGGGAAGCCCTTATTTTTGCCTAGGCCAGTCGACCTAGCGGGTCTTTGATTATGCATAGTATTTTTTCACTATGTCTGTATTGACAGGGTGAGGAAGGTCGTCACTATCCATGGTGGTTAGAATCAAAGCCCCTCCTGAGAAAATGTTCTTAACCACAAATGGCCCTTCGTAAGTAGGGGTCCATTTTCCCCTGGGATCACCTTGAGGTAGTATGATGCGCTTGATTACCAGATCCCCAACTTGATACTCTTGTCGTCTGAATTTCTTGTTAAATGCCTTGATCATCCGTTTTTGGTACGTCTGACCATGACAAATAGTAGTAAGTCTCTTTTCGTCGATTAGGTTCAGCTGATCAAGCCGGGTCTGAATCCAGTCATCTTCACTCAAACCTGCATCCTTCATAATCTGAAGAGAGGGTATCTAAACTTCAATGGGCAAGACTTCCTCCATACCATATACCAAGGAATAGGGTGTTGCCCCTGTTGATGTCCGCGCTGAGGTACGGTACCCATGAAGAGCAAAGGGTAACATCTCGTGCCAATCTTTGTACGTTACTGTCATCTTCTGCACGATCTTCTTAATGTTCTTATTAGCTGCTTCAACAGCCCCATTCATCTTCGGCCGGTAGGGAGAAGAGTTGTGATGTTGTATCTTGAACTGCTTGCAGAGCTCAGTGATCATTTTATTGTTGAGGTTTTTACCATTGTCCGTAATGATCCTCTCTGGTACACCGTATCGACAAATCAGATTGTGCCGAATGAACAGTGCCACGACGTTCTTGGTTACAGTAGCAAAGGAAGCTGCTTCAACCCACTTTGTAAAGTAATCAATTGCTACCAGGATAAAACGATGCCCGTTGGATGCTGTAGGCCTGATCTCGCTGATCATATCAATGCCCCACATTGAAAAAGGCCAAGGTGCCGTCAAGACGTTCAGAGGAACTGGAGGTATGTGCACCTTATCAGCATACACTTGGAACTTGTGACAGGTCCGAGAATGTTGATAACAGTCGGCTTCCATTGTGGACCAGTAATATCCTTCCCGAAGGATTTTCTTTGCCATGGTGTGTCCACTAGAATGCATCCCGAAAGTACCTTCGTGTAAATCTTCCATGATCCTTTCTTCTTCGTTCTTATCCACACATCGCAGTAAGGTTGAATCATGGTTACACTTGTAAAGGATACCACTGCTGATGAAGAACTTCGCCGCAAACCTCCTCAAAAACTTCTTATCATTAACAGATGCACCCTCGGGGTATTCCTGAGCCTCGAGATACCTCTTCACCTCATGAAACCAAGGTTTATCTGCTACCTCTTCAGTCTCAATGTCACAGCAATGTGCCGGTTCATCCAATCTTTCAATGATAATCCGGTGAGCTTCGTTGTCCCAATTGATTTTGAACATAGAAGACATCGTAGCTAGCGCGTTCGCCAACTGATTCTCCTCTTTAGGGAAGTGTTCAAAGGTTACCTCTTCGAAGTGTGGAGCAACGTCAACACATACTCCTTGTAAGGAATAAGATTTGGGTGTTTCGTATCCCACTCGCCTTTGATCTGACTGATCACGAGAGTGGAATATCCGAAAACACTTAAGAGCTTAATCCTTAGGTCAATTGCTGCTCGAAGACCCATGATGCATGCTTCATACTCCGCCATGTTGTTGGTGCAGTTGAAACATAGTCGGGCGGTAAACGGAGTATGAGAGCCTTTAGGAGATATGATCACGGTGCCAATGCCATTACACAAAGCGTTTGAAGCTCCATCAAATTACATAGACCATCGGGATCCTTCCTCAGGTCCTTCATCCGGTCCAGATGTCTCACAGTCAGTCACTATCATGATATTCTCATCCGGAAATTCAAAGTTCATAGAATGGTAATCATCCACTGCCTGATGTGCCAAATGGTCTGCCAACACACTTCCCTTGATGGCCTTTTGAGTCATGTATTGGATGTCATACTCAGTCAAGATCATCTGCCATCTTGCTATTCTTCCGGATAAAGCAGGCTTCTCGAAGATATACTTGATTGGATCCATTTTTGAAATCAATAGAGTAGTGTGAGTCAACATATACCGTCTCAGCCGGCGAACAGCCCATGCCAAAGCGCAGCAAGTTTTCTCGAGCAACGAGTATCGGGTCTCGTAGTCGGTAAACTTTTTGCTAAGGTAATAATAACATGCTCTTTTCGGCCAGACTCGTCATGTTGACCCAGCATACACCCCATTGAGTTGTGGAGTACTGTCAAGTATAAGATCAAAGGTCTCCCTTCAACTAGTGGCATCAAAATGGATGGCTCTTAGAGATACTCTTTGATCCTTTCGAAAGCGGCCTGACATTCATCGTTCCAACGTACTACTTGATCGTTCTTCAGTAGTTTGAAGATTGGCTCACAAGTAGCAGTCAGGTGCGAGATGAATCGGGCAATGTAGTTTAGTCGTCCCAGAAAGCCTCTGACTTCTTTTTCTATTCGTGGAGCTGGCATCTCCTGTATAGCTTTCACCTTTGTAGGATCCACTTGAATACCTTTGTCACTTACGACGAAACCCAACAGCTTACCAGATCTCACCCCAAAGGTGAACTTGTTCGGGTTTAACCTCAGCTTGTACAATTTCAACCTGTCAAATAACTTCTGCAGATGGTCAAGGTGTTCCTTCTCAGTCTGGGACCTTGCAATCATATCATCAACGTATACCTCAATATCATGATGGATCATGTCATGGAACAAGGCGACCATGGCACGCTGATATGTTGCCCCATCATTCTTCAATCCAAAAGGCATGACCTTGTAGCAAAAGGTACCCCATTGAGTAATAAAGGTCGTCTTCTCCATGTCTTCGGGAGCCATTTTAATCTGATTATAACTGGAGAAACCATCCATAAAGGAAAATACCTTATGCTGAGCAGTGTTGTCAACCAGAACGTCGATATGAGGCAGAGGGAAATCATCCTTGGGGCTTGCCCTGTTCAAATCCCTATAGTCGACACACATTCGAACCTTACCATCCTTCTTCGGCACAGGAACCATGTTGGCCACCCACTGAGGGTAAGAAGTAACTGATAGAAAACCGACATCGAACTGTTTCATAACCTCAGCCTTGATTTTCTCAGACATATCTGGGCGCATTCGGCGGACCTTCTGTTTTACTGGAGGACAGTCTTCCTTGGTAGGCAGGCGGTGAAACACAATATCAGTATCCAACCCATGCATATCTTCATAAGACCAGGCAAAGATCTCAACATAGTCACGCAGCATCTGAATCAATCGTTGCTTAACACTAGCTTCTAGATTTGCCCCGATCTTGACCTCTTTCTTGTCTATCTCTGTACCCAGATTTACTGATTCCACTGGCTCTTCATGTGGCTGTATAGCCCTCTCTTCCTGAAGTAACAATCTAGAAAGTTCACCAGGCACTTCGCAATCATCTTCACCTTCATCTTCGGCTAAGTTGATCAGACTTTCAAAGTCATAACTGGCAATAGTAGAGTCGTTACTAGTGAGATCCAGAGTGGATGTAGACCTGTATATGTGAGTGTGTGTAAAATAGTTATTTTGCAATATATAATAAAAGAAAATCAAGGAGCGCAAAATTTGAAATGCAAGAAAACGTCCAATGCTTTTATTAATGATATATGTAGATGACACACATAAATCCCTCACAAAACGAAGCCACGGTGCCCCGGGTAAGACACCGGGCCATAAAGTTTAAAACATTGTCTGTTACAAATTCAAAACAAAAGTCTCATTACTGGGTAGCAAAAGAAATTGGGATGCAGTTCTTGGCTGTCCAGTTGCTTAGTCCTCCATCAGTAGTAGGATATATCCAACTGTCAAACTCAGACTCTTCAACGTCGTCTTCAATGGCATTCACTCCTGAATTACTGATGAACAAGGGAGGTCTTCCGATCCGTGCATTCCGAACAGCCTTTTGAGCTTCTGCAGTGAAACCCAAACCAAACTTGTTAGTCTTCTGTGTAAAATCAGGGAGTTGGCCCCAATTTGCACACCCACCTTTCTCGACAACAGCCCGAGCATCCTTGAAGGAAGCCATCTTCATAGGAGGATCTTCAACAACAGTCTCAGTTGACGCTAGTGTATGGGGAACCTCTTCAAAATGTTGGAGCGGGGTCTCAATGAACTCCCCATCCATCTCTACATATCAGAAAGAGTTGAGGTGGCTCACCATGTACTCCTCTTCTCCTTGCACTGTCACAATCTTCCCTTTCACTGGGTACTTTAACTTCTGGTGGAGCGTAGACATCACTGCCCCAGCTTTATGGATCCATGGGCGACCCAGCAAACAAGAATAAGATGGCCGAATGTCCATCACATATAATGTAGATGCGAAGACCTGAGAACTAACTTTAATTGGAATATCCACTTCTCCATGCACTATCCTCTTTGACCCATCAAAGGCCCTGACAACAATGTTACTTGGTTTCAGCTCCAACCCTTCACAGTCCAACCGGTCTAGAGCTTTCTTAGGCAAAACATTCAATGAGGAACCAATATCCACCAATACACGAGCAAGAGTAATGCCCCTGCATTCAATGGAGACATGCAGGGCATCGTTGTGATTCTTCCCCTTAATAGTCAAGTCGGCGTCAGAAAAACCCAACCCATTATCATCAGTCAGACTAGCCACGCAATCTTTAAACTGATCAGTTGATGTTTCTTAAGGTACGTGTGCAGTCTTCAGGAATGCAATCAGAGCTTTGGCATGGGCCTTTGAGCATAACAACAGTGACAACATAGAGATGTTGGATGGGGTTTGCCCCAGCTGCTCGACTACATTGTAGTCGCTCTTTTTGATGATCTTCAAAATTTCCTCCGTCTCTTGTCTAGAGGCTCCAACAGTAATCTTCTTCAGTGCCTCCGTCTGGGCAGGCTCATCAGTGGTCCCTTTTCCCCGAGTACTGGATGACTCGGCAACAGGGGTAAGAATGGGAATTTGAACAGGAATAGTAGCAGGTACACTGGCAGGTGTAATAACAACAGGTTTCCGCGCAGTTGGTGGAGAGATGTTAGGGGAGAAAAGTCTTCCGCTGCGGGTGACTTTGGCAGGTCCAACAATATTGCTGACGTCAGTATCAGCATCCAAATCTTGTTTAACTCCGTGATAATAAACATCAGCCCCGTAGTGCCAAGGGACAACTTTATCAGATGTGTAAGTGTTTAGTTATTGGCATGTATTTTTGGTAAAACCAGGTGTGTGAATGTCATAACTTATGTCATAACATTCTGGATTTTTAGGTACTTTATGCAGAAAAAGTATGGCATACAGTAGCTGCTATTCATGAGTGTGTATCTGAGCATTTTGTGATGATCACATTTATTACTTTCTACCAAAATCAGTAAACAGGAATTCTGATGTCATAACAAATGTTAAGACATCCTGTACTGATCTAACAGTTATGCAGTTTGGTTAATTATGAGATTTTTCAGGAAGTTGGTTCATTCATTCCAGAACAGAATCTCACGGGGACTTTAGGTTAACCTAGCTCAACCCTAATCTGGTTGATAAAGTCTTGTGACCAAGTCTTGAGGTTAACCCTAATTAACCCTAGCTTTTCGTGGAAGCCCTAACTGAAGAAACAGCTTCATATATATTAAACAGGAAAGCTGATTGGAAATTAACTCTTAGATAGAAGATCAATTAGGAGCTGTATAGTTTTAACTGCTGTAATCCAAGCAAGTATCATTGTGATAAGTGACTTGGAATAGGTTTTGATTGTAAGGGTTTTTGTATCACTCAAAGCTTTGAAGCAAGAGTGTTTGTGTCTCTTGACTAAAGCTTTGAAGCAAAGTCAAGTTAGGTTTATGTATCACTCAAAGCTGTGAAGCACGAGTGCTTGTGTTACTTGATTAAAAGCTGTGAAGCATAATCAAGTGTATGTTCTGAAGAGTGTCTTCATTATTTCATTAGTCAATTGTTTAAGTATCACTGCTGTGATTGAGGGGGAGTGAGTAGGAACTCATGTTTAAGTTGAACTTTGATTGAAGTTGCATTGGGTAGGTCTTAAGTGAAGGAGATAAACTGGTTGGTTTATTCCTGAATTAATATCTCTTATAGTAGATTTCCTCCTTGGCTTGGTAGCCCCCAGAGTAGGTGTTGTTTCACACCGAACTGGGTAAACAATTGACTGTGTTCTTTACTATTTTTATTTACTGTCTTATAGAAAGTCAGATACGGTGTCATAACATTCACTGTGACATTGAGTATCTGCTGCCAGAATTTCAATTGGCATCAGAGCAGGCACCCTGCCTATATTACTGGGTGAGATCTAGGGATATCACTTTCTGGCACTATGGACAAAGAAGGAGTTTTTGGAAACAGACCACCCATTATGGATGGATCAAATTATGACTACTGGAAACCTCGTATGATTGCCTTCTTAAAATCACTGGACAAAAAGGCTTGGAGAGCTGCTGACAAAGGATGGAACCATCCCACCATAATTGAGAAAGATGGGACAATCAGTCTGAAGCCTGAGGAAGAATGGAGCAAAGAAGAAGATGAGTTAGCCCTGGGTAATTCCAAAGCTTTAAATGCCTTGTTCAATGGAATTGATAGAAACATATTCAGACTGGTACATCAATGTGAACTGGCCAAGGAAGTTTGGAACACTCTCAAAACTACCCATGAGGGCACATCCAAAGTAAAAATGTCAAGGCTTCAGATGCTGACTACCAAGTTTGAGAACCTAAGGATGATGGAAGATGAAACCATTCATGAGTTTCACATGAACATCTTGGAGATTGCCAACACCTCAGGAGCATTGGGAGAAAAGATGTCAGAAGAAAAACTGGTGAGAAAGATTCTCAGATCCTTGCCTAAAAAATTTGCAATGAAGGTAACTGCTATAGAGGAAGCCCAGGATATCAACAAGTTGAAGGTGGATGAACTCATTGGGTCTCTTCAGACTTTTGAGATGGGGATCAGTGAAAATGTTGACAAGAAGAACAAGAGCATAACACTTGTATCCAACACTGAAGATGAAAACAAGGAGCATGAAGAAGAAAGTATTTCAGAAGCTATAACCATGTTTGGAAGACAATTCAACAAACTCATCAAGAGAATGGATCCAAAGTCAAGGTCAAATGTTAAGAACATTTCTTCTGACATTAACAGATCTTATGACTCCAGCAGAAAACCAAGGTCTGAAGAGAAGGGAAATCAAAGCAGAGGAATTCAATGTCATGGATGTGAAGGATATGGGCACATTCGAGCTGAATGTCCTACCTTTCTTAAGAAACAAAAGAAAGGAATGTCTGTTACCTGGTCTGACTGTGATTCAGAAAGTAATTCTGAAGAAGAATCTGCCAAACTAGTTACTGCACTAACTGGTGTTTGTACCTCTGAAAGTGACACTAGTGATGAGGAAGTGACATTTGAAGAACTGGCTGATACCTACAAGAAATTATGTATCAGAAGTGCTGAAGTCTGTCTGCAAAATGAGAGACAAACAAAACTCATAATAAAGTTGGAGGCTGAAAAAAGGGCAGACATTGAAACTATAAGTCATCTAGAAGAGGAAGTTCAAATGCTGAACTCAAAACTGAACCAGATGACCAAATCTGTCAAGATGCTGACAAATGGAACTGACAAATTGGAAGAAATCCTTCAGGTTTGACAAAATGTGGGAAACAAGTCTGGTCTAGGATTTGTGGCAACAAAGAAATCTGGTGCAGACAAGAAGATCAGGCCTGATAAACAAATGTCAAAGCAGATGTCACAACACAACACTCAACATCGGGAACAGAGAAATATGAAGAAAAAATACCAAAGATGGAGATGTCATCATTGTGGGAGGTTTGGTCACATAAAGCCATTCTGCTTCAGATTGTATGGATACCCTAATCAGAACCCAGGTGTCAAACCTAAGTCTAACAAGGTACCACATACTCCACAATGGAAGAAAAAGGCTACTTCCCTGATAGCCCACACTTCCCTTAGAGTCTCTACAAAGGAAGACTGGTACTTTGACAGTGGGTGCTCTAAGCACATGACTGGAATCAAGAACCTTCTCAAAAATGTCAAACCTCACACCACTAGTTATGTGACCTTTGGAGATGGTTCTAGAGGAGAAATCAAAGGAGTTGGTAACTTGGACTGCCCTGGAGTTCCAAATCTAAATGAAGTACTATTGGTAAAAGGCCTGACTGCTAATCTCATTAGTATCAGTCAATTATGTGATCTAGGATTCAAGGTCAACTTCTCAAAATCTGAATGTCTTGTAACTAATGAAAAACAAGAAATTGTAATGAAAGGAGTCAAATCTAAAGACAACTGTTACTTGTGGGAACCTGAGAACACTAATTACTCCACTGTGTGTTCTGTTGCCAAAGAAGAAAAAGAGGTGAAACTGTGGCACCAAAAACTTGGCCACCTTCATCTAAGAGGAATGAAAAGGATTATATCTATGGAGGAAGTCAGAGGGATTCCAAGACTGCAAATTGATGAAGGGAGAGTTTGTGGTGAATGTCAGGTTGGTAAGCAGACTAGGATGTCACATCCAAAGTCAAGACATCTGACCACCTCTAAGGTTCTAGAACTTCTACACATGGGTCTGATGGGACCAATGCAGGTGGAAAGTCTTGGTGGAAAAAGATATGCCTATGTTGTTGTGGATGATTTTTCCAGATTCACCTGGATTAACTTCATTAGGGAAAAATCTGATGTGTTTGAAGTTTTTAAAGAACTGTGCAAAAGAATTCAAAGAGAAAAAGAAGGGTGTATTGTCAGAATCAGAAGTGATCATGGCAAGGAATTTGAAAACAGTAAGTTTAATGAGTTATGTTCCTCAGAAGGAATTAGTCATGAATTCTCTTCTCCTATAACTCCTCAACAAAATGGAGTTGTAGAAAGGAAAAATAGGATCATACAGGACTCTGCCAAAGCTATGATACATGCCAAAAGACTTCCTATTCATTTTTGGGCTGAAGCTATGAATACAGCATGTTATGTCCATAACAGAGTCACTTTGAGAAAGGGAACCTCATCCACCATTTATGAACTCTGGAAAGGAAGAAAGCCAACTGTGAAGTACTTCCATGTATTTGGCAGCAAATGCTATATTCTGGCAGATTGTGAACAAAGGAGAAAGTTGGACCCTAAAAGTGACGAAGGTATATTTCTAGGATACTCCTCCAACAACAGAGCTTATAGGGTATTCAATTCCAGGACCAAAGTCATGATGGAATCAATAAATGTCATAGTTGATGATTATCATGAAGAAACAGATGTCCCTTGTAATGTTGAGACATTCTTTGAGACTCCAACTCAACAGAATGACCTTCCTAACACCACTACAACAGACTCTGAATCCAAGGAAGCTAGCAAAATCCCTTCCATCAGAATTCAGAAAGATCATCCTAAAGAACTCATCATAGGGGATCCTAACAGTGGAGTCATTACAAGATCTAGAGAAATCATCTCAAACTCTTGCTTTGTGTCTAAAATTGAACCAAGAAATGTTAAGGAGGCTTTAACTGATGAATACTGGATTGGTGAAATGCAAGATGAATTGAACCAATTTAAGCAACATGAAGTTTGGGAGTTAGTTCCTAGACCAGAGGGAACAAACATCATTGGCACAAAATGGATATACAAGAACAAATCAGATGCTGAAGGAGTTGTCACTAGGAATAAGGCAAGACTTGTTGCCCAAGGATACACTCAAGTTGAAGGGGTTGATTTTGATGAGACCTTTGCCCCTGTAGCCAGACTGGAATCTATCAGACTCCTATTAGGAATTGCTTGTCTCCTGAAGTTCAAGCTATTTCAGATGGATGTAAAAAGTGCCTTCCTAAATGGGTACTTAAATGAGGAAGTTTATGTGGAACAGCCTAAAGGTTTTGTGGATCCAAACCACCCCGATCATGTCTACAAATTGAGGAAAGCACTATATGGCCTAAAACAAGCTCCTAGAGCATGGTATGACAGGTTAACAAAATTTCTCTCAGACAAAGGATACAGAAAAAGAGGCTTGGATAAAACCCTCTTTGTCAAAAATGAAGGAGGGAAGTTAATGGTAGCTCAAATATATGTTGATGACATAGTGTTTGGGGGAATGTCAGAACAAATGGTTAAACATTTTGCTGACCAGATACAGGCTGAATTCGAAATGAGTCTCATGGGAGAACTGACTTATTTTCTTGGACTGCAAGTCTCACAGATGGAGGACTCAATCTTTCTATCTCAAAGCAAGTATGCAAAGAACATTGTCAAGAAGTTTGGTATGGAGAATGCCAGTCACAAAAGGACTCCTGCACCTACTCATTTAAAGCTATCCAAAGATTCAAGTGGGGTTAAGGTGGACCAAAGTCTGTACAGAAGCATGATAGGAAGTTTGCTGTACTTAACAGCCAGCAGACCTAACATTGCCTTTGCAGTTGGAGTTTGTGCAAGATACCAAGCTGATCCTAAAGTCAATCATATCAACCAAGTGAAGAGAATTTTGAAGTATGTAAGTGGAACTTATAACTATGGCTTGCTATACTCTCATGGCTGTGAACCAACTCTGACTGGTTATTGTGATGCTGATTGGGCTGGAAGTGCTGATGATAGAAAAAGCACCTCTGGAGGATGTTTCTTCTTAGGAAATAATCTGGTCTCCTGGTTCAGCAAGAAACAGAACTGTGTGTCTCTCTCTACTGCTGAAGCTGAATACATTGCAGCTGGTAGTAGCTGTTCTCAAATGATCTGGATGAAACAGATGCTTACTGAGTATAATGTCACACAAGATGTTATGACATTGTACTGTGACAATCTGAGTACAATCAGCATTTCCAAGAATCCTATTCAGCATAGCAGGACCAAGCATATTGACATAAGACATCACTTTATCAGAGACCTTGTAGAAGAGAAGACGATTAAACTGGAACATGTTGCCACTGAGCTACAGCTGGCTGACATTTTTACCAAGGCACTTGATGCAAATCAATTTGAAAACTTGAGGGGCAAGTTGGGTATTTGCCAACATAAGGAATTGTAGCAATTAATTTTGCTTAAAACAAGGGTTGAAGGAGTTATTTTTGTTAAGTCTATTTTGATTGGGTTAAACATATGTTTTCCCATTTCTTTCAAAATTATTAAGAAGTTGAATAGACACTCATTTGCCTCCTTCCTCTCTCGACTCTGCAACAAATCCCATTCTCTCAATCAAAGTTTTCTCTCTAGTTGCTACTGGTTTTCCAAGACTATCAAAATGTCTCAAACATCATCCTCATCCAAGACGACCGTTTCATCCTCATCCTCTGATCGAGATTCTCGGGAAATCACATCATGCATGGATTCTGAAGTCCTGGAGATTACTCCTCTTAGAGAAATGGCAACTAACCCATCCAAGGTCAAAAAGCTGAGAACAAGGCATGCAGGAAGGTCTCAAGCTACTTCATCCGGTAATCCCTCTCAACCTTCATCTTCTGTTCCAAATAAGGAAGGCTCAGCTTATGTACATCAAGCAATAGCTAGGCTTGTTACAAGAATTCTGAGTGAGAACCACTCTGTACCGGGGATTTCTGTTCCATTAAATCAAGAATCAGCAAGCCCAAATGTTGAAGTAAATCCAGATGTCTCTGAGAATGTTGAGACACCAAATGACAACATTCATAAATCATCTGAAAATCTTGATGATATCCAGAACCCTTCAGAGAAGAATGTTGAACCACCGGTTATTGATGTGGATAAGGAATACTCAGACAATGACCTAATTGCAAATATCAACCCTAGCATAGCTAGGAGAATGATGAACAGAAAGGGTAATCAGGATGCTGCAAAATGTCTAACCAAAGAGAAGCCTGCTGATAAGAAAACCAGGTCTAAAGGCAAGACTGGTGTAGAAACTGTGAAGACTGGACTGTCCAAAGGGAAGGTGAAAGCCCGAGTACATGCTGAGAGTCTCTCAAAGCCTGTGAGACAACCAATAGCAAAGAAGAGGAAAGAGCCTGAACCTTCTGATTCTGATGAGGAATCAGAATTTGAAATTGATGCTGAAGACATTCCTCTCAGAAGGAAATTCCCTTCCAACAAAATGGCTAGAGTTCCTGAAGTCCCCACTGACAACATTTCATTTCACCACCCTGAAAATGCCAACAGATGGAAGTATGTTTGCTTGAAGAGAATAGCCTTGGAAAGAGAACTAAACAATGGTGCCATGGATTGTAAGGAAATCATGGACCTAATCAAAGCTGCTGGACTAATGAAGACCGTGGTAAAGTTTACAAAATGCTATGAAAATCTTGTCAAGGAATTCATAGTGAATTTGTCTGATGAATCTGCTGATGGAAGGTCAGATGACTTTGAATGTGTCTATGTGAGAGGAAGAAAGACTAATTTCTCTCCCTCTGAAATTAACAAATTCCTTGGAAGATCAAATGAGGCTTGCCCTGAACTAGAAGTTACTGACAATGAAGTATGCCAAACCATCACAGCAAGACAAGTCAAGTGCTGGCCCTTAAAAGGAAAGCTGAATGCTAGCAAGCTAAGCATGAAATTTGCCATCCTGCACAAGATTGGTGCAGCCAACTGGGTCCCTACCAACCATAAATCAACCATCTCCACAGGATTGGGGAGATTCATTTATGCTGTTGGAACCAGGACTTAATTTGACTATGGCAGGTATATTTTTGATCAAACCTTAAAACATGCTGGAAGCTATGCAGTTAAAGGCCCTATTGCCTTTCCCTCCCTCCTATGTGGAATTGTCCTTGCTCAGTACCCTGACATCCTGGTGGAAAGAGATATTGTTTGCAAAAGAGCTCCTGATCTTGGGTTACACTACAAGCTATTTCAGGGATCTCATGTTCCTGACATTGTCATGACATCAGCTGAAACATCAACTGTCAAAACTCAGCCCAAAAATTCTGATGTTATAGCTGTGCTGAAGGAAACCTGCAAAGAACTAGAGACAAGGAAAAGGACTCTAAAGAACCTAATTGCCAGATTAGAACAGGAGGAGACTGAAGGACACAGAAGGGAAGAGGATGCTGCTGAAGATCAACTCAATGCTGAAGAAAGTGCCTCCTCTGAAGATGACAGTGCTTAAAGTTTGGTGGAGTTGACAAGCTTGATGCTGGTTCCTGTTGATGCAAGTGATTTCAGATTTTTGTTGTTGTTTTTATTACTCATTTTGGATAATTGTATAACATATAAGTACATGTATCTTTGGCCTATTTGTGGCTAAAGAGGGGGAGATATTTTGTGTTAATTACTTGGTAGACATTATATTTTTCTGAAGACATATTCATTCTGTTGCTCTCTATTCTCTGATTGCTTAGGGGTTTTAGCCAAAAATCTGCCAAAGGGGGAGTTTGTAAGTGTTTAGTTATTGGCATGTATTTTTGGTAAAACAAGGTGTGTGAATGTCATGACTTATGTGTGATCGGTGGAAATAGAACTGACTGTTTTTTTTAGCTGGTTTCGCGAAATGTCGCGGTAAGCAAGAGTCGCCACCGTCTTTTATTTTCTCCAACATGGACAGGACAAAAGCACAGCAAAATTCCTTATGAGATTGTCTCTCGGTTCGGGAGGTAGATTTATAGAAAGGGAAGGTGTTAGCACCCTTTCTATCCATGGTTATCCATGGGCTCTTAGATACTTGCTCTTATGTTTTCAAAATGTTTGCTTTTCAAAATGTGAGTGGGTTTGAAAAAGTTTCTTTGAAAGATTTCTGAATAACTCTTGTATCTGTCCTCAAGAGTGTTTGAAAAATTTGTTTTGAAAGTTTTTTTTTGAAAGTGTAGGGTGTGAAAAGTATTTTTGTTTGTTTTTGAAAAGAGCAAGTATCTATGAGTCATCTACCTACCCTAAGGAATTAAGCTGTGTAAGTGTCCTTTAGATAGTGCTATCCCACCATTGAGAGGTAGGTAGCACCATCGTTGGAGGTGTTCGGGTCAATTCGATTTTAGGGACAGTGTGGTCACCGAAGCAACAGTAGGACACCTTAGAAGCTACCCTTATGTCCTTGATCCTTTTTTAATCCGAGGCAACCGTTTCGAGGCAACTGTTTCGAGGCAACTATTTCGAGGCAACTGTTTCGAGGCAACTGTTTCGAGGTAACTGGATCATGGACATAAGGACCGCTAAGACGTCTTATACTTGATGACCACGTTTCGAAGGCAACAAGTGAGGCGTACCCTAGAAGTGGTGTGTGTTTATTTGTGTGTTGTATTCAGTTAATGTTTGTCTTGTTAATTAGTGAGCTACGAGTTGTTTTTATTTACATACATTCTTTCATGCAAGTTTAGCAGTTAAGGGGTGCGGAAAGTAAATTGCGGAAACATAAATCCTACGCTATTACAAGGCGCGGGTCTATACATCGCCAAAAATTACAAAGACCCGTTTTTTAGTAAATAAGTACGGAAATTAAATAAAGCGATAAACCTATTTAACTATTACATTCTTGAAGGCAATTACATAATAATCAAATAAAGTAAATGCGTGCGAATAAATTAATCGGGAATGTCTAAGGGTGTTGACCCTTTTTTTTAGAAAAGAAATTGATTTTTTTGTCTTTTTTGTAATTAAAATGAAATTAAAGCTAATTAATGACTAATTAATTAATTTAATTAAAAAGAAATATTTTTTTGTTTTTATGTTTTTATGAAATGAAATAAAATTAAAAGTTAACTTTACCTAATTCTAGATCTATTTTAATTATTTAAGAAAGGAATTAAAATTGCCTAATTAAACTATTTTGGTTAATATTTATTTACAAAATAAAATAATAATAGTAATAATGTTAATTCTATCTTTTTGATTTTTTTATGAAAATGTGTTAATTATGCTAATTATTAAAAAAATAAAATAAGGCAAATAAATAAAAGAAAAGAAAATGACAAAACAAAATAAAATAAGAAAAAAGTAAATAAACCCAAGGGGGGTGAGATGGCCTTCATGGAGGTTTTCTGAAGTAATTCTGGCCCAACAACAAGAAGCCTTATTTGACTTTTTTCGGTTGCCTACGCATGCGCTGACTCCAGAGCATAGTACTCTTGCGTTTTGGGCCTTTAGATCTGCCTCCAATGACACTTGGCTTGTTGGATGGGTGAGGCTTATGGTGGAAACTACTTGAGAAACTGCACAAGAACGCGTTAACAAAAATGATATGAGAATTATGGGGGACCTGGGAAGAACTTACAGCGCGGTATGAGCCTCAGGACTTGGCAAAGGTTGCTTTAGCCACGTGCTTGTTTTGATCTGAAGATGCTCGCAACTATGTTTTAGAACTCTCACTTTTTGAATAATTTTTGGTTTTGCTCTTGGCCGTTTCTGCACACACTCTCTTTTGAATGAGGTTGGGAATGCTTGTATATATAGTAATGTAAAGTGTATCAATAAGAATAATGGTCATTAAGCTTATGCAATTATGTTCTTGATTTCCGCCATAACCAACATTGAAACAACATGCCTTTTGTGTCAAAATTTGAATTTCTTTCTTGGATTAGGCCTTGCACGAATTTGGAAGGTGAGTGATGGTGTATCAAAGCATTTCAATACAAAATATATCCTTTAATTAATTTTCTTGATTTTCATTTGAATTTTAAAGATTTAAAATGATTTAAATCAAATAAAATTAAATAAAAATGGAAAAATTAACTTTTAATCTTGAAATAAATTGTGGGACACGTGGGAGGCATGGCCAAGCTGAAACAAGTGGAAAAAGTGGGCCCCTTTTGTCAAAAATGAAGTTTCAAGGATAATTGACTTTGGCCATTTCACAAAAATTTCCCAACTTCTCCAATGCATATCTTGCTCAATTTTAAAGCTATGAACATGTTCTTGGACATTTTGGAAAGGTCTTGAAGTCCTCTAACCAATGTCTTTGGTCCCATGTCATTTTGATTTACCAATCTCAAGTTATGGTCTTTGCCTCAAAGTGCCTTTTTGTTGACTTTTGAAAATGACCTATAATGTTGAAATTGATAACTTTTTGTGAGAGCATTTCTTGGACTTGGAATGTGAAGATGAGTTGTAGGAAATGTCTTCCCCTTCAAGATGAGCATTGGATGGGATTTTTCTGATGAACCATGAAAAAGTTATGCCTTGGTCAAGTTACAGTTGACTTTTCAGCTGTCCAAAAATGGAAACTTTTGCATCTTGATGATTTTTGAGCCATTCTTGTGGAATCATGATCAAGACTTGATCAAATGATGATTGTGGCTTCAAAATAAGATGTTGACCAAATTTTTTGATTTTTGACTGCCAAATGACCATTTTACCCCTACAGTTGATTGTGGAGCAACTAGGACCTTTGACTGTGCAACTTGACCTTGTGAGCCTTGAAACTTGACATGTAGGTGCTTGACAATGTATATGAGCATATGGGACTTGATTGAGCCCTTGAAAACCTCAACTTTCTTTGCAAGAACCAAAACCCTAGTTTGACTGGCTTAGGAGAGTGGTTGACTGTGTAGCCCTTGAGAAGACTTGAGCAAATTGAGATGATGCTTGTCAAAACTTTGAAGAATATGGGAGGGCAAATTTTGGGGTACAACAGTTGCCCCTGTTCAATCTTCTTAGACCTGAGGATGTAGATTGGCTTGCGTGCCTTTCGTGATCCGAAGGTGGAAGATGATTGAACACTAGAGTGCCCAGAAATTTGCACTCACATAGTAGAGTATCAACAGTGTGATGGCGGGAATGGGCTTACAGATGCCATTTGGAGAGATGATGGATAAGAGGATGGGCTTATAGATGCCATTTGGAATTGTTGGTAAGTGGATGGGCTTATAGATGCCATCTAGGTGTCGATCGCGTAAGAGATTCCTTAGCGAGAACTTACGTACCTGAGAAAGAAAGATAATTACCTGGCCCGTTACAGTGGTTGCTCTTCAAACTCTTTATGTAGATGTGCCCTGGCTGGATACAGGTATCGAATCTCTAAACTCTTCAGACGTGCCCTGGCAGGATACAGGAATCGAGTCTGGAATTAATCGTCAACAGATACACCCTGGCAAGATACAGGAATCGGATCTTCAAACTCTTCAGACGTGCCGTGGCTGGATACAGGAATCGAGTTTGGAATTAGTCGTCAATAGATACACCCTGGCAAGATACAGGAATCAGATCTTCAAACTCTTCAGACGTGCCCTGGCAGGATACAGGAATCGAGTCTGGAATTAGTCGTCAACATATACACCATGGCAAGATACAGGAATCAGATCTTCAAACTCTTCAGACGTGCCCTGGCAGGATACAGGAATCGAGTCTGGAATTAGTCGTCAACAGATACACCCTGGAAAGATACAAGAATCGGATCTTCAAACTCTTCAGACGTGCCCTGGCAGGATACAGGAATCGAGTCTGGAATTAGTCATCAACAGATACACCCTGGCAAGATACAGGTATCGAATCTCTAAACTCTTCAGACGTGCCCTGGCAGGATACAAGAATCGAGTCTGGAATTAGTCGTCAACAGATACACCCTGGCAAGATACATGAATCAGATCTTCAAACTCTTCAGACGTGCCCTGGCAGGATACAGGAATTGAGTCTGGAATTAGTCGTCAACAAATACACCCTGGCAAGATACAGGAATCGGATCTTCAAACTCTTCAGACGTGCCCTGGCAGGATACAGGAATCGAGTCTGGAATTAGTCGTCAACAGATACACCCTGGCAAGATACAGGAATCAGATCTTCAAACTCTTCAGACGTGCCCTGGCAGGATACAGGAATCGAGTCTGGAATATAGTTGTCAACAGATACACCCTGGCAAGATACAGGAATCGAATCTTCAAACTCTTCAGACGTGCCCTGGCAGGATACAGGAATCGAGTCTAGAATATAGTTGTCAACAGATACACCCTGGCAAGATACAGGAATCGGATCTTCAAACTCTTCAGACGTGCCCTGGCAGGATACAGGAATTGAGTCTGGAATATAGTTATCAACAGATACACCCTGGCAAGATACAGGAATCGGATCTTCAAACTCTTCAGACGTGCCCTGGCAGGATGCAGGAATCGAGTCTGGAATATAGTCGTCAACAGATACACCCTGGCAGGATACAGGAATCGGATCTTCGAACTCTTCAGACGTGCCCTGGCAAGATACAGGAATCGAGTCTGGAATATAGTCGTCAACAGATACACCCTGGCAAGATACAGGAATCGGATCTTTAGTTGCGACAGTTGATAGCAATTATCTTTGTATTGACCTTTGCCCTGAAAAGACAAAACGTTAATTGTATGTGATGTCATGATGTATGACATGCGTGATGTTCTCAGAATAAATGAGATTGTATATTCATGATGCATATGTGCATGCTATAATGTATGAAGATGTGATGTTTATGAAATGTGTTTTTGTCTAGGAAAGTAAATCCTTGACGGGTGCCGGGAAATTAAATCCTGGGCTAATGTTTGAAAAGTAGAGCTTTTGTTTCCACTGGGGATGATTGTTGCAAGAATACCGGTAGGAGAAGATGACTCTGTTGGGGAATAAACTTGGCGAATAGATTACTCTGCGGGGAGATGCTCTGTGGGGAAAGAGAGGTACTTTGCTGAGGTTGATGATAACTCCGCTGGGGATACCATTATTGAGCTTTGTTGGAAGATTTGATGAACTCCGCTGGGGATAGGAAGACTTCGTCGGGGATGGTCTTTCCATGGTTTTCAGCTGAGGATAACCCAGTTATACCCTGGTGGGGAAATAACCTTCTGAATAAAACCGGGGAGACGCGTTCGTGTTCTGCAAGGGATAAGCTTTCCAGAATCTACTGGGGAAAAGCTTCCTGCTGGGGAGATGGATTCCACTTTCCTGGGGAAACTTTTCAGATTGGACTGGGGAATGGCCCCATTGAACATCTGGTATACCGCCGGGGAACAATCTTAGATCAAGATTGCCGGGGATGCTTGTTATGGAATGTTTGTATACTCCGCTGAGGAATGTTGAGATCTGCTGGGGATACCCAATTTCCTTAAGGCTGACAGTGGACTAACTCTGCTTGGGGAGAGTATCGTTGACTTGCTGGAGATACGGTGTCTTGTTCAGGGCTGATTGGAGACCAACTGCTTGGGGAGAATTGTTGAATCTTGGCTCACTCTCTGGGGAATTAAGATATCTTGGTTACATTCTTCAGTTGAACTTACCTTGGTACCTTGGTGGACCGAGCAATTAGATTGCTTAGACAACTCATTATTGCCCCTGTTTCTAATGTCACCTGTAATTAATCCTTTTGTTTTGTATGCAAATATTTATGAGTTAGAAATTAGTGTCAAATGCATATATCACAAATTGAACCTTGGACGTTCTTCGCAAAACAAAACAGAAAAAGGAAAAACAACTAGCAATTTGTCTGAAAAGTGAATTTGTATTGATTTTTGAATTTGCCTGTAAATAGGCGTTTTATGTACAAGAGGCTGACGTCCTAGTAAGAGAACGCCGCCGAACAACAAAGTTTATACAATTTGTACAAGGAAAACAAAACAGCTGTGTGAAAAGAATAATCCCACTGGGTTCCAACTCTGCTATCGCCTTTATATCTTTGAGCGTCTCATCACTTGGCTGCTCGGTTGAAGATGAAGCTGACTGATCGATGCCGTCTGGACTTGATGTTAATACCGGATTCTGGATGTAAGGTGATCCAATGAGACATAGTATTACGCTTTAATCCCTAACTTTTTCCTGGACCGCCCTTTCGGGTTTTCAGTCCACCGGGATACCCATTTTTGCCCAAGCCGCCTTTTCAGGTTTTCGACTTGCCGGGTGTACAGATTTTTTTATTTCATCCCTTATTTTTGCCTGAACCCTTTTGGTTCGCCGGGAAGCCCTAATTTTTGCCTAGGTATGTCAACCTAGCGGGTCTTTTATCATGCGTAGTATCTTTTTACTATGTCTGCATTGGCGGGGTGAGGAAGGTCGTCACCATCCATGGTGGTTAGAATCATGGCTCCTCCTGAGAACACATGTTTAACCACAAATGGCCCTTTGTATGTGGGGGTCCATTTGCCCCTGGGATCACTCTGAGGAAGGATGATGCGTTTGATTACCAGATCCCCAACTTGATACTCTTGTGGTCTGACTTTCTTGTTAAATGCACTGATCATCCGTTTTTGGTACGTCTGACCATGATAAATAGCCGTAAGTCTCTTTTCGTCAATTAGGTTTAATTGATCAAGTCGAGTCTGGATCCAGTCATCTTCGCTCAGATCTGCATCCTTCATTATCCGGAGAGAGGGTATCTGCACTTCAATCGGTAAGACTGCCTCCATGCCGTAGACCAAGGAAAAGGGAGTTGCCCCGGTTGACGTTCTTGCTGAGGTACGGTACCCATGAAGAGCAAACGGTAACATCTCGTGCCAATCTTTATAGGTCACTGTCATCTTCTGCACAATCTTTTTGATATTCTTATTTGCCACTTCTACAGCCCCATTCATCTTCGGTCGGTAAGGAGAAGAGTTGTGGTGCTGTATCTTGAATTGCTCGCAGAGCTCAGCGATCATCTTGTTATTAAGATTGGTGCCATTGTCTGTAATGATTCTTTCCGGGAAGCCGTATCGACATATCAGGTTATGACGAATGAACCGTGCCACGACATTCTTGGTTACAGTAGCATAGGAAGCTGCTTCAACCCACTTTGTAAAGTAATCAATCGCCACCAGGATGAAGCAATGCCCATTGGATGCTGTAGGTTTAATCTCACCGATCATATCAATACCCCACATTGCAAAAGGCCAAGGTGCGGTCAAGACATTCAGAGGAACTGGAGGAACGTGCACCTTATCTGCATATATCTGGCACTTATGACACGTCCGAGAATGTTGGTAACAATCAGCTTCCATTGTGGACCAGAAATATCCTGCCCGAAGGATCTTCTTTGCCATGGTATGTCCACTGGAATGTGTTCCAAAGGTACCTTCATGCAGCTCTGCCATGATCTTTTCTGCTTCAGTCTTATCCACACAACGCAGTAAGGTTGAATCATGGTTTCGCTTGTACAGAATGCCATTGCCGAGGAAGAACTTTGCAGCGAATCTTCTCAGAAACTTTTTGTCATTGATGGATGCACCTTCAGGGTATTCTTGAGCTTCCAAGTACCTCTTCACCTCATGATACCAGGGTTTTTCAGTTACCTCTTCAGCTTCAAGATCACAGCAATATGCAGGTTCATCCAGTTTCCAGATAATGATCCGGGGAGCTTCGTTATCCCATTTGACTTTGAACATGGAAGACATCATAGCCAACGCGTCCGCCAACTGATTCTCCTCTCTTGGAAAGTGTTCAAAAGTGATCTTTGTGAAATGGGGAATCAATGTCAACACACATTCTCTGTAAGGAATAAGATTCGGATGTTTCGTATCCCACTCGCCTTTGATCTGATTGATCACGAGAGCGGAATCTCCGAAGACACTCAGAAACTTGATCCTTAAGTCAATCGCAGCTTGAAGACCCATGATGCATGCCTCATACTCTGCCATGTTGTTGGTGCAGTTGAAACATAGCCGGGCAGTAAGTGGAGTATGAGTGCCTTGAGGGGATATGATCACAGCGCCGATACCGTTACCCAAAGCGTTGGAGGCTCCGTCAAAGTGCATAGACCATCGGGATCCTTCCTCCGGTCCTTCATCCGGTCCAGGTACTTCACAATCAGTCACTATCATGATGCTCTCGTCTGGAAACTCGAAGTTCATTGACTGGTAGTCGTCTACTGCCTGGTGTGCCAAATGGTCTGCTGTGGCACAGTGGGAGAACTGACTATGAGTTTTGCATTTGTATTCGCACTTGTTCGGTTGAGCAAGAGTCGCCACCGACTTTTTATTTTATCCTAAAGGAAAGGTTAAAAAAGCCCAGCAAAAACCTTTTGAGATATTTCGTGGGTCCGGGGGGTAGATTATGAAAAGGGAAGGTATTAGCACCCTTTTCATCCATGGTTATCCATGGGCTCTTAGTTACTTGGTTTTTTAGATCACTTGCCTTGGTTTTCGATTGCTTTGAAAATGGTGTGTAGGTGTGTGTGTGTTTGAAAATGTTTTTGAAGAAGATGCCTTGTCTTAGGCTAACCTTGTAATAATTCTTTACTCGAATATTTTACAAAAGTGTGTATCTTTTCGAAAAGATGTTTCAAAGTGTTTTTGAGGGTTTGTTTTGAAAGTGTTTGTGGAATGTGGTTTTTGAAAAGAAGGCAAGTGTTTTTGCAAGTTGATCTCAAGTAACTAAGAGTTTTGTCTACCCTATTGTACTCAAAGGTTTTCTCTATGTTTTCAATCCTTTTTTAACAATTTTGTTCCACCATTGAATTTGGTGGACAATCTTGCGTTTAGGAAGTTTGTTCGGGACAGGCGCGGGTCATCGTATGGACCATGAATGCAATGATGCCAAGTGTCTTTGGCAATTTGTTTTGAAGGGACTATGATCATTCCGTTTAGGCAACATTCGAAAGCGTCATCGAGGGACTTATGATCATTTGAATTTGTTTTGCCAAAGATACTCGACGTGCAAGCATGGCCCATTTTGGAAGGCAACACGTGGGATTACCCTAGAGGGTGCAAGTGTGATTGTGTATTGATTTCATGTGTTTGTCTTGTATTAGGTTATCTAGCGTTTGGTTTTATGTACATGCAAACCCTAGGTCTAACCATGGTATAATTGAAAAGCGGTAAATTGCAGAAATGTAAAGTCTACGCTATTACAGAATAAGTATCCGGGAGTGGGGGTATTAATTTACGAATGGGGATGAGACTTAGGAATGTAATGTCCAATAAGTTACAACCAAATCGAATTTGCGATCAAATGTAAATGTAACGAATATACAAAATAAACAAATGTATAATGTATCAAAATGCAAGTATATTGTGTAAGTGTACGTGCATATGTGTGTTTGTATATGTAATTATTTACAGGTGCGACAATGCGAATTTAAGAGAGTATTATTAAGTATTGTTTTGACTTAAATGAAAAGAATTTAAAATATTTGTTTAATTAATCTTTTGTAGTCTTGTATTCTCTTTAGTATGTACAAAAGGAATGTTTTGATTAAATGCTCTAAGTTCTAATTATGTATATAAAAAAAAGTATTTTTATTTGTTATGTACAAAAAGTATGTTTTAATTAAATATCAAGAATTAAATTATGTATATTGAAAAATATATTTTAAAAGTGTTAAAGTATTAATGTACAAATTAAGTATTAATCTTAAAAATTATATATTTATGTACAAATATTTATTTTACTTAAAAGAAAAGAAAAATATTTTCAATTTTAATTACATGGTGTATAAAAGATACATTTCATTTATTATGTACAAAGAAAATTTAAATTAAATATTTTAACTTAAAATGTGTTTTTATGTATTTTAGTATTAATGTATTAGTGAAAATATTTAAGTTGGAGGAAAAAATATATTGTTCAAATTTATGTTATAAAAAGATTTGATGTAAAAAATTATGTTAATTTATTAACAAAAATAAAAGGTTAAGATTAAGTTATGTAAAAATCTGGTTTATATCAAAAAGGGTTAAGTTTTAGGACGGGCCTTGGGGAGGTATTGGCCCAAATAGAAAAGAAATGAGGGGGGGTGCTATCCAGAATGCAATGGGCTTAGGTGCAGTGAGAACGGGGCGAGGCCCAGCAAGCTGAGACAATTGGTGCAGTGAGAACGGGGCGAGGCCCAGCAAGCTGAGACAATTCTTTTAGGGTTGGATTGTTTGTTTCAATTGGGATTACGCTTAGGGTTTGTGAGGCGCGCCGTTCGTTCGTTCTTCGTTCATCTTCTCCGATCGTTCGTCCTTTGGCCATGGTTGCTGAGCAGCGACTCCTTGCCTGAGCTACCACGCTACCCCCTAAACTCTCTTTCCTCCATAGCTCGAGTTCAATGGTCTCATGACAACAAGGTTTGATTTTGATGTTTTTATACCTTTTTTACGAATTGCATGCTTATTTTGCTTTGAGCTTTGACCTTAAACTTTTGTTATTATGGAGGTGATGGAGAAAAAGAGAGAGAGAAAGGCGTACTACCTTCGGTCTTGGAGAAGGAGGAGAGATAGGGTAGGTGGCGCTCCGGAAGCTTGCCGGCGGGGATGCGGTTGATGATCTCTTTGAGCTTCCTGGTATCTTTGTATATTTCTTTTGGTTTTATGATGATTATGAACTGAAAACCCCTTTTTCTTCTTCTTCTTCCTATTGCCCTGTTTACATGCCTCTGTACGCTTTTGTTATCTCTCTTCTTCGCCTCTGAGTTGCCTTGTTGCTTACTTCTGTCGCCTCTGAGTTTCCTTTAACACTTGCTTTTGAATGTCTTTGAATGCCTTTGAATGCCTTCTGTTTATGTTTCCTTGAGTGTTTGCCTTTGAACGTTTTGCCTGTGATGAGGATTTCTGAGGCCTTTTTGATATTCACTTCCTCTTTGTTGTCTTGATGCCTTCGAGTTGCCTATTTACTTCTTCCTTGCCCCATGATGAGCCTAGGGTTCTGAGGGCCTTGTATATGTGCTTGAAATGCTATTGTTGAGCCACTTTGTATGCTTGTTAAGGTTGCCTCGATACTTTGCTTCTGTTGCCCATTTGATTTGCCTTGAATTGCCCTGTGATGAACTTTCTGAGGGCCTCAGGGTTACAGGTTGCCTGGGTAAGTTTTTGTTGGTTTTGAAAGTTGACAAAGTTTTGTTTGAATGGCCAGGCTTCAGGTTTTGTGAATTTAGGCTTTAGGTTTGTGCAGTTGAGTTTGACAGGTTCAGCAGGTTTTTGATTTTTACACAGGGCCTTATGGGCTTTGGCTTGACAGGTCTAATGGCTTAGCAGGTTTGATGCTTAGGCAGGTTGGATGCTTAGGCAGTTTTTTGCTTAAGGTTCATTTTGTTTAGGCAGGTTTCTTAGAGGCTTTAATGTTTGATGGTTAAGGCAGGTTTAATGCTTTTTGGTTCTGAAAATGGTAAGGCTTTTTGTATTTGTTTGTGTTGGAGTTTTTGAACTTGTCTTCTGAACTTGGATGAAAAATCTGGTTTTTTATGGGCATATGCTGGTATATTGGTTTGTGAGATCTCAACAGGCTTGTGTTTAATGGATATTAGCAGGTTTGTGTTTGATGGATATTAGCAGGTTTGTGTTTTGGTTCAGTGGGCTTGGCCTTTGTTCAGTAGGCTTGGCCTTTGTTCAATAGGTTTGGCCTTTGTTCAGCAGGCTGGAAAGTTTTGACAGTTGGCTTGGCCTTTGATTGATATCTTTCTGATCTCTCTCTCTTTATCCACTTTGTTCAGTTTTTGTATATGTTTTCTTTCTATCTCTCAAGCCTAAAACCTAAGCCTGCTCTTCTATCTCTCTTGTTCTTTCTCTCTCAGTACAATTTATATATTAAAATATGCTTATGTTGTACTTCTTTTTGCTGAAAGGGCCACTTTATTTTGGGAAATGATGGAAAAAAAAATGTTTTGCTTGCTTAACAAATTTCCTCTGCATATTTGTCCCTTCTTGACAGCTTTTGTACTTTGTATCTTTTGCCAAATCTTCTTTTCTTTGACAGCTTGGGTAGCCTTTTGGCATTTTGACAGCAAGTTTTAATTTTTCAGTTTGGTTTGAACTTGGAGTTTTGAGATTTGAACTTATGCAGTTTGACACTTTTTGAATTGTGCAATTTTGACTTTTGTGCATTCATTTTTAGCAAATAAACGTTCGTCCCTCTTTGTGAACCGGGAGAAATCCCGTGATTTGCAGAGAGGGTTAACTGATCCCAATCAGTGGCCCTTAATGATGAACTGTCTTTTATTTATCTGTCATTATTTATTTATCTGCTTTTTGACTTTTCTCTTTTTCTCTTGCAGATGAATAATTGAATGGAGGGGAGCAAAGGATAGCAGATGAAGAATTGAAGAATAGAAGACTTAGAAAAAATAGGATAGTTTCATTTTTTTTATTTAAATTTAAATTAATGTAAAATCATTGTTTGTAGATAAATTGTAAACAATAATTGTACAAATAATTTAAGAATAAATAAAAGTTTTCACTATCCAATTAATTCTATTTCCTCTTTTATTGTTTATTTATTATTTAAAATTCTTTGAATTAAAGTAATTGAAAAATAAATTCCAATCACTTAACCTCAGAATAATAAATAATTTAAACAGTGCTTTAGCAATTTACTCAGTTAAACCTGACCTTTCTAATATCCAAAGTAAAGCAAAAGTTAACCAAAACAACTGATAAGGCGCATTCCCTTTTCACTGATTTTTACCAAACACTGTAAATCCAAACTGCATATATCTTTTGACTGGCTCAAACAAACCAATGTGAATTCAAACCAAATGCATTCTTTTTACTGATTAAGTCAAACAATGCGAATCCAACCCAAATCTCGGAATAACTCGCAAAGTGCTGTAGAATTTAAATCCTTCTGAGAACGTGCCCAAAAAACCCTAATTACTGATTAAATTCCAAAGAGCGTTCGCCTGATCAAAGTTGAGCCAAAATCAACCAAAACCCTAAGCCAACTGTGTGAAACAATCCAGATCCCTGAAAAATCAATAAAACCCTAATTTTGCTTGGCTGACAAAAAAAGTCCGTTTGTCCGATTCTTGAGCCAGTTTGAAAAATCAGGAAACGCCTGAAGCTGCGATCTCTTGTGGAAAAATGCGAGGGCAAATTTTGGGGTACAACATCTGCCAATACACTTCTCTTGATTGCTTTCTGAGTCGTGTACTGGATGTCGTATTCTGTCAAGATCATTTTCCATCTTGCTATTCTTCCAGACAGAGCAGGCTTTTCGAATATGTACTTTATTGGATCCATCTTTGAAATCAACAGAGTAGTGTGAGTCAGCATATACTGTCTCAGCCGGCGAGCAGCCCATACCAAAGCGCAGCAAGTTTTCTCGAGCAGTGAGTATCGGGTCTCACAGTCGGTAAACTTTTTGCTAAGGTAATAAATGGCGTGCTCTTTTTGGCCAGACTCGTCATGCTGCCCCAGCACGCACCCCATCGAGCTGTCAAGTACTGTCAAGTATAGTATTAGAGGTCTCCCTTCAACCGGTGGCATAAGAATGGGTGGTTCTTGGAGATACTCTTTGATTCTGTCAAAAACGGCCTGATATTCATCGTTCCAACGTACTACCTGATCTTTCTTCAGCAGCTTGAATATTGGTTCACAGGTAGCTGTTAGGTGCGAGATGAATCGGGAAATATAATTCAGTCGTCCTAGAAAGCCTCTGACTTCTTTCTCTGTCTTGGGAACTGGCATCTCTTGTATGGCTTTAACCTTGGCAGGGTCCACTTGAATACCTTTGTCACTTACGACGAAGCCTAGCAACTTTCCAGATCTTACCCCAAATGTGCATTTGTTTGGATTCAATCTTAGCTTGTATAACTTCAGACGGTCAAACAGCTTCTGTAAATGGTCAAGATGTTCCTCCTCAGTTTGAGACCTTGCAATCATATCATCGACATATACTTCAATCTTATGATGGATCATGTCGTGAAATAAAGCAACCATGGCACGTTGGTAGGTTGCCCCAACATTTTTCAACTCGAACGGCATGACCTTGTAGCAGAAGGTGCCCCACTGAGTAACAAAGGTAGTCTTTTCCATATCTTCAGGAGCCATCTTGATCTGATTATAACCTGAAAAGCCGTCCATGAAGGAGAACACTTTATGCTGGGCAGTATTGTCAACCAGAACGTCAATGTGAGGTAAGGGGAAATCATCCTTAGGGCTGGCCCTGTTCAAATCCCTGTAATCGACACACATTCGGACCTTACCATCTTTCTTCGGCACTGGAACCACGTTGGCAACCCACTGAGGGTAAGAAGTCACTGCAAGAAACCCGACATCAAATTGCTTCATAACCTCAGCTTTGATCTTCTCGGACATCTCTGGACGCATACGGCGAACCTTTTGTTTTACCGGAGGGCAGCCTTCCTTGGTAGGCAGGTGATGAACCACAATGTCAGTATCCAACTCAGGCATGTCTTCGTAGGACCAGGCGAAGATTTACACATAATCATGCAACATCTGAATCAACCGCTGTTTCACGCTGAGCTCTAGATTGGCACCAATCTTAACTTCCTTTTTATCTGTCTCAGTACCCAGATTTACCGTTTCCACGGGCTCTTCATGTGGTTGAATGGCCCTCTCTTCCTGGAGTAACAGTCTTGCAAGTTCGCCAGGCACTTCACAATCATCTTCACCTTCGTCTTCGGCTAAGTTGATCGGATTTTCGAAGTCATAACTGGCAGTAGCAGAGTCGTTACCAGTGAGATCCAGAGTGGATTGGAACCTGTATGAGTGAGTGTGTGTAAATACAGCTGTTTTGCAATATATAAAGAAAGAAAGGGAGCGCAAGATTTGAAATGCGAAAAACGTCCAATGCTTTTATTCATGATATATGGAAATGACAAGTAATAGCCCTCACAAATAAAACCACGGTGCCCCGGGTAAGACACCGGGCCATAAAGTTTCAAATTATTGTTCGTTACAACTTTAAAACAAAGTAGTTCATTACTGTGTGACAAAAGTAATGGGTGTAAAGTCTTTTGCGGTCCAGTTGCTAGGTCCACCGTTAGTCGTTGGGTAGATCCAGCTGTCAAACTCGGATTCTTCCACTTCGTCTTCATCCCCAATAGCATTCACTCCTGGATTGGTGATGAGCACATGAGGTCTTCCAATCCTTGCCTTGCGCACAGCCTTCTGAGCTTCTGCAGTGAAACCCACGCCAAATTTGTCAGTCTTTGGAGTAAAATCAGGGAGCCTGCCCCAGTTTGCACATTCACCTTTTTCAACCACAGCCCGGGCATCCTTTAAGGAAGCCATCTTCAAAGGAGAACCCTCTTCAGTCACTGTTTCTGCTGCTGCCAATGTCTGAGGCACCTCTTCAAAGTGTTGAAAGGGGGTCTCAATGAACTCCCCGTCCATTTCCACGTACCTGAAGGAGTTGAGGTGGCTGACCATGTATTCCTCTTCCCCTTGAACTGTTACAATCTTCCCCCTGACCGGGTATTTTAGCTTTTGATGTAAAGTTGAAGTCACAACTCCAGCCTTGTGGATCCACGGGCGACCCAGCAAACAAGAATTGGATGGACGGATGTCTATCACATAGAATTTTGAATCAAATACCTGTGAACCAACCCTGATCGGGATGTCAACCTCACCATGTACCATCCTTTTGGACCCGTCAAAGGCCCGGACAACAATGTTACTTGGTTTGAGCTCTAAACCCTCACAGTCCAGCCTGTCTAGAGCCTTCTTGGGTAGCACGTTTAGTGAAGAACCAGTGTCAACCAGCACATGAGCAAGAGTAGTGCCTCTGCATTCAATGGAGACATGCAGGGCATCATTATGGTTCTTCCCCTTGGCCGTCAGATCAGCATCAGAGAAACCCAAGCCATTATCAGTGGTTAAGTTGGCCACACAGTCGGTGAATTGATCAGCAGACGTCTCTTGAGGCACGTGGGCCATTTTCAGGAAAGCAATCAGGGCCTTGGCATGGGCCTCTGAACACAGCAACAGTGATAGCATGGAGATTTTGGAGGGGGTGTGCCCCAGTTGTTCAACGATGTTGAAATCACTCTTCTTTATAATTTTGAGGATCTCTTCCATTTCTTGCTTGGAAGCCTCAACAATGGTCTTTTGTGCCTCCGTCCGGGCAGGCATATCAGCAACAATCCCCTTGCCCCGAGCGTCAGATGACTCGGCAGCAGGGGTAGAAACTTGATCAAGGGGGGAAACAGGCACACTGGCAGGTGTGATGACAAGAGGCCTTTGGATTGCTGGAGGAGCAATGTCTGGAGAGAACAGTCTTCCACTACGAGTGACTTTAGTAGGCCCGGTGATATTGGTGACACCGATACCAGTGTTGAACTCTTGTTTCACTCCCATAACATAAACATCTGCCCCATAGTGCCACGTGACAGCTTTATCATACTTGTAGGGGATGGACCCCGGAACAGTAATGGTTATAGGAGCAATCTTGTGAACAGGCAAAATTTGGACAGGCTTCTTTGAAGGAGCCTTGGAAGGGTTGTTGAAAATGGTAACAATTGAAACTTCTTCAACAGGAGCAGCAAGAACAACAGTCTTCTTGAACAAGATCTCTTTACTATCCATCAGGTTTTGGACGCCTGATTTCAGCAAAGAACAACCAGCAGGGGAATCAGCACATAAAGGGAAACCTTTGCTACATCCCGGAAATAAACCGGCTAGCAACAGGTTCCTCTTGACGGTCAGCAGCGGAGTAGCAACATCATCCACAGAAGCTACATACACATCCTCCTCAACAACATTCACTCCATGCTGGGGCATGGGAGCGGTCACAACATTTGGCCTCTCGGGCGCCTCGAACTGTATCTCCTTGGCATCAATAAGGTCCTGAACCTTATTCCTAAGGGCCCAACAATCATCAGTAGAATGTCCCGGGCTATCAGAGTGATACGCGTAACGGGCGTTGGGGTTGTATTTCGGAGATGCTGTGTTTACCATCTTCGGAGCCTCTTTGACAGTTACCAGGCTAGTTGACAGCAGTTGCGGCAGGATCTGAGAGAGAGTCATGCTGAGCCGAGTATACTGCCGTTTGGGCCTCTCAGCTCTGGGTTGGTTGTACTGTTGTGGAGCAGCAGCAGGCTTAGAAATAACCACCGCGTTGACAGCTTGGCGGCGTTCAGGTTTGTTCTGCTTTCTTGGACCATACACATCACTGGCCTCCTTCTTGAAGGGCTTCTTTTCAGCATTTGAGGAGGCACCCTTTTGTATCTTTCCCTATTTTATACCAGCTTCGATCCTTTCACCAGTCAGGATCAGCTCAGTAAACCCAGCAGAGGAATTACCAATGAGATGGTTGAATAATGGACCAGATAGGGTCCCCAAGAACATGTCCACTAACTCACGATCTGTTAATGGTGGCTGCACCCTGCCAGCCAGATCTCTCCATTTCTGTGCGTACTCCTTAAAACCTTCACCCATTCCCAGTGACATACCCTGGAGTTGGGTACGCATGGGAGCGAGGTCGGAATTATATTGATACTGCTTGTAGAAAGCAGTGGCCAAATCCTCCCAGTTACGGATGTTGGTTCCATCCAGCTGATAGAACCATTCGAGATGAGTCCCTGAAAGACTCTCCTGGAAGAAGTGGATCCATAAGTTCTTGTCTGCTGTGTAAGGTTGGATCTTCCTTACGTAATAACGGAGGTGCATCTTAGGGCAGGAAGCCCCGTCATACTTCACAAAGGTAGGCGCCTTGAACTTGTGCGGGATTACCACCCCAGAAGATAACCCCAAGTCCCCGAAATCCAACCCAGGCACACGTTGAATCTCCATAGCATTTAACCTGTCCTCCAGTTGTTTGTACCGGTCCTCAGTAGGAGGGTACTGTTCGTCATTGAAGTCTGTCTCAGTGTCAGAGACCACAGGACTAGGGACCTCTCTCCCTTGGTGACTACCTTCCCCCACAGATAGAGTAGTCCTCTCAGCTTCATTCTGCAATGTGTTCCCGAGTTTGCGCCCAGTGCTGAATAGCACAATCCTCTTCTTCTTCTTATTCTTCTTCAGGAGCAAAGCCTTCAGCTCTTGTTGTCCCTGGGCCAAGTTCATGACCATCTCCTGAAATTGGGCATTCTGGGCCTGGAGGGCCTTGATAGCTTGCTCGGTAGTGAGTTCAGGATTCATGATGCTTGAGTGCTGAAATAAACAGCGAAGAAGATTAAGCAACCTGAAAAGAAGAGTACCTGCTATGCACATGATGAATGGAATGCGTATGATTTATGTTTTCAAAGACAATCGGAAATCAACTTTGTAAACAAAAAGCAACGCACTTTATTAGATTTAAACTTTAAATTGTTCAACAATTTGCCTTTAGGCGTTACAAGAATGAAAATACTGAAAAGGAAATAAAGCTGTAAAAGAAACATCCAAAGCCCATCAGTGCTCCCATGGCCTCCTCTTCTCAGTACGGATATAATCATTCAGGGTTCGCTTGTTCTCCAATTGCTTGGTCAGCTTCTGGATCTTCTGTTCCTGTTCGTTGAACTTGTCCCGATAATAATCCCGCTCTTCCTGTAGTTGCGCCCAAGACCTCTTTAGTGTATCAACGTCAGTGGGTATTTGAGGAGGGAGAACAATTGGAGGAACCCCATCTCCATCAGGATTTTCAAGAATGATAGGTCTGACAGCTTCATATGGCATACCTAACTTCTGAGCACGGATGCGGACCCATCTGTAATAGGGTTCCATTGGTAAAGAAGTCTTCAGTCCCAACTCATGTGGGTCAGCTTTGTGGATTCTGTCCCAAGCTTTGATGAATCTACGGCGTAGCTCGTCACTATCTTTCTGAAACTCAAAACTGATGTGAGGCACCAGCATCTCATGAGGCCCTGCTCTTCTGGCTCTTCCAAACTGACGGAGAGCTAAACATGGATTATAAGAGATTCCGCCCTGAGTGCCAATCAATGGAACATTAGGATATTCTCCGCAGCGATCAATAACAGCCACCTCATCTAAACCTCTGAGAGTCCAAATGATGTCATTATCAGTGAGAGACATTAACCTATCAGCCCAACCTCTTCCTTCTTGGTTCTTTAGCACGAACTTGGGGAGGTGCGAAATAAACCACCTCACCAACAAAGGAGTACAACACCACAGAGTTCCTCGTCTTCGAGCAATACGAGCATAGAGTTGTTGCAGGATATCACCCAAGAGAGTGGGCACAGGGTTCCGAGACATGAAAATCCTTATGGCAGTGATGTAAGTAAGCCCTGTTATAAGCCCAGATTAAGGACTGTAAACAAAACCTGCAAGAACTCATGTTGTCAGATAACAAGTATGCAAGTAGTTCAAGTTTGAAGGCACACAAGTCACACAAGACAGCCCTTAGAGTTTAGGCCAGCATGAATTTCAGGTACTACCCTCTTTCAATTTTGTTGGTTAAGACCTGTCCTAGAAAATAGTAACCGGGTTCTAGAGGATCCCAATATCATCGACTACCCTCAATCGGTCATAACTCCAGCGTCGCAATCTTTTCTTGCGGCCAGAACCATCGCGAGAGTTTAGCCTCAATGGGTGTAGCGTACTGCTACTGTTCTATGGCCAAGTTGGGTCAATTTAGGGTTCTAAGGTCGGTTGGTGCTTAATGACTCCTCAGAAGACCCATATTCTCCTCGTTACAACACAAGGGATATCGGTACAGACTAAGGTGTCACACCAACGTAGCCACTGCTTCACCCGTGTCGGTCTACGTCGGACAGGTCCCTCACAGCTTATGCTACCTAAAGAAGGGTATCCCCAGATCCGGGTTAGGATCCATGAAACTCCGATGCAAAACCCACAATAGTAAAACAAACAAAGCAAGCAATTGAAAACATAAAAGTGGTCTAATCCTAAGGTACACCTCACTTATTAAGTTTCCCCAGCAGAGTCGCCAGTTCTGTGATCGGTGGAAATAGAACTGACTGTTTTTTTAGCTGGTTTCGCGAAATGTCGCGGTAAGCAAGAGTCACCACTATCTTTTATTTTCTCCAACATGGACAGGACAAAAGCACAACAAAATTCCTTATGAGATTGTCTCTCGGTTCGGGAGGTAGATTTATAGAAAGGGAAGGTGTTAGCACCCTTTCTATCCATGGTTATCCATGGGCTCTTAGATACTTGCTCTTATGTTTTCAAAATGTTTGCTTTTCAAAATGTGAGTGGGTTTGAAAAAGTTTCTTTAAAAGATTTCTGAATAACTCTTGTATCTGTCCTCAAGAGTGTTTGAAAAATTTGTTTTGAAAGTTTTTTTTTGAAAGTGTAGGGTGTGAAAAGTATTTTTGTTTGTTTTTGAAAAGAGCAAGTATCTATGAGTCATCTACCTACCCTAAGGAATTAAGCTGTGTAAGTGTCCTTTAGATAGTGCTATCCCACCATTGAGAGGTAGGTAGCACCATCGTTGGAGGTGTTCGGGTCAATTCGATTTTAGGGACAGTGTGGTCACCGAAGCAACAGTAGGACACCTTAGAAGCTACCCTTATGTCCTTGATCCTTTTTTAATCCGAGGCAACCGTTTCGAGGCAACTGTTTCGAGGAAACTGTTTCGAGGCAACTGGATCATGGACATAAGGACCGCTAAGACGTCCTATACTTGACGACCACGTTTCGAAGGCAACAAGTGAGGCGTACCCTAGAAGTGGTGTGTGTTTATTTGTGTGTTGTATTCAGTTAATGTTTGTCTTGTTAATTAGTGAGCTACGAGTTGTTTTTATTTACATACATTCTTTCATGCAAGTTTAGCAGTTAAGGGGTGCGGAAAGTAAATTGCGGAAACATAAATCCTACGCTATTACAAGGCGCGGGTCTATACATCGCCAAAAATTACAAAGACCCGTTTTTTAGTAAATAAGTACGGAAATTAAATAAAGCGATAAACCTATTTAACTATTACATTCTTGAAGGCAATTACATAATAATCAAATAAAGTAAATGCGCGCGAATAAATTAATCGGGAATGTCTAAGGGTGTTGACCCTTTTTTTTAGAAAAGAAATTGATTTTTTTTGTCTTTTTTGTAATTAAAATGAAATTAAAGCTAATTAATGACTAATTAATTAATTTAATTAAAAAGAAATATTTTTTTGTTTTTATGTTTTTATGAAATGAAATAAAATTAAAAGTTAACTTTACATAATTCTAGATCTATTTTAATTATTTAAGAAAGGAATTAAAATTGCCTAATTAAACTATTTTGGTTAATATTTATTTACAAAATAAAATAATAATAGTAATAATGTTAATTCTATTTTTTTGATTTTTTTATGAAAATATGTTAATTATGCTAATTATTAAAAAAATAAAATAAGGCAAATAAATAAAAGAAAAGAAAATGACAAAACAAAATAAAATAAGAAAAAAGTAAATAAACCCAAGGGGGGTGAGATGTCCTTCATGGAGGTTTTCTGAAGTAATTCTGGCCCAACAACAAGAAGCCTTATTTGACTTTTTTCGGTTGCCTACGCATGCGCTGACTCCAGAGCATAGTACTCTTGCGTTTTGGGCCTTTAGATCTGCCTCCAATGACACTTGGCTTGTTGGATGGGTGAGGCTTATGGTGGAAACTACTTGAGAAACTGCACAAGAACGCGTTAACAAAAACGATATGAGAATTATGGGGGACCTGGGAAGATCTTACAGTGCGGTATGAGCCTCAGGACTTGGCATAGGTTGCTTTAGCCACGTGCTTGTTTTGATCTGAAGATGCTCGCAACTATGTTTTAGAACTCTCACTTTTTGAATAATTTTTGGTTTTGCTCTTGGCCGTTTCTGCACACACTCTCTTTTGAATGAGGTTGGGAAGGCTTGTATATATAGTAATGTAAAGTGTATCAATAAGAATAATGGTCATTAAGCTTATGCAATTATGTTCTTGATTTCCTCCATAACCAACATTGAAACAACTTGCCTTTTGTGTCAAAATTTGAATTTCTTGCTTGGATTAGGCCTTGCACGAATTTGGAAGGTGAGTGATGGTGTATCAAAGCATTTCAATACAAAATATATCCTTTAATTAATTTTCTTGATTTTCATTTGAATTTTAAAGATTTAAAATGATTTAAATCAAATAAAATTAAATAAAAATGGAAAAATTAACTTTTAATCTTGAAATAAATTGTGGGACACGTGGGAGGCATGGCCAAGCTGAAACAAGTGGAAAAAGTGGGCCCCTTTTGTCAAAAATGAAGTTTCAAGAATAATTGACTTTGGCCATTTCACAAAAATTTCCCAACTTCTCCAATGCATATCTTGCTCAATTTTAAAGATATGAACATGTTCTTAGACATTTTGGAAAGGTCTTGAAGTCATCTAACCAATGTCTTTGGTCCCATGTCATTTTGATTTACCAATCTCAAGTTATGGTCTTTGACTCAAAGTGCCTTTTTGTTAACTTTTGAAAATGACCTATAATGTTGAAATTGATAACTTTTTGTGAGAGCATTTCTTGGACTTGGAATGTGAATATGAGTTGTAGGAAATGTCTTCCCCTTCAAGATGAGCATTGGATGGGATTTTTCTGATGAACCATGAAAAAGTTATGCCTTGGTCAAGTTACAGTTGACTTTTCAACTGTCCAAAAATGGAAACTTTTGCATCTTGATGATTTTTGAGCCATTCTTGTGGAATCATGATCAAGACTTGATCAAATGATGATTGTGGCTTCAAAATAAGATGTTGACCAAAATATTTGACTTTTGACTGCCAAATGACCATTTTACCCCTACAGTTGATTGTGGAGCAACTAGGACCTTTGACTGTGCAACTTGACCTTGTGAGCCTTGAAACTTGACATGTAGGTGCTTGACAATGTATATGAGCATATGGGACTTGATTGAGCCCTTGAAAACCTCAACTTTCTTTGCAAGAACCAAAACCCTAGTTTGACTGGCTTAGGAGAGTGGTTGACTGTGTAGCCCTTGAGAAGACTTGAGCAAATTGAGATGATGCTTGTCAAAACTTTGAAGAATATGGGAGAGAAAATTTTGGGGTACAACATTATGTCATAACATTCTGGATTTTTAGGTACTTTATGCAGAAAAAGTATGGCATACAGTAGCTGCTGTTTATGAGTGTGTATCTGAGTATTTTGCAATGATCACATTTATTACTTTCTACCAAAATCAGTAAACAGGAATTCTGATGTCATAACAAATGTTAAGACATCCTGTACTGATCTAACAGTTATGCAGTTTGGTTAATTCTGAGATTTTTCAGGAAGTTGGTTCATTCATTCTAGAACAGAATCTCACGGGGACTTTAGGTTAACCTAGCTCAACCCTAATCTGGTTGATAAAGTCTTATGACCAAGTCTTGAGGTTAACCCTAATTAACCCTAGCTTTTCGTGGAAACCCTAGCTTTTCGTGGAAGCCTTGGAATAGGTTTTGATTGTAAGGGTTTTTGTATCACTCAAAGCTTTGAAGCAAGAGTGTTTGTGTCTCTTGACTAAAGCTTTGAAGCAAAGTCAAGTTAGGTTTATGTATCACTCAAAGCTGTGAAGCACGAGTGCTTGTGTTACTTGATTAAAAGTTGTGAAGCATAATCAAGTGTATGTTCTGAAGAGTGTCTTCATTATTTCATTAGTCAATTGTTTAAGTATCACTGCTGTGATTGAGGGGGAGTGAGTAGGAACTCAGGTTTAAGTTGAACTTAGATTGAAGTTGCATTGGGTAGGTTTTAAGTGAAGGAGATAAACTGGTTGGTTTATTCCTGAATTAATATCTCTTATAGTGGATTTCCTCCCTGGCTTGGTAGCCCCCAGAGTAGGTGTTGTTTCACACCGAACTGGGTAAACAATTGACTGTGTTCTTTACTGTTTTTATTTACTGTCTTATAGAAAGTCAGATACGGTGTCATAACATTCACTGTGACATTGAGTATCTGCTGCCAGAATTTCAAGATGTATAGGGGATAGGCCTTGGAACAGTGATGATCAACAGCGCGATTCTTGGAACAAATGTAATTCTAACAGGCTTTCTCGAGGAAGCCTTGGAAGAATTGTCGAAAATGGTGATTATAGCAACTTCTTCAGTGTGAACTAAAGGAACAACAGTCTTCTCAAACAAAATTTCCTTATTATCCATCAGGCGCTGGACACCTGACTTCAAAAGATGGCAACCGGTAGGTAGGACAAAACACATACGACAACCTTTGTCACAACCCGGAAATAAACCGGCTAGCAAAAGGTTCTTCTTCATGGTCATCAAAGGGGTAACAATGTCGTTCACAGAAACCACAAACGAGTCTTCCTCTATAGCATTTACTCCATGCCTGGGCATAAGAGCAGTCATAACATTAGGTCTTTTAGGTGCTTCAAACTCAATCTCCTTCGCATCAATTAAGTCCTGTACTTTGTTCTTCAAAACCCAACAATCATCTGTATCATGCCCCGGGCTATCAGAGTGAAAAGCACAACGGGCATTAGGGTTATACTTTGGTGATGTAGTGTTGGGATTATTCGGGGCCTCCCTTGGAATCACTAGATTGGTTTTCAATAACTGTGGCAGAATCTGAGATAAAGTCATGTTGAGATGAGTGAATTGCCTTCGCGGTCTCTCGACCTTTGGCTGGTTGTTGTGCTGAGGAGCACTAGCAGGTCTTGAAATAACAACCGCATTAACAGCTTGGCGGCGTTCAGGTCTATTCTGGCTTTTCGAACTGTAAACAGCACTGGACTCCTTCTTAAAAGGCTTCTTCTCGGTGCCCGATGAAGCACCCTTCTGTATTTTACCAGACTTAATACCAGCCTCAATCCTTTCACCGGTCATTATCAGCTCCGTAAACTTGGACGAAGAACTTCCAATCAGATGGTTAAAGTACATACCAGACAAGGTCCCCAGAAACATATCCACTAGTTCCCTATCAGCCAAGGGTGGTTGCACTCTGCCAGTGAGGTCCCTCCACTTCTGAGCATAATCTTTGAAACCTTCGGCCGCACCCATTGACATACCCTGGAGTTGGGTACGCGTGGGAGCGAGGTCGGAATTATATTGGTACTGCCTGTAGAAAGCAGAAACCAAATCTTCCCAACTGCGGATACTGGCTCCTTCTAACTGGTAAAACCACTCAAGCTGAGTCCCTGAGAGTCTGTCTTGAAAGAAGTGGATCCATAGGTTCTTATCAGCGGTGTACGGCTGAATCTTCCTTACATACGACCGGAGGTGAAGTTTCGGGCAAGAAACTCTGTCGTACTTGGCAAAGGCTGGTGCTTTGAATTTGTGGGGAATCACCACCCCAGATGATAGACCCAGATCACCAAAGTCCAGACCAGGCACTTTCTAAACTTCCATCGCATTCAAACGGTCTTCCAGTTGTTTGTATCTATCCTCGGCCAGAGGATACTGGTCTTTGTCGAAGTCTGTCTCGTTGTCTGAAACCACAAGGCTAGGAGCCCTCCTTTCTTCCTGACTATCTTTCCCTCCAGATGAGGTGGTCAAATCAACTTCATCTCGTAGCCTTTTTCCAAACCTGTGACCTGTGTTAAACAGGACTGTCCTCTTCTTATTCTTCTTCTTCTTATCTTTCAGGATAAGGGCCTTCAGATCTTGTTGACCCTTAGCCAAGTTCATGAACAATTCTTGAAACTGGGCGTTTTGAGCCTGCAGAGCCTTGATTGCTTGTTCAGTTGATGGTTCAGAAGACATGATGCTGAAATAAATAGCGAAGAAGATGAGAAAACCTGTAAGGGTACTTGTTATGAGGTGCATGGAATGAAATGCGTATGATATGATTTCAAAGACATTGAGAGATTCAAATTCGTAAACAAGAAATGAAACACACTTTTATTAGATAAACTTGAAATTCAAATTGTTCACAAATGCCCTTAAGGCGTTACAAGAAAGGAAATACTGGAAAGTAAATAAAAACTGGAAATAATCAAAGGACATCAACGCTCCCATGGTCGTTTGCCTTTAGTGCTGACATAGTCATTGATGATCTGCTCCCTCTCCAGCTGCCTAGTCAATTTCTGGATCTTTCGCTCTTGCTCGTGATACTTTTCTCTATAAGTATCCCACTCTTCCCTTAGCTGCATCCAGGACCTCTTCAATGCCCCAACATCAGTAGGCATGTAAGGATGGAGGATGGTAGGAAGAACCCCCTCTTCATTAGCAACTTCAATAATGATAGGCAAGACAACTTCATACGGCATTCCCAACTTTTGGACACGGATGCGAACCCATCTGAGATATGGCTCCATCGAAAGAGAAGTCTTTGGACCCAACTCGTGTGGATCAGATCTGTGAACTCTATCCCAAGCCCTTATGAATCTGCAGCGTTGCTCGTCACTATCCCCTTGAAAATCAAAGATGATACTAGGCATTAGCAGCTCATGAGGTCCTTCCCTTCTGGCTCGCCCAAACTGACGTAAGGCCAAGCATGGATTGTAAGTAATTCCTCCATGGGTTCCTATCAGTGGAACATTGGGGTATTCCCCACAGCGATCAATAACGGCCACCTCGTCCACACCCTTAATAGTCCAAATGATGTCATTGTGAGAGAGAGACATAACTCTATAAGCCCAGCCCATGCCTTCTTTGTTCTTCAAAACTGACTTGGGAAGGTGAGAAATAAACCACCTTGCCAATAATGGAGCACAACACATCAAGGTTCCTCGCTTCCGAGCAGTACAGGTATAAAGCTGATGAAGAATGTCACCCAATAGAGTGGGTACAAGATTACCAGAGATGAAGATTTTTACCGCATTCACATCAACAAAGGAGTCAGAGTTAGGAAACAATACCAAGCCATATATTAGAAGAGCCAGAATATCTTCGAATGCCTTGAAGTCTAGACTATCCCAGAAATGATTAGCCTTACCAACCAAGAACTTAGTCAGAAAGCCCTTTGCTCCACTTCTAGTCTCCCAATTATCCATTACCTCATCCTTTATCATATGAAGGGCTGAAGCAATCTCTTCTGGCCTAAGGATCTTCTCCCAACCTGTGAACGGGGTCTGCTCCAGAATAGAGATACCAAGTAGATCAGAGAACTCTTCTAAGGTGGGGACCAACTGGTAGTCCTGAAAAGTAAAGCAATGGTACAGTGGATCATAGAACTGGACTAGGACACTCATCATCTGCTCGTCCAATTTGGAGGTGACCAAACTAAGAAGATGCCCATGTCTTCTGATAAAGGAAGTAGTGTCAGACATCTTTACAACCAAATCTTTAAGCATAGTAGGAATCTGAACAAAGTTGATCCAGATGGTGTTCCTACGCATAGGTGCCATGACCTACAAAACAGAACAAAGATGAATCCCTCCTGTCTTTGAAATAGGTTAGTCCAATGCAAGATGTATGCAATGTTATGATGTCATGATGCCATGATAGAAAGCACACCACAAGTATCCATAAATAACAAACATGGTAAAGGCACACAAGTCACGCAGAGAGCCCTTAGATTTCAGGTTGGCAAGGAGTCTAGGTACTACCCTCTTTCAGTTCAGTTGGTTTAAACCTGTCCTAAAAATAGTAATCGGGTTCTAGAGGATCTCAATATCACTGACTACCCTCAATCGGTCATAATTCCAGTTTAGTAACCTTTTCTTGCAGCCAGAATCATCGCGAGAGTTTAGTCTCAATGAGTGTAGCATACTGCTATTGTTCTATGGCCAAGTTGGTCAATTTAAAGGTTCTAAGGTCAGTTGGTGCTTAATGACCCCTTAGCAGACCCATATTCTCCTCGTTCCAACACAAGGGATATCGGTACATACTAAAGTGCCACACCAACATAGCTACTGCTTCAACCGTATCGGTCTACGCTGTACAGTTCCCTCACAGTTTATTGGTACTTACCTAAAGGGTATCCCCCAGATCTGGGTTAGGATCTATAGTAACTCCGATTCAAGCCCACAAAGATAAATCATACAAAGCAAACAATTGAAAACACAATGATCTAATCCTAAGGTACACCCCACTTATTAAGCTTCCCCAGCTGAGTCGCCAGTTCTGTGATACGGTGGGAAATAACTGACTGTTTTTTGGAATGCTGGTTTGTATTTTGCGTTTGTTTTTGCAAAATGTCGCGGTAAGCAAGAGTCGCCACCGACTTTTATTTTATCCAACAAGGAAAGGAAAAAAGCACAGAAAAATTCCTTTTTTGAGATATTTCTCGGGTTTGGGGGGTAGATTATAGAAAGGGAAGGTGTTAGCACCCTTTCTATCTGTGGTTATCCACGGGCTCTTAGGTACTTGCTCATATTGTTTTCAAAAATTGCTTTCTTTGTGCTTGTGGGTTTGAAAAAGTCTTTGTTTGAAAAGGAGTGTAAGTTTGAAAATTTGTTTTGTTTTGAAAGAGAAAGTACTTAAGAACCATCTACCTACTCAAAAAAGGAATCGTTCTATGCTATCTTCCTTTAGACAATGCTATCCTGCTATTGATGAGTAGGTAGCACCGTCGTTGGATTTTTAAGGGTCAATTTGAATTTAGGGACTTACGGTCACCAAAGCAATGTTAGGATGCCTTAGCGGTAACCCTAATGTCTTAGATCATTTGTTTTGAGGCAACAATATCCGAGGCAACCGTTTCGAGGCAACTATGATCTTTGGACAAGAGGGCGACTTCTAAAGTATCCTATACTTAATGACTGTATTACGAAGGCAACCAAGTGGGGTGTACCCTAAGAGTGCGCATGTGCGAGTGTGTCGTTTTCAGTTTATTTTATCTTTGTACATGTTAATGGTGATCTAGGTTGATTTTAGGTTTAAACGTTCAATCTTGTCATGCATCCCTATCATCAAACATCTAGCAGTTATATTTTGCAGAAAATAAATTGCGGAAATTAAATTACAAGGCGTCAGGTATTTACATCGCCAAAAGCAACCCTTTGAAATTTAAATGCGGAAAATAAATAAAGCGATAAAAATAGTCCTAATTATCTATTACATTCCGAAAACAAATACAATATTGAATAAAATGGATCGCGTGCGGAAAATTAAATCGAATGCGAATTCTAGGGCTTTGACCCTTTGCTATAAAAAAAAGATTTTTTGTGTTTGTTTTTGAATTTTAAGAAATAAACTATCCTAAATTAATTATTAAATTAATAAATTAATTAATTAATTAATGAAAATAAATATTTTTGGATTTTTAGGTATTTAAATAAATAAAATAAAATAAATCAAGGTTAGTAAAAACCTAATTAAGTCTAATTTGTTTTAATTATTGAAAAAAATATATTAAAGTTACTCCTAATTAATGGCCTAAATTAATTAAATTAATATTTGTTAATAAAAACTAAAATACTGAAATTTGATTTAATAAAGAAAATATTTTTTGGTTTTAATTTTATAGAGAAAATTATTTAATTGGTTAGTTAATAATAAAAATAATAACAAAACAATTAAATAAACTAAATGAAAATAGAGAGAGATAGAGGTATATGGGCCTGTTTGGAGGTTTGATCAGCAATTCTGAGGCCCAATTACATTGGCCTAGCTTGACTTTTTTGAGATCCCCTATGCGCATGTTGACTGGACTCTATGGTGGACCATCAACCTGGATCACCAAATCTGGCCTTTGGCCATCTGGCGCTTTGACTTGTGAAGGCACATGATAAGAGCAAGCATTGATTTGTACCTGATTACTTTAAGCAAAAATATAACAAAGCACATGGGGGACCTGGGATTCGAACCCAGGTCCTGTTGGTATTTGCACTGATTGCTTCGCCACTAGGCCAACGTGTCTCAATTGTCAATATATTAAACAATAATAATAATAAGAGTAAACACGTTATATGCCAGAAAAAAAAGTGCACGAATATTTGAAAGGACCAATCAGAGGGAGACACGTTGTCGTCCCTGTCCTTAGGCCTGTAAAGAAATTACCTGCGGATTTGAATCCGCAGCTAAATGCCTAGGTCATTCCCAAAATTCATCTCAGGCCATATAAACTCCTCCCAAGACCATGGTTGCGTTCGTCTTTCTCTTTCGGTCATGTCTATGGCCATTATTAGGGCTAATTTTACCTGCAAGAGAAACGCCCAAAAACAAACTACGAAACCCTAGATATGGTACCTCACAGCATATGCCACATAAACGAAATTGGGTAATACAAAAAGATTGGAAACTTGATGAGGATCATGAATATGCAAATAGTTTGTACAAAAGATGCAAGAATAAAGATTTGCAAATTCAAATGCAGAGCGGTTTTCTGTGACACTTACAGTGTGTTTGAGCGTGTATGGAGGCTTGCTAGGGATTGGTTCTGACTCAGTGAACCTCCAGCAATTGATTGGTGTCAAGCTTTGTTTCTGAAAACGTCTCAAAGTAGGATTTTGGTTTCACACTTTTCACCACTTTTTTCAAGTTTTGTTTGGTTGGTTCTTGCAGCCTTCAGCCTTGTTTTCGTGCCGTCTAGCCTCCTTATGTATGATAGAATGCATTAGGTTAACAATTGTGTCTTGAATCTTTCCACATCAATGCCATGGGATTTGATTTGATTCACCATTACCAAACGTTCCAAAATTGTCAAAACTCAATCTTTTTGCACATGGAATGCTTGATACGAGTTTGATACCCTTGATGATGATGATTCAGTCCTGAAATAGCCAAAAAGATATCAAGTAATCAATATTTGGATTTTATTTGATTTAATTTGATTAAAAATGAAATAATTCAATAAAAAATCAAATAAAATAATAAAATTGATAAATGGAGACAAGGCTGAAGCTAGGACACGTGTGCAATGTGGAAAGTTCAAATCAAGTGGAAAAGAATGGGCCCATTTGACAAAATTTGAAGTTTTGGGGATAGTTGACTTTTGGCAATTTTGCAAAAATGCCCAACTTCAACAATTCATAACTTCTTCAATTTTGAACTTTTGGAAGTGTTCTTGGACTTTTTAGAAATCTTGAGATGTCCTCTAACCAACCCTTTTGGTCTCATCTCAATTTGATATTCCATGCTCAAATTATAAGCTTTGGAAAAAAAGGTGTTTTTGTTGACTTTCAAAAATGACCTATAATGTCCAAATTTGTAACTTCTTGTGAGTGCATTTCTTGATCTTGGGGGTATGAAGATGGATTGTAGGAAATTACATTATATTAAAAATGAGATTTGTATGGGTCATTTATCATAAAGTATGAGAAAGTTATGCTTGGTCAAAGTTGAGTTGACTTTTCCTACAAAACCCTAATTTAACAACTTTTGAGTCTTGATGAATTTTGAGCAATCCTTGATGAATCATGATCAACCCTTTATCAAATGATGGAATATCCTTCAAAATGAGAATGTTGACAAAAAATCTTGAAGTTTGACTATTTGTAGGTCACAGTTGACTTTTGCCCTAGCACAGTCAATTTTTGGACCCTTTGAGCAATTGACTGAGCAAACTTCCTCTGTAAGGCTTGAAATTTGACATGGATGATCTTGAGAACATATTAGGACAATGGAGAGCACTTTAGGTTATTTGGACTCAAAGATCTTGATGCAACACAAAACCCTAATTTTGGATTGACTGCCTTAGGAGATAGCTTGACTGTCCAATTCTTGAGCAATCTTGAGACACTTGGAGATTTTTCTTGCAATGTCTTGAGAAATATGAGAGGGAAAATTTTGGGGTACAACAGCCTCTAACCTCTGTTTCGATCTCACACTTTTTGCTTGTTTTTGCAAATTTGGTTCTTGCCCAATGCTTGATCTCCAACCTCCATTCTGATTTGTCTCGCCTCCTTATGTATTGTACAATGCATTAGGGTTGCAAATTGTGTCCAAATCCCTCTCCATCAATGATTTTTATATTGATTTGATTCTTCTTTAACAACCTTCCAAATTTGGTCCAAATCCAATCTCCTTGTACACAATTACCTTGATACGATTTTGATTGCCTTGCTAGCTGTATTTAGAGCCTGAAACAATCACAAAATCCTTGTTATCAATGCTTTTGGATTTTATTTGATTTTATTTGATTTAAATAAAATTAATTCAAATAAAAATCAAAATAATTAATAAAAATATGACATGGACACATGGCCAAGGCTAGATCACGTGGGCAATAATGCTAACTCAAAACAAGTGAAAAAGAATGGACCCATTTTGGCAAAATTTGAAGTTTTGGGGATAGTTGACTTTTGGCAATTTTGCAAAAATGTCCAACTTCAACAATGCATAACTTCCTCAATTTTGACTCTTTGGAGGTGTTCTTGGACTTTTTAGAAAGCTTGATATGTTATCTAACCAACCCTTTTGATCTCATCTCAATTTGATATTCCATGCTCATGTATGAAGCTTTGACAAAAAAGGTGTTTTTGTTGACTTTTAAAAATGACCTATAATGTCCAAATTCATAACTTCTTGTGAGTGCATTTTTTGATCTTGGGAGCTGAAGATGGATTGTAGGGAATTGCATACTCTTCAAAATGAGATTTGCATGGGTCATTTCTCATAAAGTATGAGAAAGTTATGCTCGGTCAAAGTTGGGTTGACTTTTCCTACAAAACCCTAATTTAGCAACTTTTAAATTTTGATGAATTATGAGCAATCCTTAATGAATCATGATCAACCCTTGATCAAATGATGAAAAAAACTTCAAAATGAGAATGTTGATCAAAAATCTTGGAGTTTGACTGTATGTAGGTCATAGTTGACTTTTGCCCTAGCACAGTCGATTTTGGGACCTTTGAGCAATTTGACTGAGCAAAATTCCTCTGCAAGGCTTGAAACTTGACATGGATGATCTTGAGAACATATTAGGACAATGTTGAGCATTTGGGACCACTTGGACTCAAGGATCTTAATGCAACATGAAACCCTAATTTGAGGTAGACTGCCTTAGGAGAGAGCTTGTCCGGCCAACCCTTGGACTACCTTGACCAACTTGGGGATCTTTCTTGAAATGTTTTGAGAAATATGAGGGGGAAAATTTTTGGGTACAACAGATGGCTCCCGAAGACATGGAGAAGACCACTTTCGTTACGCAATCAGGCACCTTCTGCTACAAGGTCATGCCATTCGGATTAAAGAATGCAGGGGCAACATATCAAAGCGCTATGGTAGATTTATTTCATGATATGATTCATCATGAGATAAAGGTATATGTGGATGATATGATTGCCAGGTCACAAACCGAAGAAGAACATCTCGATCACCTGTACAAATTATTCGAGAGGATAAAGAAGTACAAGCTGAGGTTAAACCCTAACAAATGCACGTTTGGAGTATGATCTGGAAAACTTCTAGGTTTTGTTGTCAACAATAAAGGCATTGAATTTGATCCTGCCAAGGTAAAAGCCATCCAAGAAATTCCAGTCCCTCATTCTAAAAAAGAAGTCAGAGGATTCTTGGGTCGTTTCAATTACATTGCTCGCTTCATATCACACTTGGCCGCTACTTGTGAGCCAATCTTCAAACTCTTGAAGAAAGATCAGGTAGTCAGATGGAACGATGAGTTCCAGATTTCCTTTGACAAAATAAAAGAATACCTACAAGAACCTCTTATTCTCATGCCTCCAGTTGAAGGAAGACCCTTGATCATGTACTTGACAGTATTAGAGAACTCTATGGGGTGTGTTTTGGGCCAACATGATGAGTCTGTCTGAAAAGAGCACGCTATTTATTACCTGAGAAAAAAGTTTACCGACTGTGAAACCAGATATTCACTGCTCGAGAAAACTTGCTGCACTTTGGCATGGGCTGCTCGCCAGCTAAGACAGTATATGTTGACTCATACTACTCTGTTGATTTCTAAGATGGATCCAATCAAGTACATCTTCGAAAAACCTGCCCTTTCCGGATGGATAGCCAGATGGCAAATGATCTTGACTGAGTACGATATTCAATACATTATGCAAAAGGCCATCAAAGGAAGTGTACTGGATGATCATTTGGCCCATCAAGCTGTGGATGATTATCAGTCAATGAACTTTAACTTCCCTGATGAGAATATCATGCTGGTAACCGATTGCGCGAGACTTAGACCGTATGACAGACCTGAACAAGGATCTCGATGGACTATGGTCTTCGATGGGGCTTCCAACGCCTTAGGTAACGGAATTGGTGTTGTGATCATATCTCCTGAAGGTTGCCACACTCCTTTCACTGCCAGACTATGCTTCGATTGCACAAACAATATGGTCGAGTATGAAGCATACATCTTAGGTTTGAAAGCTGCTATTGACTTAAGGATCAAGCATTTGGATGTGTTCGGGGATTCCGCCCTAATGATCAGCCAAGTAAAAGGAGATTGGGACACTAAACACCCTAATCTTATCCCTTACAAGGAACTTGTGCTATCCCTAATTCCTTACTTCGAAGAGACCACTTTTGAGCAATTCCCTAGGGAGGAAAACCAATTGGCTGACGCTTTGGCAACCATGTCTTCAATGTTCAAGGTCATATGGGACAATGAAGCCCCTATGATAACAATTGAAAGATTCGATGAACCTGCACATTTCTATGAGCTTGACACCGATGCGTAAAAGCCATGGTACCATGAGGTGATGAGATACCTTGAAGCACGAGAGTATCCAGAGGGGGGCATCTATCAATGACAGAAAGTTCTTGCAAATATTTGCAGCCAAATTCTTCCTAAGTAATGGGATATTGTACAAACGCAACCATGATTCAACTCTACTCCGATGTATGGAAAAGAAGGAGGCGGAGGAGATCATGGAAGACATGCACGATGGTCTCTTTGGTACTCACTCAAGTGGACATACGATGGCTAAGAAAATCTTAAGAGCCGGTTACTATTGGTCAATGATGGAGATTGATTGACATCAACATTCAAGAACTTGTCACAAATTCCAAATCTACGCTGATAAGGTCCATGTGCCTCCTATCTCTTTGAATGTCATGACCGCTCCGTAGCCATTTGCAATGTGTGGCATTGACATGATTGGAGAGATCAAGCCCACCGCTTCCAACGGGTATTGCTTTATTCTTATTGCTATCGACTATTTTACCAAATGGGTCGAAGCTGCCTCGTTTGCCTCAATCACCAAGAATATGGTATCCAGATTCATCAGACACAACCTCATCTTCCATTATGGTATCCCCGAAAGGATCATCACCGATAATGGGACTAACCTCAACAATGCTATGATCATTGAGTTTTGCACTCAGTTTAAGATCAAGCATCACAATTCTTCTCCGTATAGACCAAAAATGAATGGCACAGTCGAAATGGCCAACAAAAATATCAAGAAGATTGTGCAGAAAATGGTAGTAACCTATAAGGATTGGCATGAGATGTTTCCGTTTGCTCTACATGGCTACTGTACTTCAGCTAGAACATCAACTGAGGCAACTCCCTTTTCTCTAGTCTATGGCATGGAAGCTGTTTTGCTAGTGGAAGTTCAGATTCCTTCATTGAGAATCATGAATGAGACAGGCCTAGGCGAAGACGAGTGGATTCAAACGAGATTGGATCAGTTGAACTTGATTGACAAAAAATGATTAGATGCTATCTGCCATGGTCAGACGTGCAAAAAACGGATGATTAAGGCTTTCAACAAAAAAATCAAGCCTCGAGTATATCAAGTTGGTGACTTGGTGATAAAACGCATCAGTTTACCACAAGGCGACCCCAAAGGCAAATGGAATCCCACCTATGAAGATCCATTTGTTGTCAAGAGAGTTTTCTCTGGCGGTGCCATGATGCTGACTACCATGGATGGTGAAGATTTCTAATATCCTATAAACTCGGACGTAGTTAAAAAATACTACGCATAAGAGACCCGTTAGGTTGACACACCTAAGCAAAATAAGGGCATCCCGGCAAACCAAAAGGTTTGGGCAAAAATTAGGGATATATGCAAAAGATTATACACCCGGCAAGTTGAAAACCCAAAAGGGCGACTTGGGCAAAAAAGGGTATCCTGGTGGGCTGAAAACCTGAACTAGGCAAAAGTTAAGGATTAAAAGCGTATGACTATTGTGATGCGGTGGGAGAACTGACATGAGGTTTTTGCATTTTATCGCAAATGTTGCGGTTAGCAAGAGTCGCCACCGACTTTTCTTTTATCCAAAAGGAAAGGTGAAAAAGCACAGGAAAGACCTTTGAGATTGTTTCTTGAGTTCGTGGAGTAGATTATGAAAAGGGAAGGTATTAGCACCCTTTTCATCCATGGTTTTCCATGGGCTCTTATTTACTTTCTAGATCACTTGCTTTTGTTTGAAATTGTGCTTTTGTATGGTTTTGAAAGTATTTTGTAAAAGAGGCCATTGTTTAGGCAATCTTTGTAATGATTCTTGTTCGTAAGAATGTGTACAAAGATGTTTGATCTTTTTGAAAATATTTTCAATTTTGTAAGATGTTTGGAATGTGTGTGTTTTTTTTGAAAATTGCAAGGATATTTGTTTTGAAATGGAGCAAGTAACAAAAGTAATCTACCTACTCAAATGTCTTTCTTGTTCATTTTCTTTTCCTTTGATATTGTTGTCTCACTATTGATTTGGTAAGCAACCCTATCTTTGGATGTAAACGGGACGGGCGTGGGTCATCGTATAGCCATGATTAGCAACGTTGCAAGATATCTTAGCATTTCTGAGGGACTAAGATCATTTTATAAGGCAACTTTGAATAGCGTCATCGAGGGACTATGATCTTGTATTTGTTTGTTTTTGCCAAGACACCTTACATGCGTAATATGACCATTTTTATAAGGCAACCAAGTGGGATAACCCTAGGGGTGTTTTGTGTGCAAGTGTGTCATGTTCATGTTTGATTTTGTCTTGGATTAGGGTTTTCTATTTGGTTGATTTTATCTTGCCATACAAACCCTAATTATTAGCATGTTACATAAAAGCGATAAATTGTGAAGTTTAAATGTCTTACGCTATTACAACATTTGTGGGAGGGGGAAATACAATTTATGAATGGGGATTTGCAATAATATAAACCTAATTAAGCTATTACAACCAAATTCAATATGTACAAATATTGGAATAAATAATATACAAAAATGAATTAAATATGCAAAGGTATGTAAATGCAAAGAAGATTTTTGTTTGATTTTTTTATGTGAAAAAGATTTTAACTTAAACCTAATAAATAAATCAAGATTAATCTTAAATAAATTAAGAAAAGAAAATATTTTTTTAGAAAATATTTTTGAATAAATCCTAATTCTATTTGATTAAAATAAAAAAAATTTCTTTGAGAAAAAAGTAAGTATTTTTGTATTTTTGGTCTTGAAAATAAAATATAGCCCTATGAGATATTTTTGGTCCTTTTTTATACTAAAATAATATATTTAATGGGTGTAAAGAAAAATAAATATTAAACTAGTCCTAAATTAATTTACAAATTTAATTAATAAAATGGATGGTGTATAACTAAATAAAATATTTTTTATTGAGAATAAATAAAATAAACTAAAATACAAATCTATCATTTTTATATTTTTTTATGATTTTTAATATTAAGAAAATATTATTAAGAAAAAAAATGAAAAAAAATAAAATAAAAAAATGATAATGGACCGGGGTATACAAGTGGACAATGTGATATGGCGGGAGAACTGACTTGAGGGTTTTGCGTTTTATCGCAAATGTTGCGGTTTAGCAAGAGTCGCCATCGACTTTTCTTTTATCCAAAAAGGAAAGGTGAAAAAGCACAGGAAAGACCTTTGAGATTGTTTCTTGAGTTCGGGGGGTAGATTATGAAAAGGGAAGGTATTAGCACCCTTTTCATCCATGGTTTTCCATGGGCTCTTAGTTACTTGCTAGATCACTTGCTTTTTGTTTTGAAATTATGTTTTGTGTGGTTTTTGAAAGTATTTTGTAAAAGAGGTCATTTATTTTGGCAATCTTTGTAATGATTCTTGTTCGTAAGAATGTATACAAAGATGTTTGTCTTTTTGAAAATGTTTTCAATGTTTGTAAGATGTTTTGAAATGTGTGTGTTTGTTTTGGAAAATAGCAAGGATAGTTGTTTTTAAATGGAGCAAGTAACTAGAAGTAATCTACCTACTCAAATGTCTTTCTTGTTCATTTTCTTTTCCTTTGACATTGTTATCTTACCATTGATTTGGTAAGCAACCCTATCTTTGGATGTAAATGGGACGAGCGTGGGTCATCGTATAACCATGATTAGCAATGTTGCAAAGTATCTTAGCATTTTTTTGGGACCAAGATCATTTTGTAAGGCAACTTTGAATAGCGTCATCGAGGGACTTATGATCTTATATTTGTTTATTTTGCTAAGATACTTTACATGCATAAGATGACCATTTTTATATAAGGCAACCAAATGGAGTAACCCTAAGGATGCTTGTGTGCAAGTGTGTTATTTTCATGCTTGATTTTGTCTTGGATTAGGGTTTTCTATTTGATTTGTTTTTATCTCGTCATTCAAATCCTAATTACTAGCATGGTATATAAAAGAGGTAAATTGCGTAACTTAAAGATTACTACGCTATTACAACATTGTATAGGGGAGAATACAAATTATGAATGGGGATTTGCAATAATGTAAATTTAATTAAGCTATTACAAGCAAATCGAATTTGTACAAGTATTTAAACAAATAATATACAATATAAATTAAATATGCAATAGTATGTATATGTAAGAAAAATAATTTTGTTTTGTTGTTTTTTTTTTATATGAAAAAGAGTTTTGAAATAAACCTAAGAATTTAAGAAAAGGAAATTATTTTTATAAATTGGTTAACCCTAATTCTAGGTTGCTTAAAAGAAAATAAATTTCCTTAAGTATCATTTTTGTATATTTTATATTAAAAATAATAAATAATATTTTGTGAAAATATTTAGTCTTTTTATATGTTAGGAAAAGATATTTACAAGTGTGAAAAAAGAAATAAAAATTATCCTAAGTCTATTTTATTTTTACAAATTTATTTAAGAAAAATAGTTAATATATAATTTAATAAAAATATTTTTTTATGTGAAAATAAAATAAAATAAATCAAAATGCAATATTTGTCATATTTTATATTTTTTATGTTAAAGAAAATATATTTAATAAAATAAAAATGAAAATAAAAAATAAAAAATAAAAATATTGGGCCAGGGGTGCTGTAAGAGAAATGGAAGGTAAGTGTTAGAAAAAATGAGAGGCCCAAAGGAACCAAGCCCACGCTGCCAAAAATGCCAAAAATGAAACTGAAAAATGAGAAAAATGCAAAAGATAGCGCCAAGGTTCGAACCCATGACCTATGCATTTTCAGCGCGCTACCTTGCCACTGGGGTGGCTGTACATCTGTTAGTTCATACAAAACAAAAAATACATAACACATAATGTCTCCTTGCCCTATACTTCATCTTCTTCCTCAAGCTGGCTAGAACCTCTGTATCTTTCTCATTTCTCCATGAAAATGGAAACTTCCAACATAAAAATGATAGTACTCTTTCCCACGATTTCAACCATATAACTCATGTAAACTAACAGTCAATGATCAAAACTAATTTCAAAGGCCCTAGTTTTAAACCTAATTTTCACAGAAATTTGAACTCTAAAATTCTCTATACACAATGAATATAAATGAAATCTATGAACATGGTTGGTTTTAGCACAAGGATATCTATATTTTATCTTCACAAATCGTGACCAATAGATGCCTGTATGAAGAGATAGAAGTTGAAGTTCTTACCTCTTTCAGCTGAGATCGTGAATGGAGTTTGAGTGAGTTTTATGAAGGCCCGAAGATTCCTTTAGCTTGCCTGAACCTCCCTGAGTGTATTCTAATCCTTGCCTTGTCCTGAAAGGAGGAGTTACAGTGAATGGGTGATGGTCTGGAACACTTAGATATAAGGTAGGTTAAGTGTTTGAATGATTAGAACTTGAAACGCACGAGTAGATTTCTGGATTGCTATGCTTGGTCTCAAACTATAAGTTTTGACAGGTTTTTGGTGATAGGGAGTTTTAGGGAGTTTCTGGCCTTGAGCAATCGTGTTTTTTGTTGTAATGTGTTTGTGTATAAGTATAAGGAAGGTTTCTAATCCACTCCACAACAGATTTCTGAGTTATAGGCTTTTTTCACTTTTACTTGCTTTTGAAGCAAAGTGAGGAGACAAGTCTCTACATGCTTGTACAGGCCTGCTTGGAGTTGGTACAAGTCCTAGACAACTTGCTTTTGGTTTACAGGACTTGTGTGTGCAAAAAAACAAATGCAAGGCTCAAGGAGTAAAAAGTTGAAAAAGTTATGCTTTTCCAAAATGGCAATGGCAACTTTGTGCCATTTATGGAATTAAGCATTGGACAAATACTCTTGTACTTGGATTAAGGCTTTATCATCAGTGTAAGCATTAAATTATGAAGTGAGAAACAAGTTTGAGACCAGTGAGAAATTGCCAACTTCATCTCTTCAATTCTCCATACTAAAAAATGATATCAAGGAGTTCTTGGACATTTTGGAAAGATTGAAATGTTCTCTATAACTCATCTTTGAAATGAATTTCAAGATTCCTTTTGGAACTAGGTGAAAAATTACCATGAAGTTAGGTTAAAAACCTGCCTAAATTAGGGTAAAACTTCACTAAGTTATTTTAGTTCATGAGCATGTATTCACAAAATTATATCTTGAGATCCAAGCATCTTTAGGGAAAATGTGTGAAGAAAAGCTGTAGATTTCATGGATATCTACATTTCATGTTGGGAACTTCCTTTGAATCATCTTGCATCATGGTGGAAATTTGGCTTAAAGTTGAGAAAAAATAAGAAATTTTCTATACTTAGAAAAAATTTCTAAGTTAAGAAAATTTCAAATTTTAAAACAAAATCTTCAATATTTGATTCCTTGATGAACAAGTTTCACATTTTGACATGTTTTGATGAATTGTGATCCTTGGCATTTGATTTTGACCAAAAAGTCAAAGTTTGACTTTTCAGTATACAATTGACTTTTGATCAGTTGACTGCAAATTTCATTTGTCAATCTAATGGATTTGCAATGTTTTGAACCATGTCATTAGGTCATGATTATGTAATTGAGCCCTTGGAATCATGTTTCAAACCAATTGGGCATTTGCTAGGTCAAAAACCAGAAATTGCCCTTTCTCAGCCAAAACCCTAATTTTGACCATTTTGCCCTTTTGATGATTTGATCAAATTTCTTGAGGAATTATGGTCCAAACTTGATCAAATGATACATATGAGTCTAAAATGTTGATGTGGATCAAAAATTATGGAGTTTGACTGTAAATTGACCATGGTTGACTTTTTCCCCAATACAGTTGATTTTTAGGTCAACTGTCCAATTGATTGATAAAAAATGTGATTCAAGGCTTGAAACTTGACATGTGTAATCTTAGGGGTCCATAATGATACTTGAAAGCCATATGAAACATTGATAGTCCAAAAATCTTTGTGCAATCCCAAACCCTAATTTTGGGTCATCAGGGCATGATGAGATGTCTTGAGTTGGTCAAACCCTAATGCAGTCTTGAGTCAAAGAGATCTTGTGAGAAAAGTATTGACAAATGAGAGGGCAAATTTTGGGGTACAACAGCTGCCCCTGTTCAATCTTTTTAAACCTGAAGAGTTAGATTGACGAGTTTTGCCATTCGTGACTCGAAGGTGAAAGAATGATTAGACACTAGAGTGCCCAGAAATTTGCACTCGACAGTGTGTAGTTGAAGGAATGGGCTTAAAGATGCCATTTGGAGAGGTGATAGAGTCTTGTTGGGGATGGGATTGTAGATGCCATCCAAGAATGTTTGTTGAATTGTAAGTTGTAAGTATCAGAATGGTGTCCGTGTCTGGAGCGTATCTGAACTGTATCTGAAAGGTCGTATTTGGATGAGTATTAGAATGACATCCGTGTTTGGAGCGTATCCGTACTGTATTTGAAAGTTGAATCTGAATGAGTATCAGAATGGCATCCGTGTCTGGAGCGTATCTGAACTGTATCTGAAAGCTGAATCTGAAAGTTGAATTTGAATGAGTATCAGAATGGCATCCGTGTCTGGAGTGTATCCGTACTGTATCTGAAAGTTGAATCTGAATGAGTATCAGAATAGCATCCGTGTCTGGAGCGTATCTGTACTGTATCTGAAAGTTGAATCTGAATGAGTATCAAAATGACATCTGCGTCTGAAGCGTATCTGAACTGTATCATGATTGCATATTGTTAATGGTAGCTGTTAATGTTATCCTGAAAAGGGTAAAATGTTAGCTAAAACACAAAGTTATGTTGTATGTAATGTATGATGCAATGTATTTACTTTATTAATGTTTATGGTATATGGATGCAATGTATGCGCACGTGAGCTGATTTGCTGTATTGCTGTTTGATTGAGGAAAATAAATCCTTGAATGCTGCTGAGGATATGTAAGTATAAGTCTTCATGTTGTGAAGTCTAAGTGTTGATGAATTTTTGTTGAGATAAGTAAATTCTGTTGTGAGGGTAATGCCGTGTACTGCTTGTAAGATCTGCTTGGGGAATCCTGAGAAATTTATCGATTTCTACTGGGGATTAAAAACTTGAAGTTTTGTTCCGCTGGGGATTTAAATGACGTACTGTAGGGGATCACTTATGGAATAGCCTAGAGACGTTTTCCTATTCTTTCAACCTATCAGTAATTGTCTTCCTCATTTTGTTTATTTGTAAACAATAATCATGTTCAAATGCATATGTTCATCAATGAATCATTGAACGTTTTTTGCAAACAAAACACAAGCGTAAAGAAAAAAGACAAATTGTGTTTTTGCACTTTTAAAGGGATATCTTTGTATTGACTTTGAATAAATATTTTATACAAAGGGGACAAACATTCTAGTAAGAGAATTCTGTCATAAAACAAGAAAATTTTGATACAAAGAAAGATAGCTATGTGTAATAATCCCATGGGGTTCCCATTCTGCTATAGCCTTCGCATCTCTGAGTATCTTGTCTATTTGCCTTGTTCGGAGATGATTGAATTGGTCAGAAACTCTGAGTTTGTCAGTGGAAGCTAAAGGTTGTCCGTCAAGTGATCCGACGGGACATAGTCATACGCTTTAATTCCCTAACTTTTTCCTGGACCGCCCTTTCGGGTTTTCAGTCCACCGGGAAACCCTTTTTTGCCCAAGTCGCCCTTTCGGGTTTTCAACTCTCCGGGTGTAAGAATTTTTTTCTTCATTTTATCCCTAATTTTTGCCCGAACCTTTTGGTTCGCCGGGGTGCCCCTTGTTTTTCCTTGGTGTGTCAACCTAGCGGGTCTCTTATGCATAGTATCTTTTGACTATGTCCGTGTTCGCAGGGTGTGGCAGGTCGTCTCCATCCATGGTGGTCAAGATCATTGCCCCACCGGAGAATATGTTTTTGATTACAAATGGCCCTTCATAGGTAGGAGTCCATTTGCCCTTGGGATCACCTTGTGGTAATATGATGCGTTTGATCACTAGATCCCCAACTTGATACACTTGGCGTCTGACTTTCTTGTTGAAAGCCTTGATCATCCGTTTTTGATACATCTGACCATGGAAGACAACAGTAAGCCTTTTTTCATCAATTAAATTCAGTTGATCAAGTCGAGTCAGGATCCAATCGTCTTCGTTCAAACCTGCATCCTTCATAATCCTCAGAGAGGGGATTTGGACTTCAATAGGCAAAACAACCTCCATGTCGTAAACCAAAGAATAGGGTGTTGCCCCGGTTGATGTGCGAGCCATGGTACGATACCCGTGGAGAGCGAATGGTAACATCTCATGCCAGTCTTTGTATGTGACTGTCATTTTCTGTATGATCTTCTTAATATTTTTATTTGCAGCTTCGACAACACCATTCATCTTTGGTCGATAAGGAGAAGAACTATGATGTTGGATCTTGAATTGCTCGCATAAAGCGGTGATCATAGTGTTGTTGAGATTTGTACCATTGTCAGTGATGATCCTTTCTGGGATACCGTACCGGCAAATGAGATTTTGCTTGATGAAGCGGGCAACAACATTCTTAGTAACGGAAGCGAAGGAAGCTGCTTTGACCCACTTGGTAAAATAGTCAATGGCCACTAGGATGAAATGGTGTCCATTGGAGGCTGTCGGATTGATCTCTCCGATCATATCAATCCCCCACATAGCAAAGGGCCAAGGAGCCGTCAAGACATTCAGAGGAACTGGAGGTACGTGCACCTTGTTAGCATAAATTTGACACTTATGTCAGGTCCGAGAGTATTGATAGCAATCTACTTCCATTGTAGACCAATAATAGCCTGCCCGTAGGATTTTCTTCGCCATCGTATGCCCACTGGAGTGGGTGCCAAAAGTACCTTCATGTAATTCAACCATGATCTTTTCAGCTTCAACCTTATCCATGCACCGAAGCAAAATGGAGTCATGATTGCGTTTGTACATGATGCCACTACTAAGGAAGAACTTAGCAGAGAATCTCCTTAAGAACTTTTTATCATTGATTGAAGCTCCTTCTGGATATTCTTGAACCTCGAGATACCTCTTGACTTCATGAAACCAAGGCTGGTCCACTATTTCTTCAGTATTAATCTTGTGACAATGTGCTGGTTCATCCATTTGTTCGATGGTGATCTGGGGAGCCTCGTTATCCCAATTAAGTTTAAACATAGATGACATTGTGGCTAGAGCGTCTGCTAGTTGATTTTCTTCTCGCGGAAAATGCTCGAAGGTAATCTTCTCAAAATGTGGTAGCAATGTCAAAACATGTTCTTTGTAAGGGATAAGGTTTTGGTGCTTAGTGTCCCATTCCTCTTTGATCTGACTGATGACCAAAGCTGAGTCTCTGAAAACATCCAAGGATTTGATCCCGAAGTCTATGGCAGCTCTGAGACCGAAGATGCACGCTTCGTATTCCACCATGTTGTTTGTACAATTGAAGCAAAGTCTGGCAGTAAAGGGAGTATGACACCCTTCCGGAGATATGAGTACAGCGCCGATACCATTACCAAGTGCATTGGATGCCCCATCAAAGAACAGGGTCCATCGGAATCCTTGTTCAGGTCTGTCATATGGTCTGAATTCTTCACAGTTGTCTAATGCATGATGTTTTCATCTGGGAATTCGAATTTCATGGACTGATAGTCTTCTACAGCTTGATGAGCAAGGTGATTAGCCAATACACTGCCCTTTATAGCTTTTTGGGTAGTATACTGTATGTCGTACTCCGTTAGGATCATCTGCCATCTGGCTATTCTCCCCGAAAGAGCAGGCTTCTCGAAGATGTATTTTATCGAATCCATCTTAGATATCAACAAGGTAGTATGAGTCAGCATATACTGTCTTAGCCGGCGAGCAGCCCATGCCAGAGCGCAACAAGTTTTCTCAAGCAGTGAATATCTGGTTTCACAGTCGGTAAACTTTTTGCTCGGTTAATAAATAGCGTGCTCTTTTCAGCCAGACTCGTCATGCTGCCCCAATACACACCCCATTGAGTTTTCTAAAGCAGTCAGATACATGATCAGTGGTCTTCCCTTGACTGGTGGCTTCAAAACAGGAGGCTCTTGTAAGTACTCTTTGATCTTGTCAAAAGAAACCTGGCATTCATCATTCCATCTGACTACTTGGTCTTTCTTCAATAGTTTGAAGATTGGCTCACAAGTAGCTGTTAGGTGAGAAATGAATCTGGCAATATAGTTCAAGCGTCCCAAGAATCCTCTGACTTCCTTCTCAGTACGAGGAGCAGGCATCTCTTGTATTGCTTTAACTTTGGTAGGATCGACCTCAATACCCTTGTTACTTACGACAAAGCCTAGGAGTTTATCGGACCGTACTCCGAATGTGCACTTGTTTGGATTCAACCTCAGCTTGTACTTCTTCAGTCTCTCAAACAGCTTTTGTAAGTGATCAAGATGCTCTTCTTCTGTTTGAGATCTGGCTATCATATCGTCTACGTAGACCTCTATTACATGATGTATCATGTCGTGAAATAAAGCTACCATGGCGCGTTGATAGGTTGCCCCAACATTCTTCAGTCCAAACGACATCACCTTGTAGCAGAATGTGCCCCACTGTGTGACAAATGTTGTTTTCTCCATGTCTTCAGGTGCCATTTTGATTTGGTTATAACCTGAGAATCCGTCCATGAAGGAAAACACTTTGTACTGTGCCGTATTGTCAACCAAGATATCAATGTGGGGGAGTGGAAAATCATCTTTAGGGCTTGCCCTATTCAAATCTCTATAGTCCACACACATTCGTACTTTGCCGTCTTTTTTAGGTACGGGAACAATGTTGGCAACCCATTGAGGGTAGGAAGTGACACCCAAGAATCCAGCATTGAATTGTTTCATGACCCCTGCTTTGATCTTTTCTGACATATCAGGTCTCATGCGGCAAACTTTTTGTTTTACTGGCGGACAATCCTCTCTTGTAGGCAGACGATGTACCACAATATCTTCATCAAGTCCTGGCATGTCTTCATACGACCAGGCAAAAACTTCGACATAATTATGCAACAACTGAATCAGACGCTTCTTGACACTGGGTTCCATATTGGCACCCACTCTGACCTCTTTTTTATCCTCCTCGATACCCAAGTTGATTGTATCCACAGGTTCCTCATGAGGCTGAATGGTTCTTTCCTCTTGCTGTAGTAGTCTGGCAAGTTCCCCTGGTACTTCACAATCTTCCTCACCTTTGTCTTAGGCTTGGTAGATTAGATCCTCAGAGTCACAAAAGGCCATAGCAGTATCGTTACCCATGGGATCTAGAATGGAGGGGTACCTGCATTTGTGAGTGTGGGTGTGTGTAAGGGTATAGCCATCCTTAAAAATAAAATGTAAAAGAAAAAAACAACGAGCACAAAAGTTTGTATGTGAAAACGTCCATGATTCATTGAATGTCATATGAAGATGAAATAATAACCCTTACAAATGGACCATTGTGCCTCGGGCAAGACACAAGGTTTTAAGAGTGCGAATTGTTTTTAAATATTACAAGTCCAATCAAAATGTAGAGATAAATTACTGAGGGATGAAAGTTATTGGGACAAAGTCTTTGGCCTCCCAATTGCTGAGTCCTCTGTTGACAGTAGGAAAGATCCAATCCTCCAAGTTGCAATCCTCTTCACCATCTTCTACCGCATTGACCTCCCGGTTGCTAATCTTCAAAGGTGGCCCTCCAGCACGGGCATGACGTACATCTTTCTGAGCACTTGAACTGAAACCTAAGCCAAATTTTTCAGATTTATACGGAATATCCGGAAGTTGCCCCCAAATGGTGCATCCACCTTCTTTCACCACTGCTTTGGCATCATTCAGAGATGACATCCGGAGTAGAGGCCTTGTAATCTTGGGAGCAGCCTTGAGAAGCCTAGGCCGTTATCCGCTGTCAAGCTAGCCACACAATCTTGAAATTGATCAACAGATGTCTCTTGAGGCACATGGGCTGTCTTTAGGAACTTCACAAAGGCTTTCACATGTGCCTCAGAACACAGTAGCAATGCCAGCATGGATATTTTGGAGGGAGTTTTCCCCAACTGTTCAACTATATCGTAGTCGCTCCTCTTTATTATTTTTAGAATCTCATCCATTTCTTTTTTGGAGGTCTCGGGGATAGTCAGTGATTGAGCCTTCGTCCGGACAGGCTCAAGCATAACACCTTTTCCTCGAGCCTCGGTTAACTCGGCAGCAAGAGTGTCAGTAAGAATGATTATAGGGGTTGTAACAACTTTGTCAATTGGGGTACTTGTAGAGATGATTATGGGTGTAGGAGCAACTTTTGGAGCAGCTACAAGGATAATTACGGGTCTAGAAACTGCTTTTGGGGGAGCAATTTTTGGAGAAAAGATCCTACCACTTCGGGTGATTTTGCTAGTTCTGGAAATATTATTGATGTCAGAGTCGTCTTTCTCGGAATTTATCTCTTCGGCGGCCATCCAATCTTGCTTAATACCATGGTAATAGACATCCCCTCCATAATTCCATGGTATGGTTTTGTCTGATGTATATGGGACTGGCCCAAGCATCATGATTATTAAGGGAGCTGCTTTCGGAACTGATGTAATTCTAACGGGTCTTTTGGTGGAGACCCTGGAAGAATTGGCGGAAATGGTAATGATAGAAACATCTTCAACAGGAATAGGTGGAACACGGGTATTTTTAAACAAAATCTCTTTGTTATCTATCAGGCACTGAATGTATGCCTTCAACAAAGGACAACCAGCTGGTGAGGATAAGCAGAGATGGCAAACTTTATTACAGCCCGAAAACGCACCGACTTTCAACAAGTTTATCTTAATAGTCAGAAGTGGGGTCATGAGCTCGTCAACTGAGGTAACAAACAAATCTTCTTCAATGGCATTAGAATTGTGACCATGTCTGGGCATAGGAGCAGAAATGACATTTGGCTTCTCGGGCGCATCAAACTCAATTTCTTTTGCTTCAATGAGGTCTTGTATTCTGTTCTTCAAGGCCTAACAGTTATTAGTATCGTGACCAGGACTTTCAGAGTGATATGCGCAACGGGCATTGGGATGATAATGAGGGGATGTTGTATTGGGGTTTTTCGGAGCTTCTTTCAAGGTCACCAAGTTAGATCTTTGTAGATGAGGTAATACTTGAAACAGAGTCATGTTGATTCTGGTAAATTGCCTGACTGGCCTTTCTACCCTTGGTTGATTATTTCTTTGTTGATCAGATGCAGGCTTTGGGATCATAACAGCCCCTACCATTGGTCGGCGTTTGGCCTTTTCTTGGTTTCTTTGCGGATATACGGCGACCACCTCTTTCTTTCCGGTAAAGGGCTTCCTTACAGCTGTTGAAGAAGATGTGTCTTTCTGAATCTTTCCATTCTTTATACAGGCTTCTATCCTCTCTCAGGTCAATATTAGTTCAATAAAGCCAGCGGATGAACTTCCGATTAAATGATTGAAGAAGGGACCAGATAAGGTACCTAAGAACATGTCTACCAATCCTCTCTCAGACATAGGGGGTTGAACTCTTCCAGCCAAATCTCTCCATTTTTATGCATAGTCCTTAAAACCTTCATTGGACACCATGGCCATACTCTGGAGTTGAGTACGGGTAGGCGCCAAATCAGCATTGTACTGGTATTGCTTGTAGAAAGATGTAGCAAGATCTTCCCAATTGTGAACATTAGCCCTTTCTAGTTGGTAGAACCAGTCAAGTTGAGTCCCAGACATACTATCTTGGAAGAAGTGCACCCATAAGTCTTTATCAGCGGTATGGGGTTGAATTTTCCTCACATATGATCAGAGATGTATTTTAGGGCATGACACTCCATCATATTTGGCAAATATAGGCACTTTGAATTTCGGAGGAATCAAAATCCCCGACACTAGTCCCAATTCCTCAAAGTCTAAACCTGACACCTTTTGGATTTCCATCGCGCTCAACCACTCTTCAAGATGTTTATACTTATCATCAGCTGGAGGGTACTGTTCCTTAGAGTAGTCTTCTTATTCTTCTTCCTCTTCTGATTCTGACGGGACAACTGTTTCCTTGCCTTTCCCTTCTCCTTCACCGGATGTTGTTGCAAAGTCCAAAGTCCTTCTTGTCTGCCCATGAAATCTTCTTCCCATGTTTAAGACTCCGGTTACCTTCTTTGTTTTCTTCTTCCTCTCTTCATCCAGCAGAGTCTTCAACTCTTCTTTCCCCTTGGCTAGGGTCATGAGCAATTGTTAAAACTGCGTATTCTGAGCTTGGAGATCTTTCACTGTTTGCTCGAGACCCATCTTACTGAAATAAACAGTAGAGAGATGAGGAGACTTGTTGCAAAAGACCTGTTTATGTTATGATGAATGATATGTGCATATGCAATGTTTTCAAGGATTTCAAAGATTCAAATTTGTTTTAGAAAAAAAGGAAACACACGTTATATTAATAAGATAAAGTTTGGGTACATCAATTCCCCTTGGGCAAAATAATACAAAACTTTAAGATAGAAAAGTAGTGCGCATCCTCTTTGGTGCAATGTAGGCATTCAGAGTCTGCTCCTTATGAAGTAGCATAGTGAGCTCCAAAACCTTCTTCTCGCTTGCGTAGAATTGGGCTTCGAAAGTATCTCGCTCTCCTTTGAGTTGTATCCAATCCCTTTGGAGGTCTTCAAGAGACGTGGGCATGTCAGGATGTAGGATAGTGTATGGAACGTCTCCCTCCATGACAGGCTCAGTGATTACCGGGAGAATGAGGGGGGGGGGGGTAAGGCATCATAAGATTCTGAGCGCGAGTTTGTACCCATTTGAGGTAAGGCTCAAGAGGGATGGAATTCTTGTGTCCCAAAGTCTTGCTATCCACCTTGTTTAACATCCTCCAAGCTCGGATAAATCTCTGGCGAAGACATTGATTGTCGTTGTCGTAGTCGAATACCAAACCTTGAATCAGCATCTCGTGCGGGCTATCCCTTCGGGCATAACCAAACTTCCTTAAGGCTAAGCATGGGTTGTAGGTGATTCCTCCCCTAATGCCAAGTAAAGGGACATTAGGAAATTCTCCACAACAGTCGACAATGATAACATTCTCTTTGGAACGGGAGCACCAATGAATGTCTGAATGTTTGAGCGTCATCAACCTTTGTGACCACCTTGAACCTTGCTCATTCTTTAATACTGATTGAGGAAGATGAGAAATAAACCATCTTGCCAAGAGAGGAGTGCAACACATAAGGACACCTCTTTTCCTCATTGTGCGAGTGTGAAAAGAGTGTAGGATATCCCCTAGCAATGTAGGCACCGGGTTGTGTGATATGAAGATTTTGACGGCGTTGATATCTATGACTTGGTCAGGATTTGGAAACAAAACCATCCCATATATGAGGAGAGCCATAATTTTTTCAAAGGCTTGCAAATCCAAGGAATTCCAGCAACTTTGGGCTTTCTCAAACAGAAACTTTGCTAGGAAGCCTTTGACACCACTCCTTGTTTCCCAATGAGTTGTGACATCAGATGAGTGCAAGTGTAGAGCTTGAGAAATCTCTTATGGATTTGGATCTCTTTCCGTGCCGTTGAAAGGTAGTTGATTGAGAATGGGAATCCTCAAGAGCTGGGATAATTCTTCCAAAGTAGGCACAAGTTGATAGTCGGGAAATATGAAGCAATGGTGAAAAGGATCAAAGAACTGAAAGAGCACCTTCATCATGTCCTCATTTGTGTTAGAGGTGACCAAGTTGAGTAGAGGACCATGTCTCTCGGTGAATGGAGAATTTTCAGGAATCCTTGAAGCTAGCTCCTTAAGCTGTGGAGGGATTCTCACAAGGTTGACTTGAATAGTTTTCCTGCGAAGTGAGTCCATATCCTACAAAACAAGAACAAAGATGAATCCAAAAATCCTTGGAATGGTTAGTGGATGCATATGATGTTCATGATGTCCATGATGTTATGTACAAGTATGCATATACAAACAAAGCAAACAAGTCCTAGGTTTAGGCTTTCATGGAGTTTTATAGGTAAGTACCCTCTTGAAGTTTAGTTGGCTTAAACTTGTCCTAGTAATAGTAACCGGGTTCTAAGGAGCTCAATATCACTGGATTGTTTCCTTGGTCATTGTTTCAGCTCAAGCCTCTTTAGTGGCGACCGAAATATCCCAAGAAACCAACCCTCAATGAGTGTAGTATCGAGTATCTACCAACTTCGGACTGCACCAAAGCCTGTCATCTCACTACATCCTAAAAGGCCAAGTTGGTCAAGTAAAGGTTCTAGAAGTTCATTAGTGATTTATGACATCACTCAGCGGCCCTGTATTCTCTTTGATTAACTCAAAGGCTACCGGTACCCACAAATATGTCGCACTAACGTAGCTATTTCTTAGACCATGTCAGTATACCCCACACAGTTTCCATAATGTATTACTACTTACCTATAATGTATCCAAATACGAGTAGAGGATTCAAACCCAAACAAAGAACCATAATGTAAACCACACAAGTCAAACAAAGAAAGTTAGTAAATGTGATCTAACCCTAAGGTAACCCCACTTTTAGAATAATCCCCAGCAGAGTCGCCAGTTCTATGATACGGTGGGAGAACTGACTTGAGGTTTTTGCGTTTTATCACAAATGTTGCGGTTAGCAAGAGTCGCCACCGACTTTTCTTTTATCCAAAAGGAAAGGTGAAAAAGAACAGGAAAGACCTTTGAGATTGTTTCTTGAGTTCGGGGGGTAGATTATGAAAAGGGAAGGTATTAGCACCCTTTTCATCCATGGTTTTTCATGGGCTCTTAGTTACTTGTTAGATCACTTGCTTTTGTTTGAAATTATACTTTTGTGTGGTTTTGAAAGTATTTTGTAAAAGAGGCCATTATTTAGGCAATCTTTGTAATGATTCGTGTTCGTAAGAATGTATACAAAGATGTTTGATCTTTTTTAAAATATTTTCAATTTTGTAAGATGTTTGGAAATGTGTGTGTTTGTTTTGAAAATTGCAAGGATATTTGTTTTGAAATGGGGCAAGTAACTAAAAGTAATCTACCTACTCAAATGTCTTTCTTGTTCATTTTCTTTTCCTTTGATATTGTTGTCTTACCATTGATTTGGTAAGCAACCCTATCTTTGGATGTAAACGGGACGGGCATGGGTCATCGTATAGCCATGATTAGCAACGTTGCAAGGTATCTTAGCATTTCTGAGGGACTAAGATCATTTTATAAGGCAACTTTGAATAACGTCATCGAGGGACTATGATCTTGTATTTGTTTGTTTTTGCCAAGACACCTTACATGCGTAATATGGCCATTTTTGTAAGGCGACCAAGTGGGATAACCCTAGGGGTGTTTTGTGTGCAAGTGTGTCATTTTCATGTTTGATTTTGTCTTGGATTATTGTTTTCTATTTGGTTGATTTTATCTTGCCATACAAACCCTAATTATTAGCATGTTACATAAAAGCGATAAATGGCGAAATTTAAATGTCCTACGCTATTACAACATTTGTGGGAGGGGGGAATACAATTTATGAATGAGGATTTGCAATAATATAAACCTAATTAAGCTATTACAACCAAATTGAATATGTACAAATATTGGAATAAATAATATACAAAAATGAATTAAATATGCAAATGTATGTAAATGCAAAGAAGATTTTTGTTTGATTTTTTTTATGTGAAAAAGGTTTTAACCTAAACCTAATAAATAAATCAAGATTAATCTTAAATCAATTAAGAAAAGAAATTATTTTTTTAGAAAATATTTTTGAATAAACCCTAATTCTATTTGATTAAAATAAGATAAATTTCTTTGAGAAAAAAGTAAGTATTTTTGTATTTTTGGTCTTGAAAATAAAATATGGCCCTATGAGATATTTTTGGTCCTTTTTTATACTAAAATAATATATTTAATGGGTGTAAAGAAAAATAAGTATTAAACTAGTCCTAAATTAATTTACAAATTTAATTAATAAAATGGATGGTGTATAACTAAATAAAATATTTTTTATTGAGAAAAAATAAAATAAAATAAACTAAAATACAAATCTATCATTTTTATATTTTTTATGATTTTTAATATTAAGAAAATATTATTAAGAAAATAAAATGAAAATAAAATAAATAAATAAATGATAATGGACCAGGGGGTATACAAGTGGACAAGGTGGTGAAATGTTAGAAAAAACAAAAAGGCCCAATGCACTGAAGCCCAATGCGCTGCAAGCTAGCAAAAAATGGAAAAAATGAGAAAAATTGCAAAAGGCAGGCACCAAGGCTCGAACCCATGACCTATGGCATTTTTGCGCGCTGCCTTACCACTGGGGTGGCTGTACATCCGTTTATAGAAACACAATGATAATTATATATTAGAAAACGCCCCCTGAAGGCAACTTCATCTTCAACCTTGAGCCATGGCCAGACCACCTGTATCTCTCTCATTTCTCCATGAAAATGAAAAATCCAAACATGAAAGTGATAGTGTTTCTTCCCACGATTTCAACCATATAACTTATGTAAATTAAAAGTAAAAGGTCAAAGCTAATTTTGCTGGCCCTAATTTGAAACCTAATTTTACAGAAATTTCAAATCCAAAATTCTCTATACACAATGAATATAAATGAAAACTATGAACATGGTTGGCTTTAGTGCAAGGATATCTACATTTTGTTTTCACAAATCAGGATCAAATGATGCTTGTATGAAGAGATAGAAGTTTGAGTTTTTACCTCTTTCAGTTGAGATCGTGAATGGAGTTTGGGCAAGTTTTGAGAAGGCCTGAGGACCTGTTTAGCTTGCCTGGACCTCCCTGAGTGTATTCCAATCCTTACCTTATCTCGAAAGTCCCTGAATCTCCCTACTCAAGTCAACCTGCAAGCTTGAAATTTGAAAATGGTGGATGGAGGAGGAGGAGTTACAGTGAGGGAACAGGGGTCTAGAACACTTAGATATGATGTATGTTAAGTGTTTAGGTGGTTAAAACTCAAAACGCACGAGTGGTTTTTGAGATGGCTGAGTAAGGTGCAAAACTGTCAAGCTATGGCAGATTTTCAATGGCAAAGTGTTTGGGAGAGTTTATGAGTCTTAGCATTCGTGTGTTAGGTTGAAATACACTTGTGTATTAGTATGGAAAAGGTTAAACATCAAGCTTTCTCAAGATTTCTGAGTTCTAGCCTTTTGGCTCTATTACTTGCTTTTGAAGAAAAGTGAGGAGACAAGTCCCTAAGTGTTGTACAAGCATGGTCTGGTTTGGTAGAGGTTTCAGGAAATTTGCTTTTGGTTTTGGCTTTACTTGTGTGCAGAGAAAACAAGTGCAAGACTCAAGGAGTGGAAAATTGCAAAAGTTGTGCTTTATCAAAATGGAAATGGCACCTTTGTGCCAAAAATGGAATTGTTCTTGTACAATGCATTCAATGCTTGGCTAAAAGCTTCCAACAACTGTGAAAACATTTAATTATGGAGTGAAAGTCAAGTTAGGAGCCTGCAAAGTAAGATTTGTTCAGCATGCTTGAGGATTTGAATTTTTGTTCTTCATGAAATGGCTTGAAATCAAAGTGATAAATCACCAACTTCATCTCTTCGATTCTCCATACTCAAGAATGATCTCAAAGAGTTCTTGGACATTTTGGAAAGCTTTCAATATGCTCTAAAACCCATCTTTGAAATGCTTTTGGAAATTTCCTTTGGAACTATGTGAAAAATTGCCATGAAGTTAGGTAAAAAAACTGCCTAACTAGGGCAAAATTTCACTGTTATTTTAGTTCATGAGCATGTATTCACAAAATTATATCTTGAGATCCAAGCATCTTTAGGATAAATTGTGTGAAGCAAAGTTGTAGATTTCCTGGAGATCTACATCTTTCATGTTGGAAGTTTCCTTTGAATCATCTTGCATCATGGTGATAATTTGGGTCAAAGTTGAGAAAAATAAGAAATTTTCTATAAGAAAATTTTCTAAGTTAAATTTTTTCAACTTTTCAAAACCAAATCTCAAGTCCTTGATATGTTAATGAACAAGTTTCACATTTTGACATGTTTTGATGAATTATGATCTTTGGCACTTGATTTTGACCTAAAAGTCAAAGTTTGACTTTTCAGTGTATAGTTGACTTTTGATCAGTTGACTGAAAAATTCATCTGTCAATCCAATGAGTTTGTAATGTTTTGAACCATGTGTTTACCTAGGGATTTGGTAAACAACCGCTGATCCTCCAAATGGTTACTTATTTGGTTACTCGCAGGATCGATCAGATTGATCCTATGGACATAGGTTGATTTTGAAGTTTAATTAATGTGGATAAGGCTTTAAGTAAATTGTTTAAAGTAAATTGCATAAAGGAAAAGGCTTGGTAAAATAAACAAGGCTTGAATGTAAAGGTTCGACAGGAATCTTAAAGGGAAAAAGCATGTAAAATACTGGAAAAGTAAATGACTTGAATTGATTAAATTGGTGTTTCACACATACATTTCTCAACAATTCGTTCGCTCACACTGGGTACTTGAATCTAAATGAGTGACTATGTATCTATTGTGAACACACGCGAGAAACTACACGTCTACTCCTATTTATACAAAAACATTCCAAGTAACCGTCGGGCAGTTACACTGCTTCGAGATCAAGCCACTTGTCACGTTCTCCATGCTCGACGCTCCAGATCCTTGCACGTTCGCACGTAGTAACTGCTGGAAACCGTTTTCCCTCCAAAGCTTTGAATTTCAAACTGCTCCACTCTGGACCATCGAACACGTTCGTCAAGAGACGTCTTCGACGAAAACTCCTTCGACGTCGAAGGCAATCAGCCTTCTTCCTTGGAAGAAATCTTCTAAGTATTTTGCCATCTTTCGACGGACATTTCGACAGACTTAGCCAGTCGAAAGCATCTTTCAGCTTTTAATGGCTGCCATCAATCAAAACAAAGGTGTCGAATTTAGGAGCCAACAAATTTCCCCCCAAGAATGCCTTATTTCGACTCTGAAAGAAAAAGGCATTCTTTGAAAACGCCATTCGACACCTGTTTTTCCACGCTTAGTCACAAGTTAACTTGTGCACTTTTTGTTGCTTTTTACCAACTATTGGCAATCCCAAGAAATCATCATTGATTTGATCCTAGGACGTCACTGTCAGTACGGCGTGCAGAACCAAAACATCACTTCATAATTTGTCATTATGACAAATTCAAAAAACGAGGACGCACGCTGCGTCTCTCTGTTTCTGCAGAAACGGCCAAAACAACAGGATGCTGCCACGCGTCCCACTACTTCCTGCAGCATTAAATGACATTTAATGCCCTCGTTATTGGGAATTTCTCCCACTACTATAAATAGTAGTGAATATCCCATTGTGGGACTTTTCACGCAAACCATCTCTCAAACTCCCTTGCTTTCTTGCAAACTTGTTTTCTTTGCAGAAAAACTCTTCCTTTTCCAACTTCATCTTCATCCTCAACAATGGCTTCTGCTTCAACTGCCCCCAAGACTAACGCACCAACTGAACAACTTGCTAAACCCAAGGTCTTTGTAACTGCTCCGGTAGTGAACGCTACAGGGAAACGAAGGGTCCCTGAACCATCTGACATCTCCGTTCGTGATGCTTACTCGCGTCACTTGATGATTCCGGTTGGATACTCCAACCAAATCTTCGCAATGGCTGGACCCATGAACCCCAGCATCTCTGAAGCTCTGAAGATCAAGAGCTATTTCCCCATTGTCGAGAAACTTAAGCCAGTAGCCTGTGCTAAAAAGGATCCAGAAGACAACGAAGACCCCACACACGAGAAGATCGACCTTCGCTTCTTCAACAAAAGTGTTAGAGTCTTCAGGTCCTGCCCTAATCTCACCCAGGACTATGTTGCTTGGCTAACAAAGCTGGAAAAACATCAAACTCCAGTCTGGAAGGAAATGGGAATCTTTGACCTAATAATGCTGTCGAAGACAGGCTTAAACTACTCCCCAGAGATGCTTATAGCTTCGATGCTTTTCTGGGATAACTCTCACTTCACCTTTCACCTTCCATGTGGGATGTTAACTCCCACACTCTTCGACGTAGCAGCCATCACTGGCCTTCGACCAACCGGAGATTACTTCGACCCGGAAGAGATGTCGGAGGACCAAATTGGCTTTTCTGAGACGAAGCCAACATTCACTACCTTTATCAACCATTTTCACGACAGGTCGACGGATACAGTGTCGGATGTCGAACACATAGCGTTTCTAGCCTTATGGCTAACTCGCTTTGTGTTTTGTTCGAAGTCTCTGCAAGTGACCAAAAAGATGGTCACTCTGGCCACCCAACTGCATCACCGCCAGAATATCTGTTTGGCAGAACTAATTCTGGCCAGTCTTTATGACTCAATCAGCAATGGGGTTACTCTCCTGAAGCATGTCGAAGATAGGAACAGTTTGCTACTCGCTGGGCCTTTCTGGCTACTTCAACTGTGGCTCAATGCCACTTTCGAGTCTTTCTTACCCAAGAAGACTCAGATAAATGAACAAGCCCCAGCGATAGCTAATAGACGTATCGAAGGCATTAGGCTGGCTCTACTGACACCTGTAGAAGATGGGCTAGAGTTCCAACAAACCTTCACTAACTTCGTGCTGATGTTCGCTCGAAGGAAGGAATTCGTTTCAACTATGGCTCCATTTGCTCAACGAAAGGTGGGGCCAGCATGGTTCACAAGGCCACATCCCAAGGAGTCGAGTGGTCCCAACGTTGATGAGCACACCATACTGTGGGAGGCATTCCTTACCCCAAGGATTATGCCTCTTCGATTTAAGAGTTCTAAGACTCATCTGAGTCTGCTTGCCTATCAACCCAATCTGGTGTCTCGCCAGTTTGGTATCATCCAAACCCTGCCTTCTCCCATTTTCCAAAGAGAGAAATCAATGTTGTACTTCTGCAACGATTATACAGAAGAAGCTGCTACCAAGCATATTGGAAGGTATGCTGGTCGAACAATCCTCTCGCTGTTCAACTACCAGCTTAACTTCCTTTGCTCACCATCTTTTGAAGAGTGGTGGAGAAGCTATTACGCTGAGTACTTCTTCGACGAGAAGGACTTCATATCAGAGTTGCAGAAGTCTTTTGTCCTTGTGTTTGACAAAGTAAAGAAATGTAAGTTCATACTCTCACATTACTTTTTATCTTTCTCTTCGACTGTTAGCTTGTTAACTTTCCTTTTCGCTTCCAGTTGTTCGAAAACCCTTGGTCAAGAAGGCTACAGGAGGCCCACAAGGAGGGGTCCCTTCGACAAAACCTCCACCGCCGGCGAAGACTATAGCGCCGGCGAAGACAACAGGCAACCAACAGGGGGAAGGCTCTTCGAGGAGGCCTCCTGCATCGGTAACCAGATTTTCTTCATTTTTCTTCTGGCTTTCGATTTTTTATTTTCGACGTAATTATTCAATCGAATTCCTATTGGTTTTATAGGCCCCTTCGCCCAAGAAAAGGGCGGCATTTGTGATCGAATCGGGGAGTGATGACGAAAGTGATTCCCCTCCTTCTCCCCTAAAGAGGCGAAAGTTAACGAAGGACGCTTCTGTTCCTACTCCAGCTCCTGAAGGTCGAACCGTCAGAATAAAGGTTGGTGTGAGAAAGCCTAGGCCACCTGCGGTGGTCATCGAAGAACCAACTGAGGAGGAACTGAACGCTCTAGTTACCCAGCCTGTCGAAAGTGATAATTCCAGCCCTGGGGCTGAAGTCAATCCACAGGTAATCTATTGGACCCTTCTTATAACTTAGGCATAAATACCAGTATTTGATTATGTCTCTTTCGACATCTGAAGACTTGTCTTCTTCCTCTTTTTCAGGACACTACTGGAAGTTCCCCACCAAGGACTTCAGAAACTCTGGAATCTGCTGACCTTAGCAGGCCTCAGGTGCAAGATTTGGGCAATGACGAAGCCCACACTGAGCATGAGGCCAATGCTGAAACAGTGGAGAAGACAACTGAAGAACCTATGGCGGAGGAAACACAGCCAGAAACGGTTCCTGTGGTGGTCTTGTCGTCAGAAGAGAATCCTGAAGGAAGAGACCAAGGCAATGGCGAAGAGAATCAAGATGCTGTTGACGAAGAGCATGAAGGTGGTACTGGCGAAGAACACCAGGATGATGCCAGCGAAGAGCCACAAAATGACGCTGGCGAAAGACCCCAAGGTGAGGTTAACGACGAACCACGAGTCGACGCTAGTACCGCCTCAGTTCAAGTCGAAGAGCAACCAAACAAGGCACTCAGCATTCAACAGCCTCCAGTCCAAGATAATACTGTGGCAAGGGTCACCTCCTCAAAGCACAGGTCGAAAAAGGACTTGGAAATCTTGAAACAAACTGACCCTGTCAGCTACCTTAATGCAATCGTCGAGAGTAAGAGTTCTTCTGACACTAGTCAGGAAATTCCTACTCTGTCAGGGAAATCTACTGAGACTTCTCCTCTCGATGATGCGTTGGCGAAGGTTAAAGCCCAGTTCTTCAAGAGAGATTTAATGAAGGCTTTAGAGGGGGACCCCACTGCTCCATCTTGCTTGAAAGAGGTTTTGAATGCTGTTGATTTCGATGCTGTAGCCCCAGAAATCTCAGACTTAATCATGGAATTACATTCTATGATTGACCAAGTCTCAGCGGATTACCGGCGCCAACGAACTTTTAACAGTCAGCTCGAAACGCTGCACGGCAAGAGCTTATCTGCGTGGACTGCTGTCTCAAGTTCGACTTCTCGAATTGCCGAGTTGTCGAAACAGAAAGCGTCTGCACAGGAAAGGTCCGATGCTATTGAGCGAGAGAATATCTCCTTCCGAGCACAAATTGCAGAGATAGAGGCGAAGATAAACGCCAACACTGTGCTCCAGGAGGAAATTCTTTCGACCATCCCAGACGCTGAGAGCCAGACTGAGATCAAGCAAGGCCTGGAGTTCGCTGAGAGGGCCCAAAGCCTCGACGCTCAAATTGCCAAACTGGAGCAAGAAAAATCTTGGTGCAAGAAGAGGTTGGATTTGCAGCATGCTAAGTATCTTCGACTCAAGAATTCTCTTTCCTTTTGATTCTCTTTTGTAACCATCTTCTGTAATCGCTTTCGACAACAATTGCCATTTTGGCAGAAATTAATAAAATTTCCATTTTGGCATTTTTATGGTTAATTTAGTTTATTATTTTATTTTTATCTCTTGAAGTATAGGCTTATATTTTTTCAAATATTTACCATTTACTCTCAAGAGCCTTTTATCACCACTTATCTCTTCGACCTCATAGGCTCCGCCAGAGAAAGTTTGGATAACTCTGAAGGGTCCTTCCCATTTGGGTGACCATTTCCCCATGCTTCGATCCCGTCGATCCATGGGAAGAATTACCTTCCAAACTAAATCTTCAGGCAAGAATACCTTAGGTTTTACCTTTCTATTATAAGAGTCTTCGACTCTTTTCTTCTGAAGCCTGAGTAAGTCGAGAGCATGTAATCTCTCTTCGTCTAAATCCACCAATTCATCTAACATCATGTTCCAATAAACTTCAGAAGGAATATCATAATGCCTCTGAACTCTTGCAGATTGAAGACAAATTTCTGCTGGCAATACTGCATCATGGCCAAAAGTTAGCCTATATGGTGTTGTACCAGTGGCTTCTTTTGGAGAAGTTCGACAAGCCCATAAAATCTGGTCTAACGTCTTATGCCAATTCTTTGGTTTCTTCCCAACATGTTTCTTTATCAAGCCAATTACCACTTTGTTAGCTGCTTCGACTTGACCATTCGCCTGTGCATAGTAAGGCGTGGATGTTAGGAGTTTGAAACCTGTTTCCTGAGCAAATTCCTGCATCTTTCGACCAGTGAAAACTGAACCTTGGTCAGTTGTTATTGTCTCAGGGATTCCATACCTAAATATAATGTTCTTTTGAATAAATTCAATGACATTTTCTTGGTCTACATTGACTAAAGGGACAGCTTCGATCCACTTAGTAAAATAATCAATGCCTACCAATATGTATTTCTGACTCTTTGATGATGCTGGTCGAATCTCTCCAATAAGATCCAACGCCCATCCTCGAAAGGGCCAAGGCTTCACTATCGAGTGAAGTTCGCTTGCTGGTACATGCTGGATGCCTGTATGAACTTGACACTCTTGGCAACCTTTGGCGAACTCAACACAATCTTTCAGCATAGTGGGCCAATATAGTCCTTGTCGAAACAACAACCATTTCATCTTATGGCCTGCTTGGTGAGCCCCACATGCCCCAGCATGCGTAGTCGAAAGGGCTATGTATGCTTCAGTTTCACTTAAACATTTCAGCAACACCCCTTCAGGCGTCTTCTTGAATAACTCATTACCCATGAGTACAAAACTCAACGCCCTGTATTTTGTTTTTCGTTCTGTCGGAGCTCCTGGATTTTGAAGATAGTCCACAATGGGTTTCCTCCAATCCTGGTCTGACAAATTATCAATGAACGAAATCTCGAAGTTTGAGTGATCAGCATATCCTAACCTTGTTGATTCCAAGTCTGTTGGTGATAGGCAAGTTGCTCTTATCTTCTCTCGAACTTCGATTGCTCTTTGTAATCTCGTTTTTGAAACTTTATACCCAGATGCAATCTGTGCCAAGTCATTGGCTATTTGATTTTCGACTCTGGGTATGTGTCGAATATTGACACTTTCAAATTGTTTCAATAAACGATTTGCTATCACAAAGTACATAATGAGATTCTCTCTTATGCATTTATACTCCTTTGTGACTTGCTTGATGACTAACTCTGAGTCTCCCATTATTTCGACTCGAGTTGCCCCCAATTCCAACAATATTTCAAGGCCAGTAATTAGAGCTTCATACTCAGCCTCATTGTTCGAACAAGAACCTTCGATTTGGTACTTGAATGTTGTTGGAATTTTATCTGGAGAAATAAGTAAGACTCCTACTCCTGTTCCATTTTTATGGCTGGAACCATCGAAGTAGAATTTCCAAGGTTCTATCTCCACATAATTAATATCCTCGACTTGAATAGAGTGGTCGACTATGAAGTCTGCAACCACTTGTCCTTTTACTGCCTTAAGAGGCATAAAGGTCAAGGAGTATTCAGTCAATGCTAATGCCCACTTGCCAATTCGACTATGCAAGATAGGTTTCGACAACATATATTTGAAAACATCAAAATGAGACGAAACATAAACATCAACTGGTTTTATATATTGTTTGAGCTTTGTACAAGAGAAATACAGACATAGACACAATTTTTCAACTTCGCTATATCTAGTTTCTGCATCATTCAAGACTCGACTGAGATAATAAATGGGTCTTTCGACTCCATTCTCATCCTCTTGGGCTAACATACTTCCCAGAGTTTTGTCAGATGCAGCTATGTACAATCTCATACTCCTATTGCTACAAGGAGGCACCAAAATAGGTGGCTTAGTGAGGTACCCTTTGATTTTGTCGAAGGCTTCTTGTTGCTCTTGCCCCCATTCGAACCCCTCCTTATTCAGTCGAAGTAAGGGTGAAAAGGCCTGAGCTTTCCCACTTAGGTTAGATATAAACCTTCTCAAGAAATTTATCTTGCCTAAGAGGGATTGCAATTCCTTCTTATTCGATGGCGCTTTCGCTTCCAAAATTGCCTTCGTCTTGTTCTGATTGATTTCGATTCCTTTCTTGTGGACAACGAAACCCAAGAAATCTCCAGCTTTTACACAGAACGCACACTTCAAGGGGTTCATCTTCAGACCATGTTCTCTCATTCTTTCGAATGATTGTCGAAGGTGGTCGATGTGACTCTTCCTGGAAACAGATTTTATAACAATATCATCAATATAAACTTGCATAAACGTGTTAATAAAATCATGGAAGATAGTATTCATTGCTCGCTGGTACGTTGCCCCAGCGTTCTTTAGGCCAAAAGGCATCACTACCCATTCGTAAGTGCCTAAGGCCCCAGGGCATCGAAAGGCTGTTTTCGACACATCCTCTTCAGCAATGAATATTTGATTATATCCTGAATAACCATCGAGCATACTCAGGTATTCGTAGCCAGCGGCAGAATCGACTAGCATTTCCGCCACAGGCATAGGATATTCATCTTTGGGGGTGGCAGCATTCAGATCTCTGAAGTCTATGCACACTCTTAATGTGCCATTTTTCTTAATTACTGGCACAATATTTGCAATCCATTCGACATACCTTGTAACACGGATGAATTTGCATTTCAGAAGTCTTTCGACCTCCGTTTTGATCTTCGACAAAATTTCTGGAGCGAAGCGTCTTGGATTTTGCTTGATTGGCTTCTTTCCAGGCTTGATTGGCAACTGAAGTTCTACCAACCCTCTGTCGAGACCAGGCATTTCGTCATAATCCCATGCAAAACAGTCTTTAAACTCTTTCAGCAATTGGATTACTTCCAACCTAAGTTCTGGATCAATTTTGGCGCTGATGTAAGTTGGCCTATTCTCTGATCCTTCGCCTAAGTTGATTTCTTCTAAAGGGTCTTGTGCTAACATCTTAATGTTGTTCGCCAAGGGATCCTTTTCGAAGCCCAAAGGCTCATCGTCATAGATCGCGTCGAGCCTCTGTTCCTGCATTTCATCTGGCATGATATCAGGAGGTCTTGGATCGAAATCCTTTCCTGGGCCAACAGCAGATAATTGTTGATCATTGGCCTGTGTGGCCATGTACTTTACTTCGGCTTCGAGAGCCGTTATCATCTTGGTTTCAGCCACATAGGCCGAAATTCGCTTCAGAGATTGTGACTCAGTCATTATCACTGAATTCACTTCCCCAACCAGTTGGTTGGATACCAGTTAACCCACTGAATTCTATGTGGGACACGTCCTCTCTGTCCCATTGGAAACCATGCTCAGGATGCAGGTATAGGGAACAAAAGGTGTTTGGCGCTGGCGCCATGTCGAAGTCAGGAGCTGGACATGGCCCTATGTGAGCCAAGTTTTTATCGAAATCTGTTACACCCAAGTGGTTTACTTCGCCAAGGTAGTAACTCTGATCAGCCTCTATGTTTTCGACCAACCCATCTGGGCGCCATAGAAGCAGTCTTTGATGCATCGATGAAGGCACAGCACCTACACCATGTATCCACTCACGGCCTAACAAAAGGTTGTAGTTAGGTTTGGCCGAAATGACCATGAACATTGTTGGTCGAAGGATCGACCCAACTTTTATGTCGAGCTGGATCACTCCCATGGTGGTCCCAATGCCTCCCTCATAGTTGGAAAGGACCATATTGTGAGGTTTAATTTCTTCATCCCTTTTGCCAATCTTTATTAGCACAGAATGAGGGATAATATTGATAGTGGCCCCACAGTCGACCAATATCTTGTTCACAGTGGTCTCTTCGAGCTTGGCCCTTATGAACAAAGGTTTGAGGTGATTCTTCATCGCCTCTGTGGGTGGCTCGAAGAAGCCATTTTGTTCTTCTGTAGTGCCATTGTCCATGACAAAATAGCACACTGGCCTGTGTCTGGCCATTTCTTGTTCCATCTCCCAGTCACTGGTTTCGACTTCTACTTGTCGATTGAATTCCCTGGGTAGCATTGAAACAACGTTCACCATTATATCTAGAGTATCGTCGGACTCAGCATCATCTTCGTCTTCGACTTCGCTCTGGTTAGGCCAAACTAGCCTGTTGGTAACTGGTTCTCTCTCGAGAGGCTTTCTTTGTTTCCTTTGAGGCACATTCGAACTAGTTTCAGCTTTAGGTTCGTTGGTAGCCTCCCTTTCAGCTTTTCGCCTTCTTTGATACCTCCTCCATTGGGACCTCGACATAGGATTTTTTCCCTTGTAGTTGCTGGACACTTGAGCAACCTTGGGTGCAGCAACTTGAGGATCTTTCTTCTGAATTAAAGAGGAACCTCTTGGCACTTCGAAAGAATGCCATTTTTCTTCGCTTGGCCTTTTCCGGCCAGATGTTTTGTACCAAGTGTCTACTGGTACATTTGTTGGAGGCCTAAAAGTCAAAGGCCTCTTGTCTTGATTAGAACCCCTTCTGGGATCATGTCGAAGGTCAGAATTCTCCCTTCTCTTGTTCGCTGCTCTCACGCCTTGTATGTGCTCAGCAGCTTTTTTATCAAAGATAGAACTGCATCTTGGACACAACATAACCTCTGATTTCTTCTTCTGGCATCTTTGTAAAAAATCTGCCAAGTTTTCGTTTTCCTTAGGGAAAGCCGTTTTATTTGCTTGCTCTTGCCTTATGGCTTCTTCTGAAGCTTTAGGGTCAGAAAGTTCAACCATGTTGATATTCATGGTATCCTTATTAGCAAGAGTTAGTTGTTTCATTTGTGTCTCCAGATTCTCCGTCTGGCCTTGTACAGTGGCCAATTGGGAACTGGGCTTTGGTCCAGTTTTTTGTGCTTCAGTAGTCTTCGACTTTGGGTCTTCGACCGCTTTCTGGACAACCTCAATTGTCTTCCTGGATAAGTTTCCAGAAAAACTGCCAAAGATTGGCATGTTGATGTGGTCCTTAGAGACTTCGACCATGTTAATGCCTGGCTTCTTCGACTGGATCTTGGTAGCCTCTATCATGTTCACCTCAGAGGGTTCTGCATAGTGGGCTTCAGCCTTCATTGGATTGGAGTCGACAGCCATGGGGGATTTGTCAGCAAACTTTAATCTCCCTTCCTCAATAGCGTCTTGCACAAGATTCCTGAAAAGAAAACATTGAGAAGTTTTATGGCCCAGAAAATTATGATATTTGCAAAAACCCCTCTTCTTTCTTTGATCAAGAGGAGGCACTTTTACCCCAGGGGGTACTATCATTTGGCCATCTTTAACTAGCAAGTCGAATATTTCATCACATTTTGTGATGTCAAAACTATAAGTCTTTTTTGGGAACCTATCGTTGGTCTTGTCTGGACCAATGGGATTTTTCCCATTTGAGGGGACTAACTGTTTACAAGAGTATGGAGGCCCTTGTTTTAGTTCTGCTAAATCGACTTCTCCTTCTTCGACAGCTAAAGTATCGTCGAAAGATTCTAGATCTTCGTCATCCATGTCAACGTACGCTATTCTTTCTCTCTTGTGAGTTTTTGTTGCCTTAGCTTTTTCAGCTTTAAGGCGTTCCACTTGTCGAACTCTATCGGCCAGTTGGGCCATGTCTCTTAGGTATTGGGTATCTAGCTTCTTCCTAATGGAATAATCTAAACCACCTGCGGCCATTTCGACCAGCTCATGTTCTGGCACTTGTGTGAAACATCTCGCCTTAAGCAACCTAAACCTATTCAGATATTCGTCTATAGGTTCAGTGAAACGTCTCTTCACACTCGCCAGTTCTTTCAGGCTTATCTTGGTTTGCCCCATATAGAATTGTTCATGGAACAATCTTTCCAATTGCGTCCAATGGTGGATCGAATTGGGGGGTAGAGTTGTAAACCAAGTAAAAGCGTTCTTGGTTAAGGAACTTGGGAAGTATTTGATCCTTAGGTTTTCATTATTTGAAATGTCTCCCGCTTCGATCAAATACCTTGCCACATGTTCGACAGTGGATTCTGTCGTGTCCCCAGAGAACTTAGTAAATTTGGGGACTTTGGTTCTAGGGGGTAAGTCAGTTTGTAACACATATTCTGACAATGGGGATGTAAAGTTGGGCCTTCGAAAGCCCATATTCATCCCATTCTGAGTCATGATCCTTTCGATCATGGTTGCCAGATTATTTTCCAAACCCATGTTTTGGTGTTGGATATGCTGAACCACTTCGTCAGCATTTTGGTTTCTGTTAACTAACCTTACCTCTGGGGCTATTACCCTAGGTTCTTCGACAGGTTGTTCTACAGGCTGTTGAGCCTGATTAATGGTGGTTTCTTCCTCTACAAATATCCCCTGATTTCCTCTTATTTGCGCCCTTTGGGGCTGTCGAATAGGTGGGGGTACTCCAAAGAAGTCAGCCAAACGCGTCATTTGCGCTGTAACTTGCTGATTCGACTGAGTAGTATTTTGTATTAGAGGATTTAGCACTGTACTCAAAGTTTGTGCCAACATTTGCACCATATCATGGTTGCTTTCGTCCATCTGTTGCCTCAAGACTGCTGTCGAGGCATTTGTAAGGCCATGGGCTACTTGGGACGTTCCTCCTAAGAGTTGGGTCCTATTTCTATTCGCCATGCCTACTCCAGAGCCTTGGAGTGGCGAAGTGGCACTCACGAAAGGGTCTGAATAAGTGGACGCAGCATTCGTCAGGCTTGCCAATTCAGAAGTTGGCATACCATAGAATGGAATAAATCCTGGGGGAACCACTGGCCTTGGGCCAGTATTTCCCCTTGGAGGGGGGGTTCCCAAAGGCATTCTGGGGCCTGTTAACGAAGTTACTGGCCCCGTAGTTGTGACTGACACTGCTGGCATCGAACCAACATTCGTCGCTTCACTAACGGTCATATTAACCGTTGCTCCCACACTTGGTGGTGGAATTTCATTATTGTTTGGCGGATTCGCCATCTCTTCCCTTCTTCTGGCAGTATTGCTATCGTTGGTGTATATTCTACCACTCCTCAATAACATACAACTCGAAAAGATGAGATTTTTTCAACAATCAACACACAGTCCCACCGGGTGTGCCAATTTGTTTACCTAGGGATTTGGTAAACAACCGCTGATCCTCCAAATGGTTACTTATTTGGTTACTCGCAGGATCGATCAGATTGATCCTATGGACATAGGTTGATTTTGAAGTTTAATTAATGTGGATAAGGCTTTAAGTAAATTGTTTAAAGTAAATTGCATAAAGGAAAAGGCTTGGTAAAATAAACAAGGCTTGAATGTAAAGGTTCGACAGGAATCTTAAAGGGAAAAAGCATGTAAAATACTGGAAAAGTAAATGACTTGAATTGATTAAATTGGTGTTTCACACATACATTTCTCAACAATTCGTTCGCTCACACTGGGTACTTGAATCTAAATGAGTGACTATGTATCTATTGTGAACACACGCGAGAAACTACACGTCTACTCCTATTTATACAAAAACATTCCAAGTAACCGTCGGGCAGTTACACTGCTTCGAGATCAAGCCACTTGTCACGTTCTCCATGCTCGACGCTCCAGATCCTTGCACGTTCGCACGTAGTAACTGCTGGAAACCGTTTTCCCTCCAAAGCTTTGAATTTCAAACTGCTCCACTCTGGACCATCGAACACGTTCGTCAAGAGACGTCTTCGACGAAAACTCCTTCGACGTCGAAGGCAATCAGCCTTCTTCCTTGGAAGAAATCTTCTAAGTATTTTGCCATCTTTCGACGGACATTTCGACAGACTTAGCCAGTCGAAAGCATCTTTCAGCTTTTAATGGCTGCCATCAATCAAAACAAAGGTGTCGAATTTAGGAGCCAACACCATGTCATTAGGTCAAAGTGATGAAATTGAACTCTTGAAATCATGCTTCAAACCAATTGATCATTTGCTAGGCCAAAAATTAGAAATTGCCCTTTCTTAGTCAAAACCCTAATTTTGACCATTTTGCCCTTTTGATGATTTGATCAAATTTCTTGAGGAATTGTGGTCCAAACTTGATCAAATGATACATATGAGTATAAGATGTTGATGTGGATAAAAAATTATGAAGTTTGATTGTAAATTGGCCATGGTTGACTTTTTCCCCAATACAACTGATTTTTAGGTCAACTGTCCAATTGACTGATCAAAATGTGATTCAAAGCTTGAAACTTGGCATGAGTAATCTTGGGGGTCTATAATGATCCTTGAAAGTCATATGAAGCATTGATAGTCCAAAAATCCTTGTGCAAACTTAAACCCTAATTTTGGTCATCAGTGCATGAGGAGGTGACTTGAGCTGGCCAAACCCTAATGCAGTCTTGAGTCAAAGAAATCTTCTTAGAAAATTCTTGATAAATGAGAGGGCAAATTTTGGGGTACAACAACTATGTCTCGTGGAATCAACACAGTCAATTCTATCATCAAGGTCCAAGTTAAAACGGTCCAAGATCAATCCAATTAACTTCTATCAACAACAAGGGACATTCGAAGACATCAGGGTAATAATAGAGTTGGAAGGAAATGAGATCATTTCACATGGCTATTTGTTTTCATTCTCACTTTTGTTTTCCTTTCGACGATTTCCTCTTACTAGGATCTACGTCTCTATGTATAAAAATGCATATTCATGGGTAAAATATGAATACAAATATACTTTGAAGTGCAAAATTTATGTCTTTGTTTTGAATGCAAATTTGTCCAATAACTAAAATTGAATGAACATATGCATATGAACATAATTAAAACTATTTGGCACATGTCCGGCTAAGTAGCAGTAAACATCTCTTTAATGTATATGAAATATCCCCAGAGTTATCTCATTATTATTATCCCCAAAAGGACGGCTACAATAAACATTTCCCCAACGGAGTTGCCCATAAAGTCTCTTTGCATAGGATAATCCCCGACCAGAGTCTCAATCTTTTGGCAGTTCTCTCTCCAGCTAAGTGGATTTTTACAATTTGAAGCCTCATGGATCTCTTCCTAAAAGAAACTCACTTCCCCAACAGGGTTTATTTCTCCAACATGGTTTATTTTCCCAACAAGTTTTATTTCCCCAACAATAATCGAGGAACCACAAAATTCCCCAGCCGAGTACATCCTCCCCAATCGAGTCTATATTCCCCCGACATAGTCTATCCTCCCCAACTGAGGTCGTTATTCTCCAACTGTGTATATAGTCCCCAATTGAGTGAATCCTCCCCAAGCTGAGTCTGTCCTACCCGACTGAGTCTACACTCTCCAGTTTGAATTTTCCTTTCAGATTATTGCAAATCATAGGGCCACAACCCCTGATCCCCAATAAAGCCGTCAACAAAGCCTTTACTATTTCCAAAAAAATACTATTAAGGCTGGACCCGACCAGATATTAGTATAATTTTCAAGTTATTACTGAAGCCTGGACCCGAGTAGATAATAGTTTGACTTCTTCAATTGCCAAAGCCTGGGCCCGACCAGATAGCAGTTAAATTCCTACAAAATCATTAGTAAAACTCCTCTTCTCCAGTAGAGTTTGCAACTATCCCTAGTGAATTACTGAAACCTGGACTCGACCAGATAACAGTTTGAGTATTTGAAACCTGGACCCGACCAGATAACAGTTGATCTCAATTTCAAGATACTATAAAACCTGGACCCGACCAGATAATAGTCTAACTCTTCAAAGATATAGAAGAACCTGGACTCAACCCGACCAAGGTTTAACTTCTTTTCCCCAATAGAGTTTGCCTCTGCCCCAACAAATTACTGTGAAACCTGGATCCGACCAGATATCAGTTTTCAATTTCATCTTTTCAAGCAAATTGTTCTGAAGCCTGGATCCGACCAGATAGAAATTTCCCTCAGATTCATTGTGAAACCTGGACTCGACCAGATAGCAATTGACCTCATCAACCTCAGAAATCTGCAAAGCCTAGACCCAACCAGATAACAGTTTTTGAAACAGTTTATTGTGAAACCTGGAGCCCGACCAGATAATAACTAACTATGATTCCCAGAGAGACAATATGAAGCCTGGATCTGACCAGATAATAGTACAACTTTCCAAAAACCATGAAACCTGGACCCGACCAGATAATAGTTACCACTTCGAGTTACTGCGAAGCCTGGATCCAAACAGATAACAGTTAGCTTCCATACCTCCAACAAGTTGTTGTGAAGCCTGGATCCGACCAGATAACTATTCGATTTCAAGAAAATTTTCTGCAAAGCCTGGAATCCGACCAGATAACAGTTAATTCGTATCTTCCCTAGTAAGTTACCGTGAAGCCTGGATCCGACCAGATAACAGTTGACTACTTCATCCTCAACAACTTGTGAAGCCTGGATCCGACCAGATAACAGCTGACATTCAAGAGATATTCTCCAGTGAAAGCATCCTTTCAACAAAGTTTGAAGATATGCATATTCTCCATCCCCAACGGCGATCAGGGATTCAACCCCCCAAAATTTCCTCAGCAACAGTCAGGCATTTGTTTTCCTGTATGAAAACATACATCTCACATTCATACATCATAACATGTACATACCATATGCATTTAACATAATTTTTGATCCACATCAACATTATAAACTCATATGTATCATTTGATCAAGCTTGGACCATAATTCCTCAAGAAATTTGATCAAATCATCAAAAGGGCAAAATGGTCAAAATTAGGGTTTTGACTGAGAAAGGGCAATTTCTGATTTTTGACCTAGAAAATGGTCAATTGGTTTCAAGCATGACCTCAATAGTTCAATTGCATCATTTTTACCTAATGGCATGGCCTAAAACATTGCTCAAGATCAATTGGATTGACAGTGAATTTTCAGTCAATTGATCAAAAGTCAACTGTACATTGAAAAGTCAAACTTTGACTTTTTGGTCAAAATCCAATGTCAAAGATAACAATTCATCAAAACATGTCAAATATGAAAATTATTCATCAAGAAATCAAAAAGTCAAGACTTCATTTTGAAAAGTCAAAGTTTTCTAACTTATAAATTTTTCTAAGTGTTTAAAACTTCATGTTTTTTCATAACTTTGAGCCAATTTTTCAGCATGATGCAAGAGGATTCAGGAGAAACTTTCAACATGAAAGTTGTAGATATCCATGATACATATAACATTTCTTTACACAACTTCTTCTAAAATTGCTTGGATCTCAATTTATTAATTCATAAAGTCATGGTCTTGAAATTGAACACTTAGTGAAATTTTGCCCTAGTTTTGGTCAGGATTTTGGCCTAACTTCATGGAACTTTTTCATATAGTTCTAAGGGGAATTTTCGAAAGTGATTTAAAGAGGTATTGTAGAGCACATTGCAAGCTTTCCAAAATTTCCAAGAACTCCTTGAGATCATCTGTGAGCAAGGAGAATCGAAGAGATGAAGTTAGGGTTTTCAAACTTAAATTACAAGCCATTTCATGATGAACAAGATTTCAAATCCAAGCCTATGCTGCATGAATCTTACTTTGAAGGATTCTAACCTCTAAATCTATCCATAATCATAAGATTACATAACTATTTGAGCTATGATCCAAATGTTTGAGTCTTTGTCCAAGTGATTATTCCATTAATGGAACAAAGTTCACACTTCCATTTTTGAAAAGTGACTTTAATCACAAAGTCAATGCATAAAGCTCTTAACTTGTTTCATCTGAACATAAGCAATGTCAAAGGAAAAAGCAACATGTCTAGAGCCTCCCATAAACTCAGGCCATGCTTGTACTACACATTGAAACTTGTTTTCCCACTTATCTTCAAAATCAAGTAACATAGCCATAACTTTATATCTCACAGTTCTGTCAACTTCAAACCCTCTAACCTCTTTCATATAACTATACAAGTTATTTGCAAGCTAACACACGAAGATACAAGCTCCCAAACTCCCTAAAAACTCAGATTGCATAAAACCTCCATTTTTGTGTCATTTCTGACTTTGAACTTCAATCTTCAAAACCACTCGTGCGTTTATTGGCTTAACACTTCCAAAATATTCTTAGCATCATACACAAACCATCCCTGTCCCTGTTTGCATACTGTAACATCATCTTCATCAACTTCCATAGCCAAAAACAGAGCATTGCAGTTGGACTTCTCCAGGCCATTTCAGCCATCCTCAGCTCAAGCCAGCCATTGCACTAGCTTCCTAGAGGTCCAAGGAAGCTAACCTGATCATCACCACTGCTCGAAACAAGCTCAAATCCATTTCACGATTTCCAATTTTGAGGTATTTTTCTTGAACTTCTATCTCGATATTTAGGCATTGTTAGGCTTGCATTTGTGAAGATAAAATGTAGACATCATTGCCCTGAAACTATACATGTCCATAGATTTCATTTATTTTGATTGAGCTAGGAGAATTTTGAGTTTGAACTTTCTGAAATATTTAGGTCAGAATTTGGTACTTTTAGAAATTCTCATTCATCTTTAATTTATATCTTATGATATTTATATGGTTGAATTCGTGTGACAAAATGGAGCAGTTTTCATGTTTACATTTTTGTAAATGGTTGAGAAATGAGCAAGTTACATATCCTTTGGTTGGAGGTTGAAGATGAAGTCATTTTCAGGACTAGATTGATGTTATATATTTTTTGTTTTGCTTATGTTAACGGATGTACAGCCACCCCAGTGGCAAAGGCAGCACACGTTTATCTCAAGGTCACGGGTTCGAGACCCACCGCTGCCTTTTGTTCATTTTTGCAACGTTTTTCTTCCTTTTTGCCACCCATAAGTGCTTGGGCCTTCCTCCTTTGGGTCTGGGAATTTTTGCTAGCCTTACACCCTCCTGACTATTTTTAACACCCCTGGCCCAAATTTCTTTAATTATTTTCTTTTTCTTATTTTTGTTTTTATTTCTTTTCTTCTTTAATATTATTATTATTATTATTATTTTTACTGATATTATTTTCATAAATCATAAAAAATCCAATTTTATTTTCATTTATTATTTATACTTATATATTTTTATTTTCTCCATAAAATAAAAAGACTAAAAAAACATTTTCTTAAAACAAATTAATTCCTTTTTCTTAAATAAATAATTTTTAGACTTAGGTTAAATTAGTATATTATTTATTTTTTAGTTAAAATTAATTTAGAACTTAGTTTATTTTAATTAATTAATCTTAATTTTATTTTCATTAATTTAAAACCTTTTCATAAAAAAACCCTAAAAATCCTTTTCAAATTAATTTATTTTCTTAATTAGTTTAAGTTAATTTTATTTAATTTTAATTAATCATTTTCTTTAATTAGGTCAAGATAAAAACCCCTTTCATAAAAAACAAAAAAAATCATTTCTTTTTCCATTTATATTATTGCATTTTATTTTCAATTTTGTACAATATTCAATATGGTTGTAATAGATAATTAGGTTTAATTTTCTTGCCATCCCCATTTGTAAATTTATACACCCCCCTAATGATGTAATGACGTAGTAATTTTACTTTTCGCAATTTATCGCTTTATAAATGCTAGTAATTAGGGTTTGTATGAGAAGATAAAATCAACAAGTAGCAAACCCTAATCAAAGACTAAACAAAGCATGAAAATCAATACACTTGCACACAAGTACCCCTAGGGTAAAATCCACTTGGTTGCCTTATAAAAAATAACCATATTATGCATGTGAGGTATCTTAGCAAAAACAAGCAAAAATGCAAGATTATAGTCCCTCGATGACGCTATCTATGTTGACTTTCCAAAATGATCTTAGTCCCTAAAGAAAGATGCTAAGATACCTTGCAACATTGTTAATCATGGTTATACGATGACCCACGCTCATCCCATTCACATCCATGGATAGGGTTACTTACCAAATCAATGGTAAGATAACAATATCAAAGGAAAAAGGAAATGAACATGAAAGACTTTTGAGTAGGTAGAATGTTCCTAGTTACTTGCTCAATTTCAAAACCAAAAACATCCTTGCTATTTTCAAAACAAACACTAACACTTTCAAAAACATCTTTCAAACTTGAAAACATTTTCAAAAGATCAACACTTTGTATACATTCTTACGAACGAGAATCATTACAAAGTTTGCCTAAATGATGGCACCTTTTCAAAATACTTTCAAAAAACCATACAAAGCACATTTTTCAAACAAAAGCAAGTGAACTAACAAGTAACTAAGATCCCATGGAAAACCATGGATGAAAAGGGTGCTAGTACCTTCCCTTTTCATAATCTACCCCCCGAACTCAAGAAACAATCTCAAAGGTCTTTCTTGTTCTTTTCAGCCTTTCCTTTTGGATAAAAGAAAAGTCGGTGGCTATTGCACCCCAATTTTTGCCCCTAAGATTCCTTCATCATACCATGTTGATTCATTCACAACAAGATCGCACTAGGATTCTTGGTTCCTGTAATACGGTGGGAAGAACTGACTGTTTTTAAAATGCTGGTTTGTGTTTTGCGTTTGCTTTCGTAAAATGTCGCGGTAAGCAAGAGTCGCCACCGACTTTTATTTTATCCAACAAGGAAAGGAAAAAAGCACAGAAAAATTCATTTTTCAAGATATTTCTGAGTACGGGGGGTAGATTATAGAAAGGGAAGGTATTAACACCCTTTCTATCCGTAGTTATCTACGGGCTCTTAGGTACTTGCTCATCATTTTCAAAATTGTTTTCTTTGTGCTTGTGGGTTTAAAAAAAAGCTTTATTTTAACTTCGATTTAACTCTCGCGTCTGTCTTCAAGAGTGTAATGAAGTGTTTTTGAAAACTTGTTTGTAAAAGTGTGTAAGTGTGACAAAAAGTTTGTTTTTGGATGAGCAAGTATCTAAGAACTAATCTACCTACTCGAAAAAGGAATCGTTCTATGCTAATTTCCTTTAGACAATGCTATCCCACTATTAGTGAGTAGGTAGCACCGTCATTGGAGTTTGAGGGTCAATTCGAAAGAGGGACATACGGTCACTAAAGCAACGTTAGGATGTATTAGCGGTAACCCTAGTGTCTTAGATCATTTGTTCGAGGCAACAATTTCCGAGGCAACCATTTCGAGGCAACTATGATCTTCTAGACAAGAGAGCGACCTCTAAAACAACCTATACTCAATGACCATTTACGAAGGCAACCAAGTAGGGTGTACCCTAGGAGTGCGCATGTGCGAGTGTGTTGATTTCAGTTATTTTTATCTTTGCACATGTTTAGGGTGATCTAATTATTTTAAGATTAAGCATTCATTCTTGTCATGCAATCCCTATTATCAAACATCTAGCAGTTGTATGATATGCAGAATTAAAATGCGAAATTTAAACTAAATTATTACAAGGCGTCGGGTATTTACATCGCCAAAAGCAACCCTTTGAAATTTAAAAGCGGAAAAATAAATAAATATCCTAATTAATTATTACAAACCGGGAGCAAATACAATTATTTGAATAAAATAATAAAGCACGCGATGTGAAATTAAATCGAATGCGAAATTAGGGTTTTGACCCTTCTAATTAAAAGAAATGTTTTTTTGTTGTTTTTATTTTTAAGAAAAGAAATTAAATCCTAAGATTAAATGCTAAATTAATTAAATAAGTTAATTAATGAAAAATAATTAATGACATATTTATTTGGAATTTTGTTAAATTTAAGAAAGAAAATAAAATAATTAAATTAGTAGTTAAAACCTATTAATTCTAATTAATTTTAAATATTTACCAAAATAAGTGAAAGTTATCTAAAATTAATATCCTAATTAATTAATTAATATTTATTAATAGAAAATAAAATTTTGAATTTTAATTGGGTAAAAACATTTTTGTGATTTTTTGATAAAAAAGGAATTAATTTGGTTAGTAATTAAAATAAATAAAATAAAATAACTAAATTAAATAAAATAAGCAAAATATAAGAGAAAGAGAGAATGAGCCTGCTTTTTTTGGTGTGAATAGCAATTTCGTTGGCCCAATAATGCTGGTCCATTTGACCTTTTTCTAATCCAGTGCGCGTGCGTTGACCCGCCTATGGTGTGCCTTCAATGCTTGGCCACTAGATCTGGCCATCTGGCACACTTGATGAGGAAGGCGCATGGTGGATCTCCAGCTTAGGCATGCACATGATTATCTGCAAGAAAATGTTATTGAGAAAATAGAGGGACCTGGGATTCGAACCCAGGTCCTGAAGGAATATCCAATGCTATGCTTTCCACTATGCTGCTTGCCTTGCTTTGTTAATATAATACAAATTAAATATAATATAAAAAAATAAGCGTTATTGGAAAATAAAAAGAAAAAGGCGCGCTCGTTCAAACAAGCCAATGGATGGGTGACAACTCATCGTCTCCTTCCTCCATCCGTTGCTAAAAGTCTGCAACATCTATACCTACGGACAAAGGTCAGTCGATATAAGCCTGTCTACCCTCAAAATCACGTACAGGCCATGGAAATGAATTCTAACACCATGGTTAGACTCGTCTCCCTCTTCTGATTACAACCATAGCCATTACTAAGGTTGATTTTTCCTGAAACAAAAAGCCCTAAACCAAAACTTGAAACCCTAACTATGGTGAATCACGATACAGGGCAGATAAATGAAATCAAGTAATAGCAAAAGCTTGCAAATGATGTGTAGGTTAAGATTATACCATTAATTCAGATCAACCATGCTTAAATTGAAAGATGCGAATTCAAGAACAGAGCAATGTTACGAACGACTTACAGTGCGTGTGAGAGTCTGAAAACGTGTGGTTTTGCTTGCTTTCGCTTGTGGAGATTGCCAGGAAACGATTGGGACAATTGCCAAGCCTTGAGGATGCCTCTAAGCCCTATTTCAATCTCACAATTTTTCTTGATTTTTGAAAATTCTGTTTGTGCTCTATAACTGATCTCCAACCTTGATTTTTGTCTGCACACGACCCTTATGTATTGCACAATGTATTAGGTTTGAATTCCCTGTCCAAATCTCTCTCCATCAATGACTTTGAATTTGATTTGATTCTTCTTTCAAAGCTTTCCAAAATTGGCTTGATTTGAATATTTTTGTGCACAATTGCTTTGATACGAGTTTGGAAGGGTGCTAGCTGTATAACAAGACCTGAAATGATCACAAGATCTTTAGTTTTCAATGTTTTTGATTTTATTTAATTTAATTTGATTTAAAATGAATTAATTCAAATAAAAACCAAATTAAATAATAAAAATATGATATGGACACATGTCCAAGGCTAGAGCACGTGGGCTACAATGCCAACTCAAAACAAGTGAAAAAGAATGGGCCCATTTGGCAAAATTTGAAGTTTTGGGGATAGTTGACTTTTGGCAATTTTGCAAAAAAGTTCAACTTCAACAATGCATAACTTCCTCAATTTTGAACTTTTAGAGGTGTTTTTGGACTTTTTAGAAAGCTTGAGATGTCTTATAAACAACACTTTTGGTCTCATCTCAATTTGATGTTCCACGCTCAAGTATGAAGCTTTGACAAAAAAAGTGTTTTTGTTGACTTTTCAAAATGACCTATAATGTCCAAATTCATAACTGCTTGTGAGTGCATATTTTGATCTTGGGATATGAAGATGGATTGTATGGAATTGCATCCTCTTAAAAATGAGATTTGGATGGGTCATTTCTCATACATTATGAGAAAGTTATGCTTGGTCAAAGTTGAGTTGACTTTTCCTGCAAAACCCTAATTTAGCAACTTTTGAATCTTGATGAATAATGAGAAATCCTTGATGAATCATGATCAACCCTTGATAAAATGATGAAATATACTTTAAAATGAGGATGTTGACAAAAAAAATCTTGAAGTTTGACTGTTTGTAGGTCATAGTTGACCTTTGCCCTATCACAGTCGATTTTTGGACCTTTGAGCAATTGACTGAGCAAATCTCCTTTGCAAGGCTTGAAACTTGACATGGATGATCTTGAGAACATATTAAGACATTGGTAAGCACTTGGGGTCACTTGGACTCAACGATCTTGATGCAATGTGAAACCCTAGTTTGGGGAAGACTGTCTTAGGAGAGAGCTTGTCTGGCCAAACCTTGAGCAACTTTGAGCAACTTGGAGATCTTTCTTGCAATGTTTTGAGAAATATTGGAGGGAAAATTTTGGGGTACAAAAGCTGCCCCTGTTCAATCTTCTTAAACCAGAGGATGCAGATTGGCTTTCGCGCCTTTCGTAATTCGAAGGTGGAAGCGGATTGAACACTAGAGTGCCCAGAAATTTGCACTCGCATGAAATGATAATTGTCTTATGATGTCGGGAATGGGCTTACAGATGCAATTTGGAGGAGTGTCGATCGCATAAGAGATTCCTTAGCGAGAGCTTGTATACCTGTTGTTGAGGAAGATTCCACTGGGGAAGTCTGATCTTTCGTGGAGAGAGATAGAAATTTAGGAGCTTCGTCGTCTGTCATTCTGTTGATATTTAGGAACTTCGATCGTCCATGCTCAACTGAGGGAACATATTTTGCTGAGATTTAGGATCTCGTCCATAATTCAACTGATTTGTTGAGATTTAAGAGCTTGTTCGTAATTCAACTGGCTTTGTCGAGATTTAGGAGCTTGTCCGTAATTCAACTAATTTTGTTGAGATTTAGGAGCTTGTCCGTAATTCAACTGATTTTGTCGAGATTTAGGAGCTTGTTCGTAATTCAACTAATTTTGTCGAGATTTAGGATCTTGTCCGTAATTCAACTGATTTTGTCAAGATTTAGGAGCTAGTCCGTAATTCAACTGGGGGAAATAACTTCGCTGAGATTTAGGAACTCGTCCGTAATTCAACTGAGGAAACATCTCCGCTGAGATTTAGGAACATTGTCCGTAATTCAACTGAGGTGATATCTGCTGAGATTTAGGAGCTTGTCCGTAATTCAACAACTTCGCTGAGATTTAGGAGCATGTCCGTAATTCAACTGAGAAAATAACTTTGCTGAGATTTAGGAGCTTGTCCGTAATTCAACTACCTTGCTGAGATTTAGGAACATCGTCCGTAATTCAACAGGAGTAAAAGCTTTGTAGCTTGAACTTTGTGAGAATTTAACCGTATCCTTCCTGAAAGATAAAGGTTAGTTGTATGTAATGCATGATATGTATCAAGCAATAATGCTCTCAAAATAAATGAGATTGTGTCGTATGATGCGTATGCATGTCATGATGTATGAAAATGTGATGTTTCGAGCTGGGGAAAATAAATCCCGGATTGCTGCTGGAAAAAAGAATTGAATTCTTCGTTTCTGCTGGAGACAGTGGATGAAGATGATTGCGAGAATAAACCTGTAGGAGAGAATAATTCTCTGGGGAATAAACTGACGAGAGAATGACTCTGTGGGGAAGAGATGCTCTGCCGGAGGATCCTGTTGATAAATTCAACTGGGGATGAACTACCGCTGCTGGTGATAATGAACTTTATTGGGGATTGAATTCCTGTTTTGTGAAAGGGAAGAACTCCGCTGGGGATGATTTTCCAGTAGCGACCTTACTGGGGATAGCCCTTTTAGACTTTATTGGGGATGATCTTCCTGAGTCTACTGGGGACAATTCTTCCAACTCCACTGGGGATAATTTTTATACTTCGTTGGGGATGATAAGACTTTTCAGTGCTGATGGTAGAGAAACTTTGCTTGGGGAGAATATTACCGGTTCATTCACAGTTGCGAGTCTCAGCTGGGGAGAGCTAACACCACTGTCTTTCTCTTACTCTACGGGGAATGAATGTACCTTTAGTCGTTTCCTCCAGCTAGGTCTATCCTTATACTTGGTGGACAGAGAAACTGAACGGTTTGGACATTTCTCGTTTGCCCCTGTTTCTGATATTACAAGTAATCATCTTTTGTTTCGCATGTAAATATTTATGAGAAGCAATCAATGTCAAATGCATATATCAAAAGGTGAACATTGGACGTTCTTGCAAAACAAAACAGAAAAAGGAAAACAGTTTGAAATTTATTTGTGAAAATGACTTGTATTGATTTTGAAGTTAGCCTGTAAATAGGCATTTTCATACAGGAGGCTGACGTCCTAGTAAGAGAACGCCGCCGAACAAATAGAATTTACACAATTTGTGAAAAACAAAGAAAACAGCTATGTGAACAATCCCACTGGGTTCCAACTCTGCTATTACCTTTATATCCTCGAGCATCTCATCACTTTGCTACTTGGTTGAAGGTCGATCAGACTGATTGATGCCATCCGAGCTTGATAGTCGATACCGAAGTCTGGTTGCAAGGTGATTCAATGAGACATAGTGTTACGCTTTAATCCCTAACTTTTTCCTGGACCTCCCTTTCGGGTTTTCAGTCCACCAGGATACCCTTTTTTGCCCAAGCCGCCTTTTCAGGTTTTCGACTTGCCGGGTGTACAAATTTTTTATTTTCATCCCTTATTTTTGCCCGAACCCTTTTGGTTCGCAGGGAAGCCCTTATTTTTGCCTAGGCCAGTCAACCTAGCGGGTCTTTGATTATGCGTAGTATTTTTTCACTATGTCTGCATTGACGGGGTGAGGAAGGTCGTCACCATCCATGGTGGTTAGAATCATAGCTCCTCCCGAGAAATTGTTCTTAACCATAAATGGCCCTTCGTAAGTAGGGGTCCATTTGCCCCTGGGATCACCTTGAGGTAGAATGATGCGCTTGATAACCAGATCCCCAACTTGATACTCTTGTCGTCTAACTTTCTTGTTAAATGCCTTGATCATCCGTTTTTGGTATGTCTGACCATGACAAATAGCAGTAAGTCTCTTTTCGTTGATTAAGTTCAGTTGATCAAGCCGGGTCTGGATCCAGTCATCTTTGCTCAAACCTGCGTCCTTCATAATCCGAAGAGAGGGTATCTGAACTTCAATGGGCAAGACGACCTCCATGCCATATACCAAGGAATAGGGTGTTGCCCCTTGTGGTACGGTGGGAGAACTGACTAGTGTTTTGCGTTTGTTTTCTCACTTGTGCGGTTGAGCAAGAGTCGCCACCGACTTTTTATTTTATCCTAAAGGAAAGGTTAAAAAAGCACAGCAAAAACCTTTAGAGATATTTCGTGGGTTCGGGGGGTAGATTATGAAAAGGGAAGGTATTAGCACCCTTTTCATCCATGGTTATCCATGGGCTCTTAGTTACTTGGTTTTTTAGATCACTTGCCTTGATTTTTGATTGCTTGAAAAATGGTGTATGTGTGAGTGTTGTTGAAAATGTTTTAGAAGAAGATGCCTTGTCTTAGGCTAACCTTGTAACAATTCTTTACTCAAATATTTTACAAAGGCGTGTATCTTTTCGAAAAGATGTTTTAAAATGTTTTGAGAGTTTGTTTGAAAGTGTTGTGGATTGTGGTTTTTTTGAAAAGAAGGCAAGTGTTTTTGCAAGTCGATCTCAAGTAACTAAGAGTTTTGTCTACCCTATTGTACTCAAAGGTTTTTGTTATGTTTTAACCCCTTTTAACAATTTTGTTCCACCATTGGATTTGGTGGACAATCTTGCGTTTAGGAAGTTTATTCGGGACGGGCACGGGTCATCGTATGGACCATGAATGCAATGGTGCCAAGTGTCTTTGGCAATTTGTTTTTAGGGGACTATGATCATTCCGTTTAGGCAACATTTTGAGGGACTTATGATCATTTTGATTTGGTTTTGCCAAAGATACTCGACGTGCAAGCATGGCCCATTTTAGAAGGCAACATGTGGGATTACCCTAGAGGGTGCAAGTGTGATTGTGTATTGATTACATGTATTTGTCTTGTATTAGGTTATCTAGCGTTTGATTTTATGTACACGCAAACCCTAGGTCTAACCATGGTATAATTGAAAGCGGTAAATTGCGAAAATGTAAAATCTACGCTATTACAAAATAGTATCCGGGAGTGGGGGTACATGTGTATGAATGGGGATGAGACTTATAGTATCCAATAAGTTACAACCAAATCGAATTTGCGATCAAATGTAAATATCGAATATACAAATATAAGATAAATAAATGTGTATAGGGCAATGTGAATGTATTTGTGTAAGTGTACATGTATATGAGTATGTGTTTATTTACAGGTGCGACAAGGTCACATTAATGAAGATTAGGGTATTTGACCTAAATATGTGTTTAGTGAATCTTTGATTTGTATACTTTTAATATGTACAAAAGAAATGTGTTTTAATTGAATGTTCAAGTTTTAATTAAATTATGAAAATGATGTTTCAAGAAAATATTTCTAGGCTTTAGTTATGTATAAAGAGTATATTTTCATGTGTTATGTACAAAAAGAATATTTAAAAGAAAAAGGTATTTTCAATTTTAATTAATATTGTATAATATGTACAAATTGAATGAAAAGTATTTTCAATATTTATTATAAACAAATTAAATGACGATTAATTTCAATATTTATTATGGTGCAATAAAATGTATTTTATTATTTATGTGTTTAGTATTTCAATATGTATTAAAATGTTTTCAAATTAATTTAATTAAGTATATAGAAAAGTGTTTTAATTATATGTTTAAAGAAAAGATATATTTTCAATTAAATGATATATATTAATCAAGAGTGTATTTTTATTAAAAAGAGTATATTAAGTTAGAAAATAAATATATTGTTCATATAAAAAAAGAAGTTAATATTAATGTTTTGTTAGAAAGAAAAAAAAAAGAAGCATTTTAATGGGCTTTTGGGGCGTGCAGAATGGGCAAGGCCCATGTTGAACTCAGAACAAATTTTTTAGGGTTTGAGGTTTTTGTATCAATTGGAAACATGCTTAGGGTTGGTACAGCGTGCCGTTCGCCTTGGGGTTTCGTCTATCGTCTTCTCCGTTCGTCTTTGGCCGTTCTGAACGCTGCAACGTAAGTCTCCGTCTAGCCACCAGCGTCCTCTCTCGTCCTCCCCCTTGCATTCGTTCAAACAACGGTAAAACCAGGTAACAAAAAATTGTCTCAAATTTAATAGGCGTTTGGATTTGCATGTTGTGATCTTGTCTTCTGATTATTGTTTTTTAACGAGGTTATCAAAAAAAAAAAGAGATGAAAGGAAGGTTTTACTACCTGTCGTTTGGCGAAGGAGGTGAGCGCGGAGGTTCTCGGAGGCTGGGGCGGAGATGGAGCGTGATGCGCGATGAGAGCTTTACTTCTTGGTGACCCTGGTATTTCTGTATCTTTCTTACGCTTTATGATGTCCTGATCTGAAAACTTGATGTAGCATATTCTTTTCTTCTTCTCCTTCTTGCCACTGTGTACTTGTTGTTTCTGTATGCTTGCCTTGAGATTAATAGTTTATGTTGGCCATTGATGTGTTTACTGAGGCTTGCTTTTAGTGGCCTATTGCTTTTCCTCTTCTCTTACAGTTGCCCTGAACTCGCCTTCTTGTGTTGCTTTATTGCCCAAGGATGAACCTAGGGTTCTGAGGGCCTTGATTTGGAATGCTTCTTTTCCTCTTCTCTCACAGTTGCCTAGAGCTTTTGTATGCTTTTGAACGATTGTTTATGGCCCAATGATGAGTACTCCTCTGAGGGTTCTCATGTGGGCCTTTGCGTTTTGATGTTATCTCTGGTTCCTTAGGCTTGGTGATGGCTTTGACAAGTTTGTTGTTAGGCTAAGGACTTGGTTTAGGTTTCTTTGACAGGCAGGGTGGTATTGGACTTGGTTCAGGACAGATTTTGTTTCTGGTTTTTTGATGTTTAGGCCTTAAGGGCTGGACAGGTTGGTATGGAAGTTATGTTGGTTATGTTGGTATATCAGTTTGTAGCATGCTGGCATATGTAGGTTTTATTTGCGTTTTTGTTGTGAGGCTTGGCCTGGTAACTGGTTTTGAATATGCAGGTAAGACTTCAGGCTTGTTTTAGGCAAGTTGGGGTGCTTGGTGTTTGTATGCTTTTTTAGGCAGGTTTGGGTTGTGATGGTTATCAGGTTTTTAAGCTTAAAGGTACAGGCTTGGTGTTTCTTGTTGATGGCCTTGGCCAGGTTTTCGGTTAAGTAGTAGGCAAGCTGTGTTTCAGGCTTTGGGTTGAATGTTGACAGTTTGTATATTTCTTTTTACTTTGGTAAAGAGTTCTGCTTCTATCTTCCCTTTTTCTTGTCCACCGTGTTATTGCAATTTTATTTTCCATGTTCTTCTATGTCTCAAGCCTGAACCTGTAAGCCTAAACACTTTTCTCTCTTTTTTTTCTCTCTCTAGTACAGTATTTAGCATACTATATTGCTTGACATGTACTACTTCTGAAAAAGTAATGGCCTAGGGAAATGATGAAGCTGAAAATTGTTTTCTTGCAATACATGTTACCTCTGCATTTTATATCTTCCAGATTTTGTGCTTCTTAATATCTTCTTTTTTCCAGCTTGGGTAGCCTTGTGACAGCATTTTGGCAGAAAGTTGAATTTGGACTTTGTTTGGCAATTCAGTTTGTAACTTGGACTTTGGTTATTTGCATATGCTGTCTTGCTTTTGAACTATGCAGTTTTGACAACTTGAAATGTGCAATTTTAATTTTGTGCATTCATTTAATTTGCAAACATTTTCACCCTTCTCTGTGAACCGGGAGAAATCCCGTGATTTGCAGAGAGGTCCAACTGATCCCGACCGTTGCTTTTAATGATGAGTCTAAATTTATCTGTCTCTTTAATTTACTTATCTGCTTTTTGACTTTTCTCCTTTTCTTTTGCAGATGAAAAATGGAGCACCGGAGCGAAGTGAAGAATGAAGAATTAGAAATAAATAGGATAGTTTTCCCCTTTTTTATTTAAATTTAAATCAATGTAAAAAATAATGTTTGTAATTAAATTCCAAACATCAATTGTACAGTTAATTTAAAGATAAATAAAAGTTTCCATTATCCAGTTTAATTCTGTTTTCTCTCTTTATTGTTTATTTATTTATTTAAAACTCTTTGAATTAAAATAATTGAAAAATAAATTTCAATCACTTAATTTAGAATAATAAATAATTTAAATAAAACAATGCTTTAGTAATTGACCAATTAAACCTGTCCTTTCCAATATCCAAAGCAAAGCAGCAGTTAACCAGAATAAACTGATCAAGCGCATTCCTTTTTCACTGATTCTTTGCCAAGCACTGTAATTCCAAACTGCATATTTCTTTTGACTGGCTCAAACAAACCAACGTGAATTCAAACCAACTGCCCCTTTTACTGATTAAGTCAAAACAATGCGAATTCAACCTAAACCTTGGAATAACTTGCGAAGTGCTGTGGAATTTTAATCTTTCTGAGAATATGCCCATAAAACCCTTAATTCCTGATTAAATGCCAAATAACGTTCGCCTGACCAAAATTGAGCCAAAATCAACCAAAAACCTAAGCCAATTATTTGAACTGTTCTAGGGCCATGAAAACCAGTAAAACCCTAATTTTGCTTGACTGACAAGAAAAGTCCGTTTGTCCGATTCTTGAGCCAGTTTGAAAAATCAGGAAATGCCTGAAGCTGAGATTTCTTGTGGAAAAATGCGAGGGAAAATTTTGGGGTACAACAGTTGCCCCTGTTCAATCTTCTTGGACCTGAAGAGTTAGATTGGCAAGTTTGCCTTTCGCGACTTGAAGGTAAAAGAAGATTGGACACTAAAGTGCCCAGAAAATTTTGCACTCGGCGATGTGATGGTAGATGTGAATGGGCTTAAAGATGCCATTTGGTGATGGGCTTAAAGATGCCATCTGGTGCGATAGAATTTTGTCGGGGGATGGGCTTAGAGATGCCATCTGAGAATGGGCTTAAAGATGCCATCTGGACATGTTGAACTGTATGTCAAAAGTGAGTGGACGAGTATCAGAAAGGCATCCCTGTTTTGGAACATCTCTGAATTGGGGTCTGAGCAAGCGATAGATTGACATCCACGTTCCGGAGAATCCGTAAACTATCTTCAGGAGTTGGGATTTGAATAAGCAATAGAGCAACGTCCGTTGTTGGGAAGCGTCCGTGAACTTGTTTCCAAAAGTTGAGAAGAGTCTGAACAAGTTGGTAGATTGACATCCGTTGTAGGGAAGAATCTGTAAACTGTTTTGAGAAGAATCTGAACAAGTCGGTAGATTGACATCCGTTGTAGGGAAGAATCTGTAAACTGTTTTGAGAAGTTGAGAAGTTGAAGAGGAAACAGTGTAGGGTTTCCTGATGATGCGCTTGAATGGATCCGGAATAAGTATCAGAACGTCGCCGTGTCCGGGTCACATCTGAACTATTTCTGGATGAATCTCGGGAGATGATCTGTGTCTGTCGACTGCTCTTACCTGAAATGTAAAGGGTTAGCCGTATGCAATGTTATGATGCATGATGCAATGTATGTGACATCAATGTTTATGACATGAATGTGATGAATGCGCATGTAAGCTGATGAGCTATCTTGCTGAGGATAAATAAATCCGAGATGGCTGAAGATAAAAGCATCTTGACTGCTGCCGGGGAAAATAAATCCTTGGCTGCTGCTGGGGAAGAGAATTCCTAATGACCTCTACTGGGGAGTTCCAATCTAATATGCTCATGCTGGGGAGGTGAGATTGAGAATCTTCAGCTCGGTGGGAAGTGACTCTGGCGACTCCACTGGGAGACTCAAGATTTGTCCTCCCAAAACTCTGTGGGGAGAAGGTTCAACGGTCTGGCTCCGCTGGGGATTGATATTTTGAAGTTTTAGCTTTGCTGGGGATAATGAAGCTTGACTCTGAGTGGAGCTAGCTTGAGAAGAATCTGAACAAGCGATAGGTTAACATCCGTTACTTGGAGAACCCGTGAACTGTTTTCAGAAATCTTGAAGTTGAATCAGCAATAGAGCCGCATCCGTTGTTGGGAAGCGTCCGTAAACTAATTTCAAAGGTTGCTTTTGAATAAGCTGATAGATTAACATCCGTTGTTGGGAAGAATCCATAAACTGTTTTCAGAAGTCTTGAAGAAGAATCTGAACAAGTGATAGGTTAACATCCGTTTACTTGGAGAACCCGTGAACTGTTTTCAGAAATCTTGAAGTTGAATAAGCAATAGAGCAGCATCCGTTGTTGGGAAGCGTCCGTAAACTGTATTCAAAGGTTGCATCTGAACAAGCTGATAGATTAACATCCGTTGTTGGGAAGAATCCATAAACTGTTTTCAGAAGTCTTGAAGAAGAATCTGAACAAGTGATAGGTTAACATCCGTTTACTTGGAGAACCCGTGAACTGTTTTCAGAAATCTTGAAGTTGAATAAGCAATAGAGCAGCATCCGTTGTTGGGAAGCGTCCGTAAACTGTATTCAAAGGTTGCATCTGAACAAGCTGATAGATTAACATCCGTTGTTGGGAAGAATCCATAAACTGTTTTCAGAAGTCTTGAAGAGGAACCGGTGTAGGGCTTCCTGAAGATGAGCTTGTGTAAAACTGCATCGGTTTTGAACACTTTTGACATTCGAATGCCCCAAGTGGTGATGTAGATAAATTCCTGGCTTATTACAGGTGTTGGTCTACAATCGGTCGTTCACAGATGTTTTCTTGGGTTGTTACAGGTGTTGATCTGGAATTCTTCAAACGTGCCCTGGCTGGATACAGGAATCGAATCTGGAAAGGTGATAGTTGATAGATATGCCCTGGCTGGATACAGGAATTGAATCTTCAAACTCTTCAGACGTGCCCTGGCTAGATACAGGAATCGAGTCTGGAAATGTAATGATTGACTTGTTGAACACTTTTGACATTCGAATGCCCCAAGTGGTGAAGAAGGAGTCTTGAATCAGATTACTCTGCATATTGAGAGATTTCTTGAAATCTTGACTGGACTGCCCCAGGTTAACTGAACTTTGAAAGATCTGTTGGACCTTGACTGGACTGCCCCAGGTTAATTGAATTTTGACATGTCTTGCCCCTTGCTGATAGGAGATTTGATGGAAGTGTCATCCTCTTGAAGTGATTTTTGCTTACTGAGAGAGTTTTCGTTCCTCCGAACATTCGCTGTATGAATTTCTTCGCTGTCAAACAAAAAGGTCAAATGCAGACAGTGATATTCGAATAATGCAAAGTTTATATTTGTCTCGAAGTTTTGAAAAATGCGTTTTTAGCAGAAAACTTTTCATAAGACAAGTTAACACAAGATTTAGAGCAAAGCCCTACAGGAGTCAGGATACCTTTTGTGACAGTATGCTTTCGAACTAACCCATGCTTCAATTAGGACTTTTGAAGGGTTGTAACGTGGCCTGGTTCACGGTTTAAGAAACAAAGGATAAAGGCTCAAAGTATATCTGTACCCACCCGCTCTTCGTGATGTCCTTCAACCTAAGCTCAGTTAATTGTGCGTCCCACTCTGTTTTGAGTTTGAAATGACTTTTGGGCGATGGTTCACTAATTGAATTTTGGGAGACAGTCATCATCTCTTTTTTTCTTTTTCAACATTTTTTCATGTTGTTGAGGATTTTGTAATGACCTCACTATTTTGATTTTGATTTGTTATCCCTAACTTTTGCCTGACTGTTCCCATTTTCACGATTACAGTCAGCGGGATGCCCCAGCTTTCTTAAGCCTCCTTTATAGGTTTTGGATCATTGGGATTTTTCTCTTTTGAGAGGTTGACTGTCTATGTGATAGGGAACCACCCTTGTCTTTTGATTCCAAAGGAATGCTTTCTTTTTTTTTGACATCGTTCATTGTATTATGAACTTGAGAGTTTGCGACTTCAATGCGCATTTTCTTTTGAATTAACTGAGAAACTACCCTGCCCCGGGTTGGTATCAAGGGTTTCGATTGTTTAGAACAGAAAACTCCTACTTCTTTGGCTCGAAGGGGTTGACTAGGGATTAACTTCCTTATAACTCCAGTGTTTGGGAATTGAAAGAAATGCCTGTACATCATCAGCAAGGTCTGTTCAAAAGCATATTGTATAAGATCATGGTATTGTTTCGTCATCCTCCCTCTAAAGGCTTACAGCTTTTTATCAAGAGTCAAATATCATAAAGAAAAGCATAAGAGTAGTGAAACGAATGGATGGATTCAAGACAAACATATGCAATGCACTAATGAAAACAGAGTTTAACATCAACAGATAATTGTTTGACAGCAAAAGAATTACAACTTTGAAAATTCAAAAAGAAGCAAAAGTCTTTCAGCTTGAGCTTCGTCACTTCAAGTGGAGAACCCTTTAACGGAAGATCTTCATCTCGCCGTCTGGCATGAATTCCAGCACCCCAATGTCAATCAGATCTTGAATCTTGTTCTTCAAGGCCCAACAGTCGTTGGTGTCGTGTCCCGGGCTGTAGGAGTGGTAAACACAGAATGTGTCGGGATGATAGTGAGGAGAGGAGATATTGGGCTTCTGAGGAGGGTCCTTTATAGTAAGTAAGTTGACCTCCAACAGGCGCTTCAGTATGAAGAATGATGGTATTTCAGTCTCCGTAAACTGTCTTCCCGACTTTTCTTGCTTACGCCGATTACCCCATTGACGCTGGTGAGGTTGTTGATGGGTTTGTGACCCTAAAGCAAGCAAAGGAGCTTTCCCCTTGTCTTCTTGAGTGGATGGAGGCTGAGCGGTGACTTGCTCTTCAACCTCAGATGTTTGCCCCAGTTGGTTGTTTGGAAGCATTTGGCGGACAAGAACTCTGAGTTCCTCTTGTCTTTGAGATAGGTCTTGGACGAGAGCCATCTGGCCCACCAACTGTCCCATCACTCGGGTCCTCAATGTTGTCAAATCGAACTGCAGCTCCGCAAGCTGGTCACTCCTGGCGTTGTTGGAATTCCCCAAGCCCTTGGTGAGGAGAGCTTTCATCTCTTCTTGCCCCAGAGACAAGTTCAGGAACATCTCCTGCAGTTGAGCAGTCTGGTCTTGGATGTCTTTGACAGACCTTTCTAGAGCCATCTCTTGCTGAAATAAACAGCAGGAGAGTAAGGAAACCTGAAAAAGGAAAGACGGTCAAAATGCAATGCATGATATGTGGATGCATGCTTTCAAGGATCTCTTGGGGTAAACACAAGAAAATGTTAGAGGTTGAACTTCGCTCTTGGATTGGAGATCTCTGCACCGGTGGACGTCCTTCCACGAGAATCAAGCTCACCATGTCGAGTGGGTCATAGCCACTGATTCAAGTTGTTGCACTTGATCTTTTATTGGAGAGCTTTGTATCGGTGGATGTCCTTCCACGAGAATCAAGCTCACCATGTCGAGTGGGTCATAGCCACTGATTCAAGTTGTTGCACTTGATCTTTGATTGGAGAGCTTTGTATCGGTGGATGTCCTTCCACGAGAATCAAGCTCACCATGTCGAGTGGGTCATAGCCACTGATTCAAGTTGTTGTTCTTGAACTTTGATTGATATTGGTTAGAGGAGAAACCTCTATCCCCTTGGTAGACGTCTGGTTCAACGTAACTCTGCATCAACAGAACCCTCGAGATCCTTGAAATGGTTATTGAAAATGCTATGGTATGATGTCATGATGTTATGTACATGTATGCACAAGCAAGTGAGTGTATATACAGGCAAACATATTCACACAAAGCAGACAAGTCCTTAGGTTTAGGCTTGCATGAGGTTCAGGTACTACCCTTTTGAGTTTAGTTGGCTCATCCTGTCCTAAAATAGAAACTGGGTTCTAAGGAGCTCAATATCATTGGATTGTTTTATGTGTTCATTGTTTCGGTTTAGCCACTTACTGGCGACCAAAATATTCCAAGAAAACAATCCTCAAAAGAGTGTAGTATCGAGGATCTACCAACTTCGGACTGCACCAAAGTCAGTCATCTCACTACCCCTAAAAAGGCTAAGATGGTCGATTAAGGTTCTAAGAGTTCGTTAGTGCTTCATGACATCACACAACGGCCCCGTACTCTCCTTGACTACTCAAGGGTTACCGGTACTCACAAATATGTCACACTAACATAGCTTACTGCTTCAACCATGTCGGTATACCCCGCACAGTTCCCTCACAGTTTTTTGCTATTTACCTAAGAAGGTACCCCAAATCTGGGTGGAGGATTTACAACAAACCCAAACAAGAACCCAAAAGATAAATCAATCAAGTCAATCAAAGCAAGAAAGTAAAGGTGATCTAAACCCTAAGGTAACCCCACAGGAATCATCATCCCCAGCAGAGTCTCCAGTTCTGTGGTACGGTGGGAGAACTGACTAGTGTTTTGCGTTTGTTTTCGCACTTGTGTGGTTGAGCAAGAGTCGCCACCGACTTTTTATTTTATCCTAAAGGAAAGGTTAAAAAAGCACAGCAAAAACCTTTAGAGATATTTCGTGGGTTCGGGGGGTAGATTATGAAAAGGGAAGGTATTAGCACCCTTTTCATCCATGGTTATCCATGGGCTCTTAGTTACTTGGTTTTTTAGATCACTTGCCTTGATTTTTGATTGCTTGAAAAATGGTGTATGTGTGAGTGTTGTTGAAAATGTTTTAGAAGAAGATGCCTTGTCTTAGGCTAACCTTGTAACAATTCTTTACTCGAATATTTTACAAAGGCGTGTATCTTTTCGAAAAGATGTTTCAAAATGTTTTGAGAGTTTGTTTGAAAGTGTTGTGGATTGTGGTTTTTTTGAAAAGAAGGCAAGTGTTTTTGCAAGTCGATCTCAAGTAACTAAGAGTTTTGTCTACCCTATTGTACTCAAAGGTTTTTGTTATGTTTTAACCCCTTTTAACAATTTTGTTCCACCATTGGATTTGGTGGACAATCTTGCGTTTAGGAAGTTTATTCGGGACGGGCACGGGTCATCGTATGGACCATGAATGCAATGGTGCCAAGTGTCTTTGGCAATTTGTTTTGAGGGGACTATGATCATTCCGTTTAGGCAACATTTTGAGGGACTTATGATCATTTTGATTTGGTTTTGCCAAAGATACTCGACGTGCAAGCATGGCCCATTTTAGAAGGCAACATGTGGGATTACCCTAGAGGGTGCAAGTGTGATTGTGTATTGATTACATGTATTTGTCTTGTATTAGGTTATCTAGCGTTTGATTTTATGTACACGCAAACCCTAGGTCTAACCATGGTATAATTGAAAGCGGTAAATTGCGAAAATATAAAATCTACGCTATTACAAAATAGTATCCGGGAGTGGGGGTACATGTGTATGAATGGGGATGAGACTTATAGTATCCAATAAGTTACAATCAAATCGAAATTGCGATCAAATGAATATACAAATATAAGATAAACAAATGTGTATAGGGCAATGTGAATGTATTTGTGTAAGTGTACATGTATATGAGTATGTGTTTATTTACAGGTGCGACAAGGTGACATTAATGAAGATTAGGGTATTTGACCTAAATATGTGTTTAGTGAATCTTTGATTTGTATACTTTTAATATGTACAAAAGAAATGTGTTTTAATTGAATGTTCAAGTTTTAATTAAATTATGAAAATGATGTTTCAAGAAAATATTTCTAGGCTTTAGTTATGTATAAAGAGTATATTTTCATGTGTTATGTACAAAAAGAATATTTAAAAGAAAAAGGTATTTTCAATTTTAATTAATATTGTATGATATGTACAAATTGAATGAAAAGTATTTTCAATATTTATTATAAACAAATTAAATGACGATTAATTTCAATATTTATTATGGTGCAATAAAATGTATTTTATTATTTATGTGTTTAGTATTTCAATATGTATTAAAATGTTTTCAAATTAATTGAATTAAGTATATAGAAAAGTGTTTTAATTATAAGTTTAAAGAAAAGATATATTTTCAATTAAATGATATATATTAATCAAGAGTGTATTTTTATTAAAAAGAGTATATTAAGTTAGAAAATAAATATATTGTTCATATAAAAAAAGAAGTTAATATTAATGTTTTGTTAGAAAGAAAAAAAAAGAAGCATTTTAATGGGCTTTTGGGGCGTGCAGAATGGGCAAGGCCCATGTTGAACTCAGAACAAATTTTTTAGGGTTTGAGGTTTTTGTATCAATTGGAAACATGCTTAGGGTTGGTACAGCGTGCCGTTCGCCTTGGGGTTTCGTCTATCGTCTTCTCCGTTCGTCTTTGGCCGTTCTGAACGCTGCAACGTAAGTCTTCGTCTAGCCACCAGCGTCCTCTCTCGTCCTCCCCCTCGCATTCGTTCAAACAACGGTAAAACCAGGTAACAAAAAATTGTCTCAAATTTAATAGGCGTTTGGATTTGCATGTTGTGATCTTGTCTTCTGATTATTGTTTTTTAACGAGGTTATCAAAAAAAAAAAGATATGAAAGGAAGGTTTTACTACCTGTCGTTTGGCGAAGGAGGTGAGCGCGGAGGTGCTCGGAGGCTGGGGCGGAGATGGAGCGTGATGCGCGATGAGAGCTTTACTTCTTGGTGACCCTGGTATTTCTGTATCTTTCTTACGCTTTATGATGTCCTGAGCTGAAAACTTGATGTAGCATATTCTTTTCTTCTTCTCCTTCTTGCCACTGTGTACTTGTTGTTTCTGTATGCTTGCCTTGAGATTAATAGTTTATGTTGGCCATTGATGTGTTTACTGAGGCTTGCTTTGAGTGGCCTATTGCTTTTCCTCTTCTCTTACAGTTGCCCTAAACTCGCCTTCTTGTGTTGCTTTATTGCCCAAGGATGAACCTAGGGTTCTGAGGGCCTTGATTTGGAATGCTTCTTTTCCTCTTCTCTCACAGTTGCCTAGAGCTTTTGTATGCTTTTGAACGATTGTTTATGGCCCAATGATGAGTACTCCTCTGAGGGTTCTCATGTGGGCCTTTGCGTTTTGATGTTATCTCTGGTTCCTTAGGCTTGGTGATGGCTTTGACAAGTTTGTTGTTAGGCTAAGGGCTTGGTTTAGGTTTCTTTGATAGGCAGGGTGGTATTGGACTTGGTTCAGGACAGATTTTGTTTCTGCTTTTTTGATGTTTAGGCCTTAAGGGCTGGACAGGTTGGTATGGAGGTTATGTTGGTTATGTTGGTATATCAGTTTGTAGCATGCTGGCATATGTAGGTTTTATTTGCGTTTTTGTTGTGAGGCTTGGCCTGGTAACTGGTTTTGAATATGCAGGTAAGACTTCAGGCCTGTTTTAGGCAAGTTGGGGTGCTTGGTGTTTGTATGCTTTTTTAGGCAGGTTTGGGTTGTGATGGTTATCAGGTTTTTAAGCTTAAAGGTACAGGCTTGGTGTTTCTTGTTGATGGCCTTGGCCAGGTTTTCAGTTAAGTAGTAGGCAAGCTGTGTTTCAGGCTTTGGGTTGAATGTTGACAGTTTGTATATTTCTTTTTACTTTGGTAAAGAGTTCTGCTTCTATCTTCCCTTTTTCTTGTCCACCGTGTTATTGCAATTTTATTTTCCATGTTCTTCTATGTCTCAAGCCTAAACCTGTAAGCCTAAACACTTTTCTCTCTCTTTTTTCTCTCTCTAGTACAGTATTTAGCATACTATATTGCTTGACATGTACTACTTCTGAAAAAGTAATGGCCTAGGGAAATGATGAAGCTGAAAATTGTTTTCTTGCAATACATGTTACCTCTGCATTTTATATCTTCCAGATTTTGTGCTTCTTGATATCTTCTTTTTGCCAGCTTGGGTAGCCTTGTGACAGCATTTTGGCAGAAAGTTGAATTTGGACTTTGTTTGGCAATTCAGTTTGTAACTTGGACTTTGGTTATTTGCATATGCTGTCTTGCTTTTGAACTATGCAGTTTTGACAACTTAAAATGTGCAATTTTAATTTTGTGCATTCATTTAATTTGCAAACATTTTCACCCTTCTCTGTGAACCGGGAGAAATCCCGTGATTTGCAGAGAGGGCCAACTGATCCCGACCGTTGCTTTTAATGATGAGTCTAAATTTATCTGTCTCTTTAATTTACTTATCTGCTTTTTGACTTTTCTCCTTTTCTTTTGCAGATGAAAAATGGAGCACCGGAGCGAAGTGAAGAATGAAGAATTAGAAATAAATAGGATAGTTTTCCCCTTTTTTATTTAAATTTAAATCAATGTAAAAAACAATGTTTATAATTAAATTCCAAACATCAATTATACAGTTAATTTAAAGATAAATAAAATTTTCCATTATCCAGTTTAATTCTGTTTTCTCTCTTTATTGTTTATTTATTTATTTAAAACTCTTTGAATTAAAATAATTGAAAAATAAATTTCAATCACTTAATTTAGAATAATAAATAATTTAAATAAAACAATGCTTTAGTAATTGACCAATTAAACCTGTCCTTTCCAATATCCAAAGCAAAGCAGCAGTTAACCAGAATAAACTGATCAAGCGCATTCCTTTTTCACTGATTCTTTGCCAAGCACTGTAATTCCAAACTGCATATTTCTTTTGACTGGCTCAAACAAACCAACGTGAATTCAAACCAACTGCCCCTTTTACTGATTAAGTCAAAACAATGCGAATTCAACCTAAACCTTGGAATAACTTGCGAAGTGCTGTGGAATTTTAATCTTTCTGAGAATATGCCCATAAAACCCTTAATTCCTGATTAAATGCCAAATAAAGTTCGCCTGACCAAAATTGAGCCAAAATCAACCAAAAACCTAAGCCAATTATTTGAACTGTTCTAGGGCCATGAAAACCAGTAAAACCCTAATTTTGCTTGACTGACAAGAAAAGTCTGTTTGTCCGATTCTTGAGCCAGTTTGAAAAATCAAGAAATGCCTGAAGCTGTGATTTCTTGTGGAAAAATGCGAGGGCAAATTTTGGGGTACAACACCCCTGTTGACGCCCGTGCTGAGGTATGGTACCCATGAAGAGCAAAAGGTAACATCTCGTGCCAATCTTTGTATGTCACCGTCATCTTCTGCACAATCTTCTTAATGTTCTTATTAGCCGCTTCTACAACCCCATTCATCTTCGGCCGGTAAGGAGAAGAGTTGTGATGCTGTATTTTGAACTGCTTGCAGAGTTCGGTGATCATCTTATTGTTGAGATTTGTACCATTGTCTGTAATGATCCTCTATGGTACACCATATCGACAGATCAGATTGTGCCGAATAAACTGTGCCACGACGTTCTTGGTTACGGTAGCAAAGGAAGCTGCTTCAACCCACTTCGTAAAGTAATCAATAGCTACCAGGATGAAACGATGCCCATTGGACGCAGTAGTTCTGATCTCGCCGATCATGTCGATGCCCCACATTGCAAAAGGCCAAGGAGCTGTCAATACGTTCAGAGGTACTGGAGGTATATGCACCTTATCAACATAGACTTGACACTTGTGACAGGTCCGAGAATGCTGATAACAGTCGGCTTCCATAGTGGACCAATAATAGCCTTCCCGTAGGATTTTCTTCGCCATCGTATGCCCACTGGAGTGGGTGCCAAAAGTACCTTCATGTAATTCAACCATGATCTTTTCAGCTTCAACCTTATCCACGCACCGAAGCAAAATGGATTCATGATTGCGTTTGTACAGGATGCCATTACTAAGGAAAAACTTAGCATAAAATCTCCTTAAGAACTTCTTATCATTGATTGAAGCCCCTTCCGGATATTCTCGATCCTCGAGATACCTCTTGACCTCATGAAACCAAGGCTGGTCCACTACCTCTTCAGTATTAATCTCGTGACAATGCACTGGTTCATCCATTCGTTCGATGGTGATTTGGGGAGCCTCGTTATCCCAATTAAGTTTAAACATAGATGAAATTGTGGCTAGAGCGTCTACTAGCTAATTTTCTTCTCGCGGGAAATGCTCGAAGGTAATCTTCTCAAAATGTGGTAGCAATGTCAAAACATGTTCTTTGTAAGGGATAAGGTTTGGGTGCTTAGTGTCCCATTCCCCTTTGATCTGACTGATGACCAAAGCTGAATCTCCAAACACATCTAAAGATTTGATTCCCAAGTCTATGGCAGATCTGAGACCAAAGATGCACGCTTCGTATTCCGCCATGTTGTTTGTACAGTTGAAGCAAAGTCGAGCAGTAAAGGGAGTATGACACCCTTCTGGAGATATGAGTACAACGCCGATGCCATTACCAAGTGCATTGGATGCTCCATCAAAGAACAGGGTCCATCGGGATCCTTGTTCAGGTCCGTCATATGGTCTGGTTTCTTAACAGTTGTCTAATGTCATTATGTCTTCATCCGGGAATTCAAACTTCATGGACTGATAGTCTTATACAGCTTGGTGAGCAAGGTGATCAGCCAATACACTGCCCTTTATAGCTTTTTGGGTAGTATATTGTATGTCGTATTCCGTTAGGATCATCTGCCATCTTGCTATTCTCCCAGAAAGAGAAGGCTTCTCGAAGATGTATTTTATCGGATCCATCTTAGATATCAGCAAGGTAGTATGAGTCAGCATATATTGTCTTAGCCGGTGAGCAACCCATGCCAGAGCGCAACAATTTTTCTCGAGCAGTGAATATCTGGTTTCAAAGTCGGTAAACTTTTTTCTCATGTAATAAATAGCGTGCTCTTTTCAGCCAGACTCGTCATGCTGCCCCAATACACACCCCATTGAATTTTCTAAAACAGTCAGATACATGATCAACGGTCTTTCCTAGACTGGTGGCATCAGTACAGGAGGATCTTGTAATTACTCTTTGATTTTGTCAAAAGCAACCTGGCATTCATCATTCCATCTGACTACTTGATCTTTCTTCAATAGCTTGAAGATTGACTCACAAGTAGCTGTTAGGTGAGAAATGAATCTGGCAATATAGTTCAAGCGTCCCAAGAATCCTCTGACTTCCTTTTCAATACGAGGAGCAGGCATTTCTTTTATTGCTTTAACTTTGGCAGGATCGACCTCAATACCTTTGTTATTGACGACAAAGCCTAGGAGTTTACCGGACCGTACTCCAAATGTGCACTTGTTTGGATTTAGACTCAGCTTGTACTTCTTCAGTCTCTCAAACAGCTTTTGTAAATGATCAAGGTGCTCTTCTTCTGTTTGCAATATGGCTATCATATCGTCTACATATACATCTATTTAATGATGTATCATGTCGTGAAATAAAGCTACCATGGCGCGTTGATAGGTTTCCCCAACATTCTTCAATCCGAATGGCATCACCTTGTAGCAGAATGTGCCCCACTGTGTGACAAATGTTTTCTCCATGTCCTCAGGTGCCATTTTGATTTGGTTGTAACCTGAGAATCCGTCCATGAAGGAAAACACTTTGTGTTTGGCCGTATTGTCAACCATGATATCGATGTGGGGGAGTGGAAAATCATCTTTAGGGCTGGCCCTATTCAAATCTCTATAGTCCATGTACATTCGTACTTTTCCGTATTTTTTAGATACAGGAACAATGTTGGAAACCCATTGAGGGTAGGAAGTGACAACCAAGGATCCAATATTGAATTGCTTCATGACCTCTGCTTTGATCTTTTCTGACATATCAGGTCTCATACGGCGAAACTTTTGTTTTACTGGCGGACAATCTTCTCTCGTAGGCAGACGATGTACCACGATGTTCGTATCAAGTCCCGTCATATCTTCATATGACCAAGCAAAGATCTCAACATAATCATGCAACAGCTGAATCAGACGTTCCTTGACACTGGGTTCCAGATTGGCACACACCTTGACCTCTTTTTTATCCTGCTCGGTACCCAGGTTGATCGTATCCATAGGTTCCTCGTGAGGCTGAATGGTTCTTTCCTCTTGATATAGTAGTCTGGCAAGTTCCCCTGGTACTTCACAATCTTCATCACCTTCATCTCCGGCTTGGTTGATGAGATCCTCAGAGTCACCAAAGGCCATAGCAGTATCGTTACCCATGGGATCCAGAATGGAAGGGCACCTGCATTTGTGAGTGTGGGTGTGTGTAAGGGTATATCCATCCTTAAAAATAAAATGTAAAATAAAAACAATGAGCACAAAAGTTTGTATGCGAAAAACGTCCATGATTCATTAGATTTTATATGAAGATGAAATAATAACCCTTACAAATGGACCATTGTGCCTCTGGCAAGACACAAGGTTTTAAGAGTGCGAATTGTTTTTGAATATTACAAGTCCAATCAAAATGTAGAGATAAATTACCGAGGAATGAAAGTTATTGGGACAAAGTCTCTGGCCTCCCAATTGCTGAGTCCTCCGTTGACAGTAGGAAAGATCCAATCCTCCAAGCTGCAGTCCTCTTCACCATCTTCTACCGCATTGACCTCCCGGTTGCTAATCTTCAAGGGTGGCCCTCCAACACGGGCACGACGTACAGCCTTCTGAGCACTTGAAGTGAAACCTAAGCCAAATTTGTCAGATTTATACGGAATATCCAGAAGTTGCCCCCAGATGGTGCATCCACCCTCTTCCACTACTGCCTTGGCGTCCTTTAGAGATGACATCCGGAGTGGAGGTCTTGTAATCTTGGGAATCTGGGACACAACTTTAGTCACTGCTACCTCTTGGGGAACCTCTTCGAAGTGTTGAAAAGGAGTTTCAATGAACTCGCCGTCCAATTCCACATACCTGAAGGAATTGAGATGGCTAATCATATATTCTTCCTCTCTGTGGACAGTGATAATCTTTCCTTGGACCGGATATTTTAGCATCTCGTGCAATGTAGAGGTGACAACGCCAGTATTATGGATCCACGACGGTCCTATCAGACATGAGTAAGAGGGGCGGATGTCCATTACATAAAAGGTTGAATTGAAAGTCTGAACCCCAACTTTTATGGGAATATCCACCTCTCCGTGTACCATCCTCTTTGAGCCATCAAATGCCCTTACGACTATGTTACTTGGTTTCAACTTCAGTCCTTCGTAGTCCAGTCAGTCGAGAGCTTTCTTCGGTAAAACATTCAAAGATGAGCCAGTGTCCACCAAGACATGGGCCAGAGTTGTGCATCTACATTCCACAAAGACATGTAATTCCTCGTTGTGCTTTCTTCCCCTTGGTGTCAAATCAGCATCTGAGAAGCCTAGGCCGTTATCCGCTGTCAAGCTGGCCACGCAATCTTGAAATTGATCAGCAGACGTCTCTTGAGGCACATGGGATGTTTTTAGGAATTTCACCAAGGCTTTCGCATGTGCCTCGAAACACAGTAGTAACGCCAGCATGGAGATTTTTGAGGGAGTTTTCACCAACTGTTCAACTACATCGTAGTCGCTCCTTTTTATAATTTTCAGAATCTCCTCCATCTCTTTCTTGTAGGTCTCGGGGATAGTCAGGGATTGAGCCTTCGTTCGAACAGGCTCTACTTGAATACTTTTTCCTCAAGTTTCAACAGCAGGAGTGTTGGTAGGGATGACAACATGGGTTGTATCGGTTTCATCAATAGGAGCATTTGCAGAGATGATTATAGGAACAGAAGTAACCTTTGGAGAAGCCACGGGTCCAAAAATGCCTTTGGGGGGGAAATTTCTGGAGAAAAGATTATACCGCTTCGAGTAATCTTACTAGTTATGGAAATATTGCTAATGTCAAAATCTTCTTCTTCTGAGTTTATCTCTTCGGTGGCCAGCCCATCTTGTTTGATTCCATGGTAGTAGATGTCCCCACTGTAATTCCACAGCACAGTTTTTTCTGATTCATATGGGATTGGCCCAGGCATTGTGATTATAAGAGAAGTAGTTTTTGGAACCGATGTAATTCTAACGGATCTTTTGGGGACCCTGGAAGAATTGGCGGAGATGGTAATGATTGAAACGTCTTCAACAGGAACGGGTGAAACAGGATTACTTTCAAACAGAATCTCTTTATTGTCTATCAAGCGTTGAATGCCTGTTTTCAACAAAAGGCAATCAGTTGGTGAGGATAAGTAGAGGTGGCAGTCTTCATTACAACCCAGGAATACACCGGCTTTCAACAAGTTTATCTTAATGATTGGGAGTGGAGTCAAGAGTTCATCAACTGCGGTAACAAATAAATCTTCTTCAACAGCATTGGTGTTGTGACCATGTCTGGGCATAGGAGCAGAAATGACATTTGGCTTCTCGGGCGCGTTAAACTCAATTTCTTTCGCTTCAATAAGGTCTTGAATTTTGTTTTTCAAGGCCTAACAGTTGTTGGTGTCATGACCCGGACTTTCAGAGTGATATGCGCAACGGGCATTTGGGTGATAATGAGGGGACGCTGTGTTAGGGTTTTTTGGAGCTTCTTTCAAAATTTCCAAATTGGATTTCAAAAGATGCGGTAATACTTGGGACAGAGTCATATTGATTCTGGTGAATTGTCGGACTGGCCTTTCCATCCTCGGTTGATTACTTCTTGGTTGATCAGATGCAGGCTTTGGGATCATTACAACCCCTACCATTGGCCGACGTTTGGCTCTCCCTTGGTTCCTTTATGGATATACAACAACTACTTCTTTCTTCCCAATAAAAAGCTTCCTCACAGTTGTAAAAGAAGATGAATCCTTCTAAATCTTTCCATTTTTTATGCCAGCTTCCACCCTCTCTCCGGTTAGTATTAGCTCAGTAAATCCTGCAGATGAGCTCCCAATCAAATGGTTGAAGAAAGCACCAGACAAAGTGCCTAAGAACATATCCACCAATTCCCTTTCAGACAGAGGGGGTTGAACTCTCCCAGCCAGATCTCTCCATTTCTGTGCATAATCCTTGAAACCCTCATTGGAAGCTATAACCATACTCTGAATTTGAGTACGGGTAGGCGCCAAATCAGCATTATATTGATATTGCTTGTAGAAAGCTACGACAAGATCTTCCCAATTATGGGCGTTGGCTCTTTCTAGTTGGTAAAACCAGTCGAGTTGTGTTCCAGATAGGCTATCTTGGAAAAAATGCACCCACAAGTCTTTATCAGCGGAGTGTGGTTGGATCTTTCTCACATATGACCGGAGATGCATCTTAGGACATGACACCCCATCATATTTTGCGAACAAAGGCACTTTTAATTTCGGAGGAATCACAATCCCCGACACTAGTCCCAATTCTTCAAAGTCTAGACCTGGCACCTTTTGTATTTCCATAGCGCTCAAACGCTCTTCGAGATGTCTGTACTTATCATCAACTGGAGGATACTGTTCCTTAGAGTAGTCTTCCTCTTCTTCCTCCTCTTCAGATTCTGACAAAACCGCTGTTTCCTTTCCTTTCCCCTCTCCTTCGCCAGATGTTGTTTCAAAATTCAAGGTTCTTCTAGTCTTCCCCTGAAATCTTCTCCCCATGTTTAGGACCCTGATGACTTTCTTTGTTTTCTTTTTCCTCTCTTCAGCCAGTAGAGTCTTTAATTCTTCTTGCCCCTTGGCTAGGGTCATGAGCAACTGTTGAAACTGCGTGTTTTGAGCTTGGAGATCTTTGACTATTTGATCGAGATCCATCTTACTGAAATAAACAGTAGAGAGATGAGGAGACTTGTTGCAAAAGACTTGTTTATGTTATGATGAATGATATATGCATATGCAATGTTTTCAAGGATTTCAAAGATTCAAGTTCGTTTTAGACAAAAAGAAACACACATTATATTAATAAGATAAAGTTTGAGTACATCAATGCCCCTTGGGCAAAATAATACAAAACTCTAAGATAAAAAAGTAGTGTGCATCCTCTTTGGTGTTATGTAGGCATTTAGAGTCTGCTCCTCATGAAGTAGCTTAGTGAGTTCCAAAACCTTCTTCTCGCTTGCGTAGAATTGGGCTTCGAAAGTATCTCGTTCTCCTTTGAGCTGTATCCAATCCCTTTGTAGGTCTTCAAGAGATGTGGGCATGTCATGGTGTAGGATAGTGTATGGAACATCTCCTTCCTTAACAGGCTCAATGATCACCGGAAGGATGGAAGGATAGGGCATCATAAGACTTTGAGCGTGGGTTCATACCAATTTTAGGTAAGGCTCAAGAGGGATGGAATTCTTGTGTCCCAAAGTCTTGCTATCCACCTTGTTTAGCATCCTCTAAGCTTGGATGAATCTCTGGCGAAGACCTTGATTGTCGTTGTCGTAGTCGAATACCAAACCTTGAATCAACATCTCGTGTGGACCATCCCTTCGGGCGTAACCAAACTGTCTTAGAGCTAAACATGGGTTATAAGTGATGCCTCCCCTAATTCCAAGTAGAGGGACATTAGGGAATTCCCCACAACGGTCAACAATGATAACATTCCCTTTGGATCGGGAGCACCAATCAATATCTGAATGTTTGAGTGTCATTAACCTTTGTGACCATCTTGAACCTTGCTCATTCTTTAAAACTGATTGGGGAAGATGAGAAATAAACCATCTTACCAGGAGAGGAGTGCAACACATAAGGACACCTCTTTTCCTCATTATGCGAGTGTGAAAAGAGTGTAGGATATCCCCTAGCAATGTAGGCATCGGGTTGCGTGACATGAAGATCTTGATGGTGTTCACATCTATGAGTTGGCCAGGATTGGGAAATAAGACCATCCCATAGATAAGAAGAGCCACAATTTCCTCAAAGGCTTGCAAGTCTAAGGATTTCCAACAGCTTTGGGCTTTCTCAAACAGGAATTTTTCTAAGAAGCCTTTAACACCACTTCTAGTTTCCCAATAAGTTGTGACATCAGATGAGTGCAAGTGCAGAGCTTGAGCAATCTCTTCTGGCTTTGGATCTCTTTCCGTACCGTTGAAAAGTAGTTGATTGAGAATGGGAATCCTCAAGAGTTGAGAGAATTCTTCCAAAGTAGGCACAAGCTAATAGTCGGGATATGTGAAGCAATGGTGCAAAGGATCAAAGAACTGAAAGAGCACCTTCATCATATCCTCATTTGTGTTGGAGGTGACCAAGTTGAGTAGACGACCATGTCTCTTGGTGAATGGAGAGTTCTCAGGGATCCTTGAAGCTAGCACTTTAAGTTGTGAAGGAATTCTTACAAGGCTAACTTGGATAGTTTTCCTGCGAAGTGAATCCATATCCTACAAAACAAGAACAAAGATGAATCTCCAAAACCCTTGAAATGGTTAGTAGATGTATATGATGTTCTTGATGTCCATGATGTTATGTACAAATATGCATATACAAACAAGTTCTTAGTTTAGGCTTGCATGGGGTTTTATAGGTAAGTACCCTCTTGAAGTTTAGTTGGCTTAAAGCTGTCCTAGTAATGGTAACCGGGTTCTAAGGAGCTCAATATTAGCGGATTGTTTCCTTGGTCATTGTTTCAGCTCAAACCTCTTTAATGGCGACCAAAATATCCCAAGAAAACAAACCTCAATGAGTGTAGTATCGAGTATCTACCAACTTCGGACTGCACCAAAGCCGGTCATCTCACTACATCCTAAAGGCCAAGTTGGTCAAGTAAAGGGTTATAGAAGTTCATTAGTGCTTCATGACATCACTCAGCGGCCCTGTATTCTCTTTGATTAACTCAAAGGCTACCGGTACACACAAATATGTCACACTAACATAGCTATTGCTTAGACCATGTCGGTATACCCCGCACAGTTTCTACAACATATTGCTATTTACCTATGATGTATCCCAAATCCGGGTAGAGGATTTCAAACCCAAACAAAGAACCATAATGTAAAGCATACAAATCAAACAAGGTAAGCAAATAAATGTGATCTAGCCCTAAGGTAACCCCACTTTTAGAATTTTTCCCAGCAGAGTTACCAGTTCTGTGATACGGTGGGAGAACTGACTTGAGGGTTTTGCATTTTATCGCAAATGTTGCGGTTAGCAAGAGTCGCTACTGACTTTTCTTTTATCCAAAAGGAAAGGTAAAAAAGCACAGGAAAGATCTTTGAGATTGTTTCTTGAGTTCGGGAGGTAGATTATGAAAATGGAAGGTGTTAGCACCTTTTTCATCCATAGTTTTCCATGAGCTCTTAGTTACTTGCTAGATCACTTGCTTTTGTTTGAAATTATGCTTTGTGTGGTTTTGAAAGTATTTTGTAAAAGAGGCCATTGTTTAGGCAATCTTTGTAATGATTCTCGTTCGTAAGAATGTATACAAAGATGTTTTTCTTTTTGAAAATGTTTCCAATGTTTGCAAGATGTTTGGAAATGTGTGTGTGTTTTTGAAAATAGCAAGGATAGTTATTTTGAAATGGAGCAAGTAACTAGAAGTAATCTACCTATCCAAATGTCTTTCTTGTTCATATTCTTTTCCTTTTACATTGTTGTCTTACCATTGATTTGGTAAGTAACCCTATCTTTGGATATAAACGGGACGGGTGTGGGTCATCGTATAACCATGATTAGCAATGTTTGCAAAGTATCTTAGCATTTTTTGAGGGACTAAGATCATTTTGTAAGGCAACTTTTGAGTAGCGTCATCGAGGGACTATGATCTTATACTTATTTGTTTTTGCCAAGATACCTCACATGCGTAATATGGCCATTTTTTGTGTAAGGCAACCAAGTGGAGTAACCCTAAGGGTGCTTGTGTGCAAGTGTATTATTTTCATGCTTGATTTTGTCTTAGATTGGGGTTTTCTATTTGATTTGTTTTGATCTTGCCATTCAAACCCTAATTACTAGCATGGTATATAAAAGCGGTAAATTGTGTAATTTTAAAGATTACTATGCTATTACAATATTTTATGGGAGGGGGTATACAAATTATAAATGGGGGATTTGCAATAATATAAATCTAATTTAATCTATTACAACCAAATCGAATTTGTACAAGTATTTAAACAAATAATATACAATATAATTTAAATATGCAATAGTATGTATATGCAAGAAAAAGACTTTTTTTGTTTTGTTTTTTTCATATAAAGAATATTTTTGAATTAAACCTAATAATATTAAAAAAGAAATTATTTCTTAAAAAGTGATTAACACTAATTTCTAATTTAAAAGAAACTAAAGTTCTTTAAGTATAATTTTTTGTGTATTTTTAGTCTTAAAATAATAAATAATATTTATGAAAATATTTAGTCTTTTTATATGTCAAAATAAATATTTACAAGTATGAAGGAAATGAAATAAAAATTAACCTAAATCTATTTTATTTAGTCTTTCTGACATTTTTTAATTCTGAAAAAAATCATAAATATTATTTTGCATATTTTTGACTTTTTGAAAATTTTATGGAATTTTATATTGAGGTTTACTATTTTTTGACCTATTTTCTGTTTGTTTGAGCAATTTTAAATAGTTTAAATATAGTTTCTGTCTTTTAAAAATTACCAAAAAATTTATAAAATTTTTAGGATCCATTTCTGATTTTTCTATGGCCTTACTTTTTCTTTCTTGAATAATTTGAACATAGTTGATATTTTTCTCCTCTATTTTGATTTTTAAACATTTTTTAAAACCCTTTTAATGTATATATTAAATATAATATTATTTTGTGATTATTTTCTGGGTGTCTTGAGTTGCTTTTTTAATCATGACTTTATTAACATCATTGAATCTTGGGTGTTGAGTTCAACTCCACCAAAATGGATGAGTGGTTTTAATAATAGTTTGATTAAATTTTTGATTCAAAAGTGGTTTATTCATTTTTCCCATCCCCTCTTCATCTTATCACTTTCTTATTGCACTAGGTGTTATTGGAGCATGATCTCTATATCATGTCTCAAAATAAATGGTACATAAATTGCTATTGACCGACCTCAAAATAGGTGCAACTTCTGTATAAGTCCACTTACGATTGCTTAACATAGCGCTAAATTTTTTCCCGATTCGAATAAATGATCATTCGTGGCCCAAACTTTTGATTGCAAGCCCAAGTATGTTAATTTGATCTCTTTTATCCAATAACCTTGAGATTCATTGTGTGGAGGCTTTGGTTCTACCAATCCTCTAATGGATCTACAACACCTTTGGTCAACGCGGATCACTTAAACATCGTTGATCATTAAATGGTACTTATGAGAATTCCAAATGGATGATATACTTGACAAAAAGCAAATGCAACTTGTTGTATGGAGGTTTTGGTTCTACCAATCCTCTAATGAGTTCCAAATATAAGTTTCAATATGGTCATCCAACTAACCACTAATTATTGACTTGTTTTACCTTATGCTTTTATTCTTTTTTATGCTTTATGTACTATTTACTTTTAGCATTTACATTTCATGCCATTTTCATCTTTGCTCATATGAGCATTTATTTTCTTTCCATTTTTACTTTGCTCATTTGAGCTTTTCTTTTCCTTTCTTAAAATACTTAATAATCAACATAAACCCTAAAAAATCTTTAATGGTACTTGGACTATTTGGTTACTATCCTTGGCATTATGGAGCAGGGGACTTTTCTTGGACTTAGGATTAGAAACCTTGACCTATCTTGGAGATCTTATCTAATTATTTTGTCTGGAGTTCTTGGGGTTTACCTCAAGACATTGAGTTGCTTGTTTGTTTTTGTGTGCAGGTTTTTGTGATTATTAAAACCTAAATGTGTTGGTTAATTTTATAAGATAAAACATCATCGTCATTATCCGTGTGGAAAACACACTTACTATCCACAATCATGAGAAAGGAGAATTTGCACCATCTCAAAGTGGAGGATATGACTTGGATTTCAAAATCAACAATGCCTCACTCAACACCCAAGTGGAAAATATCTCTCTTCACTACATATTGTAGAAGTATAGTTGTTTGCATCACTACAAGGATTGACAAGAGTTTAATCTTTTAAGAAAAGTTTTAAAAGGTAAAAAGCCAAAGTGGCAAAATGGTTTGAAATGAGATTGATTGACTTTTAGTCTTCTCACAAAAAAGATGTAAAGGTATTATTAAGTTGATTGGATTTTATTTATGAAAATGTGTTGAAAATGCATGGACATAAGTCCAAGTTTATTATGAAAATGGTTCCAGTTTAAAACAAGAGTTTTCAAAAGGAGGAAGAAGATTTTTGAAATTAAAGAAGATGGGGGGAGAAGAAGGGACTATCCTAAAGCACAAGGTAAAAGCTAGAGATAAGAACCATCTAACCAAAAATAAGTCAAAACTTGACATTATGAGCCAAGACAAAATTCCCATTCCTTGGATTGAAACCTGCACACAAAAACAAACAAGCAAACAAGCACACAGGTTTTTGTGATGCAAATTCTCCTTTCTCATGATTGTGGGTAGTAAGTGTATTTTCCACACAGATAATGACGATGATGTTTTATCTTATAAAATTAACCAACACATTTGGGTTTTAAATTTTTGAAAGAGGAACTACGTGTACCCTGATCCCCTATTGCACGAAAGGTGGTACGTAACCACTAAAGGTTCGCAACCGCGGCGGGTGCAAAAATCATAAAAAATATATTTCTTTTCTCACCTCCACCATCCATTTTATATACAATAGTTTTTATAGCCAAAATATACAGATTTGACAAAGAGGTTCCTGCAGAGTACCGTAGATGTTTAGGGTGCTAATACCTTCCCTTTGCATAACCAACCCCCTTACCTTGAATCTTTCCCCCTCTTTTTGGGTTATTCGCTCTTTTCCCATTCCTTTGGAAACAATAAAGCGCGGTGGCGATTTTTATTTTGATTTGTATAAAGTCTAGTCAATCCAATGGCTTAGTCTTGAACATTTATACCGCTACACTTGGGCTGGAGGTTGAAGATGAAGTTACATTCAGGGAAAGACTTATATTATGTATTTTTTTTGTTTATGTTGTCCGATGTACAGCCACCCCAGTGGCAAAGGTAACACGCGTTTGTGTTAAAGGTTAGGGGTTCAACACCCAGCGCTACCTTTTGTGAATGTTTTCAACATTTTCACTCTTATTTGTTCCAGCAAGCAGCGCCCGGGCCTCCAACATTGGGCCTTCCCTTTTTTGCTTTCTCTAACCCCTGCTTTACTTTTGCACACCTGGCCCAACCTTTTTTTTATATTTTCATTTTTATTTATTTTCTTTTTCTTATTTCATTTTTATTTTCAGTTTTCTTTTATTATTTTATTATTATTATTATTATTATTATTATTATTATTATTATTATTATTATTATTATTATTATTATTATTATTATTATTATTATTATTATTATTATTATTATTATTTTTATTAATAAAAATCCAAAAAAATATTCTATTATTATTTTTACACTTATTTATTTACTTTCTTTATAAAACAAAAAGAACAAAAATATTTTCTTAAACAAATTAATCTCTTTTTTCTTAAATAATTAATATTTAGATAATTAGGTTTAATTATTATTTTATTTTCTTTTAAATTAAAATTAACTTAGAATTTAAGTTTCTTTTAATTAATTAATTTTCACATTGATAATTTAAGACCTTCCATATAAAAAACCCTAAAAAATGTTTTAACTTAATTTCTTTCTTAATTAGTTTAACTTTAATTCTATTTAAATTTAATTAATCCTTTTTTTAATTAGGTTAAAACCCTTTCACAATAATCAAACAAAAATCATTTCTTTTCCATTTGCATTTGTACATTACATTTATTCAATTCTTGTATATTATTCAATATGGTTGTAATAGATAATTAGGTTTAATTTTCTTGCAAATCCCCATTTGTAAATTTGTATACTCCTTCCCCATAATGATGTAATAGCTTAGTAATTTTACTTTCCGCAATTTATAGCTTTATATAAATGCTAGTAATTGGGGTTTGTATGAAAAGACTAAAACCAACAAGTAGCAAACCCTAATTTAAGATAAACAATGCATGTAAATCAAGCACATTTGCACACTTGCACCCTTAGGGTAATTCCACTTTGTTGCCTTACAAAAATGGCCATGTTATGCATGTGGGGTATCTTAGCAAAAGCAAATAAAAAATACAAGATCATAGTCCCTCGATGACGCTATCAATGTTGCCTTTCAAAATGATCTTAGTTCCACAAAGAGAAATACTAAGATATCTCACAACATTGATATCATGGTTATATGATGACCCACGCCGGTCCCTTTACATCCAAAGATAAGGCTTCTTACCAATCAATGGTAAGATAGCAATATTAAAGGAAAGGAAGAAATGAACAAAGACTTTTTAGTAGGTAGATTGTTCCTGGTTGCTTTCTCATTTTCAAATCAAACATCCTTGCTTATTTTCAAAACAAACACCAAACACTTTCAAAAACACTTTCAAAACATTTTCCAAACATGAAACATTTTTAAAAGTCCAACATTTTGTATACGCTCTTACGAACGAGAACTATTACAAAGTTTGCCTAAATGAAGGTGCCTGTTCAAAATACTTTCAAAAATCACACAAAACACATTTTCAAACAAAAGCAAGTGATCTAGCAAGCAACTAAGAGCCCATAGATAACTATGGATGAAAAGGGTGCTAACACCTTTCCTTTTCATAATCTACCCCCCGAAATCAAGAAATAATCTCAAAGGTCTTTCTTATTCTTTTCAGCCTTTCCTTTTGGATAAAAGAAAAGTCGGTGGCGACTCTTGCTAACTGCAACATTTTCGATCAAACGCAAAACACCCAAGTCAGTTCTCCCACTGTATCACAGAACTGGCAATTCTGTTGGGGAAAAACTTAAAAGTGTGGTTACCTTAGGGCTAGATCATCTTTATTTGCTTTCATTGTTTGACTTGTATGCTTTACATTTTGGTTCCTTGTTTGGGTTTGTTCTAATCCTCTACCCGGATTTGGGATACCTTATAGGTAAGTAGCAATACGTTATGGAAACTGTGTGGGGTATACTGACATGGTCTAAGAAATAGCTACGTTAGTGTGGCACATTTGTGGGTACCGGTAGCCCTTGAGTAGTCAAGGAGAATACGGGGCCGCTGTATGGTGTCATGAAGCACTAACTGACTTTAGAACCTTTACTTGACCAACTTGGCCATTAGGACGTAGTGAGATAATCGACTTTGGTGCAGTCCGAAGTTGGTTGATACTCGATACTACACTCATTGAGGTTTGACTTCTTGGGATATTTCGGTCGCCGTGAAAGAGGCTTGCGCTAAAACAATGCCCGAGAAGACATATCAATGATATTGAGATCCCTTAGAACCCGGTTACTATTTCTAGGACAGGTTTAAGCCAACTAAACTTCAAGAGGGTACTTACCTATGAGACTCCATGCAAGCCTAAACATAAGGACTTGTTTTCCTTGTTTGTATATACTTACTTGTACATAACATCATAAACATCATAACATCATACTCATTCTCACTAACCGTTTTAAGGATTTTTGGGATTTATCTTTGTTTTGTTTTGTAGGACATGGCTTCTATCCGCAGAAATACTATCCAAGTCAATCTCGTAAGTATTCATCCTCAACTCAAATCAAAGAGTTAGCATCAAGATTCCCTGAAAATTCTTCATTCACCGAAAGACATGGTCGCCTCTTAAACTTGGTTACGTCTAACATTGATGAAGATATGATAAAGGTGCTTTTCCAATTCTTTGATCCTCTACACCATTGATTCACTTTTTCTAATTATTAACTTGTGCCTACTCTAGAAGAATTCTCTCAACTCTTGAGGATTCCCATTCTCAATCAACTACCCTTCAACGGTACGGAAAGAGATCCAAAACCTGAAGAGATTGCCCAAGCAATACACTCGCAACAATCTGATATCACAACTAATTAGGAAACAAGGAGTGGTGTCAAAGGTTTCTTAGCTAAGTTCTTGTTTGAGAAAGCTCAAGATTGTTGGAACTCCTTGGACTTACAAGCTTTTGAAGAAATCTTGGCCCCCTTGAGTAGTCAAGGAGAATATGGGGCCGCTGTGTGGTATCATGAAGCACTAACTGACTTTAGAACCTTCACTTGACCAACTTGGCCATTAGGACATAGTGAGATAACCGGCTTTGGTGCAGTCCGAAGTTGGTTGATACTCGATACTACACTCATTAAGGTTTGACTTCTCGGGATATTTCAGTCGCCGTGAAAGAGGCTTGCGCTAAAACAATGCCCAAGAAGACAGATCAATGATATTGAGATCCCTTAGAACCCGATTACTATTTCTAGGACATGTTTAAGCCAACTAAACTTCAAGAGGGTACTTACCTATGAGACTCCATGCAAGCCTAAACGTAAGGACTTGTTTTCCTTGTTTGTATATACTTACTTGTACATAATATCATAAACATCATAACATCATACTCATTCTCACTAACAATTTCAAGGATTTTTGGGATTTATCTTTGTTCTTTTTTGTAGGACATGGCTTCTATCCGCAGAAATACTATACAAGTCAATCTCGTAAGTATTTATCCTCAACTCAAATCAAAGAGTTAGCATCAAGATTCCATGAAAATTCTTCATTCACCGAAAGACATGGTCGCCTCTTAAACTTGGTTACCTCATTGATGAAGATATGATAAAGGTGCTTTTCCAATTCTTTGATCCTCTACACCATTGCTTCACTTTTTCTAATTATTAACTTGTGCCTACTCTAGAAGAATTCTCTCAACTCTTGAGGATTCCCATTCTCAATCAACTACCCTTCAACGGTACGGAAAGAGATCCAAAACCTGAAGAGATTGCCCAAGCATTACACTCGCAACAATCTGATATCACAACTAATTAAGAAACAAGGAGTGGTGTCAAAGGTTTCTTAGCTAAGTTCTTGTTTGAGAAAGCTCAAGATTGTTGGAACTCCTTGGACTTACAAGATTTTGAAGAAATCTTGGCCCATCTCATCTATGGGATGGTTTTATTTCCAAATCCTGACCAACTTGTAGATGTAAACGCTGTCAAAATCTTCATGTCTCACAATTCGGTGCCTACTTTATTGGGAGATATCCTACATTATTTTCATTCTCGCACTATGAGAAAGAGAGGGATCCTCATGTGTTGCACCCCTCTCTTGGAAATATGGTTTATTTCACATCTTCCCCCATTTGTGTTGAAGAACGAGCAAGGTTTGAGGTGGTCCCATAGGCTGATGACACTCAGACATTCAGATGTTTATTGGTGTTCTCGATCCTTGGAGAATGTTACTATCATCGACCATTGTGGGGAATTCCCTAATGTCCCTTTGCTTGGCATTAGATGATGTATCACTTACAACCCTTTCTTAGCCTTACGACATTTTGGTTATGCCCGAAGGGGTGGTCCACATGAGATGCTTATCCAAGGAGTGGTATTCGACTACGAGAGCGACGATCGAGGTTACCCCCAGAGGTTTATACGAGCTTGGAGGATGGTAAGCAAAGTGGATAGAAAGACGCTAGGACACAATAATTCCATTCCCCTCGAGCCTTACCTTAAGTGGGTACGAGCTTGTGCTCAGAAACTTGTAATTCCTTATCCCTCCATCTTACCAGTCATCATGGAACATGTGGTTGAAGGAGATGTCCCGTACACTGTCCTCCATCCTGACATGCCTACCTCTCTTGAAGACTTGCAAAAGGGTTGGATTCAGCTGAAGGAAGAACGAGATACTTTCGAAGCTCAATTCTACGCTAGTGAGAAGAGGTTCTTGGAGCTTACAAAGTAGCTACAAGAAGAGAAAAATGTGAACGCTTATCTCGCGCCGAAGAGGATGCATTCAGTCTTTTTATCTTAAAGAGTTATTTTGTAAGCCCAATGGGCATATTGTAATCCTTTTGAACTAATTAATGAAAATTGACGTTTGTTCATTCTTTTGTCTATACAAATTTAAATTTCATAAATCCTTGGAATCATTTGCATATACATTCCATGCATCATAACATGACAGATTTTCACACAACAGGTTTCCTTATATTTCTGTTATTTATTTCAGCAAGACGGATCTAGAGAAAACAGTGAAGGATCTTCAGGCACAAAACTCTCAATTCCAAGATACTCTACTGGCCCTAGCCAAAGGGCAACAAGATATGATGGCACTTTTGGAAGCCAAGAAGAAGCCCAAGAAGAGAGCTCTGGTCAACATGGGTAGAAGGTTCAAGGAGTCGGATCGTTAGATCTCGGTAGTGGAAGACTCATCTGAGGAAGATGAGAATCAGATTGGAGAAGCTAAGAGTATCCAGGATGGGTGCATGAACGGTCAAGCGTCTGATGATGATTATTTCGACTAGTAGGATCCCCCCGCCAATGTCAAGTACAAGCAGTTAGAAGACAGGTTGAAGGACGTCGAGATCCAAGCCGTCCCCGATTTAGATTTTGATGATTTGGGTTTGATCTTCGGGGTTGTCATTCCCCACAAATTCAAAATACTAGTCTTTGCAAAGTACGATGGAGTTTCCTGTCCAAAACTCCACCTGAAATCTTATGTGTGCAAGATACAGCGGCACACTACTGATAAGAAACTTTGGGTTCACTTTTTTCAAGAGAGCTTGACCAGAACGCAACTAGAACGGTTTTATCAGTTAGATGGTTCCCGTATCAATACCTGGGAATATTTAGCTACCTCCTTCTACCATCAGTACCAGTATAACACCAACTTGGCGCTAACAAGGGTTCAGTTACAAGATATGACAATGGGGAAGAATGAAGGATTTAAAGAATATGCACAAAAGTGGAGAGACCCTTCCAGTAGGGTTCAACCACCTTTGACTGTTAGGGAGCACATTGACATGTTTATGGGAAATTTATCTGGTCCATTCTTTAATCTATTGGTTGGTTGTTCTTCTTCTAGTTTCACTGAGCTAATCTTAATCGGTAAAAGGGTTGAAAGCGGCATCAAAAGTGGGAAGATATCCATGGAATCTGTCTCCATTTTAAATCATGTAAAGAAACCTTTTGGTGCAAAGAAAGAAATCAATATTGTGTACGGGGCAAGGGCCTATACCAAGAAGAATGATCATCCGTCTATTAATGTTATCTGAATCTCTAATCTAACTCCTACTCCAAGAACATCAGCTAATCATCAACGTTTTGAAACTCTGAGAAGACAATTTACGAGGATAGGAATGTCACTATCCCAAGCCTTACAACACTTGCTAAAGGCTAATTTGGTGACATTGCGCGACCCTCCTGCTAACCTAGATACCTCTTCACCAAAGTATAATCTGAATGATAAATGTGCTTACCACTCAAGTAGCCCTGGGCATGAGACTGACCAATGCTGGGCCCTGAAGAATAAAATTCAGGATTTGATTGATAACAAGACTGTTGAATTTGATCCTCCTCCAACTCCGAACATAATCACCGCACCTACACCAAAACATGGCATGGGTGTCAATGAAGTTAACGATGTGGGTGATTCTGATGAAGAAGCTGCATTTGAATATTGGGTGTATCCTACTACAATGGAGCTTAAGAATTGGCATGCAAAGGACTTCGTGCACATCTCCTTCATTGAGGAGTAATCTACTTGTTTATTGTTGTTTATTATTTTAAGAACATTTTGTCTGTAATATTTAACAATGACTTTTAAGTCATTTGCCTGGCCCGGGGCACTTTGGTCCATTTTGTCAAGGGTTTTATTTATGTTCATCTAATCATATGATCATTTAATACAAATCATTGGACTCTTTTGCATTCAAATATTTGTGTTCATTATTTTTCTTTAAAATACATTTTTTAAAATAGCCATGTATCTTACATGCACACACAGACACACTGTTGCAGGTCCTCATCCACTCTGGATCTTATTGCTAATGACTCTACTATTGTCGACTACGACTTCGAATGTCCAATCAATCAAGCCGAAGACGAAGGCGAGGAAGATTGTGAAATACCAGGAGAACTAGCGAGACTTCTATTACAAGAGGGAAAAGTTATTCAGTCGCACGAAGAGTCAGTTGAAGTCATTAATCTGGGTACTGAGACAGACAAGAAGAAAATCAAGATTGGTGATAACTTAAAAAGTAGTGTCAAGAGAAGGTTGGTCCAGATGTTGCATGATTATGTGGAAGTATTTGCTTGGTCTTATAAAGATATGCCAGGGTTGGATACCGACATTGTAGTTCATCGTCTGCTAACAAAATAAGATTGTCCTCCTGTCAAACAAAAAGTTCTTCGCATGAGGCCTGATATGTCTGAAAAGATAAAAGCTGAAGTGATGAAACAATTTGATGCTGGATTCTTAGCTGTGACATCTTATCCCCAATGGTTTGCCAATGTGGTGCCAGTTCCAAAGAAAGAAGGAAAAGTTCGCATGTGCATAAACTATAGGGATCTGAACAGGGAAAGCCCCATGGATTACTTCCCTCTACCTCACATCGACGTCTTGGTCGATAAAACTGCCCATCATAAAGTATTCTCTTTCATGGACGGTTTCTCTGGCTATAATCAGATAAGGATGGCTCCCAAAGACATGGAGAAGACAACTTTCATTACGCAACGGGGCACCTTTTTCTATAAGGTCATGTTGTTCGGATTGAAGAATACTGGGGCAACATATCAAAGGGCTATGGTAGATTTGTTTCACGACATGATTCATCATGAAATAAAGGTATATGTGGATGATATGATTGCCAGATCTCAAACTGAAAAGGAATATCTCGATCAATTGTACAAGCTATTCGAAAGGCTGAAAAGTACAAGTTAAGGTTTAACCCTAACAAGTGCACATTTGGAGTACAATCTGAAAAGCTTCTAGATTTTATTGTCAGCAATAAAGGCATTGAAGTTGATCCTGCCAAGGTAAAGGCCATCCAAGAAATGTCAGTCCCTCATTCTGAAAAGGAAGTTAGAGGATTCTTGGGTCATCTCAATTACATCGCCCGCTTCATATCTCACTTGACTGCTACTTGTGAGCCAATCTTCAAACTCTTGAAGAAAGATCAGGTAGTAAGATGGAATGATGAATGCCAAGCTGCCTTTGACAAAATCAAAGAATATCTGCAAGAACCTCCTATTCTCATGCCTCCAGTTGAAGGAAGACCCTTGATCATGTACTTGACAGTATTAGATAACTCTATGGAGTGTGTTTTGGGCCAACATGACGAGTCTGGCCGAAAAGAGCATGCTATTTATTACCTGAGAAATTTTTTTACCAACTGTGAAACCATATATTCAGTGCTCGAGAAAACTTGTTGCGCTCTGGCATGGGCTGCTCGTAGGCTAAGACAGTATATGTTGACTCATACCACTCTGTTGATTTCTAAGATGGACCCAATCAAGTACATCTTCGAGAAGCCTGCTCTTTCCGAATGGATAGCCAGAGGGAAAATGATCTTGATTGAGTACGAAGTTCAATACACTATACAAAAGGCCATCAAAGGAAGCGTGCTAGCATATCATTTGGCCCATCAAGCTGTGGATAATTATCAGTCTATGAACTTCGACTTCCATGATGAGAGCATCATGCTAGTAACCGATTGTGTGAAACTTGGACCGTATGATGGACCTGAACAAGGATCTCGATGGACTATGGTCTTTGATGGGGCTTCCAACGCCTTGGGTAACGGAATTGGTGATGTGATCATATCTCCTGAAGGTTTCCATACTCCTTTCACTGCTAGATTATGCTTTGATTGCAAGAACAACATGGCTGAGTATGAAGCGTGCATTTTGGTTCTGAAGGCTGCCATCGATTTGAGGATCAAGCATTTGAATGTGTTTGGGGATTCCGCTCTAGTGATTAGCCAAGTAAAAGGAGATTGGGACATTAAACACCCTAATCCCATCCCTTATAAGGAACTTGTGTTATCCCTGATTCCCTACTTCGAAGAGATCACCTTTGAACACTTCCCTAGGGAAGAAAATCAGTTGGCTGACGCCTTGGCAACCATGTCTTTAATATTTAAGGTCAGATGGGACAACGAAGCCCCTATGATTACAATTGAAATATTCGATGAACCTGCACATTGCTGTGAGCTTGACGCTGATACAGAAAAGCCATGGTATCATGAGGTGAAGATATACCTTGAAGCACAAGAGTATCCCGAGGGAGCATCCATCAATGATAGAAATTTCTTACTAAGATTTTCAGCCAAATTCTTCCTAAGCAACAGAATATTGTACAAGCGCAACCATGATTCTACTATACTCCGATGTGAAAACAAGAAGGAGGCAGAGGAAATTATGGAAGCCGCTTCCAACGGACATCGCTTCATTCTTGTTGCTATCAAATATTTTACCAAATGGGTCGAAGCCGCCTTGTTTGCCTCAATCACCAAGAATGTGGTATCCAGATTCATCAGACACAACCTCATCTTCCGTTATGGTATCCCCGAAAGGATCATCACCGACAATGGGACTAACCTCAACAATGCTATGATCACTGAGCTTTGCACGCAGTTTAAGATCAAGCATCATAATTCTTCCCCATATAGACCTAAGATGAATGGCGCAGTCGAAGAGGCCAAAAAAACATTAAGAAGAATGTGCAGAAGATGGTAGTAACATATAAGGACTAGCATGAGATGTTACCGTTTACTCTACATGGCTACCGTACCTCAACTAGGACATCAACTGGGGAAACCCCCTTTTCTTTGGTCTATGGCATGTGTGATACAGTGAGAGAACTGACTTGAGGTTTTGCGTTTGAGTTTGCAAATGTTTCGGTTTAGCAAGAGTCGCCATCGACTTTTTATTTTATCCTAAGGAAAGGTCAAAAAGCACAAGAAAGACCTTTGAGATGTTTTCTTGGGTTCGGGGAGTAGATTATGAAAAGGGAAGGTGCAAGCACCCTTTTCATCCATGGTTATCCATGGGCTCTTAGTTACTTGTTTAGATCACTTGCTTTTGCTTTTCAATTGTTTGAAATGGTGCTTTATATGTAGTTTTGAAAATGTTTTGAAAAGAGGCCATCGTTGTGGCAACCTTTGTAATAATTCTTGTTTGAATGTATACAAAGACGTATTGTCTTTTGAAAATATTTCAATGTTTGAAAGTTTGATTTGGGAAATGTTTTGAAATTGTGTTGTGAGGTATGTTTGAAAATATCAAGGATGTTTTACAAGTTTTGATCAAGTAACTAAGAGTTGTCTACCCTATTTTACTCAAAGATCTTTCCTATATGTTTTTAACCCTTTTGACAATGTTGTTTTACCATTGCATTTGGTAAACAACCTTGTATTAGGATGTTAAACGGGACCGACACGGGTCATCAGATAGACCATGATAGCAATTGTGTTAAGTATCTTTAGCAATTTTTTTCCGAGGGACTAGATCATTTTTGTTTAGGCAACCAATATAACATCATCGAGGGACTATGATCTTTTGTTTTGTTTTTGTTTTGCCAAAGTACTTAACATGCATAACATGACCCATTTTTAAAGCAATAAGTGGATGTAACCCTAGGGGTGCAAGTGTGCATTGTGTATTGATTTTCATGCATTTTTGTCTTTGTATTAGTCAAGCTACTTTGTTTGATTTTTGGATTGTTAGCATACAAATCCTAATCTCTAATCATGGTATAATTGAAAGCGTAAATGCGTAAAATAACTCTACCACTATTACAACATGATTATGGGGAGGGGGATATAATTTTTGAATGGGGATATATTTGACAAGGAATTAAAACCCTAGTTTTACTATTACATCCAAATTGAATCAAATGGCATAAATAACAAATGAATAATATTTAAATAAACAATTTAAATAATAAATATATATAATAATATAAATATGCAAAAAAGGTTTTTGTTTATTTTTATGTATGTAAAAATATTTAATGTAAAAAGAAAGGAATAATAAAAAAGGATTATTATTTTTTTCATTAAGGGTAAACCCTAATTTTCTTTTAAGAATACAAATATATTAAATATACTATTTATATACAATAAAATAAAATAGTGTATATACAAAAATAAAATATGTTTAGAAAAATTATTATTTAAGTATAAATAATAATAAAAATAAAAGTATATTATTTTTATGTTTTTATTCTAAAGTATCTATTAAATAAAATAAAAGTATGTATATATATATATATTAATTATATTAAATATGTATAATAAAAATAAAATAAAATATATACAAGACAAAAAAAAATATATTTAGAACATTGTTTTTTAGTGTAAGTAAAATAAAGAATATAAATAAAAGTATAATGTTATTATTTATTATTTTCAAATTTTCAATAAATAAAAGTATATACTAATTAAATTATCTTTTATGTTAGAAAAAATAAAAATAAAATACAAAATAAATGTGAAAATTTATAAAAATATTTTTGAGTATTTTTTATATTTGGGAATAATAAAATAAAATCAGAAATGAAAATAAAATACAAAAATATAAAATATAAAGCAATTGGGCCAGGGGGGTGCATTCAGCAAAAGGGGGGTGTCAAAAACAAAAGAAGCAAAGCCCAGCCCAAGCCAGACTTTATCTTCAACCTTGGTTCAAACTTTTGCGCGCCCTGTACCAAACTTGAACAACCTGCATACGAGCTCTAATGCAAAAATGCATAACATCAAAGTTGTAGGGTTTTCCAAGACGAATTCAACCATATAAAAAACTTGTCCTAACTCTCAAAGACCTGAGAGAATTTCTCTGGCCCTAAAATCTAACCTAATTTTTTCAGGAAGTTCATGGATCAAATTCTCTTAGCATGCTTAACTAAAATGAAAACTGAGCATATGTACAACTTCATGGCTATGAATACTACATTTCTTATTCACAAACCTAAGTCTAAATGTTCCTAAATAAAGAGATAGGAAGTTGATAAAAACCTGTTTCAACTGAGATCGTGTCTGGCAATGTGGAGCTTTTCAACAAGGCCTGAGATGTTTGGGAGCTTGCTTGAACTTCACTTGACCTTCTCCAATGTCTAGTTTGCCTTGAATGTGCTTGAACAAGCCTACAGAACTCAACCTGCACAAGCTGAAATTAAAAATGGCAAACCCTATAAATGGAGTTACAACTGGTGTTTAAGGGTTGGGATAGCTTGGATAGGTTGTATGGAAGGTGTTTGAACATGTTTGGGACAAAACACACGAGCAAATTGTGAGATAGAACTCAAGATGCAGATGCTGCTCTGTTTTGCCAATGAGATGTGATTTTGTGCTATGGGAGGTTTGAAGGCTCAAAGGGTCGTGTTTCTGGCTCAAGGGGATGTGAGAAAGTTGTCTCAAAAGCTTGCACAAGTTGGTTTTTGCTGATGTTCAAGTTCTAGTGTATTGGACACATTTCTTGGTTATGAAGCAAAGTATGATAAGTGATGTGAAGCAGGTCTGTACAGGCTATCCATCAGCTTGAACACTTTGCCCTTGGCCCCTCAAGTTTGTGGATCTGATTTGCTGCACAAGATTTGGCTCTATGCTCAAGGATTATGGTTTTGACATAAAGCAAACTTTGGCAAAATGGTAATGTACCTTTTACCATTTAGGGATTAATCTTGTATGCAATGCCCTAATGACCAAAACAATGCCTTATACCAATGGATTTGCATTTAATTATTGAGTGTGGAATGGTTTTGAGGCCTGTAATCTAGTACAAAGCAAGCTGATTTGAATTTGCTACTTGTATCAATATGAACATGCCATGGATGAAAAGTGAGTTTTTGCCAACTTCAAGCCTTCGATTCTCCCTAACCACAAATGTGTTTAGAGAGTTATTGGACATTTTGGAAAGCTTGCAACATAATATACAATCCATATTTGAAATGAAATTTGAGATTCCAAGTGGAACTATGTGAAAAATGGCCATGAAGATAGGTCAAAATCCTGCCTAAACTAGGGCAAAATTTCACTAAGTTAAAAGTTTTAGGGACCCTTGTTCCAAAATTCATAACTTGAGATCCAAGCTTATTTTGGGAAAACTTTGTGAATAAATGTTGTATACTTTGTGGAGGACTACAACTTTAATGTTGGAAGTTTTGTTTGAATCCAATTGCATCATGGTGAAAATGTTGGGCAAAGTTAGGAAAAATTAAGAAAATTTCATAACTTAGAAAAATTCTAAGTTATGAAATTTTTCAACTTTAAACCCTAATTTGCAAAAATGGGTTTCTTGATGAACAAGTTTCATGTTTTGACACATCTTGATGAAAAATGACCCTTGGCACTTGATTTTGAGCAAAAAGTCAAAGTTTGACTTTTCAGTGTACAGTCAAATTTTGATCAGTTGACTGAAAAATTCATCTGTCAATCCAATGCATTTGAGATCTTTTGAACCTTGTGAATAGGTCAAGATGATGCCATTGAGTCCTTGAATCCATGATTGAGCCCAATTTTCCATTGGCTAGGTCAAAAATCAGAAATTGCCTTTGTGCAGTCAAAACCCAAAAAATGACCATTTTGCCCTTTTGGTGATCTGATCAAATTTCTTGTGGAGTTGTGGTCCAAACTTGATAAAATGGTTCATATGAGTTCATAATGTTGATGTGGATCAAAAATTTTGAGGTTTGACTGTAAATTGGCCACAATTTGCTTTTTCCCCAATACAGCTGATTTCTAGGTCAACTGTCCAATTGACTGGGTAAAAATTTGATTCAAGGCTTGAAACTTGGTATGGACAAACTCATTAGTCCAACATGAAGTATGAAAGTCAATTTGAGTGTTTAAAGTGCAAAAATATCTGTGCAAACTCAAACCCTAATTTAGGTCATCAATGCAAGGAGATGTCTTGGGCAGTGCAAAACCCTAATCCTGTCTGGAGTTCAAGGAGCCTTGTGAGGGGAAATCTTGATAAAATGAGAGGGCAAATTTTGGGGTATAAAACCTGACTCTGTTCAATCTTATTGAACCTGAAGAGTTAGATTGGCGAGTTTGCCTTTCGTGACTCGAAGGTAAAAGAGGATTAGACACTAGAGTGCCCGTAAATTTGCACTCGTCAAAATGTAGCTGAGGGAATGGGCTTAAAGATGCCATTTGGAGATGGTAGAATCTTGCTGGAGATGGGCTTAGAGATGCCATCCAAGAATGTTTGTTGAAAATCAGGAGAATGAAAACCAAAATGGTATCCGTATCTGGAACGTATCTGAGTTGTATCTGGAGATTGGATTCGTATGAGAAAATGAATGGCGTCCGTGTCTAGAGCGTATCCGAGCTGTAACCGTATTTGATTCTTGAATGAATATTAGAATGACTGCCGTGTATGGAGTGTATCTGTATTGTATCTTAATTCTGAATGGGCGACAGAGAAACATCTGTGTATGGAGCATCTCCGGGTTGGGGATAAATTCCGAATGAGTGACAGAATGGCAACCGTGTCTGGCGCGTATCTGGACTGTATCTGAAGTTGAGATCTGTATGAGCAGCAGAATGACATCCGTGCCTGGAGTGTATCCGTACTGTTACTGGGATCTGGACAAGTGACAGAATGACTTCCGTGTCTGGAGTGTATCTGAAATTGAAGTTGATAGTTGAATCTGAATGAGAAATAGAATGGATTCTGTGTCTGGAGCGTATCTAGTCTGTATCTGATTGCTAAAGCCTGAATGAGTAGTAGAATGACCGCCGTGTCTGGGGTGTATCTGTACTGTATCTGAAATCTTTGAACATTTGTTAAAGGTAGCTTTTAATCTTATCCTGAAAAGGGTAAAATGTTAGCTAAAACACAAAGTTATGTTGCATGACATGTATGATGCAAATAAAATGTGTTCTATCAATATTTATGATATATGAATGTAATAGATGCGCATGTAGGCTGATTAGTTGTCTTGCTGAGGAAAATAAATCCTTGATAACTGGAGATAATGAAATCTTTGACTGCTGCTGGGGAAAATAAACCCTTGACTGCTGTTCGAGATTCAAAACCTTTGATTGTTGAGACTGAGAACGTCCTTTGGACTACTGCTGACGATTGAAAATCCTTGGTGACTTGTGGGGAATTGAGAATCCTTCATGACCTTCCTGGGGAAATAAGGACAACTCCGACGATCTCTACTGGGGAATTAAAACCTGGGAGGCTTCAACTGGAGAAATGAGAACAAGAATCTTCGTTCTGCTGGGAAATAACTCTGTGGGGAGAATGTTTATCCTGTTGGAGAATTTTCGAAAGCTTGGGTTGTATGCCAATCTACTGGGGAATCAGAGGAAGTTGGATAGTATTCCACCGGGGTTTAAGATTTGAAGTTTTGGAATCCATTCGGGAAGAAAGTTTTATCTTCGCTGAGGGTTTGTAGTTCAAAGTTTTCTAGCTCCACTGGGAGTCGGGAGTTTAGAAACTTAATTCTGATGTAATGGATTTTGAAACTTAACTCCGCCGGGGATATATATTTCAAGGTTTTAGCTCTGTTGAGGATCTGTATGACATACTGCAGGGGATTTCCTCCGGAATAGCATAAAGACGTCTTCCTATACTTTCAACCTATCAGTAATTATCCTTTCTCATTCCGTTTTATTTGTAAGCAGTGATTATATTCAAATGCATATGCTCATTTAATAAATCATTGGACGTTTTCAAATAAAACACAAGTGTAACAAAGAAAGAACAAACAAATTTCTGCACTTTAAAATATCTTTGTATTAACTTTGTGTAAGTATTTTGTACAAAGGAGACATACATCCTAGTAAGAGAATGTTGTCATAAAAAATGAGAAAAATTTACACAAAGAAAGATGGCTATGTGTAACAATTCCATGGGGTTCCCATTCTGCTATAGTCTTCACAACTCTGAATATCTTGTCCATTCGTTGCTTCGTCCGCAGATGATTGGATTGATCAGAAACTTGGAGCTTGTCTGTAAAGAGATTGTCCTTAAAGTGATCCGACGAGACATAGTCATATGCTTTAATTCCCTAACTTTTGCCTGGACCGCCCTTTCGGGTTTTCGATCCACCAGGAAACCCTTTTTTGCCCAAGTCGCCCTTTCGGGTTTTCAACTTGCCGGGTGTACATATTTTTTTATTTATCCCTAATTTTTGCCTGAACCGCCCTTTCGGGTTTTCGATTCACCGAGATGCCCATTTTTGCCCAAGTCGCCCTTTCGGGTTTTCAACTTATCGGGTCGTTTTATGCATAATATCTTTTGACTATGTATGCGTTCGCAGGGTGCGATAGGTCATCACCGTCCACGGTGGTCAGAATCATTGCCCCACCAGAAAAGATGTTTTTGATCACAAACGGTCCTTCGTAAGTAGGAGTCCATTTGCCCCTGGAATCACTTTGCGGCAAGATGATTCGCTTGATTACAAGGTCCCCGACTTGATATACTTGTCTCTTGACTTTCTTGTTGAAGGCCTCGATCATACGTTTCTGATACGTCTGACCATGGCAAACAGCAGTAAGTCGTTTCTCGTCAATCAAGTTAAGTTGATCAAGCCGGGTCTGAATCCAATCGTCTTCACTCAAACCAGCGTCCTTCATGATTCTCAGGGAAGGAATCTGAACGTCCATAGGTAAAACAACCTCCATGCCATATACCAAAGAAAAGGGTGTTGCCCTAGTTGAAGTGCGTGCCGTGGTACGGTACCCGTGCAGAGCAAACGGTAACATCTTATGCCAGTCCTTGTAGTTGACTGTCATCTTTTGAATGATTTTCTTGATATTTTTGTTTGCAGCTTCAACAACACTGTTCATCTTTGGCCGATAGGGAGATGAATTGTGATGTTGAATCTTGAACTGCTCGCACAAAGCGGTAATCATAGTATTGTTCAAATTTGTACCGTTGTCCGTAATGATCCTGTCGGGGATACCATACCGGCATATAAGGTTCTGCTTGATGAAGCGGGCAACCACATTCTTTGTAACGAAAGCGAAAGAAGCTGCTTCGACCCACTTGGTAAAGTAATGAATGGCCACCAAGATGAAATAGTGTCAATTGGATGATGTAGGCTTGATCTCTCCAATCATGTCGATTCCCCACATCGCGAATGGCCAAGGAGCTGTTAAGACATTGAGAGGAACTGGAGGAATATGTACCTTGTCAGCATAGATTTGGCATTTGTGACAAGTACGAGAATGTTGATGACAATCAGCTTCCATGGTAGACCAGTAGTAGCCTGCCCTTAGAATCTTCTTAGCCATCGTATGACCACTCGAGTGGGTGCCAAAGGTGCCATTATGCAGTTCAGCCATGATCTGCTCAGCTTCAATCTTGTCCATACAACGGAGTAGGACACAATCAAGATTGCGCTTGTATAGGATACCATTGCTTAGAAAGAACTTGGCAGCGAACCTCCTTAAGAACTTTTTGTTGTTGACTGAAGCTCCTTCAGGGTACTCTTGTGCTTCGAGATACCTTTTGATGTCATGAAACCAAGGTCGGTCCACCACTTCTTCGGTATTAATCTCGTGACAATGTGCAGGTTCGTCCATTCGTTCGATGGTGATTTGAGGTGCCTCATTATCCCAGTTAAGTTTAAACATGGATGACATTGTAGCTAGCGCATCTGCTAGCTGATTCTCTTCTCGCGGGAAGTGCTCGAAGGTAATCTGCTCGAAATATGGGAACAATGTCAGGACATGTTCTTTGTAAGGGATGAGGTTAGGGTGTTTAGTATCCCACTCTCCTTTGATTTGACTGATAACCAAAGCTGAGTCCCCAAATACGATTAAAGATTTGATTCCGAAGTCAATAGCAGCCTCGAGACCAAAGATACAAGCTTCATACTCGACCATGTTGTTGGTGCAGCTGAAGCAGAGTCTAGCAGTGAAAGGTGTATGACAACCTTCTAGAGAGATAAGTACCACGCCGATACCGTTGCCAAGTGCATTTGAAGCACCACCAAAGTACAGGGTCAATCGGGATCCTTGTTCAGGTCCGTCATACGGTTCGTTACCTTTATTGTTGTCCAATGTCATAATATCCTCGTCAGGGAAGTCGAACCTCATAGATTGGTAATCTTCGACGGCTTGATGAGCTAGATGGTCAGCTAATACACTCCCCTTTATAGCTTTTTGGGTTGTGTATTGGATATCATACTCAGTCAAGATCATCTTCCATCTAGCGATTCTTCCGAATAAAGCAGGCTTCTCGAAGATGTACTTGATCGGATCCATTTTAGAAATCAGCAGAGTGGTATGTGTCAACATATACTGCCTTAGCCGACGAGCAGCCCATACCAAAGCGCAACAAGTTTTCTCGAGCAGTGAGTAGCGAGTCTCACAGTCGGTAAACTTTTTGCTAAGGTAATAAATGGCATGCTCTTTTCGGCCAGACTCGTCATGTTGGCCCAGTACGCACCCCATTGAGTTATCCAAAATAGTCAGATACATGATTAAAGGCCTTCCTTCGACGGGTGGCATCAAGATAGGAGGTTCCAGCAAATACTCCTTAATTTTATCAAAAGCAACTTGACAATCATTGTTCCATTCAACCACCTAATCTTTCTTCAACAACTTGAAGATTGGCTCACAGGTAGATGTTAGGTGAGAGATGAACCTTGTAATATAGTTTAGGCGTCCCGAGAAACCTCTAACCTCCTTCTCAGTGCAGGGGGCAGGCATTTCTTGTATAGCTTTGACTTTGGCAGGATCAACCTCGATGCCTTTGTTACTGACGATAAATCCCAAAAGTTTACCGGACCTGACTCCAAAAGTGAACTTTCTAGGGTTCAGTCTGAGCTTATATTCCTTTAACCTGACAAATAACTTTTGCAGATGGTCGAGGTCTTCTTCTTCTGTTTGTGAACGGGCTATCATGTCGTCTACGTAGACTTCAATCTTATGATGTATCATGTCATGAAACATAGCTACCATGGCTCGCTGATAGGTTGCCTCGACATTCTTCAGTTCGAATGGCATCTCTTTATAGCAGAAGGTACCCCACTGCGTAACAAAAGTAGTCTTCTCCATGTCTTCGGGGGCCATCTTGATCTGGTTGTACCCTGAAAATCCGTCCATGAAAGAGAATACCTTGTGTTGAGCTGTGTTGTCCACCAAGATGTCAATGTGTGGCAGTGGAAAATCATCTTTAGGGCTAGCCCTATTTAAGTCTCTGTAGTCCACACACATTCTGACTTTGCCGTCCTTCTTAGGCACAAGCACAATGTTAGCAACCCATTATGGATAGGAAGTAGCAGCAAGAAATCCAGCATTGAACTGTTTCATCACTTCAGCTTTGATCTTTTCGGACATGTCGAATCTCATTCGGCGGACTTTCTGTTTGATTGGTGGACAATCTTCTCTTATAAGGAGACGGTGAACCACAATATCTGTATCCAATCCTGACATGTCTTCATAGGACCAGGCAAAGATCTCAACATATTCATTCAAAAGCTGAACTAAGCGCTCTTTGACACTTGGCTCTAGGTTGGCACCCACTTTAACCTCTTTTCTGTCTTCGACAGTACCCAAATTGATAGTCTCTAACAACTCTTCATGGGGCAGAATAACCCTTTCTTCTTATTGCAAAAGTCTAGCCAGCTCTCCAGGCACTTCACAGTCTTCATCACCTTCGTACTTGGCACGATTGACCAGATCTTCAGAGTCACTGAAGGCCATAGCAGAATTATTATCCATGGAATCCGGAGTGGATGGGTACCTGCATTTTGTGAGTGTGGGTGTGTGTAAGGGATAGCCATCTTTAAACAAAATAAAATGTAAAAAGAAAGAAAATGAACACAAAAGTTTACAGATGAAAATGTCCATGATTCATTAAAAATGGCATATGAAAATGAAGAATCAAAACCCTTACAAATGGACCTATATTCCCCGGGTAAGGCATAAGGCAAAAAGAGTGTACGAATTGTTTAATAATTATTACAGACCAAACAGGAAATGTTAAAAAGATTAATTACTAATTGATGAAAGTAATGGGAACGAAGTCTTTCGCCTCCCAGTTGTTCAGTCCCCCTTCAATAGTTGGAAATATCCAATCTTCAAAATTGCTTCCTTCTTCATCATCCTCTAAAGCATGAACTCCGTGATGAGTGATTTCCAGTGGCGGTCCTCCAGCCCGGGAGCGACGCACAACTTTCTGGCTAGCAGCAGTGAAACCCAATCTGAACTTATCTGTCTTGTAAGGAAAATCTGGCAGTTGACCCCACACTGTACTTCCCCCTTCCTAGATTACAGCCTCCGCATCTTTAAGGGATGACATCCGGGACACAGGCTTGGTAATGATGGGCACATCAGTCACTGTCTTGGCTACCGCGACTTCAGGAGAAACCTCTTCAAAGTGTTGGAAAGGTGTTTCTATGAATTCACCATCTAACTCCATGCAGCGGAAAGAGTTAAGGTGGCTTATCATATACTCCTCCTCACCATGAACTGTTATGATTTTACCCTGGACTGTGTATTTGAGCATCTGGTGTAGAGAAGAAGTGACTGCCCCAGCGTTGTGGATCCATGGCCTTCCCAACAAGCATGAATATGAAGGACGGATGTCCATCACATAAAATGTAGAGTTGAAAATTTCCGTTCCCACCTTAATTGGGATGTCCACTTCTCCGTGAACCATCCACTTAGAACCGTTGAAGGCTCTAACAATGATATTACTGGGCTTTAGGGTCAAACCCTTACAGTCCAATCTATCCAATGCTTTCTTTGGTAGAACATTTAAAGATGAACCGGTATCAACCAGAACATGAGCAAGTGTGGTCCCTCTGCACTCTACCAAGACATGCAGCGCATCATTATGCTTTCTTCCCTTAGACGTCAAATCGGCATCAGAGAAACCAAGACCAATGTCGGCTGTAAGGCTAGCCACGCACTCTTGAAACTGATCCGCAGAAGTTGCTTGAGGAACGTGTGTCGTCTTCAGAAATTTGATCAAGGCTTTGGCATGAGCCTCGGAGCAGAGCAATAGAGCCAGCATAGAGATTTTTGAAGGGGTTTACCCCAGCTGCTCTACGACATCATAGTCTCTCTTCTTAATTATCTTTAAAATCTCCTCCATCTCCTTTTGGGTGGTCTCGGGGATAACCAAAGTCTGAGCCCTCGTCCTGACGGGCGCTTCTTGGATCCCCTTACCTTTATCAGCAGTAACAGCAGAGGGTACAACCTCGGGAGTAACAATTTCTTCAATCACTGGACTTTGCACAAATATCTTGACAGGCGCAGGAGCACTTGAGGGTCCGAAGACTGTCCGTGGAGGAGCAATCTCCGGAGAGAAGATTCTTCTACTACGAGTGATCTTACTTGTTCCCATAATATTCCCCACATCAGGAGTCTCTTCATCGGAATTTTCTTCAACTGATTCGATCTGCTTTACACCGTGATAGAAGATCTCTCCTCCATAATTCCACGGTATTGTCTTATTGGACTTATATGGGATAGGCCCCGGTATGGTAATCTTCAGCGGTACAAACTTTGGATCTGGTGTAATCTTAACAGGCCTTTTGTAGGTCTTGGAAAGATTGTCAGAAATGGTGATTATAGCAACATCATTGATTGGAGTAACAGGAGTAACATGAGTGATAGTAGCAACATGAGTTTTCTGAAAGAGGATCTCTTGAGTATCCATCAAGCGTTGAATGCCTGACTTCAACAGTGGACAGTCGGATTATACAGTTGAACAAAAGTAGCAATCTTTTTCACAGCCCGGGAAAATCCCGACTTTCAACAGATTCATCTTGATCATTGGCAACGGAGTCATTAAGTCATCAACAGTGATAACATGAAGATCTTCTACAATAGCATGGACATTATGACCATGTTTTGGCATAGGAGCGGATATCACATTAGGTTTTTCGGGAGCATCAAACTCCACCTCCTTGGCATCTATTAAATATTGGATCTTGTTTTTAAGGGCCCAACAGTTGTTGGTGTCGTGCCCCACACTGTCTGAATGAGATGCATATTTTGCATTTGAATGATAATAGGGAGAAGAGGTATTTGGGTTTTTCGGTGCTTCTTTCAAGTTGGTAAGGTTTAACTTTAACAGATGAGGGAGGACCTGAGCCGGTGTCATATTAATTCGGGTGAATTGCTGTTGTGGCCTTTCTACCCTTTGCTGGTTAGCCATGGGTTGGCTGCTTCGAGGTTGATCGGCTGAGGAGTTCTGGATCATCACAGCCTCCACCGCTGGTCGGCGCTCCATTCTCCCTTGATTTCTCTGGGTGTGAACAGCAGAAACTTCCTTCTTGGATGGGAAGGTCTTCTTGATAGCAGTGGAAGCGGAGGCATCCTTCTGAATTTGACCACTCTTAGTGCCAGCTTCGACCCTTTCACCGGTCAGAATTAATTCGGTGAACCCTGCAGATGAGATCCCGATCAAGTGATTGAAGAATGGACCTGACAGGATCCCTAAAAACATGTCAACCAGCTCTCTATCCGATAATGGTGGCTGCACCCTTCCAGCCAAATCCCGCCACTTTTGGGCATACTCCTTAAATCCCTCATTAGAGGCCATATCCATACTCTGTAGTTGAGTACGAGTAGGTGCTAAATCTGCGTTGTATTGGTATTGTCGGTAGAAAGCAGCAGCCAAATCTTCCCAATTATGAACATCAGATCTCTCAAGTTGATAGAACCAGTCCAATTGTGTACCCGATAAACTATCTTGAAAAAAGTGGACCCATATATCCTTATCAAAAGAGTGAGGTTGGATCTTTCTGACGTAGGACCGCAGATGCATCTTCGGACAGGACAAACCATTGTATTTAGAAAATGTAGGCACTTTGAACTTGGGAGGAATGACGATCCCAGCAACCAACCCTAGTTCTTCGAAATACAGCCCAGGTACCCTTTGTACCTCCATGGCTGCCAACCGATCCTCAAGATTCTTATACTTATCGTCCGCCGGAGGGTACTGCTGTTCAGAGTAATCTTCATCCTCTTCCTCTTCTTCTTCTTCAGCTTCAGACTCGGAGGGCATTGCAACTTCCTTTCCTTTACCAACCCCTTCTTCAGACGTCAAGGGGAAATCCAGAACTCTCCTAGCCTGATTCTCAAATCTTCTTCCCATAGTGGACACACCAATTATTTTCTTTTTCTTCTTTTCCTTTTCCTTATCTTTCTCTAACAGTGCTTTAAGATCCTCTTGACCCTTTGCCAAGGTTATGGGGAGTTGTTTGAATTGCGAATTCTGTGCCTACAGATCTTTGACCGTCTGCTCTATATCCATCTTGCTGAAATAAACAGCAGAAAGATAAGGAAACCTGGTGTGAAGACCTGTTAATGCATATGATGAATGATGTGTATTCATGTAATGCGTTCAAGGATTCAGAAATTCAAATTTGTTGCAAACAAAAAGAACGCACGTCATATTAATAAGAAGAAATTTGTTAGTACATAAAAGCCCTACGGGTAAAATATTACAAAGCTTCTTAATGTAAAAAGACGTTGCGCATCCTTTTTGGCGCGATGTAAGTGTTAAGAGTCTCCTCTTCGTGAAGTCGGCAGGTAAGTTCCAAAACCTTCTTCTCACTGGCATAGAAGCTGGCTTCAAAAGTGTCTCGCTCTTCCTTGAGCTGTATCCAACTCTTTTGCAATTCTTCCAATGATGTTGGCATGTCTGGATGTAGGAGGGTGTATGGAACCTCTCCTTCCATAACAGGCTCTTTGATCATAGGCAGAATGTGAGGGTAAGGCATCATAAGACTCTGGGCGCGGGTTCGTACCCACTTGAGATAAGGCTCAAGGGGGATGGAATTCTTGTGCCCCAGTGTCTTACTATCCACTTTGTTGGGCATTCTCCAAGCTCGGATAAACCTTTGTCGAAGTCCTTGAGCGTCGTTGTCGAAGTCAAAAACCAAGTCAGGAATCAGCATATCATGAGGGCCATCCCTTCGGGCATACCCAAATTGCCTCAGAGCTAAACAGAGGTTGTAGGTAATGCCTCCCCTAATGCCAAGTAGTGGGACATTAGGGAATTCTCCACAACGATCAATGATGATGAAATTTTCCCTGGACCGAGAACACCAATGAACATCATAATGTGTGAGGGTCATCAACCGTTGTGACCACCTTAAACCCTGCTCATTCTTCAAAACTGATTGGGGAAGGTGAGAAATAAACAACTTTTCTAGAAGAGGAGTACAGCACATGAGAACACCTCTTTTCCTCATTGTTCGTGTGTGAATTGAGTGTAAGATGTCCCCAAGCAATGTAGGCACATGATTTCGAGATATGAAAATCTTGACAGCATTCACATCTATAAGCTGATCAGGGTTTGGGAACAAGACCAACCCATAGATGAGAAGTGCTACAATCTCCTCAAAAGCTTGTAGATCTAGAGAATTCCAGCAGTCTTGTGCCTTCTCAAACAGAAACTTTGCCAAGAAACCCTTGACACCACTTCTGGTTTCCCAATGACCTTTGATATCAGATGGTTGCAAGTGTAAGGCTTGAGCAACATCTTCAGGATTTGGTTCTCTTTCCGTACCGTTGTAGGGTAGTTGATGAAGAATAGGAATCCTCAGGAGTTGAGAAAATTCCTCCAAAGTAGGCACTAGTTGGTAATCAGGGAATGTAAAGCAATGGTGTAGGGGGTCAAAGAACTGGAAGAGGACTTTCACCATGTCTTCTTCAATGTTGGAGTTGACCAAGTTGAGGAGTCTAACATGTCTTTCACTGAAGAGAGAATTCTATGGAATCTTGGAAGTAAGCTCCTTGAGTTGAGGAGGGATCATTACAAGGTTGACTTGGATTGTTTTCCTGCAAAGAGATTCCATTACCTACAAAACAAGAACAAAGATGAAGATCCAAACCCTTGAAATGGTTAGTGGATGCATATGATTCTTTATGATTTTCATGATGTATGCACAAGCATATGTCAAGAAAGTCACACAAGTTCCTAGTTTCAGGCTTGCACGGGGTTTCATAGGTAAATACCCTCTTCAAGTTAGTTGGCTCAACCTGTCCTATAAATAGTAACCGGGTTCTAAAGAGCTCAATATCACTGGGTTATTTTCTTTGTTCATTGTTTCAGTTTAGCCACTTAACTGGCGACCGAAATATTCCAAGAAAATAACCCTCAATGAGTGTAGTATCGAGTATCTACCAACTTCGGACTGCACCAAAGCCGGTCATCTCACTACCTCTAATAAGGCCAAGATGGTCAAGTAAAGGTTCTAAGAGTTCATTAGTGCTTCACGACATCACTCAGTGGCCCCGTATTCTCTTTGATTGACTCAAAGGCTACCGGTACCCACAAATATGTCGCACTAATATAGCTATTGCTTCAACCATGTCGGTATACCCCGCACAGTTTCCACAATGTATTGCTATTTACCTATGAGTGTTTCCCAAAAATCCGGGTGGAGGATTCAAACCCAAACAAGAGAACTAAATGTAAAGCAATAAAAGCAAACAAGATAAGCATGCAAAGGTGATCTAAAACCTAAGGTTACTCCACTTTTAGAGATATCCCCAACAGAGTCGCCAGTTCTGTGATACAATGGGAGAACTGTCTTGAGGTTTTGCGTTTGTGTTCGCAAATGTTTCGGTTTAGCAAGAGTCGCCAGCGACTTTTTATTTTATCCTAAGGAAAGGTCAAAAAGCACAAGAAAGACCTTTGAGATGTTTTCTTTGGTTCTGGAAGTAGATTATGAAAAGGGAAGGTGCAAGCACCCTTTTCATCCATGGTTATCCATGGGCTCTTAGTTACTTGTTTAGATCACTTGCTTTTGTTTTTCAATTGTTTGAAATGGTGCTTTGTGTGTAGTTTTGAAAATGTTTTGAAAAGAGGCCATCGTTGTGGCAACCTTTGTAATAATTCTTGTTTGAATGTATACAAAGACGTATTGTCTTTTGAAAAGATTTCAATGTTTGAAAGTTTGATTTGGGAAATGTTTTGAAATTATGTTGTGAGGTATGTTTGAAAATAGCAAGGATGTTTTGCAAGTTTTGATCAAGTAACTAAGAGTTGTCTACCCTATTTTACTCAAAGATCTTTCCTATATGTTTTTAACCCTTTTGACAGTGTTGTTTTACCATTGCATTTGGTAAAAAACCTTGTATTAGGATGTTAAACGGGACAGGCGCGGGTCATCAGATAGACCATGATAGCAATTGTGTTAAGTATCTTTAGCAATTTTTTTCCGAGGGACTAGATCATTTTTGTTTAGGCAACCAAGATAGCGTCATCGAGGGACTATGATCTTTTGTTTTGTTTTTGTTTTGCCAAAGTACTTAACATGCATAACATGGCCCATTTTTAAAGCAACAAGTGGATGTAACCCTAGGGGTGCAAGTGTGCATTGTGTATTGATTTTCATGCATTTTTGTCTTTGTATTTGTCAAGCTACTTTGTTTGATTTTTGGATTGTTAGCATACAAACCCTAATCTCTAATCATGGTATAATTGAAAGTGTAAATGCGTAAAATAACTTTACCACTATTACAACATGATTATGGGGAGGGGGATACAATTTTTGAATGGGGATATATTTGACAAGGAATTAAAACCCTAGTTTTACTATTACATTCAAATTGAATTAAATGGCATAAATAACAAATGAATAATATTTAAATAAACAATTTAAATAATAAATATATATAATAATATAAATATGCAAAAAAGGTTTTTGTTTATTTTTATGTATGTAAAAATATTTAATGTAAAAAGAAAGGAATAATAAAAAAGGATTATTATTTTTTTAATTAAGGGTAAACCCTAATTTTCTTTTAAGAATACAAATATATTAAATATACTATTTATATACAATAAAATAAAATAGTGTATATACAAAAATAAAATATGTTTAGAAAAAGTATTATTTAAGTATAAATAATAATAAAAATAAAAGTATATTATTTTTATGTTTTTATTCTAAAGTATCTATTAAATAAAATAAAAGTATATATATATATATATATATATATATATATATATATATATATATATATATATATATATATATATATATATATATATATATATATATATATATATATATATATATATATATATATATATATATATATATATATATATATATATTAATTATATTAAATATGTATAATAAAAATAAAATAAAATATATACAAGACAAAAAAAATATATTTACAACAATGTTTTTTAGTGTAAGTAAAATAAAGAATAAAAATAAAAGTATAATGTTATTATTTATTATTTTCAAATTTTCAATAAATAAAAGTATATACTAATTAAATTATCTTTTATGTTAGAAAAAATAAAAATAAAATACAAAATAAATATGAAAATTTATAAAAATATTTTTGAGTATTTTTTATATTTGGGAATAATAAAATAAAATCAGAAATGAAAATAAAATACAAAAATATAAAATATAAAGCAATTGGGCTAGGGGGTGCATTCAGTAAAAGGGGGGTGTCAAAAACAAAAGAAGCAAAGCCCAGCCCAAGCCAGACTTCATCTTCAACCTTGGTTCAAAATTTCGCGCACCCTGTACCAAACTTGAACAACCTGCATGCGAGCTCTAATGCAAAAACGCATAACATCAAAGTTGTAGGGTTTTCCAAGACGAATTCAACCATATAAAAAACTTGCCCTAACTCTCAAAGACCAGAGAGAATTTCTCTGGCCCTAAAATCTAACCTAATTTTTTCAGGAAGTTCATGGATCAAATTCTCTTAGCATGCTTAACTAAAATGAAAACTGAGCATATGTACAACTTCATGGCTATGAATACTACATTTCTTATTCACAAACCTAAGTCTAAATGTTCCTAAATAAAGAGATAGGAAGTTGATAAAAACTTGTTTCAGCTGAGATCGTGTTTGGCAATGTGGAGCTTTTCAACAAGGCCTGAGATGTTTGGGAGCTTGCTTGAACTTCACTTGACCTTCTCCAATGTCTAGCTTGCCTTGAATGTGCTTGAAAAAGCCTACAGAACTCAACCTACACAAGCTGAAATTAAAAATGGCAAACCCTGTAAATGGAGTTACAACTGGTGTTTAAGGGTTGGGGTAGCTTGGATAGGTTGTATGGAAGGTGTTTGAACAGGTTTGGGACAAAACGCACGAGCAAATTGTGAGATAGAACTCAAGATGCAGATGCTGCCCTATTTTGCCAATGAGATGTGATTTTGTGCTATGGGAGGTTTGAAGGCTCAAAGGGTCGTGTTTCTGGCTCAAGGGGATGTGAGAAAGTTGTCTCAAAATCTTGCACAAGTTGGTTTTTGCTGATGTTCAAGTTCTAGTGTATTGGATAAATTTCTTGGTTATGAAGCAAAGTATGAGAAGTGATGTGAAGCAGGCCTGTACAGGCTATCCATCAGCTTGCACACTTTTCCCTTAGCCCCTCAAGTTTGTGGATCTGATTTGCTGCACAAGATTTGGCTCTATGCTCAAGGATTATAGTTTTGACATAAAGCAAACTTTGGCAAAAATGGTAATGTACCTTTTACCATTTAGGGATTAATCTTGTATGCAATACCCTAATGACCAAAACAATGCCTAAGACCAATGAATTTGCATTTAATTATTGAGTGTGGAATGGTTTTGAGGCCTGTAATCTAGTGCAAAGCAAGCTGATTTGAATTTGCAACTTGTATCAATATGAACATGCCATGGATGAAAAATGAGTTTTTGCCAACTTCAAGCCTTCGATTCTCCCTAACCACAAATGTGTTTGGAGAGTTATTAGAAATTTTGGAAATCTTGAAACATGCTCTACAATCAATATTTGAAATGCAATTTGAGATTCCAAGTGGAACTATGTGAAAAATGGCCATGAAGATAGGTCAAAATCCTGCTTAAACTAGGGCAAAATTTTACTAAGTTAAAAGTTTTAGAGACCCTTGTTCCAAAAATCATAACTTGAGATCCAAGCTTCTTTTAGGAAAACTTTGTGAATCAAAGTTGTAGACTTTGTGGAGGACTACAATTTTCATGTTGGAAGTTTTGTTTGAATCCAATTGCATCATGGTGAAAATGTTGGGCAAAATTAGGAAAAATTAAGAAAATTTCATAACTTAGAAAAATTCTAAGTTATGAAAATTTTCAACTTTAAACCCTAATTTGCAAAAATGGGTTTCTTGATGAACAAGTTTCATGTTTTGACACATCTTGATGAAAAATGACCCTTGGCACTTGATTTTGACCAAAAAGTCAAAGTTTGACTTTTCAGTGTACAGTCAAATTTTGATGAGTTGACTGAAAAATTCATCTGTCAATCCAATGCATTTGAGATCTTTTGAACCTTGTGAATAGGTCAAGATGATGCCATTGAGTCCTTGAATCCATGCTTGAGCCCAATTTTCCATTGGCTAGGTCAAAAATCAGAAATTGCCTTTGTGCAGTCAAAACCCTAAAAATGACCATTTTGCCCTTTTGGTGATCTGGTCAAATTTCTTGTGGAGTTGTGGTCCAAACTTGATCAAATGGTTCATATGAGTTTATAATGTTGATGTGGATCAAAAATTGTGAGGTTTGACTATAAATTGGCCACAATTGACTTTTTCCCCGATACAACTGATTTCTAGGTCAACTGTCCAATTGATTGGGTAAAAATTTGATTCAAGGCTTGAAACTTGGTATGGACAAACTCATGAGTCCAACATTAAGTATGAAAGTCACTTTGAGTGTTGAAAGTCTAAAAATATCTGTGCAAACTCAAACCCTAATTTAGGTCATCTGTGCAAGGAGATGTCTTGGGCAGTACAAAACCCTAATCCTGTCTGGAGTTCAAGGAGCCTTGTGAGGGGAAATCTTGATAAAATGAGAGGGAAAATTTTGGGGTACAACAGCATGGAAGCTGTTTTTCCAGTGGAAGTTCAAATTCCCTCACTAAGGATCGTGAATGAGGCAGGCTTAGGCGAAGACGAGTGGATTCAAAGGAGATTGGATCAATTGAACTTAATCGACGTATGATTAAGGCTTTCAACAAAAAGATCAAGCCTAGAGTATATCAAGCTGGTAACTTGGTGATAAAACGCATCATTCTGCTACAAGGCGACCCCGTGGGTAAATGGATCCCACCTAAGAAGGACCATTTTTCGTCAAGAGAATGTTCTCTGGCGATGCCATGATGCTGACTACCATGGATGGTGAAGACTTCCCACATCCTATAAACACGGACATAGTTAAAAAATACTACACATAAGAGACCCGCTAGGTTGACACACCTAGGAAAAATAAGGGCATCCCGGCAAACCAAAAAGTTTGGGCAAAAATTAGCGATATATGCAAAAGATTATACGCCCGGAAAGTTGAAAACCCGAAAGGGAGACTTGGGCAAAAATGAGTATCCTGGTGGGCTGAAAACTCGAAAGGGCGGTCCAGGCAAAAGTTAAGGATTGAAAGCGTATGACTATGTCTCGTGGAATCACCACAGTCAACTTTATCACCAAGGTCCGAGTTCAAACGGTCCAAGATCAATCCAATCAACCTTTGTCGATGGCAAGGGGCATTCGAAGACATTGGGGAAATAGTAGAGTTGGAATGCAATGAGATTATTTCCACATGGCTATTTATTTTATTTTCAAATATTTGTTTTCCTTTCGACGATTTCCTCCTACTAGGATCTCCGTCTCCTTGTACAAAAAACGCCTATTCATGGGCAAAATATCAATACAAATATACTTTGAAGTGCAAACTTTCTGTTTTTGTTTTGAATGCAAAATTGTCCAATGACTAAAATTGAACGAACATATGCATATGAATATAATTAAAACTATTTGACACATGTGTCCTGCTAAGCAGCAATAAGCATCTCTTTAATGTATATGGAATATCCCCATAAAGTTATTTCATTAAACATTATCTCCACAAGACAACTACGATAAACCAATCCTCCACAAAATTACCCACAAGTCTCTTTGTATAGATTAATCGCCAGCCAGAGTCTCAATCTCTTGACAGCTCTCTCCCCAGGTATGTTGATCCTACAAGAAGAAACCTTGTGGATCTCTTCCACAAAGAACTCACCTCGTCAGTAGTTCATCAAGTATTCATCAACAGGGTTTATTTCCCCAACATACAACATACAACAATCAACGAACAACAAAATTCCTCGGCATAGTCTATCTTCCCCAGCTTAGTCTATCCTCCCCAGCTGAGTCTGTCTTCCCCAGCAGAGTTTATACTCTCCAGCTTGAGTTTGACTTTCATACTATTGCAAATCTTAGGGCCACAACCCCTAATCCCCAGTGAAGTTGTCAACAAAACCTTTATTATCTCCAAAAGTTACTATGAATCCTGGACCCGACCAGATGATAATACAATCAACAAAATGCTATGAAGCCTGGACACGACCAGATAATATTACAACTTTCAAATACTATGAAACCTGGACCCGACCAGAGAATAGTTTAACTCTTCAAAGATATAGAAGAACCTGGACTCAACCAGACCAAGGTTTAACTTCTTTTCCCCAGTAGAATTATCCTTTACCCCCAACAAGTTACTGTGAAGCCTGGATCCGACCAGATATCAGTTTTCAATTTCATCTTTTCAATTAAGTTATTGTGAAGCCTGGATCCGACCAGATATAAATTCCCCTCAGAAGTTTGTTGTGAAACCTGGAATCCGACCAGATAACAACTAATTTCCGAGAAAGTTACTGTAAAACCTGGACCCGACCAGAAATCAGTTCAACCTTGTCTCTTCCAACAAGTTTATTGTAAAGCCTGGACCTAACCAGATAACAATTAACTTCATCCACCTCAAAATCTGTGAAGCCTGGATCCGACCAGATATCAGTTCGACTTCGTCTATTCAAGCAAGTTATTGTGAAGCATGGAGTCCGACCAAATAACAACTAGCTACAATCCCAGAAAAACACTATGAAGCATGGACTCGACCAGATAATAGTACAACTTTTCAAAAACTATGAAGCCTGGACCCGTCCAGATAGTATTTAGTGTAACGCCCGTAATTTAATTAATTATTTAATTAAATTATTTTTGGAATATCTGAGAGGATGTGTTATGATTAATTGGATTTATTTATTAAGTGGAGAAATAATATTAGAATTACAATACTATTGGATGTGGGCTTGTTTTTGAAGGAATAAAAGTAATAAGGGGGTGTATTAGTTTGGATCCCAATAAGGAATAAAGAAGTAATAGGTTATTTTATTATTGTTAGAAGAATAGAAAGAAAGAAGCAGTAGAAGAATAAGGATTGAGAAGGAGAACGTGAAGCTGCTAAAAAAAGTGGAAAAACGGCAGAACAAGAATTCAACCGGAAAATTATAGAGCGACCTTCAATCCAAGGTAAGGGCGGGGTTCTGACTTTATAATTGGGTTCATGATGATTGATATGTGGGGTTAGAGGTGATTGATGTTTTGTTCTTGAATTGGATGTATATGATGATGTATGGTGAAGATTTGATGAATTTTAGATGAATAAAGATGTCTCGATGTTGTTTGATCGATATAGAACCATAGGATAATTGTAGGTGATGATTTATCATGATTATATTAAGTTTGTAGGGATAAAACATGAATCCCGTAGTGAGAGGCAGGGCAGAAAATCGCAGAATTATGCAGGAAGAATCAGGATGTGTCGACCTCAAACATGATGTGTCGATACATGAGGGCCTAGAGACTCAGTATGAGTCGACACGAAGAGGCTTGCATCGATACATGAAGGTTGAAAGACTCAGGATGAGTCGATCGGTGGGATGCATGTGTCGATACATGTTGTATGAAAGACTCAGGATGAGTCGATCCATGAGAGGATGCGTCGACTCATGTTGTACAGTTAGAGCAGTACGTGTCGATCCAAGGGGTTTTGCATCGACCCATGATGCCTGATTTTTGGCAGATTCAGTTTTAAAGAGCTGTAACTTGAGTTTTAGGATGCCGTTTGAGATGCCGCTCGAAGCGTTGAATAGCTAACGTGATGAACTTTGTTTTAGAGGATTAAAATGAAGAATAAGAAGTGTAATCCTAGTGGACAATTTAGGATTTATAATTTATCCCCATGTTGGTCGTTGCGTTGGTTTTGTACAAAATGGTGAAGATGAGATGCTTAGAGGCTGCTGTTCAAATCATGACAGTAGGATTAGTGACAGTAACGATGTAAGAATTATAGAATAGAAGTATGAATTATTGTGGTGTTAATGTACAACTGAGTTGTTAGTGAGAAGTTGTTAATGATATTGTGTTGATGATTTATAATAAATGATGTTTGATGAATAAATGATGTTTGATAAATTATTCTGATGATATGAGATGTTGATGAAGAGACGTTGAGATGCTTTTGAGATGTTGTTAATTTGAGATGTTGTTAATTTGAGATGTTGTTAACTTGGGTGTTGTTATTACATTCATGATTGTGTCACATACATTGCATTTTTTTTTTGAGATGGGAGTTCTGCTCCAATGGTACCACATTCATTTGCATAGTATTGAGTCTCATTATATTATTGCATAAAGAAGTGTATTTTGATGTTGATAAATGTGTATATGCGTTGTAATTATTGTTGATTATGGGATGAGAAGTGGTGATGTTATTGATCTAATTTAATATATTAATTATCATGCGCTTTATTATATTGTTAGATATCTCACCCCTTCTGTTTGAATGTTTCCCTTATGTTGGTAACGTGCAGGTAATCGAGAGTGAAGGCCGTATACCTTCAGTAGTTCGAGTCGATGTCATTGCTCTGATATGTAACACTTGGGGGGATGAACGCTTGCTGTTTTTGATTGTTGATTTTCAGTTGTAGAACTTTAAGTTGATTATTATTAATATGTGCTGTTTCGAAGTTGCTGTATTGATGATAAAATTGTTATTGAGAATTTCACTGCGTAAATGTTGAGTTATTTAATTAAAGATGTTATGATGGTTCATCTGATGTTTTGAAAGTGTTATATATCCACGATGAATACAATGAACTTTGATAGAATAATTTGTGACGTCCCAATTCATTTGCATGATATGAATTTTATAACTCTGATTTATTTATATAATTTGTCGGGGTAGAATTGGGGTGTTATAAAGTTGGTATCAAAGCAAAAGGTTTGTCCGACCTTGTCGTCGAGTCGTAGTTGTCTAACAGTCGAGTATTGTTATTTGAGTTCTAATCGTTGTTTATGTTATAAGACCAAGTGTATCGCCATGGGGTGCTCCAGTGTTGTTAGTGAAGAATAAAGATGGAAGTATGAGGCTTTGTGTTGATTATAGACAGTTGAATAAGGTGACGATTAAGAACAAGTATCCGCTTCCAAGAATAGATGACTTGATGGACCAATTGGTGGATGCTCGTGTGTTTAGTAAGATTAATTTGAGGTCGGGTTACCATCAGATTAAAGTGAAGGATGAAGATATTCAGAAGACGGCTTTCAGAACGCGTTATGGACATCACGAGTATTCAGTGATGCCTTTCGGTGTTAATAATGTGTTGGGAGTATTAATGAAATATATGAATCATATCTTTCACACTTATCTGGATCGGTTTGTAGTGGTGTTCATTGATGATATTTTGATTTACTCTAAGTCAGAAGAAAAGCATGCTGAACATTTAAGAGTAGTATTGCATATTTTGAAAGAGAAGAAGTTGTATGCAAAGCTGTCCAAGTGTGAATTCTGGTTAAAAGAGGTTAGTTTTCTTGGTCTTGTGATTTCAGGTAGTGGCATTGTTGTAGATCCATCGAAGGTTGATGCTGTGTTGAAATGGGAAACTCCGAGGTCAGCTACTGAGATCAGAAGCTTTTTGGGATTAGCTGGTTATTATAGAAGGTTTATCGAAGGGTTTTCTAAGTTGTCACTTCCGTTGACTAAGTTGACTTGTAAAGGTAGAGCGTTTGTGTGGGATGTTCAGTGCCAAGAAAGTTTTTTCGGAATTGAAGAAGAGGTTGACGTCGGCTCCGATTTTGACGTTGCCTAATCCAGGAGAGCCTTTTGTGGTGTATTGTGATGCTTCTAAGATGGGTTTAGAAGGTGTGCTTATGCAGAGTGGTAAGGTAGTTGCTTATGCGTCAAGGCAATTAAGGACTCATGAGAAGTACTATCCTACGCATGATTTAGAGCTTGTTGCAGTTGTTTTTGCATTGAAGACTTGGAGGGATTATCTTTATGGTTCTAGATTTGAAGTGTTTAGTGACCATAAGAGCTTAAAGTATTTATTTAATCAGAAGGAGTTGAATATGAGGCAACGAAGATGGTTGGAATTGTTAAAGGACTATGATTTTGGTTTGAATTATCATCCAGGAAAAGCAAATGTGGTAGCTGACGCGTTGAGTCGAAATACTTTACATATGTCAGCAATGATGATTAAAGAGTTGGAATTGATTGAGAAGTTCAGAGATATGAGCTTAGTTTGCGAGGTTACTCCGCAGAGTGTTATGTTGGGTATGTTGAAGATTAATAATGAATTTTTAGACAGTATAAAAAAAGCTCAGAAGTTGGATGTGAAACTGGTAGATTTGATGGTTGGGATTGACCAGTCTGAGAATAATGATTTTAAGCTAGATGCGCAAGGTGTGTTGAGATTTCGTAACCGGATTTGTAATCCTGATGATGCTAAGATGAAGAAAGTGATACTTGAAGAGAGCCATAGAAGTAAGTTGAGTATTCATCCAGGAGCTACAAATATGTATCAAGATTTGAAAGGTTTGTTTTGGTGGTCTGGGATGAAGAGTGATGTGGCTCGGTTTGTGTATGCATGTTTGACTTGTCAAAAGTCGAAAGTTGAACATTAGAAGCCTACAGGGTTGATGCAACCGTTGGAAGTTCCAGAATGGAAATGGGATAGCATTTCAATGGACTTTGTGACAAGATTGCCTAATACTTTAAGAGGACATGATTCGATTTGGGTGATTGTTGATAGGCTTACGAAGTCAGCTCATTTTATTCCTATTAACATCAGTTTTCTAGTGTCGAAGTTGGCTGAGATTTACACTAGTGTGATTGTGAAGTTGCATGGTGTTCCTTTGTGCATTGTGTCGGATAGAGATCCAAGATTTACTTCTGATTTTTGAAAGAGTTTGCAAGAAGCGTTGGGTTCTAAGTTGAGGTTGAGTTCAGCGTATCATCCTCAGACATATGGTCAGACTGAACGGACGATTCAATCATTGGAAGACTTGTTGAGGGCATATGTTCTTGAGCAGCGAGGTTCGTGGGATACTTATCTTTCGTTGATAGAGTTCACGTATAATAACAATTACCATTCTAGTATTGGGATGGCACCTTTTGAAGCATTGTATGGTCGAAGATGTAGAACTCTGTTATGTTGGCATGAATCTGGTGAAAGTGTAGTACTTGGACCTGAACTTGTTCGTGAGACTACTGAGAAGGTGAAGTTGATTCGAGAAGAGATGAAGCTTCACAAAGTAGATAGAAGAGTTATCATGACAAGCGAAGGAAAGATTTAGAATTCCAAGCTGGTGATCATGTGTTTTTGAGAGTTACACCTGTGACTGCTGTTGGACGAGCATTGAAGTCTAAGAAGCTCACTTCTCGTTTTATTGGACCGTATCAGATTTCAGAGAGAGTGGGGAATGTTGCTTATAGAGTGGCTTTACCTCCTAATCTTTCGAATTTGCATGATGTGTTTCATGTGTCGCAACTTTGGAAGTATATTTCAGATCCATCTCATGTGTTTCATATGGACGATGTGCAAGTACGAGATAATCTTACAGTGGAGACGATGCCTGTACGGATCGCGGATCATGAAATAAAGACTATGAGGGGCAAAGATATTGCCTTGGTTAAAGTGGTTTGGCTAGGAGCTGCTGGTGAAAGCATGACTTGGGAGTTGGAGAGAAAGATGCAAGACTCTTATCCTGAATTGTTTGATTGAGGTAAATTTTCAAGGACGAAAATATTCTAAGTGGGGGAGAGTTGCAACACCCGTAATTTAATTAATTATTTAATTAAATTATTTTTGGAATATTTGAGAGGATGTATTATGATTAATTGGATTTATTTATTAAGTGGAGAAATAATATTAGAATTATAATACTATTGGATGTGGGCTTGTTTTTGATGGAATAAAAGTAATAAGGGGGGTGTATTAGTTTGGAGCCTAATAAGGAATAAAGAAATAATAGGTTATTTTATTATTGTTAGAAGAATAGAAAGAAAGAAGCAGTAGAAGAATAAGGATTGAGAAGGAGAACGTGAAGATGCTGGAAAAAACTGGAAAAACGGCAGAACGAGAATTCAACCGGAAAATTATAGAGCGACCTTCAATCCAAGGTAAGGGAGGGGTTCTGACTTTATATTTGGGTTCATGATGATTGATATGTGGGGTTAGAGGTGATTGTTGTTTTGTTCTTGAATTGGATGTATATGATGATGTATGATGAAGATTTGATGAATTTTAGATGAATAAAGATGTCTCGATGTTGTTTGATCGATATAGAACCATAGGATAATTGTAGGTGATGATTTATCATGATTGTATTAAGTTTGTAGGGCTAAAACATGAATCCCACAGTGAGAGGCAGGGATGAAAATCGCAGAATTATGCAGGAAGAATCAGGATGTGTCGACCTCAAACATGATGTGTTGATACATGAGGGCCTAGAGACTCAGTATGAGTCGACACGAAGAGGCTTGCGTCGATACATGAAGGTTGAAAGACTCAGGATGAGTCGATCGGTGGGATGCATGTGTCGATACATGCTGTATGCAAGACTCAGGATGAGTCGATCCGTGAGAGGATGCATCGACTCATGTTGTGCAGTTAGAGCAGTACACGTCGATCCAAGGGGTTTTGCATCGACCCATAATGCCTGATTTTTGGCAGATTCAATTTTAAAGTGCTGTAACTTCAGTTTTCGGATGCCGTTTGAGATGCCGTTTGAAGCGTTGAATAGCTAACACGATGAACTTTGTTTTAGAGGATTAAAATGAAGAATAAGAAGTGTAATCCTAGTAGCCAATTTAGGATTTAGAATTTATCCCCATGTTGGTCGTTGCGTTGGTTTTGTACAGAATGGTGAAGATCAAATGCTTAGAGGCTGTTGTTCGAATTATGACAGTAGGATTAATGACAGTAACGATGTAAGAATTACATAATAGTAGTATGAATTATTGTGGTGTTAATGTAAAGTTGATTTGTTAGTGAGAAGTTGTTAATGATGTTGTGTTGATGATTTATAATAAATGATGTTTGATGAATAAATGATGTTTGATGAATTATTCTAATGATATGAGATGTTGATGAAGAGACGTTGAGATGCTTTTGAGATGTTGTTAATTTGAGATGTTGTTAATTTGAGATGTTGTTAATTTTAGATGTTGTTAATTTGATATGTTGTTAATTTGGGTGTTGTTATTACATTCATGATTGTTTCGCATACATTGCATGTTTTTGAGATGGAGCTTATGCTCGTTGAGATGGCCTGTATTGGAGAATTTTGAGATGAAGGCTTATGCCTTGTTGATGCCTCTATTAATTGGCAAATTTTTGAGATGGGAGTTCTGCTCCAATGGTACCACATGCATTTGCATAGTATTGAGTCGCATTATATGATTTCATAAAGAAGTGTGTTTTGATGTTTATAAATGTGTATATGCATTGTAATTATTGTTGATTATGGGATGAGAAGTGGTGATGTTATTGATCTAATTTAATATATTAAATATCATGCGCTTTATTATATTGTTAGATATCTCACTCCTTTTGTTTTAATGTTGCCCTTATGTTGGTAACGTGCAGGTAATCGAGAGTGAAGGCTGTATACCTTCAGTAGTTCGAGTCTGTGTCATTGCTCTGATATGTAACACTTGGGGGGATGAACGCTTGCTGTTTTTGATTTTTGATTTTTAGTTGTGGAACTTTAAGTTGATTATTATTAATATGTGCTGTTTCGAAGTTGCTGTATTGATGATAAAATTGTTATTTAGAATTCCGCTGCGTAGATATTGAGTTATTTAATTAAAGATGTTATGATCGTTCATCCGATGTTTTGAAATTGTTATATATCCACGATGAATGCAATGAATTTTGATAGAAGAATTTGTGACGTCCCGATTCGTTTGCATGATATGAATTTTATAACTCTGATTTATTTATATAATTTGCTGGGGTAGAATTGGGGTGTTACATTTACTACTTCAAGTTACCATGAAGCCTGGACCCGACCAGATATCAGTTCAACTTTATCCTTTCTAGCAAGTTATTGCATATCCTGGAACTCGACCAGATAGCAGTTAACTTTCTTATCCCCAGCAAGTTGTTGCGTAGCCTGGAATCCGACCAGATAACAGCCTAACTTCACTCTCCCTAAGAAATTTTCTACGAAGCCTGGAATCTAACCAGATAACAGTCAATTTATTTCTCCCCCAGTAAGTTACCGTGAAACCTGGAATCCGACCAAATAGCAGTTGACTTCCTCATCCTCAGTAAGTTGTGAAGCCTGGATCTGACCAGATAACAACTAACATCCAAAAGACAATCCCTAGCGGAGGCATTCTTTTAACCTATCCCAATCGAAAACCTATCCCAATCGAACTCGTCCCTTGAGCTCAAATATGGGGTTTTTCTGGATCTGTGACGGTCTGTACCTTGAGTTTCGAAAGTAATTTGTTTCGACGGCCCCTAGCAATGGCATCCTAACATCTAGACGCTGCAACTTACATATATCATATTAAATCATTCACAAACAACAAGAATAACATGAATATGCAATCCAACGAGTTTACATTATAGATTGAATGAGATTAGAAATTTTTTACCAACTGGAGGTATTTCAACCTGAGCTTGGGATGACTTGGATTTTTACTGGAAATGGTTGGAGATGGGAGTCTCCTCGTGCCTTCTTGCTTTGGAAATTTTAGAGAACTTAGGATTTTTCTCTGAGGCAGGCTATACATGTTTGAGGCAGTATGTGTGTAGTTTCTGGACGTATGTATCTCGTGTGTACGTACCTTCTAGTCTCTGTCTCTTGGCTTGTATTTATAGGAGTGGGAGGAGACAAGAGAATGGGGAAAGAAACTTGTCCTTAAAGACTAACCATTAAACATGGCTTTGAAAATAAAATCATACTAATTTAAAGATTGCCATTTAGAGAATTTTCATGCCACTTTGAAATGTTGAGTGAACCTGGACATGTTTCACCTTCTAATGCCTTCAGGTCATGCCATTCGATTGGCCTTGAGTTGCCTCCTTCGAATGACTCTGGTTTCAACCTTATAGCTCCTTCGATTGAGTCTATCTACATCAATTCAAATTGCTCAGATCTTTGATGACTGTAAATTCCAATTGTTCAGAGTTTTCCCTTATCAGAGTTTCTTCAATTAAGTCACCATTTGCATCAATTCGAATTGCTCAGAATTCTCTTAGTCAGAGCATTGTTCTTTTTGATGATTCTGAATTCAAATCTGTTTAGAGTTTCCCTTATCAGGGCTTCTTCAAAAGCCCCTCAGATCTTTGCTCTTCGATTGGCTGTGACTTGCTCCTCATGGTTCCTTCGATTGGACCCATCTACTTGCCTTAGCTTCTAGATTCTGGAAAATTCAAATAGCCCAAACGAGAAATTCATTCTTTCCAGTCGAAGCCTCTTTTTCCACTTCCTTCGAATGCTATTGCGTAGGAGGCTTGAGCCTAGCAACATGTAGGACCAAGACTCATCATAAGACAAAATTGCTTTCAATAATTATGTGTCTTCTTCGAATGGACCACCTATATATCCTTCGAATGGACTTTTTGTGTGTCTTTCGAATAGTCCACATGTATGCCTTGTGCCTTCTTTGTATGGGCCACCAATGTGTGTCCTTCGAATGGACCTTTTGAGTGCTCTTCCGAAGGGGTCATATTATGTGTCATAGTGCAGAAACTGTGTTGAGGGGTCTTGGCCTTGTGCATTGAAAGAAAACACAGAGGAAGTCTTTGCCTTGTGCATCAAAGGAAATTATAGAAGAGGCCTTTTCCCTTGTGAATCCAAGACAAGTCTGAGGAAGCCTTTGCCTTGTGGATTCGAAGGCCAGTTGAAAGGAGCCTTTGACTTAGTGAATCAAAGGAAAGCATGAACAGGCCTTTTCCTGGTGAATCGAAGGTTGCATGTAGAGGCCTTTTTCCTTATGAATCAAAATAAACATGCAGGAGGCCACTGCTGGTGAATCGAAGGGAACTTGTAAGGGGTTCTTGCCTAAATGAAACTTGGACCAAGGCTTGCTCGAAGGGGACCCAACGCTCAATCGAAGCTAGTGGGCCAATGCTTGATCGAAGGGTTTTAGATGCCCAATTGAAGCTTGTGAGACAAATATCTCTCCAAGGGTTTTAAAATTCCAATCGAAGCTCCTTATCCAGATGCCAATCGAAGACCCTTTTGTTCACCTGCCAATCGAAGGATATTGTTGACATGCCTTCAAAGTACACTTTATTCATATGCCAATCGAAAGACACATGACCATCATTCAAAAAATTTCATTTTCTTCAAACAAGTGTTTGTAAACCGCCCATGTAAGAGAAAACCTTGGAAGACATGAGAGGGAAAATTTTGGGGTACAACAGCTGCCCCTGTTCAATCTTCTTAAACCTGAGGATCTAGATTGGCTTGTCTACCTTTCGTGATCTGGAGGTGGAAGATGATTGAACACTAGAGTGCCCAAAAATTTGCACTCGCATGAAGTAACATTGATGGTTGATGATGGCGGGAATGAGCTTACATATGCCATTTGGAGAAGATGATTGAGAGTCGTCGGATATGGGCTTAAAGATGCCATCTAAAGTAGATGCTGACTTCATAAATGGTCCCTTTATGGGGAATTCTTGCTCCTGCTGTCTAAGGAGGACTCCGCTGGGGGATGTGAGTTTCTGTTGTTCTCCTGCTTGAGGAAAACTTTGTGGGGAATAGTCTAGGAGCTTCAGTCGTCCAAGACTCTACTGAGGAGTTATCTCTATACTGGAGAGATGGGAGTTTGTTGCTTTCTGGTTGAAATCCAGGCTTCACAATAACTTGCTGGGGATAATGGAATTAATTGTTACCTGAAAATGTATTAGAAAGAGCATGTGTAGGGCTGTTTTAGGATGAGTGTGTGTTAGTCTGCATCTGAAGATATATGAGAAGGAGCCTGTGTGGGTCTGTTTTAGGATGAGTCTGTGTTAGTCTGCATCCAGAGATATATGAGAAGGAGCCTGTGTGGGGCTGTTTAGGATGAGTCCATGTTAGACTGCATCCGGAGATATATGAGAAGGAGCCTGTGTAAGATTGCTTCATCTGATTGTGTAGATAGTTTTCCTGTCTGGTTTCAGATATTAATCTACACTCAGTTGTTTACAGATAGTTGTCATGTCTGGTTTCAGGTATTAATCCGAAACTTGCTTTTATCGGTCGTTGAGATAGTTATCTTGTCTAGTTTCAGGTATTAATCTCTGGCCTTAGAAAGAAAGATAGTTTTCCTGACTCGTTACAGGTATTAATCTTCAATCTGCTCATGTAGATAGTTTTCCTAGTTTGTTACAGGTATTAACCTACAGTCGGTCGTTCACAAATAGTTATCCTGGCTTGTTATAGGTATTAATCTGGAACTTGAAAATTGTCGATCATTGAGATAGTTGTCCTATCTGGTTTCAGGTATTAATCTCTGACCTGAGAAAGAAAGATAGTTTTCCTGGCTTGTTACATGTATTAATCTACAGTCGGTCGTCCACAGATAGTTTTCCTGGCTTGTTACAGGTATTAATCTGGAACTTGAAAATTATCGGTCATTGAGATAGTTGTCATGTTTGGTTTCAGGTATTAATCTATGACCTAAGAAAGAAAGATAGTTTTCCTTGCTTGTTACAGGTATTAATCTTCAATCTCTTCATGTAGATAGTATTCCTGGCTTGTTACAGGTATTAATCTACAGTCGGTCGTCCACAAATAGTTTTCCTGGCTTGTTACAGGTATTAATCTGGTACTTTGTTTTTTGTCGATCATTGAGATAGTTATCCTGTCTGGTTTCAGGTATTAATCTCTGACATGAGAAAGAAAGATAGTTTTCATGGCTTGTTACATGTATTAATCTTCAATCTCCTCCTGTAGATAGTTTTCCTGGCTTGTCACAGGTATTAATCTACAGTCGGTCGTCCACAAATAGTTTTCCTGGCTTGTTACATGTATTAATCTGGGACTTGACAATATTGGTCACATAGATAGTTGCCCATCTATTTTCGGGCATTAATCTGTGGCCTGCTATATTTGTTGGTAAACCCGTCTTGCTTCGGGAGTTCATACCACTTGGTCGTGTAGATAGTTTCTCCATCTGGTTTCGGGCATTAATCTTTGACCTATTGTATAAGTTGATAGTGTTTATTTGTCTGCGGATTTAACCTGAAAAGGTAAAATCAGTTTCATGCAATGTTATGATGTATGAATTGCATGACGCTCTCAAAATAAATGAGAGTGTAATATATGCACTTGTGCTGCATATGCTATGATGTTTGTAAAATGATGCATGAGTGCAATGTATGAATGTGTCAGTTGTTCTATTGCGGTGTTGTTGAACTAGAGAAAATAAATCCTTGTTTGCAGCTGGGGGTGAAGAATGTAGGTCTTCAAATATATTTTGAAGTTGAATGTTGGGAGATGGATCTTCCGTTGTTTAGAGAAATAAACTCTGTTCGGGTAAGGGAAACTCTGTAAACTGTTTCAGGATTTAGCGAGATCCGGCTAAGGAATCCTGAGAAGCTTGGCGACTTCACTGGGGGAATCTTTTGTTGGAGCAGTAATTTGGAGATTTTTGCTCTGTCGGGGATATGAGAACACCTGACACCATTAGGTTGTATACTGAGAATATGGCAGTGACCTTGTAGTAAGATGCCCCTGCCTCTGTACCTGCTGGAGAAAGTATCTGCTGGAGAAAATATCTGCGGGGATTTTGTGGATGGTCTGACTGTTATCCCAACTCCTGGAATCCTTGGTGAATGCGGATTAGGGTGGTCAATACTCTACTGATAGACAAGTGACGAGCTGACGGGACATGGTTGTATGCTTTAATCCCTAACTTTTGCCTGGACTATCCTTTCAGATTTTCAATCCATCGGGATATCCTTTTTTGCCCAAGACACCTTTTCAGGTTTTCGACTTGTCGGGTGTACAAATTTTTCATATGTGTATCCCTAATTTTTGCCCGAATCCTTTTGGTTCGCTGGGATGCCCTTATTTTTGCCTAGGCCATTCGACCTAACAGGTCTTTACTTATGCGTAGTATTTTCTTAACTATGTTCGCGTTCCTCGGGTGTAGAGAAATGTCACTGTCTATAGTAGTAAGTGTTGCCACACTGCCAACAAATGCTTTCTTGATTACAAATGATTCGTTGTTGTAATTCATGTCCAATTCCCCAAGTGATTCAGATGGAGATCTGCCCCTGGCTATTTGGCACTTTTGAGAGATTCCCCGAATCTTGACTTGACTGCCCCAGATCAACTGCACACCATGTTATTCCCCTTGATTGTGAAAGGCTTGTTACTGGAAATTTTTTTCCCATCTGAGGTGATTCTGTCCATTGAGAGGATTTTTGTTCATCGAATATTCGTTGTGAGAATTTCTCTATTGTTTGAACAAATAGTCATATGTAAACAATGGTATTGAAGAATGCAAAGCTTATGTCTGGCTTGAAGTTTGAAAATTCATTTTTCAGTAAAACCAACAAATTTTGTAAGAGTGTAATATCAACTCAGGATTTATAGCAAACCTTACAAGAGTCAGGATACCTTTTGTAACAGTATGATTTCGAACTAACCCATGCTTCAGCTAGGACTTTTAAGGGTTATAACGTGTCTTGGTTCACGGTTCAAGAAACCAAGGATAAAGGCTCAAATTTTATTTGTACCTAACCCGTTCTTCGTGATGTTCTTCAGTCCTAAACTTAGTTAATTATGCATTTAGATCCCAATTGAGTTTGGAATCTTTTCTCTGATACTGGGTGATGGTTCAGAGATTTGAACGTTTATTTGAGAAGGCAGTCATTTTTATAACCTTTTCTTTTTTGTTGAGGATTTGTAGGACCTCTTTTTTTTTTGTTATCCCTAATTTTACCTGAACTGTTTCCTTTGTGATTGCAGTCAGCGGGATGCCCTAGTTTTTCTTAAGTCTCCTTCATATGTTTTGACTTAGCGGGCTTTTCTTTTGAAAAATAATGACTGCCTACTTTAATGATTATGTGAAACCATCACCATCTTTTGGAAGGCATCTTCTACACTATTTATCGTGTATGAGGGATGAGCTTGCGACGAAATTCACCTTTGAATTAACTAAGAAAGCTACCCTGCCCCGGGTTATGATTAAGGGTTTTAATTTGTATGAAAAGAAAAACTCCTACTTCTTAGGCTCAAAGGGGTTGACTAGGGATTATCTTCCTTATAACTCCACTATTTAGGATTTGAAACAACGCATGTACATCGTCAGTGGGGTCTGTTCAAAAGCATACTATAGAGACTGTGGTATCGTTTTCGTCATCCTCCCTCTAAAAGCTTATAGCTTTTAACCAAGAGTTGAATATTACAAACAGGAAGTAAAAGCACAATTTAAGTATAGTGACAACGAATGAAATAATTCAAGACAAACATATGCAATGCATTGATGAAATAACAAAGTTTGACATAAATAAATGTTCGAACAATCAAAAGAAAATTACAACTTGAAAATTCTAATGAATAAAAGCCTCTCTGTCTGAACTTGTCACTTCAGATGATGTGCCTTTGAGGGATGGCAGAAGAATTCAGTCTGGCCATCTTGTGTGAACTTCAGCACTCCTTCGTTGATCAAGTCCTTAATCTTATTTTCCAATGCCCAACAGTCATTCGTATCATGTCCAGGACTATTAGAATGTGTGATACAGTGGCAGAACCGACTGTTAATACTGGTTTGTGTTTTTTGTTCGCAAAATGTTGCGGTAAGCAAGAGTCACCATGAACTTTTATTTTATCCAATCAGGAAAAGGAAAAAGAACAAAAAAAAAACCTTTTTCGAGATGTTTCTGAGTACGGGGGGTAGATTATAGAAAGGGAAGGTGTTAGCACCCTTTCTATCCGTAGTTTTCTACGGGCTCTTAGGTACTTGCTCATTTTTAAATTGATCGTGTGTGCTTTGTTTTGAAAAGTTTTGTTTTACTTCGTTTTAACCCTTGTTTTTGTCCTCAAGAGTGTTACGAAGTTGTTTTTGAAAACTTTGTTTGAAAAGTGTTAGTGTGAAAAAGTTTGTTTGTTTGAGCAAGTACTTAACAGGTATCTACCTACTCAAAAAAATGCGTTCTTTTCCTCCTATCCTTTAGACCGTGTTATCCCACTATTAGTGAGTAGGTAACCCTAGTCGTTGGATGTTTGAGGGACTATCGAAAGGGACGTTTATGGTCATTGAAGGCAATATGTAGGGATACCTTAGCAGTTCGAAGGGACTGTCATCATATATTTGTAGGCAACATCGAGGGACAAGATCATTTCTCGTAAGCAACTCGAGGGACATTAAGGGACTATGATCTTTATGATGATTTTTAGATTGAGGGTCTTTTGCTAAGATATCCCTACGTTCGAGGGACATGACCATTGTTTTCCGAGGCAACCAAGTGGGGAGTACCCTTGGGGTGCAAGTGTGCAACAGTGTATTTTTTCAGTTATATTTATCTTGCAATTAGGGTTTTCTATCGTTCATTTTTATCTTTTCAAACAATCCTATTAATCTAAGCATTGCATAAAATATAGTAGCAGGAGATAAAGGCAGAAATGTAAACCTAAGTTATTACAGAGCTTTGGGACAATTACATAATAGTGAATACTGTGAAAAGAAATCATAAAACTATTACATCTCGGAAGCAATTACATGATAATGATAAATAAAAAAAGCGGGAAAAATAAAGCTACGCTATTACAATTGAACGAGCTCTATACACTTTATCTAGGAAAATAAAAATAAGATGAAAATAGCAAAGAAAATGTTTTGGTGATTTTTTATGAAAAAAAATGATTTATGATAATTAATTAAACCTAAAAAAACCTAATTAATTTTAATTAATAAAAAAAAGTTAATTTTGAAAAAAGTTAATTAAAATATCTAAATCCTAATTAGTTTTAATTATAAAAAAGGTTAATTTTGAAAAAAAGTTAAAAAATATAAAATTAATTAACCTAAAAATTAAATTAGGTTTTTTTGTAAAAAAAAGGTTTATGAAAAAAGTTTTGTGGTTAAGTGAATTTAAGATTGAAAAAGACAAATTGGTTAGAAACCAAAAACAAACAATGAAATTAAAAACCTAAAATTAAATTAAAAAACCCTAAAATTAATTATTCGAGTTTAGGAGGAAAAATCAAAGGTTTGTGAAAAATATTAGGTTTTATGAAAAAAGTTTTAAACATAGGGTTGCCTTAACCTCGTCAGGATGTCTGTCTTGCCATACATTGGTGATTGTTATGATTCGACCTCAGTGTTTTGTAATAAACCTGCATGGGACCATAATAGTCAAACCTGTAGTGTTAAATCTCATAGACACATTAAACAAATTAGTATACCATGAAAAATAAAGAAAATAAATATATGAAATTTTATAATGTTAAAACCGATATGGCATGTATGAATGCTTCTACATCATTTGGATCATGGAGATCAAACCAACCTTACCCTTACTGAAAAAGTAGTGAAAGTAGTGAGATGCGGGTTTGTAACGAGGATGGCTTGTTTGTAGTGAGATGGAGGTTTGTAACAAGGATTTCTTGTTTTTAGGGTTCTTGAAGGAATTTGATATTTTGACAGATTTGTGGCAAAGGTTTTTTTCTCGTGTTGTTTGTGTAAAAAGAATGAGATTATATAATGGAAATAAGAGAAAAAACGGGCTTTGAATGTGCAATTGGGCCTCCAATAACCACAAGCAATAACACATATTTTTATTCACTTGAGTCTATCATGTTCTAGGCTAAATCACAGGGGCTTAAGTGCAATTTTTGAAGTTGAAATATGAAAACAAAATGTAACCGACATTAACTCCTGTCCGAAAATGGGCTCAATTGGATAAACAGTGAATTAATTATGAATTTTTGAAGTTTTGGCTCAGACAAACTTATTTTGGGCTCCAGTGTCAACTCTGACACGTTCTTCAATAAAAAACTGGTATTTATCGGAGTAGAACCCAGTCTCGACTTTGGAAGCAAAGTTGTAGATCTATGAGTCAGTAACCTTGTGTAAAAAGATGGACCTGGTCCGATAAAAATTGACTGAGTTATGAATTTTCGAAGTTTCGACCCAGATAAAATAATATTCAGTATTCAGGATTTTCGGCGCGTCACGCACACTCTGGGAAAAAAACGAAGGCCTTTTGGATATCTTTCTAACTCAAAACTTCTTGTGAAACATAGTCAACTCAATTTGTGAAATTTTGGCGCAGGAACCAGCTCAATACGATGTAAATCGACCAATTTATGATTTTCTGAACATGACACAAATAAACTTATATCACCAATTTTCTGTATAAAAATACTTGATAAATCCGCATTTTTGAAGACCTTCTGATCGAAATTAACTTCCAGCTGTTGTACCCCAAAATTTTCCCTCTCATTTTATCAACATTTTCCATCACCAGGCTCTTGGAACTCAAGACCAAGCTAGGGTTTGCTCTGCTCAAGACATCTCCTTGCACTGTTGACCTGAAATTAGGGTTTGAGTTTGCACAAGGATTTTTGGACCTTCAATGCCCAAATTGACTTTCATACTTCATGTTGGACTCATAAGTTTGTCCATACCAAGTTTCAAGCCTTGATTCAAATTTTTGCCCAGTCAATTGGACAGTTGACCTATAAATCAGTTGTATTGGGGAAAAAGTCAATTGTGGCCAATTTATAGTCAAACCTCATGAATTTTGACCCACATCAACATTATGAACTCATATGAACCATTTGATCAAGTTTGGACCACAATTCCATAAGAAATTTGATCAGATCACCAAAAGGGTAAAATGGTCATTTTTAGGGTTTTGACTGCACAAAGGCAATTTTTGACTGTTTTACCTAGCCAATGGCAATTTAAGCTCAACCATGGACTCAAGGACTCAATGAAACTATATTGACCTATTCAACAAGTTCAAAAGATCTCAAAAGCATAGGATTGACAGATGAATTTTTCAATCAACTGATCAAAATTTGACTGTACACTGAAAAGTCAAACTTCGACTTTTTGGTCAAAATCAAGTGCCAAGAGTCATTTTTCATCAAGATGTGTCAAATTATGAAACTTGTTCATCAAGAAACCCAAAATTGCAAATTAGGGTTTGAAATTGAAAATTTTCATAACTTAGAATTTTTCTAAGTTATGAAATTTTCTTAATTTTTCCTAACTTTGTCCCACATTTTCACCAAGATGCAAATGGATTCAAACAAAACTTACAACATGAAAGTTGTAGTCCATCACAAATTCTACAACTTTTATTCACAAAGTTTTCTAAAAATAAGCTTGGATCTCAAGTTATGATTTTTGGAACAAGGGTACCTAAAACTTTTAACTTAGAGAAATTTTGCCCTAGTTTAGGCAGGATTTTGACCCATCTTCTTGGCCATTTTTCACATAGTTCCACTTGGAGTCTCAAGTTTCATTTCAAAGATGGATTATAGTAAATTTTTCATGCTTTCCAAATTGTCAAAGAACCCCTCAAACACATTTGTGGTTAGGGAGAATCGAATGCTTGAAGTTGGCAAAAACTCACTTTGTGACCATGGCCAATACATGTTCATACAACTTGCAAAATCTGACTAAACTAGCTTTGTACTTAATTACAGGCCTCTAAACCAATTTAAACTAAAAAATTGAATGCAAATACATTGGACATTGGTGTTATTCTGATCATTAGAGCTTGGCACAATGAATAATTCCATTTTGGGCATAAAGATGGCACTTCCATTTTCATAAAGGCAACTTTATGTCAAATTGTTTTTCTTGAGCCTTGGACTTATTTCTTTGCAGCAAACAAGTTCCACAAACTCAGGCAAAGGTACAAGGAACTTGTGCATGCTTGGAGATAGCCTGTACAGGCCTATCTCATTTCACTTCACACTTTTCTTTCAAAACAAGTCATTGTGCCAAAAGTCCATATCTTGTGCATCTGATAAAATCAACTAAGGCCAACATTTGAAACAAGTTTTATACATTGCCTAAGGTCAGAAACACGAGCCTTTCACCTCTAAAGTACCCTTATACACAAAAACCACATTTTCTTGCAAAACAGGGCAGGACCTTCAAATCTCAAGCCAAATCACATTCCGCTCGTGCGTTTTGCTTGCAATCAGTTCCAATACCTTCCATTCAACTAACTCAAGCTATCCCAAACCTCCATTGCCAACTGTAACTCCATTTACAGTGTTCACCATTTTCATTTCAAGCTTGTGCAGGTTGACTTCTGTAGAAAGATTCAGGCCATTTCAAAACAAACTAAGCATTGGGAAAGGTTCAGGGAACATCAAGCAAGTTCAAAAGAACCTCAGGCCTCACTGGAAGTTGCTGCATTGTCCAACTCGAATCCAACTGAAACAGTTTTTTCATGAAATTCTATCTCTCTATTTAGGAACATTTAGCCTTAGGTTTGTGAATGAAAGATGTAGTACTCATTACCCTGAAACCATACATATGCTCAGTTTTCATTTATATTAAACGTGCTAAGAGAATTTCATCCATGAACTTTCTGAAAAAACTAGGTTAGAAATTAGGGCCAGAGAAATTCTCTCTGGTCTTTGAGAGTTAAATCAAGTTTTTTATATGGTTAGAATCGTGGTTTGATGCTCTACAAGTTTCATGTTTTGAGTTTTGTCAAAAGATCACAAATACAGGAGATACGAGTTTGTGTAACAGGCGCACGTTTTTCACAGTGCTGGAGGAAGAAGATGAAGCTGATGGACTAGGCTTGGCTTTTTGATTCTAACACCTTCTTTTTCAGTTTCACACCCCCTGGCCCATTTCTTTGTATTTTTATTATTTTTGCATTTTAATTTTATTTCTGACCTTATTATTTTATTTCCAAACATAAAAAATGCCTAAAAAATATTTTCATAAATTTTTACATTTATTTGGTATTTATTTTAAATATTTCTAACATTAAAATGTTTAAATACTTTATATTATTTATTAAAACTTGAAAATAATGTAAAAAAATACTTTTATTTTCATTTCTTATTTTTATTCACATTGAAAATATTTTCTTGAATATATATATTTTTGTAAATATTTTATTTTATTTTATACACACTTAATATATATATATATATATATATATATATATATATATATATATATATATATATATATATATATATATATATATATATATATATATATATATATATATATATATATATATATATATATATATATATATATATATATATATATATATATACACTTTATTTTATAAAAAAAAACATATAATAAAAATACAAATATTACATTTTTATTTTTTATTTTTATTTTATACTAAAAAACACTTTTTTCAATATATTTTTATTTTTGTACATTTTAATATATTTTTGTATATAAATAATATAATATTATTCTCTTTAAGGAAAATTAGGGTTTACCCCTTTCTATAATCTACTCCTCGAACCCAAGAAAACATCTCAACGGTCTTTCCTGTGCTTTTTGACCTTTCCTTAGGATAAAATGAAAAGTCGGTGGCGACTCTTGCTAAACCGAAACCTTTACGAACACAAACGCAAAAGCTCAAGTCAGTTCTCCCACCGTACCACAGAACTGGCGACTCTGCTGGGGAGGATTCTAAAAGTGAAGTAACCTTAGGGTTTAGATCACCTTTGCATGCTTATCTTGATTGCTTTGATTGCTTTACATTTGGTTCTCTTGTTTGGGCTTGAAATCATCCACCCGGATTTGGGAAACATTCATAGGTAAATAGCAATACGTTATGGAAACTGTGCGGGGTATACCGACATGGTTGAAGCAATAGCTATATTAGTGCGACATATTTGTGAGTACCGGTAGCCTTTGAGTCAATCAAAGAGAATACAGGGCCGCTGAGTGATGTCATGAAGCACTAATGAACTCTTAGAACCTTACTTGACCATCTTGGCCTTTTTTAGGGGTAGTGAGATGACCGGCTTTGGTGCAGTCCAAAGTTGGTAGATACTCGATACTACACTCATTGAGGGTTGTTTTCTTGGAATATTTTGGTTGCCAGTTAAGTGGCTAAACCAAAACAATGAACATAGAAAACAATCCAGTGATATTGAGCTCCTTAGAACCCGATTACTATTTATAGGACAGGTTTGAGCCAACTAAACTCAAGAGGGTACTTACCTATGAAACCTCATGCAAGCCTGAAACTAGGGTTTTGTGTGACTTGCTTTTACATGTGTTTGTGCATACATCATGAACATCATAAAGCATCATATGCATCCACTAACCATTTCAAGGGTTTGGATCTTCATATTTGTTCTTGTTTTGTAGGTCATGGAATCTCTTCGCAGGAAAACAATTCAAGTCAACCTTGTAAGAATCCCTCCTCAACTCAAGGAGCTTACTTCCAGGATTCCAGAGAATTCTCTCTTCAGTGAAAGACATGGTAGACTTCTCAACTTGGTCAACTCCAACATTGAAGAAGACATGGTGAAAGTTCTCTTCCAGTTCTTTGACCCCCTACACCACTGTTTCACATTCCCTAATTACCAACTGGTACCTACTTTGGAGGAATTTTCTCAACTCCTGAGAATTCCTATTCTTCATCAACTACCCTACAACGGTACGGAAAAAGAACCAAAGCCTGAAGATGTTGCTCAAGCATTACACTTGCAACCATCTGATATCAAAGGACATTGGGAAACCAGAAGTGGTGTCAAGGGTTTCTTGGCAAAGTTTCTGTTTGAGAAGGCACAAGACTGCTGGAATTCTCTAGATCTACAAGCTTTTGAGGAGATTGTAGCACTTCTCATCTATGGGTTGGTCTTATTCCTAAACCCTGATCAACTTATAGATGTGAACACTGTCAAAATCTTCATATCTTGGAATCTTGTGCCTACATTGCTTGGGGACATCCTACACTCATTTTACACACGAACAATGAGGAAAAGAGGTGTTCTCATGTGATGTACTCCTCTCCTAGAAAGGTGGTTTATTTCTCACCTTCCACAATCAGTTTTGAAGAATGAGAAGGGTTTAAGGTGGTCACAACGATTGATGACCCTCACACATTCTGATGTTCATTGGTGTTCTCGATCTAGAGAAAATGTCATCATCATTGATCGTTGTGGGGAATTCCCTAATGTCCCACTACTTGACATTAGGGGAGGCATCACCTACAACCCTTGTTTAGATCTAAGACAGTTTGGATATGCTCGGAGGGATGGCCCTCATGACATGCTGATTCCTGACCTAGTTTTTGACTTCGACAACGATGCGCAAGGACTTCGACAAAGGTTCACCAGAGCTTGGAGGATGCCCAACAAAGTGGATAGTAAGACACTGGGGCACAATAATTCCATCCCCCTTGAGCCTTATCTCAAGTGGGTACAAACCCGCGCCCAGAATCTTATGATGCCATATCCTCACATTCTCCCCGTGACCAAAGAGCCCGTTATGGAAGGAGAGGTTCCATACACCCTCCTACATCCTGACATGCCAACATCATTAGAAGAATTACAAAAGAGTTGGATCCAACTCAAGGAGGAACGAAATACTTTTGAAGCCAGCTTCTATGCCAGTGAGAAGAAGGTTTTGGAGCTTACCCGCCGACTTCATGAGGAGGAAACTCTCAACACTTACATCGCACCAAAGAGGATGCACAATGTCTTTTTACATTAAGAATTTTGTAATATTTTTCCCATGGGGCACTTATGTACTAACAAATTTCTTCTTAATATGACGTGTGTTCTTTTTGTTTGCAACAAATTTGAATTTCTGAATCCTTGAATGCATTACATGAATAACATACCATTCATCATATGCATAAACAGATCTTCACACCAGGTTTCCTTATCTTTCTGCTGTTTATTTCAGCAAGATGGATCTGGAGCAGACGGTTAAGGATCTGCAAGAACATAATTCTCAATTCCAGCAACTCCTCATGACCTTAGCAAAGGGTCAAGAGGACCTTAAAGAACTATTGGAGAAAGATAAAGAGAAAAAGAAGAAAAGACCTGGGGTAGTCATCATGGGAAGAAGGTTTGAAAGCAATGCTAGAAAAGTTCTCGAGTTCCCCTCAACGTCTGATGAAGGGGCTGGTAAAGGAAAAGGAACGGCGATGCCTTCTAAATCTGAAGTTGAAGGAGAAGAAGAGGAAGAGGAAGAAGAGGAAGATTACTCCGAACAGCAATATCCCCCGGCGGATGTTAAGTTTAAAAATCTTGAGGATAGGTTGGCAGCCATGGGGTTGCAAAGGGTACCTGGTTTAGATTTCGAAGAACTAGGGTTGGTCGTTGGGATCGTTATTCCTCCCAAGTTCAAAGTTCCTACATTTGCCAAGTATGACGGTCTGTCATGTCCAAAGATGCATCTGAGATCCTACGTCCGAAAGATCCAACCCCACTCATCTGATAAGGATCTTTGGGTCCATTTTTTCCAAGAAAGTTTGTCAGGCACACAAGTGGACAGGTTCTATCAACTCGAGAGATTGGAGGTTCATAATTGGGAAGACTTAGCTGCTGCTTTCTACCGGCAATACCAATACAACGCTGATTTAGCGCCCACTCGTACTCAACTACAGAGTATGAGTATGGCTTCTAATGAAGGATTTAAAGAGTATGCCCAGAAGTTGCGTGATCTGGATGGAAGGGTGCAGCCACCATTGTCGGATAGAGAGTTGGTTGACATGTTTCTAGGGACCCTGTCTGGCCCTTTCTTCAATCATTTAATCGAGAGTTCCTCCGCGGGATTTACCGAATTAATTCTAACCGGCGAAAGGGTCGAGGCCGGAATTAAAAGTGGTAAGATTCAGAAAGATGCCTCCGCGTCCACTGCTATTAAGAAGACCTTCCCAGCTAAGAAGGAAGCCTCTGCTGTTTATTCTCAAAAAAGTCAAGGAAGAACCGAGCGCCGACCAACAGTAGGGGCAGCGATGATTCAAAACTCTTCAAATGATCAACCTCGCAGCAATCAACCAAGATCGAATCAACAACGGGTAGAAAGGCCACAATGGCAGTTCACCCGAATCAACATGACACCAGCTCAAGTACTCCCTTATTTTCTAAAGCTGAATCTTACCAATTTGAAGGAAGCGCCAAAGAACCCTAATACCTCTTCTCCATATTACCACTCCAATGCAAAATGTGCTTACCACTCTGACAGTGTAGGGCATGATACCAACAACTGTTGGGCTCTTAAGAACAAAATCCAAGACCTGATCGACGCCAAGGAGGTAGAATTCGATGCGCCCGAAAAGCCGAATGTGATTTCTGCCCCAATGCCCAAGCACAGTCATAATGTTCATGCCGTTATGGAAGACCTTCATGTTACCAATGTTGCTGACCTTTTGACTCCCTTACCAGTGATTAAAGTGAATTTGATGAGAGTCGGGATATTCCCAGGCTATGGAAAAGACTGTTACTTTTATTTAAACATATGAGCTGACTTCCCAATGTTGAAATCAGGCTTCCAACGCCTGATGGATACCCAAGAGATACTCTTCCAAAAGACTCCTGTTGATACCTTCACTCTTGTTACTCCTGCTACTTTTGCTACTTCAACCAATGACATTGCAATAATAACCATCTCCGACAATATTCCCAAGGCTTGCAAAAGGCCTGTCAAGATTATGCCTGATCCTAAATTTGTACCATTGAAAATCACCATGCCGGGGCCTGTCCCGTATCAATCTAACAAGACGATACCATGGAACTACGGAGGAGAAATCTTCTATCATGGTATCAAACAGATTGAATCAGTCCAAGAGAATTCTGATGATGAAACCCCTGATATAGGGAACATTGCAGGAACAAGAAAGATAACTCGCAGCGGACGGATCTTCTCTCCGGAGATTGCTACCCCTCGAGCAGTCTTTGGACCCTCGAAAGCTTATGTGCTTGTTAAGCCATCTGTGCAAGGTCCAATAATTGAAGAATTGGACACTCTTGAAGTTAGACCATCTGTTGATACTACCGATAAGGGTAAGAGGATACTAGAAGCGCCTGTCAGGATGAAGGCTCAGACTGTGGTAATCCCCGAGACCACCCAGAAAGAAATGGAAGAAATCTTAAGGATAATAAAAAAGAGCGACTACGACGTCGTGGAACAGCTAGGGCAGACCCCTTCCAAAATCTCCATGTTGGCTCTTCTACTCTGCTCTGAGGCCCATGCTAAGGCCTTAATCAAATTTTTAAAGGCGGCACACGTGCCTCAAGAAACTTCGGCTGACCAGTTTCAAGAGTGCGTGGCTAGCCTCACCGCTAATAACGGTCTTGGTTTTTCCGATGCTGATTTGACCCCCAAGGGAAGGAAACACAATGACGTGCTGCATGTCTCAGTAGAATGCAGGGGAACCACCCTTGCCCATGTCCTCGTTGATACTGGTTCATCCTTGAATGTGCTACCGAAGAAAGCGTTAGACCGTTTGGACTGTGAAGGGTTAGTGCTAAAGCCAAGTAATATCGTGGTTAGGGCCTTTGATGGGTCCAAAAGAATGGTTCACTGAGAGGTTGACATTCCTATCAAAGTGGGCACCGAGACCTTCAACTCTACCTTCTATGTGATGGAAATCCGTCCTTCATATTCGTGTTTGTTGGGAAGGCCATGGATCCACTATGCTAGGGAAGTTACCTCCTCTTTACACCAAATGCTAAAGTATCCTGTTCAGGGTAAGATTATAACGGTGCACGGCGAGGAAGAGTACATGATAAGTCACCTCAACTCCTTCCGCTATGTGGAGTTGGATGGCGAATTCATAGAAACGCCTTTCCAGCATTTTGAGGAAGTTTCTCCTGAGGTCGCAGTTGCGAAGACAATGGTTGATGTGCCTATCGTTCCCAAGCATGTGTCTAGGATGGCATCTCTCAAGGACACAGAGGCCGTAATCAAAGAAGGAAGGAGTACAGTGTGGGGGCAACTGCCTGATTTTCCCCATAAGACGGACAAGTTCGGACTACGTTTTACTGCTGCTGGCCAGAAAGCTATGCGTCGCTCCAAGGCTGGAGGACCACCCGTAAAAATCACTCACCATGGAATTAATGCCTTATAAGATGATGATGAAGAAGACAACTTTGAAGATTGGATTTTTCCAACCGTCGAAGGAGGGTTAAGCAACTGGGAAGCAAAGGAATTTATTCCCATCACTTTCATCAACCAGTAATTTATATTTGAACAATTTCCTATTTTGGTATGTAATAACTGAATAATTCGTACATTATTTTCACCTTATGCGTCGCCCGGGGCATATAGGTACATTTGTAAGGGCTTGATTTTCTTCATTATCATATGCCATGTTTTAATGAATCATTGGACGTTTTCATCTATAAACTGTTGTGTTCATTTTCTTTCCTTTTGCATTTTGTTTTGTTTAAGGATGGCTATCCCTTACACACACCCACACTCACAAATGCAGGTACCCATCCACTCCGGATTCCATGGGTGACTATTCTGCTTTAGCCTTCGGTGACTCTGAGGATTTGGTCAATCATGCTGAGTACGAAGCTGACGAAGACTGTGAAGTGCCGGGAGAGTTAGCCAGACTTTTGCAACAAGAAGAGAGGGCTATTCTGCCTCATGAAAAGTTGCTAGAAACCATCAACTTGGGAACAGAGGAAGACAAGAAAGAGGTAAAAGTGGGTGCCAACCTGGAACCAGGTGTCAAAGAGCGCTTAGTGCAGTTGTTGAACGAATATGTTGAGATCTTTTCCTGGTCCTATGAAGACATGCCGGGATTAGACACATATATTGTGGTTCATCGTCTCCCTACAAGAGAAGACTATCCACCGATCAAACAAAAGGTCCGCCGAATGAGGCCTGACATGTCTGAGAAGATCAAAGCTGAGGTAATGAAGCAATTCAACGCTGGCTTTCTGGCTATTACTTCCTATCCACAATGGGTTGCTAACATTGTGCCCGTGCCTAAGAAGGACGACAAAGTCAGAATGTGTGTGGACTATCGGGATTTAAACAGGGCTAGCCCTAAAGATGATTTTCCACTGCCGTATATCGACATTTTGGTTGACAACACAGCTCAACACAAGGTATTTTCCTTCATGGATGGATTCTCGGGATACAACCAGATCAAAATGGCCCCTGAGGACATGGAGAAGACTACTTTTGTTATGCAATGGGGTACCTTCTGTTACAAGGTGATGCCATTCGGACTGAAGAATGCCGGGGCAACCTATCAACGCGCCATGGTAGCTTTGTTTCATGATATGATACATCATGAGATTGAAGTCTACGTAGACGACATGATAGCCCGATCACAGACAGAGGAAGAACACCTTGATCATCTGCAAAAGCTGTTTGTCAGGTTGAAGGAGTTTAAGCTCAGACTGAACCCAAGCAAGTGCACTTTTGGAGTCAGGTCTGGTAAACTTTTGGGATTTATTGTCAGCAACAAAGGCATTGAGGTTGATCCAGCTAAAGTAAAAGCTATACAGGAAATGCCTGCCCCCCGCACTAAAAAGGAGGTTAGAGGTTTCTTGGGACGCTTAAACTATATCGCAAGGTTCATCTCTCACCTAACATCTACTTGTGAGCCAATCTTCAAACTGTTGAAGAAAGATCAGGTAGTTGAATGGAACAATGATTGTCAAGTTTCTTTTGATAAGATCAAGAAGTATTTACTGGAACCTCCTATTTTGATGTCACCCGTCGAAGGAAGACCGTTAATCATGTACCTGACTATTTTGGATAACTCAATGGGGTGCGTACTGGGCCAACATGACGAGTCTGGCCGAAAAGAGCATGCCATTTATTACCTTATCAAAAAGTTTACCGACTGTGAGACTCGCTACTCACTGCTCGAGAAAACTTGCTACACTTTGGTATGGGTTGCTCGCCGGCTAAGGCAGTATATGTTGACTCATACCACTTTGCTGATTTCCAAGATGGATCTGATTAAGTATATCTTCGAGAAGCTTGCTTTATCTGGAAGAATCGCTAGATGGCAAATGATCCTAACTGAGTACGATATCCAGTATACTACCCAAAAAGCTATAAAAGGGAGTGTACTAGTTGACCATCTAGCTCATCAAGCCGTCGAGGATTACCAATCCATGAGATTCGACTTCCCTGACGAGGACATTATGACATTGGATAACATTGAAGGTAACGAACCGTATGACGGACATGAACAAGGATCCCAATGGACCCTGTACTTTGATGGTGCTTCAAATGCACTTGGCAACGGTATCGGTGCAGTACTCATTTCTCCGGAAGGTTTCTATACACCCTTCACTTCCCGACTTTGCTTCAGTTGTACCAACAACATGGCTGAATATGAAGCTTGCATCTTTGGTCTCAAGGATGCTATCGACTTGGGAATCAAATCTTTGGTCGTATTTGGGGACTCGGCTTTGGTTATCAGTCAAGTCAAAGGAGAGTGGGACACTAAACATCCTAATCTTATCCCATACAAAGAACATGTCTTGACATTGTTTCCTCATTTCGAGCAGATTACTTTCGAGCACTTCCCGCGAGAAGAAAATCAGCTAGCAGATGCTCTGGCTACAATGTCTTCCATGATTAAACTCAACTGGGATAACGAAGCTCCCCAAGTCACCATCGAGCGAATGGACGAACCTGGGCACTATCACGAGATTAATACCGAAGAAGTAGTGGAACAACCCTGGTTTCATGAAATCAAAAGGTATCTCCAGACTCGAGAATACCCTGAAGGAGCTTCCGTCAATGACAAAAAGTTCTTAAGGAGATTTGCTGCCAAGTTCTTCCTGAGCAATGGCATCCTTTATAAGCGCAACCATGATTGTGTTCTACTTCGTTGTGTGGACAAGGTTGAAGCAGAGTTGATCATGACCGAAATACATATTGGCACATTTGGCACCCACTTGAGCGGACATACGATGGCTAAGAAGATTCTAAGGGCAGGTTACTACTGGTCTACCATGGAAGCTGATTGTCATCAACATTCCCGTACTTGCCACAAGTGCCAAGTCTATGCCGACAAGGTACATATTCCTCATGTTCCTCTCAACGTTCTGACAGCTCCTTGGCCATTCGCGATGTGGGGCATTGGCATGATTGGGGAGATCAAGCCTACGACATCCAATGGACATCGCTTCATCCTGGTGGCTATTGATTACTTCACCAAATGGGTCAAAGCAGCTTCCTACGCCTCAGTTACAAAGAATGTGGTTGCTCGCTTCATTAAGCAGAACCTCATATGCCGGTATGGTATCCCCGACAGGATCATCACAGACAACGATACAAATTTTAACAACACTATGATCACCGCTCTGTGCGAGCAGTTCAAGATTTATCATCACAATTCATCCCCCTATCGGACGAAGATGAACGATGCTGTTGAAGCCGCGAACAAAAATATCAAGAAGATCATTCAAAATATGACAGTCACCTACAAGGGCTGGCATGAGATGTTACCGTTTGCTCTGCATGGATATCGTACCACAGCACGCACTTCAAAAAGGGCAACCCCTTTTTCTTTGGTATATGGCATGGAAGCTGTTTTACCTATGGAAGTTCAGATTCCCTCCTTGAGGATTATGAAGGATGCCGGTTTGAGTGAAGATGATTGGATTCAGACCCGGCTTGATCAACTTAACTTGATCGACGAGAAGTGACTTACTGCTGTATGTCATGGTTAGACGTATCAAAAACGGATGATCAAGGCTTTCAACAAGAAAGTTAGGCGTCAAGTATATCAAGTCGGAGATCTTGTAATAAAGCGGATCATCTTGCTGCAAAGTGATCCCAGGGGCAAGTGGACTCCTACTTATGAAGGACCATTTGTGATCAAGAGCATCTTTTCTGGTGGGGCAATGATTCTGACCACCATGGACGACAACGACTTGCCGCACCCTGCGAACGCAGACATAGTCAAAAGATACTACGCATAAAACGACCCGACAAGTTGAAAACCTGAAAGGGCGACTTGGGAAAAAATGGGTATCCCGGTGAATCGAAAACCCGAAAGGGCGGTTCAGGCAAAAATTAGGGATAAACAAAAAATATGTACACCCGGCAAGTTGAAAACCCGAAAGGGAGACTTGGGAAAATAAGGGTTTCCCGGTGGATCGAAAATCCGAAAGGGCGGTCCAGGCAAAAGTTAGGGAATTAAAGCGTATGACTATGTCTCGTCGGATCACTTTAAGAACAATCTCTTCACCAACAAGCTCCAAGATTCTGATCAATCCAATCATCGGCGGACGAAGCAACGAAAGGACAGATACTCAAAGTTGTGAAGGCTATAGCGGAATGAGAACCCCATGGAATTGTTACACATAGCCGTCTTTCTTTTTATATAAATTTTTTCAATTTTTATGACAACATTCTCTTACTAGGATGTCTGTTTACTTTGTACAAAGATACTTACAAAAGTTAATACAAAGATACTTACAAAAGTTAATACAAAGATACTTCAAAGTGCAGAAATTTTGCTTGCCTTTCCTTTCTTTTTTACACTTGTGTTTTATTTGAAAACGTCCAAAGTTTTGTTAAATAGGCATATGCATTTGAATATAATCACTGCTTACAAATAAAACGAAATTGAGAAAAGATAATTACTGATAGGTTGAAGGTGTAAGAAGATATCCTTGTGCTATTCCAGAAGAAATCCCCTACAATCCAGATCCTCAACAAAGCTAAAACCTTGAAGTATACACCCCTAGCGGAGTTAAATTTCAAAATCCCCAGCGGAGCCAGTGTGTTCTAAACTTTATCCCCCAGTGGAGTTAAGTTTCAAGAGCTCCCATCAGAGTTCAAACTCCAGATCCCCGGTGGAGCCCTAAAACCCTGAAATACATATCCCTAGCAGAGCCAGAATGTTCTAAACTTTTATCCCCCAGCGAAGTCAAATTCTAACTATCAATCCCCAGTGAGAACGATTCAGTGTTCCCCAACTTCCCCAGTGGATTGGAGTACAACCCAAGCTCATGATTTCACCGGCCGAGTAAAGATTCTCCCCACAGAGTTATTTCCCGGTAGATCGAGGATTCTCGATCCCATTTCTCCAAGCAAAAGCCTCCTAGGTTCTAATTCCCCAGTAGAGTTCTTCAGAGTTTTTCATTATTTCCTAGGATTCTCATTTTCCGCAGAAGTTATCAAAGATCTCTAATCCCAAAACAGTCAGCAAGGATTTCTCATCTTCAACAATCAGAGTTTTTTTGAATCCTCAGCATCGGTCAGGAATTTACCTCCTCCGACAGCAGTCAAAGATTTCATTATCTTCAGTTATCAAGGATTTATTTTCCTCAGTAAGACAGCTACTCAGCTTACATGCACATCCATTACATTTATATATCATAAACATTGATGAAACACACTTCATTGCATCATACATATCATGTAACATAACTTTGTGTTTTAGCTAACATTTTACCCTTTTCAGGATAAGATTAAAAGGCTATCGTTAACAGTTATTCAGACACAGTATGGATACACCCAAACACGACGATCATTCTATTACTCATTCAGAATTTCAAGTAAAAATACAGTACGGATACACCCCAGACACATCGGTCATTCTATTACTCATTCAGACTTCAGCAATCTGATACAGACTAGATACGCTCCAGACATAGCGGTCATTCTATTACTCATTCAGACTTCAGCAATCTGATACAGACTAGATACGCTCCAGACACGACGGCCATTCTATCTCTCATTCAGATTCAACTATCAACTTCAAGTTCAGATACGCTCCAAACACGGATGCCATTCTGGCCCTTACACCAGAAGTTTGATTCTCCCCAATGCAGTCGCCACGAAAGTCATTCTGTCACTTATTCAGATCCCAGTTATAGTTTCAGATACACTCCAGCCACGGAAGTCATTCTGCTACTCATACAGATCTCAACTTTAGTTACAGCTCGGATATGCTCCAGACACGGACTCCATTCCTTGGCTCATACAGACTCAGTCTCCAGATACAGTTCAAATGCATTCCAGACACGGATACCATTTTGATGCTCGTTCTTCTGACCTACAACATCGCAGTTCAACAAACATTATTGGATGGCATCTTTAAGCCCATCTCCAACAAGATTCTACCATCTCAAAATGGCATCTTTAAGCCCATTCCCTCAACGATATTTGGACTAGTGCAAATTTACGGGCACTCTAGTGTCCAATCCTCTTTTACCTTCGAGTCACGAAAGGCAAACTTGCCAATCTAACTCTTCAGGTTCAAGAAGATTGAACAGGGGCAACTGTTGTACCCCAAAATTTTCCCTCTCATTTTATCAACATTTTCCATCACCAGGCTCTTGGAACTCAAGACCAAGCTAGGGTTTGCTCTGCTCAAGACATCTCCTTGCACTGTTGACCTGAAATTAGGGTTTGAGTTTGCACAAGGATTTTTGGACCTTCAATGCCCAAATTGACTTTCATACTTCATGTTGGACTCATAAGTTTGTCCATACCAAGTTTCAAGCCTTGATTCAAATTTTTGCCCAGTCAATTGGACAATTGACCTAGAAATCTGCTGTATTGGGGAAAAAGTCAATTGTGGCCAATTTATAGTCAAACCTCATGAATTTTGACCCACATCAACATTATGAACTCATATGAACCATTTTATCAAGTTTGAACCACAATTCCATAAGAAATTTGATCAGATCACCAAAAGGGCAAAATGGTCATTTTTAGGGTTTTGACTGCACAAAGGCAATTTTTGACTGTTTTATCTAGCCAATGGCAATTTAAGCTCAACCATGGACTCAAGGACTCAATGACACTATCTTGACCTATTCAACAAGTTCAAAAGATCTCAAAAGCATAGGATTGACAGATGAATTTATCAGTCAGCTGATCAAAATTTGACTGTACACTGAAAAGTCAAACTTTGACTTTTTGGTCAAAATCAAGTGCCAAGAGTCATTTTTCATCAAGATGTGTAAAATTATGAAACTTGTTCATCAAGAAACCCAAAATTGCAAATTAGGGTTTGAAATTGAAAATTTTCATAACTTAGAATTTTTCTAAGTTATGAAATTTTCTTAATTTTTCCTAACTTTGACCCACATTTTCACCAAGATGCAAATGGATTCAAACAAAACTTACAACATGAAAGTTGTATTCCATCACAAAGTCTACAACCTTTATTCACAAAGTTTTCTAAAAAGAATCATGGATCTCAAGTTATGATTTTTGGAACAAGGGTACCTAAAACTTTTAACTTAGAGAAATTTTGCCCTAGTTTAGGCAGGATTTTGACCCATCTTCTTGGCCATTTTTCACATAGTTCCACTTGGAGTCTCAAGTTGCATTTTAAATATGGATTATAGTACATGTTGCAAGATTTCCAAATTGTCCAAGAACTCCTCAAACACATTTGTGGTTAGGGAGAATCGAATGCTTGAAGTTGGCAAAAACTCACTTTGTAACCATGGCCAATACATGTTCATACAACTTGCAAAATCTGACCAAACTAGCTTTGTACTTAATTACATGCCTCTAAACCAATTTACACTCAAAAATTGAATGCAAATACATTGGACATTGGTGTTATTCTGATCATTAGAGCTTGGCACAATGAATAATTCCATTTTCATAAAGGCAACTTTATGTCAAATTGCTTTTCTTGAGCCTTGGACTTATTTCTTTGCAGCAAACAAGTTCCACAAACTCAGGAAAAGGTACAAGGAACTTGTGCATGCTTGGAGATAGCCTGTACAAGCCTATCTCATTTCACTTCACACTTTTCTTTCAAAACAAGTCATTGTGCCAAAAGTCCATATCTTATGCATCTGATAAAATCAACTAAGGCCAACATTTGAAACAAGTTTTATACATTGCCTAAGGTCAGAAACACGAGCCTTTAACCTCTAAAGCACCCTTATACACAAAAACCACATTTTCTTGCAAAACAGGGCAGGACCTACAAATCACAAGCCAAATTACATTCCACTCGTGCGTTTTGCTTTAAATCAGTTCCAATACCTTCCATTAAACTCACTCAAGCTATCCCAAACCTCCATTGCCAACTGTAACTCCATTTACAGTGTTCACCATTTTCATTTCAAGCTTGTGCAGGTTGACTTCTGTAGAAAGATTCAGGCTATTTCAAAACAAACTAAGCATTGGGAAAGGTTCAGGGAACATCAAGCAAGCTCAAAAGAACCTCAGGCCTCATTGGAAGTTGCTGCATTGTACAACTCGAATCCAACTGAAACAGGTTTTTCATGAACTTCTATCTCTCTATTTAGAAACATTTAGCCTTAGGTTTGTGAATGAAAGATGTAGTACTCATTACCCTGAAACCATACATATGCTCAGTTTTCATTTATATTAAACGTGCTAAGAGAATTTCATCCATGAACTTTCTGAAAAAACTAGGTTAGAAATTAGGGTCAGAGAAATTCTCTCTGGTCTTTGAGAGTTAAATCAAGTTTTTTATATGGTTAGAATCGTGGTTTGATGCTCTACAAGTTTCATGTTTTGAGTTTTGTCAAAAGATCACAAATACAGGAGATACGAGTTTGTGTAACAGGCGCGCGTTTTTCACAGTGCTGGAGGAAGAAGATGAAGCTGATGGGCTGGGCTTGGCTTTTTGCTTCTAACACCTTCTTTTTCAGTTTCACACCCCCTGGCCCATTTCTTTGTATTTTTATTATTTTTGCATTTTAATTTCATTTCTGACCTTATTATTTTATTTCCAAACATAAAAAACGCCTAAAAAATATTTTCATAAATTTTTACATTTATTTGGTATTTATTTTAATTATTTCAAACATTAAAATGTTTAAATACTTTATATTATTTATTAAAACTTGAAAATAATGTAAAAAAATACTTTTATTTTCATTTCTTATTTTTATTCACATTGAAAATATTTTCTTGAATATATATATTTTTGTAAATATTTTATTTTATTTTATACACAGTTAATATATAAATATTACATTTTTATTTTTTATTGTTATTTTATACCAAAAAACACTTTTTTCAATATATTTTTATTTTTGTACATTTTAATATATTTTTGTATATAAATAATATAATATTATTCTCTTTAAGGAAAATTAGGGTTTACCCCTTTATTAAATAAAATCAACCTTTTCTATTTTAATTATTTACACCTTTTTTCACATTAAAAAATACTTTACATACATAAAAAACTCTTTTTTGCATAAATACATTTTTATTTAACATTTATTTATTGTGTTTATTTAAATATTGCCCATTTAAATATTATGTATTGTAAATTCAATTTGGTTGTAATAATTTAGGGTTTTAATTTCTTGCAAAATAATCCCCTATCCAAAATTGTACCCCCCCTCCCTATATCAAAGTTGTAATAGTTTAGATTTATTTTTATGCACTTAATGCTTTCAATTATGCCATGATTAGAGAATTAGGGTTTGTATGCAAAATCAAAACCAACAAATAGTTTGACCTAATCAAAGACAAAAATGCATGAAAAATAAACACAATACACACTTGCACCCCTAGGGTTACAATCCACTTGTTGCCTTAAAAAATGGGCCATGGTATGCATGTTAAGTACTTTGGCAAAACAAAAACAAACAAAAGATCATAGTCCCTCGATGACGCTATCTGAGTTGCCTAAACAAAAATGATCAAGTCCCTTAAGAAAATTGCCAAAAATACTTGACACCATTGCTATCATGGTCTATACGATGACCCGCGCCTGTCCCGTTTAACATCCTAACACAAGGTTGTTCACCAAATACAATGGTGAAACAATATTATTAAAAGGGTTAAAAACATAAGAAAGATCTTTGAGTAGATAGGGTAGATAACTCTTAGTTACTTGATCAAAACTTGCAAAAAACATCCTTGCTATCTTCAAACACACTTCATAAACACAATTTCAAAACCTTACTTTCAAACATTAAAAACCTTTCAAAAACAAAAAAACACCTTTGTATACATTCAAACAAGAATCATTACAAAGGTTGCCACAATGATGGCCTCTTTTGAAAACATCTTTCAAAATCACACACACAAAGCACCATTTCAAACAATTGAAGAGCACCATTTCAAACAATTGAAAAGCAAAGGAAGTGATCTAAACAAGTAACTAAGAGCCCATGGATAACCATGGATAGAAAGGGTGCTAATACCTTCCCTTTCTATAATCTACTCCCCGAACCCAAGAAAACATCTCAAAGGTCTTTCTTGTGCCTTTTGACCTTTCCTTAGGATAAAATAAAAAGTCGGTGGCGACTCTTGCTAAACCGAAACATTTGCGAACACAAACGCAAAACCTCAAGTCAGTTCTCCCACCTTACCATACCAGCCGTGAGAGATGAAAACATAGATGATGTCAAGAAGGAATTTCGGCCACCGGAACGGGTTCAAAATGAGCCACGATCTTCAAGTTATGAATTTTTTAGTGCGTAAAAACTGCACTTTCAACACACTTTTTCACCTTATTTCTTCGAGAAAACTCACAAATTCGGAGACCTTCTTTAAATAACTGACTCTTGAGCTGAACCTGAATTTAAGAATACGTTATCAGAGATATCTTGATGAAAGAACACCTGAATATGACGCGCCGGGTTGGACTTGTGAATCTTTGAACCCCGAATCATTGCAAAACGGAGAATCGATCTTCAGCACGGAAAATACTCTGAGAACATCCATTGGCGAAATAAATGTCACTTGTAACCTGAAGAATATTGATAAATATACATTTATTCTAAAACCATAAAACCAATAATATGCGTGTATGAAAAGAGGGTAAATTTTGGGGTACAACAGAATGGTATGTGCACATTGCATCAGGACGATAGCTAGGAGCGGAGACATTGGGACTTAGAAGACGATCCCTTAACATAATCAACTCCATCTTCAACATGTGTTGCAATACCTGAGCCAAGGAAATGTTGATTTTGGTGAATTTCCTTTTGGGTGTGTCCTTCTTATTCTGATTACCCTGTCGTTGTTTCTGCATCGGTGCTGGAATAGAAGTCCGCATTACCCCCACAGATTGGTTGAGATTACTCTTATTGCGGCCTTCCTGGTCGTACACGGCATTGGACTCTTTCTTGCCATTGTATGGTCTCTTATGAGTACTTGAAGATGCAGTCCCTTAAATGTCATCGCTCCTGAGTTTATTTTCAACATGCCCCCTTATGAATATGTCACCCAATACCCTATCTGCCAAGAGATATTGATCATTGGTTAGGCCCTAAGCTCTAACAGTTTGCCCCAAACTGTCGTATTTGTCCTGAAGAAGCTTGCTGATGAAAATCCTCAACTCTTCTTGTTCTCGAGCTAAACTTTGGATAAGAGCCATCTGACTACCCATCTGGATTCTCATCCTTTCCATCTCATCTTGCAGTTGTTTCAACTGGTCATCCTTGTTGTTGTCAGGGTGTTTCTTGGTCAAATTCCCGTTGAGGAGTGCTTTCAACTCTTCTTTCCCCTTGGATAGGTTCGAGAACATTTCCTTGAACTGAGCATCATGAGTTTGGTGATCTATGTTGTTCTGTTTGAGAGCCATTTTCCTTTCTGAAATGAATAGCGAGAACATGAGCAACCTGTACTGGAAGACCTGTTAGGTAATGACATGCATGATGTGTGGATGCAATGTTTTCAGGGATCTCTCGAGTAAGCACAAGAAACTATTAGAATTTGAATTTTGACGGAAGAACTTCGTATTGTTGAATGCCCTTCTACGAGAATCAAGCTCATCATATCGAGTGGTTCATAGCCCCTGACTCAAGTTGTTGTGTTTTGGTATTTTGACGACATTGGCTAGAGGAAAATAAATCCCCTTGCCCCTTGCTAGACGTCTGCTTTATCATAACCTGCACCACAGGCCCTTGAGATCCTTGAAATGGTTAAGGAAATGTTATGGTATGATGTTATGATGCATGATGTCATGTTTAAGCAAATTAATCACACACAAGCAAAACACACAAGACCTCAGGTTTAGGCTTGCATGGAGTTTATAGGTGAATACCCTCTTGAATTTTAGTTGGTTCAACCTGTCTTAGAAATAGTAATCGGGTTCTAAGGAGTCTCAATATCACTGATCTTTCTTTATCGAGCATTATTTCAGCTTAGCAATATTTTCTTGCAGCCGAAACATCTTGAAAGTCCGATCTCAATGAGTGTAACATCGAGTATCAACCAATCCCCAACTTTACACCGAGGCCGGATATCTCACTACTTTCTAATGGCCAAGTTTGTTCAAATAAGGTTCTAAGGTCCGTTAGTGCTTCACGACACCACGCGGCAGCCCCATATTCTCCTCGATTCAACAAAAGGGATACCGGTACCAACCAAAGTGTCACACTAACATAGCTACCGCTTCAACCATATCGATCTACTCCGTACAGTCTCCACGATCTATTGTTGTTTACCTAAAAAGATGCCCCCAGATCCGGGTGTGGGATCTATAGTAACAACCCTCCAAGGATAAAGCATACAAAGCAAGCAACTTAAAACAGTTTTAAAATGAACTAACTCTTAAGGTAACCCCATTTTTTGTTCATTCCCCAGCAGAGTAGTCAGTTCTGTGATACGGTGGCAGAACCGACTATTATACTGGTTTTGCATTTATGTTCTCAAATGTTGTGGTAAGCAAGAGTCGCCACCGACTTTTCTTTTATCCAAATTAAGGAAAGGGTGAAAAGAACAACAAAAGACCTTTTCGAGAGTTTTCTGAGTAAGGGGGTAGATTATGGAAAGGGAAGGTGTTAGCACCCTTTCCATTCGTAGTTCTCTACGGGCTCTTAGATACTTAGCTCATTTTTTAAATATCTTGTGCTTTGTGTTTTGAAAAGTATTTGAAAATGCCTTAGTGCGGAAATTCGCTTTATGATAACTCTTGTATCAGTCCTCAAGAGTGTTGACAAAGAGAATGTAAGTGTTTTTAAAATGTTTTTGTGTAGGTGCAAAAGTTTGTTTTGAGAAAGCTTTTAAGAACTATCTACTTATACTCGAAAAGGTTTTTTCTTTTCCTCCTATCCTTTAAACAATGCTATCCTACTATTAGTGAGTAGGTAGCCCTATCGTTGGATGTTTGAGGGACATTCGAAGGGACGTACAGTCATAAAGGTAACATATAGAGACGCTTTAGCAATTTTGTTTAAGGGACTAAATCATTTACCGAAAGGCAACTGTAGAGTCATCGTGGGACTATGATCTTTTGATTTAAGGGTCTTTTGCTAAAGCATCCATATTCTCGAGGGACATGACTGTTTTATTTCCGAAAGGCAACCAAAGTGGGCGTACCTTAGAGGTGTATATGTGCAAGTGATCCAGTTCAGTTCATTTATCTTTGTTATTAGGTTTGCTAATGTTTTGTTTCAGTCTTTCCATACACACCTAGTTACTAACAGTTAATATTTTATAGAAATTTAAAGTGCGGGAATCGTAATTCCTACACTATTACAATGCTTCAGGGAGGGGGATATTTACATGTCCAGAAATTTGGGGGAAAGAAAATAAAGGAAGCAGTAAAAGCCCTAGTTAATTATCTATTATATATTGTCAGCAGATACATAAATATGAAAAATAGAAAAGAAATATTGAACGCGTGCGAGATGGAGAAGAACGTCTAAAACTCTAAATAAACTAAATAAAAGAAAATCTTTTTAGTTTTTTTGTTTATTTAAAAAAAAAACTTAGATTAAATTAAATGAGGAAAAAAACTAAATATAATTCTAATTAATTAAATAAAAGAAAAAAATGATTATGAACTAAAATTAACTCTAATAAAAGAAAAACTAATTCTACTATTTTTGTATTTCTGTTAAGAAAATATTTGAATTAAAAACCTATGTCTAATTAATTTTAAGTTAATAAAATATAGTCAAAATAATTAATTAAATTAAATTAATGAAAATTAAATTAATTTGAAAAATCCTAAGCCTATTATTTTTTATGATTTTGTTGATTTATATTATTTTATATAAAAAATGATTAAAAGAAAATAAACAAATAAACAAATTAAAAAAAACAATTGGGCCAGATGTTATAAGCAAATGGGGGGTGTATGAACTGAACAAATAGATCCAAGCCCATTTCACCAGTGCTGGATTCAGTGAGGAGAGATTTTGGGGGCACATGATAGTCTGTGCATGAGGGCATTGGATCTGGCCACGCTAACATCTGGCAGTACATACCTGAAGGTGCATGGTGAGTGTATTTGGCTTGTACACATCAGATATGTAAACGAAATGTTAGAAAAAACGAAAATGCATGACTAGGGAGACGAACCCCAGTCCTCTCTCCAACACTTGCGTTTTTTCACCATTCGAGCTAGTTGTTCAATCGAAATAAATGAAACCAACACTGGATCCTGCAAATTTGTTAGTTTCAACATCTATCGTAAAGCTATCCCAATCAAACTCGTCCCCTGAGCTAAAATATGGGGTTGTTTCGATCTGTGACGGTCTGTACCTTGAGTTTCGAAAGTAATTTGTTTCGACGGCCCCTAGCAATGGAATCCTAACATCTGGACGCTGCAACTTACATATATCATATTAAATCATTCACAAACAACAAGAATAACATGAATATGCAATCCAACGAGTTTACATTATATATTGAATGAGATTAAAAAACGTTTACCAACTGGAGGTATTTCGATCTGAGCTTGGGATGACTTGGATTTTGACTGGAAATGGTTGGAGATGGGAGTCTCCTCGTGCCTTCTTGCTTTGGAAATTTTAGTGAACTTAGGATTTTGCTCTGAGGCAGGCTATACGTGTTTGAGTCAGTATGTGTGTAGTTTGTGGACGTATGTATCTCGTGTGTACGTACATTCTAGTCTTTATCTGTTGGCTTATATTTATATAAGTGGGAGGAGACAAGAGAATGGGAAAAGAAACATGTCCTTAAAGACTAACCATTAAACATGGATTTAAAAATAAAATCATACAAATTTAAAGATTGCCATTTAGAGAAATTTCATGCCATTTTGAAATGTTAAGTGAACCTGGACATGTTTCACCTTTGAATGCCTTCAGGCCATGCCCTTCGATTGGAATTGAGTTTCCTCCTTAGGATGGCTCTGGTTTCATCCCTATAGCTCCTTCGATTGAGTCTATCTACATCAATTCGAATTGCTCAAATCTTTAATGACTCTGAATTCTAATTATTCAGAGTTTTCCCTTATCAGAGTTTCTTCAATTAAGTCACCATCTGCATCAATTCGAATTGCTCGGAATTCTCTTCGTCAGAGCATTGTTCTTTTTTATGATTCTAAATTCGAATATGTTTAAAGTTTCCCTTATCAGGGCTTTTTTGAAAGCCCCTTATATCTTTGTTCTTCGATTTGCTATGACTTGCTCCTCATGGCTCCTTCGATTGGACCCATCTATTTGCCTTAGCTGCTTGATTCTGGAAAATTCAAATAGCCCAAACGAGAACTTCATTCTGGCCAGTCGAAGCCTCTTTTGTAACTTCCTTCGAATGCCATTACGCATGATGCTTGGGCCTGGAAACATGTAGGACCAAGACTCATCAAAAGACAAACTTTCTTTTAATAATTATGTGTCTCCTTCGAATGGACCGCCTATATATCCTTCGAATGGACTTTTTATGTGTCTCTCGAATAGTGCACATGTATGCCTTGTGCCTTCTTTGAATGGGCCACCAATGTGTGTCCTTCGAATGGACCTTTAGAATGCTCATTCGAAGGGGTCATATTGTGTGTCATAGTGCAGAAACTTTGTTGAGGGGTCTTGGCCTTGTACATTGAAAGCAAACACAGAGGAAGTCTTTGCCTTGTGCGTCGAAGGCAATCATAGAAGAAGCCTTTGCCCTTGTGAATCCAAGACAAGTCTTAGGAAGCCTCTGCCTTGTGGATTCAAAGGCCAGTTGAAAGGAGCCTTTGACTTAATGAATCAAAGGCAAGCATGAAGAGGCCTTTGCCTAGTGAATCGAAGGTTACATATAGAGGCCTTTTTCCTTGTGAATCAAAATAAACACGCAGGAGGCCACTACTGGTGAATCAAAGGGAACTTGTAGGGGGTTCTTGCCTAAATGAAACTTGGACCAAGTCTTGCTCGAAGGGGACCCAACGCTCAATCGAAGCTGGTGGGCCAATGCTTGATCGAAGGGTTTTAGATTCCCAATCGAAGCTTGTGAGATAAATATTGCTCAAAGGATTTTAAAAGCTCAGTCGAAGCTCCTTGTCCAGATGCCAATCGAAGAACCTTTTGTTCACCTACCAATCGAAGGATATTGTTGACATGCCTTCAAAGTATACTTTATTCAGATGTCAATCGAAAGACACATGACCATCATTCAGAAAAATTCATTTTCTTTAAACAAGTGTTTGTAAACCGCCCATGTAAGAGAAAACCTTAGAAGACATGAGAGGCCAAATTTTGGGGTACAACAGTCGACTTCTCAATCTAGTTACCTCGGGCTTTGATGAGAAGATGATGAGTGTACTCTTTTAATTCTTTGACCCTAAACACCATTGCTTCACTTTCCCAGACTATCAGCTGGTACCCACCATGGAAGAATTCTCTCAAATATTGGGTATACTTATTCTCGATCAGATGTTGTTCACTGGTTTAGAAGAAGCTCCAAAGCTAAAAGTCACTGCAACAGCTTTACATATGAAATGGTCTGACATTGTATCCAACTGGGAAATAAGAGGCGGACTCAAGGGTTTCCTAGTCAAATTCCTATTAGAGAAGGCTCAACTGTTTTGGGATGATTTGAATTTCCAAGCTTTTGAGGAGGTCCTGACCCTTCTAATATATGGTTTAGTGTTGTTCCCTAATTCAGACTTACTCATAGATGTGAATGCTATCAAGGTTTTCCTCTCTCGTAACCCTGTGCCTACTCTACTCGGAGACATCTTGTATACCCTCCACACTCGCACCATGAAGAGAAAGGGGATTCTTATGTGTTGCATGACATTGCTGTCAAGGTGGTTTATTTATCACCTCCCTAAATCAGTGTTGAAGAATGAAGGTTTGGGTTGGTCGCGAAGGATAATGTCACTTTCTCACTCGAATATTCTCTGGTATTCCCGATCTATGGGAGATATTTATGTCATTGACTGCTGTGGGGAATTCCCTAATGTCCCACTACTTGGCATTAGGGGAGGCATAACTTATAATACTTATCTGGCTTTGCGACAATTTGGTTATGCTCGAAGGGATGGTCCCCACGATATTCTTATCCAGGGCATTATGTTTAACTACGAGGATGATGTTCAAGGGTATCGTCAGAGGTTCATACGAGCTTGAGACATGGTAAACAGATTTGATACCAAGACCTTGGGGCCTAAGAATTCCATCCATATGGAACCGTATCTCAAATGGGTACAAGCTTGTACTCAGAACCTTATAATGTCATATATATCCATCTTACCAGTGGTTGTGGAGCCCATCTTCGAAGGAGATGTTCCTTATACAGCTCTCCATCCTAACACGCCCACTAATCTTGAAGAGCTGCAGAGATCCTATATTCAGTTTAAGAAAGAACAATATACCTTTAGAGATCATTTCTATGTCAATGAGAAGAAAGTGTTGGAGCTCACAAAGCAACTTCACTAAGAAAAAAGTCTTAATGTCTATCTCGGCACAAAGAGGAAGCGCCCATGGGAAACCAGATTTCTTCGATTTTATAACTTTTTTTCAATTGTAAGCCTAAAGGAAATTATATTTTGAATTCTACTAATAAAATCTTTGTTTCATTTTGGTTCACAAATTTAAATTTCCCGAAGTCCTTGAAAACATCGCATAAGCATATCATACACTTCATTGCATAAACAGGTATTTCAAGACAGGTTTCTTATTATTTTCGCTGTTTATTTCGGCAAAAGAAATGGCTCTCAAACAAACAGTAAAGGATCTTCAAGATCAAAATGCTCAGTTTCAGAAGATGTTCCTGGCTCTGGCCAAGGGGTGTTGTTCCCCAATTTTTGCCCCTAAGATCCCTTCATCATACAATGTTGATTCATTCACAACAAGATCACACTAGGATTCTTGGTTCCCCTCCCTACATTTAGTTTTGCCCTTTTGTGGGATTACCAAGCACCTTGACTTATGTTCCTTTTGTGATCATGAATATTGTTTTGATTTCTTCACTTAACTAATAAAATGCAATGTTGGTTTGTTTTGCTTGTTATCCATATAGGTAAAGGCAATGAGATTTAACAAGTTACTCCATGGGTTCATGAGTTTATGTCCATTCCCTAGTCAATAAAGTTGGAGAAGTTCAAACCTCACCATTGGATTGGTTTTGGAAGAATTGGCATGACAAGGTTGTCTTGGTTCATCACATTTCAAGGTTATTAGATTTGACTCAAAAGTACAAAGGGTTGATTGAAGAAGTTGTCATGTTGGACAAGGCCTTGTTCCTATTGGTCACAAGAGCATATTTCTCTCAAATTTTAAGATATGGAAGTGGTTTTGGTGGCTAAGAGTTCTCATTACCATCCTCAACAACTTCTATTCACAAAGCAATAATGTTGGTACAAGAAGTTTGTTCAAGCTTGTCAAAGTTCCTCAAAGCATTTTCTTGATCTAGGAGCTAGGGTTTTGAACTTCAAATGGGTATATCTTGCTCATCTTTTGTTATTTTTGAGTGATTCCAAAGACATCCTTGAGGAGGAAGCAAGATTACAAGTCCTCCAAATGAATCCCCAATTCTCCATGTGTGACTTCAAATGATCATAACTTGGTCAATTTCCATCACCTTGAGTCCATTCTTTTTCCATAATGATTTTGAATATATGAACTTTATGAAGAAGTGAAAAACACAAGAAGGGGGGTTGAATTGTAAAACTTGAAACAAATGCAGACAACACGTTATTTTTATCCTGGTTCGTTTGATCTCAAACTACTCCAGTCCACCCGTCAAGGTGATTTCTCCTCTCTCCAACGAGGTCTTAATCCACTATATTCAACTGAATATTATAACTGCTTTAACAACTGCTAAAGCCTTCTTGAGTCAAAACCACAAACCGGTTTCTCAAGGAAATGCTTTCTTACAGATAAATGAAATCTAAGTGTGTTGAATGTTTTCTACAAAACTGTTTATCACAACTGTGATACTACACAAATTAAGCTTATGAGAACTGGAATGCTAAAACAATAGAGTAAGTAATTTGAGAGCTTTAGCAAACTGTGAATGAGTATGAAGATGAATTGCTTTAGGCGTGTAGAGAGTTGTAGAGCATTAGCCAATCTGTTCCTCACTTGCTTGTTTATATAGCATTGGAAATGATACGTTGGAGTCAGTTATTCCGTTTCAATGAAAATTACATTCTTTCCATATTGAGAAGATCTTTGTCTGGAATAATGTCGTTGATAATAAAGTATCTTGAATGCACAGTATCGTTGCCAATTAAGCGTGTTCTGGCTTTGGCTTATTCTGACGCTGCTAGGTGCTGATGAATTGTTGTGGTCTTGATCAGAGTTTAGATTGTTACGCGCAGATCTGTTCATCAAGCTTCAGCGTAAGCACATGCTTTGATCTTCTGATTCTGGCATCTGATATAACATCCTCTGATGCTGATGTTGATATTTCATCTTCTGATGCTGATGATGATATTCTTATGCTGATACTCATCAGAGTTTCTGTAAAACACAATATAATTTTTAGGTAGCATATATGTCTTACATGAATCATACAATTTATATATTCTTGCATTTTGTTATCATCAAAACTTTAACTTAGGGTAGTAGATTCAAACTTTGTTCTAACAATCTCCCCCTTTTTGATGATGACAAAAACTAGATTTTTTCAATTGGAAATTGACGAGAAAAGTATCAGAGATAACCAAATAATAAATTGTATCAGAATTAAATAGGAAGTTATAAGGGATAAAAGAGGTATCAGAGTTTAGATCGGAAAGACTCCCCCTGAATTTATTACTTCCCTTTAATTCCATGAGTTCTTTAGGATCAGATCTTTATTGACTTTCTTTGAACATCAGAACATCAGAGCTCCAGTGTATTAGAGCTCATCAGATTCTTGTACCTGTAAGCTATGCAGAACAAAAACATTAAAGTATATCAGAGTGTTAGAATGTTTGAGACTTTTGTCTCAGTAAACCGTTATTGAAAAATATCAGTCTTTTCTCCCCCTTTTTGTCAGCAATCAAAAAGTGCACATAATTGAGGAAGTAATAAATAATTGAAGTAAGAGAATCAGTGCAGAAAAACGATTGTATTCAAGTTCAGAGCTAGAAAAATAGTACATATGATATGCAAAGAAAACAATGAAAATATCAAGAGAAAAAAAAGCTAAGGGGCGGGTGGAAGGCGTGTGAACAGAGCCTCAAGCATGTTCTTAATCTGATCAGTGGTTTCCTTCTGCTGATGCACCATGCTGGCTACTGAGTCAATCTTGCTGTCCTGAACATCCATCCTTGCTTTCATCCTTTGATCACTTTCATCCATTCTCTCCTGTAGACGAAGATCATTTTGCTTCAGCTCTTCAAGAGTCTGCCTGTCCAAGGCAGCTTGAGAGATGTCAGAGTCAGGGTGCTTCTGAGAGCTTTCTGCAATGTCTTCTTCTTGACACACATCTTCTGCTGGTTGAACTGTTGATGCTGGACGCTTTTCAGACCATGGCTCACTATCCAGAAAGAGCACTTCCTCCTTCAGCAGCTGACTCATGACTAGACCTTCAACTTCTTTCAGCAGCTTGCTGAAGTTCTATTGAGCCTGTTCATAGTTTATGTCTTGCAGCTTAAAGGATTCAGCGCGTACCCACTTTCTGAATTGTGTCTAGAGTTGGTCTGACGCAGCAGGATCAATCATTCCCGGACAAGCCTGCTTTAGAGAAGCAATCCACTTCTGCATGCCTGTTTCAAAATTCAAGATGCTAGAACCAACATCTAGTTGTTTGGGTTTGGGAATGGCGATTTTATTTTTTAGGTCAGCAAGGCGGTCAAGGACTGTTAGATCAATGAAGGTCTTGCTGTGGTCATCTGGATTTTGTTTGGGTGAGGGAGTAGGAGAGTCAGAAATGATTATTGGACTGTGTGGAGTATTAGGAGGGGTAGTTTCTGGTGAGGATGGCAGTTGGCGTATGTTTACAGTTGTACCACAAGGCAGTTGAATTGCCAAGGGTTGTGGTTCAGAGGATTGAGGTGATTGAGGTTCAAGGGTTTGAGGTTCAGGTGATGGAGTTTCAGAGTGTTGAGACTCAGGTTGTGGAGATGATGGTTGAGGTGAAGGTGGATTAAGTTCTGGTTGTGGAGAGGGAGGTGGAGAAGTTTCTGGTTCTGGTGATTGTGGATTTTCTGGTATTGGTGAGAGTGTATATTCTGGTTGAGGTGAATGGGCAGTTTCTGGTTGAGTGTTTGGATTTTCTGAGAGGGGAGCGGAAGAACGTTGATCAATTTCAAAAAGAATTTTATCAAGTTCTGATTCTGTTGATATTGTGGGTTTTGGATTTTGAGGTTTGGTGCGGGATCTCCTGAGAGTTAGCGACTCAGAAGGGTCAAACTCTGGTTCGGTATCATCAATGGTTGGTATGGGAATTGGGAGTTCATATGAAGCTGGGGTTGGAATCAATGTTGGAACAGCAGATGAATTTAAAACATTAACAGCAGATAGATTACCTCTCTTCTTTGGGGTCTGCTGGGATGGTCCTTCTGGAGCAGCCTTTCTCTTCTTAGTCTTCTTCAAAGTAACCTGTGGTGCTTGCTGGTGCAGATCTTTGATGTTCAGATCAGGATCTGTGCCATCAGCTTTACACGCGTCCAAGTATCTGAGAACAGTGACTGGTTTAGAGTCAATCTCAGAGAATATGGGAAAGTCGCTCAGAGGGACTCTTCTGCTGGTGATGTCAGCAAGAGGAGTGACGCTGGGCTCCTTTCTGATATTCTCTATCAGTTTCATCTTCTTCAGATTCTTGGCGTTCAGCTGCTTGCCAACAGCTGGTTCCAGAGAGCTTATTTCTTGTGCCTCTGTCAGGTGTTCTATCAGCCTATTCTCAGTTAGAATATCTGATATTAATCTTCCGAAGGGTATCCAATCCCTTTTAGTCTTTTCTTCTTCTCTCGTCTCCTTGATGCTGGTCTTCAGATGATTGAACAGAAGATGAGCAAGGTTGATCTTGGTCTTCTTTGCAATAAAATAGAGCAGAAATTGCTGATCTATGTTGATGTAGTCAGGAGAGCTTGTGGGCTTCCTGTGGTTGAAGCAGCCCAAGATGATCTTTGCCCAGATTCTGTGCTGATCCATCAAATCTCTGATCTTGCTGGATGGAACCCCATGCGTGAAAATCTGTCTAGCAACAATGGCAGTGTTTCCAGCTCTTTCTGCCATGTCAATACAGCGGATGCCACCACCGTTGTATCCAATCAGTCTAGCAATGTGATCTTCAGTAATCACAATCTTCTTGCCCATGACATATGAAGTAACCTGATGTGTTGATGAAGACGCATGTATCCATAATTCTTTGACCAATACAGGGAACGTTGGACCCACCAACCTATCAAAGTACCTTTCCCATCCTTGTGCCCTAATTTCTTCAGTCAAATCGAAGCCATTTTCTTTCAAACTGGTGAAATCAACGATCAGTTCAGACAGAACTTCCAAGTTCTTCACTGGTGTGAGTAGAGTTCTGAAGGGAATTTGGTACTGATCAGAAGAAGCATCTTGCTGGAACCTACAGAAACAGTGCTAGAGGACGCCATGTTCACACTAGGGTTTTTTGAGAAAAAAAACTTGAAAAAGGGTTTCTTTGGAAAAAGATGAACACACAAGTAAGAATGCAGAAAATATTTAGATGATTGCAAGAGACAGTAAAAAATGAATGAATGGAGTGATGGTGTTTAAATAAGTTTCAAAAAGTGTTTTGAAAACATAAACGTTTTTAAGAGAGAGAATTAACTCATGATTATGCGCATTTAATGTTGGCTGATTTTGGGGGATTTGAGAAAGATATTTGGAACGGTTACCAGTGACATGTGTCTCAATGCATCCAATCAGCGTTTTGCCTTCTCAGAAGCGTGCACGCGTGTTCTGCTTCAGAGATTAGCTGATGACTGGATGACACTTGTTTGATTTGGTGAACAACACATCTATCCTTGAAATGAGACGCTAAGATCTTTATGGATAGACTCTGATATAATCTGCATGTCTAACTTTCTGAAAGAAGATTGATCAGAAGTTCACAGTAAAATAAATAAATTCTGAAGGTTAACGTATAAACTTAAAACATTTTCACTCTAGGCAGAGCTTCATGCTGAGATGTTTCAGAATGAAGTTGAACCTATCTTCAGAAAGTGGTTTAGTGAAGATATCAGCCCATTGATGGTCTGTATCAATAAATTTTAAGTTCAAAATTCCTTTCTGAATATAGTCCCCAATGAAATGGTGTTTTATTTCTATATGCTTAGCCCTAGAATGAAAAATAGGATTTTTACTTAAGCAAATGGCAGAAGTGTTATCACAAAGTATAGGGATGTTACTCTCAAAAATCTGGAAGTCTTCAAGCTGACTTTTCATCCAGAGCATTTGTGTGCTGCATCCTGCTGCTGCTATGTACTCAGCTTCTGCTATTGATAGCGCAATTGTGGATTGCCTTCTGCTGGACCAAAAGATCAGATTTTCTCCCAGAAACTGGCAGCTTCCAGAAGTACTTTTACGCTCTACTCTGTCTCCAGCAAAGTCAGCATCGCAGTAACCTACTAAGCTGTAATCACTAGATTTTCTATAAAATAAACCCAGATTAGTGGTACCTTTCAGATACTTGAAAATTCGCTTAACAGCTGTTAAGTGAGATTCTCTAGGATCTGATTGGAATCTTGCATAAATACATACGCTGAATAAAATATCAGGCCTTGAAGCCGTCAGATAAAGAAGAGAACCAATCATACCTCTGTAGACCTTCTGTTCTACCTTTTTGCTTACCTCTTCTCTTTCCAGTATGCACGTGGGATGCATTGGAATCTTTGATGACTTACATTCTGAGAGATCAAATTTCTTCAGAAGTTCTCTGACATATTTGCTCTGATGAATGTAAGTTCCCTCTGGATTTTGATTGATCTGAATTCCCAAAAAGAATTTCAGTTCTCCCATGGGGCTCATCTCAAATTCTGCCTGCATACACTTAGCAAATTTTCTTCCAAGAGAAGGATTAGTAGATCCAAAAATAATATCGTCAACATAAATTTGACAAACTAAGATGTCATTCTTAACTGACTTACAGAATAAGGTAGTGTCCACCTTCCCTCTGGTGAATTCTTTTTCTAACAGAAAGTTACTTAGTCTTTCATACCAAGCTCTGGGAGCTTGTTTCAGACCATATAGTGACTTCTTTAGTTTGAAAACATATTCTGGATTTTTTGTACTTTCAAAACCAGGGGGTTGGTGCACATAAACCTCTTCTTCTATATATCCATTTAAGAATGCACTCTTGACATCCATCTGATACAGAGTGATGCCTTTATTAACAGCAAACGAAATTAAAAGTCTGATAGATTCTAACCTGGCGTCTGGAGCAAAGGTTTCTGTATAGTCTATTCCTTCTTGCTGACTATAACCTTGTGCTACTAGTCGTGCCTTGTTTTTGATGACTTCACCTTGTTCGTTCAGTTTGTTTCTGAACACCCATTTTGTTCCAATGACATTGAATCCTTTTGGTCTGGGAACAAGATCCCATACGTCATTTCTGGTGAATTGATTCAGCTCTTCTTGCGTTGCTAGAATCCAGTCGTTGTCCAGAAGTGCTTCATCAATTGAGGAAGGTTCAATCAGAGAAACAAGTCCCATGAGGGATTCTTTAGAGTTTCTGAAGCTGGCTCTTGTTCTGATTGGATCTTCCTTTCTTCCTAAGATAGTTTCTTATGGGTGATCCAAGCTGCTTCTGGGTAGTCTTTTCTGAGGTTGGTCAACAAATGTTGCTGGATTGCTAGCAGTGCCTCTTTCTGATGTTGAAGGAGTGTCTTTATTTAGAGCTTCTGATGACTTGTCTTCAGAACCTGTAAATTTAACTTCCATACCTGCAAAAACTTCATTCTGCTTTGACTTTTCAGAGTCAAGCTTATCATCAAAACGAACACTGATTGATTCTTCCACAATCTGTGTTTCTGTATTGTATAATTTGTACCCTCTTGAGCGTTCAGAGTATCCTAACATAATACACTTCTGTGCTTTAGAGTCAAACTTGTTCAAATAATTTTTTGTATTTAACATAAAGCAAGTACATCCAAATGGATGAAAATATGAAATGCTGGGCTTTCTGTTCTTCCACAATTCATATGGAGTCTTTTCTAGAATAGGTCTTATGGAGATTCTATTCTGAATGTAGCACGTTGTGTTTATTGCCTCTGCCCAGAAGATCTTAGCAACGTTTGTCTCATTGATCATGGTTCTGGCCATTTCTTGCAATGTTCTGTTCTTTCGTTCTACAACTCCATTTTGTTGGGGAGTTCTAGGACAAGAGAAATCATGCAGAATGCCTTTGTCATTAAAGAATGACTCAAAATCTTTGTTTTCAAACTCTCCACCATGATCACTTCTGACTTTAACGATTCTAAGATTCTTTTCATTCTGAACTTGGTTACAGAAGGTGACAAACACAGAGTGTGACTCGTCCTTGTGTCTTAAGAACTTTACCCATGTCCATCTGCTATAGTCATCTATGATTACTAACCCATACTTCTTGCCACTGACTGAAGCAGTTTTAACTGGTCCAAATAAGTCAATGTGCAGAAGTTCTAATGGCTTAGAGGTAGAAACAACATTTTTAGATTTGAAAGAAGGTTTTGCAAACTTGCCTTTCTGACATGCTTCACATAGAGCATCTGAATTGAACTTCATATTAGGAAGTCCTCTGACCAGATTGAGTTTGTTAATCTGAGATATTCTTCTCATACTAACATGCCCCAATCTTCTGTGCTAGATCCATTGCTCGTTGTTAACAGATAGAAGACACTTTACGTTCTGACTTTTCAGTTCAGAAAGTTTGATTTTATAAATGTTGTTTTTCCTCTTTCCATTAAATAGGATAGTCCCATCTTTCTAACTAACAGCTTTACATGATTTTTGATTAAAGATTATATCATAACCGTTATCACTTAATTGACTTATGTATAACAGATTATGCATTAATCCATCTACTAACAGAACATTGTTTATAGAGGGAAGATTTCCATTACCTACAGTTCCAGAGCCAATGATCTTTCCCCTCTGATTGCCTCCAAAGCCTACGTGGCCTCCAGGCTTAAGTTCCAAGCTTTGGAACATATGCCTTCTTCCCGTCATGTGTCGCGAGCAGCCAGAGTCCAGGTACCATGACTGGTGTTTCTGATTTGCTGCTAAAGATATCTGTAACATGTATTATTTTATCCTTAGGTACCCATATTTTCTTGGGTCCTGATTTGTTAGCTTTACCAAAACTCTGGTTGAATTTTGGTTTCACATAATAATTGCTACTAGTATATTTAATGTCATGTGTGTGACCATACACAAAGTGTGAATTCAGAGGAGTGTGTTTAATAGTTAAATCCATGGCATTCTTTGGTGTAGGAACCTTACCTTGGTATCCTATTCCCTTTCTGCCGTTTCTGCTAACTCCATAGATCATTGAAGCCATTTTGCTTCTATTTATGCTTTTAGCAAGGAACTTCTGAAAGCTATGATCATACTCCTTGATGATCTCATCAGCGCTGCTGGGAGTTTCAGAAATTGTTTCCTTCTGAGATTTTTGTAAAACATTTTCTAATTTTGAAATTTTATTTTTCAACTCAGAATTTTCTAATTTGAGACTTTCAGTTTTGTCAGAGTCAGAATCAAGATTCCTTTTCAGGTTTCTGAATTTAACTCTGATCTGCTGGTACCTTTCCAGAATTTCGTTAAGGCTTTCAGCAAGTTCAGCCTTAGTAAAATTAATTGCAAAGTCAGGAAATGCCTCTTCGGTGTCTGATTCTGAGTCTGATTCAGAAGCTTCACTGTCTTCTGATATATTGGCCATGAGAGCTATGTTTGCTCTCTCATCATCTGATTTTGAGTCAGCTTCAGACGAGTCAGAGTCATCCCATGTAGCCATGAGACTTTTCTTCTTTTCTCTTCCAAACTTCTTTTTGGGCTTTTCCCTCTGAAGCTTTGGGCAGTCACTCTTATAGTGTCCTTGCTCGTTGCATTCATAGCAAGTGATGTCCTTGGTGTTTGGCTTTCTGCTTCCTGAAGAGCCTTCAGATCTTCTGTATCCAGAGGAAGAGTCTGAACTTCTGTATCTGGAAGAGGACTCATTCTGATCAGATCTTCTGGGATTCCTGAACTTCCTTTGCCTCTGCTTCCATAGTTGGTTCACTCTTCTGGAGAGGAGGGAAAGTTCGTCTTCTTCTAATGAGGACCCATCAGATGTTTCTTCAAATGCCTGCAAAACTTTAGAGTCAGATTTTCTGTTAGATTTTAATGCTAAAGGCTTACCTGGCTTCTGAGGTTCATGAGCTTCTAGCTCTATCTCGTGACTTCTGAGGGAGCTGATAAGTTCCTCCAGAGAAATTTTGTTGAGATCTTTAGCTAGCTTCAGCGCTGTAACCATTGGCCTCCACTGTTTTGGCAAGCTTCTGATGATCTTCTTGACATGATCAGCAGTAGAGTATCCTTTGTCCAGAACCTTGAGACCAGCCACCAGAATTTGGAATCTTGAGAACATTGCTTCAATGGATTCACTTTCTTCCATTTTGAATGCCTCATACTTCTGAATGAGCGCAAGAGCTTTAGTTTCTTTGACCTGAATGTTGCCTTCATGCGTCATTCTGAGTGAGTCAAACATGTTCTTTGTTGTGTCTCTGTTAGATATCTTTTCATATTCAGCGTAAGAGATGGCGCTGAGAAGAATGGTTCTGGCCTTGTGGTGATTTTTGAAGTCACGCTTTTGTTGATCAGACATTGCTTTCCTATCAATCTTCTGACCGCTTGCATTCACTGGGTGCGTGTATCCATCTGTCACCATGTCCCACAGATCAGCATCATGTGCCAGAAAGAAGCTTTCGATTCTGTCTTTCTAGTAATCAAAATTCTCTCCATCAAAGACTGGAGGTTTGCCGCTGAATCTGTCTCTATCTTCATTGTTGTCATTGCTGCTGTGTTGATATGTTCCTGCCATTGTGTTTTTCTGACGTTGGATCTTGTACTGACACGGTTAAGTGTTTTAGCTCAGAACCAGGCGCTCTGATGCCAATTGAAGAAGTGAAAAACACAAGAAGGGGGGTTGAATTGTAAAACTTGAAATCAAATGCAGACAACACGTTATTTTTATCCTGGTTCGTTTGATCTCAAACTACTCCAGTCCACCCGTCAAGGTGATTTCGCCTCTCTCCAACGAGGTCTTAATCCACTATATTCAACTGAATATTATAACTGCTTTAACAAATGCTAAAGCCTTCTTGAGTCAAAACCACAAACCGGTTTCTCAAGGAAATGCTTTCTTACAGATAAATGAAATCTAAGTGTGTTGAATGTTTTCTACAAAACTGTTTATCACAACTGTGATACTACACAAATTAAGCTTATGAGAACTGGAATTCTAAAACAATAGAGTAAGTAATTTGAGAGCTTTAGAAAACTGTGAATGAGTATGAAGATGAATCGCTTTAGGCGTGTAGAGAGTTGTAGAGCATTAGCCAATCCGTTCCTCACTTGCTTGTTTATATAGCATTGGAAATGATACGTTGGAGTCAGTTATTCCGTTTCAATGCCAATTACATTCTTTCCATATTGAGAAGATCTTTGTCTGGAATAATGCCGTGGATAATAAAGTATCTTGAATGCACAGTACCGTTGCCAATTAAGCGTGTTCTGGCTTTGGCTTATTCTGACGCTGCTAGGTGCTAATGAATTGTTGTGGTCTTGATCAGAGTTTAGATTGTTACACGCAGATCTGTTCATCAAGCTTCAGCGTAACTACATGCTTTGATCTTCAGATTCTGGTATCTGATATAACATCCTCTGATGCTGATGTTGATATTTTATCTTCTGATGTTGATGATGATATTCTTATGCTGATACTCATCAGAGTTTTTGTAAAACAAAATATAATTTTTAGGTAGCATATATGTCTTACATGAATCATACAATTTATATATTCTTGCATTTTGTTATCATCAAAACTTTAACTTAGGGTAGTAGATTCAAACTTTGTTCTAACACTTTATGCCTTCTTTTATGTGCAAAATGGGAAAATGGATGGAAGTTTCCTTAAAGATGCAAAATATTATAGGTCATTTCATGATTTTTTCCAACTTCAACAATTCATAACTCTCTCAAATTTTGGAGATTTTGAATGATTCAAGTTTCAAAATGTCATTCAAGATATCTACTTCATGCCATCTTTTTTGGTCAAGAGTAAATTCCTAGTGGAATGCCATGTTTGGATGCAAGACATTATAGGTCATTTTTGAAGAAGAATTTGAAATATTTCTAAGTATGGAAAGTCAACCCTTTTTCTCCAACTTTGACTCAATGCAACTTTTAGCTCAAGTATCCATTTAACTCCATTATTTTTTCATTGCAAAGCTTATAACCTCATCTTTCTAAAGCATCAAGAATCATGCCTTAAGACCCCTTGAGCTGAGAATGCCATTGTTTCAAAAGTGGTAAATTGGAATTGAAGTTTCCTTGCAAGTCAGTATTTGAATTTCATGTTACAACCTCTAAACCTCAAATTAACATGTGTTTTGGGTCTAAACATGATTAGCCAACTTTCCCAAGTGGATTAGTGCATCAAAACGCAAGAATTGGATGAGTTATGGTGAAGTTTGGATCACACTTCACACGTGCATCAGTTTTGCACGAATTCCCTCCAAAATGCATCATTCACTCTTCCTTTTAATCCCATTTTCTTCTCCTATAAATACATGTACTATCCCATTCATTTTCCCAAGCTTGGATAGCCAGAATCACCCTGCCAAACTTGTTTCATAACTCAGAATTCAGTGACTTCAAAATCCATTCTCGAGCCTTTTTCAATCCAATTTTTTCATCAATTCACCTTCCTTGATCTTCCCTGAAGCTAACCACCTAATTACATTCAAGAATCATGCCCTATACTGCTCCATAGAAGTCCAGTTTCAGAGCTCTGCAACTCAACTTCAATAGGTAGATTCCTTCATCAATTCTTTAAAACTCTGATATCATTGTGTTGCTCTCATTTCCTTGGTTCTAGTTGCAACACTTACCTTTTATTGGAAACACATTTTGACCATGAAATTTCAAATCCCTTTTCAAAACTTTCCTTCTAAATTGCTTGAGCTACAGTTTATATAAATTTGGCGCGAGGGGTGGTTGTCTTCGTCTTAAAGAGACAAAGTGAATGGCATAGGTTTGAGCTTATGATTTTACAGTTTGAGAGACCTGCAATTCGTGATAGCTGGAGGTTGAAGATGACCAACGTGTTATCTTCCAACCAATGAAGGCGCGCCATCTGTTTTTTTCAAATTCTGATTTAATTAAAGATTCTGCACAGTATTCACTAATGACCATGATATGCACAGCGCGCCAGATCCCTTGGATTTGATTACTAACGTGTTTTGACTCTCATCCAATGGTCCACATATTTTACTTTTATTTTCTTTTTCTGATTTTTATATTTTAATTGTTTTAAATTTCAAAAAATCATAGAAAATTCATTTTTAGTCCAAAAAATCTGAAAAAATTATGAAAAAATCTGAAAAATTATGAAAAATATTTCTGAACCTTTACCTACAGACACAAGTCTGTTGCTGAAACCTGTGACATTCAAGAATCAAGTATATGCAATATAAATTCAATTGGGGACCATGGATCAACTGGGCTTGAAATTATGATCGTCATGACACCCATTATCAGGCCTAATTCTGCTTGAAACCCAAAACCCCAAATTGGAACATGAAAACCTACCAATGGCAGAAGCTTGTTCCTGCACTATGAATTAAATCAAACTATCAAGAAACATTGCAAACATGATAATGAACACAAATATGTAATTCAAACATGCTGAATACGCAAGAATTTCAGTGATTGAATTTGAATAATTGTGCAAACAGTGTGAATGATAGGAGGAAATTCTGGATGTTTTGATGTCTGCAAACGATTGGGAATGCTTCCTGAAACGCCAAGGAATTGATTTTTGGCCTTGAATTGCTCTCAAAGGTCCTATATTTTGAAATCAGAACTTCACTTTTGTCAAGATTTTTGAGTTTTGTTCTTACAGTCTCACGCCTCCAGCCTCTTTCTTTTGATCTGCCAAGTTTTCTTATATAACCTAGAGTGAATTAGGTTAATAAATTTGGATTGAATCTTGAAGCTTTGATGTGATTTGATTTGACTTTTAATTTGTATGATATCCTTCCAAAATTGGCCTAACCATGCCAATTTCTACCAATCAGCCTTGATATGATCTAATTCTGATGTGCCAGCATAATGAGTTTATGATTCTGTTCAAAAATCCAATCAAAACAAATCTTTGCTATTATTTACCAATTATTTGATTTAATTCAACTTTTAATAAATAAAAAATCAAAATAAAATAAATAATGAAGCAAATAACATGTGAGTGAGCATTTGGGTCGTGGACCACATTATAAGTGAAGTGTAGGCATAAAAAGTTAGGTCCATTTAGCAAAAAATGTAAATTTGAGCACTTTTGACATTTGGCAATTTTGCAAAAAAGGTCAACTTGGCCAATGCATAACTCTCTCAATTTTGACCCTAGAGGGGTGTTCTTGGACTTTTTGGAAAGCTTTGGATGCCCTCTAAGCAACCCTTTTGGTCTTATCTCAATTGAGTCTTCCATGCTCATGTATGAAGCTTTGACCCAAAAGGTGTTTTTGTTGACTTTTCAAAATGACCTATAATGTCAAAATTCATGTCTTCTTGTGAGTGCATATTTTGAACTTGGGAGCTGAAGATGAATTGTAGATAATTTCATCCTCTTCAAAATGAGCTTTTAATGGGTCATTTTTTATAAAGTATGAGAAATTTAGGCTTGGTCAAAGTTGAGTTGACTTTTCTTGTAAAACTCCTATTTAGCAACTTTTGGGTTTTTATGAATTATGAGAAATCCTTGATGAATCATGATCAAACCTTGATCAAATGATGAATGATACTTCAAAATGAGGATGTTTTCCAAAAATCTTGAGGTTTGACTGTATATGGGCCACAGTTGACTTTTGACCTGGCACAGTCGATTTTCAGGCGTTTGAGCAATTGACTGAGCAAACTTCTTCTACAAGGCTTGAAACTTGACATGGATGATCTTGAGGACCTGTTAGGAAAATGGTGAGAATTTGAGTCCTTTTTGGTTCACACATCTTGATGAATATGGAAACCCTAATTTGAGGTAGACTGCCTTAAGAGAGAGTTTGTTTGGTCAACTCTTGAATTTCCTTGAGCAATTTGGGGACCTCACTTGACATGTGTTGAGAAATATGGGAGGGTAAATTTTTGGGTACAACAACTGCCCCTGTTCAATCTTCTTAAACCTGAGGATGTAGATTGGCTCGTCTGCCTTTCGTGATCTGAAGGTGGAAGATGATTGAACACTAGAGTGCCCAGAAATTTGCACTCGCATGAAGTGATACTTGACTTGCAATATCGGGAATGGGCTTATAGATGCCATTCGAAGAGGTGTTGATCGCATAAGATATTCCTTTGCAATATCATGTATACCTATTGTCGAGGTAGACTTTGCTGAGGAATGTTGGTCTATGCCTTGAGAGAAATAGAGTTTTAGGAGCTTCAGTTGTCCGTTACTCTACTGGGGAATAATTCCTGCTTGAGGAAGCAGAAGTGAACTGCATATTTGGTCAGGGTACAAGTTGCACCGCGACTTACTGTGGAAATGCGAAACCAATCGTGTTTGATTGGGTCCCGGTCTTACAGTGTTGTGGACCGCTGTTTGGGGATAAGAGAGGAGGAACCTGGATATTGAGGTTATGAGAAGGAACCTGGATAGTAGGTTTGCTTCGATATGAAAGCCTGGATAGTAGGGCTGTGAGGAGGAACCTGGATAGTAGGGTTACATCGATATGAAAGCCTGGATAGTAGGGTTGTGAGAAGGAACCTGGATAGTAGGGTTACTTCGATATGAAAGCCTAGATAGTAGGGCTGTGAGAAGGAACCTGGATAGTAAGGTTACTTCGATATGAAAGCCTAGATAGTAGGGCTGTGAGAAGGAACCTGGATAGTAGGGTTACTTTGATATGAAAGCCTGGATAGTAGGGTTGTGAGAAGGAACCTGGATAGTAGGGTTACTTTGATATGAAAGCCTGGATAGTAGGGTTGTGAGAAGGAACCTGGATAGTAGGGTTACTTTGATATGAAAGCCTGGATAGTATGGCTGTGAGAAGGAACCTGGATAGTAGGGTTACTTCGATATGAAAGCCTAGATAGTAGGGTTGTGAGAAGGAACCTAGATAGTAGGGTTACTTCGATATGAAAGCCTGGATAGTAGGGTTGTGAGAAGGAACCTGGATAGTAGGGTTACTTCGATATGAAAGCCTGGATAGTAGGGTTGTGAGAAGGAACCTGGATAGTAGGGTTACTTCGATATGAAAGCCAGGATAGTAGGGCTGTGAGAAGGAACCTGGATAGTAGGGTTACTTCGACATAAATGCCTAGATAGTAGGGCTGTGAGAAGGAACCTGGATAGTAGGGTTACTTCGACATGAAAGCCTGGATAGTAGGGTTGTGAGAAGGAACCTGGATAGTAGGGTTACTTCGAAATGAAAGTCGAGATAGTAGGGCTGTGAGAAGGAACCTGGATAGTAGGGTTACTTCGATATGAAAGCCTGGATATTAGGGATGTGAGAAGGAACCTGGATAGTAGGGTTACTTCGATATGAAAGCCTGGATAGTAGGGCTTTGAGAAGGAACCTGGATAGTAGGGTTACTTCGACATGAAAGCCTGGATAGTAGGGCTGTGAGAAGGAACCTGGATAGTAGGGTTACTTCGACATGAAAGCCTGGATAGTAGGGATGTGAGAAGGAACCTGGATAGTAGGGTTACTTCGACATGAAAGCCGGGATAGTAGGGCTGTGAGAAGGAACCTGGATAGTAGGGTTACTTCGAAATGAGTTTGGGTAAAACTGTAGAGGGAACCTGGGTGAGGTTGCCTTGTGATGATTCAGTGTGGGACTTCAGGAGGAACCTGGGTAAGGTTGCTTTATGATGAGTCTGGGTAAAACTGCATCTGAACCGAGAAGGAACCTGGGTAAGGTTGCTTTATGATGAGTCTGGGTAAAACTGCATCTGAACCGAGAAGGAACCTGGGTAAGGTTGCTTTGAGATAATTTTGTGTAAAAATTCATGAGGAACCTGGGTAAGGTTACTTTGTGATAAGTTCGTGTGAAACTTTATTTGGAAATGTATGAGAAGGGACCCGTGTAATATTTTTCAAGATAAAACCGTGTGAAGATGTATATAAGAGAAATCCATGTAAGATTGCTTCGTGACAAACCCGTGTAAAGCTGCATTTGGTCGCGCAGATGATTACTCTGTTTAGTTTCAGGGGCTAATCTTGGACCTGCTGGAAATTGTTGATGATAACCATCTTTCCTGAAAAGGTACATGATTAATTATATGTGATGCATGAAATGCATTGTGTGATGATGTTCTCAAAATAAATGAGATTATATTGTATGCGATATGTGTGCGCACGTCATGATGTATGAACATGAAATGCTATTGTGACAAGTCCGAGTTTGGGAAAATAAATCCCTGACTGCTGCTAGAGAGTATTGGAAATAGCATTCCTGACTGTTGTAGAAACTCATGGTTCTTCTACTTCCGCTGAGGATAGTGAACGGGGATGACTATGCTGGAGATTCGCTCCTTGTTTACAGATATTCTGTCAGGGGAGATACTCTGCTTGAGAATAACTTTGCGGGGGGAATAATTCTGTTGGAGAGAGAAGCTTCCGTAGCTGAAGGGATAAACTCTGTCGGGGATTGAGCTTCTGTATTCATAGAAATAAAATCTGCTCGGGAGAAAACTATATGAACCGCTTGCGATTACAAAATTGGGTTGGGGAATATAGACGTCGGCTCTACGAAAGAGCTTGGTTGGGGAAAGTAGCTCCTGTTTGGGGAAGCTGATGTCAAAGCTTTAGTTGCCTCTACTCTATGGGGAGTGTAGATGTTACTGGGACGCATGCTGAGGATACGACAATGACTTTGTATCAAGACTTTTCTGCCCCTGTACCTGTTGGAGAAAGTGCCCGCGGAGGCCTTGTAGATTGAGTGTCATCCCAACTTATGAGGTGCTTGGTAACTTCCGATCAGAATGATAAGTCTTCTACTGATAGGCAAGTGACAAGATAATGGGACATAGTCGTACGCTTTAATCTCTAAATGTTTCCTAGACTGTCTTTTCAGATTTTCAATCCACCGGGATACCCTTTCTTTCCCAAGCCGCCTTTTCAGGTTTTCGACTTGCCGGGTGCACAATTTTTTTTTGTTTTTATCCCTAATTTTTGCCCGAACCCTTTTGGTTCACCGGAATGCCCTTATTTTTGCCTAGGCCAGTCAACCTAGCGGGTCTTTTTTCATGCGCAGTATTTTCTGACTATGTCCACGCTCTCAGGGTGTAGGGAGTTGTCACTGTCCATAGTAGTAAGTGTTTCCACACTGCCAAAAGATGTTTGTTTTATCATACATGATTCGTTATCGGAATTCATGTCGAATGCCCCAAGTGATTCAGATGGAGATCTGCCCCTGGCTATTTGGCATCTTTGAGAGATTCCTTGAATCTTGACTTGACTTCCCCAGATGATGGACAATGATCGTGTCGTGCCCCCTTGGTTGGAAGTGTTTTTCCACTTGAGGTGATCCTTTTTATTGAGAAGGTTTTTGTTCAGTAGATATTCGTCATGCGAATTTCTCTACTGTTGAACAAGTAGTCATATGCAAACAGTGTTATTTTAAGAATGCACAACTTATGTCTGTCTTGAAGTTTGGAAATTCATTTTTTAGTAAAACAAGTTTTTTCTTTGTAATAGTGTGATGTCAACTCAGGATTTATAGCAAACCTTATAGGAGTCAGGATACCTTCTGTAACAATATGCTTTCGAACTAACCCATGCTTCAGCTAAGACTTTTAAGGGTTATAACGTGGTCTGGTTCACGGTTCAAGAAACAAAGGATAAAGGCTCAAATTTTATTTGTACCCAACCCGCTCTTCGTGATGTTCTTTGATCCTAAACTCATCTAATTGTGCATTTAGATCTCGTTTGAGTCTTTGCTCTGATATTCCAGTGATGGTTCAGATACTAACAATTTATTTTGAATAGGTAGTCATTTCTTTTTTGTGGAGGGTTTGTAGGACCTCTTTCTTTTTTATTTTATTATCCCTGTCTTTTGCCTGAACTATTTCTTTTTGTGATTACAGTTAGCGGGATGCCCAGCGGGATGCCCCAATGTTTTTTCTTAAGTCTCCTTCATAGGTTTTGACTTAATGGGCTTTTATTTTGAGAGATAATGACTGTCTGTCTTGACGATTATAGGGAACCATCACCGTCTTTTGATTTGGAGGGACGTCTTCGATGCCATTCATTATGTACGAAGCGGCAGATTGTGACTGAATGCACATCTGAATTAACAGAGAAACTACCCTGCCCAGAGAAACTACCCTGCCCCCGGTTATGATTAAGGGTTTTAATTTGTGTGAAAAGAAAACTCCTACTTCTTTGGCTCAAAGGGGTTGACTAGGGATTATCTTCCTTATAACTCCACTATTTAGGATTTGAAACAACGCCTGTACATCATCAGTGGGGTCTGTTCAAAAGTATACTGTAGAGATTATGGTATCATTTTCGTCATCCTCCCTCTAAAGGCTCATAACTTTTGTTCAAGAGTTGAATATCACAAAAAGGAAAGCAATTTAAATATAGCTAATACGAATGAATTGATTCAAAACAGACATATGCGACATGAATAGATGTTCGAACAATCAAAAGAAAATTACAAATTGAAAATTCTAATGAACAAAAGCCTCTTCGTCTGGTCTTGTCACTCCAGAGGACGTGCCTTGGAGGGATGGTAGAAAAACTCAGCCTGACCATCTTGTATAACCTCCAGCACTCCTTCATCAATCAAGTCCTGAATTTTATTTTTCAATGCCCAACAGTCATCAGTATCATGCCCCGGGCTGTTGGAATGGTATGCACACCTTGCATCAAGATTGTAGTTAGGAGAAGAAGTCTTGGGATTCGGATGAGGTCCTATCAACGTAATCAAATTCATCCTTAACAGGTTTTGCAAAGCTTGAGACAGCAACATGTTGAGTTTGGTAAAATTCCTTTTGGGCATATCCGGCTTACTCTGATTAACCCGTTGTTTTTGGCGAGGTTGTTGTTGGACCCGTGATGTAGTAGCAATTTGGAAAGGTCCACTCTTCACCAAACCAACCTTTTGTCTTCTTAGAGGTTGATCAATGACTTGGTCCCCTGCCTCGACTGTTTGCTTCATACTGTTGTATCTGTCTTGATGAAGTTAGTTGATGATGGATTTCAGCTCTTCTTGTCTTAGGGCTAGGCCTTGGATAAGAGACATCCTCCCCAGCATCTGGGTTCTCATTGCACCTACCTCAGCTTGAAGTTATTCCATCCGTTCGTCCTTATTGTCTTCAGGACTTTTCTTGACCAAGTTCCCAACGAGGAATGTTTTCAACTCTTCCTGCCCCTTGGATAGGTTTAGGAATATTTCCCTGAACTGAGCTTCTTGAGTTTGAAGATCTTTGTTATCTTGTTTGATAGCCATTGCTGAAATAAATAACGAGAACATGAGAGACCTGTACTGGAAGACCTGTTATGCAATGATATGTATGATTTATGTATGCAATGTTTTCAAGGATCTCGCGGGGTAAACAAGAAACTCTTAGAATTTAGTTGCAGCTTGATTGAAGAAACTTCGTGTCATTAAGATTCCTTCTTCAAGAGTCAAGCTCACCATATCGAGTGGGTCATAGCCACTGACTCAAGTTATCTTGTTTTGATCTCTAGACGACATTGGCTAGAGGAAAATAAATCCCCTTGCCCCTTGCTAGACGTCTGATTTACCATAACCTGCATCACAAACCCTTGAGATCCTTGAAATGGTTAAGGAAATGTTAAGGCATGATGTTATGATGTGTATGTTATGCGTTTAAGCAAAAGTGCAAGGTGATGTAAGCAAGTAAACCCGACAAGAAATCCAAGTTATTGGATAATGTGATACGGTGGGAGAACTAACTTGGGATTTCGCGTTTGTGTTTGCAAATGTTTCGGTTTAGCAAGAGTCGCCACCGACTTTTTATTTTATCCTAAGGAAAGGTCAAAAAGCACAAGAAAGACCTTTGAGATGTTTTCTTGGGTTTGGGGAGTAGATTATAGAAAGGGAAGGTATTAGCACCCTTTTTATCCATGGTTATCCATGGGCTCTTAGTTACTTGCTTTAGATCACTTGCTTTGCTTTTCAATTGTTTGAAATGGTGCTTTGTGTGTGATTTTGAAAGATGTTTTGAAAAGAGGCCATTTGTTGTGGCAACCTTTGTAATGATTCTCGTTTGAATGTATACAAAGGTGTTTTTGTCTTTTGAGAAATTTTCAATGTTTGAAAGTAGGGTTTTGAAATTGTGTGGTGACGTGTTTTTTGAAAATAGCAAGGATGTTTTTTGCAAGCTTGATCAAGTAACTAAGATCTATCTACCCTATTTTACTCAAAGATCTTTCCTTATGTTTTTAACCCTTTTAACAGTGTTGTTTCACCATTGTATTTGGTGAACAAACTTGTGTTAGGATGTTAACGGGACAGGCGTGGGTCATCGTATAGACCATGATAGCAATGGAGTCAAGTATGTTTGGCAATTTTTCTTAAGAGACTTGATCATTTTGTTTAGGAAACTCAGATAGCGTCATCGAGGGACTATGATCTTTTGGTTTGTCTTTGTTTTGCCAAAGTACTTGACATGCAACCATGACCCATTTTTGAAGGCAACAAGTGGATTGTAACCCTAGGGGTGCAAGTGTGCATTGTGTTTGTTTTTCATGCATGTTTATCTTGAATTAGGTCAAACTAATTGTTGATTTTATTTACATACAAACCCTAGGTCTAAGCATGACATAATTGAAAGCTTTTAAATGTGCGAGAATTTAAATGCTACACTATTACAACATGATATAGGGAGGGGGTACAAATTTGAATTGGGGGTATTTAACAAGAAAATAAATTCTAAGTTATTACAACCAAATCAAACGTATAGGCGATATTTAAATGTACAATAACTGAATAGTATACGAATAAATAAAAGTCAAATGAAATGTATTATGCAAAGAAAAGGTTTTTTATATATGTAAAAAATATATTTTTTAATGTGAAATGCAAGTAAATAAAAAAGGTCAACTTTTATTATTTTTCTATTTAGGGCAAAAATCCTAATTCTTAATAAATAGTATAATTTATTAATTATATACAATAATATATTAATTTGTAAAAAAAATAGAAGTATATTATAAAAAAGATAATTTTAGTGTAAAATATTAACAAAAATAAAAATATGATATTTTTATATTTTTGACCTAATTATTTAATAAGATAAAGTAAATAAGTATATATATATATATATATATATATATATATATATATATATATATATATATATATATATATATATATATATATATATATATATATATATATATATATATATATATATATATATATATATATATATATATATATATATATATATATATATATATATATATATATATATATATATATATATATATATATATATATATATATATATATATATATATATATATATATATATATATATATATATATATATATATATATATATATATATATATATATATATATATATATATATATATATATATATATATATATATATATATATATATATATGTATTAAATATATTAAATATATAAAAATAACATTAATTATTTACAAAAAATGTGTATATTCTAGGAAATATTTTCAAGTGTAAATAAAAATAATAAATGAAAATAAGTATATTTCTTGTATTATTTTTTTGGAGTTTTTTAATAAAAAGGAAATAGTTTATTTACATATTTACTAGTAATAAAAACAAAAAAATGTGAAATAAATATGAAAAAATATAAAATAATTTTTTGGCATTTTTTATATTTGGATAAAAAGTAATAAAGTCAGAATAAAAAATAATAACATTAAAATGACAAATATTCAAACAAATGGGCCAGGGGGGTGTAAACTGAACAAAGGGGTGTCAAAAGCAAAAGGACCCAGGCCCAGCCCAAAATCACTTCTTCTTCTTCCTTGGAACAAATCATGCGCGCGTGCTATGTACAGAACTGTAACTCCTGATTCTTTGATCTTTTGACAAAACTCATAACATGAACATTGTAGAGAATTAAACAACGAATCTAACCATATAAAAAACTTGGATTAACTCTCAAAGACCAGAGAGAATTTCTCTGGCCTTAATTTCTAACCTAGTTTTTTCAGAAAGTTCCTGAGTGAAATTCTCTTAGCACGATTAATGTAAATGGAAACTAAGCATATGTATGGCTTCAGGGCTATGAGTACAACATATTTCATTCACAAACCTATGCCTAACCAATTCCTAAATAGAGAGATAGAAGTCCATGAAATACCTGTTTCAGTTGACTTCGAGCTGGACAATGTAGCAACCTTCAATGGTGTTTGAGCTTCTTTTGAGCTTGCCTGAGGTCTAAGGAAGCTTTTCCAATGCTTGGCTTGTTTTGAATCAACTTGAATCGTGCTGTAGAACTCAACCTGCAGAGTTTTGAAATGAAAATGGCAAAGTGTGTTAGAGGTGTTACAGCTTGCAATGGGGGCCTGGGATAGTTCAAGTGAGTTGATTGGAAGGTGTTTGAACTATCTTTGGGAAAAACGCACGATGGAATTTGGTTATGGCTTGCAAAATGCAGAACTTGCCATGTTTTGCAGAAAAACAGTGGTTCTGAATATGAGGAGGTTTGAGTGATGAAAGGGTCGTGTTTCAGGCTTGTTGGGAGGTATGGAACTTGTCTACAATGTTTGTGTAAGCTTCTCTTAACAGATATGAGAGATGGTCTATGTTTTGCCACTTTTCTTCCTTTTCAAGCAAGCATGTGGAAGTGATGTTATAGCTTCGTATATGCCCTCCTATCATGCTGCATCTTTTGCTCTTGGTTCTTGAAATTGATAGCTTCAGTCTTGCTTCAGAGATATGGCCCCATACCTCAAGGATTTTGGTTTGACATAAAGTGCACTTTACAAAAATGGCATTTTACCTTTTTCCAAATAAGGGTTAATCTTGTATGTAATGTCCAAATGGCCAAGATAACACCTTAATTCAATTGTTATGCATTAAATTATGAAGTGCAAGTAGGTTTTGAGTCCTGAAAGCTAGCACCAAACATGCTGATTTGAAAATGCAAGTTTGTATGAACATGTATTGGTCATGGACAAAAGTGAGTTTTTGCCAACTTCAAGCATTCGATTCTCTCTAACCACAAGGGTGTTTGAGGAGTTATTTGACAATTTGTAAAGCTTGGAACATGTACTATAATCCATCTTTGACATGCAACTTGAAACTCCAAGTGGAACTATGTGAAAAATGGCCAAGAAGATGGGTCAAAATCATGCCTAAACTAGGGCAAAATTTCCCTAAGTTAAAAGTTTTAGGTACCCTTGTTCCAAAAATCATAACTTGATATACAAGCTTCTTTTGAGAAAACCTTGTGAATAAATGTTGTAGAATTTGTGATGGACTACAACTTTCATGTTGCAAGTTTTGTTTGAATCCATTTGTATCTTGGTGAAAAAATGGGACAAAGTTAGGAAAAAATAAGAAAATTTCATAACTTAGAAAATTTCTAAGTTATGAATTTTTTCCATTTTAAACCCTAATTTGCATTTTTGGGTTTCTTAATGAACAAGTTTCATAATTTGACATGTCTTGATGAAAAATAACTCTTGGCACATGATTTTGACCAAAAAGTCAAAGTTTGACTTTTCAGTGTACAGTCAAATTTTGATCAGTTGACTGAAAAATTCATCTGTCAATCCAATGCATTTGAGATCTTTTGACCTTGTTGGATAGGTCAAGATAATGTCATTGAATCCTTGAGTCCATGGTTGAGCTTTATTGGCCATTGGTTAGGTCAAACAGTCAAAAATTCCCTTTGTACAATCAAAACCCTAAAAATGACTATTTTGCCCTTTTTGTGATCTGATCAAATTTCTTGTGGAATTGTGATCCAAACTTGATCAAATGACATATATGAGTTCATTATGTTGATGTGGGTCAAAAAATCATGAGGTTTGACTGTCAATTGGCCACATTTGACTTTTTCCCCAATATAGTTGATTTCTAGGTCAATTGTACAATTGACTGGGCAAAAATTTGAATCAAGGCTTGAAACTTGGTATGGACAAACTTGTGAGTCCAACATGAAGTATGAAAGTCAATTTGGGTATTTCAGGCCAAAACACCACTGTGCAAAATCAAACCCTAATTTAGGTCAACAGTGCAAGGAGGAGTCTTGAGCAGAGCAAACCCTAGCTTGATCTTCAATTCTAGGAGTCTGGTGATGAGAAAATGTTGATGAAATGGGAGGGAAAATTTTGGGGTACAACAATTGCCCCTGTTCAATCTTCTTGAACCTAAGGAGTTAGATTGGCAAGTTTGCCTTTCGTGACTCGAAGGTGAAAGAGGATTGGACACTAGAGTGCCCGTAAATTTGCACTCATCAAAACATGGCTGAGGAAATGGGCTTAAAGATGCCATTTGAAGATGGTAGAATCTTGCTGGAGATGGGCTTACAGATGCCATCCAAGAATGTTTGTTGAATTGTAATGCTGAAGGTCAGAAGAATGAACGTCAAAATGGTATCCGTGTTTGGAATGCATTGAACTGTATCTGGAGACTGAGTTTGTATGAGCAAAAGAATGGCGTCCGTGTCTGGCGCGTATCTGAGTTGTAACTGTATTTGAATTTTGAATGAATATCAGAATGACTACCGTGTCTGGAGTGTATCTGTATTATATCTAGGTAACAGAGAAACATCTGCGTATGGAGCAACTGTGTGCTGGGGATAAATTATGAATGTATGATAGAATGGCAACCGTGTCTGGAGCGTATCTGGACCGTATCTGAAGTTTGAGATCTGTATGAGTAGTAGAATGACCGTCGTGTCTGGGGTGTATCCGTACTGTAACTGGGATCTGAATAATTGACAGAATGACCTCTGTGGCGATTGCACTGGGGGGATCAAACTGCCGGTGTAAAGGCCAGAACGACATCCTTGTTTGGAGCGTATTTGAACTTGTAGTTGATAGTTGAATCTGAATGAGAGATAGAATGGCAGTCGTGTCTGGAGCATATCTAGTCTATATCTGATTGCTGAAGTCTGAATGAGTAGTAGAATTACCGCCGCGTCTGGGGTGTATCCATACTGTATCTGAATAATTGTTAACAATAGCCTTTTAATCTTATCCTAAAAAGGGTAAAATGTTAGCTAAAACACGAAGTTATATTGTATGATATGTATGATGCAATGAATTGTAATCCATGTTTATGATATATGGATGTAATGGTTATGCATGTAAGTTGAGCAGCTGTCTTGCTGAGGAAAATGAATCCTTGATAGCTGGAGATGATGAAATCTTAGACTGTTGCCGGGGAAAGTAAATCTTTGATCGAAGCTGGGGATTTCAAAAAATCTTTGATTGTTGAAGATGAGAAATCCTTGCTGACTGCTTGGGGATTAAAGATCTTTGCTTGGGGAATTAAAACCTGGGAGACTTCTGCTGGATAAATGAGACTGAGAATCTTCAATCTGTTGGGAAGTGACCCTGTGGGGAGAAAGTTTACTCAGCCGGGGAAATCAGGAGCCTGGGTTGTGCGCCATTCTACTGGGGAATCATCCTAGCGGTAGGGGAAATTGAGGGAATTTGATCGGTTGGAAATTTGACTTCGCTGGGGAAGGAGGTTTAGATTATTCTGGCTCCGTTGGGAATTGGGAGTTTGAACTCTGATGGGAACTTTGAAGCTTAACTTGGCTAGGGAAGTCAGTTTGAAATGTACTGGGTTTGCCGGGGGATCTTGAAGTTTAACTCCGCTGAGGACATGTACTCCGAGGTTTTTGTAGATCTGAATGATGTCTTGTAAGGGACTTCTTCTGGAATGGCACAAAGATACCTTCCTACATCCTTAACCTATCAGTAATTATCCTTTTTCAATTTCGCTTTTCTTGCAAGTAATGATTATATTCAAATGCATATGCCTTTTTAACAAAACATTGGACGTTTTCAAATAAAACATAAGTGTAAATGAAAAAAAAAGAAAAAGGAAAGGCAAACAAATTTCTGCACTTTGAAGTATATTGGTATTAATTTTTGGTAAGTATCTTTGTACAAAAGAGACAGACATCCTAGTAAGAGAATGTTGTCGTAAAAATTGAGAAAAATTTATACAAAAACAAAGATGGCTATGTGCAACAATTCCATGGGGTTCCCATTCTGCTATAGCCTTCACAACTCTGAGTATCTATCCATTCGTTGCTTCGTCCGTAGATGATTGGATTGATTAGAAGCTTGGAGCTTGTTGGTAAAGAGTTTGTTCTTAAAATGAGCCGACGAGACATAGTCATACGCTTTAATTCCCTAACTTTTTCCTGGACCGTCCTTTCGGGTTTTCAGTCCACCGGGAAACCCTTTTTTGCCCAAGTCGCCCTTTCGGGTTTTCAACTTGCCGGGTGTACAAATTTTTTTGTTTTATCCCTAATTTTTTCCTGAACTGCCCTTTCGGGTTTTCGGTCCACCGAGATGCCCATTTTTGCCCAAGTCGCCCTTTCGGGTTTTCAACTTGTCGGGTCGTTTTATGCGTAGTATCTTTTGACAATGTCTGCGTTCGCAGGGTGCGGCAAGTCATCACCGTCCATGGTGGTCAGAATCATTGCCCCACCAGAAAAGATGCTCTTGATTACAAATGGTCCTTCGTAAGTAGGAGTTCACTTGCCCCTGGGATCACTTTGCGGTAAGATGATCTGCTTGATTACAAGATCTCTGACTTGATATACCCGACGCTTAACCTTTTTGTTGAAAGCCTTGATCATCCGTTTTTGATACGTCTGACCATGACAAACAGCAGTAAGTCGTTTCTCGTCGATCAAGTTAAGTTGATCAAGCCGGGTCGGAATCCAATCGTCTTCACTCAAACCGGCATCCTTCATAATCCTCAAAGAAGGAATCTGAACTTCCATAGGCAGAACAGCTTCCATGCCATATACCAAAGAAAATGGAGTTGCCCCTGTTGAAGTACGTGTCGTGGTACGATATCCATGCAGAGCAAACAGTAACATCTCATGCCAGTCCTTGTAGGTGACTGTCATTTTTTGAATGATCTTCTTAATATTTTTGTTTGCGGCTTCAACAACACCGTTCATCTTCGGTCGGTAGGGAGATGAATTGTGATGATAAATCTTGAACTGCTCGCATAGAGCGGTGATCATAGTATTGTTCAAATTTGTACCATTGTCTGTGATGATCCTGTCGGGGATACCATACCGGCATATGAGGTTCAGCTTGATAAAGCGGGCAACCACATTCTTTGAAACTGAGGCATAGGAAGCTGCCTCGACCCATTTGGTGAAATAATCAATAGCCACTAGGATGAAGCAATGTCCATTGGATGTCGTGGGCTTGATCTCTCCAATCATGTCAATGCCCCACATCGCGAATGGCCAAGGAGCTGTCAGAATGTTGAGGGGAACAGGAGGAATATGTACCTTGTCGGTGTAGACTTGGCATTTGTGGCAGGTGCGAGAATGTTGATGACAATCAGCTTCCATGGTAGACCAGTAGTAGCCTGCCCTTAGAATCTTCTTCGCCATTGTATGTTCGCTCAAGTGGGTGCCAAATGTGCCACTATGTACATCGGTCATGATTAACTCTTCTTCAACCTTGTCCACACAACGAAGTAGAACACAATCATGACTGCGCTTATAAAGGATGCCATTGCTCAGGAAGAACTTGGCAGCAAATCTCCTTAAGAACTTTTTGTCATTGACGGAAGCTCCTTCAGGATATTCTCTAGTCTGGAGATACCTTTTGATTTCATGAAACCAGGGTTGTTCCACTACTTCTTCGGTATTAATCTCATGAAAGTGCGCAGGTTCGTCCATTCGCTCAATGGTAATTTGGGGAGCCTCGTTATCCCAGTTGAGTTTAAACATGGAAGACATTGTAGACAGAGCATCGGCTAACTGATTTTCTTCTCACGGGAAATGCTCGAAGGTAATCTGCTCGAAGTGAGGCAACAGCGTCAAGACATGTTCTTTGTATGGGATAAGATTAGGATGTTTAGTGTCCCGCTCTCCCTTGATTTGACTAATAACCAAAGCCGAGTCCCCAAATACGACCAAAGATTTGATTCCCAAGTCTATAGCAGCCTTGAGACCAAAGATGCAGGCTTCATACTCAGCCATGTTGTTGGTACAGCTGAAGCAAAGTCGGGCAGTGAAGGGTGTATGACAACCATCGGGAGAAATAAGTACTGCACTGATACCGTTGCCAAGCGCATTTGAAGCACCATCAAAGTATAGGGTCCACCAGGATCCTTGTTCAGGTCCGTCATACGGTATGTTTCCTTCAATGTTGTCCAATGTCATGATGTCCTCGTCAGGGAAGTCGAATCTCATAGACTGATAATCTTCGACGGCTTGATGAGCTAGATGGTCAGCTAGTACACTCCCCTTTATAGCCTTTTGGGTAGTATACTGGATATCATATTCAGTCAGGATCATTTGCCATCTAGCAATTCTTCTAGATAAAGCCGGCTTCTCGAAGATATACTTGATCAGATCCATCTTGGAAATCAGCAAAGTGGTATGAGTCAACATATACTGCCTTAGCCGGTGAGCAGCCCATACCAAAGCACAACAAGTTTTCTCGAGCAGTGAGTAGCGAGTCTCACAGTCGGTAAAAATTTTTCTAAGGTAATAAATGGCATGCTCTTTTCGGCCAGACTCGTCATGTTTGCCCAGTACGCACCCCATTGAGTTATCCAAAACAGTCAGATACATGATCAATGGCCTTCCTTCGACGGGCAGCATCAGAATAGGAGGTTCTAGTAAGTACTCCTTGATCTTATCAAAAGCGACTTGACAATCATCGTTCCATTCAACTACCTGATCATTCTTCAGCAGTTTGAAAATTGGCTCGCAGGTAGATGTCAGGTGAGAGATGAACCTTGCAATATAGTTTAGACGTCCCAAGAATCCTCTAACCTCCTTTTCAGTACGGGGGGCAGGCATTTCTTGTATAGCCTTTACTTTAGCTGGATCAAACTCAATGCCCTTGTTGCTGACAATAAATCCCAGAAGTTTACCAGACCTAACTCCAAAAGTGAACTTGCTTGGATTCAGTCTGAGTTTATACTCCTTCAACCTGGCAAACAGCTTTTGCAAATGATTAAGGTATTCTTCTTCTGTCTGTGATCGAGCTATCATGTCTTCTACGTAAACTTCGATCTCATGATGGATCATATCATGAAATAAAGCTACCATGGCGCGTTGATAGGTTGCCCCTGCGTTCTTAAGTCCGAACGACATCACTTTTTAGCAGAAGGTACCCCATTGCGTGACAAAGGTAGTTTTCTCCATGTCCTCGGGGGCCATTTTAATCTGGTTGTAGCCCGAGAATCCGTCCATGAAGGAAAAAACCTTGTGTTGAGCTGTGTTGTCAACCAAGATGTCGATATGCGATAGTGGAAAATCGTCTTTAGGGCTGGCCCTGTTCAAATCCAGATAGTCCACACACATTCTGACCTTGCCGTCCTTTTTGGGCACGGGCACAATGTTAGCAACTCATTGTGGATAGGTTGTAACAGCCAGAAAGCCAGTGTTGAATTGCTTCATTACTTCAGCTTTAATCTTCTCAGACATGTCAGGCCTCATTCGGCGGACCTTTTGCTTGACCGGTGGACAATCCTCTCTTGTAGGGAGACGGTGAACCACGATATCTGCATCTATCCCTGGCATGTCTTCATAAGACCAGGCGAAGATTTCAACGTATTCGTTCAACAACTGCACTAAGCGCTCCTTGACACCTGGTTCCAGGTTGGCACCCACTTTTACTTCTTTCCTGTCCTCCTCTGTCCCCAAGTTGATGGTTTCTAACAACTCCTCATGAGGCAGAATAGCCTGCTCTTCTTGTTGCAAAAGTCTAGCTAACTCTCCCGGCATTCACAATCTTCGTCAACTTCGTACTCAGCGTGATTGACCAAATCTTCAGAGTTATCGAAGGCTGAAACAGAATAGTTGCCCATGGAATCCGGAATGGATGGGTACCTGCATTTGTGAGTGTAGGTGTGTGTAAGGGATAGCCATCCTTAAACAAACAAAAATGCAAAGAGGAAAGGAAAATGAACACAGCAGTTTATAGATGAAAAAACGTCCAATGATTCATTAAAACATGGCATATGATAATGAAGAAAATCAAGCCCTTACAAATGGACCTGCATGCCCCGGGCAAGGCATGAGGTGAAAATAGTGTGCGAATTGTTTTAGTTATTACAGACCATAAAAATGGGAAATTGTTCAAAGATAAAATTACTGGTTGATAAAGGTGATGGGAACAAAATCCTTTGCTTCCCAGTTGATTAGACCCCCTTCGACGGTCGGAAAGATCCAATCTTCGAAGTCGTTATGTTCATCTTCATCTTCAACAACATTAATTCCGTGATGAGTGATCCTTATAGGTGGCCCTCCAGTCTTAGAACGACGCATAGCCTTCTGTCCTGCAGCTGTAAACCCTGGTCCAAATTTGTCCGTCTTATGGGGAAAATCTGGCAATTGCCCCCATGTTGTACTCTTCCCTTCTTTGATCAATGCCTCTGCGTCCTTGAGAGATGCCATCCTAGGCACAAGCTTGGGAATGATAGGTACCTTAACCATTCTCTTCACAACTACTACCTTGGGAGAAACTTCCTCAAAATGCTGGAAAGGAGTTTCGATGAACTCGCCATCCAGCTCCACATAACGGAAGGAATTGAGATGACTTATCATGTACTCTTCCTCGCCGTGCACCGTTATAATTTTACCCTTAACAGGATATTTCAGCATCTGGTGCAAAGAGGATGTAACTGCCCCGACATAATGGATCCACGGTCTTCCCAGCAAACATGAATATGACGGACGGATGTCCATCACGTAAAAAGTTGAGTTGAAGACCTTTGTGCCTACCTTGATAGGAATATCAACCTCTCCATGAACCAATCTCTTGGACCCATCAAAAGCCCTAACCACGGTGTTACTAGGTTTGAGAGTTAATCCTTCGCAGTCCAAGCGGTCTAAGGCTTTCTTTGGCAGCACGTTCAAGGAAGAACTAGTATCCACTAAGACATGGGCGAGAGTGGTTCCCCGATATTCAACTGAAACATGTAACGCGTTGTTATGTTTCCTTCCTTTGGGAGTTAAGTCAGCATCGGAAAAGCCAAGGCCATTATCAGCAGTAAGACTGACCACACATTCCTGAAACTGGTCAGCCGAAGTCTCTTGGGGAACATGTGCCGCTTTCAAGAATTTGATCAGGGCCTTGGCATGGGCCTCAGAACAGAGCAGAAGAGCCAACATTGAAATTTTAGAAGGGGTTTGCCCTAATTGTTCCACAACGTCGTAGTCACTTTTTCTGATTATTTTCAAGATTTCGTCCATTTCTTTCTGAGTGGTTTCGGGGATAACCACAACATGGGCCTTCGTCCTGACAGGCACTTCCAGTATCCCCTTACCCTTGTCGGTGGTTTCAGCAGATGGTCTTACTTCAGGAGTATCCAATTCTTCAATCATTGGGCCTTGCACAGAGGGTCCAACAGGTGCAGAAGCTTTTAAGGGTCTGAAAACTGCCCGAGGGGGAGCAATCTCCGGAGAAAAGATCCGGCCATTGCGGGTTATCTTGCTCGTACCCGCGATGTTCCCTATATCAGGGACTTCTTCAGAAATCTCTTGGACTGTTTCGATTTGTTTGATGCCGTGGTAGAAGATTTCTCCCCCATAGTTCCACGGTATCATTTTGCTTGATTGGTACGGGACAAGTCCCGGCATGGTGATCTTTAAAGGTACACATTCAGAGTTGGGTGTAATCCTGACAGGCCTTTTGCAAGCCTTGGGAGGATTGTCGGAAATGGTTATGATAACAATATCGTTGGTTGAAGTATCACAAGTATCAGGAGTAGTCGGATTGAAAGTGTTAATAGGGTTTTCTGGAAAAGTATCTCTTGAGTATCCATCAGGCGTTGGACACCCGACTTCAACATTGGACAATCACCTTGAATGTTCAAACAAAAATAACAGTCTTTACCACAACCAGGAAAGATCCCGACCCTCAACAAATTTTCTTTAATCACAAGCAATGGCGTCAACAGGTCAACAACATCAGTAACATGAGTATCCTCCATAACAGCATGAACATTATTGCCGTGCTTGGGCATTGGATCATAAATCACATTGGGCTTTTCAGGCGCCTCGAATTCTACTTCTTTGGCATCAATCAAGTCCTGGATTTTGTTCTTAAGCGCCCAACAATTATTTGTATCATGTCCAACACTGTCGGAGTGGTAGGCGCACTTAGCATTGGAGTGGTAGTATGGAGAGGAAGTGTTGGGGTTCTTTGGCGCTTCCTTCAAACTAGTAAGATTCAACTTCAATAAATGAGGGAGTACCTACGCTGGCGTCATGTTGATGCGGGTGAACTGCCGTTGTGGCCTTTCCACCCGTTGTTGATTAGGTCTCGACTGATTGTTACGAGGTTGATCATTTGACGAGTTTTGAATCATCACGACCCCTACAATCGGCCAGCGCTCAGTTCTTCCCAATCCCTTCTGAGAGTACACAACAGATGCTTCTTTCTTGGCTGGGAAATGTTTCTTAATAGTTGTGGATGCGGAAACATCCTTTTGAATCTTTCCACTTTTAATACCGGCCTCCACCCTTTTGCCGGTCAAAATTAATTCAGTAAATCCCGCGGAGGAACTCCCAATTAGATGATTGAAGAAAGGACCAGATAGGGTCCCTAGAAACATGTCAACTAATTCTCTGCCTGATAGCGGTGGCTGTACTCTTCCCGCCAGATCACGCCACTTCTACGCGTACTCTTTAAACCCTTCATTGGAAGCCATCCCCATACTTTGTAACTGAGTACGAGTGGGCGCCAAATCAGCATTGTATTGATACTGACGGTAAAAAGCAGATGCCAAGTCTTCCCAATTGTGAACCTCTAATCTTTCAAGCTGATAAAACCAATCTAACTGTGTGCCAGACAAGCTATCTTGGAAAAAGTGTACCCAGAGGTCTTTATCATATGAGTGGGGTTGGATTTTTCGGGCATAAGATCTCAAATGCATTTTCAGGCACGACAGACCGTCATACTTGGCGAATGTTGGTACCTTGAACTTGGGAGGGATAATAATCCCAGCTACCAGTCCCAGTTCTTCAAAATCCAAACCAGGAACCCTGTGCAACTCCATGGCTGCCAGTCTATCTTCAAGGTTTTTGTACTTGTCGTCCGGCGGTGGATACTGTTGTTCGGAGTAGTCTTCGTCTTCTTCCTCTTCCTCCTCTTCCACTTCATATTTAGAAGGCACAGCAGTCCCTTTCCCTTTACCGGCCCCTTCATCAGACGTTGAGGGGAACTCAAGAACCTTCCTAGCATTGCTCTCAAACCTTCTTCTGAAAGTAGCCACTCCAGGTCTCTTTTTCTTTTTCTCTTTATTCTTCTCCAACAAAACTTTGAGGTCCTCCTGACCCTTTACCAAGGTCATGAGGAGTTGCTGAAACTGTGAATTTTGTGCCTGCAGATCCTTTACCGTTTGCTCCAAATCCATCTTGCTGAAATAAACAGCAGAAAGATAAGGAAACCTGGCGCGAAGACCTGTTTATGCATATGATGAATGGTATGTTATTCATGTAATGCATTCAAGGGTTAAAAAATTCAAATTTGTTGCAAACAAAAAGAACTCACGTCATATTAGAAGAAATTTGTTAGTACATAAGTGCCCCATGGGCGAAATATTACAAAATTCTTAATGTAAAAAGACATTGTGCATCCTTTTTGGTGCGATGTAAGTGTTGAGAGTTTCCTCCTCGTGAAGTCGGCGGGTAAGCTCCAAAACCTTCTTCTCACTGGCGTAGAAGCTGGCTTCAAAAGTATCTCGTTCTTCCTTGAGTTGGATCCAGCTCTTTTGCATTTCTTCCCATCATGTTGGCATGTCAGGATGTAGGATGGTGTATGGAACCTCTCCTTCCGTAACAGGCTCTTTGATCAAGGGGAGAATGTAAGGGTACGGCATCATACGATTCTGGGAACGGGTTCGTACCCACTTAAGATAAGGCTTAAGGGGGATGGAATTTTTATGCCCCAGTGTCTTACTATCCACCTTGTTAGGCATCCTCTAAGCTCTGATGAACCTTTGTCGAAGTCCTTATGCATTGTTGTCGAAGTCAAAAACTAGGTCAGGAATCAGCATGTCATGAGGGCCATCCCTCCGAGCATATCCAAATTGTCTCAAAGCTAGACAGGGGTTGTAGGTGATGCCTCCCCTAATGCCAAGTAGTGGGAAATTAGGGAATTCCCCACAACGATCAATGAGGATGACATTTTCTCTGGACCGAGAACACCAATGTACATCAGAATGTGTGAGGGTCATCAATCGTTGTGACCACCTTAAACCCTGCTCATTCTTCAGAACTGATTGTGGAAGGTGAGAAATAAACCACCTTGCTAGGATAGGAGTACAGCACATGAGAACACCTCTTTTCCTCATTGTTCGTGTGTAAAATGAGTGTAAGATGTCCCCAAGTAATGTAGGTATAGGATTCCTGGATATGAAAATCTTGACAGCATTCACATCTATAAGCTGATCAGGGTTTGGGAACAAGACCAACCCATAGATGAGGAGTGCCACAATCTCTTCATAGGTTTGTAGATCAAGAGAATTCCAGCAGTCTTGTGCCTTCTCAAACAGAAACTTTGCCAAGAAACCCTTGACACCGCTTCTGGTCTCCCAATGCCCCTTGATATCAGATGGTTGCAAGTGTAATGCTTGAGCAACATCTTCAGGCTTTGGTTCTTTTTCCGTACCGTTGTAGGGTAGTTGATTAAGAATAGGAATTCTCAAGAGTTGAGAAAATTCCTCCAAAGTAGGTACCAATTGGTAGTCAGGGAATGTGAAACAGTGGTGTAGGGGGTCAAAGAACTGGAAGATAACTTTAACCATGTCTTCTTCAATGTTGGTGTTGACTAAACTGAGGAGTCTACCATGTCTTTCACTGAAGAGAGAATTCTCTAGAATTCTGGATGTAAGCTCCTTGAGTTGAGGAGGGATTCTCACAAGGTTGACTTGAATTGTTTTCCTGCGAAGAGATTCCATGACCTACAAAACAAGAACAAAGATGAAGATCCAAACCCTTGAAATGGTTAGTGGATGCATATGATGATTTATGATGTTCATGATGTATGCTCAAGCACATGTACAAGCAAGTCACACAAAACCCTAGTTTCAGGCTTGCATGAGGTTTCATAGGTAAATACCATCTTGAGTTTAGTTGGCTCAAAACCTGTCCTATAAATAGTAATCGGGTTCTAAGGAGCTCAATATCATTGGATTGTTTTCTATGTTCATTGGTTTGGTTTAGCCACTTAACTAGCGACCAAAATATTCCAAGAAAACAACCCTCAATGAGTGTAGTATCGAGTATCTACCAAATTCGGACGGTACCAAAGCCGGTCATCTCACTACCCCTAATAAAAGGCCAAGATGGTCAAGTAAGGTTCTAATTTATTAGTGCTTCATGACATCACTCAGCGGCCCCGTATTCTCTTTGATTGACTCAAAGGCTACCGATACTCACAAATATGTCGCACTAATATAGCTATTGCTTCAACCATGTCGGTATACCCCGCACAGTTTCCACAACGTATTGCTATTTACCTATGAATGTTTCCTAAATCCGGGTAGAGGATTTCAAGCCCAAACAAGAGAACCAAATGTAAAGCAAACAAAGCAAACAATAATCATGCAAAGGGTGATTTAAGCCCTAAGGTTACTCCTCTTTTAGAATATTCCCCAGCAGAGTCGCCAGTTCTGTGATACGGTTGGAGAACTGACTTGGGATTTCGCGTTTGTGTTCACAAATGTTTCAGTTTAGCAAGAGTCGCCACCAACTTTTTAGTTTATTCTAAGGAAAGGTCAAAAAGCACAGGAAAGACCTTTGAGATGTTTTCTTGGGTTCGGGGAGTAGATTATAGAAAGGGAAGGTATTAGCACCCTTTCTATCCATGGTTATCCATGGGCTCTTAGTTACTTGCTTTAGATCACTTGCTTTTCTTTTCAATTGTTTGAAATGGTGATTTGTGTGTGATTTTGAAAGATGTTTTGAAAATAGGCCATTTGTTGTGGCAACCTTTGTAATGATTCTCGTTTGAATGTATACAAAGGTGTTTTTGTCTTTTGAGAAATTTTCAATGTTTGAAAGTAGGGTTTTGAAATTGTGTGGTGAAGTGTGTTTTGAAAATAGCAAGGATGTTTTTTGCAAGCTTGATCAAGTAACTAAGAGCTATCTACCCTATTTTACTCAAAGATCTTTACTTATGTTTTTAACCCTTTTAACAGTGTTGTTTCACCATTGTATTTGGTGAACAAACTTGTGTTAGGATGTTAACGGGACAGGCGTGGGTCATCGTATAGACCATGATAGCAATGGTGTCAAGTATTTTTGGCAATTTTTCTTAAGGGACTTGATCATTTTGTTTAGGCAACTCAAATAGCGTCTTCGAGGGACTATGATATTTTTGTTTGTCTTTGTTTTGCCAAAGTACTTGACATGCAACCATGACCCATTTTTGAAGGCAACAAGTGGATTGTAACCCTAGGGGTGCAAGTGTGCATTGTGTTTGTTTTTCATGCATGTTTATCTTGGATTAGGTCAAACTAATTGTTGATTTTATTTGCATACAAACTCTTGGTCTAAGCATGGCATAATTGAAAGCTTTTAAATGTGCGAGAATTTAAATGCTACACTATTACAACATGATATAGGGAGGGGGGTACAAATTTGAATTGGGGGTATTTAACAAGAAAATAAATTCTAAGTTATTACAACTAAATCGAACGTATAGGCGATATTTAAATGTACAATAATTGAATAGTATACGAATAAATAAAAGTCAAATGAAATGTATTATGCAAAGAAAAGGTTTTTTATATATGTAAAAAGTATATTTTTTAATGTGAAATGCAAGTAAATAAAAAAGGTCAACTTTTATTATTTTTCTATTTAGGGCAAAAATCATAATTCTTAATAAATAGTATTATTTATTAATTATATACAATAATATATTAATTTGTACAAAAAATAGAAGTATATTATAAAAAAGATAATTTTAGTGTAAAATATTAACAAAAATAAAAATATGATATTTTTATATTTTTTACCTAATTATTTAATAAGATAAAGTAAATATATATATATATATATATATATATATATATATATATATATATATATATATATATATATATATATATATATATATATATATATATATATATATATATATATATATATATATATATATATATATATATATATATATATATATATATATATATATATATATATATATATATATATATATATATATATATATATATATATATATATATATATATATATATATATATATATATATATATATATATATGTATATATATATGTATTAAATATATTAAATATATAAAAATACCATTAATTATTTACAAAAAATGTGTATATTCTAGAAAATATTTTCAAGTGTAAATAAAAATAATAAATGAAAATAAGTATATTTCTTGTATTATTTTTTTGGAGTTTTTTAATAAAAAGGAAATAGTTTATTTACATATTTACTAGTAATAAAAACAAAAAAAATGTGAAATAAATATGAAAAAATATAAAATAATTTTTTTGGCATTTTTTATATTTGGATAAAAAGTAATAAAGTCAGAATAAAAAACAAAAACATTAAAATGACAAATATTCAAACAAATGGGCCAGGGGGGTGTAAACTGAACAAAGGGGTGTCAAAAGCAAAAGGACTCAGGCCCAGCCCAGAATCACTTCTTCTTCTTCCTTGGAACAAATCCTGCGCGCGTGCTATGTACAAAACTGTAACTCCTGATTCTTTGATCTTTTGACAAAACTCATAACATGAACATTGTAGAGAATTAAACAACGAATCTAACCATATAAAAAACTTGGATTAACTCTCAAAGACCAGAGAGAATTTCTCTGGCCCTAATTTCTAACCTAGTTTTTTCAGAAAGTTCATGAGTGAAATTCTCTTAGCACGATTAATGTAAATGGAAACTAAGCATATGTATGGCTTCAGGGCTATGAGTACAACATATTTCATTCACAAACCTATGTCTAACCATTCCTAAATAGAGAGATAGAAGTCCATGAAATAGATGTTTCAGTTGACTTCGAGCTGGACAATGTAGCAACCTTCAATGGTGTTTGAGCTTCTTTTGAGCTTGCCTGAGGTCCAAGGAAGCTTTTCCAATGCTTGGCTTGTTTTGAATCAACTTGAATCATGCTGTAGAACTCAACCTGCAGAGCTTTGAAATGAAAATGGCAAAGTGTGTTAGAGGTGTTATAGCTTGTAATGGGGGCCTGGGATAGTTCAAGTGAGTTGATTGGAAGGTGTTTGAACTATCTTTGGGCAAAACGCACGATGGAATTTGGTTATGGCTTGCAAAATGCAGAACTTGCCCTGTTTTGCAGAAAAACAGTGGTTCTAAGTATGAGGAGGTTTGAGTGATGAAAGGGTCGTGTTTCAGGCTTGTTGGGAGGTATGGAACTTGTCTACAATGTTTGTGTAAGCTTCTCTTAACAGATATGAGAGATGGTCTATGTTTTGCTACTTTTCTTCCTTTTCAAGCAAGCATGTGGAAGTGATGTTATAGCTTGGTACAGGCCCTCCTATCATGCTGCATCTTTTGCTCTTGGTTCTTGGAATTGATAGCTTCAGTCTTGCTTCAAATATATGGCCCCATACCTCAAGGATTTTGGTTTGATATAAAGTGCACTTTACAAAAATGGCATTTTACCTTTTTCCAAATAAGGGTTAATCTTGTATGTAATGTCCAAATGGCAAGATAACACCTTAATTCAATGGTTATGCCTTAAATTATGAAGTGCAAGTTGGTTTTGAGGCCTGCAAGCTAGCACCAAACATGCTGATTTGAAAATGCAAGTTTGTATGAACATGTATTGGTCATGGACAAAAGTGAGTTTTTGCCAACTTCAAGCATTCGATTCTCTCTAACCACAAGGGTGTTTGAGGATTTCTTGGACAATTTGGAAAGCTTGGAACATGTACTATAATCCATCTTTGACATGCAACTTGAAACTCCAAGTGGAACTATGTGCAAAATGGCCAAGAAGATGGGTCAAAATCCTGCCTAAACTAGGGCAAAATTTCCCTAAGTTAAAAGTTTTAGGCACCCTTGTTCCAAAAATCATAACTTGAGATACATGCTTCTTTTGAGAAAACTTTATGAATCAAAGTTGTAGTCATTTTGATGGACTACAACTTTCATGTTTCAAGTTTTGTTTGAGTTCATTTGTATCTTGGTGAAAAAATGGGACAAAGTTAGGAAAAAATAAGAAAATTTCATAACTTAGAAAATTTCTAAGTTATGAAATTTTTCCATTTTAAACCCTAATTTGAATTTTTGGGTTTCTTGATGAACAAGTTTCATAATTTGACATGTCTTGATGAAAAATAACTCTTGGCACTTGATTTTGACCAAAAAGTCAAAGTTTGACTTTTCAATGTACAGTCAAATTTTGATCAGTTGACTGAAAAATTCATCTGTCAATCCAATGCATTTGAGATCTTTTGAACTTGTTGGATAGGTCAAGATAATTTCATTGAATCCTTGAGTCCATGGTTGAGCTTGATTGGCCATTGGTTAGGTCAAACAGTCAAAAATTGCCTTTGTACAGTCAAAACCCTAAAAATGACCATTTTGCCCTTTTTGTGATCTGATCAAATTTCTTGTGGAATTGTGATCCAAACTTGATCAAATGACATATATGAGTTCATTATGTTGATCTGGGTCAAAAAATCATGAGGTTTGACTGTCAATTGGCCACATTTGACTTTTCCCCCAATACAGTTGATTTCTAGGTCAACTGTCCAATTGACTGGGCAAAAATTTGAATCAAGGCTTGAAACTTGGTATGGACAAACTTGTGAGTCCAACATGAAGTATGAAAGTCAATTTGGTTATTGCAGGCCAAAACACCACTGTGCAAACTCAAACCCTAATTTAGGTCAACAGTGCAAGGAGGAGTCTTGAGCAGAGCAAACCCTAGCTTGATCTTCAATTCCAGGAGTCTGGTGATGAGAAAATGTTGATGAAATGGGAGGGAAAATTTTGGGGTACAACAGATAAGGACTGTAAACAAAACCTGCCAGGAAGTCATGTTGTCAGATAATAAAACTGTGCAAGTAGTTTAAGTTGAAAGCACACAAGTCACACAAACAGCCTTAGGTTTAGGCTTGCATGGGTTTTAAGGTAGTACCCTCTTGAAGTTGGATTGGTTCAGCCTGTCCTATAAATAGTAATTGGGTTCTAGAGGATCTCAATATCACTGACCATCCTCCATCGGTCATGGTTTCAGCTCACGCAATCTTTTCTTGTGGCCGAAATTATTTCGAGAGTATGATCTCAATGAGTGTAGCATTGAGTATCAACCAGTTCTCAGCTCTACACTGAGGCCGACTATCTCACTACTTTCTAATGGTCAGTTGATGCTTAACGACACCATGCGGAGGCCCCGTATTCTCCTCGTTTCTCCACAAGGGATACTGGTACAGACCAAAGTGCCACACCAATGTAGCTACTACTTCAACCGTATCGGTCTACATCGTACAGTTCCCTCACAGACTATTGCTACTTATCTAAAAGGTGTTCCCCAGATCCGGGTGTAAGATCTATAGTAACCCCAAACAAAACCCTTAAAATTAAAGCAAACAAAGCAATCAAGAGAAGCAATTATGATGACCTAGATCCTAAGGTATACCCCACTTAATGTCTCCCCAGTAGAGTCGCCAGTTCTGTGATACGGTGGCAGAATCGACTTGTTTAATACTGGTTTGCGTTTTTTGTTCGCAAAATGTCACGGTAAGCAAGAGTCGCCACCGACTTTTATTTTATCCAATCAGGAAAAGGAAAAAGAACAGAAAAAACCTTTTTCGAGATGTTTCTGAGTATGGGGGGTAGATTATAGAAATGGAAGGTGTTAGCACCCTTTCTATCCATGGTTTTCCATGGGCTCTTAGATACTTGCTCATTTTGAAAACTGCTTGTGTGTGCTTTGTTTTGAAAATGTTTTACTTCGTGATAATCCTTGTATCAGTCCTCAAGGATGTGACGAAGTTTGTTTTGAAAATTTTGTTTGGAAGTTTGTTTGAAAGTGTATGGTGTAAAATATTTGTTGTTTTGAGCAAGTATCTAACAGTTATCTACCTACTCGAAAAAAGGCATTCTTTTCCTCCTATCCTTTAGACCATGTTATCCTACTATTAGTGAGTAGGTAACCCTAGTCATTGGATGTTAACTTGTTAATATAATAAAAAACAAATAATATATCAGAAAGAACAAATTTCTAGCCAGAATAACGCGCCAGAATTTGAACCAGTCAATCAGGTTATGACACACTGTTGTCTTCTTCCCTGGAACCGTCGTTTTAAGTTCTGAACCTTTACCTACAGACGCAAGTCTATTGCTGAAACCTGTGACATTCAAGAATCAAGTATATGCAATATAAATTCAATTGGGGACCATGGATCAACTGTGCTTGAAATTCTGATCGTCATGACACCCATTATCAGGCCTAATTCTGCTTGAAACCCAAAACCCCAAATTGGAACATGGAAACCTAACAATGGCAGAAGCTTGTTCCTGCACTATGAATTAAATCAAACTATCCAGAAACATTGCAAACATGATAATGAACACAAATATGTAATTTAAACATGCTGAATACGCAAGAATTTTAGTGATTGAATTTGAATAATTGTGCAAACCGTGTGAATGATAGGAGGAGATTCTGGATGTTCTGATGTCTGCAAACGATTGGGAATACTTCCTGAAATGCCAAGGAATTGATTTCTAGCCTTGAATTGCTCTCAAAGGTCCTCTATTATGAAATCAAAACTTCACTTTTTGTCAAGATTTTTGAGTTTTGTTCTAACAGTCTCACGACTCCAGCCTCTTTCTTTTGATTTGCCAAGCTTTATTATATAACCTAGAGTGAATTAGGTTAGCAAATTTGGATTGAATCTTGAAGCTTTGATGAGATTTGATTTGACTTTTAATTTGTTTGATATCCTTCCAAATTTGGCCTAACCATGCCAATTTCGTACCAATCAGCCTTGATATGATCTGATTCTGATGTGCCAGCATAATGAGTTTATGATTCTGTCCAAAAATCCAATCAAAACAAATCTTTGATATTATTTACCAATTATTTGATTTAATTTAATTTATAATAAATAAAAAATAAAAATAAAATAAATAATGAAGCAAATAACATGTGAGTGAGCATTTGGGTCGTGGACCACATTATAAGTGAAGTGTAGGCATAAAAATTTAGGTCCATTTAGCAAAAAATGCAAATTTGAGCACTTTTGACTTTTGGCAATTTTGCAAAAAAGGTCAACTTGGCCAATGTATAACTCTCTCAATTTTGACCCTAGAGGGGTGTTCTTGGACTTTTTGGAAAGCTTAGGATGCCATCTAAGCAACCCTTTTAGTCTCATCTCAATTGAGTCTTCCATGCTCATGTATGAAGCTTTGACCCAAAAGGTGTTTTTGTTGACTTTTCAAAATGACCTATAATGTCAAAATTCATATCTTCTTGTGAGTACATATTTTGAACTTATGAGATGAATATGAATTGTTGATAATTGCATCCTCTTAAAAATTAGCTTTGAATGGGTCATTTCTGATAAAGTATGAGAAAGTTAGGCTTGGTCAAAGTTGAGTTGACTTTTCCTACAAAACTCTTATTTAGCAACTTTTGGGTTTTTATGAATTGTGAGCAATCCTTGATGAATCATGATCAACCCTTTATCAAATGATGAATGATACTTCAAAATGAGGATGTTGACTAAAAATCTTGAGGTTTTACTGTATGTGGGCCAAAGTTGACTTTTGACCTAGCACGGTCGATTTTCAGGCCTTTGACCAATTGACTGAGCAAACTTCTTCTGCAAGGCTTGAAACTTGACATGGATGATCTTGAGGACCTGTTAGGACAATGGTGAGAATTTGAGTTCTTTGTGGTTCACACATATTGATGAAGATGGAAACCCTAATTTGAGGTAGACTTCCTTAAGACAGAGTTTGTCTGGTCAACTCTTGAATTTCCTTGAGCAATTTGGGGACCTCACTTGACATGTATTGAGAAATATGGGAGGGAAAATTTTGTGGTACAACATTGTGATACGGTGGGAAGAACTGACTGTTTTTTTTGGAATGCTGGTTTGCATTTTGCGTTTGTATTCACAAAATGTCGCGGTAAGCAAGAGTCGCCACCGACTTTTATTTTATCCAACAAGGAAAGGAAAAAAGCACAGAAAAATTCCTTTTTCGATATATTTCTCGGGTTCGGGGGGTAGATTATAGAAAGGGAAGGTGTTAGCACCCTTTCTATCTGTGGTTATCCACGGGCTCTTAGGTACTTGCTCATTGTTTTCAAAATTGTTTTCTTTGTGCTTGTGGGTTTGAAAAAGTTTTTTTATTTGAATTTTCGATTTAACTCTTGCTTCTATCCTCAAGAGCGTATGAAGTGTTTTTGAAAACTTTGTTTGAAAAATGTAAGTGTGAAGAGTTTTTGTTTTTAAAAGAGAAAGTATCTAAGAACCATTTACCCACTAGGAAAAGGAATCGTTCTATGCTAATGTCCTTTAGACAATGCTATCCTACTATTGATGAGTAGGTAGCACCATCGTTGGAGTTTAAGGGTCAATTCGAATGAGGGACTTACGGTCACCAAAACAATGTTAGGACGCCTTAGCGGTAACCCTAATGTATTAGATCATTTGTTTGAGGCAACAATATCCGAGGCAACCATTTCGAGGCGACTATGATCTTTTAGACAAGAGGGCGACCTCTAAAGCGACCTATACTCAATGATCGCGTACGAAGGCAACCAAGTGGGGTGTACCCTAAGAGTGCGCATGTGCGAGTGTGTTGTTTTCAGTTATTTTTATCTTTGTACATGTTAAGGGTGATCTAAATTGATTTTAAGATTAATATTTCTTCTTGTCATGCAACCCTATTATCAAACATCTAACACTTATAATTTGCAGAAACAAAATGCGGAATTTAAATTACAAGGCGTCGGGTATTTACATCGCCAAAGACAAACCCTTTTGAAAAATAAAATAAAGCGATAACAATAATTAAAAGTCCTATTAATTATTATAATCCGGAAGCAAGTACATTATTGGATAAAAGAAAATAAACCGCGACGCAAAATTTAATCGGACTCATGATTAGGGTTTTGACCCTTTTGGTTAAAGAAGAAATCTTTTTGTTGTTTTTATTTTAAGAAAGAAATAAATCCTAAATTAATTACTAAATTAATTAATAAATTAATTAAATGAAAAATTAATTATGACATATTTTTTTATTCTTGTTATTTTAAGAAAGAAAAATGAAATTAATTAAATTAATGGTTAGTACCTAATTAAATCTAGTTAATTTTAATTATTTGCAAAATAGGTTAAAATTATTCTAGAATTAAAATCTAAATTAATTAATTAGTATTTATTAATAAAAAAAATAAAAGTTAAAATTTGATTGAATAAAAATATTTTTTTGGTGATTTTATTTTATAAAAAAAAAGAAATTTGTGATTGGTTAGTAAATTAAATAAAAATAATAAAACAAATAATAAAACTAAATAAATGAAATAGAAGAGAGAAGGGTTTGGGCCTGAAATTGGGAGTATGAGTAGCAATCTGAAGGCCCAAAAATGCTAGCCTTTGTGGACTTCCTGGAATCTAATATGCATGCGTTGACCAATGCCTTGGTGGTCCTTCAATCCTTAGCCATCAGATCTGGCCATTGGCCATCTGTCTCTTGGATGCCTGAGGGAGTATGGTAGTTCTCAAACCCAAGTGTGCACCTGATTGCCTGCAAGAAATTGGAAAAATGAAAATTGCTGGAGGCAGGGATCAAACCCCTGACCTCCAGCCTTTGGGTCTCTAAGCGCTTATGTGGCCACCACTAGGACGCTTTGTTGTCTTTGTTATAATAATACAAACATGAAATAATATATAAAATAAAGTCAATGACCAGAAAATAAAAAAAAAACGCGCGCGTGGTTTGAATACACCAATGGGAAGGGGGCACCTCATCGTCCCTGTTCTGAAACCTGTAAAAGATTACCTGCGGATTTGAATCCGCAGCTAAAAACGCAGGCATGTCCTAAAATCTTCTCTAGGCCATATAAATCCATTCCAAGAACATGGTTAGGTTCGTTATAGTCTCCTGATCAAAGTTATGCCCTTCTTATGGATCATTTATTCCTGAAATAGAAAACCCCAAAAAAGCTCCAAGAACCCTAGTTATGGTGTTTTGCATTACAGGTTATATAAACGAAATTAAATGATGCAAATAGCTTGGAAATGTTGTGAGGATTACAAATATGCAATTAGTTTTCTCAAACGATGCAAGAATAAGCCAAATCGATTTCAAGAACAGGGCTATGTTTCGTGAGACTTACAGTTCTTTAGAGTGCTTGAAAACGCGTGGTCTGGGTTGTAAAAGCTTCTGGAGATGATCAGCAGTCGATTGAGACAAGTCCCCAGTCCTGAAAATGCCTCTAACTTGGACTTTGATCTCTCACTTTTTTGTGAATTTTCAAAATTTGATCCTGCCTCTCTCTGCACTTTCCAACCCTTATTTTCATTCCCTCTCCTTGCTTATGTAATGCCTAGTGTATTAGGGTAACAAAATTGGTTCAAATCTTGCTCCAATAATGATTGCAAATGTGATTTGATTCTCCATAAAAAACCTTCCAAATTTGATTTGATTCAATCTTTTTGCACATGATTTGCCTTGGTACGAGTTTGGAGATATTATAGCTGTCCATTGAAGCCTACAATCAATAAAAAATCTTTGGTTATCAATTTTTTTTATTTTTATATGATTTAATTTGATTTAAAATGAATAAATTCAAATAAAAATCAAATTAAATAATAAAAATTATATATGGACAAATGGCTGAAGATAGGACACGTGGGAAACTATGCAAGCTCAAATCAAGTGGAAAAGAATGGGCCCATTTGGCAAAATTTGAAGTTTTGGGGATAGTTTACTTTTGACAATTTTGCAAAAATGTCCAACTTCAACAATGCATAACTTCTTCAATTTTGAACTTTTGGAGGTGTTTTTGGACTTTTTAGAAAGATTGAGATGTCCTATAACCAAAAAGTTTGGTATCATCTCATTTTGATATTCCATGCTCAAGTTATAAGCTTTGGCAAAAAAGGTGTTTTTGTTGACTTTCAAAAATGACCTATAATGTCCAAATTTATAACTTCTTGTGAGTTCATTTTTTGATCTTGGGGTATGAAGATGGATTGTAGGAAATTGCATCCTATTAAAAATGAGCTTTGGATGGGTCATTTCTCATAAAGTATGAGAAAGTTATGCTTGGTCAAAGTTGAGTTGACTTTTCCTGCAAAACCCTAATTTAGCAACTTTTGAATCTTGATGAGTTTTGAGCAATCTTTGATGAATCATGATCAACCCTTGATCAAATGATGAAATATCCTTCAAAATGAGAATGTTGACAAAAAATCTTGAAGTTTGACTGTATTTGGGTCACAGTTGACTTTTGCCCTAACACAATCGATTTTTGGGCCCTTTGAGCAATTGATTGAGCAAACTTCCTCTGCAAGGCTTGAAACTTGACATGGATGACCTTGAGAACATATTAGGACATTGTGGAGAACTTGAGGTCATTTTGATTCAAGGATCTTTATGCAACACAAAACCCTAATTTGGGGTTGATTGCCTTAGGAGATAGCTTGTCTGTCCAACTCTTGAGCAAACTTGAGCAACTTGGAGATTTTTCTTGCAATGTTTTGAGGAATATGAGAGGGAAAATTTTGGGTTACAACATCTTCCCCTGTTCAATCTTCTTAAACCTGAGGATGTAGATTGGCTTTCGTGCCTTTCGTGATCCGAAGGTGGAAGATGATTGAACACTAGAGTGCCCAGAAATTTGCACTCGCATGAAGTGGTATCAGCCTTGTGATGTCGGGAATGGGCTTACAGATACCATTTGGAGATTGCTAGCGGGAGGATAGGTTTGAAGATGCCATCTGCAGGAGTTTTGATTGCATAAGAAATTCCTTAGCGAGAGATTGCATACCTGTTGTTGTAGAAGATTCCGCTGGGGAAGTCTAATTTTGTTGAGATTTAGGAACTTGCCTGTACTTCAGTTGAGAGAACATATCTAATGAGTTTTAAGAACTTGTCCGTAATTCAACTGGGGGAAACATCTTCATCGAGATTTAGGACTTGTCTTTAATTCAACCGAGGATAATTCTGTTGAGATTTAAGAACTCGTCCACACTTCGGCGGATGAAAATTGTCGAGATTTAGAACCTTATATGTAATTCAACCGAGACTAATTCAGTTGAGATTTAAGAACCGGTTAGCACTTCGACTGAGGGAAGCATCTTCATCGAGATCTAGGACTGTCTGTACTTCAACGGAGGATAATTCTGTTGAGATTTAAGAACTCGTCCACACTTCGACGGAGGAACTTTGCCGAGATTTAGAACCTTATCTGTAATTCAACCGAGACTAATTCAGTTGAGATTTAAGAACCGGTAAATACTTCGACTGAGGGAAACATCTTCATCGAGATCTAGGACTGTCTGTACTTCAACGGAGGATAATTCTGTTGAGATTTAAGAACTCGTCCACACTTCGACGGAGGAACTTTGCCGAGATTTAGAACCTTATCTGTATTTCAACCGAGACTAATTTAGTTGAGATTTAAGAACCGGTCAGTACTTCGACTGAGGGAAACATCTTCATCGAGATCTAGGACTTATCTGTACTTCAACGGAGGATAATTCTGTTGAGATTTAAGAACTCGTCCACACTTCGACGGAGGAACTTTGCCGAGATTTAGAACCTTATCTGTAATTCAACCAAGACTAATTCAGTTGAGATTTAAGAAACAGTCAGCACTTCGACTGAGGGAAACATCTTCATCGAGATCTAGGACTGTCTGTACTTCAACGGAGGATAATTCTATTGAGATTTAAGAACTCGTCCACACTTCGACGGACGAACTTTGCCGAGATTTAGAACCTTATCTGTAATTCAACCAAGGATAATTCTGTTGAGATTTAAGAACCAGTCAGTACTTCGACTGAGATAAAAGCTTCATAGCTTTGAATTTTAGGAGAATTTAACCGCATCTTTTCTGAAAGATACAGGTTAGTTATATGTAATGCATGATATGTATCAGGAAAATGATGTTCTCAAAATAAATGAGATTGTATTGTATGATGCGTATATGCATGTGTCATGATGTATGGAAATGTAATGCTTTTAGCTGGGGAAAATAAATCCCGAATAGCTGCTGGAGCAAAGAGTTGAATTCTTCGTTTCCGCTGGGGATAGCGAACAAAGGTGACTGTGAGACTAAACCTGCAGGAGAGGATAACTCCATTGGGGAATAAACTGATGAGGATATTACTCTATGGGGAAGAGATGTTCTGCTGAGGATTCCACCGATAAATTCCGCTGGGGATGAATTACCGTTGCTGGTGATACAGAACCCTGTTGGAGATTGACTTCTTGTTTATGAAAGGAAAGAACTCCGTTGGGGATGATCTTTCATTAGCGGTTTCACTGGGGATAACCTTTTAGACTCTAATGGGGATAATCCTTTGAGTTTTTCTGGGGACAATCTTCCAGGGTCTACTGGGGATAATCCTTTGAGTTTTTCTGGGGACAATCTTCCAGGGTCTACTGGGGATATTTCCAAATTCTACTGGGGAAGCTTTTTTTCAGACTGCGCTGGGAAAAATTTCAAACTCCACCGAGGATATTTTATGTTCTGTCGGGGAATGTTCTTATACTCTGTTGAGGAATATTAAGACCTTTTAGTGCTGATGGTAGATAAACTCTGATTGGGGAGAATATTACCGATTCATTTACAGTTGCAAGTCTCAGCTGGGGAGAGCTATCATTACTGTCTTTTTCTTACTCTGCGGGGAGTGAAAGTATTTCAGCCACATTCTTCAGCTAAATCTACCTTTATACCTGGTGGATAGAGCAACTGTACAGTTTGGAAATTCCTGTTCCCCCTGTTTCTGATATTACAAGTAGTGGTCTTTTGTTTCGCATGTAAATATTTACGAGCAGCAATTAATGTCAAATGCATATATCAAAATGAACATTGGACGTTCTTTGCAAAACAAAGCAGAAAAAGGAAAAAAACAGTTTGAAATTTCTTTGAAAATGAATTGTATTGATTTTGAAGTTTGGCCTGAAATTAGGCGTTTTTGTACAGGAGGCTGACGTCCTAGTAAGAGAACACCGCCGAATAATAGAACTTACACAATTTGTGAAAAACTAAACAAAACAGCTATGTGAATAATCCCACTGGGTTCCAACTCTGCTATTGCCTTTATATCCTCGAGCATCTCATCACTTTTATACTTGGCTGAAGGTAGATCCGATTGATTAGTGTCGTCTGAGCTTGATAGTCGATATCGAAGTCTGGTTGCAAGGTGATCCAATGAGACATAGTGTTACGCTTTGATCCCTAACTTTTTCCTGGACCGCCCTTTCGGGTTTTCAGTCCACCGGGATACCCTTTTTTTCCCAAGTCGCCTTTTCAGGTTTTCGACTTTCCGGGTGTACAGTTTTTTCATTTTCATCCCTTATTTTAACCCGAACCATTTTAGTTCGCCGGGAAGCCCTTATTTTTTCCTAGGCCAGTCAACCTAACGGGTCTTTGATTATGTGTAGTATTTTTTCACTATGTCTGCATTGACGGGGTGAGGAAGGTCGTCACCATCCATAGTGGTTAGAATCATAGCTCCTCCTGAGAAAATATTCTTAACCACAAATGGCCCTTCATAGGTAGGGGTCCACTTGCCCCTGGGATCACCTTGAGGTAGGATAATGCGTTTGATCACCAGATCCCCAACTTGATATTCTTGTCGTCTGACTTTCTTGTTAAATGCCTTGATCATCCGTTTTTGATACGTTTGACCATGACAAATAACAGTAAGTTTCTTTTCGTTGATTAAGTTCAGCTGATCAAGCTGGGTCTGAATCCAGTCATCTTCGCTCAAACCTGCATCTTTCATGATTCGAAGAGAAGGTATCTGAACTTCAATGGGTAATACAGCCTCCATGCCATATACCAAGGAATAGGGTGTTGCCCCTGTTGATGTTCACGCTGAGGTACGATACCCATGAAGAGCAAATGGTAACATCTCGTGCCAGTCTTTGTATGTCACTGTCATCTTCTGCACGATCTTCTTAATGTTCTTATTAGCCGCTTCAACAACCCCATTCATCTTCGGCCGGTAAGGAGAAGAGTTGTGATGATGTATCTTGAACTGCTTGTAGAGTTCGGTGATCATCTTATTCTTGAGATTTGTACCATTGTCCGTAATGATCCTCTTTGGTACACCGTATCGACAAATCAAATTATGCCGAATGAACCGTGCCACGACGTTCTTGGTTACCGTAGCAAAGGAAGCCGCTTCAAACCACTTCATAAAGTAATCAATAGCTACCAGGATGAAACAATGCCCGTTAGACGCTGTAGGTATGATCTTGCCGATCATGTCAATGCCCCACATTGCAAAAGGCCAAGGAGCTGTTAAGACATTCATAGGTACTGGAGGTATATGCACCTTATAAGCATAGACTTGGCACTTATGACAGGTCTGAGAATGCTGATAACAGTCGGCTTCCATTGTGGACCAGAAATATCCTGCCCGAAGGATTTTCTTTGCCATGGTGTGTCCACTGGAATGAGTTCCGAAGGTACCTTCATGCAACTCTGCCATGATTCTTTCTGCTTCGTCCTTATCCATACATCGCAGTAAGGTTGAATCATGGTTACGCTTGTAAAGGATACCATGGCTGATGAAGAACTTCGCCGCGAACCTCCTCAGAAACTTCTTATCATTAACAGATGCACCCTCGGGGTATTCCTGAGCCTCAAGGTATCTCTTCACCTCATGAAACCAGGGTTTATCTGCTACCTCTTCAGTCTCAATGTCACAACAATGTGCAGGTCCGTCCAACCTCTCAATGGTAATCCGGTGAGCTTCGTTGTCCTAATTGACTTTAAACATAGAAGATAACGTATCTAGCGCGTTCGCCAACTGATTCTCCTCTCTAGGGAAGTGTTCAAAGGTTATCTCCTCGAAATGTGGAAGCAATGTCAACACATACTCCTTGTAAGGAATAAGATTAGGGTGTTTCGTATCCCACTCACCTTTGATATGACTGATCACGAGAGCGGAATCTCCGAAGACACTCAAGAACTTAATCCTTAGGTCAATTGCTGCTCGAAGACCCATGATGCATGCTTCATACTCCGCCATGTTGTTGGTGCAGTTAAAACATAGTCGGACGGTAAATGGAATATGAGAGCCTTTAGGAGATATGATCACGGCACCAATGCCATTACCCAAAGCATTTGAAGCTCCATCAAAGTACATAGACCATCGGGATCCTTCCTCAGGTCCTTCATCCGGTCCAGGTGTCTCACAGTTAGTCAATATCATGATATTCTCATCCGGAAATTCAAAGTTCATAGACTGATAATCATCCACTGCCTGATGTGCCAAATGATATGCCAACACACTTCCCTTGATTGCCTTTTGGGTCGTGTATTGGATGTCATACTCAGTCAAGAACATCTGCCATCTTGCTATTCTTCCGGATAAGGCAGGCTTCTCGAAGATATACTTGATTAGATCCCTCTTTGATATCAATAGAGTAGTGTTAGTCAGCATATACTGTCTCAGCCGGCGAGCAGCCCATGCCAAAGCGCAGTAAGTTTTATCAAGCAACGAGTATTGGGTCTCGCAGTCGGTAAACTTTTTGCTAAGGTAATAAATAGCATACTCTTTTCGGCCAAACTCGTCATGCTACCCCAGCACACACCCCATTGAATTGTCGAGTACTGTCAAGTATAAGATCAAAGGTCTCCCTTCAACTGGAGGCATCAGAATAGGAGGCTCTTGGAGATATTCTTTGATCCTTTCGAAAGCGGCCTGGCATTCATCGTTCCAACGTACCACTTGATCTTTCTTCAGTAGCTTGAAGATTGGCTCACAAGTAGCAGTCAGGTGTCAGATGAATCGGGCGATGTAGTTCAGACGTCCCAGAAAGTCTCTGACCTCTTTCTCTGTTTGGGGAACTGGCATTTCCTGTATAGCCTTCACCTTTGCAGGATCCACTTGAATACCTTTATCGCTTACAACGAAACCCAGCAGCTTACCAGATCTCACCCCGAAGGTGCACTTGTTCGGGTTTAACCTCAGCTTGTACAACCTCAACCTGTCAAATAACTTCTGAAGATGGTCAAGATGTTCTTCCTCAGTCTGGGATCTTGCAATCATGTCGTCGACGTATACCTCAATCTCATGATGGATCATGTCATGGAACAAAGTGACCATGGCGCGCTGATACGTTGCCCCGACATTCTTCAATCCAAAAGGCATGAGCTTGTAGAAAAAGGTACCCCGGTGAGTAATGAAGGTTGTCTTCTCCATGTCTTCGGGAGCCATCTTAATCTGATTATAACCAGAGAAACCATCCATAAAGGAGAAGACCTTATGCTGAGTGGTGTTGTCAACCAGAACTTCAATATGAGGAAGAGGGAAGTCATCTTTGGGGCTTGCCCTGTTCAGATCCCTATAGTCAACGCACATTCAAACTTTACCATCCTTCTTTGGCACTGGAACCACGTTGGCCACCCACTGAGGGTAAGAAGTAACTGCTAGAAAATCGGCATCAAATTGTTTCATAACTTCAGCCTTGATTTTCTCGGGCATCTCTGGGCGCATTCGGCGAACCCTCTGTTTCACTGGAGGACAATCTTCCTTGGTAGGTAATCGGTGAACCACAATATCGGTATCCAACCCAGGCATATCTTTATAAGACCAGGCAAAGATCTAAACATAGTCATGCAACATCTGAATCAACCGTTGCTTAACACTAGCTTCCAGATTTGCACCGATCTTGACCTCTTTCTTGTCTACCTCTGTACCCAGATTCACTGTTTCCACTGGCTCTTCATGCGGCTGTATGGCCCTCTCTTCCTGAAGTAGCAGTCTAGCAAGCTCACCGGGCACTTCACAATCATCTTCACCTTCGTCTTCGGATAAGTTGATCGGACTTTCGAAGTCATAATTGGCAGTGGCAGATTCGTTACCAGTGAGATCCAGAGTAGATGTAGACCTGTGTATGTGAGTGTGTGTAAAATAGCTGTTTTGCAATATATATATAATAAAAGAAAAATAGGGAGCGCAAAATTTGAAATGCAAGAAACGTCCAATGCTTTTATTAATGATATATGTAGATGACACACATAAAGCCCTCACAAACAAAACCACGGTGCCCCGGGTAAGACACCGGGCCATAAAGTTTAAAAATCGTCTGTATCAAATACAAAAACAAAAGTCTCATTACTGGGTAACAAAAGAAATTGGGATGAAGTCCTTTGCTGTCCAGTTGCTTAGTCCACCATCAGTAGTAGGATAGATCCAAATGTCGAACTCAGATTCTCCAACATCGTCTTCAATGGCATTCACTCCTGAATTGTTGATAAACAGGGGAGGTCTTCCGATCCGTGCACTCCAAACAGCCCTTTGAGCTTCTGCAGTAAAACCCAAACCAAAATTGTTAGTCTTATGTGCAAAATCAGGGAGTTGGCCCCAATTTGCACACCCACCTTTCTCAACAACAACCCGGGCATCCTTGAAGGAAGCCATCTTCATGGGAGGATCTTCAGTGACAGTTTCAGCTGATGCCAGTGTTTGGGGAACCTCTTCAAAATGTTGAAACAGAGTCTCAATGAACTCCCCATCCATCTCTACATATCAGAAAGAGTTGAGGTGGCTCACCATGTACTCCTCCTCTCCTCGTACCATCACGATTTTCCCTTTGACTGGGTACTTCAGCATCTGGTGGAGCGTAGAAGTCACTGCCCCAGCTTTGTGGATCCATGGGCGACCCAGCAAACAAGAATAGGATGGCCGAATGTCCATCACATAAAAAGTAGATGCAAAGATCTGAGAACCAACCTTCACTGGAATATCCACTTCTCCATGTACCATTCTCTTCGACCCATCAAAGGCCCTGACAACAATGTTACTTGGCTTCAACTCTAAACCTTCATAGTCCAACCGGTCTAGAGCTTTCTTAGGTAAGACATTCAATGAGGAACCAGTATCCACCAATACATGGGCTAGAGTAGTGCCCCTGCATTCAATGGAGACATGCAGGGCGTCATTGTGATTTCTGCCCTTAGCAGGCAAGTCTGCATCGGAGAAACCCAACTCATTATTCGTTGTCATACTAGCCACACAATCTTTAAACTGATCAGCTGACGTCTCCTGCGGCACATGCGCAGTTTTCAGGAAGGCAATCAGAGCCTTTGCATGGGCCTCTGAGCATAACAACAATGACAACATGGAGATTTTGGACGGGGTTTTCCCCAGCTGCTCGACTACATTATAGTCGCTCTTTTTAATGATCTTCAAAATTTCCTCCATCTCTTGTCTATAGACTTCGACAGTAATCTTCTTCGGTGCCTCAGTCTGGGCAGGCTCACCGATGATCTCTTTGCCCAGAGTGTCAGATGACTTGGCAACAGGGGTAAGAATTGGAACTTGAACAGGGATAGTATTAAGTGCAATAGCAGGTGTAATGACAACAGGCGTCCGAACAACTGGAGGAGAGATCTCAGGGGAGAAAAGTCTTCCACTGCATGTGACTTTAGCAGGTCCAACAATATTGCTGACGTCAGTATCAGCCTCTTCAGCACTCAAGTCTTTCTTAACTCCGTGATAATATACGTCAGCCCCCGTAGTGCCATGGGACAGCTTTATTGGATGTATAGGGGATAGGCCTCAGAACAGTGATGATCAATGGTGCGATTCTTGGAACAGATGTAATTCTAACAGGCTTTCTCGTGGAAGCCTTGGAAGAATTGTCGAAAATGGTGATTATAGCAACTTCTTCAGTAGGAACCAAAGGAACAAAAGTCTTCTCGAACATAATTTCTTTATTATCCATCAGGCGTTGGACACCTGACTTCAAAAGATGGCAACCGGTAGTTAGGAAGGCACACAGACGACAACCTTCACCGCAGCCCGAAAATAAATCGGCTAACAGAAGGTTCTTCTTCACAGTCATCAATGGAGTAACAATGTCTTTTACAGAAACCACAAACCAGTCTTCCTCTACAGCATTCACTCCATGCTTGGGCATGGGAGCAGTCACAACATTAGGTCTTTCTGGTGCTTCGAATTCAATCTCTTTTGCATCAATCAAGTTCTGTATTTTGTTCTTCAAGACCCAGCAGTTATCTGTATCATGCACCGGGCTATCAGAATGAAAAGCACAACAGGCATTCGGATCGTACATCGGTGATGTTGTATTTGGATTCTTCGGGGCCTCCCTTGGAATCACCAGACTGGTTTTTAATAGTTGCGGCAGAATTTGGGATAAAGTCATGTTGAGCTGAGTGAATTGTCTTTGCAGCCTCTCGGCTCTTGGCTGATTGTTGTGTTGAGGAGAAACAGCAAGTCTTGATATAACCACTGCATTAACAGCTTGACAGTGCTCAGGTCTATTATGGCTTTTTGAACTGTAAACAGCACTGGACTCCTTCTTAAAAGGCTTCTTTTCGGCACTAGACGAAGCACCCTTCTGTATCTTACCGCTCTTGATACCAGCTTCAATTCTTTCTCCGGTCATAATCAGCTCTGTAAATCCGGACGATGAACTTCCAATCAGATGGTTGAAATACGGACCAGACAAGGTCCCTAAAAACATATCCACTAGCTCCCTATCAGCCAAGGGAGGTTGCACTCTACCAGCAAGGTCCCTCCACTTCTGAGCGTAATCTTTGAAACCTTCACCCGCACCCATAGACATACCCTGGAGTTGGGTACGTATAGGAGCGAGGTCGACATTGTATTGGTACTGCTTATAGAAAGCAGCAGCCAAATCTTCCCAATTACGGATATTAGCTCCTTCCAGCTGGTAAAACCATTCAAGATGAGTCCCTGAGAGACTGTCTTGAAAGAAGTGGATCCAAAGGTTCTTGTCAGTGGTGTACGGCTGAATCTTTCTAACATACGAACGGAGGTGCAGTTTTGGGCAAGAAACCATGTCGTATTTAGCAAAGGCTGGTGCTTTAAACTTGTGGGGAATCACCACCCCAGACGACAAACCCAAATCACCAAAGTCCAGACCAGGCACCTTCTGAACTTCCATCGCACTCAACCGGTCTTCCAATTGTTTATATATATCCTCAGCCGGGGGATACTGGTCTTCGTCAAAGTCAGTCTCATTGTCTGAAACCACAGGGCTAGGAGCCCTCCTTTCTTCCTGATTATCTCCCCCTCCAGATGAGTGAGTCAAATCAACCTCTTCTCGCAAATTGTTTCCAAATCTGTGACCCATATTCAGTAGGACCGTCTTCTTCTTCTTCTTATCTTTCAGGATAAGGGCCTTCAGATCTTGCTGACCCTTGGCCAAACTCATGAACAATTCCTGGAACTGGGCATTTTGAGCTTGCAGAGCCTTGATTGCTTGATCAATTGATGTTTCGGAAGACATGATGCTGAAATAAACAGCGAAGAAGATGAGAAAAACCTGTAAGGGTACCTGTTATGAGGTGCATGGGAATGAAATGCGCATGATATGATTTCAAAGACTTTAGAGATTCAAATTCGTAAACCAAAATAAACACACTTTTATTAGATAAACTTGAAATTCAATTGTTCAATAGATTCCTTTAAGGCGTTACAAGAAAGAAAAACTGAAAAGTAAATCAAAACTAGAAATAATCAAAAGAAATCAGCACTCCCATGGTCGTTTGCCTTTGGTGCTGACATAGTCATTTAGGATCTTCTCATTCTCCAATTGCCTTGTCAACTTTTGAATCTTCTGCTCTTGCTCGTGGTACTTTTCTCTGTAAGTATCTCGCTCTTCTCTCAGCTGCATCCAAGATCTCTTTAATGCCCCAATGTCAGTGGGCATGTAAGGGTGGAGGATGGAAGGAGGAACCCCTTCTTCATCTGGAACCTCTACAATTATAGGCAAGACGGTTTCGTACGGCATTCCCAGCTTTTGGGCACGGATTCGAACCCATCGGAGATATGGCTCCATTGGAAGAGAAGTTTTCGCACCTAGCTCGTGCGGATCAGACTTGTATACCCTATCCCAAGCTCTTATGAATCTGCGGCGTTGCTCGTCACTATCCCCTTGGAAATCAAAGACAATACTTGGCATTAGCAACTCATGAGGTCCTTCCCTCCTAGCTCGCCCAAACTGGCGTAAGGCCAAACAAGGGTTATAGGTGATTCCTCCATTGGTTCCTATCAGTGGAACATTGGGGTATTCCCCACAGCGATCAATAATAGCCACATCTTCCATACCCTTAATAGTCCAAATGATGTCATTATGAGAGAGAGACATAACCCTGTAGGCCCAAACCATGCCTTCCTTGGTTTTCAAAATTGACTTGGGGAGGTGAGAAATAAACTACCTCGCCAGCAATGGTGCACAGCACATAAGGGTTCCCCGTTTCCGAGCAGTACGGGCATAAAGAGAGTGAAAAATGCCACCCAAGAGAGTGGGTACAGGATTACGGGAAATGAAGATCTTCACTGCATTCACGTCAACAAAGGAATCGGAGTTAGGAAACAACACCAAACCATATATGAGAAGAGCTAGAATGTCTTCAAATGCCTGGAAGTCTAGACTGTCCTAGAACTGATTAGCCTTACCAACCAAGAATTTAGTCAAGAAGCCCTTTGCCCCACTTCTAGTCTCCCAATTAGACATTACCTCTGCCTTGGTTAGATGGAGGGCTGAAGCAATCTCTTCCGGCCTAAGGATCTTCTCCCAACCTGTAAACGGGGTCTGCTCTAGAATGGAGATACCCAGTAGATCAGAGAACTCTTCCAAGGTAGGGACCAACTGGTAGTCCGGAAAAGTAAAGCAATGGTACAGTGGATCAAAGAACTGAACTAAGACACTCATCATCTGTTCATCCATCTTGGAGGTGACCAAACCCAGGAGGTGACCATGTCTTCTGATAAAGGAAGAAGTATCTTGCATCTTTGCAACCAAAACCTTGAGCTGAGTGGGAATCTGGACAAAGTTGATCTGAATAGTGTTTCTATGCATGGGTGTCATGACCTACAAAACAGAACAAAGATGAATCCCCTCTGTCTTTGAAATAGGTTAGTCCAATGCAATATGCATGCAATGTCATGATGTCATGATGTCATGATAAAAAACACACCACAAGTATCCACAAATAGCAAACATGGTAAGGGCAAACAAGTCACACCGATAGCCCTTAGATTTCAGGCTGGCAAGGAGTCTAGGTACTACCCTCTTTCAGTTCAGTTGGTTCAAACCTGTCCTAGAAATAGTAACTGGGTTCTAGAGGATCTCAATATCATTGACTAACCTCGATCGGTCATAATTCCAGTTTAGCAACCTTTTCTTGCGGCCGAAATCATCGCGAGAGTTTAGTCTCAATGAGTGTAGCATACTGCTACTGTTCTATGGCCAATGTTGTACCCCAAAATTTTCCCTCCCATATTCTTCAAGAAAATTGCCAAGACAAGCTACAAAATTCTCCAAGAGTTGCACAGTGCAAAGGTCTCCTATACAGTCAAGATTAGGGTTTTTGTTCTGATCAAGAAAATGAAGTTTTCTAAGGTCCAATCAAGTCTCACATGCTTACAAATATGGTCAAGTATCCTCATATCAAGTTTCAAGACTTTCAGCTCAAAATTGCACAGTCAAAAACCCTAATTGCACTACAGTCAACTGTAGGGGCAAAATGGTCATTTGACAGTCAAAAGTTCAAATTTTTGGTCAACATATCATTTTGAAGCCACAAACATCATTTTACCAATGCTTGATCATGATTCTCAAAGCTTGGCTCAAAAATTATCAAAATGCAAAAGTTTCCTTATTTGGACAGTTGAAAAAGTCAACTGTAAATTGACCAGGGCATAACTTTCACATGGATTATCAGAAAAATTCCATCCAAAGCTCATTTTGAAGAGAAAGACATTTCCTACAACTCATCTTCATACTTCAAGTCCAAGAAATGCTCTCACAAAAAGTTATCAATTTCAACATTATAGGTCATTTTCAAAAGTCAACAAAAAGGGACTTTAAGTCAAAGGCCATAACTTGATATTGGTAAATCAAAATGACATGGTACCAAAGGCATTGGTTAGAGGACTCAAAGACCTTTCCAAAATGTCCAAGAACATGAGAAAAGCTAAACAATTGAGCAAGTTATGCCTTGTAGAAGTTGGGAAATTTTTGGATATTTTGAAAAGTCAACATTGATTCAAATGACCTAAAATTGCTAATGGGCCCATTTTTCTTCCATAATTCATCATCCATGGCATGTGCACGACCACTTGGCCCAAAGAGAAGTATTTCTTCATTTTTTATTTATTTATTTGAATTTTTATTTATATTAATTCATTTAAATCAAATTAAATGCATGGAAAATATTTAACCTAAGTATCAAATCTTTTTGCACATGTAATCTACTCAATAATTCGTGTGAAATCAAATAGGGAAGGATTTGGAGAGAATTGATCTTAATTGGTACAAAAACACATGGAAAAGATTGAAAAAGATCCTAGAAAATCAAATTTCCAAAAACCATGAATGCAATGGATTTGTTCTATTTTTCTTGACCTAATTGACTCAATACATAAGCCTGAATACAGCCCTAGTGCCATTACACACGCAGCTGCTCAAAAACTTGAAAACAAAAGCTTGAAATTTTGTTAAGAAACTCAATTCTGAAAACTCACTTCCAGGGCGATTCAAGACATAATTTTTGTTTCATTAGCTTGCTGAAGGTCCATTGAACGTTTCCCTATCAAGAACATTCATCAAAACCTCAGGAATCGGTATACAGAACTTGAAATATCTCATGAAAAATTCATAATCGTGTTTTAAAATCTATGCATTTTCATAACATTTTATTCATTGATTCATATTCCTTATGCACTTCTGAAGCTAACCCATGTGTTTGATTGAGTTTTTGCAAGCTATAGGCGATTTCACCATTATCGTTTTCTAGGGTTTACAGGACCTTGGATTAGGGGTTCTTGAATGAGGAAAAATTGGCCTTCAAGACCACCACCGTTCAAATCAGGACGATCAGACGATTATAAGGCCACCCTCGCGCTCAATTTATGAGCGCCATAGGGCTAATCGTTATTTTTCCAAAACTGGCCTAAGAAAACGCTCAGAAAACCGTTGCTTAATATGTTCTTATTTCAGGAAAATAAAAACCACGCGAGGAAGACGATAACGTGGGAAGCGGTGATTGGAAGATTCAAATCTTCGCGCGTGCTAGAGCCCACTGACCATTGTTATTTTATATTATTTGTTTGTTGTTTAAATTACAGAAAGCGCGTCTAGAACAACTGGCAAGGCATGTGTGAGTTAACGTCCAAGACCTGGGTTCGAGCCCCAGGTCTTCATTGTTTCAATATTATTTTTTCAATTTACAATCACATGCAGATTCAATACCAAGGACCATCATACTCCTTCCAAATCCAACGGCCACGCGTCCAGCTGCATCAGATCAAAGGCCATGGATTGAAGTATACGATAAGTCCCAGTCAATGCATCACATGCTAATGCCAAAGTCAAACGGACCAATGTCTTAATGGGCCTGAGTTTCTAAAGAATCACCTCCTATTTGGGGTCTGAACCCCCTAGGTTTGCTATGTTTTTTTATTTATTTATTAATTCTATTTTTCTTTTAACTATTATTTGTTTAGTTAATTAATTATTTTCACAAAATATAAAATATCATAAAAAATCAGAAAAGAGTTAAAACAATAAATAATTTTTATTTTAGTATTTTCTTAAATAAATTTGCATGTAATTAAACTTAGTGTAAATTAGGTTTTAATTTTAATACTTTTAATAAAAATCTAAAAAATGTAGAATTAGGTTTAATTAATTTTCATCTTTTTATTTTTCTTTCATGATAATCAAATATCTAATATTATTTATTTTATTTATTTTTATAATTAAATTGCATGTAAAAATTAGGATTAATTTTAGGTTAAAAACTTCAATATTTTTTAATAAATTAAAAGCCACTAGAATTAGGGTTTACATCTTATTTTAATTTTAGTTAATTCTTTTTTTTATATATTAAATCCTAGAATATTAAAAAATACCAAAAAAACAAGTTCTTTCTTTCTTTTAATTTTAATTAATTCCTCATTACTTTAACTTTGCAAAAAGGGTCCAACGCCCTCATTTCGACTTAATTGTTTATTCGCATATTTATTTTATTTCGTTTAAATATTTATGTATCTCTCCCGAAGCCTTGTAAATAATTGCTCGCACTCTTTAATTCTTTACCTTTATTTATTTATTTTCTGTCAAATCGGGTCCTGGTTTAATTTTGGCGATGTGGACCCGCGCCTTTGTAATAGCTTAGAATTTACTTTCCCGCAAATATTTTAACTGTTAAACAAAGGCATGAAAGAATGTATGGACCAAAAATAAAAACAAGCGTAGAACACCAATAATATGACAAGATAAATGCAAATGAAAACGACACACAAATCGCACACACCACCCCTAGGGTACGCCTCACTGTTGCCTTGCCTCGAAAGGTGATCGTCGAGTAGAGGATGTCTTAGTAAGTCCTCATGATCCGGGAACCTGGCATGAGGGTAGCTTCTAAGGTGTCTTCCCATTGCTCTGGTGATCACCATGTCCCGAACCTCGAATTGACCCGAACACCTCCAACGGTGGAGCTACCTACCTCTCAATGGTGGGATGGCACTACTTTAAAGGACATCTACACAGACGAATTCCTTAGGGTAGGTAGGTTCTCTAGATACTTGCTCTAAATTTCAAAACAAAAATTCAAAAATACTTTTCACACCAACACGTTTTCAAAAAGCTTTCGAAAGCAATTTTTCAAACACTCTTGAGGACTGATACAAGAGTCGAACTGGAATTTTCAAAGAAACTTTTTAAAACCCACAGTTGAAAAGCAAACAAACCATTTTTGAAAACACAAATGAGCAAGTATTTAAGAGCCCATGGATAACCATGGATAGAAAGGGTGCTAACACCTTCCCTTTCTATAACCTACCTCCCGAACCGAGAGCAATCTCTTTAAGGAATTTTTCTGTGCTTTTGTCCTTTCCATTTGGAGAAAATAAAAGACGGTGGCGACTCTTGCTTCCGCGACATTTCGCGAACCAGCGTTAAACAGTCAGTTCCAGATCCACCGATCACAAAACTGGCGACTCTGCTGGGGACTTAAACTTAAAGTGAGGTGTACCTTAGGGCTTAGTTCATAACTGTGTTTTCAATTGTATTGACTTGCTTGCTTTACTATCGTGGGTTGCATGGGAGTTACATAGATCCTAACCCGGATCTGGGGATACCCTGTTTAGGTAGCATAAGCTGTGAGGGACCTGTCCGGCGTATACCGACATGGGTGAAGCAGTGGCTACATTGGTGTGGCACCTTGGTCTGTACCGATATCCCTCGTGTTGAAACGGGGAGAATATGGGTCTTCCAAGGAGTCATTAAGCACCAACAGACCTTAGAACCTTAAATGACCCAACTTGGCCATTAGAACAGTAGCAGTATGCTACGCCCATTGAGGCTAAACTCTCGTGATGGTTCTGGCCGCAAGAAAAGATTGCAATGCTGGAGTTATGACCGATTGAGGGTAGTCAATGATATTGGGATCCTCTAAGAACCCGGTTACTTTGATAGGACAGGTTGAACCAACGAACTGAAAGAGGGTAGTACCTAGACCTCATGCTGGCCTAAACTCTAAGGGTTCTTTTATGTGACTTGTGTGCCTTCGTACTTGACTACTTGCATGCTTTATCTGACACATGAACTATTTGCAGGTTTTGGTTATAGTCCTTAATTGGGACTCACAATAGAGTCTACTAAGTTTCTTGCAGGTTTTGGTTTACGGTCCTTAACAGGGACTCATGACAGGGTTACTTACCTTACCCCATGCATACCATAACATCATACCATTGCATACATCCTAATCCATTTCAAGGATCTCAAGGGCTTGTGATGCAGGTCATGATGAAACAACTGTCCAGCAAGGGGCAAAAAGGACTTATTTTCCTCTAGACAAGTTGTCAGGGGCTATGACCCACTGGATATGGTGAGCCTTTGACCCTTGAAGAAGGACTCTCAACGACATGAAGTACCTTCAATCAAGTTACCAGTTTCCAACTCTAACAATTTGTTTACCCCTCGAGGTCCTTGAAATCATTGCATGCATATCATACATATCATTGCATAACAGGTACCCTTTCTCTGCAGGTTGCTTACCTTCTTCGCTGTTTATTTCAGCAGTCTCGTCATGAATCCTGAATCCTCAACCGAGCACACTATCAAGGCCCTCCAGGCTCAGAACGTCCAGTTCCAAGGGCTGATCATGAATTTGACCCAGGGGCAACAAGATCTGAAGGCTCTGCTCTTGAAGAAGGAAAAGAAGAAGAAGAGGACTGTTTTGTTCAGCCCTAGACGCAGATCTGGGAACACACTGCAGGATGAAGCTGAGAGGACAACCCCATCTGTGGGGAAAGGCAGTCATCAAGAGGAAAGGATTCCCAGCCCAGTGGCCTCTGACAATGAGACAGATTTCAATGACGAACAGTACCCTCCGGCTGAGGATAGGTACAAACAGTTGGAAGACCGGCTAAGTGCTATGGAGATACAAAAAGTGCCTGGCCTGGACTTCGAGGATCTAAGTCTGTCTTCTGGGGTAGTGATCCCGCACAAATTCAAGGCACCTGCCTTCGCAAAGTACGACGGGGCATCCTGTCCAAAGCTGCATCTCAGGTCATACATGAGGAGGATCCAGCCCTACACGGTCGACAGGAACTTATGGATCCACTTTTTCCAGGAAAGTCTTTCAGGGACTCAGCTTGACTGGTTCTATCAACTGAATGGAGCCAACATCCATACCTGGGAAGACTTAGCCACTGCATTCTACAAGCAGTACCAGTACAATGCCGACCTCGCTCCCACGCGCACTCAGCTTCAGGGGATGTCTATGGGTACGGGTGAAGGTTTCAAAGAATATGCCCAAAAATGGAGGGACCTTGCTGGAAGGGTACAACCACCTCTAACTGACCGCGAGCTCGTCGACATGTTCTTGGGGACCCTGTCTGGTCCATTCTTCAACCACCTGATTGGGAATTCTGCTGCTGGGTTTACAGATCTGATCTTGACCGGAGAAAGAATAGAAGCTGGCATCAAGTCAGGGAAAATACAAAATAGTGACTCCTCGAACACTGAGAAAAAACCATCCAAGAGAGAATCTAGTGCGGTCAACGCAGTAGCTATTGTAAAGCCGGCTGGTGCTCCTCAGCGTCACCATCAACAAAGGGAAGAAAGACCTAAGAGGCAATTTACTCCCCTCGGTATGACCTTGTCACAGATATTGCCACAGCTACTGGAAGCCAAGTTGGTAACTCTCATGGATCCCCCGAAGAATCCTAACAGGACACCTTCAAGGTACAATCCCAATGCTCGCTGCGCCTATCACTCCGACAGCCCGGGGCATGCTACAGATGACTGTTGGACTTTGAGGAATAGGGTTCAAGATCTGATTGATGCAAAGGAAGTCCAACTTGACTCTCCAGAGACTCCCAATGTGACAACTGCTCCCTTGCCAAGACATGGCTAGGATTGGATTTTTTTTGTTCATTCGAATGTTCAATTTGTAATCTTCTTTCAATGGTTCAAACATTTTGTTTCATGTCAAACATTGTTATTTCATTAATGCACTACACATGTCTGTTTTGAAGTAATTATTTCGTATTCACTATGTGAAAATTATTTTCATATTTTTTCTGATGTCAACTCTCGATTAATAATTCTAAGCCTCTTGAGGGAGGATGACGAAAACATACCATAATGCTTCTGAACAGACCCCGCTGATGAGGTACAGGCATTGTTTCAAATCCTAAACACTGGAGTTATAAGGAAGATAATCCCTCGTCAACCCCTTTGAGCCAAAGAAGTAGGAGTTTTTCTTTTCGAATTTTAAAACCCTTAATCATAACCTGGGGCAGGGTAGTTCTCTCAGTTGACCCAAGTGCATAACGAATGGCACCAAAGAGGTCCTTACAAAACGAAAGACAGTGATGGTTCCGAACAATCAATAAAGAAAGGCAGTCATTATCTCAAAAATAAAAAATCCATTAAGTCAAAACCTATGAGGGAGACTTACAAAACTGGGGCATCCCGCTGACTGTAATTCCAAAAAGGAAACAGCTCAGGCAAAAAACAGGGACAACAAAATCAAGAAAGAGAAAGAGGTGCCATAAACCCTCGACAAAAAATGACTGCCTATTCAAAATAAGTTATCAACATCCGAATCATCACCGGAAAATCAGAGCAAAGACTCAAACAAGGTCTAACGCACGATCAGCTGAGTTTAGGTTTGAAGAGCATCACGAAGAACGGGTGGGTACAAATAATTTGAGCCTTTATCCTTTGTTTCTTAAACTGTGAACCAGGCCACGCTACAACCCTTAAAAGTCCTAGCTGAAGCATGGGTTAGTTCGAAAGCATACTGTTACGAAAGGTATCCTGACTCCTTAAGGCTTATGGTAAATACAGAGTTGACATCACGTTTTACAAACAATCACTTGTTTTATGAAAAAAGAATGCATTTTCAAAATCTTCAAGACAGACATAAGCTTTGTATTTTTAACATAACTTTGTTTGCACATGACTTTTTGTTTGAACAGCAAAGAAATTCGCACGACGAATGCCTAATGAACAGAAGTACCTCCAATCAAGGGGCAGACGTGACTATTGTCCATCATCTGGGGCAATTCAGTCAAGATTCGGAGAATCTTTCAAAATGCCAAAATAGCCTGGGGCAAATCTCCGCCTGAGTCACTTGGGGGCATTCCAACAACGAATCTTGCCTGATCAAACACCTTCTGGGGGCGTGGCAAAACACTTCTAACAGGGGCAACTCCCTACATTCTGAAAGCACGGACATAGTCGAAAAAAATACTACGCATAATCAAAGACCCGCTAGGTTGACACACCTAGGCAAAAATAAGGGCTTCCCGGCGAACCAAAAGGGTTCGGGCAAAATGAAGGGATGAAATGAAAAATCTGTACACCCGGCAAGTCGAAAACCTGAAAAGGCGGCTTGGGAAAAAATGGGTATCCCGGTGGACTGAAAACCCGAAAGGGCGGTCCAGGCAAAAATTAGGGATCAAAGCGTACGACTATGTCTCGGTATCTCGTCACTTGCCTACCAGAAGAAGATTTGTCAAACGGCAGTCATCAAACACCTTCACAGGTACCTTCTTCTCCAAAAGAAACTGGGGCAATAATGAGTTGTCTAAATGATCCGGTTGCCCTGTCCACCGAGGTGCCAAGGTAAGTTCAGCTGAAGAATGCGACCAAGATACCTTCACTCCCTGCAGAGCGAACGCGTCTCCCCGGTTTTATTCAAAGGTTATTTCTCCACCAGAGCTTATAACTGGATTATCCTCAGCTAAAATCCACGGAAAGATCGTCCTCGGCAAAGTTCTTCTTATTCCCCAGCGAAGTCTATCAACACTTCCAACAGCAAAGATATCCCCAGCAAATTATTATCAACATTCCAGCAAAGTATCTCTCTCCCCACAAAGTATGGCTTCCCAGCAAAATCGTTAGAGTACCTTTTCTCCCCGCAGAGTAATCCATTCGCCAAGTTCATTCCCCAACGGAGTCATCTTCTCCTACCGGTATTCTTGCAACTCTCATCCCCAGCGGAAGCAATAAATCAATTCTTCAAACATCAGCCCAGGAGTGACTTCCCGGCACCCATCAAGGATTTACTTTCCTAGACGAAAAACACATTCATAAACATCTTCATACATTATAGCATGCATATACGCATCATGAACATACAATCTCACGTATTCAGAGAGCATATCGCATGTCATACCACATGACATCGCATACAACTAACGCTTGTCTTTTCAGGACAAAAGTACAAAATTGATTACCATCAATGGTCGCAACTAAAGATCCGATTCTTGTATCTTGCCAGGGTGTGTCTGAAGAGTTCGAGGATCCGATACCTGAATCTTGCCAAGGTGTATCCATTGAAGACTAACATTACCAGATCCGATTCCTGTATCTTGCCAGGGTGTGTCTGAAGAGTTCGAGGATCCGATACCTGAATCTTGCCAGGGTGTATCCGTTGAAGACTAACATTACCAGATCCGATTCCTGTATCTTGCCAGGTTGTGTCTGAAGAGTTCGAGGATCCGATACCTGAATCTTGCCAGGGTGTATCCGTTGAAGACTAGCATTACCAGATCCGATTCCTGTATCTTGCCAGGGTGTGTCTGAAGAGTTCGAGGAGCCGATACCTGAATCTTGCCAGGGTGTATCCGTTGAAGACTAGCATTACCAGACTCGATTCCTGTATCTCGCCAGGGCACGTCTGAAGAATTCGAAGATCCGATTCCTGTAACCAGTCAGGACATATCTACACAAAAACATCTGAAAACCAACTCCTGCAACATGTCAGGTACTCATCTTTTCTTTTGCAGGTACGCAAGTTCTCGCTAAGGAATCTCTTACGCGATCAACATCCAGATGGCATCTATAAGCCCATTCCCATCATCACACTGCTACTATGTGAGCGCAAATTTCTGGGCACTCTAGTGTTCAATCATCTTCTACCCTCGGATTACGAAAGGCACGTCAGCCAATCTGCATCCTCAGGTCTAAGAAGATTGAACAGGGGCAACTGTTGTACCCCAAAATTTGCCCTCCCATATTCTTCAAGAAAATTGCCAAGACAAGCTACAAAATTCTCCAAGGGTTGCACAGTGCAAAGGTCTCCTATACAGTCAAGATTAGGGTTTTTGTTCTGATCAAGAAAATGAAGTTTTCCAAGGTCCAATCAAGTCTCACATGCTTACAAATATGGTCAAGTATCCTCATATCAAGTTTCAAGACTTTCAGCTCAAAATTGCACAGTCAAAAACCCTAATTGCACTACAGTCAACTGTAGGGGCAAAATGGTCATTTGACAGTCAAAAGTTCAAATTTTTGGTCAACATATCATTTTGAAGCCACAAACATCATTTGACCAATGCTTGATCATGATTCTCAAAGCTTGGCTCAAAAATTATCAAAATGCAAAAGTTTCCTTATTTGGACAGCTGAAAAAGTCAACTGTAAATTGACCAGGGCATAACTTTCACATGGATTATCAGAAAAATTCCATACAAAGCTCATTTTGAAGAGAAAGACATTTCCTACAACTCATCTTCATACTTCAAGTCCAAGAAATGCTCTCACAAAAAGTTATCAATTTCAACATTATAGGTCATTTTCAAAAGTCAACAAAAAGGGACTTTAAGTCAAAGGCCATAACTTGATATTGGTAAATCAAAATGACATGGGACCAAAGGCATTGGTTAGAGGACTCAAAGACCTTTCCAAAATGTCCAAGAACATGAGAAAAGCTAAACAATTGAGCAAGTTATGCCTTGTAGAAGTTGGGAAATTTTTGGATATTTTGAAAAGTCAACATTGATTCAAATGACCTAAAATTGCTAATGGGCCCATTTTTCTTCCATAATTCATCATCCATGGCATGTGCACGACCACTTGGCCCAAAGGGAAGTATTTCTTCATTTTTTATTTATTTATTTGAATTTTTATTTATATTAATTCATTTAAATCAAATTAAATGCATGGAAAATATTTAACCTAAGTATCAAATCTTTTTGCACATGTAATCTACTCAATAATTCGTGTGAAATCAAATAGGGAAGGATTTGGAGAGAATTGATCTTAATTGGTACAAAAACACATGGAAAAGATTGAAAAAGATCCTAGAAAATCAAATTTCCAAAAACCATGAATGCAATGGATTTGTTCTATTTTTCTTGACCTAATTGACTCAATACATAAGCCTGAATACAACCCTAGTGCCATTACACACGCAGCTGCTCAAAAAATTGAAAACAAAAGCTTGAAATTTTGTTAAGAAACTCAATTCTGAAAACTCACTTCCAGGGCGATTCAAGACATAATTTTTGTTTCATTAGCTTGCTGAAGGTCCATTGAACGTTTCCCTATCAAGAACATTCATCAAAACCTCAGGAATCGGTATACAGAACTTGAAATATCTCATGAAAAATTCATAATCGTGTTTTAAAATCTATGCATTTTCATAACATTTTATTCATTGATTCATATTCCTTATGCACTTCTGAAGCTAACCCATGTGTTTGATTGAGTTTTTGCAAGCTATAGGCGATTTCACCATTATCGTTTTCTAGGGTTTACAGGACCTTGGATTAGGGGTTCTTGAATGAGGAAAAATTGGCCTTCAAGACCACCACCGTTCAAATCAGGACGATCAGACGATTATAAGGCCACCCTCGCGCTCAATTTATGAGCGCCATAGGGCTAATCGTTATTTTTCCAAAACTGGCCGAAGAAAACGCTTAGAAAACCGTTGCTTAATATGTTCTTATTTCAGGAAAATAAAAACCACGCGAGGAAGACGATAACGTGGGAAGCGGTGATTGGAAGATTCAAATCTTCGCGCGTGCTAGAGCCCACTGACCATTGTTATTTTATATTATTTGTTTGTTGTTTAAATTACAGAAAGCGCGTCTAGAACAACTGGCAAGGCATGTGTGAGTTAACGTCCAAGACCTGGGTTCGAGCCCCAGGTCTTCATTGTTTCAATATTATTTTTCAATTTACAATCACATGCAGATTCAATACCAAGGACCATCATACTCCTTCCAAATCCAACGGCCACGCGTCCAGCTGCATCAGATCAAAGGCCATGGATTGAAGTATACGATAAGTCCCAGTCAATGCATCACATGCTAATGCCAAAGTCAAACGGACCAATGTCTTAATGGGCCTGAGTTTCTAAAGAATCACCTCCTATTTGGGGTCTGAACCCCCTAGGTTTGCTATGTTTTTTTATTTATTTATTAATTCTATTTTTCTTTTAACTATTATTTGTTTAGTTAATTAATTATTTTCACAAAATATAAAATATCATAAAAAATCAGAAAAGAGTTAAAACAATAAATAATTTTTATTTTAGTATTTTCTTAAATAAATTTGCATGTAATTAAACTTAGTGTAAATTAGGTTTTAATTTTAATACTTTTAATAAAAATCTAAAAAATGTAGAATTAGGTTTAATTAATTTTCATCTTTTTATTTTTCTTTCATGATAATCAAATATCTAATATTATTTATTTTATTTATTTTTATAATTAAATTGCATGTAAAAATTAGGATTAATTTTAGGTTAAAAACTTCAATATTTTTTAATAAATTAAAAGCCACTAGAATTAGGGTTTACATCTTATTTTAATTTTAGTTAATTCTTTTTTTTATATATTAAATCCTAGAACATTAAAAAATACCAAAAAAACAAGTTCTTTCTTTCTTTTAATTTTAATTAATTCCTCATTACTTTAACTTTGCAAAAAGGGTCCAACGCCCTCATTTCGACTTAATTGTTTATTCGCATATTTATTTTATTTCGTTTAAATATTTATGTATCTCTCCCGAAGCCTTGTAAATAATTGCTCGCACTCTTTAATTCTTTACCTTTATTTATTTATTTTCTGTCAAATCGGGTCCTGGTTTAATTTTGGCGATGTGGACCCGCGCCTTTGTAATAGCTTAGAATTTACTTTCCCGCAAATATTTTAACTGTTAAACAAAGGCATGAAAGAATGTATGGACCAAAAATAAAAACAAGCGTAGAACACCAATAATATGACAAGATAAATGCAAATGAAAACGACACACAAATCGCACACACCACCCCTAGGGTACGCCTCACTGTTGCCTTGCCTCGAAAGGTGATCGTCGAGTAGAGGATGTCTTAGTAAGTCCTCATGATCCGGGAACCTGGCATGAGGGTAGCTTCTAAGGTGTCTTCCCATTGCTCTGGTGATCACCATGTCCCGAACCTCGAATTGACCCGAACACCTCCAACGGTGGAGCTACCTACCTCTCAATGGTGGGATGGCACTACTTTAAAGGACATCTACACAGACGAATTCCTTAGGGTAGGTAGGTTCTCTAGATACTTGCTCTAAATTTCAAAACAAAAATTCAAAAATACTTTTCACACCAACACGTTTTCAAAAAGCTTTCGAAAGCAATTTTTCAAACACTCTTGAGGACTGATACAAGAGTCGAACTGGAATTTTCAAAGAAACTTTTTAAAACCCACAGTTGAAAAGCAAACAAACCATTTTTGAAAACACAAATGAGCAAGTATTTAAGAGCCCATGGATAACCATGGATAGAAAGGGTGCTAACACCTTCCCTTTCTATAACCTACCTCCCGAACCGAGAGCAATCTCTTTAAGGAATTTTTCTGTGCTTTTGTCCTTTCCATTTGGAGAAAATAAAAGACGGTGGCGAATCTTGCTTCCACGACATTTCGCGAACCAGCGTTAAACAGTCAGTTCCAGATCCACCGATCACAGCCAAGTTGGTCAATTTAAAGGTTCTAAGGTCAGTTGGTGCTTAATGACCCCTTAGCAGACCCATATTCTCCTCGTTGCGCCACAAGGGATATCGGTACATACTAAAGTGCCGCACCAATGTAGCTACTGCTTCAACCGTATCGGTCTACGTCGTACAGTTCCCTCACAGTTTATTGATACTTACCTAAAGGGTATCCCTCAGATCTGGGTTAGGATCTATAGTAACTCCGATTCAACCCACAAAGATAAAACATACAATTCAAGCACTCGAAAACATTATGAACTATTCCTAAGGTACACCCCAGTTATAAGCGTCCCCAGCAGAGTCGCCAGTTCTGTGATACGGGGGGAAGAACTGACTGTTTTTTTTTTGGAATGCTGGTTTGCATTTTATGTTTGTATTCGCAAAATGTCACAGTAAGCAAGAGTCGCCACCGACTTTTATTTTATCCAACAAGGAAAGGAAAAAAGCACAAAAAAATTCCTTTTTCGAGATATTTCTCGGGTTCGGGGGGTAGATTATAGAAAGGGAAGGTGTTAGCACCCTTTCTATCCGTGGTTATCCACGGGCTCTTAGGTACTTGCTCATTGTTTTCAAAATTGTTTTCTTTATGCTTGTGGGTTTGAAAAAGTTTTTTATTTGAAACTTCGATTTAACTCTTGCTTTTGTCCTCATGAGCGTATGAAGTGTTTTTGAAAACTTTGTTCGAAAAGTGTAAGTGTGAAGAGTTTTTATTTTTAAAAGAGCAAGTATCTAAGAACCATCTACCTACTCGGAAAAGGAATCATTCTATGCTAATGTCCATTAGACAATGCTATCCTATTATTGATGAGTAGGTAGCACCGTCGTTGGAGTTTAAGGGTTAATTCGAATGAGGGACTTACGGTCACCAAAGCAATGTTAGGACGCCTTAGCGGTAACCCTAATGTCTTAGATCATTTGTTTGAGGCAACAATATCCGAGGCAACCATTTCGAGGCGACTATGATCTTTTAGACAAGAGGGCGACCTCTAAAGTGACATATACTCAATGACCGTGTACGAAGGCAACCAAGTGGGGTGTACCCTAAGAGTGCGCATGTGCGAGTGTGTTGTTTTCAGTTATTTTTATCTTTGTACATGTTAAGGGTGATCTAAATTGATTTTAAGATTAACATTCCATCTTGTCATGCAACCATATTATCAAACATCTAACAGTTATAATTTGCGGAAATAAAATGCAGAATTTAAATTACAAGGCGTCGGGTATTTACATCGCCAAAGACAAACCCTTTTGAAAAATAAAATAAAGCGATAAAAATAATTAAAAGTCCTATTAACTATTATAATCCGGAAGCAAGTACATTATTGGATAAAAGAAAATAAATCACGGCGTAAAATTTAATCGGAGGCATGATTAGGGTTTTGACCCTTTTGGTTAAAGAAGAAATCTTTTTGTTGTTTTTATTTTAAGAAAGAAATAAATCCTAAATTAATTACTAAATTAATTAATAAATTAATTAAATGAAAAATTAATTATGACATATTTTTTTTATTCTTGTTATTTTAAGAAAGAAAAATGAAATTAATTAAATTAATGGTTAGTACCTAATTAAATCTAGTTAATTTTAATTATTTGCAAAATAGGTTAAAATTATTCTAGAATTAAAACCTAAATTAATTAATTAGTATTTATTAATAAAAAAATAAAAGTTAAAATTTGATTGAATAAAAATATTTTTTTGGTGATTTTATTTTATAAAAAAAAAAGAAATTTGTGATTGGTTAGTAAATTAAATAAAAATAATAAAACAAATAATAAAACTAAATAAATGAAATAGAAGAGAGAGGGGTTTGGGCCTGAAATTGGGAGTATGAGTAGCAATCTGAAGGCCCAAAAACGCTGGCCTTTGTGGACTTCCTGGAATCTAGTATGAATGTGTTGACCAATGCCTTGGTGGTCCTTCAATCCTTAGCCATCAGATCTGGCCATTGGCCATCTGTCTCTTGGATGCCTGAGAGAGTATGGTAGTTCTCAAACCCATGCGTGCACCTGATTGCCTGCAAGAAATTGGAAAACTGCAAATTGCTGGAGGCAGGGATCGAACCCCTGACCTCCAGCCTTTGGGTCTCTAAGCGCTTATGTGGCCACCACTGGGACGCTTTGTTGTCTTTGTTATAATAATACAAACATGAAATAATATATAAAATAAAGTCAATGACCAGAAAATAAAAAACGTGCGCGTGGTTGGAATACACCAATGGGCAGGGGGCACCTCATCATCCATGTCCTGAAACTTGTAAAAGATTACATGCGGATTTGAATCTGCAGCTAAAAATGCAGGCTTGTCCTAAAATCTTCTCTAGGCCATATAAATCCATTCCAAGAACATGGTTAGGTTCGTTATGGTCTCCTGATCAAAGCTATGCCCTTCTTGTGGATCATTTATTCCTGAAATAGAAAACACCAAAAAATCTCCAAGAACCCTAGCTATGGTGTTTTGCATTACAGGTTATATAAACGAAATTAAATGATGCAAATAGCTTGGAAATGTTGTGAGGATTACAAATATGTAGTTAGTTTTCTCAAACGATGCAAGAATAAGCCAAATCGATTTCAAGAACATGGCTATGTTTCGTGAGACTTACAGTTCTTTAGAGTGCTTGAAAACGCGTGGTCTGGGTTGTAAAAGCTTCTGGAGATGATCAGCAGTCGATTGAGACAAGTCCCCAGTCCTGAAAATGCCTCTAGCTTGGACTTTGATCTCTCACTTTTTTGTGAATTTTCCAAATTTGATTCTGCCTCTCTCTGCACTTTCCAACCCTTATTTTCGTTCCCTCTCCTTGCTTATGTAATGCCTAGTGTATTAGGGTAACAAAATTGGTTCAAATCTTGCTCCAATAATGATTGCAAATGTGATTTGATTCTCCATAAAAAACCTTCCAAATTTGATTTGATTCAATCTTTTTGCACATGATTTGCCTTGGTAAGAGTTTGGAGATATGCTATTTGTCCATTGAATCCTACAATCAATAAAAAAATCTTTGGTTATCAATTTTTTTTATTTTTATATGATTTAATTTGATTTAAAATGAATAAATTCAAATAAAAATCAAATTAAATAATAAAAATGATATATGGACACATGGCTGAAGCTATGACACGTGGGCAACTATGCAAGCTCAAATCAAGTGGAAAAGAATGGGCCCATTTGGCAAAATTTGAAGTTTTGGGGATAGTTGACTTTTGGCAATTTTGCAAAAATGTCCAACTTCAACAATGCATAACGTCTTCAATTTTGAACTTTTGGAGGTGTTCTTGGACTTTTTAGAAATCTTGAGGTGTCCTATAACCAACCCTTTCAGTCTCATCTCATTTTGATATTCCATGCTCAAGTTATAAGCTTTGGAAAAAAAAGGTGTTTTTGTTGACTTTCAAAAATGACCTATAGTGTCCAAATTTATAACTTCTTGTGAGTGCATTTTTTGATCTTGGGGTATGAAGATGGATTGTATGAAATTGTATCCTATTCAAAATGAGCTTTGGATGGGTCATTTCTCATAAAGTATGAGAAAGTTATGCTTGGTCAAAGTTGAGTTGACTTTTTCTTCGAAACCCTAATTTAACAACTTTTGAATCTTGATGAATTTTGAGCAATATTTGATAAATCATGATCAAACCTTGATCAAATGATGAAATATCCTTCAAAATGAGAATGTTGACAAAAAATATTGAAGTTTGACTGTATTTGGGTCACAGTTGACTTTTGCCCTAGCACAGTCGATTTTTGGGCCCTTTGAGCAATTGACTGAGCAAACTTCCTCTGCAAGGCTTGAAACTTGACATGTATGACCTTGAGAACATATTAGAACATTGGGGAGCACTTGAGGTCATTTGTATTCAAGTATCTTGATGCAACACAAAACCCTAATTTGGGGTTGACTGCCTTAGGAGATAGCTTGTCTGTCCAACTCTTGAGCAAACTTGAGCAACTTGGAGATTTTTCTTGCAATGTTTTGAGGAATATGAGAGGGAAAATTTTGGGGTACAACAAACACCTTTGGTCAATGCAGATCACTTAAACATCATTGATCATTAAATGGTACTTGTGAGAATTCCAAATGGATGATATACTTGACAAAAAGCAAATGAAACTTGTTGTGTGGAGGCTTTGGTTATACCAATCCTCTAATGAGTTCCAAATGCAAGCTTCAATATGGTCATCCAACTAACCATTAATTATTGACTTGTCTTACCTTATGCGTTTATTCTTTTTTTATGCTTTATGTACCATTTACTTTTCGCATTTACATTTCATGCCATTTTCATCTTTGCTCATTTGAGCATTTACTTTCTTGCCATTTTTACTTTGCTCACTTGAGCTTTTATTTTCCTTTCTTACGATACTTAATAATCAACATAAACCCTAAAAAATCTTTAATGGTACTTGGACTATTTGGTTACTATCCTTGGCATTATGGGGCATGGGACTTTTCTTGAACTTAGGATTAGAAACCTTGGCCTATTTTGGAGACCTTGTGATTTTATCTGATTATTCTGTCTAAAGTTCTTGAGGTTTACCTTAAGACATTGGGTTTCTTGTTTGTTTTTGTGTGCAGGTTCTTGTGATTACACCCCTTTATTTGTAATTTGAAATTCACCCGTATACAGCCGTTACTCTGCCAAATTTTTGTGAAGACTTAATACACTTGAAGTTTGGTTCTCTCAAGAGGTCTAGTATTTTTTTTCCTTGATTGGTTCCAATCCAAGGAATGGGAATTCTATCTTGGCTCATAATTTCAAGTATTGGATTCTTGTTGGTTAGATGGTTCTTATCCCTAGCTTTTACTTTATGCTATAGGATAGTCCCTTCTTCTCCTCCCATCTTCTTTAATTTCAAAAATCTTCTTACCCCTTTTTGAAAACTCTTATTGTTTTTGAACTTAAACCACTTTCATAATAAACTTGGACTTATGTCCATGCATTTTCAAAACATTTTTCATAAATAAACTCCAACCAACTTAATAATACCTTGACATTTTTTGTGAGAAGACTAAAAGTCAATCAATCTCATTTAAAACCATTTTGCCACTTTAGCTTTTATCTTTAAACTTTTCTCAAAAAGGTTGAACTCTTGTCAATCCTTGTAGTGATGCAAACAACTATACTTATATAATATGTAGTGAAGAGAGATATTTTCCACTTGGGTGTTGAGTGAGGCATTGTTGATTTTAAAATCCAAGCCATATCCTCCACTTTGAGATGATGCAAATTCTCCTTTCTCATGATTGTGGGTAGTAGGTATGTTTTCCACACGGACAATGACGATGATGTTTTATCTCATAAAATTAACCAACATATTTGTGTTTTAAATTTTTGAAAGAAGAACTACGTGTACCCTGATCCCCTATTGCACGAAAAGATGGTACGTAGGAACTAAAGGTTCGCAACCACGGCGGGTGCAAAAATTATAAAATAAATATATTTCTTTTCTCACCTCCACCATCCATTTTTTTATATACAACATTTTTTATATAGCTAAAATATACATATTTTACAAAGAGGCTCCTGCGGAGTACCGTAGATGTTTAGGGTGCTAATACCTTCCCTTTGCATAACCAACCCCCTTACCTTGAATCTTTCCCCTTCTTTTTGGGTTATTCGCTCTTTTCCCATTCCTTTGAAAACAATAAAGCACGGTGGCAATTTTTATTTTGATTTGTATAAAGTCTAGTCAATCCAATGGCTTAGTCTTAAACATTTCTACCGCTACAGAAAAATGGAGACTTCACTGGGGAAAGATTGACCTCTTGCTGGTCCATCCCTAAGTGGGTTAAGCCTATCTTTGTTTATATCTGTATATATGATATTACTGTTCTTTTGTGTTATATGTTGTATATATGTTTGTCTGGATTTTCCTGGTTTTCAGGGTACTTGGTGATTACTCATAAGTCATATACCCGGACTTGGGAAAACTTTAAGACAGGACAGACGATATAGTCATGTTAACTTTGAGGGATTAATCCCAAAAAAGGAGGCATGATATCCCCCACTTAGTGGAGGCCCCTTTGACTATAGTGTCGTTTACCAAGTAATCGGGAAGACGTACTACTTTCGACCTGGGAGCCTGCTGAAACTAAGGACCGTAGAATACCAAACCCATCTTGGTCTTTTAGATGTAGTGCGGAAGCTATGACGGAGTAATCCGGAAATAGTTGTCACGCAATACTACGCTCGGACGAGTCTTTCTTGAGAATATTACTAATTACCGAGTTAACTGGGAAGTTGGTAATATCTGAAGGAAGGATGTAGACTCTGGGAACCTCTAGAACCTTGTTCGGCAGGTGATAACTTTTAGACCAATACCTTATGGGTAGTACCTTCGACCTCATGCTCGTGACGTTGAACCTATGAACCCTATATGTGTGATCTTGTGTGTGATTGTTGCATCATGCATCCATTCACTCATAAGCATCTTTTGAAGAAACCATATTTCAAGGGATTTAAAGGTTGACCATTTGTAAATATCTCAGGTACTTTCTAACCATAGATTCTGGAAAGAGAAAGACCGGGAAATACAGTTTCAAGGATCCCAAGATAGATGAGTTGATCAGTCTAATTCCTGAGATCGAGTGTTCGGCAGACTTTCAGAAGAAGTATGGATCCATTATTCCTCTCATGAAGTTGAACATGAAGGAGGGTATTCTCTCGACATTGGTCCAGTTCTATGATCCAATGTATCATTGCTTTACTTTTCCCGACTATCAGTTGATGCCCACACTGGAGGAATATTCTTATCTATTGGATTTACCTGTTACCAATCGTGTTCCTTTTACTGGTTTGGAGGGTGAGCCAAAACCACATGAGATTGCTGCTTTGATTCACCTGGGGGAGTCTGAGGTGGAAGCCCATATGACTACCAAAGGAGGTATTAGAGGATTACCAGCTCAGTTCTTATTGGATAAGGCTCGTTACTTTGCCAGAATGAAGAGTATAGTTGCTTTTGAGGCCATCTTTCCTCTACTTGCTTACGAGTTGTTCTTATTTCCTAATGTGGGCAAGTTTGTTGACATTAACGCTATCAGGACTTTCATGATTGGAAACCCAGTTCCTACATTGTTGGGAGATGCTTATTACTCTATTCATCTTCAGAATTCTTATCATGGGGGGATGATTATCTGTTGCACGCCTTTGTTGTACCGGTGGTTTATCTCTCATATGCCTCAGTCTGGTGCTTTTTGGGATGTCAAGAAGGAACCTTGTTGGGCTCCTAAGATCATGGCACTTACTCACTCGGATATTGATTGGTATCTTCGAGCTTACCAGAATATAGAGCTTATTGACAATTGTGGTAGTTTCCCTAATGTACCTCTTCTTGGTACAAAGGGAGGAATTAACTATAACCATGTTCTTGCACGGCGACAGCTTGGTTATCCGATGAGGAATAAACCCAATAGTATTCATTTGAGTAGTTTCTTTCTGGAGGAAGGAGAAGACCATAGGGAAGCTAGGGAGCGGATTGTGAAGGCCTGGCGTCACAATCATAAGAAGAGTATGAAGGATTTGGGACCTAGGGGTGTTGTGTCTGTGGAGCCATATCTTCATTGGGTCTGATTGAGAGCCATTCAGTTAAAGATCTCGTATACCCGGGAGACACCCATTCCTGATCTATTTGTGAAGACCACTCCTCCCTTATTAGATGATCTAGAAGAGCTGCAACCTGCTTTGGTTAGGATGCAACAGGAAAGGGATGCTTGGAAGAACAAGTTCCAAACTTTAGAGAGTTCCTATAGAGCAGACCTGAAGGAGAAAGACGACTTGATTGAGATCCTTGAGAGTCGAGCGGTAAAGTCTATGGAGAGGCAAGGGGATTTATTTTCTCCTAAGCCTCAATCAGGTGCTGATTACTCACTTTCTAATTCAGATGATTGGAAGGAGGTTGCCATCAGATATACGGAAGAAAACCAGAGGTTGAAGGCTCAGATTTCCAGGCTCACGGGGAAGCGCCAGCGTATAGAGTGATCTCCATCAGTTCTATTTCTCAGGATTTTAGATTTTATTTTCATCTTGTACTTGGGATCATTGAAACTTATAATCCATTTTGAAGATATTATAATAAAATTTTCAGTGCTCTGATATTTGCAATGTGTCTATAAATCTATAAATCCCTTGAAATATTAAATAACAAAGTAAAAATAATCATGTGCATTACATATCATGCATCATATTGCATGTTTTTCTTCCATTTGTTATGCATATCCAGGTGTCTTACCAAGCTTCTTTACTTCGTTCAGCAAGCTGACTCATCACTACAACACTCTGGCTAATTTCAAAAAAAAGATGGACAACTTAGAATAAGAGAATCGCGAGCTGCGCGAGGAAGTTTCTGCTTTGAAGGCCGGCATGGCCAATCTGACTACTCTGATGGAAGCTCTGGTGGCTGCTCAGAATCAGCCACCGAGTGTTCAACCTCAACCAACAAGGGCAACTACTGAAGCTCCGACTGTTCTCATATCTGCTACTCCAGCTGTTGTTCAGAATCACATGCCCCAAGGATATCCATGGGGAATTCCAGAGAATTTTGCACCTGAAGGTTTCAATCTTGGTCCTCAAGATACTCCAGTGGTTCAGACTATTGTTACTCTGGCACCTCATGTGGTTCATGCTGTTCCTGTTGCACCTCTTTCGGTAAATATGGTTCTATTTGTTAATGGTGATGTGTGTCGTCCTTTCCCTCCACCGAGTGAAGACTTGGGTCTTTATGACATAATGGATGGTTTTCCATAGCAGTTTGACAAGATGCAAAGAGAGATGAAGGCCCTCAGGGGAAAAGAACTATTTGGGCAGAATATGAATGAGCTATGTTTGGTCCCGAATGTTAAGATACCTGCTAAGTTTAAGGTCCCAGAGTTTGAGAAGTATAAGGGAAACACTTGCCATCGTGCTCATCTGGTAATGTACGTGAGAAAAATGTCTATCCATACTGATGATCAGCGTCTGCTGAATCACTTTTTTCAGGATAGTTTGACCGGTGTTGTGTTGAAGTGGTATATGAGTTTGGACAGTGCCAATATCCATACATTTAATGATTTGGGAGAAGCAATCATCCAACAATACAAGTACAACGTGGACATGGCGCATGACCGTGATCAACTCAGGGCCATGATTCATAAAGACAGGGAATTGTTCAAAGAGTATGCACAGAGATGGTGTGAGGTAGCCTCCCAAGTGATTCCTTCCATGGAAGAGAAGGAGATGACTAAGAATTTCTTAAAGACGTTGGGTGCTTTCTACTACGAGAGGATGGTAGCAAGTGCGCCAAGTGACTTTACTGAGATGGTAGGAATGGGTATCCGCTTAGAAGAGGCTGTAAGAGAAGGTCGTTTGATGAAGAGTGAAGGATCTAGAGGTGTGAAGAAGCCATCTTATGGGTTTACCAAGAAGAAAGAAGGAGATGCAAATGTTGTTATACAAGAGAGAAGGGTAAACACTCCTAGAAGGAATTATCTGCGTCATCAGCAAGTTGCCTCAGTTACTCTCATTATGATCGTCGCTCCAACTACCGTTGCTTATCAGAGACCGTCCCAACAGGGGAATCAAGGGTATAATAAGAGAAGGGAGAGTTATGGCCATATTCCCATGAGGTATACAGAGTTACTACCGACATTGATTCAGAAGAAGTTGGTTCAAACCCGACCACCTCCTGCCATATTGTCACCATTGCCTTGGTATTACAAGGCAGACCAAACATGTGCTTTTCATCAGGGAGCACCAGGGCATAATGTTGCGAATTTTTATCCTTTGAAGACTGAGGTGCAGAAGTTGGTAAATTCTGGTGTTCTATCTTTCAAAGACGTGGGACCTAATGTGAAAGATAATTCTCTACCTAAGCATGGGGGAGTAAATGTTGTGAATATGGTGGTCGGTTGTCTAGGCGACTTCCGGATTTTTGATATTAATCTGGTTAGAGGAGATTTGGTGAAAATGCATGCAGACCTCTGTGAATTTAGCTACTATACGTATGACCATTCCAGTTGTGCTATTTGCAGTACAAACATACAAGGTTGGGATAAGATAAAGGCTGATTTGCATGAGATGATGGATGAGGGCCTAATCCATATAATCAGGCCTAGGGAAGAGTATGAAGAAGAAGTGAACATGGTTTCTGGATGTCCTGATGAATTCAAAATTTTTAATGTGGAGTATATGAATGAGGACCTCGTGCAGTTGCACACTACCTTCTGCCATACGACGAGTCAGGTGGAACACCAATATGGATCTTGTCGAGTTTGTTGTTGAGACCCCCGAGGATGTTCAATCGTGAAGAAGGGTGTTCAGTTGTTGTTAGACAATGGAACTATCAAGATCACGGGTCAGAGGGATGATTACCATGAAGTTGATATGGTTGAGGTTTGTTTAATGGAAGAAGAGTCAGATGAAGAGTATGTCTTTGCAGATGAGTATTTCTCTTCAGAAAAAGATTTGTTTTCCAGAAATGACTTATTAATGACTAATTATGTTGAAGAAGGGGTAAACATCATTGTGCCTTGTTTTGGTGCACCCGCCCATTTTGAAGTTGAGTATCATAGCAAGCCAGTTGTTACCCCATTGGTGATTAGTTTGCCAGGTCCTATCCCCTACAAATCAGATAAGGTTGTGCCTTACAAATACAATGCTACAATCTTAGAAGATGGAGTGGAAGTTCACATCCAGCCAATGCTTGATGTTGGAAACATAGCTGAAAATAGCAGGGTGACCCGCAACGGTCGTGTGTTTGCGCTAGTTGTTCGAAGAGATGTTGATGCTGGAAAGAAAGTTACTGAGAATGATGAACCTAAGAAGGCTACGGGTGAGACTAGTGGAGCTACGTTAGAGAAAGAGGTGGATGATATTTTAAAGATGATTAAGATGAGCGACTACATAATTGTAGATCAGCTACTGCAGACTCCTTCAAAAATATCTATCTTAGCTTTATTGATGAACTCCTCTGCTCATAGAGAATCCTTGATGAGGGTACTGGACCAAGATTTTGTGGAGAGTGATATGCCAATAGATCAATTCAGCAGCGTAATAGGAAACATTACTTCATGTAATAACTTGAGTTTCTGCGATGATGAATTACCAGATGAAGGGAGGAATCACAACCTGGCCCACCACGTCTCTATGAACTGCAAGAATGATTCACTATCCAATGTGCTGATTGATAATGGATCCGCGTTGAATGTTATACCTAGGAGTAATCTCATGAAGTTAAAATATTAAGGAACGCCTATGCGCCCTAGTGGCATCATTGTGAAAGCGTTTGATGGGTCAAGGAAATCTGTCATCGGTGAAGTGGACTTACCTATCCATATAGGACCACATTTGTTTCAGATAACTTTCCAGGTCATGAACATTGTTCCCGCTTATAGTTGTTTGCTAGGACGGCCATGGATACATGAAGCAGGGGCTGTCACTTCAACTTTACACCAGAAGTTAAAGTTTGTACGTGAAGGGAAAGTGGTAATCATAAATGGGGAACAGGCATTGTTAATATCTCATTTGTCCTCTTTCAGCATTATAGAAGCGAATGAAGCTGCTGTTGGAACCCAGTTCCAAGCCTTATCCATTGGAATCATAAGAGGAAATGAGAATTCCATGGTTTCACTTAATGATGCGCAGTAGGTTGTGCGTAAGGGTCATAGTGAAGTATGGGGACAGATTGTGGATCCACCTGTGAACAAGAACATAACTGGTTTGGGGTTCTCTTCGAAGAATGACAAAGGGAAGGACATGAAGCCGAATTCTGCTGCAGGAAGGTATCAAGACATTTTCCGTAGCGGGGGCTATCTTCATCCGACTGTTTCCAGGATTAAAGCTATTATGGAAGATGAAGCAGAGCAGGAAATGCCGAATTATGTGACGCACGAAGTTAGGGTTCAGAACTGGATCACCATTGATGTTCCCTCTTGCATACATGTTTCAAAGTAATTTGATTTGTTAATATTTTTGAAAAAGATTTCACTCTGCCCAAGGTGGAAGTATTAATGTTGTAGGGCTTATCTGTTTGTTGTGACTTTTAAGATCAATAATAAAAGTTGTCTTTGCTTCCCAAATTATGTCTTTGTTTTCTGCTTTTTCTTGGAAAATGGTAATCGGAAAAAACCTTTCAAAATAAATGATAACTGAAATTTAATCTGCATGATCACTTGTTATATGTGTCAGTTTCTAAATGCAAACACAAATCATATGTGCAGATTAACTAAAAAAACCATTAAATACAATGACCCTGCACCCTCTCCCAACTTTGAATGTCCTGTGTATGGGGCCGAAGAAGAAGATTATGATGAGATTCCAGAAGAGGTCTCACGGTTGCTTGAGCACGAGGAAAATGCCATTCATCCATATAAAGAGCCTTTGGAAGTGATCAATTTGGGTTCAGAAGAAGATCCAAAGGAAGTCAAGATTAGAGCATTGTTGCATCCCGGTGTGAAGAGAAGGTTGATTGAGTTGTTGAAAGAGTATGTGGATATTTTTGCTTGGTCATACCAAGATATGCCTGGTCTAGATACAGATATCGTCGAGCACCTTTTTCCGTTGAAGCCAGAATGTCCGCCAATCAAACTGAAGTTGAGAAGAACACACCCAGATATGGCAGTAAAAATTAAAGAGGAGGTTCTAAAGCAGATTAATGCTGGTTTTCTTGTGACGTCAGTGTATCCTCAATGGATTTCCAATATTGTCCTAGTACCAAAAAAAGACAGAAAAGTCTGCATGTGCGTAGATTACAGAGATCTAAACAAAGCTAGTCCAAAAGATGATTTTCCATTGCCACACATTGACATGTTAGTGGATAGCACAACAAAATTCAAAGTATTCTCGTTCATGGATGGATTTTCTGGGTATAATCAAATAAGAATGGCTCCAAAGGACATGGAAAAAACAACGTTTATCACACCCTGGGGAACATTATGTTACAGAGTGATGCCCTTCGGGTTGAAGAACGCTGGTGCAACGTACCAGAGGGCTATGAAAACCCTATTCCATGATCTGGTGCACAAGGAAATTGAAGTATTTATTGATGATATGATTGCCAAATCCCAGACTGAAGAAGGGCATATAGAAGATTTGTTGAAGTTGTTTCAGCGTTTGAGGAAGTACTGTCTCCGCTTGAATCCAAATAAATGCACCTTCGGGGTTCGACCAGGGAAATTATTGGGTTTCATTGTTAGCCAGAAAGGAATTGAAGTTGACCCTGATAAAGTCAAAGAAATTTAAGAAATGCCAGCACCGAGAACTGAAAAGCAAGTCAGAGGTTTCCTCGGGCGTTTGAATTATATTTCCAAATTCATTTCCCACATGACAACAACATGTGAACCGATATTTAAGTTGTTAAAGAAAGATCATGGTTGTGTGTGGAGGGATGACTGCCAAAGGGAATTTGAAATTATTAAAGAATACCTGCTTGAACCTCCTATCTTACTCCCTCCCGTAGAAGGAAGACCGTTGATTATGTATCTGATAGTGTTAGATAAATCCATGGGTTATATTCTAGGACAACAGGATGAAATGGGGAAGAAGGAGTTCGCCATTTATTATCTCAGTAAAAAATTCACTGATTGTGAGTTGTGGTATTCCATGCGGGAAAAAACATGTTGTTCTTTAGCCTAGGCGGCAAAGAGTTTGCGGTAGTATATGTTGAATCACACTATTTGGTTGATCTCCAAAATGGATCCAATCAAGTACATTTTTGAAAAGCCTGCTCTTACTGGGAGAATTGCCCGCTGGCAGATGTTGCTATCTGAATATGATATAGAATACCGCACTCAAAAGGCTATTAAAAGTAGTGTGTTGGCAGATTATCTTGCTCACCAACCAATGGAGGATCACCAGTCTGCAGAATATGAATTCCCCGATGAGGATGTGATGTTCCTGAAAGTGAAAGATTGTGATGAACCATTGCCTGAGGAAGGTCCTGACCCTGAATCACGTTGGAGTATTGTTGTACCCCAAAATTTTCCCTCCCATATTTCTCAAGAAATTGCAAGAAAAATCTCCAAGTGGCTCAAGATTGCTCAAGAGTTGGTCAGACAAGCTCTCTCCTAAGGCATTCTACCCCAAATTAGGGTTTTGTGTTGCATCAAGATCCTTGAGTACAAGTGACCCCAAGTTCTCACCAATGTCCTAATATGTTCTCAAGATCATCCATGTCAAGTTTCAAGCCTTGTAGAGGAAGTTTGCTTAGTCAATTGCTCAAAGGTCCAAAAATAGATTGTGCTAGGGCAAAAGTCAACTGTGACCTACATACAGTCAAACTTCAAGATTTTTTGTCAACATTCTCATTTTGAAGAACATTTCATCATTTGATCAAGGGTTGATCATGATTCATCAAGGATTGCTCAAAATTCATCAAGATTCTAAAGTTGCTAAATTAGGGTTTTGTAGGAAAAGTCAACCCAACTTTGACCAAGCATAACTTTCTCATACTTTATGCGAAATGACCCATCCAAAGCTCATTTTGAAGAGGATACAATTACCTACAATCCATATTCACACCCCAAGTTCAAAATATGCACTCACAAGAAATTATGAATTTGGACATTATAGGTCATTTTAAAAAGTCAACAAAAACACCTTTTTTGTCAAAGCTTATAACTTGAGCATAGAATATCAAAATGAGATGAGACAAAAAGGGTTGGTTATAGGACATCTCAAAATTTCTAAAAAGTCCAAGAACACTTCCAAAAATTCAAAATTGAAGAAGTTATGCATTGTTGAAGTTGGACTTATTTGCAAAATTGCCAAAAGTCAACTATCCCCAAAACTTCAAATTTTGCCAAATGGGCCCATTCTTTTCCACTTGATTTAAGTTTGCATTGTAGCCCACGTGCCCTAGCCTCATCCATGTGCCTATATCTCATTTTTATTATTTAATTTGATTTTTATTTAAATTTATTCATTTTAAATCAAATAAAATCATATAAAATCCAAGGCATTGATAATTCATGATTTTTTGGTTGCTTTAAGCTTTGAATACAGCTCTTATGTGAATAAAATTCGAATCAAGGCTTGTATGCACAAAAAGATCCAAATCAAATCAAATTTGGAAGGTTTTAATGGTGGAATCAAATCCAATTCATGAGCATTGATATGGAGAGATTTGTACCAAGTTTCTTACCCTAATGCAGTACACATTACATAAGGAAGCAAAAGCACACGAAATAAGGGTGGGCAAGCATTGGTAGAGGCAGAACAAAAGCGAGAAAAATCACAAAAAAGTGAGAGACCAAAATCAGGGTTAGAGGTGTTTTCAAGGATCAAGACTTGTCCCAGTCGATTCCTGGACATTCACACAAGCTAACTCGATCAAAACCACGCATCCTCAGGCCTCCAAACGCACTGTAAGTCCCATGCAAACTGCTCCTGTTCTTGATTTCGTAACTCTGAAATTAGGCATCTTTTTCATGAACTAATAGCATATTTTGAATTTACAAACCATTTGCAAGCGTTTGGTATCATTCAATTGCATTTATCTGGCCTGAATAGAAAACCACCATTGTTAGGGTTTGGTCTGCGTTTTTGGGCATTTTTTTCAGGTACAATTGACCTCCATGAATGACATGGTTGTGATCGGGAGGGTGAGATGAACACGACCATGCCCTTGAAATTCATTTTTATAGCCTGTACAGGATCTTGGAGATGGACATTCCTGTAGCTACGGACTTCTGTCTGTTGGTATAGGTGTTTGGCATTTTAGCCACGGACGAGAGGTTAGGGATGATGTGTGGTATCCCTCTATTGGACCATTCAAATATCACGCGCTTTTTTTTATTTTGTATGGCATTGGAATTGTTTCTATATATTATATTGAGTTATTATTATTATAACAAACAAAACAATGTGATGCAGTGGTAGCCACTCAAGGTCTTAAGGCGTTCCAAGGCTGGAGGTCAGGGGTTCGATCCCTGCCTCCAGCACTTTGTATTTTCTTCATGTTTTTCAGGCTTTCCTATGCGCGCTCAAGTTTGCAACCTACCATGCATCCTCATCCATCCAAGCGCCAGATGGCCAAAAGGCCAGATCTGGTGGCTAAGCGTGAAGGTCCACCAAGGTGCCAGTCAACACACGTGTACCAGATCCAAAAAGTCCACACGGGCTAGCTGATAATGGGCCAAGAATTTTCTTTCTACACCATCCAAAACAGGCCCAACACTCCTCTCTCTTTTATTTATTTTGTTTTTTTTTATTAATTGTTTTATTTTATTTAATTAATTTTCTAACCAATCAAAATTCTTTTTTTTATCAAATAAAATCACAAAAAAATATTTTTTTTATCCAATCAAATTTTAATAACTTTTATTTTTATTAATAATTACTAACTAATTAATTTAGGTTTTTTTTTTATTCTAGAAAACTCTAACTTATTTTTGTAAATAATTAAAATTGATTAGATTTAATTAGGTTTTAACTACTAATTTAATTAATTTTATTTTCTTTCTGAAAATAACAAAAACTCAAAAAAATAATTTATTTTCATTAATTAATTTAGTTATTTAACTTAGGAACTAATTTCTTTTCTTAAAATAAAAAAACAACAAAAAAAGCAATTTTCTTTCAAAAGGGTCAAAACCCTAAATTTCGCACTCGATTTAATTTCCTGCACGCTTTATTTATTTTTATCCAATTATGTATCTGCTTACGGATTGTAATAGTTAAATAGGACATTTAATTATTTTTATCGCTTTACTTTATTTTTCAAAGGGGTTTGTCTTTGGCGATGTAAATACCCGACGCCTTGTAATTTAAATTCCGCATTTTATTTCCGCAAATTATAACTACTAGATGTTTGATAATAGGGTTTGCATGACAAGACTGAATGTTAATCTTAAAATCAAATTAGATCACCCTTAACATGTGCAAAGATAAAAATAAACTGAAAACGACACACTCGCACATGCGCACTCTTAGGGTACACCCCACTTGGTTGCCTTCGTACATGGTCATTGAGTATAGGTCACTTTAGAGGTCGCCCTCTTGTCTAAAAGATCATAGTCGCCTCGAAATGGTTTCCTCGGATATTGTTGCCTCAAACAAATGATCTAAGACATTAGGGTTACCTCTAAGGCGTCCTAACATTGCTTTAGTGACCGTATGTCCCGCATTCGAATTGACCCTTAAACTCCAACGACGATACTACCTACTCATCAATAGTGGGATAGCATAGTCTAAAGGAAATTAGCATAGAACGATTCCTTTTTCGAGTAGGTAGATAGCTCTCAAATACTTGTTATTTCAAAACAAAACAAAATTTTCACACTTACGCTCCTTTTTAAACCAAGTTTTCAAAACACTTCATTACACTCTTGAGGACAGAAGCAAGAGTTAAATCGAAGTTTCAAAATAAAAACTTTTTCAAACCCACAAGCACAAAGAAAACAAATTTTGAAAACAATTGAGCAAGTACCTAAGAGCCCGTGGATAACCACTGATAAAAAGGGTGCTAATACGTTCCCTTTCTATAATCTACCCCCCGAACCCGAGAAATATCTCGAAAATGGAATTTTTATGTGCTTTTTTTCCTTTCCTTGTTGGATAAAATAAAATTCGGTAGCGACTCTTGCTTACCGCGACATTTTGCGAAAACAAACGCAAAACGCAAACCAACATTCCAAAAAACAGTCAGTTCTTCCCACCGTATCACAAGTATGATATTTGACGGAGCTGTTAATGCTTATGGTATAGGAATTGGTGTTGTGATTGTCACTCCTCATGGATCTCACATTACTTTTACTGCAAGGTTAACATTTGTTTATACTAATAGTATGGCAGAATACGAGGCTTGCATCATGGGTCTCGAAGAAGCTATTGATCTCAGAATAAAAATTCTAGATGTGTATGGTGATTCAGCTTTGGTAATAAATCAGATTAAAGGAGAATAGGATACTCGTTACCCTAGCTTGATCCCTTACAAAGATTATGCTAGAATATTATTACCATTCTTCAATAAAGTTTAATTCCATCACATCCCTAGAGATGAAAATCAAATGGCGGGTGCTCTGGCAACTCTGGCTTCTATGTAGCAAGTGAATACTTGGAATGACATACCCCGAATTACGGTTTGACAATCGGATAGGCCCGCTCATGTGTTTACAGCAGAGGAGGTAGCACATGAAAAACCTTGGTATTATGATATCAAGAATTTTCTTCAAACTCAGGAATACCTGATTGGTGCATCGAAGAAAGATAGAAAGACATTGAGAAGATTGGCAGGCAATTTCTTCCTCAGTGAAAATGTGCTGTACAAGAGAAATTATGACATGGTCTTGCTCAGATGCGTGGATAGACACGAAGCAGACATGTTCATGCATGATACTCGTGAAGGTTCATTTGGCACTCACACCAATGGACATCTGATGGCTAAAAAGATGCTAAGGGCGGGTTACTATTGGCTAACAATGGAATCTGATTGTTACAAATTTGCAAAGAAGTGTCATAAATGCCAAATTTATGCGGACAAGGTCCATGTGCCTCCGACACTTCTCAATGTGATTTCCTCCCCGTGACCTTTCTCTATATGGGGTATTGACATGATTGGGATGATAGAACCCAAAGCTTCGAATGGGAACCGTTTTATCTTGGTAGCAATTGATTACTTCACCAAATGGGTGGAGGCTGCGTCATATGCTAACGTTACTAAGAATGTGGTTGTGCGCTTCATTAAGAATAACCTTATATGTCGGTATGGTATACCGAGCAGAATCATCACTGACAATGGCTCGAATTTGAACAACAAGATGATGACAGAACTGTGCAAAGAATTCAAGATTGTCCATCACAATTCATCTCCATACAGGCCAAAGATGAATGGGGTTGTTGAAGCTGCTAATAAGAATATCAAGAGAATTATCCAGAAAAATGGTTGTTACTTATAAGGATTGGCATGAAATGCTCCCTTTTGCTCTACATGAATATCGAACATTTGTCTGCACTTTAACAGGAGCCACCCCGTTCTCCCTAGTGCATGGGATGGAAGCTATACTCCCAGTCGAGGTAGAGATTCCCTCATTGCGTGTGATAATGGAAACCAAGTTGACAGAGGCTGAATGGGCCCAAAACAGGTTTGACCAATTGAATTTGATTGAGGAGAAGAGGATGACAGCTTTATGTCATGGGCAGTTATATCAGAAAAGAATGAAGAAAGCTTTTTATAAAAAGGTCAAACCTCGTGAATTAAGAGAAGGTGACCTCGTGCTCAGGAAGATCATGTCGTTCGACGCTGATTCTAGGGGCAAGTGGACTCCCAATTTTGAAGGCCCATATGTTGTCAAGAAAGCCTTCTCTGGCAGCACATTAATTCTTGAAACTATGGATGGCGAGGAGTTCCCACGTCCCATCAATGTTGACGCAGTCAAGAAATACTTCGCCTAAAGAAATAAAAGAACATCTCGCTAAGTTGAAAACACGAAAGGGCGGCTTAGGCAAAAAAGGAGCATCTCGGTAGACTGAAAACCTGAAAGGGCGGTCTAGGAAAAAATTAGAGACATAAACATAATAAATTTCCCGCTAAAATGAAAACCCGCAAGGGCAGCTTAGGCAAAAGTTAGGGATTTTCTTGGCAAGTAACTACGTCAGACAAGACTTGATCGTTAAAGCAACAATCTTATCAGATCCTCACCATACTTCAACAGAAGTTGCTGCTCAGGATTTCAAAAGTTGTTAGAGGGGATAGTGGTCATTGTATCTCAATGTATCTTTTCTAATATATGTTACCATTTTCCGAACTTTGTAATCATCTATGGTGTCTCGCCATTCGCAGACTACCATTCTATTAATGAAATTTGAGCTTTTACCCAATTCTTTGTATTTCTTATTTTATTTAGCTTGCAAAGACTCCATTTATTATTGATAATAACTTTCAAAGCAAAAAAGATCAAATAACAAAATTGATTTTTTCAAAAAAAGGTTTTACAATTTGCTCTTACTTTGATATTTGTGATAAAACAATGAAAACAAACATGGTGATCCCAGGAATGGACAAACTCCAGTTGTTTTGAGAAGTTTTGTTCCCCTCGGGATGGTTTACTCGGGATGTTTTCGCCTTTTTGGGTTCATAATTCTGGTATCCTCGGTTAAGTTTGGACTCATTTCTCCTCTTTTCTGATTTTTCATGAGGCAAAGTTTCAATCCGCATTTTTCCAGTGAAGTTTTCGTTTGGCCTAATAGAAGTTCTTTTTCCAGAGAAGTTGGTATCATACCTGCTCTTGAAGAACGCAGGTCCCTGGTTTCTCTAAGTGAAGGACGTATTGTGAATGTGGTGTTGACCTCGCTAGTGAAGTAGGCCTGAATTTCCCAGTGAATGTTTTGATGTTTTGATGTCAGTCTGCTTTACTTGAGACTGGTCTTGCAATCTCCAGTAGGAATGTTACTTTTGAAAAACACTTGTTTCCTCAGTGAAGCCTGAAGAAGGATGTTTTATCCCTGTATCTGTACTATTTCATCACTTTGATTTGTCTACCTCCGGATTATGTTTCTCCCCAGTAAGGTTAAAGCAGGTAGTAGGTTTTGTTTCCTCAGCTGGCATTTACTTTTCTTGGAATGATCATCTCGGATGAAGTTTATCCGAGTGTTGTTAGTGCCCAAGGCAGTTTTTCCTGGTTGTCCCAATGTTGTTTATCTGTTTCTCCAGCATACGCACGATAACACTCATACATTCATACATACATCATGCATAGATAAAATTGGCATATCATTGTTCATTAACTCCTTTTTTATTATTTTTGTTGACATATCGCCCTGTTTTGTAGAGTTACGTTGTCCTCTCTTCAATAGAGTGTTGGCCTTAAGCATAAAGCGTATATTCTTTCAATTTCCCCACTGAGTTATCCCTCGTGGAATATTTTTGCTTTAGCCTTCCTATACAGCTCCTTATTTAGATGGATTTGGTTTTCCCTCTTGAGTTTATTTCTCAAAGGTTGTATTTTGGTTGACTATTTCATTCCAGTTTATTTCTGGTTTGAATCCTTTGGTTTCCCAGCAATATTATTTACTCTAGATTTCTGAAAGCTTTGAGTTTTGGTTCGTGCATTTATTCTGCACAAGAAGACTTTATATCCTCAGAAAGAATATCATGGCATCTCCCCGGGAAGTCATACCTCTTTCCACAGGAAGCCGTATTTCTATCCCCAGAAAGTCATTGCTTTTTGCAATCCTCCATAACAACAAGTAGCAGGTCTCTTTATTTGAGCAACTTGTGCTTCCCTGTAAAAGTCGACGTAACTTTTTTGCTATCTCCTCTATGAGTGAATAGTTTGAAGTTTGTCATCAGATCACGCCAACGGATGGCGAGACTTTCAATATCACAGAAACAGCTCGTTGTGAAATATTTGCAAGTGAAAGTCTCTTTATTTGAGACAGCTTATATATTATCCTTTCCAGGCGGAGTGCCTTGGTTAAAGAAGAAGTTGAGACTCGTTCTAGGTGAAACGCCAGAATCTTGGGGAAACTTTTTATCTTTTTGCTACCCTCAGTGAACGTTGGTAGTTCATTGTTAGCGAATGGTGGTGCTATGATATATTCTCTCTCTACCTTCAGTGAAAGTTGGTAGACCATCGGCAGTGAACGTCGATGTTTGTTATCTTTTTGCTACCCTCAGTGAATGTTGGTAGTTCATCATCAGTGAACGGCGGTGCTATGATATATTCTCTTTCTACCTTCAGTGAAAGTTAGTAGGACATCGGCAGTGAACGTTGATGTTTGTTATCTTTTTGCTACCCTCAGTGAATGTTGGTAGTTCATCATCAGTGAACGGCGGTGCTATGATATATTATCTTTCTACCTTCAGTGAAAGTTGGTAGACCATTGGCAGTGAACTTCGATGTTTGTTATATTTTTGCTACCCTCAGTGAACGTTGGTAGTTCATCGTCAATGAACGGCGGTGCTATGATATATTCTCTTTCTACCTTCAGTGAAAGTTGGTAGGACATCGGCAGTGAACGTCGATGTTTGTTATCTTTTTGCTACCCTCAGTGAACGTTGGTAGTTCATCGTCAGTGAACGGCGGTGCTATGATATATTCTCTTTCTACCTTCAGTGAAATTTGGTAGGCATCGGCAGTGAACATCGATGTTTGTTATCTTTTTGCTACCCTCAGTGAACATTGGTAGTTCATCGTCAGGGAACGGTGGTGCTATGATATATTCTCTTTCTACCTTTAGTGAAAGTTGGTAGACCATCGGTAGTGAACGTCAATGTTTGTTATCTTTTTGCTACCCTCAGTGAATGTTGGTAGTTCATCGTTAGTGAACGGCGGTGATATGATATATTCTCTTTCTACCTTCAGTGAAAGTTGTTAGACCATCGGCAGTGAACGTCGATGTTTGTTATCTTTTTTCTACCCTCAGTGAACGTTGGTAGTTCATCGTCAGTGAACGGTGGTGCTATGATATATTCTCTTTCTACCTTCAGTAAAAGTTGGTAGACCATCGGCAGTGAACGTCGATGTTTGTTATCTTTTTGCTACCCTTAGTGAACGTTGGTAGTTCATCGTCAGAGAACAACGGTGCTATAATATATTCTCTTCCTACCTTCAGTGAAAGTTGGTAGACCATCGGCAGTGAACGTCGATGTTTGTTATCTTTCTCTCTGCCTTCAGTAAATGTCGGTAGCTTCGCCTTTGGTAGAAGTTGGTGTATCCTTTGACGATTCTACCATCCTCTTTGATTCAGGTCTTTTGATCCACCAGTGATTTATTTTCCTGGTGGGGTTGCTCCCTTGTTTCTTTATTATTGTTACATCCCCAGTGGTGTTTTGCGTCTCTTTTGTCCTGTTTAGATGCATTCATGATCATAAACATTTGCATGGCATCTTAGGGCCAAAAATAGGGCTTGTATTATAATTAATTATCTCCGATCGCGTCAACACGAAGATTTCTAACCTTCGTATCTCCGGATAGAAGAAACTTAAATAAGGGTAGCTGTTGTACCCCAATTTTTGCCCCTAAGATCCCTTCATCATACCATGTTGATTCATTAACAACAAGATCACACTAGGATTCTTGGTTCCCCTCCCTACATTTAGTTTTGCCCTTTTGAGGGATTACCAAGCACCTTGACTTATGTTCCTTTTGTGATCATGAATGTTGTTTTGATTTCTTCACTTAACTAATAAAATGCAATGTTGGTTTGTTTTGCTTGTTATCCATATAGGTAAAGGCAATGAGATTTAACAAGTTACTCCATGGGTTCATGAGTTTATGTCCATGCCATAGTCAATAAAGCTGGAGAAGTTCAAACCTCACCATTGGATTGGTTTTGGAATAATTGGCATGACAAGGTTGTCTTGGTTCATCACATTTCAAGGTTATTAGATTTGACTCAAAAGTACAAAGGGTTGATTGAAGAAGTTGTCATGTTGGACAAGGCCTTGTTCCTATTGGTCACAAGAGCATATTTATCTCAAATTTCAAGATATGGAAGTGATTTTGGTGGCTAAGAGTTCTCATTATCATCCTCAACAACTTCTATTCACAAATCAAGAATGTTGGTACAAGAAGTTTGTTCAAGCTTGTCAAAGTTCCTCAAAGCATTTTCTTGATCTAGGAGCTAGGGTTTTGAACTTAAAAGGGGTATATCTTGCTCATATTTTGTTATTTTTGAGTGATTCCAAAGATATCCTTCTCTTCAAAGGGTTACCAATAAATCACTTCAAAAGTTCCAAGGAGTTTTCATGAGGAAGAGACTTGAGGAGGACGCAAGATTACAAGTCCTCCAGATGAATCCCCAATTCTCCATGTGTGACTTCAAATGATCATAACTTGATCAATTTCCATCACCTTGAGTCCATCCTTTTTCCATAATGATTTTGAATATGTGAACTTTATTCCTTCTTTTATGTGCAAAATGGGAAAATGGATGGAAGTTGCCTCAAAGATACAAAATATTATAGGTCATTTCATGATTTTTTTTTCCAACTTCAACAATTCATAACTCTCTCAAATTTTGGATATTTTGAATGATTCAAGTTTAAAAATGTCATTCAAGAGATCTACTTCATGCCATCTTTTTTGGTCAAGAGCAAATTCCAAGTGGAATGCCATGTTTGGATGCAAGACATTATAGGTCATTTTTGAAGAAAAAATTGAAATATTTCTACGTATGGAAAGTCAACCATTTTTCTCCAACTTTGACTCAATGCAACTTTTAGCTCAAGCATCCATTTAACTCCATTATTTTTCCATTGCAAAGCTTGTAACCTCATCTTTCTAAAGCATCAAGAATCAGCCTTAAGACCCCTTGAGCTGAGAATGCCATTGTTTCAAAAGTGGTAACTTGGAATTGAAGTTTCCTTGCAAGTCAGTATTTGAATTTCATGTTACAACCTCTAAACCTCAAATTAACACGCGTTTTGGGTCTAAACATGATTATCCAACTTTCCCAAGTGGATTAGTGCATCAAAACGCAAGAATTGGATGAGTTTTGGTGAAGTTTGGATCACACTTCACTCGTGCATCAGGTTTGCATGAATTCCCTCCAAAATGCATCATTCACTCTTCCTTTTAATCCCATTTGCTTCCCCTATAAATACATGTACTATCCCATTCATTTTCCCAAGCTTGGATAGCCAGAATCACCCTGCCAAACTTGTTTCATAACTCAAAATTTAGTGACTTTAAAATCCATTCTCGAGCCTTTTTCAATCCAATTTTTCCATCAATTCACCTTCTTTGATCTTCCCTGAAGCTAACCACCTAATTACATTCAAGAATCGTGCCCTATACTGCTCCATAGAAGTCCAGTTTCAGAGCTCTGCAACTCAACTTCAATAGGTAGATTCCTTCATCAATTCTTCAAAACTATGATATCATTGTGTTGCTCTCATTGCCTTGGTTCTAGTCGCAACACTTACCTTTCCTGGAAACACATTTTGACCATGAAATTTCAAATCCCTTTTCAAAACTTTCCTTCCAAATTGCTTGAGCTACAGTTTATATAAATTTGGCGCGAGGGTGTGGTTGTCTTCGTCTTGAAGAGACGAAGCGAATGGCATAGGTCTGAGCTTCTGATTTTACAGTTTGAGAGACCTGCAATTCGTGATGGCTGGAGGTTGAAGATGACCAACGTGTCATCTTCCAACCAATGAAGGCGCGCCATCTGTTTTTTTCAAATTCTGATTTAATTAATGATTATGTACATTATTCACTAATGACCATGATATGTACAGTGCGCCAGATCCCTTGGATTTGATTACTGACATGTTTTGACTCTCATCCAATGGTCCACATATTTTACTTTTATTTTCTTTTTCTGATTTTTATATTTTAATTGTTTTAAATTTCAAAAAATCATAGAAAATTCATTTTTAGTCCAAAAAATCTGAAAAAATTATGAAAAATATTTTTGATTATTCGCTTTCTGATTTTTATTTTTTCACAATTTAATTTTGTGTTTTGGTATTTTTTATAAATTTTACACTTTATTTGATTTGTTTAAAATGTTAAAAATACTTTTATACATTTTTAAATTCTGAAAAATTTTGGAACGATCCAATGATATTGTGACAAATTTTGGTGATCTTATTTTATTTTTGTTTCTGACTTCACTATTTTTTATCATTTTTTTGTTTATTTTACCCATTTATTTTAATTTTAAAAATAGTTTCTGACTTTAAAATATTACCAAAAAATTTGTAAACTTATTTGAGCCCTTTTCTGATTTTTCTATGGTCTTACTTTTTATTTCTTGATTAATTTGAACATTGTTGATATTTTTCTCTTTATTTTCTATTTTTAAACATTATTTTTTAACCCTTTTGTATATATTAAAATGTGATATTATTTTGTGACTATTTTCTGGCTGATCTTGGGTTAGATTTTGGATCATGAACTTTATTAACATCATTGGATCCATGGTGTTGAGTTTAACTCCACAAAATGGATGAATTATTTTAATAATAGTTTGATTAAAATTTATTTCAAATGTGGTTTGTATTTTTTTTCTCCATCCCTCTTCATCTCATCCTTTTCTTATTGCACTAGATGTTGTTGGAGCATAATCTCTATATCATATCTCAAAACAAATGATGCATAAATTGCTATTGACCGGCCTCAAAATAGGTGCGACTTATATATAAGTCCACTTACTATTGCTTAACATAGCGCTAAATTTTGTCCCGATTCGAATAAATAATCATTCGTGGCCCAAACTTATGATTGCAAGCCCAAGTATGTTAATTTGATCTCTTTGATCCAATAACCTTGAGATTCATTGTGTGGAGGCTTTGGTTCTACCAATCCTCTAATGGATCTACAACACCTTTGGTCAACGCGGATCACTTAAACATTGTTGATCATTAAATGGTACTTGTGAGAATTCCAAATGGATGATATACTTGACAAAAAGCAAATGCAACTTGTTGTGTGGAGGCTTTAGTTCTACCAATCTTCTAATGAGTTCCAAATGTAAGCTTCAAGATGGTCATCCAACTAACCACTAATTATTGACTTGTCTTACCTTATGCTTTTATTCTTTTTTTATGTTTTATGTACCATTTACTTTTAGCATTTACATTTCATGCCATTTTCATCTTTGCTCATTTGAGCATTTACTTTCTTGCCATTTTTACTTTGCTCACTTGAGCTTTTCTTTTCCTTTCTTAAGATACTTAATAATCAACATAAACCCTAAAAAATCTTTAACGGTACTTGGACTATTTGGTTACTATCCTTGGCATTATGGAGCATGGGACTTTTCTTGGACTTAGGATTAGAAACCTTGGCCTATTTTGGAGACCTTCTGATCTTAGCTGATTATTCTGTCTAAAGTTCTTGAGGTTTACCTTAAGACATTGGGTTTCTTGTTTGTTTTTGTGTGCAGGTTCTTGTGATTACACCCCTTTATTTATAATCTGAAATTCACCCGTATATAGCTGTTACTCTGCCAAATTTTTGTGAAGACTTAATACACTTGAAGTTTGGTTCTCTCAAGAGGTCTAGTATTTTTTTTCCTTGATTGGTTCCAATCCAAGGAATGGGAATTCTATCTTGGCTCATAATTTCAAGTATTGGATTCTTGTTGGTTAGATGGTTCTTATCCCTAGCTTTTACTTTATGCTATAGGATAGTCCCTTCTTCTCCTCCCATCTTCTTTAATTTCAAAAATCTTCTTACCCCTTTTTGAAAACTCTTATTGTTTTTGAACTTAAACCACTTTCATAATAAACTTGGACTTATGTCCATGCATTTTCAAAACATTTTTCATAAATAAACTCCAACCAACTTAATAATACCTTGACATTTTTTGTGAGAAGACTAAAAGTCAATCAATCTCATTTAAAACCATTTTGCCACTTTAGCTTTTATCTTTAAACTTTTCTAAAAAAGGTTGAACTCTTGTCAATCCTTGTAGTGATGCAAACAACTATACTTATATAATATGTAGTGAAGAAAGATATTTTCCACTTGGGTGTTGAGTGAGGCATTGTTGATTTTAAAATCCAAGCCATATCCTCCACTTTGAGATGATGCAAATTCTCCTTTCTCATGATTGTGGGTAGTAGGTATGTTTTCCACACGGACAATGACGATGATGTTTTATCTCATAAAATTAACCAACATATTTGTGTTTTAAATTTTTGAAAGAAGAACTTTGTGTACCCTGATCCCCTATTGCACGAAAAGATGGTACGTAGGAACTAAAGGTTCACAACCACGGCGGGTGCAAAAATTATAAAATAAATATATTTCTTTTCTCACCTACACCATCCATTTTTTTATATACAACATTTTTTATATAGCCAAAATATACAGATTTTAGAAAGAGACTCTTGCGGAGTACCGTAGATGTTTAGGGTGCTAATACCTTCCCTTTGCATAACCAACCCCCTTACCTTGAATCTTTCCCCTTCTTTTTGGGTTATTCACTCTTTTCCCATTCCTTTGGAAATAATAAAGCGCGATGGTGATTTTTATTTTGATTTGTATAAAGTCTAGTCAATCAAATGGCTTAGTCTTAAACATTTCTACCGCTACAAGGGGCAAGAAGATCTGAAATCTATGATCATCAAAGAGAAGACTAAGAATCCAAAGAAACCAGCTGGTGTTTTGAATTTAGGTAGAAGGTCTAGAGGTCCGGCCAAGCGAGCTCTAGATTTCGCAACCACGTCGGATGAAGGGGACAATCAAGAAGAAAAGCCCAAGGAGGAAGACAACAACCCAGGGTCTGAGGAAGATGAACCTGACTATTTTGAGGAGCAGTATCCTCTTGTTGATGATAAATACAAACAGCTGGAGGATCGGCTCATTGCTATAGAGATCCAAAGGGTGCTCGAGTTGGATTTTGAAGTGTTAGGACTGGTCTCAGGGGTGGTCATCCCGCGGAAATTCAAGGTCCCTATATTTGCTAAGTACGACAGTGTCTCTTGTCCTAAGCTGCATTTAAAGTCGTATGTTAGGAAGATTCAACCCCATACTACTGATAGGAATTTGTGGGTACATTTCTTCCAGGAAAGTTTGGCAGGGACTCAGCTGGAATGGTTCTATCAACTGAAAAGAACCAACGTTCGTAATTGGGAAGATTTGGCTGCTGCTTTCTGCAAGCAGTACCAATATAACGCTGACCTCGCCCTAACTTGTATGAAATTACAAAGTATGTCTATGAGTTCCGGTGAGGGTTTTATAGATTATGCCCAAAATGGAGAGACCTTGTGGGAAGAGTCCAGCCTCCGTTGTCTGATAGGGAGCTGGTGGACATGTTCTTGGGTACGTTGTCTGGTCCATTCTTTAACCATCTAATTATAAGTTCTTTTGCTAGGTTCATTGAACTGATACTGACTGGTGAACGGGTATAAGCTGACATCAAAAGTGGTAAAATCCATAGAGATGCATCTTCCAATACTGCAAAGAAACCCTTCACTGGAAAGAAGGAGGTCAGTACATCTTATGGCCAAAGAAATCAAAACAAAACTGAACATCGTCTGGCGATAGGGGCTATTATGATTTCCAATCCTGCCTCAAACCAACAACGAAACAATCAGCGCAGGCCGGATACGCCTAGAAGACAGTTCACCCGGATCAACATGACCTTATCCTAGGTATTGCCACATCTGTTGAAGTCTAATTTGGTGACTCTGAAGGAAGCCACTAAGAATCCTAATATTTCCTCTCCCCGTTACAATTCAAATGCTCGATGTGTCTACCATTCTGAAACTCCGGGACATGATACAAATGATTGTTGGGCTTTAAAGAATAAGGTTTAGGATCTGATTGAGGCAAAGGAGATTGAGTTTGACCTTCCAGAGACACCTAATGTAATAACGGCTTTGTGATACGGTGGGAGAACTGACTTGAGGGTTTTGCGTTTGATTGCAAATGTTGCAGTTTAGTAAGAGTCACCATCGACTTTTCTTTTATCTAAAAGGAAAGGTGAAAAAGCACAGGAAAGACCTTTGAGATTATTTCTTGAGTTCAGGGGTAGACTATGAAAAGGGAAGATATTAGCACCCTTTTCATCCATGGTTTTCCATGGGCTCTTAGTTACTTGCTAGATCACTCTATTTTGTTTGAAATTGTGCTTTGCGTGGTTTTTGAAAGTATTTTGTAAAGAGGCCATTGTTTAGGCAATCTTTGTAATAATTCCCGTTCGTAAGAATGTATACAAAGATGATTGATCTTTTGAAAATGTTTTCAATTTTGCAAGATGTTTGAGAAAGTGTATGTGATTGTTTTGAAAATAGCAAGGATGTTTATTTTGAAATGGATCAAGTAATTAGGAGCAATCTACCTACTCAAATGTCTTTCTTGTTCATTTTCTTTTCCTTTGACATTGTTGTCTTACCATTGATTTGGTAAGCAACCCTATCTTTGGATGTAAACGGGACGGGAGTGGGTCATCGTATAACCATGATTAGCAATGTTGCAAGGTATCTTAGCATTCTTTTTGAGTGACTAAGATCATTTGTAAGGCAATTTAGATAGCGTCATCGAGTGACTATGATCTTGTATTTTCTTGTTTTTGCTAAGATACCTTACATGTGTAATATGGCCATTTTGTATAAGGCAACCAAGTGGGATAACCCTAGGGGTGCTTGTGTGCAAGTGTATTGTTTTCATGCTTGATCTTGTCTTGAATTAGGGTTTTGCTAAGTATTGATTTTAGTCTTTCCATACAAACCCTAGTTACTATCATTTGTATATAAAGCGATAAATTGTGGAATTTAAAGTTACTACGCTATTACAATACTTGTGGGAGGGGGTATACAATTTGTGAATGGGGATTGCAATAATATAAACCTAATTAATCTATTACAACCAAATTGAATAAATGTACAAGGAAATGAATAAATATAAAGTACAAATGCAAATGGAAAGAAATGATTTTTGTTTGGATTTTTATATGAAAGGGGTTTTAACCTAAACCTAATTAGAGAAAAATAATTAATCAAAATTAAAGTAACTTAAACTAATTAAGAAAATATTTTTGAATAAAACCCTAATTCTATTTAGTTGATTAAAAGAAAATAAGTTTAGAGAAAAAGTATTTTTGTATTTTTGCCTTGAAAATAATATATGGTGTTTGTAAAATATTTTTGGCCTTTTTTATATTAAAATAAATATATTTTAATTAGTGTAAAAGAAAATAAATAATAACCTAGTTTTAAATTAAATTTACAAAATCTAGTTAGTAAAAATAAATAAAGTATAGTTAAATAAAATATTTTTTGTGAGAAAAATAAAACAAACTAAATTAAAATGAAAAATATAATTTTTTTAAATATTTTTTATGATTTTTTTTAACATTAGGAAAAATATTTAAGAAAATAAAATGAAATAAAAAAATAAAATAAAACAAACTGGGCCAGGGGCGTATAAGTGAAATAGGGGGTTAGTTAGTAAAAAAAAACCAAGCCAGGCCCAAAGGGCCCAGCGCCTGCAAAAACAAAACAATCAGAAAAGTGAAAAATATGGAAAATGAAAAGGGTACCAATGGGGCTCGAACCCAGGTCCCATAGGTTAACAGGCGCGCGCTTTACCACTGAGGTGGCTATACATCTGTTTATATACACAAAACAATAAATATGTAAGGCAAATCAAGTCCTGATAACTTCATCTTCAACCTCCAGCCGGTGTACCTGTAACTTCTTCATTTCTCAACAAAAATGGAAGATGACAAAACGAAAGTTGTTGCATTCTTCCTCACGAATCTAACCATGTAAATAACTAAAGCTAAAAGTCAAAGATAAATGAGAATTTCTCTGGCCCTAATTTGAACCCTAAAAATTTTAGAAACTTCAACTCTAAAATTCTCTAAGCTCAGACCATGTAAATGCAAACTATGGATATGTACAGCTTCGTGGCAATGAGGTCTACATTTTATCTTCACAAATGCAAGCCTAACAATGCCTAAGTAATGAGATAGAAGTTCAAGAAAAATACCTCAAAACTGGAAATAATGAAATGGATTTGAGCTTTTTTCAAGCAGTGTTGATGATCAGGTTAGCTTCCTTGGACCTCTAGGAAGCTAATGCAATGGCTGGCTTGAGATGAGGGTGGCTGGAATGGTCTGGAGAAGTCCAACTGTGATGCTCTGTTTTTGGTTATGGAAGACAGGGAAAATGGTGTTATAGAAGTTAAACAGGTACATGGATAAGTTACCCTTGATGCAAAGAAGTTTAGAAACTAAAAGGCCAAGAAACGCACGAGGGAAATGTGAGTTTGATGTTCAAGGTCAGAAACTGTGTAACAATGGAATTTTTGGGCAATTTCTGATTTTAGATAGTTTTGTTGTATTTCAGGGTGTTCAAACTCGTCCCCTAGCTCATAAATAGTGCCTCTATTTATAAGCAACAAGTTTGAAGACTTGTTGTTGATCAGAATTCAAAATCACAACTTTATGCATAACATGTGATTTTTAAGAATTTCAAGTTTCCAAGCATTGTGTACTTGCTAAGATAGAGTGGTTATGCTTTAAACAAGCTTGCTTCTGACTTTGTAGATGAAGTGTGATCAGAGGGAACAAGTTAGAGGCTCAAGAGTGGACTTTATGCATAAAGCTTGCTTTTCAAGAATGGTATTGTTAACTTTCTTCCCAAAATGGCAATGTGAATTGGATAAAGCTTAAATCACTTGGATTATAGATGAAAATTCGGTGTAATCCATTAATTATGGAGTGACAAATAATTTTGAGGCATGCAAAGCAAATATTATGCAGCCTAACATTGATTTGCATTTGTGTTCATCATGAAAATGACCTATAATTCAAGTGACAAAACCCCAACTTCATCTCTTCGATTCTCCCTACTCAAGAATGATCTGAAGGAGTTCTTGGACATTTTGTAAAGCTTGCAATGTTCTATACAACTCATATTTGAATTTCTTTTGAAGATTCCCCTTGGAACTATGTGAAAATTTTCCATGAAGTTAGGTCAAAAATCTGCCTAACTAGGGCAAAATTTCACTAAGTCTTTTTTAGTTCATGGGCATGTATTCATAAAATTATAACTTGAGATCCAAGCACTTTTAGGAGAAATGGTATGAAGAAAAGTTGTAGATTTCATGGAGATCTACAACTTTCATGTTGGAAGTTTCCTTTGAATCATCTTGCATCATAATGAAAAAATTGCTCAAAGTTATGAAAAAATAAGAAATTTTTGACACTTAGAAAAATTTCTAAGTTTAGAAATTTTGACTTTTCAAAATGAAATATTGATTTCTTGATTTCTTGATGAATAAGTTTCCTATTTTGACATGTTTTGATGAATTGTGATCTTTGGTGCTTAAATTTGACCAAAAAGTCAAAGTTTGACTTTTCAGTATACAATTGACTTTTGATCAGTTGACTGCTAAATTCATTTGTCAATCCAATGGATTTGCAATGTTTTGAATCATGTTATTAGGTCAAAATGATGAAATTGGACTCTTGATATCATTCCTTAAACCAATTGACCATTTTCTAGGTCAAAAATCAGAAATTGCCCCTTCCTAGTCAAAACCCTAATTTTGACCATTTTGCCCTTTTGGAGATTTGATCAAATTTCTTGAGGAATTATGGTCCAAACTTGATCAAATGATACATATGGGTTAAAAATGTTGATGTGGATACAAAATTATGAAGTTTGAGTGTAAATTGGCCATGGTTGACTTTTTCCCCAATACAACTGATTTTTAGGTCAACTGCTCAATTGACTGAGCAAAAATGTGATCCAAGGCTTGAAAATTGACATGAGTAATCTTGGGGGTCCATAATGGTCCATGAAATTCATATGAAGCATTGATATATCAAAAATCCTTGTGCAAACTCAAACCCTAAATTTGGTCATCAGTGTATAAGGAGGTGTCTTGAGCTGATCCAACCCTAGTGCAGTCTTGAGCCCAAGGAGATTTTGTGAGCAAATTCTTGATAAGTGAGAGGGTAAATTTTGGGGTACAACAGCTGCCCCTGTTCAAACTTCTTAAGCCTGAAGAGTTAGAATGGCATGTTTTTCCAGTCGTGACTTGAAGGTGGAAGATGATTGGACACTAGAGTGCCCAGAAATTTGCACTCGGTGATGTGATGGTTGAGGGAATGGGCTTAAAGATGCCATTTGGAGAGGTGATAGAAAGTTTTTGTAGATGGGCTTGTAGATGCCATCCAAAAGTGATTTTTTGTATTGTAATTCGTAAGCTGAAAGAATGAGTATCAGAATGGCGTTCGTGTCTGGAGCGTATCTGAACTATATTTGGGAGCTGATTTTGAATGATTATCAGAATGGCATCCGTGTCTGGAGCGTGTCTGAACTGTATCTGAAAGCTAGTTTTTAATGAGTGTCATAATGGCATCCATGTCTAGAGCATATCCGAACTGTACCTGAGAGTTGAATTTAGGTGAGTATCAGAATGGCATCCGTGTCTGGATCGTATCTGAACTATATCTGAGAGTTGAATCTGAATGAGTATCAGAATGGAATCCGTGTCTGGAGCGTATCTGAACTATATCTGAAAGTTGCACTTGAATGAGTATCATAATGGCATTCGTGTCTGGAGCGTATATGAAATGTATATGAAACTTGAATCTGAATGAGTATCAGAATGGCGTCCGTGTCTGGAGCGTATCTGAACTGTATCTGAAAACTTTGAACATTGTTAATGGTAGCTGTTAACCTTATCTTGAAAAGGGTAAAAGGTTAGCTAAAAAGCAATGTTTATGTTGTATGAAACGCATAGTATAATGCATTCGTGTTATCAATGTTTATGATATATGGATGTAATGTATGCGTATGTGAGCTAGTTTGCTGCACTGCTGTTGGATTGGGGAAAATAAATCCTTGACTGCTGTTGAGGATATAGAGTATAAGTCTTCATGTTGTGAAGTATAAGTGTTGATGAATTTCTGCTTAGAGAAAAAAACTATGTTGTAAGGGAAATGCCGTATACTGATTGTAAAATTCTATTGGGGAATCTTGAGAAATTTGACGACTTCTACTGGGGATTGATAATTGGAAGCGTGTTCCGCTGGGAATTAAACTTTAAATTGTGGGAGATTTATGGAAATAGCTTAGAGAGATTTCCCTACCTCTTAAAGCCATTAGTAATTGTCTTTTATTTTGTTTATTTGTAAACAGTAATTATGTTCAAATGCATATGTTCAACAATGAATCATTGGACGTTTTTGTAAACAAAACACAAGAGTAAAGAAAAACAGATAGTTTTGCACTTTCAAGGGAATATCTTTGCATTGAATTTGAGTAAGTATTTTTGTACAGTGAGACAAACATTCTAGTAGGAGAACGCCGTCGTAAGAAAAAATGAAAATTTTAATACAAAGAAAAGATAGCTATGTGTAATAATCCCATGGGGTTCCCATTCTGCTATAGCCTTCGTATCTCTGAGCATCTTGTCTATTTGTTGCCTCGTCCGAAGATGATTGAATTGATCATAACCTCTGAATTTGTTAGTTGAAGCCAAAGGTTGTCCGTAAGGTGATCTAACGGGACATAGTCATACGCTTTAATTTCCTAACTTTTACCTGGACCGCCCTTTCGGGTTTTCAGTCTACCGGGATACCCTTTTTTTCCCAAGTCACCCTTTCGGGTTTTCAACTTGCCAGGTGTACAGATTTTTTTTTGTTTATCCCTAATTTTTTCCCGAACCTTTTTGGTTCGCCGGGATGCCCTTGTTTTACCTAGGTATGTCAACCTAGCGGGTCTCTTATGCGTAGTATCTTTTGACTATGTCTGCATTTGTAGGATGCGGCAGGTCGTCGCCATCCATGGTGGTTAAGATCATTGCCCCACCAGAGAAAATGTTTTTTATTACAAATGGTCCTTCATAGGTAGGAGTCCATTTTCCCCTAGGATTACCTTGTGGAAGTATGATGCGTTTGATTACCAGATCCCCAACTTTATACACTTGGAGTCTGACCTATTTGTTGAAAGCCTTGATCATCCATTTTTGATACATTTGACCATGGCAGACAGCAGTAAGTCTTTTCTCATCAATCAAGTTCAATTTATCAAGTTGAGTCTGGATCCAATCGTCGTTGTTCAGCCCTGAATCCTTCATAATCCTCATAGAGGGGATCTCGACCTCAATAGGCAAGACAGCCTCCATGCCGTAAACCAGAGAATAGGGTGTTGCCCCGATTGATGTGCAAGTGGTGGTACGATATCTGTGGAGAGAGAATGGTAGAATCTCATGCCAGTATTTGTATGTGACTGTCATTTTCTGTATGATCTTTTTAATGTTCTTATTTGCAGCTTCGACAGCACCATTCATCTTTGGCCGGTAATGGGAAGAATTGTGATGCTGGATCTTGAATTGCTCGCACAAGGCGATGATCATAGTGTTGTTGAGATTTGTACCATTGTCAGTGATGATCCTTTCTGGGATACCGTACCGGCAAATGAGATTTTGCTTGACGAAATGGGAAACAACATTCTTGGTAACGGAAGCGAAGAAAGCTGCCTCCACACACTTTGTAAAATAATCAATGGCCACTAAGATGAAGCGGTGTCCATTAGAGGTTGTCGGCTTAATTTCCCCAATCATATCAATTCCCCACATAGCAAAGGGCCAAGGAGCTGTCAAGATATTCAGAGGAACTGGAGGTACGTGCACCTTGTCAGCATAAATATGACACTTATGGAAAGTTCGAGAGTGTTGATAGCAATCTGCTTCCATGGTAGACCAGTAATAGCCTGCCCGTAGGATTTTCTTTGCCATCGTATGCCCACTGGAATGGGTGCTAAAAGTTCCTTCATGCAATTCATCCATGATCCTTTCAGCTTCAACCTTATCTACGCACCGAAGTAACACAGAGTCATGGTTGCGTTTGTACAAAATGCCATTACTAAGGAAGAATTTAGCAGAGAATCTCCTTAAGAACTTCTTATCGTTGATTGAAGATCCATATGGATATTCTTGAGCCTCGAGATACTTCTTGACTTCGTGAAACCAAGGTTGGTCCACTACTTCTTCTGTATTAATCTCGTGACAGTGTGCAAGTTCCTCCATTCGTTCGATGGTGATCTGGGGAGCCTCGTTATCCCAATTAAGTTTAAACATAGATGACATTGTGGCTAGAGCGTCTGCTAGCTGATTTTCTTCTCACGAGAAATGCTCGAAGGTAATCTTCTCAAAATTTGGTAACAATGTCAAAACATGTTCTTTATAAGGGATAAAGTTAGGGTGTTTGGTGTCCCATTCCCATTTGATCTGACTGATAACCAAAGCTGAATCTCTGAATACATCCAAGGATTTGATCCCCAAGTCTATGGCAGCTTTGAGACCAAAGATGCACGCTTCGTATTCCGCCATGTTGTTTGTACAATTGAAGCAAAGTCTGGTAGTAAAGGGAGTATGAAACCCTTCCGGAGATATGAGTACAGCACCGATACCATTTCCAAGTGCATTGGATTCCCCATCAAAGAATAGGGTCCATCGGGATCCCTGTTCTGGTCCGTCATATGGCCTAAATTCTTCACAGTTATTTACCGTCATGATGTCTTCATCTGGAAATTCAAACTTCATGGATTGGTAGCCTTCTACAGCTTGGTGAGCAAGGTGATCAGCTAATACACTGCCCTTTATTGCTTTTTGGGTAGTATACTGTATGTCATATTCTGTCAGGATCATCTGTCATCTCGCTATTCTCCCGGAGAGAGCAGGTTTATTGAAGATGTATTTTAACGGATCCATTTTAGATATCAACAAAGTAGTATGAGTCAGCATATACTATCTTAGTCGGCGAGCAGCCCATGCCAGAGCGCAGCAAGTTTTCTCGAGCAGTGAATATCTGGTTTCACAGTCGGTAAACTTTTTGCTCAGGTAGTAAATAGCATGCTCTTTTCGGCCAAACTCGTTATGCTTCCCCAATACACACCCCATTGAGTTTTCTAAAACAGTCAGATACATGATCAATGGTCTTCCCTCGACTGGTGACATCAATACAAGAGGCTCTTGTAGGTATTCTTTGATTTTGTCAAAATCAACTTAGCACTCGTCATTCCATTTGACTACTTGATCTTTCTTCAACAGTTTGAAGATTGGTTCATAAGTAGCTGTCAGGTGAGAGATGAATATGGCAATGTAGTTCAAATGTCCCAAGAACCCTCTGACTTCCTTCTCAGTACGAGGAGCAGACATCTCTTGTATTGCTTTAACTTTGGCAGGATCGACCTCGATACCTTTGTTGCTGACGATAAATCCTAGGAGTTTACCGGACCATACCCCAAATGTGCATTTGTTTGGATTCAACCTCAACTTGTACTTCTTCAGTCTCTCAAACAGTTTTTGTAAGTGATCAAGATGCTCTTCTTCTGTTTGAGATTTGGCTATCATGTCGTCCATATAGACCTCTATTTCATGATGTATCATGTCGTGAAATAGAGCTACCATGGAACACTGATAGGTTGCCCCAGGATTCTTCAGTCTGAATGGCATCACTTTATAGCAGAAAGTTCCCCACTGCGTGACAAACGTTGTTTTCTCCATGTCCTCAGGTGCCATTTTAATTTGTTTGTAACCCGAGAATCCGTCCATGACGGAAAACACTTTGTGTTGTGCCGTATTGTCAACTAGAATATCAATGTGGGGGAGTCGAAAATCATCCTTAGGGCTTTCCCTATTCAAATCTCTATATTCCACACACGTTCGCACTTTGCCGTCTTTTTTGGTCACGGGAACAACATTGGAAACCCATTGCGGATAAGAGGTGACGGCCAAGAATCCAGCATTGAATTGCTTCATGACTTCTGCTTTAATCTTTTCTGACATATCAGGCCTCATGTGGCAAACCTTTTGTTTTAATTGCGGACAAACCTCTCTTGTAGGTAGACAATGTACCACAATATCTGCATAAAGTCCTGGCATGTCTTGATACGACCAGGCAAAGACTTCAACATAATCGTGTAACAACTGAATCAGACGCTCTTTGATACTGGGTTCCAGATTGGCATCCACCTTGACCTTTTTTTTCTTCTTCTTTGGTACCTAGGTTGATTGTATCCACGGGTTCTTCGTGAGGCTGAATGGTTCTCTCTTCTTGTTGTAGTAGTCTGGCAAGTTCCTCTGGTACTTCACAATCTTCCTCACCTTCGTCTCCGGCTTGGTAGATTAGATGTTCAGAGTCACAAAAGGCCATAGAAGTATCGTTACCCATGGGATCCCGAATGGATGTATACCTGCATTGTGAGTGTGAGTGTGTGTAAGGGTATAGCTATCTTTGAAAGAAATGAAAATGTAAAAATAAAAACAATGAGCACAGAAGTTTGTATGCAAAAACGTCCATGATTCATTGATGTCATATGAAAATGAGATAATAACCCTTACAAATGGACCATTGTGCCTCGGGTAAGACACAAGGTTTTAAGAGTGCGAATTGTTTTAATATTACAGATCCAACAAAATGTAAAGACAAATTACTGCGGGATAAAAGTGATCGGGACAAAATCTCTAGCCTCCCAGTTTCTGAGCCCTCCACTGACAATTGGGAATATCCAGTCCTCCAAGTCACAACTATCTTCATTATCTTCTACAACATTGACCTCGCGGTTGCTGATATTCAGGGGTGGTCCTCCGGCACGAGCGTGGCGTACAGCCTTCTGAGCACTTGAAGTGAAACCCAGGCCAAACTTGTCAGACTTATATGGGATATCTGGGTGTTGTCCCCAGATAGTGCACCCACCTTCTTCTACCACTACTTTGGCATCCTTCAGAGATGACATCCGAAGTGGAGGCCTTGTAATCTTGGGAACAGCCTTGGTTACTGCCACATCTTGTGGGACTTCTTCAAAGTGTTGGAATGGAGTTTCAATAAATTCACCATCTAATTCCACATACCTGAAGGAATTGAGATGGCTGGTCATATACTCTTCTTCTCCATGAACGATGATAATCTTCCCTTGAGTTGGATATTTCAGCATTTGGTGCAACGTAGAAGTGACATCGCCAGCATGGTGAATCCATGGTCGGCCTAGCAAGCAGGAATATGAGGGACGGATATCCATTACATAAAAAGTTGAATCAAAAGTTTGTGTTCCAACTTTTATGGGAATGTCTACCTCCCCATGTACCATCCTTTTCGAGCCGTCAAAAGCCCTTACTACTATGTTACTTGGCTTCAATGTCAATCCCTCACAGTCAAGCCTATCAAGAGCTTTTTTAGGCAATACATTCAGAGATGAGCCAGTGTCCACCAAAACATGAGCCAAGGTTGTGCCCCTACATTAAACTGAGACATGCAATGCCTCATTATGCTTCCTTCCCTTTAGCGTTAAATCCGCATCTGAAAAACCTAGACCATTATCTGCAATTAGGATGGCTACGCATTCTTGAAACTGATCGGCATATGTCTCTTGGGGTAGATGGGCAGTTTTCAAGAATTTTACCAAGGCTTTTGCATGTGCCTCAGAACATAGTAGTAATGCCAGCATGGAAATTTTAGAGGGGGTTTTCCCCAGTTGTTCAACTACGTCGTAGTCGCTTCTTTTTATGATCTTCAGAATTTCCTCCATCTCTTTCCGGGAGGTCTCAGGGATAGCCAATGATTGAGCCTTCGTCCGGACAGGCTCAATCAGAATACTTTTACCTCGAGTCTCGGTTAACTCGGCAGCAGGAGTGTCAGTAGGAATGATAGCAGGGGTTGTAACAGCTTTGTTAGTTGGAGTATTGGCTGAGATGATTGTAGGACTGGGAATAGCCTTCGGAGAAGCAACAACAAGAATGATTACGGGTCCAGAAACTGCTTTTGGGGGAGAAATTTCTGGAGAGAAGATCCTTCTGCTTCGGGTAATCTTGCTAGTTCCTGCAATATTACTGATGTCGGAGTTGACTTTCTCGAAGCTTGAATTTTAGGAGGCTGGCCAGTCCTGCTTGATACTATGGTAGTAGACATCCCCTCCATAATTCTATGGTATGGTTTTGTCTGGCGAATATGGGACTGGTCCAGGAATTGTAATTATTAAAGAAGTTGCTTTTGGAACTGATGTAATTCTAACGGGTCTTTTGGTGGAGACCCTGGAAGAATTGGCGGAAACGGTAATGATAGAAACATCTTCAAAAGGAATAGGTGGAACAGAAGTCTTCTCGAATAAAATTTCTTTGTTAACTATTAGGCCCTGAACGCCTGCTTCCAACAAAGGACAGCTGGTTGGTGAGGACAAACAGAAATGGCAAACTTCATCACAGCTCGGGAACACACCGGCTTTCAACAAGTTCACTTTAATAGTCAGAAGTGGAGTCATAAGTTCATCAACTGAAGTAACAAACATATCTTCTTCAATGGCATTGGTATTATGGCCATGTCTAGGCATAGGGGCAGAAATGAAATTTGGCTTTTCGGGCGCATCGAATTCAATCTCTTTTGCTTCAATGAGGTCTTGTATTTTGTTCTTTAGAGCCCAACAGTTATTAGTGTTGTGGCCGGGACTTTCAGAGTGGTATGCACAACGGGCATTGGGATGATAGTGAAGAGATGTTGTGTTGGGGTTCTTTGGAGCTTCTTTCAAGGTCACCAAATTAGATCTTAGTAGATGCGGTAATACCTGAGATAGGGTCATGTTAATTCTGGTGAATTATCTGATTGGCCTTTCCATCCTTGGTTGGTTATTTCTTTGTTGATCAGGCGCCGATTTAGGAATCATAACAGCCCCCACCATTGGTTGGCATTTGGCCCTATCTTGATTTCTCTGAGGGTAAATAGCAACCACTTCTTTCTTTCTAATAAATGGCTTCCTTATGGCAGCAGAGGAGGATGTATCTTTTTGGATCTTTCCATTCTTTATACCAGATTTTACCCTTTCTCCGGTCAATATTAGTTCAGTAAAACCTGTAGATGAACTTCCAATTAAATGATTGGAGAAGGGGACGGACAAGGTGCCCAAGAACATGTCTACTAATTCTCTCTCAGATAGAGGGGGTTGAACTCTTCCAGCCAAGTCTCTCCATTTTTGCGCATAGTCCTTGAAACCTTCATTAGAAACCATGGTCGTAATCTAGAGTTGAGTACGGGTAAGCGCGAGATCAACATTGTATTGGTATTGTTTGTAGAAGGTTGCAGCAAGATCTTCCCAATTGTGAATGTTGGCTCTTTCTAACTGGTAAAACCAATCAAGTTGAGTTCCAGACAGGCTGTCTTGGAAGAAGTATACCCATAAGTCTTTGACAGTGGTATGGGGCTGGATTTTCCTTACATATGACCGGAGATGCATCTTAGGGCATGAGACTCTATCATACTTGGCGAACACATGCGCTTTGAATTTCGGAGGAATGACAATCCCCGATACTAACCCCAATTCCTCAAAGTCCAAGCCAGACACTTTTTGGATTTCCATCGCACTCAACCATTCTTCGAGATGTTTATACTTGTCATCAGCTGGAGGGTATTGTTCTTCAAAATAGTATTCTTCTTCCCTTTGTCTTCTGATTCTGACGAGACAATTGTTTCCTTGCCTTTCCCATCTTGGTTGTCTCTTTCACAGGATGTCATTGCAAAGTCTAAGGTCCTTCTTGTCTTCCCATGAAATCTTCTTCCCATGTTTAGGACTCCGGTTAGCTTATTTGTTTTCTTTTTCTTCTCCTTAGCTAGCAAAGTCTTCAACTCTTCTTGTCCTTTGGCTAGGGTCAAGAGCAACTATTGAAACTGTGTATTCTGAGCTTGGAGGTCCTTCACTGTTTGCTCGAGATCCATCTTACTGAAATAAACAATAGAGAGATGAGGAGACTTGTTGCAAAAGACCTGCTTATGTTATGATAAATGATAAATGCATATGCAAATGTTTTCAAGGATTTTAAGATTCAAATTTGTTTTAGACAAAAAGTAAACACACATTATATTAAAAAATTAAAGCTCGAGTACATCAATGCCTTCTTGGGCAATACAAATACAAGAAACTCTAAGATAGAAAGGTAGTACGCATCCTCTTTGGTGCAATGTAGGCATTGAGAGTCTGCTCCTCATGAAGTAACCTAGTGAGTTCCAAAACCTTCTTCTCGCTTGCGTAGAATTGGACTTCGAAAGTATCTCGCTCCCCCTTGAGTTGTATCTAATCTCTTTGTAGGTCTTCAAGAGAGGTGGGCATATCAGGATGTAGGATAGTGTATGGAACATCTCCCTCCATGACAGGCTCAATGATTACCGGGAGAATGGAGGGGTAAGGCATCATAAGACTCTGAGCACGATTTCGTACCCATTTGAGGTAAGGCTCAAGAGAGATGGAATTTTTATGCCCCAAAGTCTTACTATCCACCTTATTCAACATCCTCTAATCTCGGATAAATCTCTGGTGAAGACCTTGATCGTCGTTGTCGTAGCCAAATACCAAACCTTAAATTAGCATCTCGTGCAGGCCATCCCTTTGGGTGTAACCGAAATTTCTTAAGGATAAACATTGGTTGTAGGTGATACCTCCCCTAATTCCAAGTAAAGGGACATTAGGGAATTATCCACAACGGTCGACAATGATAACATTCTCTTTGGATCGGGAGCAGCAATGAATGTCCGAATGTTTGAGCGTCATCAACCTTTGTGACCACCTTGAACCTTGCTCATTATTTAATACAGATTGGGGAAGATGAAAAATAAACCACCTTTCCAAGATAGGAGTGCAACACATAAGAACATCTCTTTTCCTCATTGTGCGAGTATGAAAAGAGTGTAGGATATCTCCTAGCAATGTAGGCACCGGGTTCCGGGATATGAAGATTTTGACGATGTTGACATCTATGAGTTGGTCAGGATTTGGAAACAAAACCATCCCATAGATAAGGAGAGCCACAATTTCCTCAAAGGCTTGCAAGTCCAAGGAATTCCAACAGTTTTGGGCTTTCTCAAACAAGAATTTTGCTAGGAAACCTTTGACACCACTCCTTGTTTCCCAATGAGTTGTGACATCAAATGAGTGAAAGTGTAGAGCTTGAACAATCTCTTCTGGCTTTGGGTCTCTTTCCGTACCGTTGAAAGGTAGTTGATTGAGAATGGGAATCCTCAAGAGTTGGGAGAATTATTCCAAAGTAGGCACAAGTTGATAGTCGGGAAATGTAAAGCAATGGTGTAAAGGATCAAAGAACTGAAAGAGCACCTTCATCATATCAACATCTGTGTTGGAGGTGACCAAGTTGAGTAGGCGACCATGTCTCTGGGTAAATGGAGAGTTTTCAAGAATCCTTGAAGCTAGCTCCTTAAGTTGTGGAGGGATCCTTACAAGGTTGACTTGAATAGTTTTCCTGCGAAGTGAATCCATATCCTATAAAACAAGAACAAAGATGAATCCCAAAATCCTTGAAATGGTTAGTGTATGTATATGATGTTCATGATGTTATGTACAAGTATGCATATACAAACAAAGCAAACAAGTCCTTAGGTTTAGGCTTGCATGGAGTTTTATAGATAAGTATCCTCTTGAAGTTTAGTTGGCTTAAACCTATCTGTTGTACCCCAAAATTTGCCCTCTCATATTTCTCAAAACATTTCAAGAAAATTCACAAGTTCAACCCGGCGCGTTATATTCAGGTGTTCTTTCGCCAAGATATCTCTGATAACATATTCTCAAATTCAGGTTCGGCTCAAGAGTCAATTCTTTAAAGAAGGTATCCGAATGTGTGAGTTTTCTTAAAGAAATATAGTGAAAAAGTGTGCTGAAAGTGCAGTTTTTACGCGCTAAAAAATTCATAACTTGAAGATCGTGACTCGTTTTGAACCCGTTCCGGTGGCTAAAATTCCGTCTTGACATTATCTATGTTTTCATCTCTCACGGCTGGAAGCCAATTTCGATCAGAAGGTCTTCAAAAATGTGGATTTATCAAGTATTTTCGTGCAGAAAATTTGGGACAGAAGTTTATTTGCGTCATGTTCAAAAAATCATAACTTGGTCGATTTTCATCGTATCGAGCTGGTTCCGGCGCCAAAATTTCACAAATTGAGTTGGCTACATTTTCACAGAAGGTATTGAGTTCAAAGGGTATTCAAAAGGCCTTCGTTTTTTGCTCAGAGTGCGTGACACGCTGAAAATCCTGAATGCTGAATATTATTTCATCTGGGCCGAAACTTCGAAAATTCATAACTCGGTCAATTTTTATCGGATTGGGCTCATATTTTTACACAAGGTCACTGACTCATAGATCTACAACTTTGCTTCAAAAGTCGAGACCGGATTATGCTCCGATCAATACCAGTTTTTTATTGAAGAACGTGTCAGAGTCGACACTGGAGCCCAAAATAAGTTTGTCTGAGCTGAAACTTCAAAAATTCATAACTAATTCACCGTTTATCCGATTGAGTCGATTTTCGGACAGGAGTTAGTTCTCGATGTCGGCTACATTTTGTTTTCACATTTCAACTTCAAAAAATGCACTTAATTCCCTGCGATTTAGCCTGGAAAGTGACGAATTCAAGTGAATATTGGAGGCCCAATTGCACATTCAAAGCCCATTTGCTTTACCCTAATTTCCATTATATAATCACCTTCTTTTCACACAAACCAGAGAGAAAAAAAAAGGAGAGGAGGAAAAGAGAGAAAAAAACCTTGTCACAACACTGTTAGAATATCAAATTCTTTCAAGAACCCTAAAACCTTGAAATCCATATTACAAATCCCTCTCTCACTACAAACAAGCCATCTCAGTTACAAACCAACATCTTATTACTTCTTCAGTAAGGGTAAGGCTGGCTTGATCTCCATGATCCAAAGGGCATAAAAGCATTCATGTCACTACTTTTCCAGTAAGAGTAAGGTTGACTTGATCTCCATGATCAAAAGGATATAATCATTCATACATGCCATATTGTGCCTAAACATTAAATTTCTTCATATATTGGCTTTATTTGCATTTTATGATTTTATTTAATGTGTTCGTGAGATTCAACACTGCAGATTTAGACAGGATCCCATGCAGGTTCATTAAGGAACGTTGAGGCCAAAAGCCAAATGGCTAAAAGCCAAAAGCCAAATGGCCAAAGTAGAAAAACTTATGCATGACACCAATACATGGCGAGACAGACATCCTGAGAAGATTAAGGAACGTTGAGGCCAAAACGCAAATGGACAAAAGCCAAAAGCCAAATGGCCAAAGTAGAACAACTTATGCATGATGAGGCCAGAACACAAATGGCCAAACCACTCCAATTCACCTCCAAAAAGGGGACAGAAACCCCCCAAGGTATTGTATTTTCTTTCTTTTCCTTATTTTATTTATTTCAATTATTTCTTTTTTTAATTAATTCCTTTAATTTAATTTATTTTCATAAAATATAAAAAATAGTAAAAAACAGAAAAGTCATAAAAATCAAAATATATTTATTTAATTAATATTTTTTGTAAATAAATTTCACTAATAATTAATTATTTATTTTTATAAATCAAAATTGCATGTAAATAATTAGATTAATTTTAGGTTTAATTTTAACATGTTTTTCTTAATAAAAAAAAATTAGAATTAGGGTTAATATTTTAATTTCATTTAATCTTTCTCATAAAAATACATAAAAAACATAAATACCAAAAACTCAAAAAAAAAAAAATACTAATTTCTTTTTTCTCTTTAATTTCATTAGTTTAATCATTTAATTTAATTTCATTAAAAAGGGTCCAACGCCCTCGTTTCCAATTTTAATTCCTATTCGCGCATTTTTATTTATTTCCTTCTTTTAAATATTTATGTAACTCTCCCAAAGCCTTGTAAACTTAATTTCTCGCACTTTATTTTATTTCTTTATTTACTTTCCGTCAAATCGGGTCCTGGATTTTAATTTTGGCGATGTGGACCCGCGCCTTTGTAATAGTTTAGAACTTTCAATTTCCGCATCTTTTTTAACGGTTAAATAAATGCATGCAAGAATGAATGACAAAAAATAAAAACAAAAGCGTAGATCACCCATAACCTGACAAGATAAAAATAAATGAATCTGACACACAAATCACACACCACCCCTAGGGTACGCCTCACTGTTGCCTTGCCTCGAAAGGTGATCGTCGAGTAGAGGATGTCTTAGTAAGTCCTCATGATCCGGGAACCTGGCATGAGGGTAGCTTCTAAGGTGTCTTCCCATTGCTCTGGTGATCACCATGTCCCGAACCTCGAATTGACCCGAACACCTCCAACGGTGGTGCTACCTACCTCTCAATGGTGGGATGGCACTACTTTAAAGGACATCTACACAGACGAATTCCTTAGGGTAGGTAGACGACTCTAGATACTTTCTCTAATTTCAAAACAAATCAAAAACACTTTTCACACCGACACCTTTTCAAAAAGCTTTCGAAAGCAATTTTTCAAACACTCTTGAGGACCGATACAAGAGTCGAACTGAAATTTTCAAAGAAACTTTTTTAAAACCCACAGTTGAAAAGCAAACAAACCATTTTTGAAAACACAAATGAGCAAGTATCTAAGAGCCCATGGATAACCATGGATATAAAGGGTGCTAACACCTTCCCTTTCTATAATCTACCTCCCGAACCGAGAGCAATCTCTTTAAGGAATTTTTCTGTGCTTTTGTCCTTTCCATTTGGAGAAAATAAAAGACGGTGGCGACTCTTGCTTCCGCGACATTTCACGAACCAGCGTTAAACAGTCAGTTCCAGATCCACCGATCACAGAACTGGCGACTCTGTTGGGGACCTAAACTTAAAGTGAGGTGTACCTTAGGGTTAGTTCATAACTGTGTTTTCAATTGCTTTCCTTGTTTGCTTTAAATTGTGGGACTGTCTTGGGAGTTCTATAGATCCTAACCCGGATCTGGGGGATACCTTCTTAGAAAGTAGCAACAAGGCTGTGAGGGAACTGTGCGGGGTATACCGACATGGTTGAAACAGTCTGCTACGTTGATGTGACACTTTGGTGTGTACCGGTAACCCTTGAGTTCAGTCAAGGAGAGTACGGGGCCTCCGCGTGGTGTCGTGAAGCATCAACAGACCTTAGGAACCTTAATTGAACTATCTTGGCCTCTTTAGGGTAGTGAGATAACTGACTTTGGTGCAGTCCGAGGTTGGTTGATACTCGATACTACACTCAATTGAGGGTTGCTTTCCTGGAATATTTCGGTCTCCAGTTCAGTGGCTAAATCGAAACGATGAACAATGAAAGCAATCCCGTGATATTGGGACCCTCAGAACCCGATTACTTCTAATAGGACAGGTTGAGCCCACCAACTTCAAGAGGGTAATACCCAGACCCCATGCTGGCCTAAACTCTAAGGGTTTCTCTTGTGTGACTTGTGTGCCTTCGTACTTGACTATTTGCACGCTTGTTGTCTGACACTTGAGCTTCTTGCAGGTTTTGTTTGTAGTCCTTAATTAGGACTCATAACAAGGTCTACTGAGTTTCTTGCAGGTTTCGTTTATAGTCCTTAATTGGGACTCATGACAGGGTTTACTAAGTTTCTTGCAGGTTTTGGTTTGCAGTCCTTAATTGGGACTCATAACAGGGTTACTCACATTACCCCATGCATACCATGACATCATACCATTGCGTACATCCTAATCCATTTCAAGGATCTCAAGGGGCTTGTGATGCAGGTCATGGTGAATCAACTACCCCAGCAAGGGGCAAAGAGGATTTATTTTCCTCTAGACAAAGTTGTCAGGGGCTATGACCCACTTGATATGGTGAGCTCTGACTCTTGAAGAAGGTTCCCCTAACCAAGGTTGTTTGGAAATCAAAACCAGACATGATGACTAAAGTCAGGGGCTATGACCCACTTGATATGGTGAGCCTTTGACCCTTGAAGAAGGACTCTCAGCAAACATGAAGTTCCCTCAATCAAGCTACCTAGTTCTAACAATTTTGGTTTACCATGCGAGATCCTTGAAAACATTGCATATATATCATACATATCATTGCATTACAGGTACCCTTGTTACAGGTCACTTACCCTTGTTCGCTGTTTATTTCAGCAATGGCTCCCCAACAAGATAACCAGGACCTTCACACTCAAGAGACTCAGTTCAAAGAGATCTTCCTAAGCCTATCCAAGGGGCAGGAAGAGTTGAGGACACTCCTCATGGGGAATCTGATCAGAAAGAGTCCTGAAGATGACAAGGACGAACAGCTGAAACGTCTACAAGCTGAGGTAGACACACTGAAAACCCAGATGCTAGGGCAAAGGGCACTCATTCAAGGCTTAGCTCAAAGACAAGATGAGCTCGGGGTTCTCGTCAACCAGCTGCTTCGGGGTAACCAACTGGGGCAAATGTCTAAGGGTAAAGAGCCAGTCATCATCCAACCATCTTTGAGGCAAGAGGATAAGAGAACTCCTCAAAAGGCTTCAAGGTCACAAACTCAGCAGCAACTTCACCAGCTTCAGCCAGACAAGCCCAGGAGGCAATTCACCCAGCTCAACATGTCGTTGTTCCAAGCTTTACAACGCCTGTTAAGATTGAACCTGATCACATTAAGGGCTCATCCCCGGAACCAGAACATAGCATCTCCTGTCTATGATCCCAATAAAAGGTGTGTCTACCACTCTGCCTGTCCAGGACATGATACAAACGAGTGTTGGGCTTTGAAAAACAAGATCCAGGACCTGATTGATGAAGGAGCACTGGAATTCATACAAGATGGTCAGGCTGAATTTTTCTACCATCCCTCCAAGGCTCACCATTTGAAGTGACAAGCTCTGAGACTAGGAAACTTTTGTTCATTCGAATGTTCAAGTTGCAATTTTCTTTTGTTCAAACATTTACTCATGTTAAACATTGTTATTTCATTAATGCATCGCATATGTCTGTTCTGAAACAATATATTCGTATTCACTAAATGCAAATTATTTTCATATTTTTTCTGATGATCAACTCTCAATAATTCTAAGCCTCTTGAGGGAGGATGACGAAAACGATACCATAATCTACAGTATGCTTTTGAACAGACCCCGCTGATGAGGTACAGGCATTGTTTCAATCCCTAAACACTGGAGTTATAAGGATGATAATCCCTCGTCAACCCCTCTGAGCCAAAGAAGTAGGAGTTTTTCTTTTCGAAATTCAAAACCCTTCACCATAACCTGGGGCAGGGTAGTCTCTCAGTTGATCCGAGTGCATAACGAACGGCACCAAAGAGGTCCTTACAAAACGAAAGATAGTGATGGTTCCGAATAATCAATAAAGAAAAGCAGTCATTATCTCAAAAAATAAAAAACCCATTAAGTCAAAACCCATGAAGGAGACTTACAAAACTGGGGCATCCCGCTGACTGTAATTCCAAAAAAAAAGGAAACAGTTCAGGCAAAAAGAAAGGGATAACAAAAATCAAAAAAAAAAGAAAGAGGTCCTACAAACCCTCAGCAAAAAAGGAGATGACTGCCTATTCAAATAAACGTTCAATATCCGAATCATCACTGGAGAATCAGAGCAAAGATTCAAACAAGGTCTAACGTATGATCAACTGAGTTTAGGTTTGGAGAACATCACGAAGAGCGGGTGGGTACAAATAATTTGAGCCTTTATCCTTTGTTTCTTAAACCATGAACCAGGCCACGTTATAACCCTTAAAAGTCCTAGCTGAAGCGTGGGTTGGTTCGAAAGCATACTGTTACGAAAGGTATCCTGACTCCTTAAGGCTTACGGTAAAATACGGAGTTGACATCACGTTTTACAAACATTCACTTGTTTTATGAAAAAGAATGCATTTTCAAAATCTTCAAGACAGACATAGGCTTTGCATTTTTAACATAACTTTGTTTGCATATGACTTTTTGTTTGAACAGCATAGAAATTCGCACGACGAACGCCTAATGAACAGAAGTACTTCCAATCAAGGGGCATGGCATGACTATTGTCCATCATCTGGGGCAGTTAAGTCAAGATTCGGAGAATCTCTCAAAGGCTAAATAGCCTGGGGAAAATCTCCGCCTGAGTCACTTGGGGCATTCCAACAACGAATCTTGCCCGATCAAAAACCTTCTGGTGGCATGACAAAACACTTCTAACAGGGGCAACTCCCTACACTCTGAGAATGCGGACATAGTCGAAAAAATACTACGTAAAATCAAAGACCCGCTAGGTTGACACACCTAGGCAAAAATAAGGGCTTCTCAGCGAACCAAAAGGGTTCGGGCAAAAATAAGGGATGAAATGAAAAATCTGTACACCCGGCAAGTCGAAAACCTGAAAAGGCGGCTTGGGCAAAAATGGGTATCCCGGTGGACTGAAAACCCGAAAGGGCGGTCCAGGCAAAAGTTAGGGATCAAAAGCGTACGACTATGTCCTGCCATCTTGTCACCTGCCTACCAGAAGAAGGTTCGTCCATCAACAACTATCAGTACCCCACAGGTGCCTTCTCACATAGAAACAGGGGCAATAATGAGTGGTCTAAACGATCTAATCGCTCTGTCCATCAAGGTACCAAGGTAGTTTCAGCTGAAGGACATAACCAGTACATCCTAATTCCCCAGAGAGTGAGCCAGCAAGTCAGTACACTCTCCTCAAGCGAAGCTATTATCAAACCTCAAGGAAGTTGGGTATCCTCCCGCAGATCTCAACCTTCCCCGGCAGCATATATACATGAATTCTTAACAAGCATCCCCGTTAGTCTTGGTCTAAAGATTGTTCCCCGGCGGTATACCAGCATTCAGTGGAGTCATCTTCCCGACACAGTTCAAAACTTCCCCAGGAGAGTCCATCCCAGTTTCCCCAGGAAAGTTGGAATCCATCTCCCTAAGTAGTAAGCTTATCCCCAGTAGATTCTGGAAGCTTATTCTCGCAGAGCACGAACGCGTCTCCCGGCTTTATTCAAAGAGTTATTTCCTTACCAGGATATAACTGGGTTATCCTCAGCCAAAAACCACGGAAAGATCGCCGTCAACGCAGTCTTCTTATCCCCAGCGAAGTCTATCAACACTTCCAACAACAACAAAGGTATTCCCAGCAAGTTACCATCAACCCAACGAAGTATCTCTCTCCCCACAGAGTGTTGCTTCCCAGCAAGATCGTTAGAGTACTTGTCTCCCCGCAGAGTAATCCAATCGCCAAGTTTATCCCCCAACGGAGTCATCTTCTCCTACCGGTATACTTGCAACTATCATCCAGCGGAAGCAAAATCTGTTCTCCAACATCAGCCCAGGATATGACTTCCCGGCACCCGTCAAGGATTTATTTTCCTAAGACAACAAGGATACATTCATAAACATCGCATTCCCATACATTATAGCATGCATATACGCATCATATCTTACAAATCTCATTCATGTTGAGAACATCATTGCTTGATCCATATCATGCATTGCATATGACTGACCTTTACCTTTCAGGAAATATTCAGTTAAGTTCTCAATCATATTTCAAGACCTTGTCTGGTTCAGTTAAATCGACTCCAAAGATTTTCCTGGTTATTATCCAGTCAAAGGCGTTCTCTGGTCTAGTTAAACCAACTCCTAAAGGTTTTTCTTTTGAAGACTCAGTTGAAGACTCCAAAGACCTTGTCTGGTTCAGTTAAATCGACTCCAAAGATTTTCCTGGTTATTATCCAGTCAAAGGCGTTCTCTGGTCTAGTTAAACCAACTCCTAAAGGTTTTTCTTTTGAAGACTCAGTTGAAGACTCCAAAGACCTTGTCTGGTTCAGTTAAATCGACTCCAAAGATTTTCCTGGTTATTATCCAGTCAAAGGTGTTCTCTGGTCTAGTTAAACCAACTCCTAAAGGTTTTTCTTTTGAAGACTCAGTTGAAGACTCCAAAGACCTTGTCTGGTTCAGTTAAATCGACTCCAAAGATTTTCCTGGTTATTATCCAGTCAAAGGCGTTCTCTGGTCTAGTTAAACCAACTCCTAAAGGTTTTTCTTTTGAAGACTCAGTTGAAGACTCCAAAGACCTTGTCTGGTTCAGTTAAATCGACTCCAAAGATTTTCCTGGTTATTATCCAGTCAAAGGCGTTCTCTGTTCTAGTTAAACCAACTCCTAAAGGTTTTTCTTTTGAAGACTCCAAAGACCTTGTCTGGTTCAGTTAAATCGACTCCAAAGATTTTCCTGGTTATTATCCAGTCAAAGGCGTTCTCTGGTCTAGTTAAACCAACTCCTAAAGGTTTTTCTTTTGAAGACTCAGTTGAAGACTCCAAAGTTCTTGTCTGGTTCAGTTAAATCGACTCCAAAGATTTTCCTGGTTATTATCCAGTCAAAGGCGTTCTCTGGTATAGTTAAACCGACTCCTAAAGGTTTTTCTTTTGAAGACTCAGTTGAAGACTCCAAAGACCTTGTCTGGTTCAGTTAAATCGACTCCAAAGATTTATTATCCAGTCAAAGGCCTTCTCTGGTCCAGTTAAATCGACCCCAAACAGATTTTTCTGATAAAGACCCAGTTGAAGACATTCCAAGACCTAGACCGGTTCAGTTAAATCGACTCCAAAGATTTCTTATCCAGTCAAAGGCCTTCTCTGGTTTAGTCAGATCGACCCCAAACAGATTTTTCTGATAAAAACCCAGTTGAAGACATTTCAAGACCTAGACCGGTTCAGTTAATCGACTCCAAAGATTTCTTATTCAGCCCAAGGCCTTCTCTAGTCCAGCTAAATCGACCTCAAACAGATTTTCCTGATAAAGACTCAGTAGAAGTTAACCAAGGTTTTCTCAATGATTGCTATTGAGATTGTAATCGCCTATGGTTCTCTCCCCGATCCTGCGGAGGTGGTAATCCCAAGATTTTCTCAATGATTGCTGTTGAGGTTAAAGTCACCCAAGGTTCTCTCACCGTTCCTGTTGAGGTAGTAACCGTCCCTGGTTCATTCATCACCGTTTGAGGCTCCAGATCCAGCTTCTGTAACCAGTCAGGACACATCTACACAAATAATTTGAAGACCAGCTCCTGCGACATGTCAAGTACTCATCTTTCTTTTGCAGGTACGCAGGTTCTCGCTAAGGAATCTCTTATGCGATCAACATCCAGATGGCATCTATAAGTCCATACACCCTCCATCATCTCTTAGCATGGCATCTATAAGCCCATCATCCTATCCATTAATCTCCAAATGGCATCTATAAGCTCATTCCCCATTATCACACTGCTACTATGTGAGTGCAAATTTCTGGGCACTCTAGTGTTCAATCATCTTCCACCCTCGGATTACGAAAGGCACGCCAGCCAATCTGCATCCTCAGGTCTAAGAAGATTGAACAGGGGCAACTGTTGTACCCCAAAATTTGCCCTCCCATATTTCTCAAAACATTTCAAGAAAATTCACAAGTCCAACCCGGCGCGTTATATTCAGGTGTTCTTTCGTCAAGATATCTCTGATAACATATTCTCAAATTCAGGTTCGGCTCAAGAGTCAATTCTTTAAAGAAGGTATCCGAATGTGTGAGTTTTCTTGAAGAAATATAGTGAAAAAGTGTGCTGAAAGTGCAGTTTTTACGCGCTAAAAAATTCATAACTTGAAGATCGTGACTCGTTTTGAACCCGTTCCGGTGGCCAAAATTCCGTCTTGACATTATCTATGTTTTCATCTCTCACGGCTGGAAGCCAATTTCGATCAGAAGGTCTTCAAAAATGTGGATTTATCAAGTATTTTCGTGCAGAAAATTTGTGACAGAAGTTTATTTGCGTCATGTTCAAAAAATCATAACTTGGTCGATTTTCATCGTATCGAGCTGGTTCCGGCGCCAAAATTTCACAAATTGAGTTGGCTACATTTTCACAGAAGGTATTGAGTTCAAACGGTATTCAAAAGGCCTTCGTTTTTTGCTCAGAGTGCGTGACACGCTGAAAATCCTGAATGCTGAATATTATTTCATCTGGGCCGAAACTTCGAAAATTCATAACTCGGTCAATTTTTATCGGATTGGGCTCATATTTTTACACAAGGTCACTGACTCATAGATCTACAACTTTGCTTCAAAAGTCGAGACCGGATTATGCTCCGATCAATACCAGTTTTTTATTGAAGAACGTGTCAGAGTCGACACTGGAGCCCAAAATAAGTTTGTCTGAGCTGAAACTTCAAAAATTCATAACTAATTCACCGTTTATCCGATTGAGTCGATTTTCGGACAGGAGTTAGTTCTCGATGTCGGCTACATTTTGTTTTCACATTTCAACTTCAAAAAATGCACTTAAGTCCCTGCGATTTAGCCTGGAAAGTGACGAATTCAAGTGAATATTGGAGGCCCAATTGGACATTCAAAGCCCATTTGCTTTACCCTAATTTCCATTATATAATCACCTTCTTTTCACACAAACCAGAGAGAAAAAAAAAAGGAGAGGAGGAAAAGAGAGAAAAAAACATTGCCACAACACTGTTAGAATATCAAATTCTTTCAAGAACCCTAAAACCTTGAAATCCATATTACAAATCCCTCTCTCACTACAAACAAGCCATCTCAGTTACAAACCAACATCTTATTACTTCTTCAGTAAGGGTAAGGCTGGCTTGATCTCCATGATCCAAAGGGCATAAAAGCATTCATGTCACTACTTTTCCAGTAAGGGTAAGGTTGATTTGATCTCCATGATCAAAAGGATATAATCATTCATACATGCCATATTGTGCCTAAACATTAAATTTCTTCATGTATTGGCTTTATTTGCATTTTATGATTTTATTTAATGTGTTCGTGAGATTCAACACTGCAGATTTAGACAGGATCCCATGCAGGTTCATTAAGGAACGTTGAGGCCAAAAGCCAAATGGCTAAAAGCCAAAAGCCAAATGGCCAAAGTAGAAAAACTTATGCATGACACCAATACATGGCGAGACAGACATCCTGAGAAGATTAAGGAACGTTGAGGCCAAAACGCAAATGGCCAAAAGCTAAAAGCCAAATGGCCAAAGTAGAACAACTTATGCATGATGAGGCCAGAACACAAATGGCCAAACCACTCCAATTCACCTCCAAAAAGGGGACAGAAACCCCCAAGATATTGTATTTTCTTTCTTTTCCTTATTTTATTTATTTCAATTATTTCTTTTTTTAATTAATTCCTTTAATTTAACTTATTTTCATAAAATATAAAAAATAGTAAAAAACAGAAAAGTCATAAAAATCAAAATATATTTATTTAATTAATATTTTTTGTAAATAAATTTCACTAATAATTAATTATTTATTTTTATAAATCAAAATTGCATGTAAATAATTAGATTAATTTTAGGTTTAATTTTAACATGTTTTTCTTAATAAAAAAAAATTAGAATTAGGGTTAATATTTTAATTTCATTTAATCTTTCTCATAAAAATACATAAAAAACATAAATACCAAAAACTCAAAAAAAAATAATAATAATTTCTTTTTTCTCTTTAATTTCATTAGTTTAATCATTTAATTTAATTTCATTAAAAAGGGTCCAACGCCCTCGTTTCCAATTTTAATTCCTATTCGCGCATTTTTATTTATTTCCTTCTTTTAAATATTTATGTAACTCTCCCAAAGCCTTGTAAACTTAATTTCTCGCACTTTATTTTATTTCTTTATTTACTTTCCGTCAAATCGGGTCCTGGATTTTAATTTTGGCGATGTGGACCCGCGCTTTTGTAATAGTTTAGAACTTTCAATTTCCGCATCTTTTTTAACGGTTAAATAAATGCATGCAAGAATGAATGACAAAAAATAAAAACAAAAGCGTAGATCACCCATAACCTGACAAGACAAAAATAAATGAATCTGACACACAAATCACACACCACCCCTAGGGTACGCCTCACTGTTGCCTTGCCTCGAAAGGTGATCGTCGAGTAGAGGATGTCTTAGTAAGTCCTCATGATCCGGGAACCTGGCATGAGGGTAGCTTCTAAGGTGTCTTCCCATTGCTCTGGTGATCACCATGTCCCGAACCTCGAATTGACCCGAACACCTCCAACGGTGGTGCTACCTACCTCTCAATGGTGGGATGGCACTACTTTAAAGGACATCTACACAGACGAATTCCTTAGGGTAGGTAGACGACTCTAGATACTTTCTCTAATTTCAAAACAAATCAAAAACACTTTTCACACCGACACCTTTTCAAAAAGCTTTCGAAAGCAATTTTTCAAACACTCTTGAGGACCGATACAAGAGTCGAACTGAAATTTTCAAAGAAACTTTTTTAAAACCCACAGTTGAAAAGCAAACAAACCATTTTTGAAAACACAAATGAGCAAGTATCTAAGAGCCCATGGATAACCATGGATAGAAAGGGTGCTAACACCTTCCCTTTCTATAATCTACCTCCCGAACCGAGAGCAATCTCTTTAAGGAATTTTTCTGTGCTTTTGTCCTTTCCATTTGGAGAAAATAAAAGACAGTGGCGACTCTTGCTTCCGCGACATTTCGCGAACCAGCGTTAAACAGTCAGTTCCAGATCCACCGATCACACTATCCTAGTAATAGTAACCGGGTTCTAAGGAGCTCAATATCACTAGTTTGTTTCCTTGGTCATTGTTTCAGCACAAGCCTCTTTAATGGCGACCGAAATATCCCAAGAAACCAAACCTCAATGAGTCTAGTATCGAGTATCTACCAATTTCGGACTACACCAAAGCCGGTCATCTCACTACATCCTAAAGGCCAAGTTGGTCAAGGAAAGGGTCTAAAAGCTCATTAGTGCTTCATGACATCACTCAGCGGCCCCGTATTCTCTTTGATTAACTCAAAGGATACCAGTACCCACAAATATGTCGCACTAATGTAGTTATTGCTTAGATCATATCGGTATACCCCGCATAGTTTCCACAACGTATTGTTACTTACCTATAATGTATCCCAAATCCGGGTAGAGGATTCAAACCCAAACAAAGATCCATAATGTAAAGCAAACAAGTCAAACAATGAAAGCAAGTAAATATGATCTATCCCTAAGGTAACCCCACTTTTAGAATTCTCCCCACCAGAGTCACCAGTTCTGTGATACGGTGGGAGAACTTACTTGAGGGTTTTGCATTTGATTGAAAATGTTTCAGTTTAGAAAGAGTCGCCACTGACTTTTCTTTTATCCAAAAGGAAAGGTGAAAAGGCACAAGAAAGACCTTTGAGATTATTTCTTGAGTTCGGGGGGTAGATTATGAAAAGGGAAGGTATTAGCACCCTTTTCATCCATTGTTTAGGCAATCTTTGTAATAATTCTCGTTCGTAAGAATGTATACAAAGATGTTTGATCTTTTGAAAATGTTTTCAATTTTGCAAGATGTTTGAAAGTGTATGTGATTGTTTTGAAAATAGCAAGGATGTTTTTTTTTGAAATGGAGCAAGTAATTAGGAGCAATCTACCTACTCAAACGTCTTTCTTGTTCATTTTCTTTTCCTTTGACATTTTTGTCTTACCATTGATTTGGTAAGAAATCCTATCTTTGGATGTAAACGGGACGAGAGTGGGTCATCGTATAACCATGATTATCAATGTTGCAAGGTATCTTAGCATTCTTTTTTAGGGACTAAGATCATTTGTAAGGCAACTTAGATAGCATCATCGAGGGACTATGATTTTGTATTTGCTTGTTTTTGCTAAGATACCTTACATGCGTAATATGGTCATTTTATATAAGGCAACCAAGTGGGATAACCCTAGGGGTGCTTGTGTGCAAGTGTATTGTTTTCATGCTTGATTTTGTCTTGAATTAGGGTTTTGCTAAGTATTGATTTTAGTCTTTCCATACAAACCCTAATTTACTAGCATTTGTATATAAAAGCGATAAATTGCAGAATTTAAAGTTACTATGCTATTACAATACTTGTGGGAGGGGTATACAATTTGTGAATGGGGATTGCAATAATATAAACCTAATTAATCTATTACAACCAAATTGAATAGATGTACAAGGAATTGAATAAATATAAAGTACAAATGCAAATGGAAAGAAATGATTTTTGTTTGGATTTTTATATGAAAGGGGTTTTAACCTAAACCTAATTAGAGAAAAATAATTAATCAAAATTAAATTAACTTAAACTAATTAAGAAAAGAAATTAATTAAGAAAAGATTTTTGAATAAAACCCTAATTCTATTTAGTTGATTAAACGAAAATAAGTTTAGAGAAAAAGTATTTTTGTATTTTTGCTTTGAAAATAATATATGGTGTTTGTAAAATATTTTTAGCCTTTTTTATATTAAAATAAATATATTTTAATTAGTGTAAAAGAAAATAAATAATAACCTAGTTTTAAATTAAATTTATAAAAACTAGTTAGTAAAAATAAATAAAGTATAGTTAAATAAAATATTTTTTGTGAGAAAAATAAAATAAACTAAATTAAAATGAAAATCTTATTTTTTTTATTTTTTTTTTAACATTAAGAAAAATATTTAAGAAAATAAAATGAAATTAAAAAATAAAATAAAACAAACTGGGCAGGGGCGTATAAGTGAAATAGGGGGTTAGTTAGTAAAAAAAAACCAAGCCAGGCCCAAAGGGCCCAGCGCCTGCAAAAACAAAACAATCAGAAAAGTGAAATATATGGAAAATGAAAAGGGTACCACTGGGGCTCGAACCCAGGTCTCATAGGTTAACAGGCGCGCGCTTTACCACTGGGATGGCTATACGTCCGTTTATATACACAAAACAATAAATATGTAAGGCAAATCAAATCTTGATAACTTCATCTTCAACCTCCAGATGGTGTACCTGTAACTTCTTCATTTCTCAACAAAAATGGAAGATGACAAAATGAAAGTTGTTGCATTCTTCCTCACGAATCTAACCATGTAAATAACTAAAGCTAAAAGTTAAAGATAAATGAGAATTTCTCTGGCCCTAATTTGAACCCTAAAAACTTCAGAAACTTCAACTCTAAAATTCTCTAAGCTCAGGCCATGTAAATGCAAATTATGGATATGTACAGCTTCGTGGCAATGAGGTCTACATTTTATCTTCACAAATGCAAGTCTAACAATGCCTAAGTAATGAGATAGAAGTTCAAGAAAAATACCTCAAAACTGGAAATTGTGAAATGGATTTGAGCTTGTTTCAGGCAGTGCTGATGATCAGGTTAGCTTCCTTGGACCTCTAGGAAGCTAATGCAATGGATGGCTTGAGCTGAGGGTGGATGGAATGGTCTAGATAAGTCCAACTGTGATGCTCTGTTTTTGGTTATGGAAGACAGGGAAAATGGTGTTACAGAAGTGAAACAGGTACAAGGATGAGTTACCCTTGATGCAAAGAAGCTTTAGAAACTAAAAGGCCAAGAAACGCATGAGGGAAATGTGAGTTTGAGGTTCAAGGTCAGAAACTGTGCAACAATGGAGTTTTTGGGAAATTTCTTATTTGAGAGAGTTTTGGTGTATTTCAGGGTGTTCAAACTCGTCCCTAGCTCAAAAATAGTGTCTCTATTTATAAGCAACAAGTTTGGAGACTTGTTGTTGATCAGAATTCAAAATCACAAGTTTATGCATAACATGTGATTTTTGAGAATTTCAAGTTTCCAAGAATTACGTACTTGCTAAGATAGAGTGGTTATGCTTTAAACAAGCTTGCTTATGACTTTGTATATGAAGTCTGATCAGAGAGAACAAGTTAGAGGCTCAAGAGTGGACTTTATGCATAAAGCTTGCTTTTCAAGAATGGTATTGTTAACTTTCTTCCGAAAATGGCAATGTGAATTGGATAAAGCTTAAATCACTTGGATTATAGCTCAAAAGTTTGTGTAATACATTAATTATGGAGTGACAAACAAGTTTGAGGCCTTCAAATTAAATATTATGCAGCCTAACATTGATTTGCATTTGTGTTCATCATGAAAATGACCTATAATTCAAGTGACAAAACCCCAACTTCATCTCTTCGATTCTCCCTACTCAAGAATGATCTCAAGGAGTTCCCTGACATTTTGGAAATATTGAAATGTGATCTAGAACTCATATTTGAATTTCTTTTGAAGATTCACCTTGGAACTATGTGAAAAATTGCCATGAAGTTAGATAAAAAATCTGCCTAACTAGGGCAAAATTTCACTAAGTCTTTTTTAGTTCATGAGCATGTATTCATAAAATTATAACTTGAGATCTAAGCACTTTTAGGAGAAATTGTGTGAAGCAAAGTTGTATATTTCATGGAGATATACAACTTTCGTGTTGGAAGTTTCCTTTGAATCATCTTGCATCATAATGAAAAAATTGCTCAAAGTTATGAAAAAATAAGAAATTTTTTACACTTAGAAAAATTTCTAAGTTTAGAAATTTTGACTTTTCAAAATGAAATCTTGATTTCTTGATTTCTTGATGAATAAGTTTTCTATTTTGACATGTTTTGATGAATTGTGATCTTTGGTGCTTAAATTTGACCAAAAAGTCAAAGTTTTACTTTTCAGTATACAGTTGACTTTTGATCAGTTGACTGCAAAATTCATCTGTCAATCCAATGGATTTGCAATGTTTTGAATCATGTTATTAGGTCAAAATGATGTGATTGGACTCTTGAGATCATTCCTTAAACCAATTGACCATTTTCTAGGTCAAAAATCAGAAATTGCCATTTTCCAGTCAAAACCCTAATTTTGACCATTTTGCCCTTTTGGAGATTTGATCAAATTTCTTGAGGAATTATGGTCCAAACTTGATAAGATGATACATATGGGTTTAAAATGTTGATGTGGATCAAAAATTATGAAGTTTGACTATAAATTGGCCATGGTTGAATTTTTCCCCAATACAACTGATTTTTAGGTCAACTGCTCAATTGACTGAGCAAAAATGTGATCCAAGGCTTGAAACTTGACATGAGTAATCTTGGGAGTCCATAATGGTCCATGAAAGTAATATGACGTATTTATAGTTCAAAAATCCTTGTGCAAACTCAAACCCTAATTTTGGTCATCAGTGCATAAGGAGGTGTCTTGAGTTGATCCAACCCTAGTGCAGTCTTAAGCCCAGGGAGATTTTGTGAGCAAATTCTTGATAAGTGAGAAGGAAAATTTTGGGGTACAATAGGCGCCAATGCCCAAGCATGTCCAAGGTGTCAATGTTGTCTATGATGATCGTTTTATTTCTTTTGTGGATGAGTTAGCTACTCCTCTTCTGACTGTTAAAGGGAATATATTGCGAGCTGGTTTATTTTCGAGATATGGTGAAGGTTTCCACTTATGTATATCTTTACCAGATGGCTATGTGTTGTTAAAAATAGGCGTTCAGCGCCTGATGGTTAACAAATAAATTATGTTCGAAAAAGTTCCCCTTACAAGAAGTTGTCATGAAGATGTCTCGATATATACCATTTCCGACAATCCTCCCAGGATCTCCACCAAAAGACCCGTCAGGATTACATCTGTTCCTAAGTTTTCCCCCTTGATCATCACCCTCTCTGGGCCAATACCATATTCCTCAGATAAAGTTGTTCTCTGGAATTATGGGGCTAACTTCTATTACCATGGCGTCAAGCAAGACCTGTTGGCTATTGAAGACAAAGTTGTTGAAGGTAATGATCTTGACATCGAAAATATCGTCGGGACCAGTAAAATTACGAGAAGTGGAAGAGTTTTATGTCCCAAAATCTCTCCAAAGACTATTGTTAATCCTGTGATTATTCCTGCTGCTACTCATGCTAGTACTCCCATTGCTACTCCTATTGTTATTCCTGTTGTTATCCCTGTTGCTGGGTCGACCGAGACTCGAGGCAAAGAGGTATTGGTTGAGCCTGTCCAGACGAAGGCGCACAAAGAACTCATCCCTGAGGCTTCTAAAAAGGAAATGGAATAAATATTGAAGATAATCAAGAAAAGTGATTATAATGTCGTGGAGCAATTGGAGCAGACACCTTCAAAAATCTCAATGCTGGCCTTACTTTTATGTTGTGAAGCCCATTCTAAGGCTTTAGTAAAATTCCTGAAGTCTGCCCATGTGCCTCAAGATACCTGTGTTGATCAATTCGAGAATTGCATGGCCAGCCTGACAGCTGAAAATGGCCTGGGATTCTCTGATGCAGATTTAACACCCAAGGGAAGGAAACACAATGATGCCCTGCATGTCTCCATTGAGTGTAGGGGCACTACATTAGTGCATGTTCTAGTGGATACAGGTTCATAGCTGAACATCTTACCCAAGAATGCTCTAGACAGGTTAAATTGCTAAGGACTCACATTAAAGCCCAGTAACATTATGGTAAGGGCCTTCGACGGTTCTAAAAGAACAGTGCACGGGGAGGTGGATATCCCTATCAAAGTTGGTACTCAGACCTTTAATTCCACCTTCTATGTGATGGATATCCTCCCATCTTATTCCTGTTTATAGGGTCGACCTTGGATCCATGGGGATGGTGTTGTTACTTCTACCTTGCATCAGATGCTGAAGTACCCAGTCAATGGGAAAATTATCACGGTCCATGTGGAGGAGGAATACATGGTGAGCCACCTGAACACTTTCAGGTATGTTGAAATGGATGGCGAGTTCATTGAGACCTCCTGTCAGAACTTTGAGGAGGTTCCACAGACGGTTGCTGCAACCAAGACTGCTTCCAATTTCCTGAAGATTACCAGACCTCCACTGAATATGGCTTCTCTGAAGGATGCCAAGGCAGTAGTCGAAGAAGGTGGGTGTTGTACCCCAAAATTTGCCCTCCCATATTCTTCAAGAAATTGCCAAGTCATGCTTCAAAAGTCCCCAAGGGTTGCACAGTGCAAGGGCTTCCTAAGCAGGCAAAATTAGGGTTTTGGTTCTGATCAAGAAAATGAAGTTTCAAAGGGCCCAATCAAGTCTCACATGCCTACAAATATGGTCAAGCATCCTCATATCAAGTTTCAAGACTTTCAGCACAAAATTGCACAGTCAAGAACCCTAATTGCACTACAGTCAACTGTAGGGGCAAAGTGGTCATTTGACAGTCAAAAGTTCAAATTTTTGGTCAACATATCATTTTGAAGCCACAAACATCATTTGATCAATGCTTGATCATGATTCTCAAAACTTGGCTCAAAAATCATCAAGATGCAAAAGTTTCTATTTTTGGACAGCTGAAAAAAGTCAACTGAAATTGACCAGGGCATAACTTTCACATGGTTCATCAGAAAAATTCCATCCAAAGCTCATTTTGAAGAGAAAGACATTTCCTACAACTCATCTTCATACTTCAAGTCCAAGAAATCCTCTCACAAAAAGTTATCAATTTCAACATTATAGGTCATTTTCAAAAGTCAACAAAAAGGGACTTTAAGTCAAAGGCCATAACTTGAGATTGGTAAATCAAAATGACATGGGACCAAAGACATTGGTTAGATGACTCCAAAACCTTTCCAAAATGTCCAAGAACATGAGCAAATCTTAAAAATTGAGCAAGTTATGCATTGGAGAAGTTGGGAAATTTTTGTGAAATGGCCAAAATCATTTATCCTTGAAATCTCATTTTTGACAAAAGGGGCCCACTTTTTCCACTTGAATTAACTTGGCCATGCTTCCCACGTGTCCCACCTTTTATTTCAGATTTTTTTATTAATGTTTTCATTTTTATTGATTTTTATTGGATTTAATTAATTTTAATCTTTTAAAATCAAAAGAAATTCAAAAATTAATTTAAAAGGGAATATTTGGTTTTTACTAGCCTTGAAACATCATTATGTGCTTACCAAATTCGTGCAAAGGAGTAAACAAGGCAAGAATTCAAAATGAGGCAAAAATGGAAAGTGTGATAATGGTGGTTTATGTGAAAATCCAAAACATCAAAGCAAGGCTTTATTGGCCATAACTATCATTCATACACATTGCATAAAACATGTACAAGTGATACAGACCAAGATTAGACAAGAAGCTGCGCAGGAACCTTGAACACAAACTCACACTTTTCACAAAAAATCTCAAATCTGAAAACTAAGTTAGAGGTGGTTTCAAGCCACGATTCTCATCCCATTAGCTTCCTTGTGCATCATTGGACGTATTCCAATCAAAAACATTAATCCAAACGCTGTGAAACGGTATCCAGAAGTCACCCTTTTGCCATTTTTTTTCATTGTCGTGTTTTAATATCCATGCACATTTATAACATTTTGCTTATATATTCATGATCAGTGAAGTGTTTGCAAGCTAACCCATGCGTTTAATTATGTTTTTGAGCTGTATAGACGATTTCGCCATGGTTGATTTCTAGGGTTACAGGACCTTGGAATTGGGGCTTTTCACCCAAGGAAAAATTGAGACTCATGACCACCATCACTCAAATCAGCGCGCTTGGACGATCTCAAATGTACCCTCGCGCTCAATTTATGAGCGTCCGAGCTCTAATCGTTATTTTTTGTGAGGGCCTCTTAGGCCACGCATGAAAAACCGTTGCCATGTTCTATTTGTTTTTTCAGGAAAATAATACATGAAGAAGATGATGTGTTGGCGAATGGTGATAGGCTGATTCAAAAATTCGCGCGCTGGAGCCCATTGACCATTGTTTATTTTATATTATTTGTTTGTTGTTTAAATAACAGATGGTGCGTCTAGAACAACTGGCAAAGCATATGCGTGTTAATGTCCAAGACCTGGGTTCGAGCCCCAGGTCTATATTGCTTCCATATTATTTTTCAATAAGCAATCACATGCAGGTTCAATATCAAGGCACATCATGCACCCTCAGAATCCAATGTCCACGCGTCCACTGGGATCAAATCAAAGGCGCAGATTGGAGGAATACCATAGGCTTGAGTCAACCATCTCATATGCCAACGCAAAAGTCAGAAGGGCCAAGACATAATGGGCCTAATCACATGGACTTTACCTCCAAATTAGGGGCTTCACCCCCTTAGGTTTTTTTTACAATTTTCTTTCTTTTCTTTGTTTCTTTTTATTATTTTTATATTCTTTTAATTGTTGCTTTCTTTTAATTAATTAATATTTTCAAAATATAAAAAAACATAAAAAATCAGAAAAAAGTAAAAAGATAATAAATATTTTATTTTTAATTTTGTAAATAAATCCCTTAATTAATTTAGATTTAAGTTTAGGTTATAATTTAATTCTTTTTCATAATAAACCAAAAATAACGAAAATAGATTCTTAACACTTTTTTACCTTTTTTAATTAATTAAATATTTTATCATCAACCATTAATTTTGTAAATAAATTTTATAATTAATTTAGTTTTAATCCTAGGTTTTAACTTTAATGCATTTTCTTTAATAAATTAAAAATATTTAGAATTAGAATTAATTATTTGACTTTTAATTAATGTAATTTTTTTCTTTAATGTCATAAATGCAAAAACACAAAAATAAGTTCTTCCTTTTTATTTAATTTAATTATTTTAACTTAATTATTTTAAATTCCTTCAAAGGGTTCAACGCCCTCGCATTCGATTATGTTTTTGTTCGCGCGTTTTATTTATTTCTTTTATGAATATAATGTACTTGTTCCAAAGCCATGTAATAGCTATTAGACATTTATTTTCTGCACTTTATTTTAAATCGGGTCTGGATTAATTTGGCGTTGTAGACCCGCGCCCTTGTAATAGCGTAGGACTTTTATCCTTTCCGCACTTTAAATTTCCGCACTTTTAACTGTTAGACAATAACATGAAAGAATGAATGCCCAAAAATAAAAACAAACGTTAGATCACCAATGCATGACAAGACAAACAATAAACTGAAAATGACACACAATTCACACACCACCCCTAGGGTACGCTTCACTGTTGCCTTGCCCCTCGAAAGGTGATCGTCGAGTAGAGGATGTCTTAGTAAGTCCTCATGATCCGGGAACCTGGCATGAGGGTAGCTTCTAAGGTGTCTTCCCATTGCTCTGGTGATCACCATGTCCCGAACCTCGAATTGACCCGAACACCTCCAACGGTGGTGCTACCTACCTCTCAATGGTGGGATGGCACTACTTTAAGGACATTTACACAGACGAATTCCTTAGGGTAGGTAGATTCTCATAGATACTTGCTCTTTTCAAAAACAAACAAAATACTTTTCACACCTACACTTTCTAAAAGTTTTCAAACAAATTTTTCATACACTCTTGAGGACAGATACAAGAGTTACTTATAGATTTTTCAAATGAAACTTTTTTAAAACCCACTCACCTTGAAAAGCAAACAAACATTTTGAAAACACAAATGAGCAAGTATCTAAGAGCCCATGGATAACCATGGATAGAAAGGGTGCTAACACCTTCCCTTTCTATAATCTACCTCCCGAACCGAGAAACAAATCTCATAAGGAATTTTTATGTGCTTTTGTCCTTTCCTTGTTGGAGAAAATAAAAGACGGTGGCAACTCTTGCTTCCGCGACATTTCGCGAACCAGCTTTAAAACAGTCAGTTCCAGATCCACCGATCACAGAACTGGCGACTCTGCTGGGGATAGATCTTTAAAGTGAGGTGTACCTTAGGACTAAGATCACTGTGTTTTCAATTGCTTTGATTTATTTGCTTTAAATTGTGGGAATGTCTTGGGAGTTCTATAGATCCTAACCCGGATCTGGGGGTACCTTCTTAGAAAGTAGCAACAAGGCTGTGAGGGAACTGTGCGGGGTATACCGACATGGTTGAAGCAGTCTGCTACGTTGATGTGGCACTTTGGTGTGTACCGGTAACCCTTGAGTCAATCAAGGAGAGTACGGGGCCTCCATGTGGTGTCATGAAGCATCAACAGACCTTAGGAACCTTAATTGAACCATCTTGGCCTCTTTAGGGTAGTGAGATGACTACTTTGGTGTACTCCGAAGTCGGTTGATACTCGATACTACACTCAATTGAGGGTTGTTTTCTTGGGATATTTTGATCGCCAGTCAGTGGCTAAATCGAAACGATAAACAATGAAAGCAATCCAATGATATTGAGATCCTTAGAACCCGGTTACTTTGATAGGACAGGTTTGAGCCCACCAACTTCAAGAGGGTAATACCCAGACCCCATGCTGGCCTAAACTCTAAGGGCTTTGTCTTGTGTGACTTGTGTGCCTTACATGTTTGCCTTTGTAAATATTTGTGGTGTTTAATCATAGCATCATAACATCATACAGCATCATATGCATCCACTAACCATTTCAGGGGTTCGAATCTTCATCTTTGTTCTTGTTTTGTAGGACATGGAAACTATCCGCAGAAAGACAATTCAGATCAACCTTATGAGGGTCCCTCCTCAGCTTAAGGAGCTTACATCCAGGATTCCCGAGAACTCGTCATTCAGTGAAAGGCATGGTAGACTCATCAGCCTGGTCAATACCAATATTGAGGAAGAGATGGTGAAAGTCCTTTTCCAATTCTTTGACCCTCTACATCACTGTTTTACTTTCCCGGATTATCAGTTGGTGCCTACTCTAGAAGAGTTTTCCCAACTTCTGAAGATTCCCATTCTCAATCAACTACCCTACAACGGTACGGAAAGGGAACCAAAACATGAAGAAGTGGCTAAAGCATTATGTCTACAACCATCTGACATCAAGGGGCATTGGGAAGCCAGAAATGGTATCAAAGGATTCTTGGCAAAGTTTCTGTTTGAGAAGGCCCAAGAGTGTTGGAATTCCCTTGACCTGCAAGCCTTTGAAGAAGTTGTAGCCCTCCTTGTCTATGGGTTGGTGTTATTCCCAAAACCAGATCAGCTTATAGATATCAGTGCTGTCCAGGTCTTCATGTCCAGGAATCCTATACCTACGTTGCTGGGGGACATCCTTCACTCATGTTACACTCGAACCATGAGAAAAAGGGGTGTTCTTATGTGCTGCACTCCCCTCCTGGGAAGGTGGTTTATTTCGCACCTTCCACAATCAGTTTTGAAGAACGAGCGAGGTTTGAGGTGGTCACAACGGTTGATGACTCTTACACATACAGATATACATTGGTGTTCTCGGTCCAGAGAGGATGTCACTATCATTGATCGTTGTGGGGAGTACCCTAATGTTCCTTTACTTGGAATCAGAGGAGGTATTACTTACAACCCGTGCCTGGCTTGGAGACAGTTTGGTTATGCTCGGAAAGATGGCCCTCATGAGATGTTAATTCCTGACATAGTTTTTGACTTCGACAAGGATACGCAAGGACTTCGCCAGAAATTTATCAAAGCTTGGAGGATGCCCAGCAAAATAGACAGCAAGACCCTGGGGCACAGGAACTCCATCCCATTGGAACCTTATCTCAAATGGGTACGAGCCCGCTCCCAAAAGCTGGTGATGCCATATCCTCATGTTCTCCCCGTGATCAAAGAGCCAGACTTGGAAGGAGAGGTGTCCTACACCATCCAACATCCTGACATGCCCACGTCCTGGGAAGAGATGCAGAAGAGTTGGATCCAGCTTAAGGAAGAACGGAATTCTCTGGAAACTAATCTACATGCCAGTGAGAAAAAGGTCCTGGAGCTCACCCGCTTACTGCACGAGGAAAGGAATCTCAATACCTATATTGCTCCGAAGAGGATGCGTAGTGTCTTTTGGGATTGATCTATCTTGTAATGCTTGCCCATGAGGCTTTAATGTACTGAACAATTATTTTCTTAATAATAACGCGTGTTCCTTTTTGTCTACAACAAATTTGAATTTTCGAACTCTTGAATGCATTGCATAAACACATATCATTCATCATATGCATCACAGGTACTCTTCTTTTCAGGCTGCTGACTGTTCTTCACTGTTTATTTCAGCATCATGAACCCTGAATCATCAACCGAGGCATCTATCAAGGCTCTTCAGGCGTAGAACGCCCAATTTCAAGAGGAGGATTGTGCTATTTAACACTGGGCGCAGACTCGGGAACACCTTACAGGTTGAGGCTGAGAGGACTACTCCATCTGTGGGGGAAGGTAGTCACCAAGAAAGGGAGGTCCCTACTCCTGTGGGCTCTGATACTGAAACAGACTTCAACGACGAACAGTACCCTCCTGCTGAAGACCGGTACAAGCAGCTGGAGGACAGATTAAAGGCTATGGAAATTCAGCGTGTGCCTGGACTGGATTTTGGAGACTTGGGGTTATCTACTGGGGTGGTGATTCCACACAAGTTCAAGGCACCTGCCTTTGTGAAGTATGACGGGGCTTCCTGTCCCAAGATGCACCTCCGTTCTTATGTAAGGAAGATCCAGCCTTACACAGCAGACAAGAACCTTTGGATCCACTTCTTCCAGGAGAGTCTTTCAGGGACTCACCTCGAATGGTTCTATCAGCTGGATGGAATCAACATTCGTAACTGGGAGGATCTGGCCACTGCTTTTTACAAGCAGTATCAATATAATTCCGACCTCGCTCCTACGCGTACCCAGCTCCAGGGTATGTCGCTAGGGTCGGGTGAAGGTTTTAAGGAGTACGCCCAGAAGTGGAGAGATCTGGCTGGCAGGGTGCAGCCACCATTGACAGACCGGGAGCTGGTGGATATGTTTTTGGGGACCCTATCTGGTCCGTTTTTCAATCATCTCATTGGTAATTCCTCTGCTGGGTTTACTGATCTGATCCTGACTGGTGAAAGGATCGAGGCCGGTATAAAATCGGGGAAGATACAGAAGGTTGCCTCCTCCAGTGCTGAAAAGAAACCCTTCAAAAAGGAGGCTAGTGTTGTATATAGCTACCGGAGACCAGAGCGACCTGAACGCCGCCAATCTGTCAGTGCGGTAATGATTGCCAAGCCTGCTGCCGCTCCTCGGCCGACCAATCCTCAAAGGGCTGAAAGACCCCAGAGAGAGTTTACCCGCTTGAGCATGACCTTATCACAGATCCTGCCACAGTTGCTATCCACCAATTTAGTGACTGTCAGGGAGGCTCCGAAGTTTCCCAATACTACATCTCCTAAGTACAATCTAAATGCTCGTTGTGCTTATCATTCTGATAGCCCGGGGCATAGCACAGATGACTGTTGGGCCCTAAAGAATAAGGTTCAGGACCTTATTGATGCAAAGGAGATACAGTTTGAGGCGCCTGAGAGGCCGAATGTTATAACCGCTCCCATGCCCCAGCATGGAGTGAATGCTGTTGAGGAGGATCTGTATGTAGCTTCGGTGGATGATGTTGCTACTCCGCTGCTGATGGTCAAGAGGAACCTGTTGCTAGCCGGTTTATTTCCGGGATGTAGTAAAGGTTGCCCTCTATGTGTTGCTTCCCCTACTGGTTGTTCTTTGCTGAAGTCAGGCGTCCAAAACCTGATGGATAGTAGAGAGATTTTGTTCAAAAAGACTGATGTTCCTGCTGCTCCTGTTGAAGAAGTTTCAATTGTTACCATCTTCAACAACCCTTCCAAGGCTCCTGCAAAGAAGCCTGTCCAAATTTTTCCGGTTCACAAGATTGCTCCCATCACCATTACTGTTCCGGGGCCCGTCCCCTACAAGTCTGATAAGGCTGTCCCATGGCACTATGGGGCAGATGTTTATGTTCTAGGTGTGAAACAAGAGTTCAACATTGATGCTGGTGTCTCCAACATCACTGGGCCTGCTAAGGTCACTCGCAGTGGAAGGCTATTTTCACCAGACATTGCTCCTCCGGTAATTCAGAGGCCTTTGGTCTTCACACCTGCCAGTGTGCCTGTTTCTCCCCCTGACCAAGTGTCCACCCCTGCTGCCGAGTCATCTGATACTCAGGGCAAGGGGATTGCTGCTGATGTGCCTGCCCGGACGGAGGCACCGAAGACCATTGTTGAGGCTTCCAGGCAGGAAATGGAAGAAATCCTCAAGATAATAAAGAAAAGCGATTTCAACGTCGTAGAACAGTTGGGGCACACCCCCTCCAAAATCTCCATGTTGTCACTGCTGCTGTGTTCAGAGGCCCATGCCAAGGCTCTGATTGCTTTCTTAAAGACGGCCCACGTACCCCATGAGACGTCTGCTGACCAGTTTACCGACTGTGTGGCCAACCTAACCGCTGATAATGGCCTGGGTTTCTCTGATGCCGATCTGACAGCGAAAGGGAAGAACCATAATGATGCCCTGCATGTCTCCATTGAATGCAGGGGCACTACTCTTGCTCACGTGCTGGTTGACACAGGTTCTTCGTTGAACGTGCTGCCCAAGAAGGCTCTGGATAGGCTGGACTGTGAGGGTCTAGAGCTCAAACCAAGTAACATTGTTGTCCGGGCCTTTGACGGGTCCAAAAGAATGGTACATGGTGAGGTGGACATCCCAATCAGGGTTGGGTCACAGGTCTTCGATTCAAAATTCTATGTGATGGACATCCGTCCATCCTATTCTTGTTTGCTGGGTCGCCCGTGGATCCACAAGGCTGGAGCTGTGACCTCCATATTGCATCAGAAGCTCAAATACCCGGTCAGGGGGAAGATTGTAACAGTGCAAGGGGAAGAGGAATACATGGTCAGCCACCTCAACTCCTTCAGGTACGTGGAAATGGATGGGGAGTTCATTGAGACCCCCTTTCAACATTTTGAGGAGGTACCACAAACTTTGGCAGCAGCAGAAGCAGTGGTTGAAGAGGTTTCTCCTTTGAAGATGGCCTCCTTAAAGGACGCCCAGGCTGCGATTGAAAGAGGTGAATGTGCAAACTGGGGCAAGCTCCCTGATCTTACTCCTAAGACTAACAAGTTTGGGCTGGGTTTCACCACGGAAGCTCAGAAGGCAGTGCGCAAGGCGAGAATTGGAAGACCTCCTGTGCTCATCACCTACTCAGGAGTGAATGCTATTGGAGAGGAAGACGAAGTGGAAGAGTCAGAGTTCGATAGCTGGATCTACCCGACGACTGTTGGTGGATTGACCAATTGGACTGCTAAAGACTTTACACCCATAACTTTTGTTCCCCAGTAATGAACTTCTTTGTTTTGGATTTGTAATAAACAATAACTTGAAACTGTATGGCCCGGTGTCTTACCCGGGGCACCTTGGTCTTATTTATGAGGGCTTTTGTTTGTCACTGTCATATATCATAAATAAAAGCATTGGACGTTTTTCACATTTCAAAATTTTGCGCTCCTTGTCTTTCCTTTCTTTACATATTGCAAAACAGCTGTATTTACACACACTCACTCATACAGGTTTCAATCCACTCTGGATCTCACTGGTAACGACTCTGCTACTGCCAGTTATGACTTCGAAAATCCGATCAACTTAGCCGAAGACGAAGGTGAAGATGATTGCGAAGTGCCTGGCGAGCTTGCAAGACTGTTACTTCAGGAAGAGAGGGCAATTCAACCCCATGAAGAGCCAGTGGAAACAATAAACTTGGGTACTGAAGAAGACAGGAAAGAGGTAAAAATTGGTGCCAACCTAGATCTCAGCGTGAAGCAACGGTTGACTCAAATGCTGCATGATTATATGGAGATCTTTGCCTGGTCCTATGAAGACATGCCTGGGTTGGATACCGACATTGTGGTCCATCACTTGCCAACTAAGGAAGATTGCCCTCCGGTTAAGCAAAAGGTCCGCCGTATGCGTCCATAGATGTCTGAGAAGATTAAAGCCGAGGTTATGAAGCAGTTCGATGCCGGGTTTCTTGCAGTGACTTCTTACCCTCAGTGGGTTGCTAATGTGGTGCCGGTACCTAAGAAGGACGGTAAGGTCAGAATGTGTGTTGATTACAGGGATCTGAACAGGGCCAGCCCCAAAGATGACTTCCCTCTACCTCACATTGATGTCCTTGTTGATAATACAGCTCAGCATAAGGTGTTATCTTTCATGGACGGTTTCTCAGGTTACAATCAGATCAAGATGGCACCTGAAGACATGGAAAAGACTACATTTGTTACACAGTGGGGCACCTTCTGTTACAAGGTCATGCCATTCGGGTTGAAGAACGCTGGGGCAACCTACCAACGTGCCATGGTTGCTTTATTTCATGATATGATCCATCATGAAATAGAAGTGTATGTGGACGACATGATCGCTAGGTCCCAGACTGAGGAAGAGCACCTAGATCATCTGCAGAAATTGTTTGACCGGTTGAAACTGTACAAGCTGAGATTGAACCCGAACAAGTGCACCTTCGGGGTAAGATCTGGGAAGTTGCTAGGCTTCATGGTAAGTGACAAGGGTATTCAAGTGGACCCTGCTAAGGTCAAAGCTATTCAAGAGATGCCAGTTCCTAAGACAGAGAAGGAAGTCAGAGGCTTTTTAGGACGCCTGAATTACATTGCTCGGTTCATCTCACACCTAACTGCTACCTGTGAGCCAATCTTCAAGCTGCTGAAGAAAGATCAGGTAGTACGTTGGAACGATGAATGTCAGGCTGCTTTCGACAAAATCAAAGAGTATCTCCAAGAACCACCTATCCTTATGCCACTGGTTGAAGGGAGACCTCTGATACTATACCTAACAGTGCTGGACAACTCAATGGGGTGTGTGTTGGGGCAGCATGACGAGTCTGGCCGAAAAGAGCATGCCATTTATTACCTTAGCAAAAAGTTTACCGACTGTGAGACCCGATACTCACTGCTTGAGAAAACTTGCTGCGCTTTGGTATGGGCGGCTCGCCGGCTGAGACAGTATATGCTGACTCACACTACCTTGTTGATCTCAAAGATGGATCCTATAAAGTACATATTCGAAAAGCCTGCTCTGTCTGGGAGAATTGCAAGGTGGCAAATGATCTTGACGGAATACGACATTCAGTACACGACCCAGAAAGCCATCAAGGGAAGTGTATTGGCAGACCACTTAGCACATCAAGCTGTAGATGACTATCAGTCTATGAACTTCGACTTTCCAGATGAGAGCATCATGATAGTGACAGATTGTGAAGTACCTGGACCGGATGAAGGACCTGAACCAGGATCCCGATGGTCTATGCACTTTGACGGAGCCTCCAATGCTTTGGGAAATGGTATCGGCGCCATCATCATATCACCTCAAGGTACTCATACTCCACTCACTGCCCGGCTATGTTTCAACTGCACCAACAACATGGCGGAGTACGAGGCGTGCATCATGGGACTCAAAGCTGCAATTGACTTAAGGATCAAGTTTCTGAGTGTCTTCAGAGATTCCGCTCTCGTGATCAACCAGATCAAAGGCGAGTGGGATACGAAACATCCGAATCTTATTCCTTACAAAGAATGTGTGTTGACAATGATCCCCCACTTCACAGAGATAACCTTTGAACATTTCCCGAGAGAGGAGAATCAGTTAGCGGACGCGTTAGCCACAATGTCTTCTATGTTCAAAGTCAAATGGGACAATGAGGCTCCCCGGATCATCATCTGGAAATTGGACGAACCGGCATACTGTTGTGATCTCGAGACTGAGTTGGTGACTGAGAAGCCTTGGTACCATGAGGTGAAGAGGTATCTGGAAGCTCAAGAATACCCTGAAGGTGCATCTGTCAATGATAAGAAATTCCTGAGAAGGTTCGCAGCAAAGTTCTTCCTTAGCAACGGCATCTTGTACAAGCGAAACCATGATTCAACCTTACTGCATTGTGTGGATAAGACTGAAGCAGAAAGGATCATGGAAGAGCTGCATGAGGGGACCTTTGGTACGCATTCCAGTGGACACACCATGGCTAAGAAAATCCTACGGGCAGGATACTACTGGTCCACAATGGAAGCTGACTGCTACCAACATTCCAGGACATGCCATAAGTGCCAGATTTACGCAGACAAAGTGCATGTTCCTTCAGTTCCCCTGAATGTTCTGACCGCACCTTGGCCTTTTGCAATGTGGGGCATTGACATGATTGGTGAGATCAGACCTACGACATCTAACGGGCATCGCTTCATCCTTGTAGCGATTGATTACTTTACAAAATGGGTCGAAGCAGCATCCTATGCTACGGTAACCAAGACTGTTGTGGCACGGTTCATTCGGCATAACCTAATCTGTCGATACGGCGTCCCTGAGAGAATTATTACAGATAACGGTACCAATCTAAATAACAAGATGATCACTGAGCTCTGTGAACAGTTCAAAATACAGCACCATAATTCTTCTCCTTACAGACCGAAGATGAATGGGGCTGTAGAAGCAGCAAATAAAAATATCAAGAAAATCGTGCAGAAGATGACAGTGACTTATAAAGATTGGCACGAGATGTTACCGTTCGCTCTACATGGATACCGTACCTCAGCTAGGACGTCAACCGGGGCAACTCCTTTCTCTTTGGTTTATGGTATGGAGGCAGTCTTACCAATCGAAGTGCAAATACCTTCCCTCCGGATAATGAAGGATGCAAATCTGAACGAGGATGATTGGATCCAGACCCGACTTGATCAGCTCAACCTTATTGATGAAAAGAGACTTGCTGCTATCTGCCATGGTCAGACGTATCAAAAACGGATGATCAGGGCATTTAACAAAAAGGTCAGACCACAGGAATATCAAGTTGGGGATCTGGTAATCAAGCGAATCATCCGTCCTCAGAGTGATCCAAGGGGCAAATGGACCCCTACGTACGAAGGGCCATTTGTGGTTAAACATGTGTTCTCAGGAGGAGCCATGATTCTAACTAACATGGATGGTGACGACCTTCCTCACCCTGCCAATGCAGACATAGTAAAAAGATACTACGCATAAAAAGACCCGCTAGGCTGACATGCCTAGGCAAAAATTAGGGCTTCCCGTCGAACCAAAAGGGTTCGGGCGAAATGAAGGGATGAAATAAAAAAGATCTGTACACCCGGCAAGTCGAAAACCTGAAAAGGCGGCTTGGGCAAAAATGGGTATCCCGGTGGACTGAAAACCCGAAAGGGCGGTCCAGGCAAAAATTAGGGATAAAAGCGTAATACTATGTCTCATTGATTACCTTGCATCCAGAATCCGGTATCTACATCAAGTTCAGACGGCATCGATCAGTCAGCTTCATCTTCGTTTAGGTCATCAAGTGATGAGACGCTCGGAGATATAACGGCAATAGCAGAGTTGAAACCCAGTGGGATCATTCATTTCACACAGCTGTTTTATTTCCTGTTGTACAAAATTTGTATAAACTCTTTTGTTCGGCGGCGTCCTCTTACTAGGACGTCAGCCTCTTGTACACAAAACGCCTGTTTTCGGGCCATTCAAAAATCAATACAAATATACTTTTCAGTTAAAAGTGCCAATTGTTTTTTTTTCTCTTTTTCTGTTTTGTTTTGCGAAGAACGTCCAAGGTTCAATTTGTGATATATGCATTGACAATAATTCGCTAACTCATAAATATTTGCATACGAAACAAAGGATTAATTACAGGTAACATTAGAAACAGGGGCAATAAAGAGTTGTCTAAGCAATCTAATTGTTCTATCCTCCAAGGTACCAAGGTAGGTTCAGTTAAAGGGCATGACCAGTATGTCCTAATTCCCCAGAGAGTGAGCCAGCAAGTCAGTACACTCCTCTCCAAGCAAAGTTATCAGACCTTAAGGAAGGTTGAGTATCCCCCAGCAGCATATATTCTTAACAAGCATCCTCGGCAGTCTTGACCTAAAGATTGTTCCCCGGCGGCATATCAAATATTCAAAGGAATCACTTCCCCCGCAGTTCAAAACTTCCCCAGGAGAGTCCAATTAGTTTCCCCAGGAAAGTTGGAATTCATCTCCCCAAGCAGTAAGCTTATCCCCAGTAGATTCTGGAAGCTTATCCTCGCAGAGCACGAACGCGTCGTCCGGCTTTATTCAAAGAGTTATTTCCGTACTAGGATATAACTGGGTTATCCTCAGCCAAAAGCCACGGAAAGGTCGTCCTCGACGAAGTCTTCTTATCCCCAGCGAAGTCCTTTAACACTTCCAATATAACAATGGTATCCACAGCAAGTTATTATCAACACTCAGCAAGGCATCCCTCTCCCCACAGAGTATTGCTTCCCAGCATGGTCGCTAGAGTATCTTTTCTCCCCGCAGAATCTTCCATTTGCCAAGTTTATTCCGCAACGGAGTCATCTTCTCCTACCGGTATTCTTGCAGTTATCATCCCCAGCGGAAGCAAAATCTATTCTCCAACAGCAGCCCAAGAGTGACTTCCCGGCACCCGTCAAGGATTTATTTTCCTCAGACGAAAACATACATTCATAAAACATCACATACATCATTATAGCATAGACGCATCATATCATACAAATCTCATTTATGTTGAGAACATTATTGCTTGATCCATATCATGCATTGCATATGACTGACCTCTACCTTTCAGGAAAGATGCAGTTGAAATTCTCAATCATATTTCAAGACCTAGACCGGTTCAGTTAATCAACTCAAAAGATTTCTTATCCAGTCCAAGGCCTTCTCCAGTCCAGCTAAATCGACTCCCAACAGATTTTTCTGATGAAGACTAAGTAGAAGTTATCCCAGATGGTTCCCTCTCCGATGGTGAGTGAGGTGATCATTCCTTTTCAGATGGTTTCCTCTCCGACGGTGAGTGAGGTGATAATTCCTTTCCTATGGTTCCCTCTCCGACGGTGAGTGAGGTGATAATTCCTTCTCAGATGGTTCCCTCTCCGACGGTGAGTGAGGTGATAATTCCATTTTAGGTTTTTCTCAAACGCCCGCTTTTGAGATTATAATTTCCTTTTCAGATGTTTCCCTCTCCGACGGTGAGTGAGGTGATAATCTCAGATGGTTCCCTCTCCGATGGTGCGTGAGGCGATAATTCCTTTTCTATGGTTCCCTCTCCGATGGTGCGTGAGGCGATAATTCCTTTTCTATGGTTCCCTCTCCGACGGTGAGTGAGGTGATAATTCCTTTTCAGATGGTTCCCTCTCCAATGGTGCGTGAGGTGATAATTCCTTTTCCTATGGTTCCCTCTCCGACGGTGAGTGAGGTGATAATTCCTTTTCAGATGGTTCCCTCTCCGACGGTGAATGAGGCGATAATTCCTTTTCTATGGTTCCCTCTCCGACGGTGAGTGAGGTGATAATTCCTTCTCAGATGGTTCCCTCTCCGACGGTGAGTGAGGTGATAATTCCCTTTCAGATTATAATTTCCTATGGTTCCCTCTCCGACGGTGAGTGAGGTGATCCCCTTTCAGATTATAATGGCCTATGGTTCTCTGCCCGATCCTGCGAAGATGGTAATTCCCACCAAGATTTTCTCAACGAGCGTTGTTGAAGTTAAAGTCACCCAAGGTTCTCTTACCATTCATGCAAGTTAGTAACCATCCCTGGTTCATTCATCATCTTGTGAAGCTCCAGATCCAGCTCTTGTAGCCAGTCAGGACACATCTATGCCAAGCATCTGAAAATAAGCTCCTGTGACGTGTCAGGTACTCTTTTTTCTTTTGCAGGTATGCAGGTTCTCGCTAAGGAATCTCTTATGCGATCAACGTCCAGATGGCATCTATAAGCCCATCATCCTATCATCAATCTCTAAATGGCATCTATAAGCCCATTTCATCATCACACTGCCACTATGTGAGCGCAAATTTCTGGGCACTTTAGTGTTCAATCATCTTCCACCTTCAGATTACGAAAGGCACGCCAGCCAATCTACATCCTCAGGTCTAAGAAGATTGAACAGGGGCAACTGTTGTACCCCAAAATTTGCCCTCCCATATTCTTCAAGAAATTGCCAAGTCATGCTTCAAAAATCATCAAGATGCAAAAGTTTCTATTTTTGGACAGCTGAAAAAAGTCAACTGAAATTGACCAGGGCATAACTTTCACATGGTTCATCAGAAAAATTCCATCCAAAGCTCATTTTGAAGAGAAAGACATTTCCTGCAACTCATCTTCATACTTCAAGTCCAAGAAATGCTCACACAAAAAGTTATCAATTTCAACATTATAGGTCATTTTCAAAAGTCAACAAAAAGGGACTTTAAGTCAAAGGCCATAACTTGAGATTGGTAAATCAAAATGACATGGGACCAAAGACATTGGTTAGAGGACTCAAAAACCTTTCCAAAATGTCCAAGAACATGAGCAAATCTTAAAAATTGAGTAAGTTATGCATTGGAGAAGTTGGGAAATTTTTGTGAAATGGCCAAAATCATTTATCCTTGAAATCTCATTTTTGACAAAAGGGGCCCACTTTTTCCACTTGAATTAACTTGGCCATGCTTCCCACGTGTCCCACCTTTTATTTCATATTTTTTTATTAATTTTTTCATTTTTATTGGATTTAATTAATTTTAATCTTTTAAAATCAAAAGAAATTCAAAAATTAATTTAAAAGGGAATATTTGGTTTTTACTAGCCTTGAAACATCATTATGTGCTTACCAAATTCGTGCAAAGGAGTAAACAAGGCAAGAATTCAAAATGAGGCAAAAATGGAAAGTGTGATAATGGTGGTTTATGTGAAAATCCAAAACATCAAAGCAAGGCTTTATTGGCTATAACTATCATTCATACACATTGCATAAAACATGTACAAGTGATACAGACCAAGATTAGACAAGAAGCTGCGCAGGAACCTTGAACACAAACTCACACTTTTCACAAAAAATCTCAAATCTGAAAACCAAGTTAGAGGTGGTTTCAAGCCACGATTCTCATCCCATTAGCTTCCTTGTGCATCATTGGACGTATTCCAATCAAAAACATCAATCCAAACGCTGTGAAACGGTATCCAGAAGTCACCCTTTTGCCATTTTTTTTCATTGTCGTGTTTTAATATCCATGCACATTTATAACATTTTGCTTATATATTCATGATCAGTGAAGTGTTTGCAAGCTAACCCATGCGTTTAATTATGTTTTTGAGCTGTATAGACGATTTCGCCATGGTTGATTTCTAGGGTTACAGGACCTTGGAATTGGGGCTTTTCACCCAAGGAAAAATTGAGACTCATGACCACCATCACTCAAATCAGCGCGCTTGGACGATCTCAAATGTACCCTCGCGCTCAATTTATGAGCGTCTGAGCTCTAATCGTTATTTTTTGTAAGGGCCTCTTAGGCCACGCATGAAAAACCGTTGCCATGTTCTATTTGTTTTTTCAGGAAAATAATACATGAAGAAGATGATGTGTTGGCGAATGGTGATAGGCTGATTCAAAAATTTGCGCGCTGGAGCCCATTGACCATTGTTTATTTTATATTATTTGTTTGTTGTTTAAATAACAGATGGTGCGTCTAGAACAACTGGCAAAGCATATGCGTGTTAATGTCCAAGACCTGGGTTCGAGCCCCAGGTCTATATTGCTTCCATATTATTTTTCAATAAGCAATCACATGCAGGTTCAATATCAAGGCACATCATGCACCCTCAGAATCCAATGTCCACGCGTCCACTGGGATCAAATCAAAGGCGCAGATTGGAGGAATACCATAGGCTTGAGTCAACCATCTCATATGCCAACGCAAAAGTCAGAAGGGCCAAGACATAATGGGCCTAATCACATGGACTTTACCTCCAAATTAGGGGCTTCACCCCCTTAGGTTTTTTTTACAATTTTCTTTCTTTTCTTTGTTTCTTTTTATTATTTTTATATTCTTTTAATTGTTGCTTTCTTTTAATTAATTAATATTTTCAAAATATAAAAAAACATAAAAAAATCAGAAAAAAGTAAAAAGATAATAAATATTTTATTTTTAATTTTGTAAATAAATCCCTTAATTAATTTAGATTTAAGTTTAGGTTATAATTTAATTCTTTTTCATAATAAACCAAAAATAATGAAAATAGATTCTTAACACTTTTTTACCTTTTTTAATTAATTAAATATTTTATCATCAACCATTAATTTTGTAAATAAATTTTATAATTAATTTAGTTTTAATCCTAGGTTTTAACTTTAATGCATTTTCTTTAATAAATTAAAAACATTTAGAATTAGAATTAATTATTTGACTTTTAATTAATGTAATTTTTTTTTTCTTTAATGTCATAAATGCAAAAACACAAAAATAAGTTCTTCCTTTTTATTTAATTTAATTATTTTAACTTAATTATTTTAAATTCCTTCAAAGGGTTCAACGCCCTCGCATTCGATTATGTTTTTGTTCGCGCGTTTTATTTATTTCTTTTATGAATATAATGTACTTGTTCCAAAGCCATGTAATAGCTATTAGACATTTATTTTCTGCACTTTATTTTAAATCGGGTCTGGATTAATTTGGCGTTGTAGACCCGCGCCCTTGTAATAGCGTAGGACTTTTATCCTTTCCGCACTTTAAATTTCCGCACTTTTAACTGTTAGACAATAACATGAAAGAATGAATGCCCAAAAATAAAAACAAACGTTAGATCACCAATGCATGACAAGACAAACAATAAACTGAAAATGACACACAATTCACACACCACCCCTAGGGTACGCTTCATTGTTGCCTTGCCCCTCGAAAGGTGATCGTCGAGTAGAGGATGTCTTAGTAAGTCCTCATGATCCGAGAACCTGGCATGAGGGTAGCTTCTAAGGTGTCTTCCCATTGCTCTGGTGATCACCATGTCCCGAACCTCGAATTGACCCGAACACCTCCAACGGTGGTGCTACCTACCTCTCAATGGTGGGATGGCACTACTTTAAGGACATTTACACAGACGAATTCCTTAGGGTAGGTAGGTTCTCATAGATACTTGCTCTTTTCAAAAACAAACAAAATACTTTTCACACCTACACTTTCTAAAAGTTTTCAAACAAATTTTTCATACACTCTTGAGGACAGATACAAGAGTTACTTAGAGATTTTTCAAACGAAACTTTTTTAAAACCCACTCACCTTGAAAAGCAAACAAACATTTTGAAAACACAAATGAGCAAGTATCTAAGAGCCCATGGATAACCATGGATAGAAAGGGTGCTAACACCTTCCCTTTCTATAATCTACCTCCCGAACCGAGAAACAAATCTCATAAGGAATTTTTCTGTGCTTTTGTCCTTTCCTTGTTGGAGAAAATAAAAGACGGTGGCGACTCTTGCTTCCGCAACATTTCGCGAACCAGCTTTAAAACAGTCAGTTCCAGATCCACCGATCACAGTGGGTGTATAATTTGGGGCCAACTTCCGGATATTCCCTACAAATCTGACAAATTTGGTTTGGGTTTTACTTCAGGAGCTTAGAGAGTTGTTCGTCGCGCTCACACCGGAGGACCACCTTTACGGATCAGCAAACAGGGAGTCAATACTCTGGAAGACAGCGATAGTGACTATGACCTGGACAAATGGATCTTCCCAACCATCAACGATGGACTCATCAATTGGGAGGCCAAAGATTTTGTTCCCATTACTTTTATTAAAGATTAATTTGTATTTTTGTTTTTAAGGATATGTAATATTTGAACAATAGAAACTTTAAAGCCTTGTGTCTTACCCGAGGCACAATGGTCTATTTGTGAGGGTCATTACTTCATTCTAATATGTCATTAGTAAAACATTGGACGTTTTGCATACAAATTTTACGCTCTTTGTTTTTCTTTTCTGCCTCTTTACTTTATCAAAAAATATACAGCTATGCTCTTACACACATCCATATATCAAACTGCAGATCCACATACACTCTAGATCCCATTGATAACGGTTTTACTATTGCCAGTTATGACTTTGAAAATCCGATCTACCAAGCCGAGGACGAAGGTGGGGAAGATTGTGAAGTACCAGGAGAACTTTCCAGACTGTTACAACAGGAAGAAAGGGCAATACATCCCCATGAAGAGCCGGTTGAGACAATTAACTTGGGTACTAAAGAGGACAAGAAAGAAGTCAAGATAGGTGCCGATCTGGAGCATAGTGTCAAGGAGTGATTAATTCGAATGCTACATGACTACGTTGAGGTGTTTTCCTGTTCATACGAAGACATTCCAAGACTTGACATTGATATTATGGTTCATTGCCTCCCGACAAAAGAGGATTGCCCTCCAGTGAAACAGAAAGTTCGTCGCATGCAGCCTGAGATGTCAGAAAAGATCAAAGCTGAAGTCATGAAACAATTCAACGCTGGTTTCTTAGTCGTCACCTCTTATCCATAATGGGTTACCGACGTGGTTCCAGTACCTAAGAAGGATTGTAAGGTACATATGTGTGTGGATTACAGAGACCTGAACAGGGAAAGCCCCAAGGATGACTTCCCGCTTCCCCAAATTGATGTTCTGGTTGACAACACCGCACATCATAAGGTGTTCTCCTTCATGGATGGTTTCTCTGGGTATAATCAGATCAAAATGGCACATGAAGATATGGAGAAAACGGCCTTCATCACACACTGGGGCACTTTCTGTTACAAAGTTATGCCATTTGGGTTAAAGAACATTGGGGCAACCTATCAACGCGCCATGGTAGCTTTGTTTCATGATACGATCCATCGCGAAATAGAGGTCTATGTTGATGATATGATAGCTAGGTCCCAGACTGAAGAGGGGCACCTTGATCATCTACAGAAGCTATTTGAAAGGCTGAAAAAGTACAAACTGAAGTTGAACCTGAATAAGTGCCCCTTTGGAGTAAGATCTGGTAAGCTCTTAGACTTCGTTGTCAGTGGCAAAGGTATTGAAGTTGACCCTGCAAAGGCCAAAGCTATACAAGAAATGCCAACTCCTCGCACTGAGAAGGAGGTCAGGGGATTCTTGGGACGTCTGAATTACATTTCCAGATTCATTTCACATCTTACCGCTACTTGTGAGCCAATCTTCAAATTACTGAAGAAAGATCAAGCAGTTAAGTAGAATGACGATTGCCAAAACACCTTCGACAGAATCAAGGAATATCTTCAAGAGCCTCAAATATTGATGCCTCCAGTCGAAGTAAGACCTCTGATCATGTACTTAATGGTATTAGAGAACTCAATGGGGTGTGTGTTGGGACAGCACAACGAGTCTGGTTGAAAAGAGCATGCAATATACTACCTTAGAAAAAAGTTTACCGAGTATGAAACAAGATACTCACTTCTCGAGAAAACTTGATGCGCTTTGGCATGGGTTGCTCGCCGACTAAGACAGTTATGTTGACTCACACTACCTTGTTGATATCTAAAATGGATCCTATCAAGTACATCTTCGAGAAGCCCGCTCTCTCCGGAAGAATAGCAAGATGGAAAATGATCCTGACCGAATACGACATTCAGTATACAACCCAGAAAGCAATTAAGGGAAGTGTGTTGGCTGATCATTTGTCTCATCAGGTTGTGGATGACTACCAATCCATGTAATTTGAGTTCTCGGGTGAGAACATCATGCTAGTAACTGATTGTGAAGAACCTAGACCGGATGAAGGACCTGAAAAAGGATCCCGATGGACTATGGTTTTTGAAGAAGCTTCCAACGCCCTTGGCAATGGCATCGGTGCTGTGGTTATCTCTCATGAAGGCTGTCATACTCCTTTCACTGCCAGATTATGTTTCAATTGCACCAACAATATGGTTGAGTATAAAGCATGTATTATGGATCTCAAAGTTGCTATCAACTTGAGGATCAAATTCTTGAGTGTATTTGGAGGCTTGGCCTAGTAATCAGTCAAATCAAATGAGAATGGGACACAAAGCATCCTAATCTCATCCCTTACAAAGAGCATGTGTTGACATTGATTCCGCATTTTGAAGAAATTACCTTTGAGCATTTTCCACGAGAGGAAAATCAACTAGCAGACACGCTAGCTACTATGTCATCCATGTTCAAAGTCAGGTGGGATAATAAGGCTCCTCAGATCACCATTGAAAGGATGGACGAACCAGCATAATGTCACGATATTGGTACTGAAGAAGTAATGGACAAACCTTGATTCCATGAAGTCAAAAGATATCTCGAAGCCCAAGAGTATCTTGAGGGAGCTTAAGTCAATGATAAGAAGTTCCTAAGAAGGTTCTTTGCCAAGTTCTTCCTCAGTAATGGAATCCTCTACAAGCACAATCATGATTCTACCTTGCTTCGGTGTGTAGACAAGAGTGAAGCAGAAAAGATTATGGCTGACTTGCACGAGGTACCTTTGGCACCCATTCTAGTGGGCGTGCGATGGATAAAAAGATCCTACGGGCAAGATACTACTGGTCCACTATAGAAGTAGACTGTTATCAGCATTCGCGGACTTGTCACAAGTTCCAGATCTATGCTGATAAAGTGAATGTGCCTCCAGTTCCTCTAAACATCTTGACTACTCCTTGGCCATTCGCAATGTGGGGCATCGACGTGATTGGAGAGATTAGACCTACAACTTCTAATGGGCACCGCTTCATCCTGGTTGCCATTGATTACTTCATGAAGTGGTTCGAGGAAGCTTCATTTGCTTCTGTTACTAAGAACATTGTGGCCCGATTCATCAGACATAACCTTATCTGTCGATACGGTATTCCAGAAAGAATCATTACGGATAATGGTACCAATCTTAACAACACTATGATCACCGAGCTCTACATACAATTCAAGATCCAACATCATAACTCTTCTCCTTACCGGCCGAAGATGAATGGCGTTGTAGAAGTGTTGGCTCTTAAATTCGACACCCTTGTTTCATTAAGGTCAGCCATTAAAGCTGAAGGTTGTTTTCGACCAGCTAAGTCCGTCGAAATACCCATCGAAAGATGGCAATGTACTTAGAAGATTTCTTCCAAGGGAGAAGTTGGTTGCCTTCGACGTCGAAGGTGTTTCTCGTCGAAGATGCTTCTCGACGAAGATGTTCGATGGTACAGAGTGGAACGGTTTGAAATTCAAGCATTTGGAGGGAAAACGGTTTCCAGCGGTTACCAAGTGCAACATGCAAAGATCTGGAGCGTCGAACGTTGAGAACGTGCCAAGTGGAATCATCTCGAAGCAGTGTAACTGCCCGACGGTTACTTGGGATGTTTTAGTATAAATAGTAGTAGTTCACGCAGTTTCTCGCGTGTGTTCACAATTATATACAAAGTCACTCATATAGATTCGAGTACCCAGCGTGTGAGAAAGAATTGTTGAGAAATGTATGTGTGAAACACCAACTTTATTAATCAAAGTCATTTACTTTTCCAGAAACTTTACTTGCTTTCTTCTTTACATTCCTGTCGAAGCCCTTTATTTAAAGCCTTCATTTATTTTATCAAAGTCCTTTTTTCATGCAATTTACTTAAAGCCTCTCTACTTTATTGTCATTTAATCATTATCCAATTCAATCAAAACCTCAAAATCAACCTATGTCCTAGGATCAATCTGATCGATCCTGCGAGTAACCAAATAAGTAACCATTTGGAGGATCAGCGGTTGTTTACCAATAACCACGGTAAACAAATTGGCACACCTGATGGGACCGTGTGTTGATTTTTGAAAATAATCTCATCTTTTTCGAGGAGCGTTGTATGTTATTGAGAAGTGGTAGAATATACACTAACGATAACAATACTGCTAGAAGAAGGGAAGAGATGGCGAATCCTCCAAACAATAACGAAATCCCACAAACGAATGTGGGAGCAACGGTTATCCCGACCGTAAGTGAAGCGATAACTGCTGGTTCGACACCAGCAGTAACGGTCACAGCAACGGGGCCATTACCTCCGTTCACAGGCCCCAGAGTGCCTTTGGGAACTCCCCCACCAAGGGGAAATTTAGGCACAAGGCCTTTTGTTCCCCCAGGATTTATGACAGGCGGTCATAATCGAGAACCACTCTATGGCATGCCAACTTCTGACTTGGCTAGCCTGACGAATGTTGCGTCCACTTTTTTAGACCCTTTAGTGAGTGCCTCTTCGCCACTCCAAGGTTCTGGAGTAGGTATGGCGAATAGAAATAGGACCCAACTCTTAGGAGGAACGTCCCAAGTAGCCCATGGCCTTACAAATGCCTCGACAGCCGTCTTGAGGCAACAAATGGACGAAAGCAACCATGATATGGTGCAAATGTTGGCACAAACTTTAAGTACAATGCTGAACCCTCTAATACAAAACACTACTCAATTGAATCAGCAGATGACAGCGCAAATGACGCGTTTGGCTGATTTCTTTGGAGTACCTCAACCTATTCGACAGCCCCAAAGGGCGCAAATAAGAGGAAACCAGGGTATATTCTTAGAGGAAGAAACCACCACCAACCAAGTCCAACAGCCTGTCGAAGAAAACCTTAGGGCACGATTGGAGCAACCTGTCGAGGAACCTAGCGTAATAACCCCAGAGGTAAGCTTAGTTAACAGAAACCAAAATGTTGACGAAGTGGTTCAGCATATCCAATACCAAAACATGGGTTTGGAAAATAATCTGGCAACCATGATCGAAAGGATCATGACTCAAAATGGGATGAACATGGGCTTTCGAAGGCCCAACTTTACATCCCCATTGTCAGAATACGTGTTACAAACAGACTTACCTCCTAGATGTAAAGTCCCCAAATTCACTAAGTTCTCTGGGGACACGACAGAATCTACTGTCGAACATGTGGCGAGATACTTGATCGAAGCAGGTGACATTTCGAATAACGAAAACCTGAGGATTAAGTACTTCCCAAGTTCTTTAACAAAGAACGCTTTTACTTGGTTTACAACTCTCCCCCCCAATTCGATCCATCATTGGACCCAGTTGGAAAGATTGTTCCATGAGCAATTCTACATGGGGCAAACCAAGATAAGCCTGAAAGAATTGGCCAGTGTAAAGAGACGTTTCACTGAACCTATAGACGAATATCTAAATAGGTTTAGGTTGCTCAAAGCGAGATGTTTTACACAAGTGCCGGAACATGAGTTAGTCGAAATAGCTGTAGGCGGTTTAGATTATTCCATTAGGAAGAATTTAGACACTCAATACCTGAGAGACATGGCCCAACTGGCCGATAGAGTTCGACAGGTAGAACGCCTCAAAGCTGAAAAAGCCAAGGCAACGAAAACTCATAAGAGAGAGAGGATAGCGTATGTTGAGATGGATGACGAAGATCCAGAATCCTTCGACGATACTATAACTGTCGAAGAAGGAGAAGTCGATTTAGCGGAACTAAAACAAGGGCCACCATACTCTTGCAAACTGTTAGTCCCCTCAAGTGGGAAAAATCCCATTGGTCCAGAAAGGACCAACGATAGGTTCCCCAAAAAGACTTATAGTTTTGACATCACAAAATGTGATGAGATCTTTGACTTTCTTGTAAAAGATGGCCAAATGATAGTACCCCCAGGGGTAAAAGTGCCTCCTCTTGATCAAAGAAAGAAGATAGGCTTTTGCAAATATCATAATTTTTTGGGCCATAAAACTTCTCAATGTTTTCTTTTCAGGAATCTTGTGCAAGACGCTATCGAAGAAGGGAGGTTGAAGTTTGCTGACAAGACCCCCATGGCTGTCGACTCAAATCCGTTGCAGGCTGAAGCCCACTATGCTGAGCCTTCTGAGGTGAACGTGATCGAGGCATCCAGGAGCCAGTCGAAGAGGCCAGGAATCACAATGGTCGAAGTCTCAAAGGACCATATCAACATGCCAATCTTTGGCAGTTTTTCTGGAAATTTATCCAGAAGGACAATTGAAGCAGTTCAGAAAGCGGTCGAAAGCCCAAAGCTGGAGACCGTTGAAGCACAAAAAACTGGACCAAAACCCAGTTCTCACTTGGCCACAGTTCAAGGCCAGACGGAGAATTTGGAGATACAAATGAAGCAGTTAACTCTTGCCAACAAAGATACAATGAATATCAACATGGTCGAACTCTCTGACCCAAAAGCATCAGAAGAGGCCATGAGGCAAGAACAAGCTAACAAGACTGCTTTCCCTCGGGAGAATGAAAATCTGACATATTTTCTGCAAAGATGCCAGAAAAAGAAGTCAGAGGTGATGCTGTGTCCAAGGTGCAGTTCGATCTTTGACAAAAAAGCTGCTGAGCACATTCAAGGCGTAAGAGCAGCAAATAAGAGAAGGGAAAATGTTAATCTTCGACATGACCCCAGAAGAGCCTCCCAAAGAGGTTCAAACCAAGAAAAGAGGCCATTGACCTTCAGGCCTCCAACAAATGTGCCAGTAGATACCTGGTACAAAACCTCTGGTCGAAAGAGGCCAAGTGAGGAGAGATGGCACTCTTTCGACGTGCCAAGGGGTTCATCTTTAACACAAAAGAAAGAGCCTCAAGTTGCTGCACCTAAAGTTGCACAAGTTTCAAGCAACTACAAAGGAAAAAATCCCATGTCTCGATCTCAATGGAGGAGATACCAAAGGAGACGAAAAGCTGAGAGGGAGGCTGCCAATGAACCAAAGGCAGAAACCAGTTTGAATGTTCCTCTAAGGAAGCAAAGGAAACCTCTAGAAAGAGAGCCAGTAACCAACAGGCTAGTTTGGCCTAACCAAGGTGAAATTGAAGACGAAGATGGTTCTGAGTCTGATGATACTTTGGACATAATGGTGAATATAGTCTCAGTGCTGCCCAGAGAATTCAACCGACAGGTGGAGGTCGAAGCAAGTGACTGGGAAGTGGAGCAAGAAATGGCCAAACATAGGCCAGTGTGCTATTTCGTCATGGACAATGGCACCACTGAGGAACAAAATGGATTCTTCGAACCACCTACAGAGGCGATGAAAAATCACCTCAAGCCTTTATTTATAAGGGCTAAACTCGAAGAAACTACAGTGAATAAAATATTGGTGGATTGTGGGGCAACCATCAACATTATTCCTCACTCTATGCTAAGGAAAATTGGCAAAAGGGATGAGGACATTAAGCCTCACAACATGGTCCTGTCGAACTATGAGGGCGGCATAGGGACCACTATGGGGGTGATCCAACTAGATATCAAGGTGGGATCTATCCTTCGACCAACAATGTTTATGGTCATATCGGCCAAACCTAACTACAATCTTTTGTTGGGCCGTGAATGGATTCATGGTGTTGGTGTTGTGCCATCATCGATGCACCAGAGACTGCTGCTATGGCGTCCAGATGGGATGGTCGAAAACATAGAGGCAGATCAAAGTTATTACCTAGGCGAAGTGAATCACCTGGGGCTGGCAGATTTCGACAAGAACTTGGCTCACATAGGGCCATGCCCAACACCTGACTTCGACTTGGCGCCAGCGCCAAACACTTTTTGTTCCCTATACCTGCATCCTGAGCATGGTTTCCAATGGGACAGAGAAGACTTGTCCCACATAGACTTCAGTGGGTTAACTGATATCCAACCAACTGGTTGGGGAAGTGAATTCAGTGATAATGACTGAGTCACAATCATTGAAGCGAATTTCGGCTTATGTAGCCGAAACAAAGATGATAACGGCTCTCGAAGCCGAAGTAAAGTGCATGGCCACACAGGCCAATGATCAACAGTTATCTGCTGCAGGTCCAGGAAAGGATTTCGATCCAGAGCCCCCTGATATCATGCCTGAAGGAATGCAGGAACAGAGGCTCGACGCCATCTATGACGATGAGCCTTTGGGCTTCGAAAAGGACCCCTTGGCGAACAACATTAAAATGTTAGCGCAAGATCCTTTAGAAGAAATCAACTTAGGCGAAGGGTCAGAGAAAAGGCCAACTTACATCAGCGCCAAAATTGACCCAGAACTTAGGTTGGAAGTAATCCAATTGTTGAAAGAGTTCAAGGACTGTTTTGCATGGGATTACGACGAAATGCCTGGTCTCGACAGAGGATTGGTAGAACTTCAGTTGCCAATCAAACCTGGGAAGAAGCCAATCAAGCAAAGTCCAAGACGCTTCGCTCCAGAAATACTGTCGAAGATCAAAACGGAAGTCGAAAGACTTCTGAAATGCAAATTCATACGCGTTACAAGGTATGTCGAATGGATCGCAAACATTGTGCCAGTGATTAAGAAAAATGGTACATTAAGGGTGTGCATAGATTTCAGAGATTTGAATGCTGCTACGCCCAAAGATGAATATCCTATGCCTGTGGCGGAAATGCTAGTCGATTCTGCCGCTGGCTATGAATACCTGAGTATGCTCGATGGTTATTCAGGATATAATCAAATATTCATTGCTGAAGAGGATGTGTCGAAAACAGCTTTTCGATGCCCTGGGGCCCTAGGCACTTACGAATGGGTAGTGATGCCTTTTGGCCTAAAGAACGCTGGGGCAACATACCAGCGAGCAATGAATACTATCTTCCATGATTTTATTAACACTTTTATGCAAGTATATATTGATGACATTGTTATAAAATCTGTTTCCAGGAAGAATCATATTGACCACCTTCGACAATCGTTCGAAAGAATGAGAGAACATGGTCTGAAGATGAACCCTTTGAAGTGTGCATTCTGTGTGAAAGCTGGAGATTTCTTGGGCTTCGTTGTCCATAAGAAAGGCATCGAAATCAACCAGAACAAGACGAAGGCAATTCTGGAAGCGAAAGCGCCATCGAATAAGAAGGAACTGCAATCTCTGTTAGGCAAGATAAATTTCTTAAGGAGATTTATATCTAACCTAAGTGGGAAAGCTCAGGCCTTTTCACCCTTACTTCGACTGAATAAAGAGGGGTTCGAATGGGGGCAAGAGCAACAAGAAGCCTTCGACAAAATCAAAGGGTACCTCACTAAGCCACCTATTTTGGTGCCTCCTTGTAGCAATAGGAGTATGAGATTGTACATAGTTGCATCCGACAAAACTTTGGGAAGCATGTTAGCCCAAGAAGATGAGAATGGAGTCGAAAGACCTATTTACTATCTTAGTAGAGTTTTGAACGATGCAGAAACTAGATATAGTGAAGTTGAAAAATTGTGTCTATGTCTGTATTTCTCTTGTACAAAACTCAAGCAATATATAAAACCAGTTGATGTGTATGTTTCGTCTCATTTTAATGTTTTCAAGTACATGTTTTCGAAACCTATCTTGCACAGTCGAATTGGCAAGTGGGCATTAGCATTAACTGAATACTCCTTAACCTTTATGCCTCTTAAGGCAGTGAAAGGACAAGTGGTTGCAGACTTTATAGTCGACCACTCAATTCAAGTTGAGGATATTAATTATGTGGAGATAGAACCTTGGAAATTCTACTTCGATGGTTCCAGCCATAAAGATGGAACGGGAGTAGGGGTCTTGATCATTTCTCCAGAAAAAATTCCAACAACATTCAAGTACAAGATATCAGGTTCTTGTTCGAACAATGAGGCTGAGTATGAAGCTCTAATTACTGGCCTTGAAATATTGTTGGAATTGGGGGCAACTCGAGTCGAAATAATGGGAGACTCAGAGTTAGTCATTAAGCAAGTCACAAAGGAATATAAATGCATAAGAGAAAATCTCATTATGTACTTTGTGATAGCAAATCGTTTATTGAAAAAATTTGAAATGGTCAATATTCGACACATACCCAGAGTGGAAAATCAAATAGCCAACGACTTGGCACAAATTGCATCTGGGTATAAGATTTCAAAAACGAGATTACAAAGAGCAATCGAAGTTCGAGAAAAGATAAAAGCAACTTGTCTATCACCAACAGACTTGGAATCGACAAGACTAGGATATGCTGATCAAAGTAACTTCGAAATTTCGTTCATAGATAATTTGTCAGAACAAGATTGGAGGAAACCCATTGTGGATTATCTTCAAAATCCAGGAGCTTCGACAGAACGAAAAACAAAGTACAGGGCGTTGAGTTATGTACTCATGGGTAATGAGTTATTCAAGAAGACGCCTGAAGGGGTATTGCTAAAATGTTTAAGTGAAACTGAGGCATACATAGCCCTTTCGACTACGCACGCTGGGGCATGCGGGGCTCACCAAGTAGGCCATAAGATGAAATGGTTGTTGTTTCGACAAGGACTATACTGGCCCACTATGCTGAAAGATTGTGTTGAGTTCGCCAAAGGTTGCCAAGAATGTCAAGTCCATACAGGCATCCAACATGTACCAGCAAGCGAACTTCACTCGATAGTGAAACCTTGGCCCTTTAGAGGATGGGCGTTGGACCTCATTGGAGAGATTCGACCAGCATCATCAAAGAGTCAGAAGTATATACTGGTAGGCATTGATTATTTTACTAAGTGGATCGAAGCTATCCCTTTAGTCAATGTAGACCAAGAAAATGTCATTGAATTTATTCAAAAGAACATTATCTTTAGGTATGGAATCCCTGAGACTATAACTACTGATCAAGGGTCAGTTTTCACTGGTCGGAAGATGCAGGAATTCGCTCAGGAAACAGGTTTCAAACTCCTAACATCAACGCCTTATTATGCACAGGCAAATGGTCAAGTCGAAGCAGCGAACAAAGTAGTGATTGGCTTGATAAAAAAGCATGTTGGGAAGAAACCAAAAAATTGGCATAAGACGTTAGACCAGATTTTGTGGGCTTGTCGAACGTCCCCAAAAGAAGCCATAGGTACAACACCATATAGGCTAACTTTTGGCCATGATGCAGTGTTGCCAGCAGAAATTTGTCTTCAATCTGCAAGGGTTCAGAGACATTATGATATTCCCTCTGAAATTTATTGGGATATGATGTTAGACGAACTGGTGGATTTAGACGAAGAAAGATTGCGCGCTCTTGACCTACTTAGACTTCAGAAGAAAAGAGTAGAAGACTCTTATAATAAAAAGGTGAAACCTAAAGTATTTTCGCCTGAAGAACTAGTTTGGAAGGTGATTCTTCCCATGGATCGAAGGGATCGAAGCATGGGAAAATGGTCACCCAAATGGGAAGGACCATTCAGAGTTATCCAGATTTTTTCTGGTGGAGCCTATGAAGTCGAAGAGCTAGGTGAAGATAAAAGGCTCTTGAGAGTAAATGGTAAATATTTGAAAAAGTACAAACCTACACTCCAAGAGATAAAAATAAAATAACAAGTAATGACTAAATTAACCATAAAAAAGCCAAAATGGAAAATTTTTATAATTTAGCCAAGATGGCAATGTTGTCGAATACATATTACAAAATATGGTTAAAAGGCTGAATCAATCAGAAGGGAATGGAATCCTTGAGTCGAAGGTATTTGATTTGCTGCAGCTCCAATCTTTTGTTGCACCAGGCATTCGCCTGCACAAGCTTGGCAATCTGATCGTCGAAGCCTTGGGCTTTCTCAGCAAATTCCAGGCCTTGTGTGATTTCAGTTTGACTTTCGGTGTCTGGAACAGTCGAAAGAAGATCCTCCTTGCGCTTAGTATTGGCATTTATCTTAGCCTTTATTTCTTCGATTTGCGCCTGGAGGGAGGCATTCTCTCGATCGATGGCATCCACTTCTTCTTGTTTAGATGCTTTTTGCTTCGACAACTCCGCAATTCGAGAAGTTGTCTCTACTACAGCAGTCCATGCAGAAGAGCTTTTGCCATATAACACTTCAAGCTGGCTATTAAAGCCCCTTTGTCGCTGATAATCTGCTGAGACTTGATCAATAATGGAGTGTAACTCCATGATAAAGCCTGAGACTTCTGGAGGCACAGCTAACAAGTCTACGGCATTCAAAACAGCCCCCAAATATGATGGAGCAGTAGGGTCCCCCTCCAAAGCTTTCATCAAGTCCTTCTTGAAAAACTGAGCCTTAACCTTCGTCAAAGCCTCATCGAGAGGAGAAGTTTCAGTGGACTTCCCCGACAAAGTAGGAACCTCCTGGCTAGCATCAGACGAACTTTTGCTCTCGATGATGGCGTTCAGATAGCTAACAGGATCAGTTTGCTTCAAGAGTTCTAAGTCCTCTTTCGACCTATGCTTTGTTGAGGTAACAGCCCTTGCAACAATATTGTCTTGGGTTTGAGGCTGTTGAGTAACATTTGCCTCGACTTGATTCCCTTCGACTCGGACTGCGGCAGTACCAGCGTCATCATGGTGCCCTTCGCCAGCGTCACCTTGGTTCCCTTCGCCAGAGTCACCTTGGTTCTCTTCGCCAGCGGCACCTTGATCCTCTTCGCCAGCGTTGCCGTGGTCCCCTTCGTCACGATTCTCTTCCGACAGATCCACCACCTGAATCTCTTTTGGCTGTTGCTCTTCTGTTTGTGGATCTTCTGCTGGTTTTTCTACTGTCTCAGCATTGGCCTCATTTATTTCAGTATGGGCCTCATCGTTCGCCAAGTCTTTTTCTTGTGGCCTGCTGAGTTCAGCAGACTCCAATGTTTCAGAAGTCCTTGGCGCTGAGCTTTCAGTGGTGTCCTGAAAAAAGAAGAAGAAGAATCTTCTAAATTCGAAAGAGACATAGTCGAATGTAGGTATCGACACCTGAGTTACAAAGGGATCAAAGAAATTACCTGTAAAGTAGTTTCAGCCCCAGGGCTGGAATTGTCGCTTTCGACAGGCTTATTGAGAAGAACGTTTAATTCCTCCTCTGTTGGCTCCTCAATGATTACTGGAGGTGGCCTGGGCTTTCTCCCAGCGACCTTTATTCTAATTGTTCGACCAGCAGCCTCAGGAAGAGGAACGTCCTTCTTCAGCTTTCGCCTTTTTAGAGGAGCAGAGGGAGAATCATCTTCTTCGTTGCTCCCGGATTCGACCGTCAGTGCTGGCCGTTTCTTGGGCGAAGGTGCCTAAAAAACCAATGGGAATTCGATTTAGCAGTTGCATCGAAAGTCAAAAATTAAAGCCAGAAGAAAATAATGAAAGTCTGGTTACCGATGCAGAAGCCTTTTTCGAAGGGCCTTCCCCCTGTTGGTTTGTTGTGGTCTTCGCCGGTGCTATAGTCTTCGCCGGCAGTGGAGGTTTTGTTGAGGGGCCTCCTCCCTGTTGGCCTTCTGCAGCCTTCTTGGCTGCAGGCTTTCGAACAACTGAAAGTAGACAAAATGATTAAACAGGCTAGCAGTCGAAAGAGAAAGACAAAGTAATTTGAAAGGATGAACTTACATTTCTTTATTTTGTCCAAGACAAGGACAAAAGATTTCTGAAGCTCATCCACGAAGTCCTTCTCATCGAAAAACTCCTCAGTGTAGTAACTTTTCCACCACTCCTCGAAGGATGGTGAGCAAAGAAAGTTAAGCTGGTAGTCAAACAACGAAAGAACTGTTCGACCAGCATATCTGCTGATATGCTTAGTGGCAGCTTCTTCAGTGTAGTCGTTGCAGAAGTATAACATAGACTTCTCCCTTGGAAAAATTGGAGAAGGTAGTGTTTGAATAATACCAAACTGGCGAGATACCAGGTTTGGTTGATATGCAATAAGACTTAAGTGAGTCTTAGAGCTCCTGAATCGAAGAGGCATTATTCTTGGTGTGAGGAATGCCTCCCACATTGTTGTATGTTCATCAACCTGAGGACCACTCGACGTCCTAGGATGTGGCCTTGTGAACCACTCTGGCCCAACCTTCCGTCGAGCAAACGGAGCCATAGTCGAAGCAAACTCTTTCCTTCTAGCAAACATCAGAACGAAGTTTGTAAAAGTTTGCTGAAGCTCCAGCCCATCTTCCATTGGAGTCAACAGAGCCAATCTAGTGCCTTCGACGCGTCTGTTTGCTATTTCTGGAGCCTGCTCATTTATTTGAATCTTCTTAGGCAAGAAGGACTCGAAGGTGGCATTGAGCCACAGTTGAAGCAGCCAAAAAGGTCCAGCAAGCAGCAGGCTGGCTCTGTTCTCGATAATCTTCAGAAGAGTCGCTCCGTTGCTAATCGACTCATACAGGCTAGCCAAAATCAATTCTGCCAAACAGATATTTTGGCCATGATGGAGTTGAGTGGCGAGAGTGACCATCTTCTTGGTCACCTGTAAGGACTTGGAGCAAAACACAAAGCGTGTCAGCCATAAGGCTAGGAACGGAATGTGTTCGACATCCGACACAGCATCTGTCGACTTATCGTGGTAGTGATTGATGAAGGTGGTGTAGGTTGGTTTTGTGGCAGAGAATCCAATCTGATCCTCCGACATTTCTTCCGGGTCGAAGTAGTCCCCGGTGGGTCGAAGGCCAGTGATGGCGGCCACGTCGAAGAGCGTGGGAGTCAACATTCCACAGGGAAGATGGAAGGTGAAATGGGTGTAGTCCCAGAAGAGTAGAGAAGCTATCAACATCTCTGGGGAATAGTTAAGACCTGTCTTCGACAGCATAACCAGGTCGAAAATCCCCATGTCTTTCCAGATCGAAGCCTGGCGTTTCTCCATTTTTTCCAGCCAAGCACTATAATCAGGAGTAAGGCTAGGGCCAGACCTGAAAGCCCTAACACCTTTGTTGAAGAAACGGAGGTCGATTTTCTCTTTAGCAGGATCTTCATTATCCTCCGCATCTTTCTTGGAGCATCCAACTGGTTTGAGTCTCTCAAGTACCGGAAAGTAACTTTTGATCTTCATGGCCTCAGCAATGCTTGGGTACAGTGGGCCAGACATAGCAAAGATTTGGTTGGAATATCCAACCGGAATCATAAGGTGGCGTGAGTAAGCATCACGTACAGCAATATCCAAAGGTTCAGGGACCCTTCGTTGGCCCGTGGGAGTCACTACTGGAGCAGTCGAGAAAACCCTAGGCTTGACATTTCCAGAGGGAGCGTTGGCGCTAGGAGCGTTGGAAGAACCAGATGCCATTGTTGGTAACGAGGTTGAAGATGAAGTGAAAAGCAAAAGGTTTGCAAAGTTTACAAGATTTTGTATGCAAAGGAGGAATTCTGAAAGCAAGGTAGCGTAAAAAGTCCCACAAATGGGTACTTACTGCTATTTATAGTAGTGGGGGAAATCCCCAAATTCGAGGACATTAAATGCCATTTAATGTTGCAGAAGGTAGTGGGACACGTGGCGTCTCCCTGTTGTTTTAGTCGTTCTGCAGAAATGGAAGGGTGCAGCGTGCGCCCTCGTTTTTGAGAATTGTCATGATGACAATTGGTGAAATGACGTTTGGCACACTGCACGCCGTACTGAGGTGACGTCTTAGGTACGGATAAATGATGGTTTTTCTTGGGATTGTCAGTGGTTGGTAGAAGACAACAAAAAGTGCACAATTTAATTTGTAACTAAAAAATGAAAAGACAGGTGTCGAATGGCATTTCAAAGAATGCCTTTTTCTTTCAGAGTCGAAATAAGGCATTCTTGGGGGGCAATTTGTTGGCTCTTAAATTCGACACCCTTGTTTCATTAAGGTCAGCCATTAAAGCTGAAGGTTGTTTTCGACCAGCTAAGTCCGTCGAAATACCCATCGAAAGATGGCAATGTACTTAGAAGATTTCTTCCAAGGGAGAAGTTGGTTGCCTTCGACGTCGAAGGTGTTTCTCGTCGAAGATGCTTCTCGATGAAGATGTTCGATGGTACAGAGTGGAACGGTTTGAAATTCAAGCATTTGGAGGGAAAACGGTTTCCAGCGGTTACCAAGTGCAACGTGCAAAGATCTGGAGCGTCGAACGTTGAGAACGTGCCAAGTGGAATCATCTCGAAGCAGTGTAACTGCCCGACGGTTACTTGGGATGTTTTAGTATAAATAGTAGTAGTTCACGCAGTTTCTCGCGTGTGTTCACAATTATATACAAAGTCACTCATATAGATTCGAGTACCCAGCGTGTGAGAAAGAATTGTTGAGAAATGTATGTGTGAAACACCAACTTTATTAATCAAAGTCATTTACTTTTCCAGAAACTTTACTTGCTTTCTTCTTTACATTCCTGTCGAAGCCCTTTATTTAAAGCCTTCATTTATTTTATCAAAGTCCTTTTTTCATGCAATTTACTTAAAGCCTCTCTACTTTATTGTCATTTAATCATTATCCAATTCAATCAAAACCTCAAAATCAACCTATGTCCTAGGATCAATCTGATCGATCCTGCGAGTAACCAAATAAGTAACCATTTGGAGGATCAGCGGTTGTTTACCAATAACCACGGTAAACAAGAAGCTACTAATAAAAATATCAAGAAAATCATACAGAAGATGACGGTGACTTATAAAGACTGGTACAAGATGTTACCATTTGCTCTTCATGGTTATCGCACCACAATGCGCACATCAACAGGGGCAACTCCTTTCTCTTTGGTATACGGTATGGAAGTTTTCCTACCCATAGAAGTCTAGATCCCTTCCTTGAGAATCATGAAGGATGCAGGGCTGAGTGAAAACGAATGGGTCCAAACTCGACTTGACTAATTAAACCTGATTGACGAGAAGAGGCTCACTGTTGTCTGCCATGGTCAGATGTACCAAAAGCGTATAATCAAAGCTTTTAACAAGAAGATCATATGTCAGGTATATCAGGCTGGTGACCTGGTAATCAAGCGCATCATACTGCCACAGAGTGATCCCAGGGGAAAATGGACTCCCGCATATGAAGGGCCATTTGTAATCAAGAACATATTTTCTGGTGGAGCCATGATCTTAACTACTATGGACGGTGACGACCTTCCACATCTGGTAAACGCGAACATAGTTAAAAGATATTATGCATGAACAAAGACCCGCTAGGTTAACTGGCCTAGGCAAAAATTAAGGCATCTCGGAAAACCAAAAGGGTTCGGGCAAAAATTAGGGATATACATAAAAAGATCTGTACACCCGGCAAGTCGAAAACCTGAAAAGGAGGCTTGGGCAAAAAAGGGTATCCCGGTGGACTGAAAACCAGGATATGTCCCGTTGGATCACCTTACAGCCAATCTTCAGTATCAACTATCAAGCTCAAACGGTAATAATCAATCCAATCAGCTTCGGACAAGCAGTGAAAGAGATGAGACGCTCAAAGACATAAAGGCAATAGTTGAATGGGAACCCAATGGGATTATTTCACATAGTTGTTTTCTTTGTATGCTATTTTGTAAATTTTTATTCTTACGACGGAATTCTCTTACTAGGATGTTCGTCTCCTTGTGCAAAAACGCTTCTTCAAGTTAATACAAAGCTATTTCTTTGAAAATACAAAACTATTTGTTCTTATTTTTCTGTTTTGTTTGCGAAAACGTCCAGTGATTACTTTTGAACATATGCATTTGAAGGTGATTACTGCTTAGAGATACACGCATGAAAAACATAAAGACAATTACTAATGACTTTAACAAACGGGACAATGTCTAAGGGTCATCCACAAAATCCCACAGATATTACCTCCCGCAGATACCTTCTCCGGCAGGTACAGAGGTAGGGCCATGCTGCTACAAAGTCACTGCCACATTCTCAGTATGCAGCCTAATGGTGTCAGGTGTTCTCATATCCCCGACGGAGAAAAATCTACAATTACTGATCCAAAAATTCCCCAGTGAAGTCGCCAAGCTTCTCAAGATTCCCCAGCCGGATTTCCACAAAATCCCCAAGCAATTCACGGAGCTTCCCTTCCCCAACAAAGTTTATTTCTCTAACAACGGAAGATCGTCTCCCAGCATGTCAACTTCAAACAAAATCTAAAGACATACATTCTTCATCCCCAGCTGTAATCAGGGATTTATTTTCCCTAGTTCAACAACAGCGCAATAGAAAAACTGACACGTTCGTACATTGCATTCATACATCATTTTACAAACATCATAGCATATGCAGCACAAATGCATATATCACAATCTCATTTATTTTTAGAGCATCATGCAATTCGTACATCATGATATCGCATGAAACTGATTTTACCTTTTCAGGTTAAATAGAAAACAGACAAATACTATCAATTTATATACTGCAGGTCAAAGATTAATGCCCGAAGTCAGACGAGGAAACTATCTACATGACCAAAACAAGCCACAGATTAATACCTGAAACCAAACGGGGAAACTATCTATATGGCCAATGTTGCCAAGTCCCAGATTAATACCTGAAACAAGACAGGGAAACTATTTGTGGATGATCGATTGTAGATTAATACCTGTAACCAGCCAGGAAAACTATCTACATGAAGAGATTGAAGATTAATACCTGTAACAAGCCGGGAAAACTATCTTTATTTCTCAGGTCAGAGATTAATACCTGAAACCAGCCAGGACAACTATCTCAATGACCAACAAAAACAAGTTCCAGATTAATACATGTAACACGCCAAGATAACTATCTGTAGACGACCGACTGTAGGTTAATACCTGTAACAAGCCAGGAAAACTATATACATGAGTAGATTGAAGATTAATACCTGTAACAAGCCAGGAAAACTATCTTTCTTTCTCAGGTCATAGATTAATACCTGAAACTAGCCAGGACAACTATCTCAACGATCGACAATTTTCAAGTTCCAGATTAATACCTGAAACCAGACAGGACAACTATCTGTGAATAGCTGATTTGTAGATTAACACCTGAAACCAGACAGAAAAACTATCTACATGACCGGACGAATCAATCTTACACGGGTTTCTTCTCATGATCTCTAGATGCAATCTAACACAGGCTCATCCTGAAGCAATCTTACACGGGTTCCTTCTCATCATCCAGATGCAGTCTAACACAAACTCATCCTGAAGCAATCTTACACGGGTTCCTTCCCATATATCTCCGGATGCAGATTAACATGGACACATCCTGAAACATCCCTACACAGGCTCTTTCTAATACATTTCCAGATAACAGTTAATTCCATTATCCCCAGCAAGTTACTGTGAAGCCTGGATTTCAACCAGAAAATAGCAAACTCTCATCTCTCCAGTACAGAGATAACTCCTCGGTAGAGTCTTGGATAACTGAAGCTCATAGACTCTATTCCCCCATAGAATTTTCCTCAAGCAGGAGAACAACAGAAAACAACATTCCCCAGCAGAGTCCTCCTCAGACAGCAGGAACATAATTCCCCCATAAAGGGACCCCTTATGAAGTCAGCATCTACTTTGGATGGCATATTTAAGCCCATCTCCGATGACTCTTTGTCATCTTCTCCAAATTTCATCTGTAAGCCTATTCTCTATCATCACCAACCATCGGTGTTACTCCAAGCGAGTGCAAATTTCTGGGCACTATAGTGTTCAATCATCTTTCACCTTCATATCACGAAAGGCAGACAAGCCAATCTAAATCCTCAAATTTAAGAAGATTGAAGAGGGGCAGTTGTTGTACCCTAAAATTTCCCCTCCCATTTTTACTCAAGACATGCTCATTGAGGTCCTCAATTGCTCAAGGTTGACCAAAGAATTTATCAGACAAACTCTCCTCCTAAGCAATGAACCTCAAATTAGGATTTCACTTTTCACCAAGATGTGTGAGCTCCAAAGGTATCAAACGTTTTCCATTGTCCTAATATGCCTTCAAGATTGTCCATGACAAATTTCATGCCTTACACTACAAGTTTTCTCAATCAATTGCTCAAATGCTTCGAAATCAAATGTGATAGGTCAAAAGTTAATTGTGGCCTATATACAGTCAAACTTCAAGATTTTTGGTCAAAATCAACATTTTGAAGTGATACCCATCATTTGATCAAGGTTTGATCATGATTCCTCGAGAAATGCTCCTAATCTATCAAAAGTCAAAAATTGCTAAATTAGGGTTTCTATAGGAAAAGTCTACTGAACTTTGACCAGACATAACTTTCACATGCTTCATCCATTTTTCCCCAACCAAAGCTCATTTTGAATAGAATCCATTTCCCTACAACTTCTATTCTATTCTCAAGTCTAAGAGATGCACCATTTGAAAGATACAAGCTTATACATTACAGGTCATTTTCAGAAAGTCAACAAAAGGCACTTTTTGTAAAGACCATTTACATCAAGATAAAGTCTTCAAATGAAAAATTTATCAAAATAGGGATTGAAGTAGACATCTTAGGATTTCCAAAAAGTCCTAGATCATCATCATGGGATAAAAATTGAACAAGTTATAGCTTGCCCAAGTTGGGGAAATTTGGAAAATTTCAAGATTTGTGCATTGAACAAAATTGAACTTTTAGGTCAATGGCTTAATTTCTTGGACTTCAAACATCTTCCTGACCTTATGAAAGACCTCTAAAATCATTTCTACATTGTCTTTCCATTTCTACCTATTTTATCCTTATTTATTTTGTTTTATTCAAATAAAAACAAAATAAAATAGCATAAAATATTAAATAATGGTTATGGCAATATGGGCTGATGAAATGGGTTGGTCTTGGGCCCAAGAATTCGTGAAAATGTGATCAAGTTCATCCAAGTTTGAAAATGGCATTAAATCTCCATTTTTGGCATTTTTTTCAAATTATGATCATGGTTTAAAAAAAAATCTTTATGGGTTTGATTCTTTCCATGTTATCATGTCCCCTCCATCTCCTCTATAAATACAAGCCATGAGCAAGCATTACACACACGAAAAACTGCTTGAGAAGAACCACACAAAATTGCAAAAAAAATCAACAAAGTTGTGAAATCCTAACAACGAATTCCAACCACATTCAACTCCTTCTAAGCCTTCCATTAACTCCCTTGAGGTTCCAGGAGTCCATTCTAATCATCACACGAGCCCAACGCACTCCAAAATGCATGCACGACCTAGCTTCGATTTGGTAAAATTTCGTGATCTCAAACTTTCAAATCATGCCATATAAATCCTTTTTAAGAATATATTAATATTATTGATGATGTCTACATCCGTTCTAACGTGTTACATGAAAGGATGAGGACCTAAGCCAGGATTTGCCATGTTTAGGGCATAATTTGAATCTTGATATGAACTGAGTAATCAAGGCACGATCTGTTAAAACTAAGGGAGGATTCGAGTTCAGTAGACGATTTTAAGTGGGATAGGCCCTTGATCCTGGGTTTAAATCCCTTAAAATCACGAATCTCAATTTTTGTATTCCTGGAGAAGATGGTCGGAGGTCTCCTCTGGCACCGTTGACCCTTTGATGCCGGTCAAGGCTGGCGTGGCAGTTATGTGTTACCTGATTGGCCCATTTAAACTCAGCGCGTGTTTTTTTATTTTGAATATTTCTAATCGAGGTTTATCATATAATATTATCATTGTCTTTGGATTAACGAATGAAACAGCAGTTCAGTTGGCAAGGCAGCGCGTGTGAAAAGGGAGAGGACTTGGGTTCGAGTCCCAGGTCCAACAATTTTATTTTTCTAATACATACTTTGCAGATCTTGTGTACTAAATCCAAGCGCGAGTATTATATGTTCCATCATCATTTCCATTGGATCTCATCAGCGTCAGATCAAACGATCCAGATCCCGATGTCCATGATGGATCCTCAAAAGCCAGTGACATTGGATAAGGCACAGAGTCTGGGCTTGGTCTATCATGGGCCTAGAAAATTTCAAAAACACACCCCCCATTTGCTTATAACATCTGGCCCAAATTGTTTTTTTTAGTTTACTTTCTTTTAATCTTTTTTTTAGAATAGTATAAAATCAATAATAATAATAATAATAATTAGACTCGGGATTTTTTTCTAAAATTAATTTTAATTTTTTGTAAATTAATTATTTTAACTTTATTTTATCAATTTAAAATTAATTAGGCTTAGATTTATTTCATGCAAATTTTTCTTAATAAAAATCCAAAAAAAATAAAATTAGGTTTAATTTCATTCAATATTTTTTAAAATAAATTTAGATTTAAGTTAGTTTAACTATTTTCTTAAAATAAACAAAACCAAAAAGATTTTCTTATTTTACTTAGCAAATTTTTAGGGTTTTAGATATTATTTTTAAATTCGCGCATGTCATTTATTTTTTGCATTTTTATACTAATGTATCTGATGACCGTATGTAATAGAATTAACCAGGGCTTTACTGCTTTTCTTTATTTTATTTCCCCTAAATTTCTGGACATGTAAATATCCCCCTCCCCGAAGCATTGTAATAGCGTAGGATTTACGATTCCCGCACTTTAAATTTCTGCAAAATATTAACTGTTAGTAACTAGGCTTGTATGGAAAGACTGAAAACAAAATGCTAGCAAACCTAATAACAAAGATAAATGAACTGAACAGAATCACTTGCACATATACACCTCTAGGGTACGCCCACTTTGGTTGCCTTTCAGAAAGTAAAATAATCATGTCCCTCGAAAATGGGAACGCTTTAGCAAAGACCCGTAAATCAAAAGATCATAGTCCCTCGATGACTCTACAGTGTTGCCTTTCGGTAAATGATCTCATCCCTTGAACAAAATTTCTAAAACGTCTCCATATGTTGCCTTTATGACTGTACGTCCCTTCGAATGTCCCTCATACATCCAACGATAGGGTTACCTACTCACTAATAGTAGGATAGAACTTTCTAAAGGATAGGAGGAAAAGAACAAGACTTTTCGAATATAAGTAGATAGTTCCTAGATGCTACGCTCAAACAAAACTTTTACACTTACACAAAACAATTTTCAAAAAATGCTTTGTCAAAACTCTTGAGGACTGATACAAGAGTTATCATAAAGCGAATCGCCGCACTAAGGCATTTTCAACTACTTTTCAAAAACACAAAGCACAAGGTATTTAAAAAATGATCTAAGCGTCTAAGAGCCCGTAGAAAACTACGGATGGAAAGGATGCTAACACCTTCCCTTTCGATAATCTACCCCCCTTACTCAGAAAATTCTCGAAAAGGTCTTTTGCTTTTCTTTTCACCCTTTCCTTAATTTGGATAAAAGAAAAGTCGGTGGCGACTCTTGCTTACCGCAACATTTGTGAATACAAATGCAAAACTAGTATAATAGTCGGTTCTGCCACCGTATCACACAAAGCTCTACCAAATTCTCAAAAATTCCTCAAAATTGCCAAAATTTGCAACTGCTTTTCCAGGCACAATCAATCCAAAACAGTGATCAAACCTTACTCCTGAGATCCCCAGGAGTCTCCCTAGATCCAAGAACACATCTAATCGTGCTTAGAAGGCCATTCACGAACTCACCGGTGGTAAAAAATGTGTTCGTTTTTGTATAATTGGTTGCAAGTTTATTTAACACTTTTTGTGATACAATTGCATTCATATTAGAGAACATGACATTAACAAGTGATCGCGTGATGTTTTTGACGTTAGAATCACGTTCATCATGCGCTCTCACATCAACACGATCAGATTTAGATCCAGCAATCCAGATATGAGCACCCGCGATAGGCCTCATTGGAGAGATGCACAGGATCCTGAAGATTTTTCCTCCAGCGCCTGGGCCAATGTTGTTAGGCCAATTGATTTCTGATTCTCACACCCCCTAATTAATTGTTTTGCAGCTTGGCCCAATTTTATTTTTTTTGTCTTTTTCTTTTATTAATTGTTTTCTTTTACTTTAATTATTTCTTCTTTATAACAAAAACAAAACAAAAAATCATAAAATCATAAAATCACAAAATCACAAAAAGAAATATTAGACTAAGATTTGTATTAATTAAAATTAATTTTAATTAATTATTTAATCATCTTTTTTAATTAATTAAATTAATTAGAATTAGGTTTTCTTTAATTTAATTTAATCGTTTTTCCTAAAACAAAAACAACAAAAACATTTCTTTTTATCACTTAGATTTTTTAGGTTTTCTTTACATCTTTCTCTTTTCTTCTTCACACGTTCATCTTATTTTATTCGCATCATTTTTTACAATTATCTAATTATACATGGGATGTAATAGACTTTAATTAGGACCTTTTACTTTTTATTTCCCCCATTTTTGGTTTGTAATTTCCCCCATTCCGTAGCGATGTAATAGCGTAGATTATTGTTATAACATAATTTGGTTCTACATCCCAACAAGAGTTTTGATGATAACAAACACATGATATAAAAAACAAATATGCTCGCTATTAAAAAGTATCTTTACATGCAGGATGTTCTGATGTTAAAAAGATGTTCTGATGCAACTGGAAGTTCTTCCAGAACATCACCAGAAGTTCTGATTATGCGAGCACAGAAGTTGAGAGGATAATGAAAGATTCATACGCATCAAATATGCATGACACGCTTATATGAAGAAGTTCTGATTGAACTTCTGAATGCACCAGCGCTGCGAAACAGAATCTCTGATACTCTAATGTGCAAAATTCTGATCAAGCTGTAAAGGACTCTCAACTATAATATTCATACTCTGATGTAAGAAGCTCTGAAGCGTTACAATCTATCAATGCAGGATCATAAGTAACGGCTAGAAATAGACAAGGATCTCCTAATTTGGAAAGCTCATTAACGCGTGTTATGGACATACCAAAAGTATCTTCTTATTTCACTTTTGTAAGGCCTATTTAAAGCTGACAAGAAGAAGATTTCAAGATGATGAACAACTGCGCTCATAAAGAAAAACTCACGTGAAAAAGTAAACAATGCAGCTTTCATTCTTCATCTTCAACGATTCAATATTAAAATGTGTAATACATCACAAGTTTGTGATATTGTTTATTTAGAAACACCATTGTACACTTTTATTCAATTAACTATTTAGTGAAATTCCTTGAGAAAACCGGGTTGTGGTTTTGGACTCAAGAAGACTTTAACAGTTGTTAAAGTAGAATTGTAATCAGTTTGATTAGTGAATTAAGTCCCCGTTGGAGAGAGGCGAAATCACCTTGGCGGGTGGACTGGAGTAGTTTGAGATCAAATGAACCAGGATAAAATATCATGTTTGTTGTACCCCAAAATTTGCCCTCCCATTTCTCATTGGTTTCTCATCACAAAGCCCTTGGAGATCAAGATCCAGTTAGGGTTTCATCTGCTCAAGACTTCTCCTTGCACTGTTGACCCAAATTAGGGTTTGTGTTTGCACAAAGATGTTTTGACCAAAATTGCCTAAGATGACTTTCATGCTTCATATTGGACTCCCAAGTTTACCCATACCAAGTTTCAAGTCTTGATTCCAATTTTTGCCCAGTCAATTGGACAGTTGACCTAGAAATCAACTGTATTGGGGAAAAAGTCAACTGTAGCAAATTGACAGTCAAATATCATGAAAATTGACCCACATCAACATTATGAACTCACATGGACCATTTGATCAAGTTTGGATCATAATTCCACAAGAAATTTGATCAGATCACCAAAAGGGCAAAATGGTCATTTTTAGGGTTTTGACTGCACAAAGGCAATTTTTGACTGTTTGACCTAGCCAATGGCAAACCAAGCTCACATATGGACTCAAGGACCCCATGGAATGGTCTTGACATGTCCAACAAGTTCAAAAGATCCCAAATGCACAAGATTGACAGTTGAATTTCCCAGTCAATTGATCAATTTTGACTGTATACTGAAAAGTCAAACTTTGACTTTTTGGTCAAAATCAAGAGTCAAGATTCATTTTTCATCAAAACATGCCAAATCTTGAAACTTGTTCATTAAGAAATCAAGAATTGCAAATTAGGGTTTGAAATGAGAATTTTTCATAACTTAGAATTTTTCTAAGTTATGAAAAACCCTAATTTTTTCCCAACTTTGCCCCACTTTCTCACAAAGATTCATTTGGATTCAAGCAAAAGTCAAAACATGAAAGTTGTAGCATATTGCATAATCTACAACTTTTATTCACAAAGTTTTCCCAAAAGAAGCTTGTATCTCAAGTTACAATTTTTGGAACAAGGGTACTAAACCATTCTTAACTTAGTGAAAATTTGACCTATTTTAGGCAAGGTTTTTACCTAACTTCAAGACCATTTTCCACATACTTCCACTTATAATTTTAATTTTCATTTCAAAGATGGATTGTAGTAAACATTCCAAGCTTTCCAAAATGTCCAAGAACTCATCAAACAACCTCATGACTTGAGAGAATCGAATTTTGCAATATGGCAAAAACTCACTTTTGAATTGGCCAATTTCCATGTTCATAACTTGTGCAAATTTCTCAAATCAGCATGCAACTTGATTACAGGCCTCTAAACCATTCAACACTCATAAATTTAATGCAAACTCATTGTGCCAAGACCATGTTCTATGTGTTCAAGCATTGCATAGTGGTTTAATCCATTTTTAGATAAAGCACTTTAACCATTTTTGCAAAAGTAAGCTTTATGTCAAAATGAAAATCCAAGAAGTACAGATCAAATCCCCTTGGCACAAGTTTAGGGACTAATCACACTGATCAATGCCAAGGTTTGCAGCATGTTATGGGGGCCTCTACCTGTCTAAACACCAACTTGGCTTTTGGTTGCTTAAAGTATAAGAAATATGGCATAACTGGACAGAACTTTGATCTCAGCAATAGAACCCTTAAGCAAATATTTTGTACACATTCAAGACATCCTAACTGAGCTAGCACACGACTCCAACACCTCCATTGCCCCCTAGAACACAGAACCACCCTCAAATTGCCCAAACAGAGCTCTTACTGCAGTTTGAGTGCCAACTCTCATCCCTTTCATGCATTCTTGCTAAAAGCTCATCAAACACATTCCCTAGCATCACTTGAAGCTAACCAAAGTCTCAAACACGACCTGTAACTCCTCTAATTAGTTCCACCATTTTCACTTTCTTGTTTTGCAGTTGAAGGTCCATAGCTCGATTCAAGGTGTTTCAAAGCAAAGTAAGCATTGGAATAGCATCACTACACTTCAGGCAAGCTGTACAGATCATCATCTTGCCCTGAAAGCTCCCCCATTGCCAGATACAACTTCAACTAAACAGGTATCTTCTTGAACTTCTAACTCTTGATATAGGCATTGTTAGCTCTAGGTTTGTGAATAAGAAGTGTTCTACTCGTGCCCCTGAATCTGTACATACTTTTACTTTTCATTTATTTTGCCTGAGCTATGAGAATTTAAGGTCTGAATGTTGATAAAAAAACTAGGTCAAGATTTGGGAATGATAAAATTCTCTCTCATTTCTGAGAGTTAGGATGAGTTATTTACATATTTAGAATCGTGGCTTGATGATTAACATTTCTTATGTTGCAAGTTTGTGCAAAAAATCAAGGAATCAGGATGTTTGAATTCATGAATAAGGCGCGTGTTTTTTGAACAAAAGTTGTCTGAAGGTTGAAGAAAGGTCTTCATGGGCTGGGCCTGTTGTGCTATTTCTCTTCACACCCTATTTTTGCTTTCATACCCCCTGAGCCCATTTTGTTTGTTTTAATGATTTTTTGACTTTTCTCTTTTTATTCTGATTTATTTATTTTTGCTAATAATATTAGAAAACATAAAAAATATTTTTACACCATTTTTATATTTTTTAGGCATTTATTTGTTTATATGAACCATTTGTACATAAATAATATATATATATACTATTATTTAGAAAAACTAGAAAAATAATGCAAATATATTTTATTTCTGATTTTTATTTCATCTTCTCTTTTGAAAACATTTTCTATCAAAAAATTTTTTTTTTTATAAATATTAAATATTATTATTTTGTATATATAATATTTATTTAGTAAATAATAAAGATATTTATATATGTATTAGTATATTTAGGTTAAAATACAAAAATACATGCATTTTTCTTTTATTAATATTTGACCTCAAAAAATACTTTTTTATAAATATACTTCATTTTATTTTATTTTTTGTATATAATAAATAAATACTTGTATAAATTAAATAATATATATATATTTACTTAATAAAATTAGGGTTTTACCCTTAAAACACAAAAACTCCAAAAATATTACTTTTTTTTATTTTATTCATTTTTGTTTATTTGACATAAAAAATACCTTTTTCCATACATATAAAAACCTTTTTTACATCTTGCATATTTATTTTATTTTCCATTTAATTTATGCAATTAATTATCTTGTAAATATTCCAAAATTGATGTAATAGTTAGATTTAAATTCCTTGTCTAAATATCCCCCCATTTGAACATATGTACCCCTCTTCCCATATTGTGTTGTAATAGTGTAGGAATTTTACTTTTCGCACTTTAACGCTTTCTAAATATACCATGCTAGAATTAGGGTTTGTATGCAAATAAAACGAACAAAAATAGTTTGACCTAATTTCAAGATAAACAAGCATGAATATGGACAACACATATCACACTTGCACCCCTAGGGTATTCCACTTGTTGCCTTCAATAAATGGGCCATATTGCATGTTAGGTCTCTTTGGGCAAAACAAATACAAAATCAAATGATCATAGTCCCTCGATGACGCTTTCGAAAAGTTGCCTAAAATGATCAAGTCCCTTTCAAGGAAAAATTGCCCAAAAATACTTAACACTATTGCAACTATGGTCTAAACGATGACCCGCGCCCGTCCCTTTCACATCCTAACACAAGATTGTCCACCAAATGCAATGGTGGAACAAAATTGTTAAAAGGGTTAAAGCGTAGCAAAAATCTTTGAGAACTTTAGGGTAGATAGCTCTTAAGTACTTGCCAACTTGCAAAAAATGAAAACACTTGCCTATTTTTCAAATCACACTTTCAAAACAAACTTTCAAAAACCTTGAAACACCTTTTCAAAAAGACAAACACCTTTTGTAAAACATTCGAGTAAAGAATTGTTACAAGGGTAGCCTAGACAAGGCATCTTTTTCAAAACCTTTTCAAAGCCACACACAAAGCACCATTTCAAACAATTGAAAACCAAGGCAAGTTGATCTAAGCAAGTACCTAAGAGCCCATGGATAACCATGGATAGAAAGGGTGCTAATACCTTCCCTTTCTATAATCTACTCCCCGAACCCAAGAAAAATCTCAAAGGTTTTTGTTGTGCTTTTTAAACCTTTCCTTAGGATAAAATAAAAAGTCGGTGGCGACTCTTGCTCAACCGAAACATTTGCGAAAACAAACGCAAAACCATAGTCAGTTCTCCCACCATATCACAGAACTGGCGACTCTGCTGGGGAAAAATTTTAAAAGTGGAGTAACCTTAGGGCTTAGATCACCCTCTTGCATGATTAATTGTTTGTTTTGATTGCTTTATATTTTGGCTCTATTGTTTGGGTTTGCAATCCTACACCCGGATTTTGGGAAACATTTCATAGATAGCAATACATTGTGGAAACTGTGCGGGGTATACCGACACGGTCTAAGCAATAGCTATATTAGTGCGACATATTTGTGAGTACCGGTAACCCTTGAGTTCAATCAAGGAGAGTACGGGGCCGCTGAGTGATGTCACTAAGCACTAATGACCTAGAACCTTACTTGACCATCTTGGCCTTTTATTAGGGGTAGTGAGATAACCGGCTTTGGTGCAGTCCGAAGTTGGTAGATACTCGATACTACACTCATTGAGGGTTGTTTTCTTGGAATATTTTGGTCGCTAGTTAAGTGGCTAAACCAAAACAATGAACAATGAAAACAATCCAATGATATTGAGCTCCTTAGAACCCGGTTACTATTTATAGGACAGGTTTTTAAGCCAACTACACTCAAGAGGGTACTTACCTATGAAACCCCATGTAAGCCTGAAACTAGGGTTTGGTGTGAATTGCTTGTACATATGTTTTATGCATACATCATAAACATCATAAAGCATCATATGCATTCACTAACCATTTCAAGGGTTTGGATCTTCATCTTTGTTCTTGTTTTGTAGGTCATGGAAATTCCTCGCAGAAAAACAATCCAAGTCAACCTTGTGAGAGCCTGTCCTCAACTCAAGGAGCTCACCTCAAGAATTCCAGAAAGCTCATCCTTCAGTGAAAGACATGGTAGACTGTTCAGCTTAGTCAACACCAACATTGAAGAAGACATGATGAAAGTGCTATTCCAGTTCTTTGACCCTCTTCACCACTGTTTCACTTTCCCCGATTACCAGTTGGTGCCCACTTTGGAGGAGTTTTCTCAACTCCTAAGAATCCCTATCCTTAATCAACTACCCTTCAACGGTACGGAAAAGGAACCAAAGCCGGAAGATGTTGCTCGAGCATTACATCTACAACCATCCGACATCAAGGGGCATTGGGAAACCAGAAGCGGCGTCAAAGGATTCTTAGCAAAATTCTTGTTTGAGAAGGCACAAGAATGTTGGAATTCATTGGACCTTCAAGCCTTTGAAGAAATTGTGGCACTCCTGATCTATGGGTTGGTCTTGTTCCCAAATTCTGACCAATTGATAGATGTCAACGCCGTCAGAATCTTCTTGTCCAGAAATCCAATACCAACATTGCTTGGGGATATCCTTCACTCATTTTACACACGAACAATGAGACAGAGGGGTGTTCTCATGTGTTGTACTCCTCTCCTTGCAAGGTGGTTTATTTCGCACCTTCCACAATCTGTCTTGAAGAATGACCAAGGCTCAAGGTGGTCCCAACGGTTGATGACTCTTACTCACTCTGATGTACATTGGTGTTCTCGGTCCAGAGAAAATGTCATCATCGTCGATCATTGTGGAGAGTTTCCTAATGTTCCTTTACTTGGAATCAGAGGAGGTATCACCTACAACCCTTGCCTAGCTTTGAGGCAATTTGGATATGCACGGAGGGATGGCCCTCATGATATGTTGATTCCTGACCTAGTTTTTGACTTCGACAACGATGCGCAAGGACTTCGCCAAAGATTCATCAGAGCTTGGGGAAGACCCAACAAGGTTGATAGTAAGACTCTGGGACACAAGGACTCCATCCCTCTTGAGCCTTATCTCAAGTGGGTACGAGCCCGAGCCCAAAGTCTAATGATGCCTTATCCTCATGTACTCCCTGTGATTAAAGAGCCCGTCAAGGAAGGAGAGGTTCCCTACACCATCCTACATCCTGACATGCCTACATCGTGGGAGGAAATGCAGAAAAGCTGGATTCAACTCAAGGAGGAACGGAACACTTTTGAAGCTAGCTTCTACGCCAGTGAGAAGAAGGTTCTAGAGCTTACCCGCCGACTCCATGAGCAAGAGGCCCTCAACACCTACATCGCACCAAAGAGGATGCGCAATGTCTTTTTACCTTGAGAAGTTGTTTTTGTAATATTTTGCCCATGGGGCATTATGTACTAACAAATTTCTTCTTATTAATATGACGTGCGTTCCTTTTTGTCTACAACAATTTTGAATGTTCTAAATCCTTGAATGCACTGCATACATAAGCATATCATTCATCATGTGCATAAGCAGGTCTCACTCCAAGTTTCCTTATATGTCTGCTGTTTATTTCAGTAGGATGGATCTCGAGCAAACAGTCAAAGACCTACAAGCTCAGAATGCACAGTTCCAGCAACTCCTGACGACCTTGGCTAAAGGTCAGGAGGATCTCAAGACCTTACTGGGGAATAAAGACCCAGTGAAAAAGAAGAAAAAGAGACTCGGGGTGGCTACTTTAGGGAGAAGATTTGACGGAGAAGCTCGGAGAGTGCTTGAATTTCCTCCTACTTCTGATGAAGGAACCAGCAAAGGAGGTGGGGTTGCGGTACCTTCCGAGTCCGATGTGGAAGAAGAGGAGGTCGAAGAGGATGAAGACTATTCTGATCAGCAATACCCTCCAGCTGATGATAAATACAAAGGTTTAGAAGATAGGTTGGCCGCCATGGAGCTACAAAGAGTACCGGGTTTGGATTTTGAAGACTTGGGTTTGGTTGTCGGGATTGTGATTCCCCCAAAATTCAAAGTGCCAGTTTTTGTGAGGTATGATGGGTTGTCCTGTCCAAAAATGCATCTCAGGTCCTACGTAAGAAAGATTCAACCTTATACGGCAGATAAGAACCTGTGGATACATTTCTTTCAAGACAGCCTTTCTGGGGCTCAACTGGAGTGGTTTTATCAGCTAGAGGGAACCAGCGTCCAAAATTGGGAAGACTTAGCCACCGCCTTCTACAAACAATACCAGTATAATTCTGACCTTGCTCCTACTCGTACCCAACTTCAGGGTATGTCACTAGGAACAGGCGAGGGATTCAAAGAATATGCACAAAAATGGAGGGATTTGGCTGGCAGGGTGCAGCCTCCTTTAACCGACCGTGAACTTGTTGATATGTTTCTAGGGACCCTATCTGGGCCATTTTTCAATCATCTAATTGGTAACTCTTCCGCGGGGTTTACCGATTTGATCTTAACAGGCGAAAGAATAGAAGCTGGCATCAAGTCAGGAAAGATTCAGAAGGGTGTTGCTGCAAGTGTTGAGAAGAAGCCTTTTAAGAAGGAAACAGCTGTGGTATATTCTCAGAGAAGAGCAGGGAAGACTGAGTGCCGACCGACCGTGGGGGCCATAATGATTCAAAACTCTTCAAGTGAGCAGCCTCGCTATAACCAGTCCAGACCAAATCAACAACGAGTGGAACGGCCACAACGGCAGTTCACCCGTATTAATATGACTCCAGCGCAAGTGCTTCCCCATATGTTGAAGTTGAATCTCGCCACTATCAAAGAGGCACCAAAGAATGTGAATACGTCCTCTCCGCATTATCATCCTAATGCTAAATGCGCCTACCATTCTGACAGTGTCGGGCACGACACCAACGATTGTTGGGCACTCAAGCATAAAATCCAAGATCTGATAGAGGCGAAGGAGGTGGAGTTTGACGCTCCGGAGAAGCCTAATGTGATATCTGCTCCCATGCCGAAGCACGACCGAAATATCAATGCCATTGAAGAAGATTTGTATGTTGCTGATGTCAATGATCTGATAACTCCTTTGCTAACCATCAAGTTGAATCTGTTAAGGGCCGGGATCTTCCCGGGATGTAAAGAAGACTGCTATTGTTATTACTCTCTGCCGTTTGATTGTCCGTTACTGAAGAAGGGCATCCAAGGCCTAATGGATAGTCGACAAATTTTGTTTGAAAAAGTTTCTGCTGTTCCAACCCATACTGAAGATGTCTCAATCATAACCATTCACGCCAATCTTTCCAAGGCCGTCAGAAAGCCTGTTAAGATTACACCAGCTACGAAATCTGTTCCTTTGAAGATAACAATGCCAGGGCCTGTCCCCTATGTTTCTGAGAAGTCAATACCATGGAACTATGGCGGTGACGTCTACTACCATGGTATTAAACAAGTCGAAATAACTGAAGAAAGTTCGGATGATGAAGAAGCCAGCATTGGAAACATTGCGGGCACGAGCAAAATCACCCGGAGCGGGAGAATATTTTCTCCAGAGATTGCCCCTCCAAGAGCAATCTTTGGACCCTCATATGTCGACAAGGTTATCCCTGCACCAATAAAACTCTCCGCTAGAACCCCATTGATTGAAGATGTTGTTGTTCCTAGTACTGTCCCTCCTACCGCTGCTGATAAAGGTAAGGGAATCCAAGATGAGCTCGTCAGGACGAGGGCTTAACCCTTGGTCATCCCGGAAACCTCCAAGAAGGAAATGGATGAGATCTTGAAAATAATCAAAAGGAGTGATTACGATGTGGTAGAACAATTGGGGCAAACCCCCTCAAAGATCTCCATGCTGGCACTACTACTTTGCTCGAAAGCGCACGCTAAAGCTCTGATAAAATTCCTGAAGGCAGCCCATGTGCCCCAGGAAACCTCTGCATATCAATTTCAGAATTGCGTGGCTAGCCTGACTGCGGACAATGGATTAGGTTTCTCTGATGCTGACTTAACTCCTAAAGGTAGAAACCACAATGATGCTTTGCACATTTCAGTCGAGTGCCGAGGAACTACTCTCGCACATGTCTTGGTCGACACTGGTTCGTCGCTGAATGTACTGCCTAAGAAGGCCTTGGACCGACTAGATTGTGAAGGGTTGGAGTTGAAGCCGAGTGATATTGTTGTCAGAGCTTTCGATGGTTCGAAGAGAATGGTCCATGGGGAGGTTGAGATCCCCGTCAAGATAGGCATTGAGGTGTTTAAGTCTACTTTCTATGTGATGGACATCCGTCCGTCATACTCTTGCTTGTTGGGTAGGCCTTGGATAGACCGTGCTGGGGCAGTCACCTCCTCCTTACATCAGATGTTGAAGTATCCTGTCAAGGGAAAGATCATTACTGTCCATGGCGAAGAGGAGTACATGATTAGCCACTTGAACTCTTTCCGATATGTGGAGGATGAAGGGGAGTTCATTGAGACGCATTTTCAGCATTTCGAAGAAGTCCTTCCTGAAATAACAGTAGCAAAGTTGGCAGCTGAAGTTCCAAGGCAGATGGCCAGGATGGCATCTCTGGAGGACGCAAGGGCCGCAATAAAGGAAGGGAAGAATTCAGCATAGGGGCAGCTGCCTGATATTCCGCATAAAACGGACAAATTTGGATTAGGGTTCACTACCGCGGGCCAGAAAACTATGCGCCGTTCGAAGATTGAAAGAGCGCCAGTCAAAATTTCTCCCTACGGAATCAACGCTTTGGAGGATGAAGACAAAGAGAGCAACATCGAAGAGTGGATCTACCCAACTGTCAAAGGAGGATTGTGCAACTGGGAGGCAAAAGACTCTGTCCCCATCACTTTTATTCATCAGTAATTTATTTGTCAAACATTTCCAATTTGGTCTGTAATATTTGTTTTTGAACAATCCGCACACTATCTTTTCACCTCATGCCTTGCCCGGGGCATGTAGGTCCATTTGTAAGGGTTTTAATTATTTTTCATATCCATATGCCATGTTTAATGATTCATTGGACGTTTTTCATTTGATAAACTGCTTGTGTTCATTTTCTTTCCTTTTGCATTTTTTTTAAGGATGGCTATCCCTTACACACACCCACGCTCACAAATACAGGTACCCATGCACTCCGGATTCCATGGGTGACAATTCTGCTATATCCTTCAATAACTCTGAAGATCTGGTCAATCAAGCCGAGTATGAAGATGACGAAGGTTGTGAAGTACCAGGGGAACTAGCCAGACTGCTACAGCAAGAGGAAAGGGCCATCTTACCGCACGAAGAGTCGTTGGAAACGGTCAACTTAGGGACCGAAGAAGACAGGAAGGAGGTGCAAGTGGGTGCCAATCTGGAACCGAGTGTCAAGGAACGCCTGATACAGTTGTTGAATGAGTATGTTGAAATCTTCACCTGGTCTTATGAAGACATGCCGGGTTTAGACACAGACATCGTGGTTCACCGTCTCCCCACAAGAGAGGATTGTCCACCGATCAAGCAAAAAGTTCGCCGAATGAGGCCTGATATGTCTGAAAAGATCAAAGCAGAAGTGATGAAGCAATTCAATGCTGGCTTTCTGGCTGTTACGTCCTATCCTCAATGGGTCGCTAACATCGTGCCAGTACCTAAGAAAGATGGCAAAGTCAGGATGTGTGTGGACTACCGGGATTTGAACAGGGCCAGCCCCAAAGATGATTTTTCGCTACCTCATATTGACATTTTGATCGACAATACAGCTCAGCACAAAGTGTTTTCCTTCATGGATGTATTCTCGGGTTACAATCACATCAAAATGGCCCCCGAGGACATGGAGAAAAAAAATTTTGTCACACAATGGGGCACTTTCTGTTACAAGGTGATGCCGTTCGGACTGAAGAACGCAGGGGCAACTTATCAACACGCCATGGTAGCTTTGTTTCATGATATGATACATCATGAGATTGAAGTTTACGTAGACGATATGATAGCTCGGTCACAAACAGAGGAAGAGCACCTTGAACATCTAGAAAAGTTGTTTGCCAGGTTGAAAGAATACAAACTCAGGCTGAATCCAAGTAAATGCACTTTTGGAGTTAGGTCTGGTAAACTTCTGGGATTCATTGTAAGCAACAAAGGCATTGAAGTCGATCCAGCAAAAGTGAAAGCAATACAATAGATGCATGCCCCCCGTACTGAAAAGGAGGTTAGAGGGTTCTTAGGACACTTGAACTATATTGCCAAATTCATCTCTCATCTGACTTCTACCTGTGAGTCAATTTTCAAACTCTTGAAGAAAGATCAGGTAGTCGAATGGAACGACGATTGCCAAGCTGCTTTTGATAAAGTCAAGGAGTATTTGCTAGAACCTCCTATTCTGATGCCACCCGTCGAAGGAAGACCATTGATCATGTATTTGACCGTCTTGGATAACTCAATGGGGTGTGTTTTGGGCCAGCATGACGAGTCTGGTCGAAAAGAGCATGCTATTTATTACCTTAGCAAAAAGTTTACCGACTGTGAGACTCGCTACTCACTGCTCGAGAAAACTTGTTGCGCTTTGGTATGGGTTTCTTGCCGACTAAGGCAGTATATGTTGACTCATACTACCCTGCTGATTTCCAAAATGGATCCTATCAAGTATATCTTCGAAAAGCCTGCTTTATCTGGAAGGATAGCCAGATGGCAGATGATCCTAACTGAGTATGACATCCAGTACACCACCCAAAAAGCTATAAAAGGGAGTGTACTAGCTGACCATCTGGCTCATCAAGCTATCGAAGACTATCAACCCATGAGATTTGACTTCCCAGACGAAGACATCATGAATTTGGACAACATTGAAGGTAACGGACCGTATGACGGACCCGAAAAGGGATCCCGATGGACCCTGTACTTTGATGGTGCTTCAAATGCACTTGGAAACGGTATCGGCGCAGTACTCATTTCTCCGGAAGGCTGTCACACACCTTTCACGGCCCGACTTTGCTTCAGTTGCACAAACAACATGGCTGAATATGAAGCTTGCATCTTTGGTCTCAAGGCTGCTATAGACTTGGGGATCAAATCTTTGATCGTATTTGGGGACTCGGCTTTGGTTATCAGCCAAATCAAAGGAGAGTGGGATACCAAGAATCCTAATCTTATCCCATACAAGGAACATGTCCTGACATTGTTGCCTCATTTCGAGCAAATTGCCTTCGAGCATTTCCCGCGAGAAGAGAATCAGCTAGCAGATGCTCTAGCCACAATGTCCTCCATGTTTAAACTCAATTGGGATAACGAGGCTCCCCAAATCACCATCGAGCGAATGGATGAACCTGCGCATTGTCACGAGATTAATACCGAAGAAGTAGTGGAACAACCTTGGTTCCATGAAATCAAAAGGTATCTCGAGACCAGAGATTATCTCGAAGGAGCTTCCGTAAATGACAAGAAGTTCTTAAGGAAATTTGCTGCCAAATTCTTCCTGAGCAACGACATCCTTTACAAACGAAGCCATGATTGTGTATTACTCTGATGCGTAGACAAAGCTGAAGCAGAGTTGATCATGACTGATATACACAGCGGCACATTTGGCACTCACTTGAGCGGGCATACAATGGCTAAGAAGATCCTAAGGGCAGGCTATTACTGGTCTACCATGGAAGCTGACTGCCATCAACATTCCCGTACTTGCCACAAATGTCAAGTCTACGCTGACAAAGTTCATATCCCTCTGGTCCCTCTCAATGTTCTGACTGCTCCTTGGTCATTTGCAATGTGGGGCATTGACATGATTGGAGAAATCAAACCCACGGCTTCCAACGAACATCGCTTCATCCTGGTTGCCATTGACTATTTCACCAAATGGGTCGAAGCAGCTTCCTTCGCCTCTGTTACTAAAAATGTGGTTGCCCGCTTCATCAAGCAAAATCTCATATGTCGGTATGGTGTTCCAGACAGGATCATCACAGACAACGGTACAAATCTGAATAACACGATGATCACCGCATTGTGCGAACAGTTCAAGATTTATCATCACAATTCATCTCCCTATCGGCCGAAGATGAACGGTGTTGTTGAAGCTGCGAACAAAAACATTAAGAAGATCATTCAGAAAATGACAGTCACTTACAAAGACTGGCATGAGATGTTACCGTTTGCTCTACACGGATACCGAACGACGGCACGTACTTCAACCAGGGCAACCCCATTTTCGTTAGTATATGGCATGGAAGTTGTCCTGCCTATGGAAGTTCAGATTCCTTCTCTAAGGATTATGAAGGACGCAGGTTTGAATGAAGATGATTGGATGCAAACCCGACTTGATCAACTCAATTTGATCAACGAGAAACGACTCGCTGCTATCTGCCATGGTCAGACGTATCAAAAACGGATGATCAAGGCCTTCAATAAGAAAGTCAGGCGTCAAGTGTATCAAGTCGGATATCTCATAATCAAGCGGATTATCTTGCCGCAAAGTGATCCCATGGGCAAATGGAATCCTACATATGAAGGACCATTTGTGATCAAAAGTATATTTTCTGGTGGTGCGATGATTCTAACCACCATGGACGGCGACGATTTGCCGCACCCTGCGAATGCAGACATAGTCAAAAGATACTACGCATAAAATAACCCGACAAGTTGAAAACCCGAAAGGGCGGCTTGGGCAAAAATGGGCATCCCGGTGAACCGAAAACCCGAAAAGGCGATTCAGGCAAAAATTAGGGATAAAAACAAAAAAATCTGTACACCCGGCAAGTTGAAAACCCGAAAGGGCGGCTTGGGCAAAAAGGGGTTTCCCGGTGGATCGAAAACCCGAAAGGGCGATTCAGGCAAAAGTTAGGGAATTAAAGCATATGACTATGTCTCGTCGGATCACTTCAAAGACAATCTCTTCATCAACCAGTTCCCGGCTTCTGATCAATCCAGTCATCGGCAAACGAAGCATTGAATGGACAGATATTCAGAGTTGTGAAGGCTATAGCGGAATGGAATCCCATGGAATTATTTCACATAGCCATCTTTATTTTGTATAAATCTTTCAATATTTACGACGAAATCCTCTTACTAGGATATTTGTCTCCTTTGTACAAATATACTCAGAGAAAGTTAATACAAATACTTTTCCCAGAAATTTGTGTCATTTCCCTTTTTCATTTTGCACTAATTGTTTTATTTTGAGAAACGTCCAATGTTTTGTTAAATAGGCATATGCATTTGAACATAATCATTTCCTTATGAATCAAGAAAGAGGATTACTGATAGGTTAAAGATACAGTAGGATATCTTGATACCCTTTCAAAGGAAACCCCCAGGAGATTTGGAATCCATATCCCCCAGCAAGTCTTGAAGCTTATCCCCAGTAGATTCTGGAAGCTTATTCCCTGCAGAGTACGGACGTCTCCCCCGAGCTTTATTCGAAATTATTCCTCACAAGGGCTTATAACTGGGTTATCCTCAGCTTATTGCCACGGAAGATCGCACTCGCCAAAATTCTTCCTACCCCCAGCGGAGTTCATCAGAGTTCCCCAACATAACTTATCAATACAATCCCCCAGAGGAGCTTATCTTTGTTATCCCCAGCCAGAGAATCCTCCAGAACTCAATTCCCCTCAGAGTCTAAGTTTCAGTGTCCCCAGCCAAGCTAAAGCTCCAAATTATCAAACCCCCAGCAGAGCCAGACTAGTGAACCTTCTCCCCACAGAATTTTGGGAGGGCAAATCTTGAGTTCCCCAGTGAAGTCGCCAGAGATACTTCCCACCAAACTGAAGATTCTCAGTCTTACCTCCCAACATGAGTCTATTAGTTTGGAACTCCCCAGTAGAATTCATCAGGAATTCTCTTCCCGGCAGCAGTCAAGATGCTTCTATCTTCAGCCATCGCGGATTCATCTATCCTTTGCAAGACAGCTCTCCAGCTTACATGCACATTCATTTACATTCATATCATATGACATACATTGCATCATACATCATGACATTGCATATAACTAACTCTCTACCTTTTCAGGTAAGATCAGTCGGCAGACTAAAAATCATTATCTTCCGAGATTCTTTCCAGGAACCCTACACCGGTTATTCCAGATTCATCCAGATGCAGTTTTACACGAGCTCATCCTCAGGGAACCCTACACCGGTTTTTCCTCCACCTTCAAGATTTCTGAAAACAGTTTATGGATTCTTCCCCACAACAGATGTTAATCTATCGCTTGTTCAGACTCTTCTCAACTTTTGAAAACAGCTTACGGACGCTTCCCAACAACGGATGTTGCTCTATTGCTTATTCAACTTCGAGATTTCTGAAAACAGTTCATGGGTTCTCCAAGTAACGGATGTTAACCTATCGCTTGTTCATATTCTTCTCCAGATTTCTGAAAACAGTTTATGGATTCTTCCCAACAACGGATGTTAATCTATCGCTTGTTCAGATGCAACTTCTGAAAACAGTTTATGGATTCTTCCCAACAACGGATGTTAGTCTATCGCTTGTTCAGATGCGACTTTTGAAAACAGTTTACGAACGCTTCCCAACAACGGATGCTGCTCTATTGCTTATTCAACTTCAAGACTTCTGAAAACAGGTCACGGGTTCTCCAAGTAACTGATGTTAACCTATCGCTTGTTCAGATTCTTCTCCAGATTTCTGAAAACAGTTCATGGATTCTTCCCAACAACGGATGTTAATCTATCGCTTGTTTAGATGCAACTCTTGAAAACAGTTTACGGACGCTTCCCAACAACGGATGCTGCTCTATTGCTTATTCAACTGCAAGATTTCTGAAAACAGTTCACGGGTTCTCCAAGTAACGGATGTTAACCTATCGCTTGTTCAGATTCTTCTCCAGATTTCTGAAAACAGTTTATGAATTCTTCCCCAACAACGGATGTTAATCTATCAACTTGTTCAGATGCAATTTTTGAAAACAGTTTACGGATTCCTCCCAACAACGGATGTCAATCTATTGCTTATTCAGACCCCTAATTCAGATGTGGTTCAAAACATAGACACCTTTCTGATACTCATTCCAGATGGCATCTTTAAGCCCATCCCCTACAGGTTTCTGTCACTCTTCCAGATGGCATCGTTAAGCCCATCTCCAAATGGCACCTCTAAGTCCATTCCCGCATCCATTGCTTTGACGAGTGCAAATTTAAGGGCACTCTAGTGTCCAATCTCCTTTTACCCTCGAGTCACGAAAGGCAAACTTGCCAATCTTACTCTTCAGGTTCAAGAAGATTGAACAGGGGCAACTGTTGTACCCCAAAATTTGCCCTCCCATTTCTCATTGGTTTCTCATCACAAAGCCCTTGGAGATCAAGATCCAGTTAGGGTTTCATCTGCTCAAGACTTCTCCTTGCACTGTTGACCCAAATTAGGGTTTGTGTTTGCACAAAGATGTTTTGACCAAAATTGCCTAAGATGACTTTCATGCTTCATATTGGACTCCCAAGTTTACCCATACCAAGTTTCAAGTCTTGATTCCAATTTTTGCCCAGTCAATTGGACAGTTGACCTAGAAATCAACTGTATTGGGGAAAAAGTCAACTGTGGCAAATTGACAGTCAAATATCATGAAAATTGACCCACATCAACATTATGAACTCACATGGACCATTTGATCAAGTTTGGATCACAATTCCACAAGAAATTTGATCAGATCACCAAAAGGGCAAAATGGTCATTTTTAGGGTTTTGACTGCATAAAGGCAATTTTTGACTGTTTGACCTAGCCAATGGCAAACCAAGCTCACATATGGAATCAAGGACCCCATGGAATGGTCTTGACATGTCCAACAAGTTGAAAAGATCCCAAATGCACAAGATTGACAGTTGAATTTCCCAGTAAATTGATCAATTTTGACTGTATACTGAAAAGTCAAACTTTGACTTTTTGGTCAAAATCAAGAGTCAAGATTCATTTTTCATCAAAACATGCCAAATCATGAAACTTTTTCTTCAAGAAATCAAGAATTGCAAATTAGGGTTTGAAATGAGAATTTTTCATAACTTAGAATTTTTCTAAGTTATGAAAAACCCTAATTTTTTCCCAACTTTGCCCCACTTTCTCACAAAGATTCATTTGGATTCAAGCAAAAGTCAAAACATGAAAGTTGTAGCCTATTGCATAATCTACAACTTTGATTCACAAAGTTTTCCCAAAAGAAGCTTGTATCTCAAGTTACAATTTTTGGAACAAGGGTACTAAACCATTCTTAACTTAGTGAAAATTTGACCTATTTTAGGCAAGGTTTTTACCTAACTTCAAGACCATTTTCCACATACTTCCACTTATAATTTTAATTTGAATTTCAAAGATGGATTGTAGTACACATTCCAAGCTTTCCAAAATGTCCAAGAACTCATCAAACAACCTCATGACTTGAGAGAATCGAGTTTTGCAATATGGAAAAAACTCACTTTTGAATTGACCAATTTCCATGTTCATAACTTGTGCAAATTTCTCAAATCAGCATGCAACTTGATTACAGGCCTCTAAACCATTCAACACTCATAAATTTAATGCAAACTCATTGTGCCAAGACCATGTTCTATGTGTTCAAGCATTGCATAGTGGTTTAATCCATTTTTAGATAAAGCACTTTAACCATTTTTGCAAAAGTAAGCTTTATGTCAAAATGAAAATCCAAGAAGTACAGATCAAATCCCCTTGGCACAAGTTTAGGGACTAATCACATTGATCAATGCCAAGGTTTGCAGCATGTTATGGGGGCCTCTACCTGTCTAAACACCAACTTGGCTTTTGGTTGCTTAAAGTATAAGAAATATGGCATAACTGGACAGAACTTTGATCTCAGCAATAGAACCCTTAAGCAAATATTTTGTACACATTCAAGACATCCTAACTGAGCTAGCACACGACTCCAACACCTCCATTGCCCCCTAGAACACAGAACCACCCTCAAATTGCCCAAACAGAGCTCTTACTGCAGTTTGAGTGCCAACTCTCATCCCTTTCATGCATTCTTTCTAAAAGCTCATCAAACACATTCCCTAGCATCACTTGAAGCTAACCAAAGTCTCAAACACGACCTGTAACTCCTCTAATCAGTTCCACCATTTTCACTTTCTTGTTTTTCAGTTGAAGGTCCATAGCTCGATTCAAGGTGTTTCAAAGCAAAGTAAGCATTGGAATAGCATCACTACACTTCAGGAAAGTTGTACAGATCATCATCTTGTCCTGAAAGCTCCCCCATTGCCAGATACAACTTCAACTGAACAGGTATCTTCTTGAACTTCTAACTCTTGATATAGGCATTGTTAGCTCTAGGTTTGTGAATAAGAAGTGTTCTACTCATGCCCCTGAATCTGTAAATACTTTTACTTTTCATTTATTTTGCCTGAGCTATGAGAATTTAAGGTCTGAATGTTGATAAAAAAACTAGGTCAAGATTTGGGAATGATAAAATTCTCTCTCATTTCTGAGAGTTAGGATGAGTTCTTTACATATTTAGAATCGTGGCTTGATGATTAACATTTCTTATGTTGAAAGTTTGTGCAAAAAATCAAGGAATCGGGATGTTTGAATTCATGAATAAGGCGCGTGTTTTTTGAACAAAAGTTGTCTGAAGGTTGAAGAAAGGTCTTCATGGGCTGGGCCTGTTGTGCTATTTCTCTTCACACCCTATTTTTGCTTTCATACCCCCTGAGCCCATTTTGTTTGTTTTAATGATTTTTTGACTTTTCTCTTTTTATTCTGATTTATTTAATTTTGCTAATAATATTAGAAAACATAAAAAATATTTTTACAGCATTTTTATATTTTTAGGCATTTATTTGTTTCTATGAACCATTTGTACATAAATAATATATATATATACTATTATTTAGAAAAACTAGAAAAATAATGCAAATATATTTTATTTCTGATTTTTTTTTCATCTTCTCTTTTGAAAACATTTTGTATCAAAAAATATTTTTTTTTATAAATATTAAATATTATTATTTTGTATATATAATATTTATTTAGTAAATAATAAAGATATTTATATATGTATTAGTATATTTAGGTTAAAATACAAAAATACATGCATTTTTCTTTTATTAATATTTGACCTCAAAAAATACTTTTTTATAAATATACTTCATTTTATTTTATTTTTTGTATATAATAAATAAATACTTGTATAAATTAAATAATATATATATATATATTTACTTAATAAAATTAGGGTTTTACCCTTAAAACACAAAAACTCCAAAAATATTACTTTTTTTTATTTTATTCATTTTTGTTTATTTGACATAAAAAATACCTTTTTTCCATACATATAAAAACCTTTTTTACATCTTGCATATTTATTTTATTTTCCATTTAATTTATGCAATTAATTATCTTGTAAATATTCCAAAATTGATGTAATAGTTAGATTTAAATTCCTTGTCTAAATATACCCCCATTTGAACATATGTACCCCCCTTCCCATATTGTGTTGTAATAGTGTAGGAATTTTACTTTTCGCACTTTAACGCTTTCTAAATATACCATGCTAGAATTAGGGTTTGTATGCAAATAAAACGAACAAAAATAGTTTGACCTAATTTCAAGATAAACAAGCATGAATATGGACAACACATATCACACTTGCACCCCTAGGGTATTCCACTTGTTGCCTTCAATAAATGGGCCATATTGCATGTTAGGTCTCTTTGGGCAAAACAAATACAAAATCAAATGATCATAGTCCCTCGATGACGCTTTCGAAAAGTTGCCTAAAATGATCAAGTCCCTTTCAAGGAAAAATTGCCCAAAAATACTTAACACTATTGCAACTATGGTCTAAACGATGACCCGTGTCCGTCCCTTTCACATCCTAACACAAGATTGTCCACCAAATGCAATGGTGGAACAAAATTGTTAAAAGGGTTAAAGCATAGCAAAAATCTTTGAGAACTTTAGGGTAGATAGCTCTTAAGTACTTGCCAACTTGCAAAAAATGAAAACACTTGCCTATTTTTCAAATCACACTTTCAAAACAAACTTTCAAAAACCTTGAAACACCGTTTCAAAAAGACAAACACCTTTTGTAAAACATTCGAGTAAAGAATTATTACAAGGGTAGCCTAGACAAGGCATCTTTTTTAAAACCTTTTCAAAGCCACACACAAAGCACCATTTCAAACAATTGAAAACCAAGGCAAGTTGATCTAAGCAAGTACCTAAGAGCCCATGGATAACCATGGATAGAAAGGGTGCTAATACCTTCCCTTTCTATAATCTACTCCCCGAACCCAAGAAAAATCTCAAAGGTTTTTGCTGTGCTTTTTAAACCTTTCCTTAGGATAAAATAAAAAGTCGGTGGCGACTCTTGCTCAACCGAAACATTTGCGAAAACAAACGCAAAACCATAGTCAGTTCTCCCACCGTATCACAGTGTCTACTGCTTTTGATTTTAAGTTTCAATTCAACCCCCCCCTTCTTGTGTTTTTTCACTTCTTCAATTGGTATCAGAGCACCTGGATCTAGGAACAAGTCAGAACATCAGTAGCAGCCCTCCAATATTTGACAGTGAAAATTTTGACTACTGGAAGGATACGATCAAAAGCTTCTTCCTAGCCTATGATGATGACCTCTGGGATGTGGTAACTGATGGATACATACATCCTGTTGATGAAAGTGGTCAGAAGACTGATAGAAAAAGGACGACAGGTCATCAAAAGCAAGACTTCAGAAATCATCACAAGGCCAGAACGATTCTCTTGAGTTCTATCTCATAATCAGAGTATGAGAAGATCACAAACAGAGAAACATCTAAGAAGATGTTTGATTCTCTGAGAATGACGCATGAAGGCAACATGCAAGTAAAAGAAACCAAAGCCCTTGCGCTCATTCAGAAGTATGAATCCTTCAGAATGGAAGAAGATGAAACCATTGAAACAATGTTATCTAGATTCCAAACTCTGGTGGCAGAGCTAAAGGTGCTGGACAAAGGGTACTCAACTACTGATCATGTAAAGAAGATCATCAGAAGTTTACCAAAACAATGGAGACCAATAGTCACGGCTCTCAAACTGGCAAAAGATCTGAACATAATATCTCTAGAAGAACTTGTCAGCTCCCTCAGAAGCCATGAGATAGAGTTAGAAGATGATAAGCCTCAGAAGCAATGTAAGTCTCTTGCTATGAAATCTAACAAATATGAAACCAAAATTTTGCAGGCAGAAGCAAAAGCAGAAAACTCTGGAGAATCCTCATCAGAAGAAGACGAACTATTATTTCTATCCAGAAGTATCAATCACTTGTGGAAGCACAGGCAGAAGAATTTCAGAAACTCCAGAAGAACAGGAATTACTCTAAACAATCCTTTGGATACAAAAAATCAAGTAACAGAATCATTACCTGCTATGAATGCAATAAACAAGGTCACTACAAAAGTGATTGTCCAAGGCTTCAGAAGGAGAAACATAAAAGGAAGTTTGTTAAGGAGAAGAAGAAAAGTCTTATGGAAACATGGGATGAATCTGAATCTTCTGAAGACGGAACAGAATCAGAAGATGAACAAGCCAATATAGCTCAAATGGACAACTTATTAGATGTCTCCGAATCTTCTGAATCAGAACCAGGGTCAGAATCAAAATCAGACGCTAAAGAGGTATTGTGATCGGTGGATCTGGAACTGACTGTTTAACGCTGGTTCGCGAAATGTCGCGGAAGCAAGAGTCGCCACCGTCTTTTATTTTCTCCAAATGGAAAGGACAAAAGCACAGAAAAATTCCTTATAGAGATTGCTCTCGGTTCGGGAGGTAGGTTATAGAAAGGGAAGGTATTAGCACCCTTTCTATCCATGGTTATCCATGGGCTCTTAGATACTTGCTCAATGTGTTTTCAAAATTGTTTGCTTGCTTTTCGATGTGGGTTTAAAAAAAAGTTTCTTTGAAAAATTTCAGATCGACTCATACGTCAGAGTGTTTGAAAAATTTGCTTTGAAAGCTTTTGAAAATGTGTTGGTAGGAAAAGTCTTTTTGAGTTTGTTTTGAAATTAGAGCAAGTATCCTTGAGAACCTACCTACCCTAAGGAATTCGTCTGTGTAAATGTCCTTTAAAGTAGTGCCATCCCACCATTGAGAGGTAGGTAGCACCACCGTTGGAGGTGTTCGGGTCAATTCGAGTTTTAGGGACGTGGTGATCACCGGAGCAATAGGAAGACACCTTAGAAGCTACCCTCATGCCAGGTTCCCGGATCATGAGGACTTACTAAGACGTCCTCTACTCGACGACCACCTTTCGAAAGGCAACAGTGAGGCGTACCCTAGGGGTGGTGTGTGCGAATTGTGTGTCATGTTTCAGTTATTTGTCTTGTCATGTTTATTTGTGATCTACGCTTGATTTTAATTAAGACATTCATTCTTGCATGCTTTGTTAACAGTTAATATTTGCGGGAAAATAAATCTAAACTATTACAAATGGCGCGGGTCCACATCGCCAAAATTAAACCGGACCCGATTTGACTGAAAAATAAATAAAGCGAATAAAAGTGCGAGAAACTTAAATTACAATGCTTTGGGAGAATTACATAATTATAATAAATGACATAAAATAAATGCGCAAATTAAATAAATTATGAACATGGGCGTTGGACCCTTTTGCAAAATATTTAAAGTTAATGAGAATTAAAATTAAAAATTAAATGTTTTTGGTATTTTGTGTTTTTTAAGATTCAAAAGAAAAAGAATTAATTAAAACTAAAAAAATTTGATGTAAACCCTAATTCTAATGTTTTTTAAGTTTATTATGAAAGATATTGAAATTTAACCTAATTTAAATCCTAATTTATTTATGTACATTTGATTATAAAAATAAATAAATAAATAAGTAATATTGTGATAAGAAAAAAAAGAAAATTAAAAAAAAGGTATAAAAATTATCAATTAACCTAATTCTATATTTTTTTGGATTTTTATTAAAAGGAATTAAAGTTAAAAACCTAATTAAACTAAATAATTTACATATTAGTTTATACAAAAAATAATTGAAATAAATAAATATTATATTTTTTTTTTGCCTTTTCTGATTTTATGATGTTTTTGTATTTTGTAAAAAAATAAATAATTATTGAATTAAAACAACAAAACAAATAAAATAAGAATTAAAAAGATATAAGAAAAATAAAATTAGCAAACCAGAGTGGGGTGTAGTCCCAAAATTGGAGGTCAAATTAGTGGAATCTGGCCCATTAAGCTTGAGTCCATTGACTTTTTGAATCCTGTATGATACTTTGACTGGGGTTTAGCGTATTCATCCATCTTATGCCTTTGGATTGATTCCCAGGAGGACGTGTCATGCTTGGATTGTGATGGTACATGGTGAACCATAGCATGGAGCCTGCACCTGAATACATAATAAAAAACAATATTAAGATAACGTAGACCTGGGGTTCGAACCCAGGTCAAGAGCTTTGCCAGTCTTCATGCTTGCCACCTGATCCATTTGCACGTTGTTAATATAAAATAAACAAACAAATATAATATGGGAAAACAACCGGTATTTATGAATTCGCGCGCACAATTCAAACGGACCAACCGTTCCTTGCCACGACTCCATCTTCCTCATGGCTCTTTTTTTATTTTTCTGAAACAACATCATAACGCAACGGTTTTAACCCGTTGCCATAGAGGCCCTATCAAAAAATAGCGAATAGGAATCTATTGATCATAAATTCATCGCGAATACACCATTCTCATCGTCCAGACGCGTTGAACTTAGTGGTCTTAGTCCTAGCCTCTAATTTTTCTTGATTGCAAAAACCCCAATTTTAAAACCTGCAAACCCTAGAATATGGACATGGCAAAACCTTGTATATAGCATGAAAATCCAATTAAATATAATGGTTAGTTCTAAAACTTTGTAAGGAACATGAATATACAATTAAAATGCAATGATCATGCTTCAAAACCAAAATATGATTAGGCAATTTTCTGGATGCAGTTCACGTTCCATGTACCGATTCTTTGCGTTTGAATTGATATTAGGGGTTGGCACACGTTCAGAATTACCCAAGGAAGCTAATGAGATCAAGATTAGGGCGTGAATCGACCTCTAGAGTTGATTTCAGTTTTGAGTTTTTCAAGCAATTTTCCAAGTTTGTATGTTGCTTCTGAGCGCCGCTGAGAGTCCAAAGGCATTAGGTTTGCATTCCTGAATATGTAGCCAAGGCATTAGGTCAACAAAATTGCACAAAATCCATGGCATTGATAGTTTTCAATATTTGATTTTGTAAAATCTTTTCATATCTTTTTTCATGTGCAATCTTGTGTCAATTAGTTCAAATCACACCAAAACTTTCCATAATCAAACAAGCACGAAATATTGAGAGTAGAATGTGCACAAAAAGATTTTTTTAGGTCAAATTTATATTTTCTATATATTTAAATGATTTAAGTGAATTAATATTAATATAAATTCAAATAAATAATTAAAAATTGAGAAAATACTTCCCCTTGGGCTTAATGGTCGTGCATAGGCTTGGCATGAAGAAACTTGGAAGAAAAAATGGGCCCATTTGCATTTTTAGGTCATTTGAACCATTGTTGACTTTTCAAAATTCCCAAAAATTTCCCAACTTCCACAAGGCATAACTTGCTCAATTTTCAAGCTTTTCACATGTTCTTGGACATTTTGGAAAGGTCTTTGAGTCCTTTAACCAATGCCTTTGGTCCCATGTCATTTTGATTTACCAATCTCAAGTTATGGCCTTTGACTTAAAGTCCCTTTTTGTTGACTTTTGAAAATGACCTATAATGTTGAAATTGATAACTTTTTGTGAGAGCATTTCTTGGACTTGAAATATGAAGATGAATTGTAGGAAATGTATTTCTCTTCAAAATGAGCTTTGGATGGAATTTTTCTGATAATCCATGTGAAAGTTATGCCCTGGTCAATTTCAGTTGACTTTTTCAGCTGTCCAAATATAGCAACTTTTGCATCTTTGATGATTTCTGAGCCAAATTTTGAGAATCATGATCAAGCATTGATCAAATGATGTTTGTGGCTTCAAAATGATATGTTGACCAAAAATTTGAACTTTTGACTGTCAAATGACCATTTTGCCCCTACAGTTGACTGTAGTGTAATTTAGGGTTTTGACTGTGCAATTTTGAGCTGAATGCCTTGAATCTTGATATGAGGATACTTGACCATCTTTGTAGGCATATGAGACTTGATTGGACCTTTGAAAACTTCCTTTTCTTGATCAGAACCCAAACCCTAGTTTTGACTGTATAGGAGACAGTTGCACTGCACAACCCTTGGGGAATTTTGTGACCTTGACTTGACAAATCTTGGAGAATATGGGAGGGAAAATTTTGGGGTGCAACAGTTGCCCCTGTTCAATCTTCTTAGACCTGAGGATGCAGATTGGCTGACGTGCCTTTCGTAATCCGAGGGTAAAAGATGATTGGACACTAGAGTGCCCAGAAATTTGCGCTCACATAGTAGCAGTGATGATGGGGGAATGGGCTTATAGATGCCATTTAGAGATTGCTGGCTAGGGCGATGGGCTTATAGATGCCATCTGAATGTTGATTGCGGGGGAGATTCCTTGGCGAGAACCTGCATACCTGCAAAAGGAAAAATGAGTACCTGACACATTGCAGGAGTTGATTTTAGATGCTTGGTATAGATGTGTCCTGACTGGTTACAGGAGCTGAGTCTGGAGCTTCAAACGCTGATGAATGAACCAGGGATGGTTACTGCCTTAGCATGAATGATAAGAGGACCTTGGGTGATTTTAATCTCAACAACGCTCGTTGAGAAAAATCTTGATGGGAATTACCATCTTTGCAGTATTGGGCAGAGAACCATAGGCTATTATAATCTGAAAGGAATGATCACCTCACACTCATCGTCGGAGAGGGAAACATCTGAAAAAGTGATTACTACCTCACACACCGCTGGAGAGGGAACCATAGGGAGAATATCACCTCACACTCATCGTCGGAGAGGGAAACATCTAAAAAAGGGATTACTACCTCACACACCGCTGGAGAGGGAACCATAGGGAGAATATCACCTCACACTCATCGTCGGAGAGGGAAACATCTTAAAAAGGACTTCTGGAAGCAGTATCAGAACGTCACCATATCTGGTTTACATCTGAAACTATATCTGGAAGGAAATCTGGAAGCAGTATCAGAACGTCACCATCGCTGGGTTTACATCTGAAACTATATCTAGAAGGAAATCTGGAAGCAGCATCAGAACGTCACCATCGCTGGGTTTACATCTGAAACTATATCTAGAAGGAATTCTGGAAGCAGTATCAGAACGTCACCATCGCTGGGTTTACATCTGAAACTATATCTAGAAGGAACTCTGGAAGCAGTATCAGAACGTCACCATCGCTGGGTTTACATCTGAAACTATATCTAGAAGGAATTCTGGAAGCAGTATCAGAACGTCACCATCGCTGGGTTTACATCTGAAACTATATCTAGAAGGAACTCTGGAAGTAGTATCAGAACGTCACCATCGCTGGGTTTACATCTGAAACTATATCTAGAAGGGAATCTGGAAGCAGCATCAGAACGTCACCATCGCTGGGTTTACATCTGAAACTATATCTAGAAGGAATTCTGGAAGCAGCATCAGAACGTCACCATCGCTGGGTTTACATCTGAAACTATATCTAGAAGGAAATCTGGAAGCAGTATCAGAACGTCACCATCGCTGGGTTTACATCTGAAACTATATCTAGAAGGAATTCTGGAAGCAGCATCAGAACGTCACCATCGCTGGGTTTACATCTGAAACTATATCTAGAAGGAAATCTGGAAGCAGTATCAGAACGTCACCATCGCTGGGTTTACATCTGAAACTATATCTAGAATGAATTGCGATTAGTTGATAGTAGTCATTTTTGTATTGATCTTTTTCCTGAAAAGGCGAGACATAATTGGATGCAAAATCATGATGCATGAACTGTATGTCTTCAAGATCAGTGAGATTCGTGTAGTATGATACATATGCATGCTATAATGATGTATGTGACGTTTTATGAATGTATGTTTGTCTAAGAAAATAAATCCTTGACGGGTGCCGGGAAGCCGTATCCTGGGCTGATGTTGAAGAATAGTTGCAAGAATTCCAATAGACGAAGATAACTCCGTTGGGGAATAAACTTGACGAATGGAGGATTCTGCGGGGAGAAAAAGATATTCTAGCGACCATGCTGGGAAGAAATACTCTGTGGGGGATGATTTTGCTGAATTGTTGAGGATGACTCGCTGAGGATACCTTGCTGTATTGGAAGTATGAATGGACTTCGCTGGGGATAAGAAGATTCTGTCGACGACGCTCTTTCCGTGGCTTTTGGCTGAGGATAACCCAGTTATATCCTGTTAAGGAAATAACTCTTTAAATCAAGTCGGACGACGCGTTCGTGCCCTGCTAGGGGATAAGCTTCCAGAATCTACTGGGGGTACGCTTATTGCTTGGGGAGATAGATTCCAACCTTCCTGGGGAACTGGATTGGATTCTCCTGGGGGAGTTTTGAACTGCATTGGTTATGTTCTTCAACGGAACCTACCTTGATACCCTGGAGGACAGAACGACCAGATTGCTTAGACCACTCTTTATTGCCCCTGTTTCTTGTGGGGTGCTGATAGTTGTTGGCGGACAAACCTTCTTCTGGTAGACAGATAGCAGGACAACAGGACATAATCATACGCTTTAATCCCTAATTTTTCCTGGACCGCCCTTTCGGGTTTTCAGTCCACCGGGATACCCATTTTTGCTCAAGCCGCCTTTTCAGGTTTTCGACTTGTCGGGTGTACAGATTTTTTTCCATTTCATCCCTTCATTTTGCCCGAACCCTTTTGGTTCGCCGGGAAGCCCTTATTTTTGCCTAGGTGTGTCAACCTAGCGGGTCTTTGATTTTGCATAGTATTTTTCCGACTATGTCCATGCTCTCAGGATGTAGGGAGGTGCCCCTGGCTGCTTGTGTTGCCATGTTACCTGAAGATGTTTAGTCATGCAAGATTTGTTGTTGGAGTGCCCCAAGTGATTCAGGCAGAGATTCGCCCCAGGCTTTTTGGCCTTTTGAGAGATTCTCTGGATCTTGACCTAACTGCCCCAGATGATGGACAATAGTCATGCCATGCCCCTTGATTGGAGATACTCTTGTTTATTAGACTTTCGTCATGCGAATTGCTAGGCTGTTCAAACAAAAAGTCATATGCAAACAAAGTTATGTTAAAAATGCAAAGCTTATGCCTGTCTCAAGGATTTTGAAAATGCATTCTTTTTCATAAAACAAATGATTGTTTGTAAAACATGATGTCAACTCTGTATTTACCGTAGCCTTAAGGAGTCAGGATACCTTCGTAACAGTATGCTTTCGAACTAACCCATGCTTCAGCTAGGACTTTTGAGGGTTATAACGTGGCCTGGTTCACGGTTTAAGAAACAAAGGATAAAGGCTCAAATTATTTGTACCCACCCACTCTTCGTGATGTTCTCCAAACCTAAACTCAGTTGATCATACGTTAGACCTTGTTTGAGTCTTTGCTCTGATTTTCCGGTGATGGTTCGGATGTTGAACATTTCTTTGAATAGGCAGTCATCTTTGTTTTGGTTGAGGGTTTGTGAGACCTCTTTCTTGATTTTGTTATCCCTTTCTTTTTTGCCTGAACTGTTTCCTTTTTGGAATTACAGTCAGTGGGATGCCCCAGTTTCATAAGTCCCCTTTGTAGGTTTAGACCTTTTTTGGGCTTTTCATTTATGAATTTTGATGATGACTGCCTGTCCTTTTGATTGTTCTGAACCATCACTGTCTTTGTTCGTTTTGTAAAGATCTCTTCGGTGCCATTCGTTATGCACTTGGATCAACTGAAAGACTACCCTGCCCCAGGTTGTGATTAAGGGTTTTAAATTTCGAAAATAAAAATTCCTACTTCTTTGGCTCAGAGGGTTTGACGAGGGATTATCATCCTTATAACTCCAGTGTTTAGGAATTGAAACAATGCCTGTACCTCATCAGCGGGGTCTGTTCAAAAGCATACTGTAAATATCGTGGTATCGTTTTCGTCATCCTCCCTCAAGAGGCTCAGAGTTATTAACCGAGAGTTGACATCAGAAAAAATATGAAAAGAATATAACAAAAATAATTGTATTAATTCCCCAAAACAGACATATGCGATGCATTGATAGAATAAAAGAGTTTGCTATGACATTAATTGTTTGTATAAGCAAGGAAAAATACAACTCAAAAATTCAAATAAACAAAAGGTCTTCAATGATTGGGCAACGGAGCAGTGATTATGTTCGGAGTCTCAGATACTTCAAACTGAATCTCCCCGGCGTCGATCATGTCTTGAATTTTGTTCTTGAGAGGCCAGCAATTGTCTGTAGTATGCCCCGGGCTATCTGAATGATATGCGCACCTATCGTTGGGATGATAGTTGGGTGCAGAAGTGTTCGGATTCCGAAGAGGAGCCCTTAAAGTGATCAGCCATGTCTTCAACAGTTGTTGCAGTGCTTGATCCAGCGACATGTTGAGTTTGGTATACTGTCGTTTCTCCTTGTGCTGCTGCCCCTGTCCTTGTTGAGCAGGTCCGGGATTGGAGATTTGGATTGCCCCTGCCTCATGACGGCTCTTTTTACCGTGCACGGCATTGGATTCTTTCTTTCCGTGATGAGGCTTTTTATCAGCAGGTGCAGCCTCTTGAATTTTCCCAGACCGGATACCAGCTTCTATTCGCTCTCCAGTCAAGATAAGATCTGTGAATCCAGCAGATGAATTCCCAATCAGGTGGTTATAAAATGGCCCAGACAAGGTCCCCAAGAACATGTCCACAAGTTCCCGATCAGTCAGAGGTGGTTGTACCCTTCCAGCAAGATCCCTCCATTTCTGAGCGTACTCCTTAAAACCTTCGCTTGCGCCTAACGACATACCCTGGAGTTGAGTACGCGTGGGGGCAAGGTCGGCATTATACTGGTACTGCTTATAGAAAGCAGTTGCCAACTCCTCCCAGTTACGAACTTTGGTCCCATCCAGTTGATAGAACCATTCAAGGTGAGTCCCTGAAAGACTTTCCTGGAAGAAGTGGATCCACAAGTTTTTGTCCACCGTATATGGTTGAATCTTCCGAACATAGGACCTTAGATGCAGCTTGGGACAAGACGCCCCGTCATACTTAGTAAAGGATGGTGCTTTGAACTTCCGAGGAATAACCACACCAGTTGATAAACCCAAATCTCCAAGATCCAGCCCAGGTACCTGTTGGCTCTCCATAGCACTCAGCCTATCCTCCAGCTGTTTGTACTTGTCCTCAGCCGGAGGGTATTGTTCGTCATCGAAATCTGTCTCGTTGTCGGAGACCTCTGGACTGGGCACCCTTTCCTCTGGATGACTGCTTTTTCCCACAGATGGGGTTGTCCTTTCAGTTTCAATTTGCGGTGTATTCCCAGATCTGCGCCTAGGGCTGAACAAGACAGTCCTCTTCTTCTTCTTTTCCTTCTTCAAGAGCAGAGCCTTCAGATCTTGCTGCCCCTGGGTCAAGTTCATGATTAGCCCTTGGAATTGGGCATTCTGAGCCTGGAGGGCCTTGATAGACTGCTCAGCTGATGATTCAGGATTCATGACGAGACTGCTGAAATAAACAGCGAAGAAGGTAAGTAACCTGCAGAAAAAAGGGTACCTGCAATGCAATGAGATGTATGACATGCATGCAATGATTTCAAGGACCTCGCAGGGTAAACAGAGAAATTTGTTAGTATTTGGAACCGGTGGCTTGATTGAAAGAACTTCATTTTGTTGAGAGTCCTTCGTCAAGGGTTAAAGGCTCACCATATCCAGTGGGTCATAGCCCCTGACAACCTTGGCTAGAGGAAAATAAATCCTCTTTGCCCCTTGCCGGGATAGTTGTTCATCATGACCTGCATCACAAGCCCTTGAGATCCTTGAAATGGGTTAGGATGTATGCAATGGTATGATGTCATGCTATGCATGGGGTAACGTGAGTAACCCTGTTATGAGTCCCACTTAAGGACTATAAACAACCCTGCAAGAAATTCAGTATACTTTGTTATGAGTCCCCATTAAGGACTATAAACAAAACCTGCAAGAGATCTAGTATACCCTGTTATGAGTCCCAGTTAAGGACTATAAACAACACCTGCAAGAAATTTGGTAAACCTTGTCATGAGTCCTAGTTAAGGACTATAAACAGGACCTGCAAGTAGTTAGTACGCCCTGTTATAAGTCCCAATTAAGGACTATGAACAAAACCTGCAAGAAACCTAAGTAAAACCTGTCATGAGTCCCAATTAAGGACTATAAACAGAACCTGCAAGTGGTTAGTACACCCTGTTATAAGTCCCAATTAAGGACTATGAACAAAGCCTGCAAGACATCAAGGGTCAGATAACAAGTATGCAAGTAGTCAAGTACGAAGGCACACAAGTCACACAAGAGAAGCCCTTAGGGTTTAGGCCAGCATGGGGTCTGGGTAGTACCCTCTTGAAGTTGGTGGGTTCAACCTGTCCTAATCAAAGTAACCGGGTTCTAAGGTTCCCAATATCACGGGATTGCTTTCATTGTTCATCGTTTCGATTTAGCCACTGAACTGGCGACCGAAATATTCCAGGAAAGCAACCCTCAATTGAGCGTAGTATCGAGTATCAACCAACCTCGGACTGCACCAAAGTCAGTTATCTCACTACCCTAAAGAGGCCAAGATAGTTCAATTAAGGTTCCTAAGGTCTGTTGATGCTTCACGACACCACGCGGAGGCCCCGTACTCTCCTTGACTGAACTCAAGGGTTACCGGTACACACCAAAGTGCCACATCAACGTAGCAGACTGTTTCAACCATGTCGGTATACCCCGCACAGTTCCCTCACAGCCTTGTTGCTACTTTCTAAGAAAGGTATCCCCCAGATCCGGGTTAGGATCTATAGAACTCCCAAGCATCCCACAATTTAAAGCACACAAGGAAAACAATTGAAAACATAGTTATAAGCTAGCCCTAAGGTACACCTCACTTTAAAAGAGTCCCCAGCAGAGTCGCCAGTTCTGTGATTGGTGGATCTGGAACTGACTGTTTAACGCTGGTTCGCGAAATGTCGCGGAAGCAAGAGTCGCCACCGTCTTTTATTTTCTCCAAATGGAAAGGACAAAAGCACAGAAAAATTCCTTATAGAGATTGCTCTCGGTTCGGGAGGTAGGTTATAGAAAGGGAAGGTATTAGCACCCTTTCTATCCATGGTTATCCATGGGCTCTTAGATACTTGCTCAATGTGTTTTCAAAATTGTTTGCTTGCTTTTCGATGTGGGTTTAAAAAAAGTTTCTTTGAAAAATTTCAGATCGACTCATACGTCAGAGTGTTTGAAAAATTTGCTTTGAAAGCTTTTGAAAATGTGTTGGTAGGAAAAGTCTTTTTGAGTTTGTTTTGAAATTAGAGCAAGTATCCTTGAGAACCTACCTACCCTAAGGAATTCGTCTGTGTAAATGTCCTTTAAAGTAGTGCCATCCCACCATTGAGAGGTAGGTAGCACCACCGTTGGAGGTGTTCGGGTCAATTCGAGTTTTAGGGACGTGGTGATCACCGGAGCAATAGGAAGACACCTTAGAAGCTACCCTCATGCCAGGTTCCCGGATCATGAGGACTTACTAAGACGTCCTCTACTCGACGACCACCTTTCGAAAGGCAACAGTGAGGCGTACCCTAGGGGTGGTGTGTGCGAATTGTGTGTCATGTTTCAGTTATTTGTCTTGTCATGTTTATTTGTGATCTACGCTTGATTTTAATTAAGACATTCATTCTTGCATGCTTTGTTAACAGTTAATATTTGCGGGAAAATAAATCTAAACTATTACAAATGGCGCGGGTCCACATCGCCAAAATTAAACCGGACCCGATTTGACTGAAAAATAAATAAAGCGAATAAAAGTGCGAGAAACTTAAATTACAATGCTTTGGGAGAATTACATAATTATAATAAATGACATAAAATAAATGCGCAAATTAAATAAATTATGAACATGGGCGTTGGACCCTTTTGCAAAATATTTAAAGTTAATGAGAATTAAAATTAAAAATTAAATGTTTTTGGTATTTTGTGTTTTTTAAGATTCAAAAGAAAAAGAATTAATTAAAACTAAAAAAATTTGATGTAAACCCTAATTCTAATGTTTTTTAAGTTTATTATGAAAGATATTGAAATTTAACCTAATTTAAATCCTAATTTATTTATGTACATTTGATTATAAAAATAAATAAATAAATAAGTAATATTGTGATAAGAAAAAAAAGAAAATTAAAAAAAAGGTATAAAAATTATCAATTAACCTAATTCTATATTTTTTTGGATTTTTATTAAAAGGAATTAAAGTTAAAAACCTAATTAAACTAAATAATTTACATATTAGTTTATACAAAAAATAATTGAAATAAATAAATATTATATTTTTTTTTTGCCTTTTCTGATTTTATGATGTTTTTGTATTTTGTAAAAAAATAAATAATTATTGAATTAAAACAACAAAACAAATAAAATAAGAATTAAAAAGATATAAGAAAAATAAAATTAGCAAACCAGAGTGGGGTGTAGTCCCAAAATTGGAGGTCAAATTAGTGGAATCTGGCCCATTAAGCTTGAGTCCATTGACTTTTTGAATCCTGTATGATACTTTGACTGGGGTTTAGCGTATTCATCCATCTTATGCCTTTGGATTGATTCCCAGGAGGACGTGTCATGCTTGGATTGTGATGGTACATGGTGAACCATAGCATGGAGCCTGCACCTGAATACATAATAAAAAACAATATTAAGATAACGTAGACCTGGGGTTCGAACCCAGGTCAAGAGCTTTGCCAGTCTTCATGCTTGCCACCTGATCCATTTGCACGTTGTTAATATAAAATAAACAAACAAATATAATATGGGAAAACAACCGGTATTTATGAATTCGCGCGCACAATTCAAACGGACCAACCGTTCCTTGCCACGACTCCATCTTCCTCATGGCTCTTTTTTTATTTTTCTGAAACAACATCATAACGCAACGGTTTTAACCCGTTACCATAGAGGCCCTATCAAAAAATAGCGAATAGGAATCTATTGATCATAAATTCATCGCGAATACACCATTCTCATCGTCCAGACGCGTTGAACTTAGTGGTCTTAGTCCTAGCCTCTAATTTTTCTTGATTGCAAAAACCCCAATTTTAAAACCTGCAAACCCTAGAATATGGACATGGCAAAACCTTGTATATAGCATGAAAATCCAATTAAATATAATGGTTAGTTCTAAAACTTTGTAAGGAACATGAATATACAATTAAAATGCAATGATCATGCTTCAAAACCAAAATATGATTAGGCAATTTTCTGGATGCAGTTCACGTTCCATGTACCGATTCTTTGCGTTTGAATTGATATTAGGGGTTGGCACACGTTCAGAATTACCCAAGGAAGCTAATGAGATCAAGATTAGGGCGTGAATCGACCTCTAGAGTTGATTTCAGTTTTGAGTTTTTCAAGCAATTTTCCAAGTTTGTATGTTGCTTCTGAGCGCCGCTGAGAGTCCAAAGGCATTAGGTTTGCATTCCTGAATATGTAGCCAAGGCATTAGGTCAACAAAATTGCACAAAATCCATGGCATTGATAGTTTTCAATATTTGATTTTGTAAAATCTTTTCATATCTTTTTTCATGTGCAATCTTGTGTCAATTAGTTCAAATCACACCAAAACTTTCCATAATCAAACAAGCACGAAATATTGAGAGTAGAATGTGCACAAAAAGATTTTTTTAGGTCAAATTTATATTTTCTATATATTTAAATGATTTAAGTGAATTAATATTAATATAAATTCAAATAAATAATTAAAAATTGAGAAAATACTTCCCCTTGGGCTTAATGGTCGTGCATAGGCTTGGCATGAAGAAACTTGGAAGAAAAAATGGGCCCATTTGCATTTTTAGGTCATTTGAACCATTGTTGACTTTTCAAAATTCCCAAACATTTCCCAACTTCCACAAGGCATAACTTGCTCAATTTTCAAGCTTTTCACATGTTCTTGGACATTTTGGAAAGGTCTTTGAGTCCTTTAACCAATGCCTTTGGTCCCATGTCATTTTGATTTACCAATCTCAAGTTATGGCCTTTGACTTAAAGTCCCTTTTTGTTGACTTTTGAAAATGACCTATAATGTTGAAATTGATAACTTTTTGTGAGAGCATTTCTTGGACTTGAAATATGAAGATGAATTGTAGGAAATGTCTTTCTCTTCAAAATGAGCTTTGGATGGAATTTTTCTGATAATCCATGTGAAAGTTATGCCCTGGTCAATTTCAGTTGACTTTTTCAGCTGTCCAAATATAGCAACTTTTGCATCTTTGATGATTTCTGAGCCAAATTTTGAGAATCATGATCAAGCATTGATCAAATGATGTTTGTGGCTTCAAAATGATATGTTGACCAAAAATTTGAACTTTTGACTGTCAAATGACCATTTTGCCCCTACAGTTGACTGTAGTGCAATTTAGGGTTTTGACTGTGCAATTTTGAGCTGAATGCCTTGAATCTTGATATGAGGATACTTGACCATCTTTGTAGGCATATGAGACTTGATTGGACCTTTGAAAACTTCCTTTTCTTGATCAGAACCCAAACCCTAGTTTTGACTGTATAGGAGACAGTTGCACTGCACAACCCTTGGGGAATTTTGTGACCTTGACTTGACAAATCTTGGAGAATATGGGAGGGCAAATTTTGGGGTGCAACAGGTATTTTCTGACTTCACTGTTAATTTTTCTAAAGCTGAACTAGCAGAAAGTCTGAGTAAGATTCTGGTAAGGTATCAGCAGCTCAGAGTCAAATTCAAGAACCTGAAAAAGGATCTTGCCTCTGACTCTGAAGAAACTGAGAGTCTGAGATTAGAAAACTGAGTTAAAAGAAAAGATTTCAAAACTAGAAACTGATTTACAAAACTCTCAGAAGGAAATAATCTCAGAGACTCCCAGTAATGTTGATAAGATCATCAAAGAGTATGATCACAGCTTTCAGAATTTTCTGGCTAAAAACATAGATAGAAGCAAGATGGCTTCAATGATCTATGGAGTTAGCAGGAATGGCAGAAAAGGAATAGGATACTGTTGTACCCCAAAATTTGCCCTCCCTTTTTTCACAAGAACATCACAATCACAGGGTTTTCTCTAATTTTTAAGATTAGCTCAAGAATCGATCAAACAGACTTTTCTTTAGCAGACAATCCAGAATTAGGGTTTTTTCTCGCATTTCTTAGAAGAAATTGAATCCTCAGAAATTCAGTTAACTGTTACATTGTTTTCACGCTTGTTCAAGTTTACTGGTTGTTTCTCAAAACCTAATTATCTGGGATAAGAGCTGAGACTTAAGTTTGGAACATTAAGGCATCTTCTTGTTAGTGGAGTGAAATGTTTACCAGTTAATGGAAATGCTTGTTTGTTTGGAATGCACAACGCGTATGTTGACTGGAATACTGATGCAAAGAAATTGCAGAGTTTTATGGACTACTTGGATTTTAAGTTGTCTGTATTAAAAATGCTGGAATACCGTTTCAGTTTATTTTTAATCAGGAATCTTAAATATAAAAGGCAAAGGAAAAATTGAAAAGATATTTGACAGTAGAAATTTTCTTTTGGATAAAGACTTTTATTTACTTCAAATGTTGTTACAAAATTTATTTGAATATTGTAAGATTACAACTTATAGTATTTAAGATAATATTTCTTTACAATAAATGAAAAAAATAAATCTAAGCTTAATCTCCTAAGATCTTTGACTTCTACTGCTTCCTCTATCATCCAATTAGTACTCACCTGCAAAAGACAGAAGAAAAGAGATTAATATAGAAGAATTTTCAATTGAAAAAGAAAGAAAAGAAATCATCATTAAAGTTTGCCGGCCGGAATCAGAATGCTTTTTGTTCATCATGTTTTATTTTTCTCCTTGCAAATCACAAGAAGATTGCTCTTCTTGGTTCACAAAGAGAAGAGTAAAAGATAAAAAATGCAAAAACATAGGCATTGCAAAGGCAAACCAAGGCGCCAAAATTCAAATATGATGGGCACCTATTGTACTGCAAACTAAACCAAACTGCAGTAATCAAACCAAATGCAACAAGGTGCCAAGCATGTCAAACTGAATGCAAAATTGTCAAGTAAGTTAACTAGCAAAAGCATACAAGTACAGAAAGTACACAATACATAAAGTATAACAATGCAGCAGGTAATACAATGCAGCAGGTGAATCCAATTGACAAGCCAAGAGCTTGTCCTAGCCATCATCACTTTCTAGCCAACAAACTTTTCAGAACAAATAATATAATAAGCAAAAAGTGCTTATGAGAGAGAGAGAAAGAGAAAGAGAGGACCTTTAGTGAGAAGTTTTGCAATTTGGCTAAGGCTGGCATAAGTTAACAAATAACAAAAAGATATATAATAGTCTAGCATCAAACACATAAAAGAGGAGAAAAAAGAGCCAAGTCTGAAACTCAAAACTCCCCAACCTGCATAGCTTGCTGAACTGAACAAGTTCAACAAACTACAAACCCAAAACTTGCACAAGTTGCATAAACTACAGCAAGTCTGTAAACAAACACCCCAAGCAGCAAAACAACCAGGCCAAACACAAACTTGCATAACTGCAATTTTCCCAAACCTGTCAAACAAACTGTAAGGTTTACTCAAAAACCAACAAACAACCACAAACTCAGCAAGCCCACAAACTCAAGCTTGTTAAAACCTATCCAAACTACAAACTCAGCAAGTCCACGAACTCAAGCTTGCTCAAACCTGTCCAAACTACAAACTCAAGCTAGCTCAAAACCTGCATAAACCTGCTATCCAAAACTACAACAAGCTTGCATTTCAAACTGCAAAACTGTGAAACACAACCAAAACCCTCAAATCCAAACTGAACATAACAAACTGCCAGGCCAAACAAGTAGCCAAAAACCTTTCAAACATAGCATACAAACTCAGCCTACCAACTCAGGATTATCTAAAACGATCCAAGTAACAAGTTTCAGATTTCATTTCATCATCAACAAGAGAAAAGAAGAGAATTTCAAAAGATAACCAACAAGTTCCAGAAACACATTCAACATCAACATTCCAAGAGGTTCAGAAGCTTATCAATAACAAACAAACAAGTTTCAGATTTCATTTCATCATCAACAAGGAGAAAGGAAGAGATTCAGAAACGAAACAGTTTTCAGAATCACCATCATCAAGCAATCAGGGCCAAGAAGAAAGAGGAAGAGTTTTAGAAGCAAAACAACATAGGGTTTCAGAAGCGTGTTCATCATCAACAAAAGTCCAAACAAAACAGTTTTCAGAACAATACATCATCAACATCAATAACCAACAAATCAAGGAAGAAGACAAAGATACCAGAAGCCAAAGCGTAGCCATCATTTCTCCTCCGCCCCCTAGCCTCCAAGGAGCGCCACCGGCCTGTCTCACGTCCCTCTCTCTCCATCGTTTTTCAGAAGCAAAACGTTCAAGGTAAGTTTTTTTTCAAACTTTCGCTGCATCTCACACATAAACATCTATGGATTAAAAGATGAAACAAGAACATAAGCAAAAATCAAACAAACGAAAGCAACTGTAAAAAACCCTAAAAAGATAACAAATTGTACCATGATAAAACCACAATCGTGGGCCACTGTGAGAAGGAAGAGAGTGAGAGAGGGCGGCGTTCCGGCGACTGATCGGGACTTTATAAGTCTATTGGGATACTAACTGCAAGTATACAGTTTAGTCGTTCTAGTTTTAAATGATTATCGAACCCACAGAGACTGAGGATCAATCGCATACGATCTAATGCTACAATTGTTTAACTAAGCGATGAATATTTGGTTTTAGGGGGGAAATAGTTCAATTAAAAATAATAGTAATAGCTATACTGGTATGTGATAGTCGGGCTTCGAGAATTCGGTGAGTCGCTTGGCATATAAAGTATTTCGGTAAAAACGAATTGTTTAAAAACCTGAGACATACACTCTCGTGTTCATGAAATAAGTTATGCTACTAAACCTAGTGGATGCACTTTAAATTTAATAACACTTTTTGGAAACAATTTGAGTTTAATTAATTTATTAAAACACTCTCATGTATTTAAAAATTAATGTTTTGTTACCACTATCTGGGTCGAACCTCAGCTCTCGCATGCAGGTTCTTGCCTTAATTAATTTCCCACTCTCGTGGCAAAATCGTGTTAATTATCCTCTCACTCTCGTGACAAGGGTAGTTAAATTAAACATGGAAATTGGAAACCAGAAATTGTCTATAAATGTTTTTAGCCAAGTTATCACTGAATTCTTTCGGTACTTAGGAGTCACATACCGGTACAAATTAATTTAGCCGGACATAATATATTTAGTAACTATACAACTTGAAATATAATCCATAAAAATAAATGACCTAACTCAAGAATAAATAAATATCAATTGCAATAAAAAACCTGGAAATAATATTGCTATGGTAATCTTGGATGCTTACAAATTCCTTGCAGTTCAATCGAAATCAATAATTGTGTTAATTCTTAGATGAAGAATTAACACTCTAAAACTAATGCTGGAAATAAAAATTACAGTACGTGTAGAAAAGGCTCAAAAGCAAGAAAATAGAATAATGCAGGAAAATAATAGAAATTTGGCTCCGGGAAAAATTCTTCGACCATCATCCATTGAACTACCACATATATATAGAAGAAGATATTGTAGTTGAGAAAAACTTGGAAAAGGCTTGAGTGGAGAGAGACTCGGATGCATGGTTACTGAGTGGAGGAAATATAGGAGAAGAGTTCTACCCTCAACGTTGCCCACGTCCCCACTAATTCATAACGTTGCCCTTTAAACGTGTGACGGTCGTCACAAGGGTGTGACGGTCGTAATGCGCTTAAATAGTGCATTACGCTCGTTGCTGTACCCCAAAATTTGCCCTCTCATATTTCTCAAAACATTTCAAGAAAAATTCACAAGTCCAACCCGGCGCGTCATATTCAGGTGTTCTTTCGCCAAGATATCTCTGATAACGTATTCTCAAATTCAGGTTCGGCTCAAGAGTTAATTCTTTAAAGAAGGTATCCGAATGTGTGAGTTTTCTCGAAGAAATATGGTGAAAAAATGTGTTGAAAGTGCAGTTTTTATGCGCTAAAAAATTCATAACTTGAAGATCGCGACTCATTTTGAACCTGTTCCAGTGGCCAAAATTCCGTCTTGACATTATCTACGTTTTCATCTCTCACGGCTGGAAGCCAATTTCGATCAGAAGGTCTTCAAAAATGTGGATTTGTCAAGTATTTTCATACAGAAAATTTGTGACAGAAGTTTATTTATGTCATGTTCAGAAAATCATAACTTGGTCGATTTTCATCGTATCGAGCTGGTTCCGGCGTCAAAATTTCACAAATTGAGTTGGCTACATTTTCACAAAAGGTATTGAGTTCAAACGGTATTCAAAAGGCCTTCGTTTTTTGCTCAGAGTGCGTGACACGCTGAAAATCCTGAATGCTGAATATTATTTCATCTGAGCCGAAACTTCGAAAATTCATAACTCGGTCAATTTTTATCGGATTGGACTCATATTTTTACACAATGTCACTGACTCATAGATCTACAACTTTGCTTCAAAAGTCGAGACCAAATTATGCACCGATCAATACCAGTTTTTTATTGAAGAACGTGTCAGAGTCGACACTGGAGCCCAAAATAAGTTTGTCTGAGCTGAAACTTCAAAAATTCATAATTAATTCACCGTTTATCCGATTGAGCTGATTTTCAGACAGGAGTTAGTTCTCGATGCTGGCTACATTTTGTTTTCACATTTCAACTTCAAAAATTGCATTTAAGTCCCTGCGATTTAGCCTGGAAAGTGACGAACTCAAGTGAACATTGGAGGCCCAATTGCACATTCAAAGCCCATTTTCTTTACCCTAATTTCCATTATATAATCACCTTCTTTTCACACAAACCGGAGAGGAGAAAAAAGAGAGAGAAAAAACCTTGCCACAACACTGTTAGAATATCAAATTCTTTCAAAAACCCTAAAACCTTGAAATCCTTATTACAAATCCCTCTCTCACTACAAACAAGCCATCACAGTTACAAACCAACACCTTACTACTTCTTCAGTAAGGGTAAGGCTGGCTTGATCTCCATGATCCAAAAGGCATAAAAGCATTCACGTCACTAATTTTCCAGTAAGGGTAAGATTGATTTGATCTCCATGATCAAAAGGGTATAATCATTCATACATGTCATATTGTGCCTAAACATTAAATTTCTTCATATATTGGCTTTATTTGCATTTTATGATTTTATTTAATGTGTTCATGAGATTCAACACTGCAGATTTAGACAGGATCCCATGCAGGTTCATCAAGGAGCGTTGAGGCCATAACACAAATGGCCAACAACCAGAACACAAATGGCCATGAAACCCAATCCAATGGCCAAAGAATGTAGACCACGGTACTCAGGAGTCAATGAACACGCACGTGATGCCAGAAAGTCAAACAAGGCTTTTTGTCTAATGGGCCAAATTGCTTCCAAAAAACCTCCCTTTGGGTCTGAATACCCCCCATGGTTTGCATTGTTTTTGATTTCTATTTGATTTTCTTTTAATTCTTTTAATGTTTTAATTATTTCTTTTAATTCCATCAAATAATTTTCATAATAAAAATAAAATACAGAAAAATCAAAAAAATGTTTATTGTTATTAATATTAATTTCACCATTATTTTTGTAAATAAACTTTAAACAATTAATTAGATTAATTTAGGTTTCAAAACTTTAATATTTTTCTTAACAAATTAAAATATGTAGAAATTAGGGTTTTTAACTTTTTATCACTTTTCTTAATAAATAACTTTTTCTTATTATTATTATTATTAATTACTAATTTATTTTGTAAATAAACATATACATAAATATTTTAGTAAATTAGGTTAAACTTTAATATTTTTCTTTAATAATTAAAAATAACTTAGAATTAGGGTTTCTTTTAATTTTAATTTTAATTTTCTTATTCCATTAAATACCAAAAACATAAAAAACATTTCTTTTCTTTTAATTAAATAATTCATTAACCTTTCATTCAATTTAATTTCAAAAAGGGTCCAACGCCCTCGAACGTTCAATTTTTATTTCGTTTCGCATGTTATTTTATTTTCCTTTGTGAATATTATGTAATTGCTCAAGCCTTGTAATAGTAATTAGGAATTTATTTACTTTCCGCATTTTTTATTCAAAACGGGTCTTTGTTAATTTGACGATGTATAGACTCGCGCCTTGTAATAGCGTAGAATTTTATTTTCCGCACTTTAATTTCCGCACTTTTAAACTGCTAACTTGCATGAAAGAATGAATGACTAATTAAAAACAATGCATAGATCACCATGATACATGATCAAAGACAAATATTAACATGAAAACAACACACAAATTCACACACCACTTCTAGGGTACGCCTCACCTGTTGCCTTGCCTTCGAAACGTGGTCGTCGAGTATAGGATGTCTTAGTAAGTCCTTATGTCCATGATCCGGTAGCCTCGAAACAAGTTGCCTCGAAACAGTTGCCTCGGAATAGTTGCCTCGAAACGGTTGCCTCGGATTAAAAAAGGATCAAGGACATAAGGGTAGCTTCTAAGGTGTCCTACTGTTGCTTCGGTGACCACACTGTCCCTAACAAACGAATTGACCCGAACACCTCCAACGGTGGTGCTACCTACCTCTCAATGGTGGGATGGCACTACCTTAACGACTTCTACACAGCTTAATTCCTTAGGGTAGGTAGACGACTCATGGATACTTGCTCTATTCAAAAACAAACAAAAAAACTCTTTTCACACCGACACTTTCAAAAAAGCTTTCAAAAACAATTTTTCAAACACTCTTGAGGACTGATACAAGAGTTATTCCGAAATCTTTAAACGAAACTTTTTTTCAAACCCACTCACACTTGAAAAGCAAACCTTTTGAAAACACAATGAGCAAGTATCTAAGAGCCCATGGATAACCATGGATAGAAAGGGTGCTAACACCTTCCCTTTCTATAAATCTACCTCCCGAACCGAGAAACTATCTCATAAGGAATTTTGCTGTGCTTTTGTCCTGTCCATGTTGGAGAAAATAAAAGACGGTGGCGACTCTTGCTTCCGCGACATTTCGCGAACCAGCGTTAAACAGTCAGTTCTAAATCCACCGATCACACTCGTCAATGATGTGTGACTAGCGTTCTTTCTAGTTGTGGAGGCGTTACGGTCGTCATGGGGTGTGACGGTCGTCACAGCTACAAAATCTGCAGACTTTGCAGATTTGGTTCTTTCTCTTCTGTTTCTTGGTTAGCTTCCTTCATGTGGTCCTTTTTCACTGATTTGAGTTGACAAATGTTGTACCTGTAAAAAGACACAAAAACTCGGAATAACCGGGAGTTAAATGACTCAATGTATTATGAAAATCGAGAGAAAGTGTAGTAATTATATGATACGATTTCTCGTTATCAAATTCCCTCATACTTAAACCTTTGCTTGTCCTCAAGCAAATAGTCATTCGAAAGATCGGACAAGTTTTGTCAAGCGCATATGCATGACATACCTTCGATTTTTAAAGCAATTTCGGGAAATCCTCGTCGGTTCGGCCAGTACTTGAGTGAAACACTAAAGATACGCTAATGACATAAGCAATAAGCTTAGTCGTAGGCTTCCATTTCAAACGAGCTATCTAACAGTTCCGTTATAATTCTGCCCAGAGTTCCTCGTATCTATTTCACCCGGTTTCATTCTGGCGCAATCACATTAAGCCCTTTGTCTTAGCACACACGTAGTGGAGTAACCGGTTAGTGACTTTGATCCTTTTAGCACGGGGTCTGGTACACGAATGTGGCAACCCTACATATGTTATCCAAATTGGAGGTTGTGGGGGATCAGGCCGTAGCACGCCCTACCGAGTTCAGAACCAGATACCTCTGAACCAACCAACACTAGATTCCTTCATTATTTGCTCAACTCTTATATGTGACCGTATATTTTGGTGCACAAAATTTCTTTTCTTTTAGCAGCGAGATAAGAAGGATATTTCTATGATCAGGCATCAAACACTTATATTCATCGATTCTCCACGTGGTTTGTGTCAAGACGATGCTGACTGCTAGTATAAACTACTAGGGGTTACTTTTAGAACTAAAACTCAAGATATCGGTATAATGGTTATTGAAACGGATCGTGTAAGTAGGAAGTCTATGGTGTCATAACCGTATCGATCTTGCTATTTCGTTTTCGGCTTCCTCAACTGGGATTTCGTTAAAATAGGTATGTCGGGCTAATGCGAAGATAAAAAAATTTCGGTATGGCTAAATAAAGCGAAGAATTTGAATCGAGACATATCATAAAAATTTACTAGTTTATAGAAGATGGAAAGGTACCTCTCCCACACTAAATCTGACATTGTCCTCAATGTTGTGGTATATAGGCGGGGAAGTACAATTACAAAAAACAAACAGAAAGGAAATGAAACAGAAAAAAGTAAACTACATAGAAAATAAAGAAAACTACTGGTGACCACGTCCTCTACTCCTGGTGCGAGAGCGCCTAGTAGGAGTGGCTTATGTTTCAGTATCCTGGTAACCAAGGGTGCTGACGTCCAGCCTTAAGGCGTTAAGTTCCGACAGGGCCTCGTCCAACCTCTCATGCATGCTCTGCTGTCCAGTCAGGATCTGAGTGTTTTGAGCGCATAGATACTCATATTGCTCTTGTTGTCTTCTTTCAAGCGCTGCGCTCATTTGATTTTGCATATGAATGGCGCGGAGGACCTCTTCAAGAGTAATAGGAGGTGGTGCAGATGAAGATCCAGGAATGTCGTGGACGGGGGGAGCACTGTCTAGCTCTTCTTGCATTTCGTCTGCGGGGGCATTAGGCTGGTCTTCAGGAGCACGCCCCGCGGGAGCTGCAGGATCGAACAACCAGTTAGCTCGGTTTCATGGATCGATTCGGTCCCTGCAAGGCAAAGTGATGTTATAATAAACAGTGTTTCTAATCACAGGGTGGAATTTTCCATCCTCCCGCTCATAAATGAGATGTGCGGCTTTGCAGTGATCCAAAGTCAGCAAAGCCGGTGCCATAGAAGGAATATCCGCGAGAGCAGCACCATAGTTCAGAGCTATGTCAAGTGAAGTGACCAGCCCTCCGAAATAGAAGGGTTTTCTGCCTCTAGCACAGATAAAATGAATATGAACCAGTAAAAACGGGGCGGCGTTGATCTTTTGCCCTGTGAATGCGCAATGCATGAAGAAGAGCTCCTTGGAGTTGAGCTTGTGGTTGCTGTCACGGGAAAAGATGGTGTTGCTGAGGATGCGGTGGAAATAGAGGATAGCCAGATTATGAATGTGTGTGGCATTAAGGTGGTCGTAGGATCCGGCACAGATGTTCGTCATACTGTGCCATAAGTTAAAAGCTTCCTCACCAAAATTATCCGATACCCGGAGATGGACACCTTCGTCAGAACAGAAGCCTAAAAGGCGTGCGATGTCGGTTTGGGGTAGTTGATGCTCGATGCCAAACATACGAAACTTGGCAAGGCCTGACAGTTGGTTCGTGGCACCTGGGGGAGTGACGTACACAAAGGAACTCAAATTCAAGGGTTAGAGTTTCATAAATGGGTCGCGATTCGCGGCACAGGTTCCATAAATCCACACTCTGCAACAATTGTCGGACACTGTCAAGTAGTCCCAAACTCCTCAAACAGTCAAGATCATAATACCGTGTAGGTTGGAGACCGCGGCGTTGGAACTTCTGGAATTTGACACGTTGGGTTTCGCCTTGTTCGCCGGATCTGAAAGTGAGAGCGGGAGCTTGTTGATTGTTGGCCATAGTGTTTGTAGAATGGATTGAAAAAGGTTTGGAATGAGAATGGAGTAGTGGGTTAATGGTGTTTTTAGTGTTAGAGTGTTGGAAGTTGAGAAAAATGGAGTGGGTAATGTTACCGTTATTTTGCAGCAATGGAGGTTTGGAGGTTTTGAAAACAAAGATGGAACGGCTCTGTAATAGCAGGTTCTGATATAATGCGCGCGTGACGATCGTCACGAGGGTGTGACGGGCGTAACACGGTGAAACGCGTGTTACGCTCGTCATGAGGGTGTTATGAGCGTCACGCGTTCAATTTCATTAATGAAAAGAACGTGACATTTTTTTGGTTTTTTTTTTGTTTTATTTTCTAATATTATAATTCAAAATTCTAGCATAGTAAGCAGTAATAATATTTTCCAACACTCTTTTCATGACCAAATTTTTGCAGAATATGAACAGTAAAATAAAAAATGAAAAATATACTGAAAATTGAAATAACATGTATGAAATGAAATAATGGCAGTAAGGCAATATAACTTGAAACTAAATAATTGAAATTTCATTAATGAGTAAAAATTGTTTGGAAATAATATCTTAAATAATATCTTAGATAATAATAAAAAATGATAAAGTACTAAAACAAACTAGATTCCTCCCCCACACCTAAACTAAACAGTGACCTCACTGTATGTACAAATGCAAGAGAAGAACTGTTAGAACATAGTTTGATTCTACAACCCTTAATTAGAGTTTTGATGATAACAAAATACAAAGAATAAATAAATTGTAAGATTTATATATAAGACAAATATGCTTCTTAAAATTATGTTTTGTATTTACAGAAGTTCTGATGGAATCAGCATCAGAAGATCAGTGATATGTCAGCATCAGAAGATCAGTAACATGTGCTACACGCTGAAGCCACCAGAATATACGCTGAAGCTTGATGACCAGAATCTACGCATAAACATAAACACTCTGACTCTGATCAAAGATCTTTACCAAGTCATCAACACTCAGAAGCGTCAGCATAAGTTAAAGCAAAGAAGACTCTGAAGCGTTACTAAGTATTCAAGACAGATTAAATGCTAACGGCTCTCTTCAAGACAAGATCTTCTCAAAATGGAAAGTGCGTTATTAGCATTAAAATGGATTTATGGACAACGTATCTTTGACTTGGCTATTTAAACAAGTCTGTGTGAAAAAAAAGACCATGCTAATCTATACGCATGCACTCATACATTTTGCTAAGCTTTCAAACCACGCTTACTCAAACGCTTTAGCAAATCCAGTTTTACTCCAAGCTTAAATTATGTATTATCACAGTTGTGATATAGTGTTTTATTAGAAAACGTTAAACACATCATTATTCATAATATTTGTAAAAGATTTCCTTGAGATAAACCGGTTTGTGGTTATACTCAAGAAGGCTTTAATAGTTGTTAAAGTGGCTGTGTAATCCTTTGAATATAGTGGATTAAGACCTCGTTGGAGAGAGGCGAAATCACCTTGACGGGTGGACTAGAGTAGTTTGAGATCAAACGAACCAGGATAAAAATACAGTGTTGTCTAAGCATTTGATTTTAAGTTTTACAATTCAACCCCCCTTCTTGTGTTTTTCACATCTTCAATTGGCATCAGAGCGCCTGGTTCTGAGCTTATAACACTTAACCGTGTCAGTACAAGATCCAGCGTCAGAAAAACATAATGGCAGGACCAAATCAAAACATCAGCAATGACAACAATGAAGAAAGAGACAGATTCAGTGGCAAACCTCCAGTCTTTGATGGAGAGAACTTTGACTACTGGGAAGTCAGAATTGAGAGTTTCTTTCTGGCCCATGATGTTGATCTGCGGGACAAGGTGATTGATGGATACACGCACCCAGTGGATGGAAGTGGTCAGAAGATTGACAGGAAAACAATGTCTGATCAGCAAAAGCGTGAGTTCAGAAATCATCACAAGGCCAGAACAATTCTTCTCAGCGCCATCTCTTATTCAGAATATGAGAAGATATCAAACAGAGACACTACAAAGAATATGTTTGACTCTCTGAGAATGACGCATGAAGGAAACATTCAATTCAAAGAAACCAAAGCCCTTGCACTCATTCAGAAGTATGAGGCATTCAAGATGGAAGAGAGTGAATCAATAGAAACCATGTTTTCAAGATTTCAAATTCTTGTTGCTGGTCTAAAAGTTCTTGACAAAGGATATTCTACTGCTGATCACGTTAAGAAGATCATCAAAATCTTGCCAAAACAATGGAGGCCAATGGTCACAGTGCTTAAGCTAGCCAAGGATCTCAACAAAATCTCTCTGGAGGAACTTGTCAGCTCCCTCAGAAGTCACGAGAAAGAGCTAGAAGCAGATGAACCTCAAAAGCAAGGTAAGTCATTAGCTTTAAAATCTAACAGAAAATCTGACTCCAAAGTTTTGCAGGTTGTGGAAGAAACCTCTGATGGGTCCTCATCAGAAGAAGATGAACTATATATCCTCTCCAGAAGGGTGAACCAATTGTGGAAGCAGAGGCAAAGGAAGTTAAGGAATCCCAGAAGATCAAAAAATCAGAATGAATCTTTCTCCAGATACAGAAGGTCAGAATCCTCCTCTGGACATAGAAGATCTGAAGGTTCTTCGGGAAACAGAAAGACAAACAACAAAGACATCATCTGCTATGAATGTAACGAACAAGGGCACTACAAAAGTGATTGCCCAAAGCTTCAGAAGGAAAAGCCCAAAAAGAAGTTTGGCAAGGAAAAGAAGAAAAGTCTCATGGCTACATGGGATGATTCTGACACATCTGAAGCTGACTCAGAATCAGATGATGAAAGAGCGAACATAGCTCTCATGGCAAACATAACAGAAGACGGTGAAGCTTCTGAGTCAGAATCTGAATCAGATACAGAAGAGGTATTCCCTGGCTTTACTATAAACTTTACTAAGGCTGAACTAGATGAAAGCCTTAATGAAATTCTGGAAAGATATCAGCAGATCAGAATCAAATTCAGAAACCTGAAAAGGAATCTTGCATTTGACTCTGATAAGACTGAGAGTCTCAAATTGGAGAATTCTGAGTTAAAAGATAAAATTTCAAAATTAGAAAACCAATTGCAAAACTCTCAGAAGGAAACAATCCCTGAAACTCCCAGCAATGCTAATGAGATCATCAAGGAGTATGATCACAGCTTTCAGAAGTTTCTAGCTAAAAACATAGACAGAAGCAAAATGGCTTCAATGATCTATGGAGTTAACAGAAATGGCAGAAAAGGGATAAGATATCAAGGTAAGGTACCTACACCAAAAAATGCCATGGATTTAGTTATAAAACATACTCCACTTGATTCACACTTTATATATGGGCACACACATGACATAAAATATACAAGTAGTGATTACTCTGTCAAACCAAAATTCAACCAGAGTTTTGGTAAAACTAACAAATCAGGACCCAAGAAAATATGGGTACCTAAGGATAAAATAATAAATGTGGCAGATATCTTTAGCAGTAAAGCAAAAACACCAATCATGGTACCTAGACTCTAGCTGCTCACGACACATGACGGGAAGAAGGCATATGTTCCAAAGCCTGGAGGCCACGTAGGCTTTGGAGGCAATCAAAGAGGAAAGATCATTGGCTCTGGAACAGTAGGTAATGGAAATCTTCCCTCTATAAGTAATGTTTTACTAGTTGATGGATTAATGCATAATTTGTTATCCATAAGTCAATTAAGTGATAACGGTTATGATATAATCTTCAATCAAAATTCATGCAAAGCTGTTAGTCAGAAAGATGGGACTATCATGTTTAATAGAAAGAGGAAAAACAACATTTATAAAATAAAACTTTCTGAACTAAAAAGTCAGAATGTAAAGTGTCTTCTGTCTGTTAACAACGAGCAATGGATCTGGCACAGAAGATTGGGACATGTTAGTATGAGAAGAATATCTCAGATTTACAAACTCAATCTGGTTAGAGGACTTCCTAACCTGAAGTTCAATTCAGATGCTCTGTGTGAAGCATGTCAGAAAGGCAAGTTTTCAAAACCAACTTTCAAATCCAAAAATGTTGTTTCCACCTCCAAGCCATTAGAACTTCTGCATATTGACTTATTTGGACCAGTTAAAACTGCTTCAGTCAGTGGCAAGAAGTATGGGTTAGTAATCGTAGATGACTATAGCAGATGGACATGGGTAAAGTTCTTAAGGCACAAGGACGAGTCACACTCTGTGTTTGTTACCTTCTGCAACCAAGTTCAGAATGAAAAGGATCTTAGAATCGTCAAAGTCAGAAGTGATCATGGTTGAGAATTTGAAAACAAAGATTTTGAGTCATTCTTTAATGACAAGGGCATTCTGCATGATTTCTCTTATCCTAGAACTCCCCAGCAAAAAGGAGTTGTAGAACGAAAGAACAGAACATTGCAAGAAATGGCCAGAACCATGATCAACGAGACTAACGTTGCTAAGATCTTCTGGGCAGAGGCAATAAACACAGCGTGTTACATTCAGAATAGAATCTCCATAAGACTTATTCTGGAAAAGACTCCATATGAATTGTGGAAGAACAGAAAGCCCAACATTTCCTATTTTCACCCATTTGGATGTACATGTTTTATCCTAAATACAAAAAATTATTTGAACAAGTTTGACTCTAAAGCACAAAAGTGTATTATGTTAGGATATTCTGAATGCTCAAGAGGGTACAGAGTATACAATACAGAAACACAGATTGTGGAAGAGTCAATCAGTGTTCGTTTTGATGATAAGCTTGACTCTCAAAAGTCAAAGCAGAATGAATTCCTTGCAGGTATGGAAGTTGAACTCACAGGTACTGAAGACAAGTCATCAGAAGCTCTCAACAGAGACACTCCCTCAACATCAGAAAGAGGCACTGCAAGCAATCCAGCACCTTCTGTTGATCAACTCCAGAAAAGACCATCCAGAAGCAGCATGGATCACCCAGAAGAAACAATCTTGGGAAGAAAGGAAGATCCAATCAGAACAAGATCTAGCTTCAGAAACTCTGAAGAATCCCTCATGGGACTGGTTTCTCTAATTGAACCAACAATAATTGATGAAGCACTTATGGACAATGACTAGATTCTAGCAATGCAAGAGGAGCTAAATCAATTCACAAGAAATGACGTATGGGATCTAGTTCCTAAACCAAAAGGATTCAACATCATTGGAACAAAATGGGTGTTCAGAAACAAACTGAACGAACAAGGTAAAGTCATCAGAAACAAAGCACGACTGGTAGCACAAGGTTATAGTCAGCAAGAGGGGATAGACTATACAGAAACCTTTGCTCCAGTCGCCAGGTTAGAATCTATCAGACTCTTAATCTCATTTGTTGTTAATAAAGGCATCACTCTGTATCAGATGGATGTTAAGAGTGCATTCTTAAATGGCTATATAGAAGAAGAGGTATATGTGCACCAACCCCTGGTTTTGAAAGTTCCAAAAATCCAGAATATGTTTTCAAACTAAAGAAGTCACTCTATGGTCTGAAACAAGCTCCCAGAGCTTGGTATGAAAGACTAAGTAACTTCCTGTTAGAAAAGGAATTCACCAGAGGGAAAGTGGACACAACCTTGTTCTGTAAGACAGTTAAGAATGACATTTTAGTATGTCAGATTTATGTTGATGACATCATATTTGGATCCACTAAACCCTCTCTGGGAAGAAAGTTTGCTAAATGTATGCAGGCAGAATTTGAGATGAGCCTAATGGGGGAACTGAAATTCTTTCTGGGCATTTAGATTAATCAAACCCCAGAAGGAACTTACATTCATCAGAGCAAATATGTCAGAGAACTTCTGAAGAAATTTGATCTCTCAGAATGTAAGCCATCAAAGATTCCAATGCATCCCACGTGCATTCTGGAAAGAGAAGAGGTAAGTAAAAAGGTAGAACAGAAGGTCTACAGAGGTATAATTGGTTCTCTTCTCTATCTGACGGCTTTAAGGCCTGACATTTTATTCAGTGTTTGTATTTGTGCTAGATTCCAATCAGATCCTAGAGAATCTCACTTAACAGCAGTTAAGCAAATTTTCAAGTATCTGAAAGGTACTACTAATCTGGGTTTGTTTTATAGAAAATCAAGTGATTACAGTTTGATAGGATACTGTGATGCTGATTTCGCTGGAGACAGAGTAGAGCGTAAAAGCACTTCTGGAAGCTGCCAGTTTCTGGGAGAAAATATGATCTCATGGTCCAGCAAAAGACAATCCACAATTGCTCTATCAACAGCAGAAGCTGAATACATAGCAGCAGCTAGATGCGGTACACAAATGCTCTGGATTAAAATTCAACTTGAGGACTTCTAGATATTTGAGAGTAACATTCCTATCCTCTGTGATAATACTTCTGCTATTTGTCTCAGCAAAAATCCTATTTTGCATTCTAGGGCTAAGCATATAGAAATAAAACATCATTTTATTAGGGACTATATTCAGAAAGGGATTTTAAATTTAAAATTTATTAACACAGACCATCAATGGGCTGATATCTTTACAAAACCTCTTTCTGAAGATAGGTTCAACTTCATTCTGAAACATCTCAGCATGAAGCTCTGCCCAGAATAAAATTGTTTTGATTCCATATATTAACCTTCAGAACTTTGTTTATTTTTCTGTGAACTATTGATCAATCTTTCTTCAGATCTTTAGAAGTACAGATTGTATCAGAATCTATCCATGAAGATTTGAGCGCTTCATTTCAAGGATAGAAATGTGCAGTTCACTCAAGAAAACAAGTGTCATCCAGTCATCATCTACTTTCTGAGGCTGAACACGCGTTCACGTTTCTGAAAGGGCAAAAGCACTGATTGGATGCATTGAGACACATGTCATGGGTAAGCGTTCCAATATCTTTCTGAATCCCCTAAAATCAGCTATCATTAAATGCTTATAATCATTCCAATTAATTTCTCTCTCTTGTCGTTTATGTTTTCAAAATTGTTTAGAAATCTATTTAAACACACTTCTCACCATTTACACTCTTTTACCTTCACTTTCATTTTCTCTCAATCTTACTAATTTCAGTTTGCATATTTTCTCAAAACCCTTTCAATTTTTTTTTACAAAACCTTCGTGTGAACATGGCTTCTTCAAGCGTCCCTACTTTAAGCTCTCAGAAAACAGACTCCTCCAAACAGTATGAAGAACCCTACAGAACTCTTCTCACACCAATCAAAAATCTAGAAGTTCTGTCAGAATTGATCGTGGATTTCAACAGTCTTTAAGAGAATGGGTTTAATCTCTCTGAAGAAGTTAAAGCTCAAGGCTGGGAAAGATACTTTGACAGACTGGTGGGTCCAACATTCCCAATTCTGGTAAAGGAATTTTGGGTTCATGCTTCATCTTCCAACCATCAAGTTACTTCATACATTATGGGGAAGAAGATTGTTATTACTGAGGACCTCATTGCACGTTTAATAGGCTACAGTGGTGGTGGTGTTCGTTGCATTGACATGGCTGAAAGATGCGCTGATGTTGCCCTAATTGCTAGGGAAATCTTCACTCTGGGGCTTCCCTCCAGCAAGATAAGGGATTTAAAAGACCATCACAGAATTTGGGCCAAGATCATTCTGGGATGCATAAACCACAGGAAGCCTACCAGCTCTCCTGACTACATCAATATTGATCAGCAATTTCTGATCTATTTCATCTCTCAGAAGATTAAGGTAAATCTGGCTCATCTACTGTTTAACCATCTCAGGACAAGTGTTAAGGAAACCAGAGAAGAGGAGCGCACAAAAAGGGACTGGATACCCCTAGGAAGACTTATATCAGATATTCTAATAGAGAATAAGCTGATTGATCATCTTACAGAGGCTCAGGAAATCAACTCTTTGGAAGCTACTGTTGGCAAACAGCTGAATGCAAAGAATCTGAAGAAAATGAAGTTGATTGAGAACATCAAGGAGGAACCCAGCGTCACTCCTTTTGCAGCAATCTCCAGCAGAAGAGTCCCTCTGGATAACTTCCCTCTGTTCTCAGAAGTTGATTCTAAACCAGATATAATAGTCAGATATTTGGACGCTTGCAAGGCTGATGGTACAGCACCAAATCTGAATATTCAAGATCTGCAGCAGAAGGCTGCAGAAGTTGTGCTGAAGAAAACTAAGAAAAGGAAAGTTGTAGCAGAAGGATCATCCCAGCAGACTCCTAAAAAGAGAGGTAATCCTTCTTCTGTAACTGTTTTAGATTCAATTTATGTATCAACATTTATCCAAATTCCCACTCAATTTGAAAACCCCACACCACAAACTTTTGATGACTTTGACATTGATTTTGACCCCTCTGAATCCTTAACTCTTAGAAGATCTCGCTCCCAACCTCAAAATCCAAATACTGAAGCAACCCAACAAGAACTTGCAAAAGTTCTATCTGATATAGACCAACATACTTCTGCTCCCATGCCAAAAAATCCAAATCCTGAAACCACCACAGAACCACAACCAGAAATTCCCATCTCACCACAACCAGAAATTCCCCTCTCTCCAGAACCAGAAATACCAATACCTTCATCTCCTCAACTAGAAATTAATCCACCTTCTCCACAACCTGAACCATTTCAACCATAAGTTCAAACTTCTGAGGCTCAACCTTCTGAATCCCCTGAACCAGAACATCATAACGATCAATCAAACACAACTGTTGATTCTGAAACCATTCCCATTCCTGGAATCACAGAACCTCTGGCCATTCGTATGCCCCTTGGTACCATTGTGAATATTCCCCAACTTCCCTCTTCACCAGAATTAACTCCACCAAACTCCCCCATCAAGTCCAATAATAATTCTTGACTCTCCCACTCCCTCACCAAAGAACAATCCAGAAGACAACATCAAGATTGTCATTGACTTAACAGTTTTTGAACGTCTTGCTGCCATAACCCACAAAACAGCTATCCCAAAACCAAAACATCCAGATGTTGGTACCAGCTTATTGACATTTGAAACAGAAGTACAGAAGTGGATCACTTCTCTGAAACAAGCTAGTCTTGAGATGGTTGATCCTGCTGTATCAGACTACCTTTGGACAAAGTTCAGAATATGGGTATGCTCTGAAACTTATAAGTTGCAAGAACAGAGCTACGGACAAGCTCAATAGAACTTCAGCAATCTGCTGAAAGAAATTGAAGGTCCAGTTCTGAGCAAGCTGCTTAAGGAAGAAGTTCTTCCTCTGGACATTGCTCCCTGGTCTGAACATCATCCAGCATCCAAAGGTCATCCAGATACTCAAGAACAGATGGTTCCTGCTGAATCACTGGGTCAAGAAGAAGATATTGCAGAAATCTCTAAGAAGCATCCTGTTTCTGAAGATCCTCAAGCTTCCTCCCTTGACAGGCAGACTCTTGAAGACTTGAAAAGATCTGATATGTTGATGAAGGAAAGAATGGATAAGCAGGACAACAAAATTGATGTAATAGCAAGCATGTTAACCCAGCAACAGGAAACCAACACCCATATCAAGAGCACGTTGGAGGCCTTGTTCACGCGTCTACCTCCTCCTTCTTAGAATTTCCTTGTTTTTATAACATGTTTATCTGTAATATTTTTACACTGTTTTGAACTCATCATTGCTTCTGGTTTTTAATATTAATGCATTTTGGCTCTGATTATTTGTTCTTTTTGATAACTGACAAAAAGGGGGAGAAAGAATGATATTTTTTCAATAACGGATTACTGAGACATAAGTCTCAAACATTTTGATCTATTTAAATTTTTTATCTTCTGAAAAGCTTGAACAGGTACAAAACTCTGAGGAAAGATACAGTAAGGTTCTGATGCTCAAAGACTCATGGAATTAAAGGGAAGTAATCAACTAAGGGGGAGTTTTTATCTTCTTAATTCCATACTTTTTATTCTTTATTTTTAATTGAAAAATATGGTTTTTGTCATCATCAAAAAGGGGGAGATTGTTAGAACATAGTTTGATTCTACAACCCTTAATTAGAGTTTTGATGATAACAAAATACAAAGAATAAATAAATTGTAAGATTTATATATAAGACAAATATGCTTCTTAAAATTATGTTTTGTATTTACAGAAGTTCTGATGGAATCAGCATCAGAAGATCAGTGATATGTCAGCATCAGAAGATCAGTAACATGTGCTACACGCTGAAACCACCAGAATATACGCTGAAGCTTGATGACCATAATCTGCGCATAAACATAAACACTCTGACTCTGATCAAAGATCTTTACCAAGTCATCAGCACTCAGAAGCGTCAGCATAAGTTAAAGCAAAGAAGACTCTGAAGCGTTACTAAGTATTCAAGACAGATTAAATGCTAACGGCTCTCTTCAAGACAAGATCTTCTCAAAATGGAAAGTGCGTTATTAGAATTAAAATGGATTTATGGACAACATATCTTTGCCTTGGCTATTTAAACAAGTATGTGTGAAAAAAAGACCATGCTAATCTATACGCATGCACTCATACATTTTGCTAAGCTTTCAAACCACGCTTACTCAAATGCTTTAGCAAATCCAGTTTTACTCCAAGCTTAAATTGTGTATTATCACAGTTGTGATATAGTGTTTTATTAGAAAATGTTAAACACATCATTTATCATACTATTTGTAAAAGATTTCCTTGAGATAAATCGGTTTGTGGTTATACTCAAGAAGGCTTTAACAGTTGTTAAAGTGGCTGTGTAATCCTTTGAATATAGTGGATTAAGACCTCGTTGGAGAGAGGCGAAATCACCTTGACGGGTGGACTGGAGTAGTTTGAGATCAAACGAACCAGGATAAAAATACAGTGTTGTCTAAGCATTTGATTTTAAGTTTTACAATTCAACCCCCCTTCTTGTGTTTTTCATATCTTCAAGAACAAATCAGTATAACATCGGCAAACTCTAGCCACGAGGAGCAGGGAACATATGCTGGTGCATGAAATCCAGCTGGTCTGTCACCAAATCCATGAATGCGATGAAATCCACTCGTAGAGATGTAAGCTCACCCCGCATTTCGGTAATTTCTTCATGCAAAGAGTTAAGGGTGATAGTAGGTGGAGGCGGTGGTGGTATCTCTGGAGCCTGGAAGGTGGTCTCAGTAGAAGCTACATGTTGCTCCCACAGGTTGGCAAACTGGTGGTATCCCGGTGGTGTTTCAGGATCTTCAGCATCGCGAGAGGTATTAGGCACTTCATAGATGTCAACAGTGGAAGGAGACGAAGGCGATGTAGGAGGATGGTGGAGGTCAAAAAGCTAGTTTGCTCTATTGTGGACACTAGTTATAGGGTTCGGGAGCACAAACTGGTAGACGGTCTCATGATTAATTAGCAGCTCGAATTCATCTGGCCCAAGATTTCCTATAAAACTAGTGTTGAAGCAAAATTCAATGTTCATTGGCTTGATTCCATAGTGCGGTGTTGATCCTAACATAGGCCTTCGGAGTCCAATGGCATTAGAGATCATAGTGACTAAACCACCCAAGAGGATTGGGGCATTTGGTGTCTGTATAATTCGTTCCATGTTAGCAAGCATATAGGCGGCACCGTTTACTAGACAGCTCTGAGAAGCACAGTACATGATGAAGAGCTCATCACGTGACACTGATGTAACATTTTGCTCTTTACCAAAAAGGGTATGGGCAATGATCTTATGAAAATACCTGATAGCGGGGTTTTGGATGGACTCAGAATAAAGGTCAGATGGCTCGGGATGGTTATTTCCAGCAATGCTACCCCAGAAGAAATCAAGGTCAGTATCAAGCAATAGGTCTTCCTGGGTCATAGTAATAACATCAAGGCCATAAGGGAATCCTAACAGGTTGGCAAACTCCCTATGGTTATAATGGTAGTCCATGTCAAACAATCTGAAAGTGATCAGCCCGCGATTGAACCTTAACCCATGATTTGGTAGGTAGCTCAGTGTGCTCAGGAACTCAAGGGTCAACTTTCTGTAAGTATAATAACGTCTCCGAATAGGAGCAGTGTCCCAGCCTATCTGGTGTAGCAGATACATGACACTCTCACGAATGCCTAAAGCAGTCATCAACATAAATTGTAGGACACATCTCACGCTCAGCCAGATCCTCAAAGCGTCTTTTCTGGTGCCTACTCCTCAAGGTGATGTTCATGTAGTTTACTCGTGCCATGGAGATAAATATTAAAGCTAAAGAACTACCCCTGGAAATGTTTAATAAATGCATGAAAAACTAAGTTAGTATTTTCAGGTTAAAAATGCTGAAGTTAAATCAAAAAGAAAAAGAAAGTTAAAATAGAAATAGAAGGAAAAGAAAATAAAAAGGAGTAAGAGATGCAACATGAAAGTTTTAAAGATTAAGAAAAAGAAAAGAAAAATAAAAACATAGTAAAACAATAAAAATAATTAAAAGAAAACATGGGTTGCCTCCCATGAAGTGCCTTTATTTTATGTCGATGGCTCGACAGATAGTACCTACTCAGTTAGGTATCGAGATAGGTGGCTCACTTAACTGCAGATAAGCCGAATAGTTTAGATTTCCGACGTTAAAATAGTGCTTTAAGCGCTGGCCATTGACTATGAATGGTTCGATAGAATTTCCTTTAATTTCTATCGCACCACTTGGGAAAACTTTACTAATTTCGAACGGTCCTGACCATCGGGAACGTAATTTACCCAGGAAAAGTTTCAGTCTAGAGTTGAACAGGAGTACGATGTCTCCTTCCTTAAATTCTTTCCGCGAGATACGCTTATCGTGCCATTTTTTGTTCTTTCCTTATAGATTCTAGCATTTTCATAAGCGTCTAAACGCAGTTCTTCTAATTCGTGGATATCTAATATTCGTTTCTCGCCAACAATCTTGTAATTTAAGTTAAGGGTTTTAATGGCCCAGTAAGCTTTATGTTCTAATTCTACTGGTAAATGACAAGATTTTCCATAAACTAATTTGAACGGTGTTCCGATAGGGGTTTTAAAAGCTGTCCTATATTCCCAAAGAGCATCATTTAGCTTGGAGGACCAATCTTTTCTGGATGTGGCTACGGTTTTCTCAAGGATTTGTTTAATTTCCCTATTTGACACTTCCACTTGTCCACTCGTTTGAGGATGGTATGGTGTGGCTATGCGATGTTTAACGCCATATTTTGAAAGTAGTTTTTCGAAAATTCTAGAGATAAAATGGGAACCGCCATCACTGATTACTAGTCTTGGTACACCGAATCGTGGGAAGATAACATGCTTGAATAGTTTAAGTACCACTCGTGTATCGTTTGTGGGTGCAGCGATGGCTTCAATCCATTTTGATACATAGTCAACAGCTACCAATATATACTTATTTCCAAAAGATGCGGGGAACGGTCCCATGAAATCAATTCCCCACACATTGAAAATTTCTACTTCGAGAATCCTTTTTTGCGGCATTTCGTCACGTCTAGATATATTTCTTGTGCGCTGACATCTATCGCAGTTCATAATTGCTACGTGGGCGTCTTTCCATAAAGTAGGCCAAAAGAATCCAGCTTGAAGTATTTTTGCACAAGTTTTCAATGTACTAGTGTGTCCACCATAAGGGGCGGAATGGCAATGGGCAATAACGTCGTCTATTTCATTGTTAGGAACACAGCGAAAGTAGATACCATCGGCGCCTCTTTTAAAGAGTAGTGGTTCATCCCAAAAGTAGTGTTTAAGATCATGGAAGAATTTCTTCCGCTGTTGGTACGTTAAATCGGGTGGTAAAACATCGGCGGCTAAATAGTTAACAAAATCAGCGTACCATGGTAATGTGGTGTTGGTACAAATGGCTTTTACTACCGCAATTGTTAAAGGTTCATTGTGTTGATCTAAATTGTCGGTAGGAGCTATCTCTAGTTTAGCAATAAGGCGTTCATATGGGAAATCTTCGTTTATGGGAACACTCTCGGTTTGGATTCCATCCAATCTTGATAAATGGTCTGCTACCACGTTCTCAGTCCCTCTTTTGTCTTTGATTTCTAAGTCAAACTCTTGTAGGAGTAAGATTCATCTGAGTAGTCGTGGTTTGGCGTCTTTCTTACTTAGCAAGTATCGGATCGCAGCATGATCCGAGTAAATAATGATTTTGGCGCCCACTAAGTAGGAACGAAATTTATCCAATGCGAATACAACAACTAAGAGTTCCTTCTCCGTAGTGGCGTAATTCATTTGTGCGGGATCGAGTGTTCTGCTTGCGTAGTAGATAGCGTGAAGCTTTTTATCCTTGTGTTGTCCTAGGACTGCGCCTACAGCAAAATCGCTCGCATCGCACATTATTTCAAATGGTAGGTTCCAATCAGGAGGTTGCATAATAGGTGTTGAAATTAAGGCTTCTTTAAGCGTCTCAAATGCGTTTAAGCATTTATCGTCGAAAATAAACTCAGCTTCTTTCATTAATAATTCAGTTAGCGGCTTAGTGATTTTAGAGAAATCTTTTATAAAACGTCGGTAAAAACCAGTGTGTCCTAGAAAACTTCTTATTTCTCTAACTGTTTTGGGTGGTTGAAGGTTTTTGATAATCTCGATTTTTGCTTTATCGACTTCAATCCCTCTGTTTGATACAATGTGACCCAACACAATTCCTTGTCTCACCATGAAGTGACATTTTTCCCAATTGAGCACTAGGTTGATATTGACACAGCGTTTCAGTACTAATTCAAGATTTGATAAACATCCGTCAAAGCTTTCTCCACACACAGAAAAATCGTCCATGAATACTTCCATAATTCCGTCTAAAAAGTCTGCGAAAATCGCCATCATGCATCGTTGGAAAGTTGCAGGTGCGTTACATAGTCCAAATGGCATTCTTCGGTATGCAAAGGTACCATAGGGGCATGTGAACGTGGTTTTCTCTTGATCATCAGGATGAATGGGAATTTGGAAGAATCCTGAGTATCCGTCAAGATAGCAAAAATGGGAATGTTTGGCTAAGCGCTCGAGCATTTGATCAATGAATGGTAATGGGAAATGGTCCTTGCGCGTAGCTTTGTTTAGTTTTCTGTAATCAATACACATTCTCCATCCTGTTTGGGTACGTTGTGCCACCGCTTCGCCTTTTGTTTTTGTTATAACCGTAACATCTCCTTTCTTAGGTACTACGTGAACTGGACTGACCCAGTTACTATCTGATATTGGGTATATGATGTCTGCCTCTAGTAGTTTCTGTACTTCTTTCTTAACGAATTCACTTAGGATAGGATTTATTCGTCTTTGATGTTCTCTAGAAGTCTTGCAATCCTCCTCCAGCATAATGCGGTGCATACAGAGAGAAGGGCTTATTCCTTTTAGATCTGATATATTATAGCCTAATGCGGTTGGATACTTTCTTAACACATTAAGAAGTTTTTCGGTTTCGATCTTCCCTAAATTGGCATTGACTATAACTGGCCGTTCGAGTTCTTTATCTAAAAATTCATACCTAAGATCTTCAGGTAACGTTTTAAGTTCTATACCAGTTTTCTTATCAGTTGGGGTAGGATCGGGTGTTAAGGCAAAACATTCGTTTAGGTTGGCATCTAGATATTCTTGCTTCCGATCATCATCCTTGAGGATAGTTGGTGTCGGAATTTTCAGCATCCCAGAATAGGTGTCTTCTTGGCTTTCTAGTTCTTTGACACATTCATCAATAATATCTAGGAGACAACATGAGTCATCTATAGCAGGGGCTTTGAAGAATTGGGAAAGAATGAATTCTACTTTTTCTTCTCCTACCTCGAAGGTAAGCTTTCCTTTCTTAACGTCAATAATGGCTCTTGCAGTAGCTAAAAATGGTCTTCCTAGTATGATGGGAATGTTTGAATCTTCCTTGATGTCCATTATTATAAAGTCAGTCGGTATGTAAAATTGTCCTATTCGAACAGGAATGTTTTCTAGCATACCAACAGGGAATTTGACTGATCTGTCGGCTAGTTGTAGGGACATCTTGGTAGGTCTCATGTCACCTAATTTGAGTTTCTCGCAAATAGATAAGGGCATTAGACTAACACTTGCTCCTAAATTGCATAGAGCATTGTCTATGACAGATTTTCCAATTACACATGGTATGGAGAAACTACCAGGATCCTTTAGCTTTGGAGGCATGTTATTTTGAATTATGGCGCTACATTCGGCGGTTAGCATAACGGTTTCGTTTTCAACGATTTTTTTCTTATTAGACAATATCTCTTTTAGGAATTTAGCGTATGACGGCATTTGGGTTATAGCTTCTATAAATGGAATAGTAACGTTTAATTGTTTCAGAAGTTCTACAAATTTCTTGAATTGCCCCTCGTTCTTGGATTTCGCAAATCTTTGAGGGTATGGAATTGGTGGTTTATATGGCGGTGGAGGTACGTAAGGTTTTTCTGAAACCTCTTTGTTCTCATTCGCGTCTTCCTCTATGTTCTCAGATTGTTCTTTCGACTTCTCTGCTTCCTTCTCAGGTTTCTGATACATGGTCGGATTTTGGAGTCTAGGATCTACTGGTCCATCAAGGGTTGTCCCACTTCGTAATGTGATAGCATTAGCGTGTCCTTTAGGATTGGGTTACGACTGTCCAGGAAATGTACCAGCAGGTGAGGCAGAACTAGCTTGGTGTTGTGCTACTTGAGAGATTTGGGTTTCTAACATTTTATTGTGAGTTGCTAGGGCATCTACCTTATTTGCTAATAGCTTCAATTGTTCACCGGTGTGAACATTTTGATTAAGGAATTCTTTATTTTGTTGAGCTTGATTAGCGATAAAAAATTTCCATTAGGATTTCAAGGTTAGATTTCTTAGGAATGTTAGGAACATTAATAGCGGGTTTTTGATAACCTGGAGGTACAGCAGGTGCTTGGCCAGGTGCATATAAAGCGTTATTGCTCTTGTACGAGAAGTTAGGATGGTTCTTCCAACCAGGATTATAGGTATTAGCATAAGGATTACCTTGAGCGTAATTTACCTGATCAACTGATATTCCTGCTAAGATTTGACATTCGGTTCCAACATGACCAGTGACTCCACAAACTTCGCAGTTTGGGGTAACTGCAACCACGGTGGCCGCAGGAGGTAAGGTCAAGCTTTCTATCTTTTGGGTAAGAGCATCTACCTTAGCATTAACTTTATCTAGGCTACTAATCTCGTACATCCCACCTTTGGTTTGAGTTTTCTCCATAGATGTTCTTTCTCCTTCCCACTGATAGTGGTTTTGAGCCATATTTTCAATGAGTTGGTTAGCTTCGTCTTAAGGCTTGTCCATCAGTGTACCACCTGCGGCGGCATCTATAAAGAATCTTGTGTTGTACAAGAGTCCATTATAAAACGTGTGGATGATCAGCCATTTTTCTAGTCCGTGATGTGGGCACATCCGCATCATATCTTTGTAGCGTTCCCATGCATCAAATAGCGATTCAGTATCCTTCTGCCTAAATCCGTTGATTTGGGCTCTTAGTGCAGCAGTCTTTCTTGGAGGAAAGTATCGTGCTAAAAATACAATCTTAAGTCCTTCCCACGTAGTGACGGAATTTGACGGCAAGGATTGCAACCAAGCCCAAGCTCTATCTCTTAGCGAGAAAGGGAAAAGACGTAATCTTATTGCATCTTTACTAACACCATTTGCTATAACTGTGTCGGAAAATTGAACGAATTTTGTAAGATGTTCGTTTGGATCCTCGATAGGATTTCCAGAGAATTGGCGTTGTTGGATAGCTGATATCAATGACAGTTTCAACTCAAAATCGTTTCAATTTATTGCTGGAGCAGCAATGCTATTGTGGGGTTCTTGTTGTGATGGAGCTGCGTACTCCTTCAGTGGACGGGTCCTTTGTTCTTCGGCCATGTCTACTTCTGGATTAGTTTCGGTTTCAGAGGAAGAATTAGAATCTTTTCAGAATCAATCTTGATTTCGGGTTTGGGTAAAGGAATAACGTGATTTAAACAGTAATCCCTGACTGCACGTCTTATGGAAAGGATGCGTTCAGGTTCGTCCGTCGATTTGTCAAGTGGTTCGCCTTGTGAGTGAGTCCTTGGCATACAAATCGAAAAAAGGGTTTTCTGTTGCCTAGTCTAAATGCGCAACAGAAGAATCGTACTTAATTTACTAATCAGTCCCCGGCAACGGCGCCAAAAACTTGATCGGGACTTTATAAGTCTATTGGGATACTAACTGCAAGTATACAGTTTAGTCGTTCTAGTTTTAAATGATTATCGAACCCAGAGACTGAGGATCAATTGCATACGATCTAATGCTACAATTGTTTAACTAAGCGATGAATATTTGGTTTTAGGGGGAAATAGTTCAATTAAAAATAATAGTAATAGCTATACCGGTATGTGATAGTCGGACTTCGGGAATTGGGTGAGTCGCTTGGCATATAAAGTATTTCGGTAAAAACAAATTGTTTAAAAACCTGAGACATACACTTTCGTGTTCATGAAATAAGTCATGCTACTAAACCTAGTGGATGCACTTTAAATTTAATAACACTTTTTGGAAACAATTTGAGTTTAATTAATTTATTAAAACACTCTCATGTATTTAAAAATTAATGTTTCGTTACCACTATCTGGGTCGAACCCCAGCTCTCGCATGCAAGTTCTTGCTTTAATTAATTTCCCACTCTCGTGGCAAAATCGTGTTAATTATCCTCTCACTCTCGTGACAAGGGTAGTTAAATTAAACATGGAAATTGGAAACCAGAAATTGTTTATAAATGTTTTTAGCCAAGTTATCACTGAATTCTTTCGGTACTTGGGAGTCACATACCGGTACAAATTAATTTAGCCGGACATAATATATTTAGTAACTATACAACTTAAAATATAATCAATAAAAATAAATGACATAACTCAAGAATAAATAAATATCAATTGCAATAAAAAAACCTGGAAATAATATTGCTATGGTAATCTTGGATGCTTACAAATTCCTTGCAGTTTAATCGAAATCAATAATTGTGTTAATTCTTAGATGAAGAATTAACACTCTAAAACTAATGCTGGAAATAAAAATTACAGTACGTGTAGAAAAAGGCTCAAAAGCAAGAAAATAGAATAATGCAGGAAAATAATAGAAATTTGGCTCTGGGAAAAATTCTTCGACCATCATCCATTGAACTACCACATATATATAGAAGAAGATATTGCAGTTGAGAAAAACATGAAAAAGGCTTGAGTGGAGAGAGACCCGGATGCATGGTTACTGAGTGGAGGAAATATAGGAGAAGAGTTTTGCCCTCAACGTTGCCCACGTCTCCACTAATTCATAACGTTGCCCTTTAAACGTGTGACGGTCGTCACAAGGGGGTGACGGTCGTAATGCGCTTAAATAGCGCATTACGCTCGTCAATGATGTGTGACGAGCGTTCTTTCTAGTTGTGGAGGTGTTACAGTCGTCATGGGGTGTGACGGTCGTCACAGCTACAAAATCTGCAGACTTTGCAGATTTGGTTCTTTCTCTTCTGTTTCTTGGTTAGCTTCCTTCATGTGGTCCTTTTTAACTGATTTGAGTTGAAAAATGTTGTACCTATGAAAAGACACAAAAACTCGGAATAATCGGGAGTTAAACGACTCAATGTATTATGAAAATCGATAGAAAGTGTAGTAATTATATGATACGATTTCTCGTTATCAGCGACCTAGGGGTTTAAGGAGGAATCAATGCCTTGTCTGAGAAAGATGAAACGGAGAAGAGATGAGAGAAACGGTGCCGCTATAGCCAAAACTCATTAACCCTAATCAAAACCAAACCCCTAAAATGTTGTACAAACATTTCAGCTGGGCTTGTTCGCCCCAAATTGCCTGAAGCCCAACGTTTTTGCTAAGCACGCACCCCCCCCCCTTTTTGTTCCTCTCCATTTCATTTGGGCCACAATACTCTTTAGGCCCATCTTTTTTTTTCTTTAAATTTCTTCTCTTTAAATTTCTTTTCTTTAAACCAATACCTTTCTTTTTAATTATTTTCATTCTAAAATAATTTGTTTTGTTAATAATAAAAAAACCAATAATAGATTAAATTTTGTTTTGATTTTCTCAATATAGTTTTTTTTAATATTTGTTACATTTAATTAAATACAAAAAATACTAGAATCTTTGTTTAACTAATCTTTCTTTAAAACTTTTCTTTACATAAATTCCTAAAAAAAACATAAAAAATAATAATATATTACTTAATCTTTTTTTTTAGAATAGATTTCTATTTATACATGCATCTCATAATTTATTGATTTTTTCTTATTGATTTTATTTGAATTGCGACAGTTCGATTTGGTTGTAACACGTATTTGGACATTATTATTCTTATGAGACTCATCCCCATTTGTAAATAAACTTACCCCCATCCCCTGATACTTGTTTGTAATAACTTAGACTTTTAAATTCCCGCAATTTATTGCTTTCAATATATTGTATAATAATTAGGGTTTATATGGCAAGATTCAAAATCAATCGCTAGATAACCTAATACAAGACAAATGCATGAAATTGACAAACACAATTCACACTTGCACCTCTAGGGTAACCTCGCTTGTTGCTTCGGAAAATGCAATCATGTCCCTCGAATATGAGACACTTTAGCAAACGACCCTAAACAAAGATCATAGTCCCTCGATGACCCTCGATGTTGCCTTCGATAAAACGATCTCGTCCCTTACAAAATTGCTAGTGCGTCTCACAAGTTGCTTTCAATGATTGTATACGATGACCCGTACCTGTCCCGTTTAACGTCCAAATACAAGGTTTTCTTACCAAATACAATGGTAAAGCAACATTGTCAAAAGGGTTAAAAACGTATAGGAAAGATCTTTGAGTAAAATAGGGTAGACAACTCTTAGTTACTTGATCAAAATTGGCAAAACATCCTTGCTATTTTCAAAAACACTTCACAACACAATCTCAAAACATTTCCCAAAACAAACTTTCAAACATTGAAATATATTTTCAAAAGACAAACACCTTTGTATATATTCAAACAAGAATCATTACAAAGGTTTCCTAGACAAGGCATCTTTTCAAAGCATTTTCAAAACCACACACACAAAGCATCATTTCAAACAATTGGAAAAGCAAAGCAAGTGATCTAAACAAGTAACTAAGAGCCCATGGAAAACCATGGATGAAAAGGGTGTTAGCACCTTCCCTTTTCATAATCTACCCCCCGAACCCAAGAAAACCTATCAAAGGTCTTTCTTGTGCTTTTTGACCTTTCCTTAGGATAAAATAAAAAGTCGGTGGCGACTCTTGCTAAACCAAAACATTTGCGAACACAAACGCAAAACCTCAAGTCAGTTCTCCCACCGTATCACAGAACTGGCGACTCTGCTGGGGAAGTAGATATTCTAAAAGTGGGGTTACCTTAGGGTTTTAGATCACCTTTACATGCTTATCTTGTTTGCCTTGATTGCTTTACTTTTGGGTCCTTGTTTGGGTTTGTTTTAAATCCTACACCCGGATTTGAGGACACCTTTTAGGTAAGTAGCAATAAACTGTGAGGGAACTGTGCGGGGTATACCGACATGGTTGAAGCAGTGGCTACATTAGTGCGACATATTTGTGGGTACCGGTAGCCTTTGAGTAAATCAAAGAGAATACGGGGCCGCTGAGTGATGTCATGAAGCACTAATGAACTCTTAGAACCTTACTTGACCATCTTGGCCTTATTAGGGGTAGTGAGATGATGGGCTTTGGTTCAGTCCGAAGTTGGTAGATACTCGATACTACACTCATTGAGGGTTGTTTTCTTGGAATATTTCGGTCGCCAATAAAGTGGCTAAACTGAAACAATGAACACAGACAATAATCCAGTGATATTGAGCTCCTTAGAACCCGGTTACTATTTATAGGACAGGTTAAGCCAACTAACTTCAAGAGGGTACTTACCTACGAACCCCATGCAAGCCTAAACCTAAGGACTTGTCTGCTTTGTGTGAATGTGATTATCTGCTTACTTTTGCATACCTGTACATAACATCATAACATCATACCATAGCATTTTCAATAACTATTTCAAGGATCTTGAGGGTCTTTGATGCAGGGTCACGTTGAACCGGACGTCTACCAAAGGGCAAGATGATTCATCTTCCTCTAAACAAATGTCGTTGAAGATCAAGTACAACAACTTGAATTGAGGGATATGACCCACTAGACATGGTGAGCTTGATTCTCGTGGAAAGACATCCACCGATGCAAACTTCTCCAAACAAAGATGTTGATCAAAGTTCAACCTCTAACATTTTCTTGTGTTTACCCCGCGAGATCCTTGAAAACATGCATCCACATATCATGCATTGTATCATAACAGGTTTTCCTTTTCAGGTTTCCTTATTCTCCTACTGTTTATTTCAGTAGAGATGACTCTAGAGAGGACTGTCAAAGATATCCAGGCTCAAAACACTCAACTTCAAGAAATGTTCTTGAACCTGTCCCAGGGGCAAGAAGAAGTGAAAGCTCTCCTCACAAGGTGCATGGTCCTAGGAAATCCAGGCGGCATCAGGAATGATCAATTGGAAGGGCTACATATTGAGTTAGCAACAATGAAGATCCAGATGATGGGACAACTGGTGGGCCAGATGGCTCTCATTCAAGACCTGGCTCAAAGGCAAGAGGAGCTCAGGGTCCTCATCAACAAACTGCTTCAAGATAACCAAGTGGGGCAAACAACTAGGGTTGAAGATCAAGTCATCACTCAACCTCCTTTGAGACAAGAAGATAAGGGAAAGGCTCCCCAGCTTGCTTCAGGGTCACAAGCCCAACAACAACCTCTCCAGCGTCAACGGGGTAATCAGCGTAAGCAAAATGCATCTAGAAGACATTTCACTGAGACTGACATACCATTATCTCTAATACTGGAATGCTTGTTGGAGGTCAATCTGACTGCTTTAAAGGATCCTCTTCGGAATCCCAATACCTCTGCTCTTAGCTATCACCCCGACGCATTTTGTGTATACCACTCCTATAGTCCTGGACATGACATCGACGATTGTTGGGCTTTGAAAAACAAAATCCAAGATTTGATTGATAGAGGAGTGCTGAAATTCATGCCGGATGGCGAGATGAAAATCTTCCGCTGAGGGTTCTCCACCTGAAATGACAAGTTCGAACTAAGAGACTTTTGTTTCATTTAAATTTTCAAGTTGTAATTTCTTTTGTTATTCAAACAATTATCTGTTGATGTCAAACTCTGTTTCATTAATGCATTGCATATGTTTGTCTTGAATTCATCCATTTGTTTTCACTATTCTTGAACTATGCTTTCTACTTTCTTTATGACATTTAACTCTTGCAAAAAGCTACAAGTATTTAGAGGGAGGATGACGAAAACAATGCCATAATCTCATACAGTATGCTTTTGAATAAACCTTGCTAATGATGTGCAAGCGTTTCTTTCAAATCCTAAACACTGGAGTTATAAGGAAGTTAATCCCTAGTCAACCCCTTCGAGCCGAAGAAGTAGAAGTTTTCTATTTTAACACAAATTGAAACCTTTAATCAAAACCTGGGGCAGGGTAGTCATTCAGCTAATTCAAAATGCACGTTGAAGTCGCAAACTCTCAATTCGTAATACAACGAATGACATCAAAAACATTCCTTTGGAATCAAAAGATAGTGATGGTTCCTTATCTCATAGGCAGTCATTACCTCTCAAAAAAGAAGAATAAAAAAGCCCACTAAGCCAAAACCTACGAAGGAGGCTTAAGAAAGCTGGGGCATCTCGCTGATTGTGATCTTAAAAACAGGAACAGTCAGGCAAAAATTAGGGATAATGAATCAAAAGAAGGAGGTCATTATAAATCCTCAACAACATGAAAAATGTTGCAAAAATGACTGCCTTCCCATAAAATTCAACTTGTGTGGACCATCACAAAAACGTCGTTCCATACTCGAATAGAGTTTAACGCACAATTAACTGAGTTTAGGATTGAAGAACATAACGAAGAGCGGGTGGGTACAAATATACTTTGAGCCTTTATCCTTTGTTTCTTAAACTGTGAACCAAGCCACGTTACAACCCTTCAAAAGTCCTAATTGAAGCATGGGTTCGTCCGAAAGCATACTGTTACCAAAAGGTATCCTGACTCCTGTAAGGCTTTGCTCTAAATCTTGAGCTGAATTTCTCTTATAAAAAGTTTTCTGCTAAAAAACACATTTTTCAAAATTCAAGACAAGCATGAACTTTGTATTATTTGAATATCGTTGTTTGCACATGGTTATTTGTTTGACAGCAAAGAAATTCACACAGTGAATGATCGGATGAACGAAAGCTCTCTCAGCGAACAAAATCACTTCAAGTGGGATGACACTCCCGTTGCAAAAATCTCCTATCAACAAAAGGGGACTTGACTTGGTATTATCCAATTAACCTGGGGCAGTCCAGTCAAGATTTCAACAAATCTTTCAAAGTCCAGTAAACCTGGGGCAGTCCAGTCAAGATTTCAAGAAATCTCTCAATTTCAGATTAACCTGGGGCAAGTCTCCCTCACCATCACTTGGGGAATTAAAACGTCAATCTCATCAAAGGGTTACATACATTTGATACTAGGGGCAGTGACGAATCTCTCCAAAATATTTCTGAAAAGGAATTCAAGCATCCACGAGAAGGTCATCACCTCTCTAACAGACCAGTGGTCATGGGTTTATTTCCCCAATACTCGTCAAGGATTTATTCTCTAAAACAAATTAAATTTCAACAACATTCATAACATACTCAGCTTGATCGGAAGGTAAAGATTCCTTCATCACCTGTTGGAAGTTACGATCGTCGAAGATTCCTTCATCACCCGTTGGAAGTTACGGTCGTCGAAGATTCCTTCATCACCTGTTGGAAGTTACGATCGTCGAAGATTCCTCCATCATCTGGTTGAGTCAAAGATAATCCAAGACCCTCTCTATTCTGGTCAGATCAACACTACGATCTCCCTGATTCTTATTCCAGTAGAAGATATTCCGGGTTTTTGTTGTTTCAGATAAATCTCTCAGTGATTTATTCCAGAATTTTCACTATCAGAGATGAAGGATCCAACTCTTTTCTCCTTCACCAGCTCGGGATTTATTTTCCCCAGCGAAAGGTTGTCTTGAAAAACATTACACCTCTGTGCATCAGGACATCATGCAACGCAATCTCATTTATTTTTGAGAACATCATTGTTTGATATATGCCACTAACCTTTATCTTTCAGAAAAGGTACAATCAAATTCAAGCGATAAAGTTTTTACTTCAGTTGAATTACGGACAAGTTCCTAAATCTCAACAGAAACAACCCATCATCAGAATAACGGACAACTGAAGCTCCTAAAAATTTGTTTCTCTCAAGAATGAAGATTCTCATCCTTGAAAACTCATAAGATTAGTATACTCCCTAATTCCTGATACCGTTAACAGAATGAAGATTCTCATCCTTGAAAACTCAGAAGATTGGTATACTCCCAAACTCCTGATATCGTTAACAGAATGAAGATTCTCATCCTTAAAACCCCAGTAGATTGGCATACACCCAACCTTCTGACCGAAACGCTTTAATGAAGATTCTCATTTTTGCTTCCCCAGTAGATTGGCATACACCCAACCTTCTGACCCAAACGCTTGAGTGAAGATTCTCATTTTTGCTTCCCCAGTAGATTGGCATACACCCAACCTTCTGAACCAAACGCTTGAATGAAGATTCTCATTTTTTCTTCCCCGGTAGATTGGCATACACCCAACCTTCTGACCCAAACGCCTGAAGGAAGATTCTCATTCTTGCTTCCCTAGTAGATTGGCATACACCCAACCTCCTGATATTCCCTACAGAATGAAGATTCTCATTCTCAGAGTGGCATATAACCTAAATTCTTGATAATCCCGACAGAATGAAGTTTTTCATTCTTAAAGTGGCGTACAACCTAAACCTGAACTTCTTCCAAACAGGAATAAGCTTTTCCCAGAATCCTGAGTTTTACTCTCCAACAGGATAGCCACTCCGCAACAGTATGGCTATTCCCCACAGAGTTCTTACTCCCCAACAAAATCAAGATTCTCATCCTTGATTCTCCATAGCTTTCTTTACTCTCAACATGAATTTGTCAGAATTTCAAATCCCCTGCAGATCGAAGATTCTCGTTCTTGACTCCTCAATACAAATTCCCCTAGCAGAATGAAGATTCTCATTCTCAATTCTCCACAGAGTTTTCAGATATTCCCCAGCGGAATTCTCCTCAAAAGACAAAACAGGAATCCCCAGTAGATTGGTATACAACCCAAACTCCTGACTTTCCCCAGCAGTATAACTTCTCCCCGTAGAGGTTGTCAAAAGAGCTTGAAGACACACATACTCTTCAACAGTGGTCCCAAGACTTCTCATTCTCAAACGATCAAAGGATTTTCAATCCCCAGCGGCAGTCAAGGATTTATCTTCCCCGACAGCGGTCAAAGATTTTATTATCTCCAGCTATCCAGGATCTATCTTCCTCGGATAAGTTTAGCAAGCTTCAAACTTCAAGGACTTCTGAAAACAGTTTACGAATGCTTCCCAACACGGATGCTAATCTATTTCTTATTCAGACCCCCAGTTCAGAGACGTCCCAAACATGGATACCTTTCTGATACTCAACATACAGTTCAACAAATATTCTTGGATGGCATCTATTAAGCCCATCTTTGACAAGATTCTGTCACATCCCCAAATGGCATCTTTAAGCCCATTCCCTCAGCTATGCTTTGACAAGTGCAAATTTAAGGGCACTCTAGTGTCCAATCATCTTTTACCTTCGAGTAGTGAACGGCGAAATTGCCAATCTGACTCTTCAGGTTCAAGAATATTGAACAGGGGCAACTGTTGTACCCCAAAATTTGCCCTCCCTTTTTTCACAAGAACATCACAATCCCAGGGTTTTATCTAATTTTTAAGATTAGCTCAAGAATCGATCAAACAGACTTTTCTTTAGCAGACAATCCAGAATTAGGGTTTTCTCTCGCATTTCTTAGAAGAAATTAAATCCTCAGAAATTCAGTTAACTGTTACATTGTTTTCACGCTTGTTCAAGTTTACTGGTTGTTTCTCAAAACCTAATTATCTGGGATAAGAGATGAGACTTTTGTTTGGAACATTAAGGCATCTGCTTGTTAGTGGAGTGAAATGTTTGCCAGTTAATGGAAATGCTTATTTTTTTGGAATGCACAACGCGTATGTTGATTGGAATACTGATGCAAAGAAATTGCAGAGTTTTATGGATTACTTGGATTTTAAGTTGTCGGTATTAAAAATGTTGGAATACCGTTTCAGTTTATTTTTAATCAGGAATCTTAAATATAAAAGGCAAAGGAAAAATTGAAAAGATATTTGACAGTAGAAATTTTCTTTTGGATAAAGACTTTTATTTACTTCAAATGTTGTTACAAAATTTATTTGAATATTGTAAGATTACAACTTATAGTATTTAAGATGATATTTGTTTACAATAAATGAAAAAAATAAATCTAAGCCTAATCTCCTAAGATCTTTGACTTCTACTGCTTCCTCTATCATCCAATTGGTACTCACCTGCAAAAGATAGAAGAAAAGAGATTAATATAGAAGAATTTTCAATTGAAAAGGAATGAAAAGAAATCATCATTAAAGTTTGCCGGCCGGAATCATAATGCTTTTTGTTCATCATGTTTTATTTTTCTCCTTGCAAATCACAAGAAGATTGCTCTTCTTGGTTCACAAAGAGAAGAGTAAAAGATAAAAATATGCAAAAACATAGGCATTGCAAAGGCAAACCAAGGCGCCAAAATTAAAATATGATGGGCACCTATTGTACTGCAAACTAAACCAAACTGCAGTAATCAAACCAAATGCAACAAGGTGCCAAGCATGTCAAACTGAATGCAAAATTGTCAAGTAAGCCAACTAGCAAAAGCATACAAGTACATAAAGTACACAATGCAGAAAGTATAACAATGCAGCAGGTAATACAATGCATCAGGTGAATCCAATTGACAAGCCAAGAGCTTGTCCTAGCAATCATCACTTTCTAGCCAACAAACTTTTCAGAACAAATAATATAATAAGCAAAAAGTGCTTATGAGAGAGAGAGAGAGAAAGAGAGGACCTTTAGTGAGAAGTTTTGCAGTTTGGATAAGGCTGGCATAAGTTAACAAATAACAAAAAGATATATAACAGTCTAGCATCAAACACAGAAAAGAGGAGAAAAAAGAGCCAAGTCTGAAACTCAAAACTCCCCAACCTGCATAGCTTGCTGAACTGAACAAGTTCAACAAACTACAAACCCAAAACCTGCACAAGCTGCATAAACTACAACAAGTCTGTAAACAAACACCCCAAGCTGCAAAACAACCAGGCCAAACACAAACCTGCATAACTGTAATTTGCCCAAACCTGTCAAACAAACTGTAAGGTTTACTCAAAAACCAACAAACAACCATAAACTCAGCAAGCCCACAAACTCAAGCTTGCTCAAACCTGTCCAAACTACAAACTCAGCAAGTCCATGAACTCAAGCTTGCTCAAACCTGTCCAAACTACAAACTCAAGCTAGCTCAAAACTTGCATAAACCTGCTAGCCAAAACTACAACAAGCTTGCATTTCAAACTGCAAAACTGTGAAACACAACCAAAACCCTCAAATCCAAACTGAACATAACAAACTGCCAGGCCAAACAAGTAGCCAAAAACCTTTCAAACATAGCATACAAACTCAGCCTACCAACTCAGGATTATCTAAAACGATCCAAGTAACAAGTTTCAGATTTCATTTCATCATCAACAAGAGAAAAGAAGAGAATTTCATAAGCTAACCAACAAGTTCCAGAAACACAATCAACATCAACATTCCAAGAGGTTCAGAAGCTTATCAATAACAAACAAACAAGTTTCATATTTCATTTCACCATCAACAAGGAGAAAGGAAGAGATTCAGAAACGAAACAGTTTTCAGAATCATCATCATCAAGCAATCAGGGCCAAGAAGAAAGAGGAAGAGATTTAAAAGCAAAACAACATAGGGTTTCAGAATCGTGTTCATCATCAACAAAAGTCCAAACAAAACAGTTTTCAGAACAATACATCATCAACATCAATAACCAACAAATCAAGGAAGAAGACAAAGATACCAGAAGCCAAAGTGTAGCCATCATTTCTCCTCCGCCCCCCTAGCCTCCAAGGAGCACCACCGGCCGGTCTCACGTCCCTCTCTCTCCATCGTTTTTCAGAAGCAAAACGTTCAAGGTAAGTTTTTTTTCAAACTTTCGCTGCATCTCACACATAAACATCTATGGATTAAAAGATGAAACAAGAACATAAGCAAAAATCAAACAAACGAAAGCAATTGTAAAAAACCCTAAAAAGATAACGAATCGTACCATGATAAAACCACAACCGTGGGCCACTATGAGAAGGAAGAGAGTGAGAGAGGGCGGCGTTCCAGCGACCTAGGGGTTTAAGGAGGAATCAACGCCTTGTCTGAGAAAGATGAAACAGAGAAGAGATGAGAGAAACGGCGCCGCTTAGCCAAAACTCACTAACCCTAATCAAAACCAAACCTCTAAAATGTTGTACAAACATTTCAGCTGGGCTTGTTCGCCCCAAATTGCCTGAAGCCCAACGTTTTTGCTAAGCATGCACCCCCCCCCCCCCCTTTTTGTTCCTCTCCATTCCATTTGGGCCACAATACTCTTTAGGCCCATCTTTTTTTTTTCTTTAAATTTCTTCTCTTTAAATTTCTTTTCTTTAAACCAATACCTTTCTTTTTAATTATTTTCATTCTAAAATAATTTGTTTTGTTAATAATAAAAAAAACCAATAATAGATTAAATTTTGTTTTGATTTTCTCAATATAGTTTTCTTTAATATTTGTTACATTTAATTAAATACAAAAAATACTAGAATCTTTATTTAATTAATCTTTCTTTAAAACTTTTCTTTACATAAATTTCTAAAAAAAACATAAAAAATAATAATATAGTACTTAATCTTTTTTTTTAGAATAGATTTCTATTTATACATGCATCTCATAATTTATTGATTTTTCTTATTGATTTTATTTGAATTGCGACAGTTAGATTTGGTTGTAACACGTATTTGGACATTATTATTCTTATGAGACTCATCCTCATTTGTAAATAATTGTACCCCCATCCCCTGATACTTGTTTGTAATAACTTAGACTTTTAAATTCCCGCAATTTATTGCTTTCAATATACTGTATAGTAATTAGGGTTTGTATGGCAAGATTCAAAATCAATCGCTAGATAACCTAATACAAGACAAATGCATGAAATTGACAAACACAATTCACACTTGCACCTCTAGGGTAACCTCGCTTGTTGCTTCGGAAAATGCAATCATGTCCCTCGAATATGAGACACTTTAGCAAACGACCCTTCAATAAACAAAGATCGTAGTCCCTCGATGACCCTCGATGTTGCCTTCGATAAAACGATCTCGTCCCTTACAAAATTGCTAGAGCGTCTCACAAGTTGCTTTCAATGATTGTATACGATGACCCGCTCCTGTTCCGTTTAACATCCAAATACAAGGTTGTTTACCAAATACAATGGTAAAGCAACATTGTCAAAAGGGTTAAAAACGTATAGGAAAGATCTTTGAGTAAAATAGGGTAGACAACTCTTAGTTACTTGATCAAAATTTGCAAAACATCCTTGCTATTTTTAAAAACACTTCACAACACAATCTCAAAACATTTCCCAAAACAAACTTTCAAACATTGAAATATCTTTTCAAAAGACAAACACCTTTGTATATATTCAAACAAGAATCATTACAAAGGTTGCCTAGACAAGGCCTCTTTTTCAAAGCATTTTCAAAACCACACACACAAAGCACCATTTCAAACAATTGGAAAAGCAAAGCAAGTGATCTAAACAAGTAACTAAGAACCCATGGAAAACCATGGATGAAAAGGGTGCTAGCACCTTCCCTTTTCATAATCTATCCCCCGAACCCAAGAAAACATCTCAAAGGTCTTTCCTGTGCTTTTTGACCTTTCCTTAGGATAAAATAAAAAGTTGGTGGCGACTCTTGCTAAACTGAAACATTTGCGAACACAAACGCAAAACCTCAAGTCAGTTCTCCCACCGTATCACAGATACCAAGGTAAGGTATCTACACCTAAGAAAGTCATAGACCTTGTCATAAAACGCACACCACTTAATTCTCACTTTACTACTGGTCAAACACATGATATAAAACATGCTGGTAAGGCGTTTTATACTAAACCAAAATTCAAACAAAATTTTGAAAACTCTAACAGTCATGGACCCAAAAAGATATGGGTACCAAAAGACAAAATCATCTATGTTGCAGATGTTTTTAACAGCAAGGTTGAAACACCAGTATTAACACCTGGACTCTGGATGCTCTCTACTCAGGGAGGAAAGAAAGCATATGTTCCAAAACCTGGAATTTAAAAGATTCGCAGATTTCAAAGGAAATCAGAAACAAAAGTTACTGGCTCTGAATCTATTGGCAACAGGAATGGAAATACAACATCAGAAGCTCTCTAATGAATCTTAGATGGATCCAGGAGCAGATGTCACACCTTTTCAAGCAACCTCTGTCAGAGCAAGCCAATCAGAGTCTTTACCACTTTTTGATTCTTGACAAAAAGGGGGAGAATGGAGAATATTTTGACTCATTATCAGAAGATCGTTAGGGAAGTATTTTATTTAGTATTTTATTTTCTCGTAAGCTGAGTATTCTACTCAGGGGGAGCCTTTTAATTATTGTTCTTTATATTCCATCAAAATATACTAGTTTTTTTCATCATCAAAAAGGGGGAGATTATTAGAACATAATTTGGTTCTACATCCCAGCAAGAGTTTTGATGATAACAAACACATGATATAAAGAACAAATATGCTCGCCATTAAAAAGTATCTTTACATGCAGGATGATCTGATGTTAAAAATATGTTATGATGCAACTGGAAGTTCTGCCAGAACATCACCAGAAGTTCTGATTATGCAAGCACAGAAGTTGAGAGGACAATGAAAGATTCAGACGCATCAAATATGCATGACACACTTATATGAAGAAGTTATGATTGAACTTCTGAATGCACCAGCGCTGCGAATCAGAATCTCTGATACTCTAATGTGCAAAATTCTGATCAAGCTGTAAAGGACTCTCAACTATAATATTCATACTATGATGTAAGAAGCTCTAAAGTGTTACAATCTATCAATGCAAGATCATAAGTAACGGCTACAAACAAACAAGGATCTCCTGATTTGGAAAGCTCATTAACGCGTGTTATGGACATACCAAAAGTATCTTCTTATGTCACTATTGCAAGGCCTATTTAAAGCTGACAAGAAGAAGATTTCAAGATGATGAACAATTGCGCTCATAAAGAAAAACTCACGTGAAAAAGTAAACAACGCAGCTTTCATTCTTCATCTTCAACGATTCAATATTAAACTGTGTAATACATCACAAGTTTGTGATACTGTTTATTTAGAAACATCATTGTACACTTTTATTCAATTAACTATTTAGTGAAATTCCTTGAGAAAATTGGGTTGTGGTTTTGGACTCAAGAAGACTTTAACAGTTGTTAAAGTAGAATTGTAATCAGTTTGATTAGTGAATTAAGTCCTCGTTGGAGAGAGGCGGAATCACCTTGGCGGGTGGACTGGAGTAGTTTGAGATCAAATGAACCAGGATAAAAATATCGTGTCTACTGATTTTGATTTTAAGTTTCAATTCAACCCCCATTTCTTGTGTTTTTTCACTTCTTCAATTATTTTCCGCATTTTATTTTCTACACTTGTATATATTTAACTGCTAGATGTATGTTAATAGGCTTGTATGGAAAGACTAAAAGTAAACGCTAGATAACTTAATTTCAAGACAAATAATTGAAACATAACACACTCGCACACGCACACCTCTAAGGTACCTCCACTTGTTGCCTTTGGAATACAACAGTCATGTCCCTGGAACGTGGGACACTTTAGCAAAGACCCTCGGTTAAAAAGATCGTAGTCCCTCGATGATCCTTCGATGTTGCCTTCGGTATACGGTCTAGTCCCTTACAATAAAATTTCTAAAGTTCCCTACGAGTTGCCTTTATGACTGTACAATGACCCGCACCTGTCCCTCAAAACATCCAATGATAGGGCTACCTACCGACTAATGGTAGGATAGCACTGTCTAAAGGAAAAGAGGGAAAGAACAAAGACCATTCGAGTAGGTAGACAACTCGTAGTTTCTTGCTCACAAAAATAAACAAAACAATTTTTCACACATACACAAACTCTTCTCAAAAATATTTTCAAAGACAAAACACTTTGTATACATTCTCAACGATACGAGAAACATTACAAAGTCCTTCGTACTAAGGCATATTTTTGAAAATATTTTCAAACACATTTACACCAAAAATCATTTTCAAATGTGAGCTAACAACTTAGAGCCCGTAGATAACTACGGATGGAAAGGATGCTAATACCTTCCCTTTCCATAACCTAACTCCCGAACTCAAAATCTTTAAAAACTTCTTTCCTTTTATTTTCACCCTTTCCTTTGTTGGATAAAATAAAATTCGGTGGCGACTCTTGCTACCGACTCTTGCTAACCGCAACAATTGAGATAAAAACGCAAAACCAGTAAAGTCAGTTCTCCCACCGTATTACACATAGCTTCAAACCCTAACTCAAATGATATATCCTGACAAATATCTTGAACCAACAAGTACCCTGCCTAGGGAGGGTACCTATGATGATGAGACTTCATACATTCAATTCTTGTAGGTCAGATTTCTTCTCTTGAGTGATACACATTTCCACAGTCAAGACCCTTGGTCCCATATCATTGATTTAATGCAATGAAAATGATGAATGTGATGATGAAGCATAATATATTTTGTTTATAAATAATAGGGAAAAATTTGGGAACAACAATCGTGAGGAAAACCCCAAATCCACGGTGAATTTGTTTTGGTTGTATGCACCTTGTAGAACCGAGTGAACTCATAAGATAGGGGAACTTACTAAGATTTAGTAATCTCACCTCAATCCTCTTATTATTTTTTAGGCGGAGGTTATAGGTAGAAGAATTGCTAGATAGTCAGTATTAAAGACTGCGGACGAGCAGATGGCAGGAAAACCTTATCAGATCTTATCTTTCCACTGTGAATTATTATAGGCAAGCTAATTGTATATGTTTTGTTAAATACTTGACTTATATATGATTTTAAATTTTGTATTTTCCAACTTATGTATGTTTCTACGTACCATTTATAGCATTCCTACATATTATTCTAAACGTATATGTACGGGGTGTTACAGCTTTGAACATGCAATGCAGAACTCTATAAATTTCCGACTATGGGATCCCAATTGTTTCTGACCGAAAGACTAAATTTATAACAAGTGGAATCCAAATACGAAACTAGTACAAGTGAAAAAGACGTTAGGTGTGATAACTACTATAAACTATCTTGCCACTAAAATACCAGTCCACCATTATACCAAAAATGCCTTTCCTTTTCAAATAATTTATACTTAAAAAATGTTAATCTTGTCTCTTCATAATCAAGACAATTTATCCAACATCAAACAATTCCTCTACTTACACGTGTAAACACCCTTTACAAGATCCACTTTTATTTTTTCACTTAACTTCTCCACCCTTTACCTCTCATTCTCTATGTGTATTACCTTTTGTTTACTTCTCCATAGATGCTCTCTCACTCTGTGTGAAAAGGAGAATGCTCATCATCCATATCTCCAGGATTTTCCTTCATTTCTTCATGTTTCACTTCATGTTTCATGTTATGCATTATTTTTTGTTGTATCTTATATTGTTTCACGGTTTCAAGGCTTCATTTTTCACGTTTTCAAGGCTTTGTGGTTTCCATAAACATTGTTTCACGACTTCATGGTTTACATAAACATTATTTCACAGTTTCACGACTTTATGGTTTGCATAAACGTTGTTTCACAGTTTTAGTTTATGAATGGTCATGTTTTGGTTATGGGTTTTTATGTGGTTGTGATTTCATATTTTCCTTCACTTTCATCTATATTGATTTTCGTCACTTTCATGTTTTAAGTTTATGAGGTTGTTGATGTTTCATGTTTTGCTTCACTTTCATGTTTCAAGCTGTAATGTTTGCTTGTATTTCGGTTTCGCATTTTTTGTTTTCGCACTTTCATGTTTTAGTGATTTGTACATGGTTCAACTATAACCATACTTTTCATAGTTTTTCAGATTTGTAAAAAACCTACCTTGTTAATGTTTTTGTTGTTTTACTATAACTTGAGTTTTGTATCTTGAGGTTGTTTGCCTAAAACCTCATTGCTAGTGTGCATAGTTTGGCTATGAACTTAATTTTGTGTAGTCCATGGTTTAATTAATATTTATGTTTACCATTGATATGCTAGATGTCAAGGGCTCCAATTTTGTGAATGACCTAGAGATAGGAAACCAGGTTTGGAAAATGGGTGTCCGGGTTCATGATTTATGGACCGCCAAAGAGAGAAATAGCTCATTACACGTAGAGCTCGTCATTCAAGATTAAAAGGTGATATATAATATTTCAATACCAACTGATGGACATCTTAAATTCTCTCTAATGTGTTTTGTACTTATATGACCTTTATTAGGGACACAAAATTCAAGTTATTACACGTCCGAGAGAATTCAACCACTGGGTTAAGGTGTTGACAGAACAGAAGACATGTACATTTTATAATGGACAAACCTTGAAAAACGGGCGCCAATTAAAGGCATGTGACAATGAGCTCAAACTTTTGTTCGTAGTGCAACAATCCTCTACAAAACACTGGTTCCAAACATACCTCCTCACAAATATGATTTCAAGCCTATATCTAATTTGTCTCTATGGAATTTTCAAGCATGATCAATTATATGGTAATTTGAATCTCTATTTTAACCATTGTAAGATCATTTGACTTGATTCTTATCTGTAACTGATGTTTGTTCCTTTTTTACTTTACGTACATTGATAGATGTTATAGGAATATCACATGAGGTCATTAGAAAACAGACTGCTGGAAACAAAAAAAAAGGCTTGTGCTAACATTACACAGAGTGACTATCATAGTAACATCATTGAATTAGCACTCTGGGATTCCTTTTCTTCCAAACTGTTTGCATTTCTCAACTCAAATACCAATGTCACTCCCACCATTATTGTGCTAACCCATGGATGGTGCAAATCAAGTGCAGGTAAATAATGTCACAATTGTCATATTATATGCATATAAAGTAGTGATGATATTCTCCTAATTGTTATTGTCTTACATTTTATATTTAAGCTACAAGCAAACCAACTTTGTCAAATGCATGGAATGGAAGTAAACTACTCATCAACTATGATCACCCTCAAGTGAACCATTACAAAAGTAAGTAAGAACCTTTTATTTAACGAATCAATTTAATCTGTTTAGTTATGTCCATTGCATAATACTGAGCTTTATTGTTGAACCATATTAGGTTAGGATCTTATCAGCCATGCACCCAGAATTCTCAAACTTTGTCTCAACACTCTGAACATGATAAGTTTTGGACCAACTTGAAGCAACTAGGAAAATGAACAATGAAGCCGCCATCTAATATTTATTTATCCAACAGAAGAGAAAGGAAAGCATCAAAGAAAACCTGAGAAGAGAGGAATCAAGGTCTCACGACCAAGAGAACAGGTATGGGAGTCGATTACGCAAGGGGAAGGTATTAGCACCCCTCACGTTTGTGGTACTCCATGGGATCCACTCTTGTTATTCTAAGAAAATGGTGTGTCAAATATAAATCTAATTATCTAAGGGAATGCATGAATGCAAAGTATATACAGAAAAAGAAAAGTTTTTATTAGTGTGCCCGCCGTGGTTGTGAATCTTTGTGCCTATGTACACTCTTCGTGCAATGAGAGATCAGCGCACTCGTAGTTCACCTAAAAAGGTGTTTTGGTTTGTTGTATGTTTTTTAGGCGGATAATGTTACATTATCACTCTATAAGTTGTCATTGTGCAATCGACCTTTGGGGAATCACGCGTCGTATTGAGCATAGTGAAAATGGCACATCCTTTTTGTGAAAAGGTTTTCAAAAGAAAAAGTCTGAAGGCAAAAAGGTTTGAATTATTTTGTATTTTTTACCTTGAAAAAGTATTTTCGATTTAAACCACACAAAATTCTATGAATGGAATGAAGGGAAAGCTTCGGGAATGGACCCACCTATCCTTCTTCATTTCTTAAGGCTCGTGAAAGTGTGATTCTTATCTTTATTTATCAAGTGCTTTGAGAAGTTTGATTAAGAAAAATAAGTTTTTGTTTTAGAATGAAAAGGGGAGTGGAAAAGTCTAAGGGATACTAGAGATCCTAATGTTGTCATACAATGATGGTTCTAAGGTTAGGATAAAAGGGAAATTTATACTTAAGTTAGCATGCAAAGATGGACCTAAGGTTAAGGTTAGGGAAGCTATCTAATGTTTTGTGCATGGTTTAGAAACTAATGTCTATTAAATTCACATCTTAAAGAAGATGAAACTAAAATTCTAAGGGAACATGTTATTCACACAAAGAATAAGAAAGAAAAGCACAAGCAATTATGAACTCAAAACAAAATTAAGTGTCAAGAATTAGAATACAAAAGCATATTTAAGAATACAACATGGAAGACTAAATGGGGCAGCAACAACATCAAGTAACACTTAAGAAATCAATCCATGAAGATGGAAGAATAATTGTCAAGTATCAACCAGAGATAGATCAAAGAAGTCAAGCAAGCAAGTTCAAGAAGACTTAGGAAAGTAATGATCAAACAATGAAAAGCACAAACATGATGTTTATGGAATGTATGACTTGTACAAGAAGTTAACTCAAGATGAGATTCAATATTAACAAGAGAAGTTGAAAGAACTCCACACACAAAGCAAAGTCAAACAATTCGATGAACAAACCACAACATCATCCAAGATAGGAATCACTTGTCCAAGATAAAGAAGAGGCTCTTATATGTCATGGGGCAGTAGAAAATTCCCTCATAAAGCATCAATCATGATCACTAAACTTTAATAAATTCTATCAATTTATCATACTCAAAGTTTAAGGCAAACTAGCAATGCATAAGATTAACACCATCCAAGTGAGTAAGAGATGAAAGAAACTAGGTCAAGTCAATATGGATGAAGTTCCTTATGTAAGAAGAAATATTTAATACGAAATTGAGAATGGTCAAGAGAGGTGAACCAAAACATCATGCAAAAAGTTGGTTCAAGAAAACAAGCAAATATGTAGTCCATAGGGTGAGACAAGCATTATAAACTATGTCATCAAGAAAATGAGCAAATATTGAGGTACTTAGGTGTTATGGGCAATAGCAAACACCAAGTAACATCAGGGGGACATGGATCAAGAGTATGGAAAGAATTCAATAAGAAACATTTTCAAAATCTTAAGTAAGAAAGAAGATATAACTTCTAAAGTGTCACCATGTTGATTAGCAAATGAATTCTTAACCAAAGTGATACTAGAATCATGGAGAATTGAGGTGAGAAGAGATGAATATAGCGTCTAACTTATCATCATAATGAGTTAACAATTTAATGTTAATCAAAGAATCAAATAAGTGAGATAAATAGATATTATAATCCAAGGTCAAAAGTAACCTCGAATGATTCACATCAATTTGACTCATGATTATCAAAGAGGAATTGCACAATTGCATTCCAAACCAAGGTCTCAAAGATGGATGAAAGTTTCAAAGATTGAAACAAGTAAAGAAACAATGTTATAGTGCTTGAATGGTTCAACAAAGTGAACTAAAGGCTCTTAACATGTTATGATAATAAGAGAAAGAATAAGTAATTTGATTTTTTAAAGTTGCACCAAGTGCATTCCTTGTATCTCAAGCAAACAACACAAACTAAGCAAGGTAATAAGTTCAAGATAGAAAGTGAAGAAAAAGATTGATCTAATGAGGTTAAGTGATTATAAAATCATCAAGGGATCATAATTGAACTTATAATCCCTCAATAATTGATCCACAAATAAAGAATCATAAGAATTGACTCAAGAGACCAGTTATAGCACCTTTAAGGCTTCACGAGATAAGTACATAATATGCACAAGAAGGACTAATCAAATATTGACCTTAAAAGGACCTATAATTGAACCAATTTTATATGATACTTAAGAACACATGTGTTCATAATGTGACCAGATATTGGAATCAAAACATGTCCAAGAATAACCAAACGAAAGCACTATTTGTCAAGACAAACATCAATGGACATGTTCCTAATTTAAATCAAGTAAAAATAGCGAAGTGATGTTAAAAATAAAAATAAAATCATGGAAATGATCTCCTAACATTCACAAGTTAGAAACATATATTTGAATCAAACCATGTAAAAAACAGAAAATGAAACCCTAGCCCGTGTTCATGAGCTTGTATTCGGATCAACATATATCCTTCGATTCTCAACCAAAATAAAAAAAATCCAAACACCAAAATTGTAAATATCACGGAATAGAACATCGTGACATCAATTATTTCATCAAATGAACATTAAATCACAGAAATAATTGAGCTTAAAGTCACGGTTCCAAAATCTTTTGCACAAAAATTTCAAACACATCAATGCTTAGATTCACATACAAACTCCCATCTCATACCTAGTGTATGGATCAGTTATATGCATATGAACATATTTATGGCATTTTTAAGTACTTGAATCCATGAATGAGAGAGGGAGAGATTCGAAGTTGATTACCTAGTGGAGTAACTCCACTGCTCTTTGAGAAAGGATGCAAGGAGATGCAGAGGAAGACTTATATTCCTTGAGTGTTCTTCAGTGAGAAGGATGATGAACAGAGAACTAGTAAAGCTTCAAAGAAGATTCAGTTTTAGAGAAGAGAGGGAGAGATAGAGAGATTTTCATATATGCTTCCTTTTATTGTAATGTGTGTCTGCCTTATGAGGGAGTGAGAGGGTGTAATATAGCATATAGAGTGAGTTATGTAAGGTTAATAGTTAGTTGTGGTTTAATAAACCTGGTGAGTAAGTTGGAATCCCAATGAAAAAAAAGGAATGTGGTTGTGTTTTGTTGTGTTATCCTCAGTTAATGGTTGTGTTTTGGTACTTATGTGAGGTCATGTAGAGAGTGTGAGAGAATGAAGTGGATTGGACGTGAGAGAGAGAGAGAGAGAGAGTAACGGGTAGGCTGGCAAAATTTGTCAACTTTGGTAAATATACCAATTCTCGTGCCTAGCTTATGTACTCTTTGTTTATCCAAAAGAGGTAAAAGAATGGAAAGAGAGGCGTGTGAGCATGATATGTACAAGATTTTTGCAGCAAATGTGAGTGATGCGTGCACAATCTCTAAAATAATCAATTTATGGCTGTAACCCTGAGCATCTTGCTCGTCCCAGCCTTATGCATATATATTTATTTATTCTCAATCATTTGAATCAAGGTTGGACATTTTGGAAAGTTAAAGCTATATGTAACAAGATTGGTGTTGATTGGATTTTGATTTAAGGCTTGGAGGCCCATAAAAATAGAGCATGAAAATTTGCAATATGAACTGATCACATGGGCATGCCATAATTCTCTAGGTGTTGATAATTTTCTATATCCAAACACCTAGATTTACGTCAAGATATCTTACAATTTAATGGACCATTTGTGATGAAACTTGGATCAAAGGAAAGCTTGAAGAACATAGAACCCCTTATGTGTTGAAACAACCCGGAAATAAAAACTTAATCATTAGGGAAATTGACCACGAAATAATGTGCATGAGCCTGGCCAAAAATTCAAGAATTTCACTGAGTCTTTATAGCTTTGACATACTTGAACACCCAACTTCAAAGCTTTATATCTCTCAATTTATGAACTTTTTGGCAACAAACCCTCAGGGACAAAATTGAAGTATGAAAATTCCTCTTTCTATTGATCATGAGTTTGCAAATTTTCATCCACACATTTGTGAGATACATAGTTTAAAGGATGACTATATGAACTCCAAAATCTCTTATACTCAGAAAATTTTCTAAGTCCCAAAAAGTCAACTTTGGTCAACCTTCTTGATTTTCTTGATTTTATAATTCCACTTGGACAAATCTCAACCAATGACCATATTTTCCTTTTAGAATACAATTTTTACCATAGAAAGTCAAGAGTTGACTTTTAGCTTGCACAATTGACTTTTTCCTCAAATCAATTGATTTGCAACTATATGAGCAATTGAGCTTCTTCTGAAGAAAATTGAAGGTCAATATTTTATCCATAAACACTTAGGAACATGTAGAATACCATGGAACCAAGTTTTTCTCAAAAATTCAATGATAGACTGACTTTGACCAAAACCCCAGTTTCCAGTCAAAAAGCTAAGAGATGAGTGCACAAATTCAAAATCCTAATTTCTCTGAGTATGCTGAAGAAACTCTTGAAAATGGATGGCTTATGTACCATGATAATGATGATGCTTCAAGAATTTGATCAATGAAGGAATCACATACTTCAAATAATCAAAAACCCTAATTCTAGAAGATAGATAGGAGAAATGAGATTCACTTCAAATCTTTGACAAATTCAAACATCTGATTATATGATGGACATATTGGGATGTCTTGAGGCATGAGAAGCCCTTTTAGCTTGAGTGGCCTAAAGAATGAGGATATTGGACCCTTCTTACATTGATTAATCATTCAATATCTTCTATTGCTTAAAGAAGACCATAAAACAAGAATAACTTGATCCCGTCTCAAATGAATGAACATGTATGCTAATATGAAGCATAAACCAATTAGGTTAAAACGAAGAGGGGAAATTTTGGGATGCAACACAACTCCAAAGAATTCAAGACCATCTCTGAAATTAAGGATCAACACCAGGTATTGTGATAACTTATTTCATATAAGAATGAAAGTTACAACTTTTTTGCACTGCTTTTTATTGCCTCTATTCATTGGGGTGCCTGGTATGTTTTTCAAAATAAGGATTGATTCCGCACAACCATTGGAACTACGTTGAAGTTCAAATTGGAATAATCTGACTGGTATTATAATTGTTGCTCAAGATGTAATTGTGGAATCAAAAATCCAAAACTACCTTTTGAATGCGATTGGGGTGGACTTGATAATGTTGAAGTCACCAAGTAAGCACCTAAATCGTCTTTTTATATTGGTTGATCAATCTTAGTTTCACAATTGTATTTTGTAGATACAAACTTGATGTTGATGTTCAGTACAACGGCCATATTTGTACGTTCATGTTTTGGGACAAATATTGTGTCCCCATTGTTGGGATGAATGCTTCAAAATTGAGGGATATAATGAGAGAGGTCAAAATTTTACATATTGCATCCCTTATTGTCTTTCCATATGTCCAGTACTATAAATTATCTGCTTCTAATGTAGGCTAGGAAATATCATCCAGAGATCTATCCTACTTACCTTGATGCTCTTCTGAATATAAATCTTGCATTTCGTGTTAAGTATACCACAAACTCTGGTCAATGCTCCATTGTCATGCTTAATACAAATGAACAGGTTTATAAAATGATTGACAATTACTTTAACCCCAACGAGGTAATCTTTCTATTATGCGTTAAAGTAATTCTTTTGATCTTACATTACATTTTTTATTTTATGTTGCACACACATGATGTTGTATTATATGATTGTAGCAAACGTCAAATGTGGCCACCGTGCAAACTTCAAATGTTCCTGTCGTGCAATCTCCAAATGTTGTTGCCCTCCAAACTGGACCCCCAATACCAATAGCTCCAATCATCCAGAATATGGTCGGATACTATTAGAATTCTCACAACATCATTATATATATGATTATATTTCTTACTAATTAAAAAATTACACCAATAAACATTTATTGGTGCCAAACTAAAAAATTTCACAAAATTTTTCCGCCTGTCGACTTCTGTCGTTGACTATTGTTTACGTGCCCAAAAATCTCTAACAAATTAGTTATGTATTCTTTAGTTTTTGAAATCTGCATTGTTGTCCTCATAACACCATGGCCAAGTTTCACTTCAAATAACTTGCTGACTTTAGTTTTCTGCCATACATTGTTGAATTGCAGTGTTCACACTTGAAGCCAAACAAACACAATAATTTTTCAGGTACAATAAGAACTAATTACAACAAACTTTGATAAAAATTGTTTTGTATCTACATTAAGGCAGTGATGAAACTCAAAGTGGTTATCAAACTCTTAATTCAACACCATTTGAATATGTGAATCATATGGTTTGTTAATATATATTATTGATGAGCACCATTTACATGCATTAGTATTTGAATTTTTAGTTGTTAGAGTAACAAAGGTGTGAAAACACAAATATTAACCAATTGTTAAATAAATTGTTTTTTTGTCATTGGATTACGATTTGAAGGATGCAGCAGACTCTTGGTGGTATGAGAAATATATGGTTTGTGTTTCTGCAAAATGGCAATGTTTGAACTAATTAAATCAACCATGTAGGTGGACAAATATGGATCACACTCCTCACACAACTTCTAAGAGAGCGCGAGCACGGAGAATGTCCATACGTAAACAAAATAACTATAAACATCTCAAGACTACGATTCTTCCAACAAAACCATATTGTGTCAACATGGGGGTGTCAACTTCTCAATCTCCAAATTCCACTGCTCAACCTATGTACACACCAAATGAAACAACTTTGATAACTATTTATAATAAAGACATAATATTCCAATTTGATTTAATATGTATAATTCCTCTTCAGAAACTATTGTGGCACTGCTACTGAATGTCATAAAAACAAGCACTGGTGATCAGAAAGAAGGAGGAACTAGATTTGAAATAGTACAATATACACAAACTTAGTAGTTCTAATTCTAACTAGTTCAAAGCATCAGATAAACTGCTTCAGAAACTCTGTAGCCACGAGCCTCCCCCTTGTGTTCACTGATAACTTGAGCTCGCTTATCTCCTTATCGATATCCTGTAATTAAAAGGTGTTATTATCCTTCCAGATGCCAACAAATCAGCAGAATTACAACAATGATAGAAAAAGAAGAATAAAATTATTGACACTTTCTTGTATAAAGGAAACACCGATGGATGAGAATATGCCAGACCAATGAAATGCAAAATAAGTTTTAGGGTCAATAAATTCTTACCTCCATAAATTGCACTATAAAATCTATGAGTTTTTGCTTCTGCATCTCCTCACAATGGTAGTTTGTAATAAGGAAGCTAATATCATATCCCTGCCAAGAGAAACAGCAAAAAAACATGACATTAGGATTTGTGGAGTCCAAAAGCCAAACGAGTAAACCTCCACCTTCAGACTACCAAAACATTGCTAGCCGGGCAAACAAACCACCAAACTGAATTTAGAAAGACAAATGCTAACAACTACCTAAGTGAACTTGACGAGGAATGGAAAGTGAATTATTTTATAAAAAAGTACAGCATTTAATGTCACAATTCATTTAATGTCACAATTCATTTAATGTTTATAAGGAAGCTTAGGCGCCGTAGAAACCGTTATTGATTCCTGAACCATTATTGACCCATAAAAATAACTCAACTAACTATAGATACAGAAAATTGATCAATAAAAAACTAAATTTAGTGATTCCTGAACCGATAGTTTAAAGACACTCATCAACAAGGTCCATTTAAAAAATGATCACAATAAACACAATGTAGTATATTCTGTATATCTTGTTTTTTGATAATCTAGTATATTATGTACATAGAAAGATCGGTAGAAGGGGAAAATTAATTAAATTTTAGGATTATTTGTAAGTCTACACTTCCTCAACTGTATTGTGTTAAGAGGATTTTCTACCACCTTATCAACCAAGGGTTAACTAGGAATTGGGAGATGAACAAGAAGAGACCTGACAGTAATACAGTGTGTTGTATGTATTAGTCTACTCTTAATAACAATGACAATTCCAAGCACAACCACAGAAACATGCAATATCTGAGGCAAACTCGACAAATATTTTTATTATCAAAAGGCTCAATGAAAATCCATACAAATTTATCTCCCTGCTCTGAAGCCGTTATTTTACATATCACCAATATTTAAATATTACTTTATTTGATCATAAAAATTATCGACAGACACGGTTGTTGAAATGGAAAGTCGGAAAAAAAAAAACTAGTTTAATTGGTGAAGAGATATAAACCTGCACAGGCTTTCTCCTCAGTACTTGGAAAGCCTCAGCTCTCATTGACAAAAATCTAAGAAACTTCTTTGTTAATATGTTTTCAAGTTCATCAGCCTGCTTCACCTGCACAATATAAAATGAAAATAAACAAAAATAAGGAATTAGGGACAATAATAACGAATATTGGTACTTTATATGTAAATGTGATGGCTGCTAACATATTCTAATTCTGATATTAGTTTGTTTATCTGCTAATAGAATTAAATTGCAAAAGGAATTATCACCACCAGTCAATTGAAGTCACACTAGATTTGTAGCCAATTCAGTGCTCTACTTTGACACCTTAAGGTTGCTCTTGTATAAGAAGAGAATGCAAGAAACAACAAAGGATGAATGTATCCAAAACATTATATAATTTACAATTATTCAATAAAAACTTACATTAAAAACTCTTACACCATAATTCAATCCTAGTATGATCATTGAACCATTAATAATCTTATCATCTAAATTCACAAATCTGAATTTATTTCAACACCCCGTCTAAGAAGATCTCTGAGATACATCTGACCTCCTGATGTCAAACAACTGACCCAGTTCCTCTCAAATATATCAAAGCAAAGATAGGGCCTGAATGTAATTGTTTCATAGAGTATAAACATATGTTGTCAATAGCATGCTATAGCGGAATAGCGTAGTGGTGGTATGGTTTGGCAGAAACGATAAGTAGAATGTGCAAAAATTCCTAACTATAACGTACTAAGCTGACCATATTTTGATACTTGTAAAAGGTACAGATCATAGAGTAAAGCAATCTGAAGTCTTGCGGAGAGGTCCACTATGAGGTTTACACTTTTTACTATTTATTAGTAACAAAAGTCACAAACTGTTAACATATAGAACACCAACAGAACAATAAACAAAGGAAAAGGAACTGCAAAGAAAAATCAAAACTTAATGAAAAATATCCCCAGCCGGAACAGACAGTTTATATCTTAAACAAAGACCGCAAATTTGGTAAGCCTGCAACCTAATTTTCATATCCACAAAAGGCAAAGACCAATTTCAGATTATTCCAACAAAGCATCGTAAAAAAAGAAAGATAAATGATTTACCTTAAGACTTATCCTTAGGGAATTGATAGACGTTTCTATTAAGCATTTTTCAGCCTCATTTCGGCATATCAAAACCTATAACAACAACATAACACATATTTCAATGAAAACATTGATGCAAAAATAATAATTTCTTTAAAGCATTAGATGGAATCTTACCGGATTGAGAAGGAGTTCAGGGCTAGTCCTGCACATACAAGACATAGAATCATTGATTGAATGAATCTATTTAGGTGAAATCCAGATTTGCATCAAACATGAATTGATTTGAAATTTCAAAGACTTACTTGAGTTCAACCTCAGGTTTGTTATGTCTTTCAACTTCTTGACAAGGAAAATTCTGCAGAAAAAATAGAAAAATGATGGGAAATAGGGAAGCGAAATGAAAATAGAAAAAGGTGTTTGGGAACCTGAAGGCACATTGCGGCATGGAGTGTGTTGCGAATGCAGGTTAGGTATAAGCGTAATGTGGTAGTAGCCTGAAATGAAAGAAAGAAAAGGGAGTGAGTGAGTGAGTGAGTGAGTGGTGAATTGTGAAAAGTGCGATGAGGATTTAGCGGTAGGAAGAGCGTACGGTACCATGAGTTTGGGTTTGTTGTGATGATCGGAAAGTTGAAGTACGGTTTAAGCGAGGGAGGGGATCGGAATGAATCTCACCTACTACCTCACTTCTGTGTCTTTCCGCCTTTATAATACCACGACCAAATAAACAAATAGTATATGCTAAACGAGACTATTCATTTTTTTCTAAATTATAACATCAATTTTTGTTCTGAACAATTCCAGATTTGAATTAAATTATAATAATATTTATAAATTTAATCTGATTGAATTATATTAGCGAATGTTTTTTTTTTTTAGTAATAATTATGTTTTAAAAAAATATATACAAGTATTTATGTTTTAGAGAAAATTACATAACTAATCATAATCATATTTCCAAAAGAAATAAATTAAAAAGGAGACGCCACTTGAATTAGCGTCTCTGTATAATTTTCAAACATTTTCAGTTACCAGTTGATTTTTCTGCAGATTTGACATTATCTACGAATTTATCTGCGGATTTTCCTACGAAATTACCTGTGTTAGTAAATCTGCAGGAAAAGTCAAATCTGTAGAAAAATCTACAGGTAAATAGAAAAAATTGAAGAAGAAAAATTAGGAGATGGCTAGGCGTCATCTCACTTGGAGCCTCTTTTAAATAATCAATACAAATAGCATCTCTTTTTGAGAAGTTTACTCATCAACAACAAATGGCACTCTTTTGAGAAGTTTTCTCATCAACAGCAAATAGCATCTCTTCGGAAAATCCCACGGAGAAGTTTGTATATTGTCCTTTTCAAGTAGAAGACTTGATAAAGAAGAAACTGGAACATGTTCGTCGTTGAAAGGTTTGTTATCTTTCTCTATCTTCAATAAAAGTCGGTAGCTCACCTTCAGTAAAAGTCAGTGCATTATTTTGTTTATCTACCTTCAGTAAAGGTCACTAGTTCACCTTCAGTAAAAGTTGGTGTATTTATTTCTACCTTTGACACTAAGTTGGAAATTTACCATCATCTTGAGTCAGTAGCCATTTATCTTTTCACAACCTATGCAAGGCGTCTTCCCTAATAGAGTCAGTAATTTTTCTTCTCTCGAAGTTGTTCCCCAATAAGAGTCTTTCATTTGAAGTTTGCGGCTTTGTTCCCTAGTGGAGTTATAATCTCTTCCCCTGTGGGATTACTTTATCATATGCTTGGTTTCTCCAATGGTAGTTTGTCTCATGTGGCATCATTCCCCATAAAATTCAGAGCATTGCATTCGTATCATATCATAAACATCATTGTGGTATCTTAGGACCAAAAATTATGTATTTTATATTTAAGTATCTTCAATCTCGTCGAAACAAAGATTCCAATCTTCATATCTCCGAATAGAATAAACTTAAATAGGGGCAACTGTCATACCCAAATTTTTGACCTAAGATCCCACCTTCATTTGCATTTTCAAAAAGCATCAAAATCACGAGATACAGTTGGTTTTTAATCTGCTCACCTTCGAGCATTGCTTATGCAGAGATTATCAATTGTTGTAAACGTTTTAGTTTATGCATCACTAACTTCTAATCAAATACAAAGGTGTGTGTTTTTTTCTCTTTGGCATCATGTGCAGAGATAGGTCTGGATCAAGAGTATTAGGCATTGCGCCTCAATTAGGGTTTTGGATCCCTTAAATTACCAGTATGGTGAATCATTGATTCTCAAAAGCTACTTCATCAAAGCTTAGCCTATAATCTCAAAGAGCACCGTCAAGATTTCATCATTGGTTCGCATATACATCAATGTGTCTGGGAATGCAAGGAGATATTTGAGGATTCGATCAAATGATGTCTTCGATATTCGACATTTTCGAGGAGATTATTTTGACACGTTGTCATAAATGATGTCGTCTATGAAAGTTCTTCAAAGATCGAGGACAAATTATGCTTAGAATACCTTGGACGTTATTGAATCGTTATAGGTCATTACATGACTTAAAATGTTCTTAACTCATAGGTTCAATTCATGCCATAATTGTTTTCTCAAAGATGTTCATTCTTATGTTTAGATCATCATGATACAAGACGTTTGTTTCGAGGATTCTTTGATGGCTTGTTACATATTTCAAGTCATTTGTGTTTAAGCATTAACGATTATTAGATTACAATGGATTCTTGATCGAGGTTCTTAAGGCATTATTTGTTCATTTGGGGTCATTGACTTGTATTGTAAGTTACTATGAATTGAAGATGTAACTTAGAGTTTTAGCAAAGAAGATTTGAGGATTCAATCAAATGATGTCTTTGATTTAAATTCTATTCAAGTTTGCAAATATTCTTAAAGTGAAGTTCCCCAAAAGTTCACCAATTCTACGAGGACTATTTCTAAGGAAAAGTTCTTATTCAATTCAAGAAAGTGATACAAACTTCAAGATACAAGGTCATCAATTCTACAAGGACCATTCAAGAACTTTCAAAATCTCAAGTCATGTTGACCATTATTATTCAAGCTTAAGGTTTCAAGTTTACATTGGTTTTCAATATAAATTACAAGAAAATGTATCATAAACCTACAAAGTTATTGAATACTCTTAAGCCTTGTTTCATGTTACTTTTGTTGTCCAAAATGCTGCTCAGAGACATGCTTTCCACAAAGTGACCAAACACTATAGTCCAAAAATTTTGCTACCAACCTGCTGCCTCGTCTCAATCTTGTAAAAAACAACAAAAATCACTTTGATGTCCACTATAAACCCTGCTCCATAACCTGCATCAAATAAGGTCAAACTAGACATTCCTTGCTCCAAGCTGCTACACTCCAAAAACTGCTATGCTATGTTATTGGTGTCCACACAAGTCCAAGAACACCCGTCCAACACTTTGCACTAGTTGTTGTCCCAACATGTAAAACATGTCATAACAGTCCTACATCAGCCCTGCAAAACAATAAAAATTACATAAAAATGATAACACAAAAACTTGTACCCAAAAGCAATAAAACAGTTACCATAAAACCAATTTTCACATTCGAGATTTCCCACAAAAAAACTCACTTGATTCACTATAAAAACAAGCACGATAACTCAGAAAAAAGGGGACGATCTCACAAGAAATCTCTGCTCAACAACCTTGATTTTTCTCCAAACCCCTATACAACCTAACACTTTATTTCTTCCCCCAACCTCTGCTCATTTAAACTTAATCACTACTACCCGCTCAAACCCTGCAGAGAACAAACGCAACAACAACAAAACCACAACAAAAACTCAAAAATAACCTCCTTATTGTAACTTCAACATGGACGAACAACAACATTCATTTTCAATCTTCAACATCAGTGAATCCACACGTTAAAAAACAACACTACCACCGAACGCATATGAGAATGAAGAATAAGTAGAAAGAGACATCACACGAAATAGCATCAGGAGCACTTACTTGAATTTTAATCTTCACCTTTGGATTTCTTGTCACTATCTTCGACTTCTTCGCAACAACTCACCGGAGCCATTTTCTGCTCCGTAGGTAACGCTTCAATCTCCTTCAATTTATTCCCCCTTTTGGTTCAATTTCGTTATCGTGTGCACTGTGTTATTCTTGACGAAACCAATTAGTTGAATCAATGAAAGCTAATAGTAAGAGGAATACAGAGAAGAGACAAAAGGATTTATGGTGAAAAGCAGACAAAAGAAGAATGAGAGATTAAAAGTTTATTGTTGTTGTTTTCGGATAGAGAGAAATAGAGAATTAGAATTGAGTCAAAAGATTGAGAGGTCAAGAAATTGGAGTTGAGAGTTTTGTTCTGTTTTACGAAGAGATGAAGATGAGGACATTCCTTTTTTTTCATGGGTTTAGGAACAAGAGGGCGCTGGATATTGTGTTAGGATTTTTGACCTGTTTTGCTTATATCATTTGGGTTGGGTCTGGACCCGACCCGGTCCGATCCAACACTATCATATTTTTTCTTTTTCTTTCATTTAGTTTATCAGTTGTTTGGGCCTGCTATTTTTTATGTCATAAAGACCCATCTGAATTTACTCCCTGACACCAGCCCTCTAGTCCATGAAACTTGTTCTTTTATTTCTTATTTATTTATTTTATTTTTCATATTTAATCTTTTAGCTAAAAGAAATTCTATATATAAAAATAATAAAAATATAGTTTGTTTCTTTTTGTTTGACCATTAACTTCACTATGATTCTTGTGCTTGATAAATTCGTGATGCTTGATGATTATATAATGTTTGATCACCTTGTCATATGTTTGTTGATTTCATTTGTTGCACAACTCCAAGGAAAAGGATTAATTCGTTAACTTCATGTCATTGAATATATCTAATAGGATTATGCGAAACTCCTTTCATACATTTTAGTTTTGTTAATCTTAAGTTAAATCTTCTGGAAAACTCAATTTTTAAACTTACACTCATTTAAGCTAAAACTTCGACACTAGGCCGTCGCATCTTCAAGATCTCATTCCCACACTCATTTAGCAAGCAAATCAATTTTAACAACAAAAAAAAACAAATATTTCAAAAAGTTCTTATAGGATACTATAGATACATAAGATGTTAGTACTTTTCCTTTCTTCGATCTCTTTCAAATGTATTGTATTTTTCTTTACTTTTAGTATTGCACTTACTTTGCATATTTATGGGTTTTATTTCACACTTTTCTCTTTTCCCTTGAAAATAATAAAGTGTGATGGCGACTCTTGCTTTTACAAGTCAAGTTAATTAAATAACTTAATCTCTAATTTTCACCGCTAGAATCACCAATAATTTGTCATTACTATTATAAATTTGACTATTAAAATAGATATTTCAAATATAATAATAATCTTAACAGTTTTCATATAAATATCATTTTTATTAATAGATTTAAACATTACTCCACTTAGTAATAGTATCTCAAATATATCTTCTAACTATGACTACAAGAACTTTCTTTTAGATAGAGTGTATTTGTTATTGTTAAAGTTAAAGATATATATATGTGTCACGTCGGTATAAGATTTATTATTTTATTATTTTTATTTTTGTATATTAATTTATGAGAAAAAAGATGGTGCACCGAGTGTATAAAATATTTTTATACATTCAATCAATCACCATTATGTATTCAATTAAACATCTATTTTATTTAAAATAAAATTTAATAATACAGTAGATTTGTGATTTTCTATTGAATGATAGTGTAAAACTATTTTATTGGATTTTTTTAACATTTATAAACAATTGATTAAGATTTTATATTCATCGGATTTTTAAATCCTATTCAACAATTTATCTCTTTTTTTAACCCTTCACGCAAATCTTCCCTTTTATCGAATTAATGTGTTTGGTCCTCTATAATATATTTGTTATTTATCGATCAAACGTCTAATAAAGTGAGTTTCATTGAGTTTAAAGTAAATATAATTACAAGATAATTTTAAGTACACAATCTCTAATCTTCATTTTTAATATTTTTTTTTTAATCTTGAATTGATTTGGACTTCAGAGTGTTAACTATGCAAGTCTATTCCGCACCACCGTAAAAGAGTGTGGAGCCACCATTCAAGATCACTATTATCGAGCATCCTTCATTTTCAATTCATTGGTGGAATTAGATCATCCATTTCGGATTCTCGAATGGAACAATGATGTTATCTTTAAGAAAGACTTCCAATACCTACAATTTCCACGAAAGTCACGATCGCTTCGAAAGCGCCATCGAACAATTGCAGAAGTCCTAAATCCAGGTTCTGGCGGTTCTAGATCCAGATCTTTGATTTATCAGTTCATCACCTCCTAAAGTTACCAAATCATGACAAAATCAACTTCTAATTCCTACGATTTTCGCAAATTCGCAGTTGTTTTCCATTTCCGTCGTTCATAACTCCCTCAGGTCTGAAAATTGGGAGCATTCCCATGCGAACACGAAGATTCGTCACAACTGATTTTGATAACTACCTTCTATGATTCAGTTTTCCACTATTAAGATCTATGATTTCCCTAAAAGTTTTGCAGAACAACAAAATAAAGGATTTTAGATCCAAATCTAGGGTTACATCGGGGTCTGAACACGATTTTCATGAAAACTGGGTCAAAGCCTCGCGATCCATTGTTCGACATGACAACGTCCGGACCTCCCGCTGTCACCAAGAGGAATAAAAGCAAAGTCGATGGGAGACATCAAAAGTTCATAATTAATGGCACACAGATATTGCAAGTTCGTAGTTAATGTTGGCGTCGATCAAATATTAAGGTGCATCCCACTGATATCATAGGATTTCTGTTGGATGCATCAGGGTTACCACCAATAGAATTGCAAAGCAGGGATACACTAGGGTTTCCAAGTGAAAGACACCATGGATCCCGATCTCCTTAATACATGTCGGTATGCACATTAGACCACCACCTATAACTCTGGTTCCAAAGGAAATACTGGACAAGTTTAATAGAAGACAGATTCACCACAGAAGCACCCCGTATTCTATTTGAGGAGAGGCTGAACAAACAGTGATCCCATCATTCGTCGATCGAAACCATCAGGCAACCTAAACTTCCATCAAAGGTCGACTGTTTTCTAATTCGAAGACTTTGTCCTTCACATCAACTGAAATTCAAACTACCCAGACAATATCTCTGAGGGAGAGTGATTGATATCTACTTGCGGTCGACCATATTATTTAATTAATGTATTTGTAAATTTATTGCATAGATGTAATTAACGATATAATTGTTAAATGCAATATATATATATATATATATATATATATATATATATATATATATATATATATATATATATATATATATATATATATATATATATAAGTGTGCATGTAACAATAAATCAGAATATAATTAATGGAGTTGACACTCGAACTAAAGATTTCAGGGGTGTTGTCGTAGATGCTTTGCACGTCTGACTATAATGATCAATAATCCATAACACTGAGTGTACCTAAAGATTTCAAGGGTGTTGTCAAAGATTATACACATTTCTACGTAGCTTGTGCACCCCTCCTCCTTCGAATCTAGCCCATCTAAGGGACGTGAGTGGTGGAGGCTGAAGACGTCCACCTCGATCTGAGCTTTACCTCGGGGGAGGGTATGGGAATCTTCTATCCTTAGTTGGGGAATGATCCTTTATAATTCGAAGCATCATTCAAAGTATGGTTTCATCTAAGTTGTCTCATGCCTCACTCCTATGAATATGATTAAAATCATATATGCATCTAGCTGGTCTCATGCCTCACTCCTATGAATATGATTCAAAGCATGGGCGTATCTAGTCTGTCTCATGCCTCATTCCTATAAATATGATTCAAAGTGTAGATGCATCTAGCCAGTCTCATGCCTCATTCCTATGGATAGATTCAAAACTTAGCCTCATCTAATCGGTCCCATGCAAAATCATTACAAGTCAAGTCAACACTTCCACATTATAAATGTAATTTAAAGGTCAACTGCATCAAGCCAAACCAAAACTTTATCAGCATGAACACATTTCAAGTATGACTGTATCTATATGGACCAACATCTTACCAATAAAATGCTTACATCTTAATGTGATAGGCTTATGAATAAAATATCCAAACATAACCCTGTGAAGAACTTAATGTTATTTACTCTTTAAGTAAATATTGTTTATCATTTATCGTATCAAACAAACTATATAAATTGCAAGGGTCAAAATCGTACCCTGACATTCCTCGACTCTCAGTCAGTTGAAAATTACGATTAAAAAAGGAGTATAATATGAAACAAAAAATACAAGCATGCGTAAGATAATAATATAAATATTGTTTACAAACCGAGGCGTAAAACACGAAAAAGTTATAGAAGAACAAAGGAAAAATAAAAGAGAAATGGGTATAAAAGATCCTCGAGCGTCAACGGCCGATTTCGAAACACCCGGACCATATCCTAAGTTCTCTCTAGGAACAAATTGGGAGGGGTTTAACTAGTCAGCATTGTAGAAAGGTCGGTACAAAATCCTCGTTCCGACTCCAACGTCTGATCCCAGACACGATGCACGAATTCCATAGCTCGCTAGAGGAACTCCTTATGCTTCTTTCTTGTAATAGACAGGTCTTTCTCGATGCTTTCATAACTTTGGATCGATTATCCTTCTTCCATTGAATAGATTTTTGATCCTCTTCGAAATCACGACATGCCTTTACCGCATCTTCAGAAGCTTTTTTCAAACGTTCATTTCCCTCAACAAGAGAAGCCTTTAACTCCACTATATGAGTGGTCAAAGTTATCGGAGAACTGTATTGCTTCACCTCCTCCTGTAGAGAGTCAAAGAGCTCAGCCTTTTTCCACAACTCAACCAATTTCTTCTCAATAATATAATTCTCGCGCTCAAGCTGTAGCAGCGCAAAAAATACCCGAGTGGATTGACGCTCTAAATCAAATGAAGTCGCCACCGAATTTTATTTTTAAAAGGGAAAACATAAATAAAACCTTAAAATAACATAAACATGGTCATCGCAATCAAATTTAGGTCTGAGAATTGATTATGCACGGGAAGGTATTAGCATCTTGCAACATCTGTTGTACCCAAGGGGAACCGCTTAATTAGATTTATGAATAAGAGTGTTTGATTAAAATATTTGATTTCTTCTCATTATTATGACATATTCACAAAAAGAAGTAAAAATAGGTTTTTTTTTATTAAGATGCTTGGTGAGACGTTGAATCTCGCTTCTACGTATCTCCAGGTAAAATGGGGAACTCAAAGTTACATAGTTATGAGCAAGGAAAATAGATTTTTTTTATTATTGTTTTGACAAGATTGTGAATCTTGCTACTACGTATCTCCGGGTGCAATGAGGAAATCAAAGCTATGTAGTTCTAGGGAGCAAATGTTTGTTTTTTGGTTGATTTTAGCAAAAGATGTTTAGGTAGCATTCGAGCTATAAATATTGATCTCTACCCCAGCATGGGAGTAGTGAACATTGTGTGTGATTCGCGTCGGAAAGGATAAAACACGATCTGGAATCCATCGGATTATGTTTCGATCGCATTCGAGCGGACAATGATGCTTGCTACTCGCGGATGAAAGGAATGAAATGTTATCTGTGCCTGGCGTCGGAATGGATAAAATATTGTTTGTTTATAATAAAAATTCATCGTGGTGAGGCGGAAAAAGTAAGTTTGAATAGTTGAAATTGATTTTAGGTGGAAGATGAATAATTTATTTAAACAAAGTGTACACATTGCATTCAACTAATCGAGGATAAAAAGAGTACACCCAATTTTCCCTTTTTAATCCAATTATTTCTTAAAATCATATTTTTGGAAGACGAGTAATCGATTTAGACAAAGTATACACCATGTGTTTGATTACTCGATAATTAAGCAGATGTACATTTGGTTGTCCTTTTTAATCCAAGTTTGATTATGTAATATTTGGCGGAAGACAAATAATTGGTTCAAGCAAAGTGTACATCTTGTGTTTGACTATACGAGGATAGAAAGAGTGTGCACCCAATTTTCCTTTTTTAATCTGATTTTTTATTAAGAAAATTCCAACAAAAGATGAATAATCAGTTCAGACAAAGTGTATACTTTGTTGAGGATAAAAAGAGTGATCACCCATTTTTCCTTTTTTAATCCAATTTAATTACAAAAAAAATATAATCGAAGATAAATAATCAGTTCGAGCAAAATGTACACCTTTCTTTAATCTGAATAAATTATATAAAAAAATCTTATTTTAAAAATGCAAATAGTTTGATTTTCATGGTGAGAATATTTATTATGGTAAAAAAAGCTTGATTTCATATTGGAAATAAAATAGAGTTTTGATTATTTAATAATCATGAGTTTAATCTACAGATAAAACACGATTAAATCAAATGATATGAAAAACAAATCATAGAAAATGGGTGCCAAGAATGAAATAGAGGTGAAGACTTAGCAAAAAGAGAGCCCAAGGCTTAAGCCCAATAAATAAATAAAACAAAAACAAAACAAAAAAAAACAATACAAAAAGTGCTTGGATAAATCTGGACCATCTGAAGATGATCAGAGGGTCCTTATCTAAACTTAAGATCCAGCAAGCTACCACTTATTTGAGCCACTTGATAAAAATCAATGGGTTGTCACGATGAGATTCATGTTGATACAATGGGGATGTCATGTACAAGATCATACCCAAATTAAATCCAAAAGTCAGTAACACAATGACAATTGGCCACTACTTAATTTTAAATAAAATAAAAACAAACGTATTAAAAAAAAAGAAATATGTTAAAATTTCATATCCTATTTTCACTCATCTCTCTCTCTCTATTTGCTCGCCTTTTAAACAAATATAAGCTACAAAAATCACTTTCAGCAACAACTAATGGTACATCAAGATGCATCATGGCTAAAGCAAAAGAAAAAAGAAGAGAAACAAAAATCAAACCCAAAGCAAATTGGAGAGGATGATGGTTGGTTGGAAGTGCGTATCAATGGGTAGTGATGCCTTTTGGCCTAAAAAATGCAGGGGCAACGTATCAAAGAGCCATGAATTCGATCTTCCATGATTTTATTGACACTTTCATGCAAATTTATATTGATGATATTGTTGTCAAATCTGTTTCAGGGAAAGATCATATGAATCATCTTCGACAATCCTTTGAGAGGATGAGACGGTATGGTTTGAAGATGAATCCTCTAAAATGTGCTTTTGGTGTAAGAGCATGAGATTTCTTAGGTTTTGTGGTCCACAAGAAAGGTATCGAGATAAATCAAAACAAGACCAAAGCTATCTTGCAAGCCAAGGCGCCAACTAACAAAAAGGAATTGCAATCCCTACTTGGGAAAATAAATTTCCTAAGGAGATTTATATCCAACCTTAGTGGGAAAACGCAAGCCTTTTCGCCACTACTTCGACTCAACAAAGGAGGATTTGAATGGAAGGAAGAACATCAAGAGGCCTTCGACAAAATCAAAGGGTACCTCACTAAACCACCTATTCTGGTGCCTCCTTGTCGGAATAGAAGTATGAGGCTGTACATAGCTGCGTCAGATAAGACTTTAGGGAGCATGCTTGCTCAGGAGGACGAACATGGTGTCGAAAGGCCCATATACTACCTCAGTAGAGTTTTAAATGATGCAGAAACTAGATATAACGAAGTTGAAAAACTGTGTTTATGTCTATATTTTTCATGTACAAAACTTAAGCAATATATAAAGCCAGTTAATGTTTATGTCTCATCTCATTTTGACACTTTCAAGTATATGTTGTCAAAACCCATTCTGCATAGTAGAGTTGGTAAGTGGGCACTTGCATTGACTGAATATTCATTAAATTTCATGCCTCTTAAAGCTATAAAAGGCCAAGTGGTTGCAGACTTTATAGTCGACCACTCTGTACAAGAAAGATCACTAAATTATCTGGAGATCGAACCATGGAAACTCTACTTCGATGGATCTCGTTACAAAGATGGAGTCGGAGTCGGAGTCCTTATTATTTCTCCCAATAAAATTCCAAAAACATTTAAGTACAAAATAGATGGGGATTGTTCGAATAATGAGGCTGAATATGAAGCATTAATTATAGGCCTTGAAATTTTGTTGGAATTGGGGACAACTCGAGTCGAAATAATGGGAGATTCGGAGTTAGTCCTAAAACAAATTACGAAAGAATATAAATGCATAAAAGAAAACCTTATTATGTATTTCGTAATAGCCAGACGGTTGTTGAAAAATTTTGAGGCAGTTAACATTCGACACATACCCAGAATAGAAAATCAAGCAGCCAACGATTTGGCACAAATTGCTTATGGGTATAAAGTTTCGAAAGAGAGGCTGAAACAAGCAGTGGAAGTTAGAGGGAGAGTAACTGCAACCAAATTATTTCCATCAAACTTAAAGACCACAAAGTTGGGGTATACTGATCAGGAAAATTTTGAAATATTGTTCATAGACAATCTAACAGAGCAGGATTGGAGAAAGCCTGTAGTGGATTATTTGCAAAATCCAGCAGCTTCGACAGAATGAAAGATAAAGTAAAGAGCACTGAGTTATGTGTTGATGGGAAGCGAACTGTTTAAGAAAACGCCAGAAGGTGTACTCTTGAAATGCTTAAGTGAAACAGAGGCGTATGTGGCCCTTTCTACCACACACGCTAGGGCATGTGGAGCACACCAAGTAGGCCAAAAAATGAAATGGTTATTGTTTCGACAAGGTTTATATTGGCCCACTATGCTAAAAGATTGTGTTGAGTTTGCCAAAGGATGCCAAGAATGCCAAAAACATACAGACATTCAACATGTGCCAGCAAATGAGCTTCACTCAATTGTGAAACCTTGGCCTTTTAGAGGATGGGCTTTGGATCTCATTGGGGAGATTCGACCAGCATCTTCTAAAAGTCAGAAGTATCTATTGGTGGGCATTGATTATTTTACTAAATGGATCGAAGCGATTCCTTTAATCAATGTAGACCAAGAGAATGTCATTGAATTCATTCAAAAGCACATCATATACAGGTTTGGGATCCCTGAGACAATAACTACAGACCAGGGATCAGTCTTCACTGGTCGAAAAATGCAAGATTTCGCTGCAGAAGTAGGGTTTAAGCTATTGACGTCTATGCCTTATTATGCACAAGCTAATGGTCAGGTCGAAGCAGCAAACAAAGTGGTGATCAGTTTAATAAAGAAACATGTGGGAAAGAAACCTAGAAACTGGCACAAAACACTAGATCAAGTCCTGTGGGCATGTCGTACGTGTCCCAAAGAAGCTACAGGGACAACGCCATTTCGCCTTACCTATGGTCATGATGCGGTGTTACCAGTAGAAATCCACTTGCAAGCGACAAGGATTCAAATGCATCACGAGATCCCTTCCGAAGTCTATTGGAACATGATGTTGGATGAGCTTGTAGACTTAGACAAAGAATGGTTGAAAGCTTTAGACCTTTTGAGACTACAAAAGAAGCGAGTCGAGAAATCCTACAATCGAAGGGTAAAATCCAAGACATTCCAGCCTGAAGATCTAGTTTGGAAAGTAATACTCCCAATGGATCGAAAGGATCGAAGCTTGGGAAAATGATCCCCTGAGTGGGAAGGACCTTTTAAGATTGTGCATGCTTTCTCAGGTGGGGCCTATGAGATCGAAGAGTTAAGCGAAGATCGAAGACTCTTGAAGGTAAATGGTAAATACTTGAAAACGTATAGACCTATGCTTCAAGAGATAAAAATAAATAATATGTAATCACTAATTATAAAGAATGCCTAAATGGAAACTTAAATGATTTTCATTAAAGAGGCCAAAATGGCTTTGAAATTGTTACGGAAAGTGATTACATAGTTAAAAGAAACAAGATTCAAAAGGGAAGATTGGCCTTGATCTGGAGGTACTTGATACGTTGTAATTATAGCCTTCGATCACAGAGAGCTTTTGATTTGTGAAGGGTTTCGAGCTTGGCGTCCAGAGATTGAGCTCGATCCACATGTCTTAACCATTAAGCCAATTCTTCTTAGCTTTCTAACTCAGTGTTCACAGCAAAAAGATCCTCTTTCTTTTTGTCGTTGGCAGCGAGTTTTGCTTCCAACTCTGCAATCTGTGCTCTCAACTGAGCACTGTTTTGATCAATATCCTCGACTTCCTTTTGCCTTGCCTCCTAGGCCTTCGACAAGTCCTTTACTCTAGAAGTGGATTCAGTGGCAGCTTTCCAGGCAGCAGCCACTTGGCCATTGGCTTCCTCAATATCACGATTAATGAGTCTTTGACGATTGAAGTCTGCTGATACTTGCTCGACGATAGAAAGTAAATCCAGGATTACACTGGCTATGTCTAGAGGGGCAACAAGAAGATCAACAACTTTCAAGATAGTCTTCAGATAGGAAGGCGCTGCTGGTTCCCCCTCTAAAGTTAACATCAAATATCTTTTAAAGATTTGTGCTTTAACCTTTTGAAGAGCTTCGTCGAGAGGGGAAGTCGAGGTACTGCCAGATACATTCGAGGCGCTACGATCAGAGGAGCTCTCTCGACCCTCCAAGATTGCAGTCAAATAACCTAACGGATCTTGTTGCTTCAGTAAATCCAAATCCTCTTTGGTTCTCGACCCAGTCGAAGGGATGCTTGTGTTGGCTGCAATAACCATGTTAGGTACTTGAGTAGGAATTGCCTCAGTACCTGGAGGATTTTGGTTTTCTTCAGCAAGAGCTTCATCACCCTCAGCTTCTGGGATCTCCCCATGTTCCTCTTCTGTCTCAACTTCGACCATAGGAATCCTAACCTCCTCTTGATTTCCTTTAGCTTCTTCTTCATCAGCTTCTTCTATGGTTTCACGATGGGGTTCAGAAGTCTGATTCACTTCGTCAGCTGAACTCACGAAAGAGTCTTTTGTTGAAGAAGGTCTGTAGGTGGGAATCCCGTCACTATTCAAGCAAGTGGTCGAATCCTCGACATGAGTAGGGTTTCGTGTCGAAGTGCCAGCAGTGTCCTGAAAAATAGAAAGAATTCATTGCTTGTAAAAGTGTCACAAAGTAAAAGAGAGTGAGAGGTACATAACAAGCAGTCGAAGTGGATACCTGTACTGGAATTTCAGCACCAGGACTAGAATTGTCACTTTCACTAGGATTGTTTAATCTGGCGATCATCTCCTGTTCAGTGGGTTCATTGATGATGACAGGAGGTAACCTCCCCGCCATAGTTTTAATCCTAATTTTCGGACAAGTTTTAACAACAGGAGTTGGTTTTTTCAATCTTCGTCTCTGCAAAGGAACGGGTGGAGACTCCTCTTCCTCATCGCTAGAGATTTGGATCCCTTGAACCTTCCTCTTTTTTGGAGTGGATTTCTAAGCGTATAAAAAACCAAGGCGAGAAGGTCAATAACTACGTCAGATAAAACTAAGGGTAAAAAAGAAAAGTAAGTACCTTAGGAGAGGGATTGATGGCAGAGTCTCCCCCTTTTGCACTCTCAGCGGTTTTCTTTGCAACCCGCTTGACAGCTAACGAAAGGCAAAACAGCTATGGTTAGTTAGGAGTTGGTAAAACAAATCTAAAGCGAAGGGATGGAAAAAGGAATACCTTTTTTAACTCTGTCGAGAACCAGCTTGAATGCCTCACGCAGATGGTGGGCAAAGTCCTTCTCGTCGAAGAACTCTTCCTCATAATAGTGTCTCCACCACGTCTCATAAATGGTAGAGTTCAGAAAATGAAGGTTAAAATTGAACAGGGTCAGTGTAGTTTGACCAGAATACCTACCAATATGCTTGGTAGCGGCATCCTCTGAGTAATCTGCATTATAAAAGAGTAGCAGTCTCTCTCGAGGGTATATAGGCGAAGGAAGCAATTGAGAAATGCCAAACTGTCGAGAGACAAGATTGGGTTGATAGGCAATCAAGCTCAATTGGTTCTTCGAGCTCTTAAATCTTAAAGGCATGATCCTGGGGCAGAGAAACACTTCCCACATGCTCACGAACTCATCCACCACGTCATCTTCTTCTGAAGGATATGGTCTAGTAAACCATTCCGGGCCAACTTTTCGACCAGCAAAAGGAGCCATAGTCGAATCAAAGCTTTTCCGCTCCGCAAACATCATTATGAAGTTGGTAAAGGCTTTTTGAAACTGTTGGCCTTCGTCAGTGGGAGTTAGCAATGCCAACCTGGTGCCTTCGACTCTCCTGTTTGAAATTTCAGGAGCTTCTTCATTGATCTTGTTCTTTTGAGGGAGGAAGGATTCGAAGGTGGCATTAAGCCACAATTGCAGAAGCTAGAAGGGACCAGATAGCAGCAAACTTCCTCTATCCCCTAGAACTTAAGTTGAGTCACACCATTACTGATGGACTCATATAAGTTGGCCAGAATCAGTTCGGCCAAGCAAAAAGGGTATTTGTGATGGAGCTGTGTTGCAAGCGTCAACATCTTTTTCGTCACCTGCAGTGATTTAGTGCAGAAAACGAATCGAGACAGCCACATGGCCAAGAAGGCTATGTGCTCCACCTCTGACACAGTATTTGAAGCCTTGTCATGAAAGTGGTTTATGAAGGTGGTATAAGTAGGTTTGGTAGTAGCAAACCCAATGGGATCCTCAGACAGGTCTTCAGGGTCGAAATAGTCACCAGTGGGTCGAAGACCAGTAATGGCAGCTATGTCGAACAAGGTAGGGGTCACCATCCCACAAGGAAAATGAAAGGTGAAATGTGCACTATCCCAAAAGTACAATGAGGATACCAGCATAAGGGGGCAATAAGGTAACCATGTCTTTGACAGCATCACTAAGTCATAGATGCCCATCTCCTTCAAGACAGGAGCTTGCACCCTCTCCATTTTATTCAGCCAGTTGGAGTATTCAGAAGAAAGGTTAGGGCTTGATCGGAAGATGCGATTACCTTTATTCATGAACTGGAGGTTGATATCATCAGCAGTTTGAGGATGTTGCTGGTTAGCCGGTGTAGCATCTTCAGCATCTGCCCTAGGTTTCTTGGCGCAACCTATGGGTTTTAGCCTTGGATGTGTAGGGAAAAAGGCATTATTTTTTAAGGGATTTCCAGCACATGAAGATAATGGGCCGGACATAGCATACATCTTTCCACCATATCTGACAGGAATAAGGAGTTGAGAGTCATAGGCTTCTCGCCCTTCTCCCATAGGTTCAACAATGCACCTGTTAGTCGAGGAAGAAGGGGGGTTGATAGAAAAAATCTCTGGTGGTTTCTGAACATCATTGGCATTCTTTGGTCGTGGACTGTTTGGGGCATTAGAGAGAAAGGCCATTGTTAAAGATTTAAGAGTAAGAGCGAAGGTGACAATACAGTGTTGTGGGAATGCAAGGAGTTTGGAAAAGCTGAGAATGATAAAAGTTCTAAATGGAGAAGTTTGGAAGTATTTATAGCCTTCAGAAGTGGGAAATGTCTCGTCAAACGCATTGAATGTTTTGCAGGGGGCACGTGGCGAGGCAGTAAACGATTGTCGTGCAGGTGTAGGGAAACGTTGGGACATGCTTGCCTAGATTATAGGAACGAGGCCATCATGGCAAGCGTGGTAACGACAGTTTTGAAAAGACATTTTGGAGAAAAGTAATGATGGTTTTATCAAATATAGCATCCGTTAGAAGGCGAAAGGTACACGTCAAAGCCCGGTGGAAAACTGGTAAAGACAGGTGTAGAATGAGAAGTTCAAAGAATGGCTATTTCTCTGGGCGTCGAAATAGACATTCTTGGGGGGCAATTTGTTGGCTCCAAAATTCGACACTTGCTATATTTGGACTCCTTGACCAAATAACTGGAAATGAACTACACCAGGAGATGTAATTCGACGCATGAGATAAATTAAGGAAAGGATCCAAGGTATGATAAGAATACTTCGATCAAATGCTCATTCGACCGAGGCAGATGCAGGTTGTTTCGACTGAAGGGAAGTGTTCGCGCCTTGGCACGTGGGACAAAGACCATTTTGAAATTTGAATTATTAGAGGGAAAGGTGGTTTTTATCAGCGTCTAAGGGAAGGAAACGTGGCAGAAGGCTATGGGTCGAGAGGCTTACAGGAGACACTTGTCTTCATTTTAGCGCAGGATGTCCCCTCGACGGTTACCTATTTTTAGTATAAATTAAGAAGTTTGTGTAATTTTTAGTGTGTGCAACTTATAGTACAAAATCTCTCAAATATTATCCAAGTAACTACTGCGTGAGAAAGGATAAAAAGCAGAGCAATGTACGTTAGAAACACCTTTTTTACTTAATGAAAGTCTTTTCACTTTACTTTACCATTATATTGCAAAGTTATCTTTTACTTCTTTTCACTTCTTTTATTTGCATTCTTATGTTTTCATTCACTGTTCAACAATCTTAAAACATCTCTCCTCTGGGTCGAACGTGCGTTATTCCTTCTCACTCATTTTACATAAAGATTAGCATATGTTCTGGGATTAGTTTGGTCGATCCCGCAAGCAAACCAAAAACTTACCTTTTTTGGAGACCAGCGGTTGTTTACCAAAAACAACAGTAAACAAATTGGCACACCCGGTGAGACGTTGCTAATTGTCTTTGTTATTGTGTTTTTCCTGTACAGTTATAACATTGCATGTTATTACGAAGTGGTAGAATAACCGACAAATATACTGTTAGGAAAGAGAACGGAGAGAGTAGTATGGCTAACGAGCCAAACCATGGAGAAATACCTCCACCGATCACAGGAACAGCAGTTACTACTGTTGTCGAAGGGAATATCCCAACTTCTGTTGGATCTATACCAGCGTTAACCATGAATCAAACTGGACCCTTACTTACGTATGTGGGTCCAAGAGGTCCTTTAGGAACATCCCCGCCAAGGATAAACCTAAGGTCTCGATCAACTGTACCCCCAGGCTTTTCGACAACCTGGATGGGTCGAGAATAGCCATATGGCATGCCAACTACTGAAATGGCTAGCCTTATGAATGTTGCGTCTACTTTCTCAGAACCTTTAGTAAATGAAACATCCCCATTACAGGGATCTGGAGCCAGTAGAAACCAATTTTTGGGAGGGCCATCTCATATGATACCAAGTCTCACAAATGCTTCGACAACAATTTTGAGGCAACAGATGGACGAAAGTAACCATGAAATGGTATAGATGTTAGCACAGACTCTAAGTACAGTACTAAATCCCCTCATTCAGACTGCAACACAGTTGAATCAACATATGACAACGCAAATAAAGCGCATGGCTGAGTTCTTTGGGGTGCCTCAAGTTTCTCAACTACCCCAAGTTGTTCGACAACCCCAGAGGGTACCAATAAGATTAAATCAAGGGGTAGTCATGGAAGAAGATTTGACCATTAATCCAAACCACCAAGTTCCAAGGGTCTAAGTAGAACAACCAAGATTAGAGATACCTCGAAACCATCGAGAAATCGATCAAGGCGTTATTTTGGCAAACATAAACCAAAATGCTGACGAATTAATACAACAAGTTCGACACCATAACTATGGGGCGGATAATAATTTAACTGCTATGATCGAGAGAATCATGCTTCAAAACGGGATGAATGTTGGCTTCCCTAGACCAAACTTTACATCCCCATTGTCAGAATACATTCTGCAAACAGACTTACCACCTAGGGGAAAAGTCCCAAAGTTCACTAAATTTTCAGGGGATACGACAGAATCGATTGTCGAACATGTGGCTAGGTATTTGATAGAAGCGGGAGAAATAGCAAACAATGAAAACCTTAGAATCAAATACTTCCCAAGTTCATTAACTAAGAATGCTTTTACTTGGTTCACTACCCTCCCATCCAATTCGATCCACAACTGGAACCAATTGGAAAGATTGTTCCATGAACAATTTTACATGGGTCAAACCAAGATAAGTCTAAAAGAATTGGCTAGTGTGAAAAGAAGGTTCACTGAGCCAATTGACGAATATCTAAATAGATTTCGAGTACTCAAAGCCAGATGCTTTACCCAAGTCCCTGAGCATGAATTATTTGAAATAGCAGCAGGTGGCCTGGATTATTCGATTAGGAAAAAGTTGGATACACAATACCTAAGAGACATGGCCCAACTTGCTGATAGGGTTCGACAAGTAGAACGCCTTAAGGCTGAAAAGGCCAAAAATACTAAAACTCTTCGACGAGAAAGGGTAGCTTATGTCAAAATGGATGATGACGATCCAGAGACATACAGTGATCCTGTAGATATCGAAGAGGGCGAAATTGATCTAGCTGAATTAAAAAATGGACCACCATATGCTTGTAAACTGTTGGTGCCATCAAATGGAAAAAATCTTGTGGAATCTGAGAAAGGCAGTGATAAATTTCCTAAGAAAACTTATAGTTTCGACATCCAAGTGTGACGAAATATTCGATCTATTAGTTAAATATGGATAGATGATAGTGCCCCTAGGGGCCAAATTGCCTCCTTTAGAACAAAGAAAGAAAAGAGGTTTTTGTAAATATCATAATTTTTTAGGACATAAGACCTCACAATGTTTCCTTTTCAGGGATCTCGTTCAACATGCACTGAATGAAGGAAGGCTAAAATTTGCTGATAAACCATCAATGAAAATTGATACCAACTGTTGTACCCCAAAATTTGCCCTCGCGTTTTTTCACAAGAAATCTCAACTTCAAGCCTTTCCTGATTCTTCAAACTGGCTCAAGAATCGGACAAACGGACTTTTCTTGACAGTCAAGCAAAATTAGGGTTTTTACTGATTTTTAGGACTCTGAATTGTTTCATACAGTGGGCTTAGGGTTTGGATGATTTTTGGTTCAATTTTGATCAGGCGAGCGTTATTTGGCATTTAATCAGGAGTTAAGGTTTTATGGGCATATTCTCAGAAAGGTTGAAATTCCACAGTACTTTGCGGTTTATTCCGAGATTCGGGTTGAATTCGCATTGTTCATAATTTAATCAGTAAGAGGAGGCAATTGGTTTGAATTCACCAGTCAAAAGATATGTGCAGTATTGGATTCACAGTGTTTATGGCAAATCAGTGAAGAAGGAATGCGTTTGATCAGTCTATTTGGGTTAACTACTGCTTTATTTTGGATATTGGAAGAGACAGGTTTAATTGATCAATATTGATTTTATTTAAGTTATTTATTATTCTAAAAATTGAATGATTGAAATTTATTTTTCAATTGTTTTAATTCAAAGAATTTTAAATAAATAAATAAACAATAAAGAAAATTAGAACTAATTGGATAATTTAGATTTTATTGATATTTGAATTATTTGTACAAATTGTTGTTTATAATTTAAATTACAAACAATAATATACATTAATTTAAATATTAAATAAAATAAAATTCTATCCTATTTCTAATATTCTTCACTCTCCACTCCGCTCCGGTGCTCCATTTTTTATCTGCAAAAAGAAAAGAGAAAGTCAGAAAGCAGTTGAAATAAAAAGGACAGTTAAAATTTGCTCATCATTAGGGGCCACTGACTGGGATCAGTTGACCCTCTCTGCAAATCACGGGATTTCTCCCGGTTCACAAAGAGGGAAGATTTTTTATTCATGAATGTCAAAATGCATAATTTCTAAAAATTCAAACTGCAAACTTCCAATTCAAACTAAACTGAAAAATCCAATTCCCACTTAAATGCCAAAGATATCAAAGAAAATCAAGGAAGTACAATTTGCTGTCACAAGTACTCAAAAGCTGCCAATAAAAAGATTTTGGAAAGGATATCAATAAAAGCATACAAGCTGTCAAAGAAGATTTTGGAAAAGATATCAAGGAAAAGTCAGCACACAAAGCTGTCAAAAGAAGGATAAAGATGCAGAAAAATCCTATATGCAAGCAATCTTAAATCATCATTTCCCAGCCTAGAGGGGCCCCTTCAGAAAAGAGGTACAGCATAAAATCATAATATATTCTTAACTGTACTTTTAGAGAGAAAAAGGGAGATAAAGAGCAATAGGCAGGTTTTAGGCTTAAGCAAGACAGAAAAAAGATATAATCAAGAAGACAGTTCAGAAGTGAAAGGATATAGATAGAAAAAAATATACAAACTGAAGCCTCTAAGTTTCAAGACTGAAAAACTTGCATCAGTCTCACAAGTTCGACCTCAAATTCCAAAGTTCAAAACCTGAAACCAAGTTCAAAAAGCATAGAAAACCTGCAAGCTGATAAAAACTCAGAAAGCCTGAAGTTCAAATCAGTGGTCAAGGCAAAGAACCTGTATTATCCCTGCCTGAAGCAAATCAAACACATCTCAAAACCATAACCTGAAAACACAACTCAAAAGACAGAATAGAAGTGAAAAACCAGTTAAAAACCTGCAGAACCCAGGCTTCACCCAAAAGAGCCATCAAACACGACCAAAACACACAATCCTGCCTCACCATACACTAAACTACAAAACCTGCATCAGCAAACCTCACATAACCTGCTAATGCCTTAACCTGCCTGTCATCAAACTGAAACCATCAAACACAGCTCAAACCTCATACCAGTACCAAAGCCATACCACTACTGTCAAGGCCTAACCACATAAACCTGATAAAACCTTTGCAAATTCAAGCCTCACCATTTTTGTAAATCCAGCATATCCAAGCCTTCAAAACCAATTCCCTAGCCTCAGAAGTTTTTCATCATAGGCGATAAACAAATCTAAGGCAATAGTGTTCAAGAAGAAGAAGAAAAGGGCAAGTTCAAGATAACACAGAACAACAATTCAAGGCATCAGGGGCTCAGAGGAAAACAAAAAGTATCAAAGGCAACCTAGGCCCTCAGACCTCTGAGATCATCACTGGGCATCTCAAAGCATTATATTCCAATCCACACATAGGCAACAGTGTTCAAGAAGAAGAAGAAAGAATCACGGTCAATAAATCAGAAGGGCAACATAAACAAATATCCAGTGGCACAGAAGAAGGGATAAAGAAGTGAATTAAAGGTTTTCAGTACAACTCATCATCAAACCCTAAAACGGTAACAAAATACAAAAGTACCAAATTTCCCCAAGTAAGCTTCCAGCTTCATCACCGAATCTCCGTTCATTCCGGCCTCCTAAGCGCCACAGCTCCCCTCCTCTCTCCTCCTTCTCCAAGGTCAGGTAACGAGCTTTCTACCTCTTCTCCTTCACCTCATAATAACGAAAGATCAAGTAAGAACTCAAATCAAAAACATGCAATTCGTAAAAAAGAAAAGAGATAAGAACATAAAACGTTGGAACGAACCCTAAATCAAGAGGACGCTGAATTCACGCCATGGAGGGAAGAGAGGTTTGGGGTTGACACTGGTGGCCGGAGAGGTGAGTTGCTCAGGAAGATGAAGATGGAGAAGACGAAACTCAGCCAACGGCGCGTCCCAAACCCTATGCGTTACCAATTGAACAAACAAACGTGAAACCCTAATTTTGCTTTTGGATCAACTTGGGCCTTACCCATTCTGCTCACCAAGCCCATTCCTTTTATTAATCCTTCATTAACATTATTTTCTTATACAAACATAATTGAAGATACCAAATATGATAATGATTGTTTAAATACAAAATACCTTTTTTACATTCTCTAAAATTTACAATATAATTAAAACATTTTTATTATATATACCTAATTCAATTAACTTGAAAACATTTTTAATACACATTAAAATACATTTCCATTCTTTTTTTCTTAAAATATTTTTATACATATTATACATTTTTTTATCATATAATTAAAAATTGAAAATACTTCTTTTTAATTAACATACATATTTGTACATAACAATTTAAATATATTTTTTCTCTAATATTAAAATTCACAAATATTTGATTAAAATACTTTCTTTTTTATACATAATACAATTTAATTAAAATTTGAACATACCATTTAATTAAAACATTTTCTTTTGTACATAATTAAACATATAAATCAAAGATTCATTTAAAACATTTCTCTAGGTCAAAAACCCTAATACGTTTCAATTCCACAATTCGCACTTGTAAATAATTACACATACACAATACAATATACATCTCACACTTACACTTACACTTACACTTACACAATGCAAATCCATTCATATTGCTCCTATACACTCTTTTATCTTATATTTGTATATTTGATATTTACGTTTGATCGCACATTCGATTTGGTTGTAACTTATTGGATACTATAAGTCTCATCCCCTTTTGTACATTTATACCCCCACTCCCGGATACTATTTTGTAATAGCGTAGATTTTACATTCCGCAATTTACAGTTTTCCAATTATACCATGGTTAGACCTAGGGTTTGTATGTACATAAAATCAAACGCTAGATAACCTAATACAAGACAAATACATGTAATCAATACACAATCACACTTGCACCCCCTAGGGTAATCCCACATGTTGCCTTCCAAAATGGGCCATGCTTGCACGTCGAGTATCTTTGGCAAAACAAAATCAAATGATCATAAGTCTCAAAGTGTTGCCTAAAACGGAATGATCATAGTCCCTTCAAAGCAAATTGCCAAAGACACTTAGCACCATTGCATCCATGGTCCATACGATGACCCGCGCCCGTCCCGAATAAACTTCCTAAACGCAAGATTGTCCACCAATTTCAATGGTGGAACAAAATTGTTAAAAAGGGGTTAAAACATAACAAAAACCTTTGAGTACAATAGGGTAGACAAAACTCTTAGTTACTTGAGATCAAACTTGCAAAAACACTTGCCTTCTTTTCAAAAACCACAATCCACAACACTTTCAAACAAACTCTCAAAAACATTTGAAAACATCTTTTCGAAAAGATTCACACTTTTGTAAAACACTCAAACACGAGTCAAATACATTAGTTGCCTAAGACAAGGCATCTTTCTCCAAAACATTTTCAAAAAGCACCCACACACACACCATTTTCAAAGCAATCGAAAAACAAGGCAAGTGATCCAAAAAACCAAGTAACTAAGAGCCCATGGATAACCATGGATGAAAAGGGTGCTAATACCTTCCCTTTTCATAATCTACCCCCCGGACCCACGAAATATCTCAAAAGGTTTTTGCTGTGATTTTTTAACCTTTCCTTTAGGATAAAATAAAAAGTCGGTGGCGACTCTTGCTAACCACAACATTTGCGAATACAAATGCAAAACCTCAAGTCAGTTCTCCCACCGTATCAAAGAACTGGCGACTCTGCTGGGGATAATTCTAAAAGTGGGGTTACCTTAGGGTTTAGATCACCTTTACTTTCAATTAATTGCTTTGTTTGCTTTACATTTGTGGGCTTTGTATCGGAGTTTTATAGATCCTAACCCGGATCTGGGGAAACCTCTTTAGGTAGCATAATCTGTGAGGGACCTGTCCGGGGTATACCGACATGGGTGAAGCAGTGGCTACGTTGGTGTGGCGTCTTGGTCTGTACCGATATCCCTCGTGTTGAAACGGGGAGAATATGGGTCTTCCAAGGAGTCATTAAGCACCAACCGACCTTAGAACCCTAATTGACCAACTTGGCCATTAGAACAGTAGCAGTTGCTACACTCATTGAGGCTAAACTCTCGAGATGGTTCCGGCCGCGAGAAAAGGTTGCGATGCTGGAGTTATGACCGATTGAGGGTAGCCAATGATATGAGATCCTATAGAACCCGGTTACTTTTGATAGGACAGGTTTTAACCAACAAACTGAAAGAGGGTAGTACCTGAACCTCATGCAAGCCTAAACCTAAGGCCTTGTGTGCTTTGTGTGAATATTGTTTGCCTGTATATACACTTGCCTGCTTTGTGCATACATGTACATAACATCATGACATCATACCATAGCATTTTAGCATTTTCAATAACCATTTCAAGGATCTCGAGGGTTCTGTTGATGCAGGATTACGTTGAACCAGACGTCTATCAAGGGGCAAGGGGGTTTTCTCCTCTAACCAATCCAGTCAGAGTTCAAGTACAACAACTTGAATCAGTGGCTATGACCCACTCGACATGGTGAGCTTGATTCTAGTGGAAAGACATCCGCCGATACAAAGTTCTCCAATCAAAGATCAAGTGCAACAACTTGAATCAGTGGCTATGACCCACTCGACATGGTGAGCTTGATTCTAGTGGAAGGACGTCCACCGGTGCAGAGATCCCCAACCCAAGAGCAGAGTTCAACCTCTAACATTTTCTTGTGTTTACCCCAAGAGATCCTTGAAAGCATGCATCCACATATCATGCATTTCATTTTGACAATCTTTCCTTTTTCAGGTTTCCTTACTCTCCTGCTGTTTATTTCAGCAAGAGATGGCTCTAGAACGGTCTGTCAAAGACATCCAAGACCAGACTGCTCAGCTGCAGGAGATGTTCCTGAATTTGTCTCTAGGGCAAGAAGAGATGAAAGCTCTCCTCACCAAAGGCTTGGGGAGTTCCAACAATGCCAGGAGTGATCAGATTGCGGAGCTGCAGTTTGATCTGACAACACTGAGGACTCAAATGATGGGACAGTTGGTGGGCCAGATGGCTCTCATCCAAGACCTATCCCAAAGACAAGAGGAACTCAGAGTTCTTGTCCGCCAACTGCTTCCAAACAACCAACTGGGGCAAACATCTGAGGTCGAAGAGCAAGTCACCGCTCAGCCTCCATCCACTCAAGAAGACAAGGGGAAAGCTCCTTTGCTAGCTTCAGGGTCACAAACCCATCAACAACCTCGCCAGCGTCAACGTGGCAATCGGCGTAAACAAGAAAAGTCGGGAAGACAGTTTACGGAGACTGAAATACCATCATTCTTCATACTGAAGCGCCTGTTGGAGGTCGATTTGCTCACCTTAAAGGACCCTCCTCAGAAGCTCAATATCTTCTCTCCTCACTATAATCCCGACGCAGTCTGTGTTTACCACTCCTACAGCCCGGGACACGGCACCAACGACTGTTGGGCCTTGAAGAACAAGATTCAAGATCTGATCGACATTGGGGTGCTGGAATTCATGCCAGACGGTGAGATGAAGATCTTCCGTTAAAGGGTTCTCCGCTTGAAGTGACGAAACTCAAACTGAAAGACTTTTGCTTCTTTTTGAATTTTCAAAGTTGTAATTTCTTTTGCTGTCAAACAATTATCTATTGATGTTAAACTCTGTTTTCATTAATGCATTGCATATGTTTGTCTTGAATTCATCCATTCGTTTCACTACTCTTATGCTTTTCTTTATGATATTTGACTCTTGATAAAAAGCTGCAAGCCTTTAGAAGGAGGATGACGAAACAATACCATGATCTTATACAGTATGCTTTTTGAACAGACCTTGCTGATGATGTACAGGCATTTCTTTCAATTCCCAAACACTGGAGTTATAAGGAAGTTAATCCCTAGTCAACCCCTTCGAGCCAAAGAAGTAGGAGTTTTCTGTTCTAAACGATCAAAACCCTTGATATAAACCTGGGGCAGGGTAGTATCTCAGTTAATTCAAAAGAAAACGCGCATTGAAGTCGCAAACTCTCAGTTCGTAATACAACGAACGACGTCAAAAAAGAAAGTGTTCCTTTGGAATCAAAAGACCAGGGTGGTTCCCTATCACATAGACAGTCAATCTCTCAAAAGAGAAAAGCCCACCAAGCCAAAACCTATAAAGGAGGCTTAAGAAAGCTGGGGCATCCCGCTGACAGTAATCCCGAAAACGGTAACAGTCAGGCAAAAGTTAGGGATAACAAATCAAAATCAAAATAGTGAGGTCATTACAAAACCCTCAACAACATGAAAAGTGCTGTAAAAGAAAGAGGAGATGATGACTGTCTCCCCAAAATTCAACTGGTAAACCATCACCCAAAAGTCGTTCCAAACTCAAAACAGAGTGTGACGCACAATTAACTGAGCTTAGGTTGAAGAACATCACGAAGAGCGGGTGGGTACAAATATACTTTGAGCCTTTATCCTTTGTTTCTTAAACCGTGAACCAGGCCACGTTACAGCCCTCCAAAAGTCCTAATTGAAGCATGGGTTAGTTCGAAAGCATACTGTTACAAAAGGTATCCTGACTCCTGTAGGGCTTTGCTCTAAATCTTTTGTTAACTTGTCTTACGAAAAGTTTTCTGCTAAAAACGCATTTTTCAAAACGAAAAAAAAAAAAACTTCGAGACAAACATAAACTTTGCATTATCCGAATATCACTGTCTGCATTTGACCTTTTGTTTGACAGCGAAGAAGTTCATACAGCGAATGTTCGGAGGAACGAAAACTCTCTCAGTAAGTCAAAATCACTTCAAGAGGATAACACTTCCATCAAATCCCCTATCAACAAGGGGCATGACATGTCAAAATTAAATTAACCTGGGGCAGTCCAGTCAAGGTCCAACAGATCTTTCAAAGTACAGTTAACCTGGGGCAGTCCAGTCAAGATTTCAAGAAATCTGAATATGCAGAGTAATCCAATTCACGATTCTTTCATCACCACTTGGGGCATTCGAATGTCAAAAGTGTCCAACAAATCAACTACAACATTTCCAGATTCGACTCCTGTATCCAGCCAGGGCATATCTGCTGACCACATTTCCAGACTCGACTCCTGTATCTAGCCAGGGCACGTCTGAAGAGTTCGAAGATTCGATTCCTGTATCCAGCCAGGGCATATCTGTTGACCACATTTCCAGACTCGATTCCTGTATCTAGCCAGGGCACGTCTGAAGAGTTTGAAGATTCGATTCCTGTATCCAGCCAGGGCATATCTATCAACTATCACCTTTCCAGATTCGATTCCTGTATCCAGCCAGGGCATGTCTGAAGAATTCCAGATCAACACCTGTAACAGCCCAGGAAACATCTGTGAACGACCGATTGTAGACCAACACCTGTAATAAGCCAGGAATTTATCTACATCACCACTTGGGGCATTCGAATGTCAAAAGTGTTCAAAAAAAATCGATGCAGTTTTACACAAGCTCATCTTCAGGAAGCCCTACACCGGTTCCTCTTCAAGACTTCTGAAACAAGTTTACGGATTCTTCCCAACAACGGATGTTAATCTACCAACTTGTTCAGACTCTTCGCAACCTTTGAATTAGTTTACGGACGCTTCCCAACAACGGATGTGGCTCTATTGCTGATTCAACTTCAAGATTTCTGAAAATAGTTCACGGGTTCTCCAAGTAAACGGATGTTAACCTATCACTTGTTCAGATTCTTCTCAAGACTTCTGAAAACAGTTTATGGATTCGTCCCAAGTAACGGATGTTAATCTATCAGCTTGTTCAGATGCAACCTTTGAAATTAGTTTACAGACGCTTCCCAACAACGGATGCGGCTCTATTGCTGATTCAAACTCAAGATTCCTGAAAATAGTTCACGGGTTCTCCAAGTAACGGAGGTTAACCTGTCGCTTGTTCAGATTCTTCTCAAGCTAACCACCACGGAAGATCGCGCTCGCCAAATTTCTCCCTATCCCCAGTAAAGTTCTTCCCATCCCCAGCCAGAGAATCCTCCGGAATTCAATTTCCCTCAGAGTGTAAGCTTCAGTATCCCCAGCGGAGCCAGACTTTTTGAACCTTCTCCCCACAGAGTTTTGGGAAGGCAAATCTTGAGTATCCCCAGTGAAGTCTCCAGAGTTACTTCCCATCAAGCCAAAGATTCTCAATCTGGCCTCCCCAGCATGAGTCTACTAGTTAGGAGCTCCCCAGTAGAGGTCATCAGGAATTCTCTTCCCCAGCGACAACCAAGGATTTATTTTCCCCGGCAGCAATCAAGACGCTTTTATCTTCAGCCATTTAGGATTCATGTATCCTTGGCAAGATTAGCTCCTCAACTTACATGCGCATTCACCGCATTCATATCATAAACATTAATGTCACGTACATTGCATCATGCATCATAACATTGCATACAACTAACCCTTTGCCTTTTCAGGTAAGATCAGTCGACAGACAAAGATCAACTCCCAAGATCCATCCAGAAATAGTTCAGATGTGACCCGGACACGGCGACATTCTGATACTTATTCCAAATTCATTCAGATGTATCAGCAGAAACCTTACACCGGTTCCTCTTCAACTTCTCAACTCCTGAAGACAGTTTACGGATTCTTCCCTACAATGGATGTCAATCTACCGACTTGTTCAGACTCTTCTCAACTTTTGAAGACAGTTTACGGATTCTTCCCAATAATGGATGTCAATCCACCAACTTGTTCAGACTCTTCACAATTTTTGAAAATAGTTTGCGGACACGTCCCAACAACGGATGTTGCTCCATTGCTTATTCAGTCCCAACTCCTGAAAATAGTTTACAGATTCTCCAGACGTGGACGTCAATCTGTTGCTTGTTCGGACCCCAATTCAGAGATGTTCCAAAACATGGAGGCCCTTCTGACACTCGTCCACTCACCATTGACATACAGTTCAACATGCACCAGATGGCATCTATAAGCCCATCCTCCTACCAACAGTCACCAAATGGCATCTTTAAGCCCATTTCCAGATGGCATCTCTAAGCCCATCCCCCGACAAAATTATCCCGCACCAGATGGCATCTTTAAGCCCATCACCCAATGGCATCTTTAAGCCCATTCACATCTACCATCACATCGCCGAGTGCAAATTTTCTGGGCACTGTAGTGTCCAATCTTCTTTTACCTTCGAATCGCGAAAGGAAAACTTGCCAATCTAACTCTTCAGGTCAAAGAAGATTGAACAGGGGCAACTGTTGTACCCCAAAATTTGCCCTCGCGTTTTTTCACAAGAAATCTCAACTTCAAGCCTTTCCTGATTCTTCAAACTGGCTCAAGAATCGGACAAACGGACTTTTCTTGACAGTCAAGCAAAATTAGGGTTTTTACTGATTTTTAGGACTCTGAATTGTTTCATACAGTGGGCTTAGGGTTTGGATGATTTTTGGTTCAATTTTGATCAGGCGAGCGTTATTTGGCATTTAATCAGGAGTTAAGGTTTTATGGGCATATTCTCAGAAAGGTTGAAATTCCACAGTACTTTGCGGTTTATTCCGAGATTCGGGTTGAATTCGCATTGTTCATAATTTAATCAGTAAGAGGAGGCAATTGGTTTGAATTCACCAGTCAAAAGATATGTGCAGTATTGGATTCACAGTGTTTATGGCAAATCAGTGAAGAAGGAATGCGTTTGATCAGTCTATTTGGGTTAACTACTGCTTTATTTTGGATATTGGAAGAGACAGGTTTAATTGATCAATATTGATTTTATTGAAGTTATTTATTATTCTAAAAATTGAATGATTGAAATTTATTTTTCAATTGTTTTAATTCAAAGAATTTTAAATAAATAAATAAACAATAAAGAAAATTAGAACTAATTGGATAATTTAGATTTTATTGATATTTGAATTATTTGTACAAATTGTTGTTTATAATTTAAATTACAAACAATAATATACATTAATTTAAATATTAAATAAAATAAAATTCTATCCTATTTCTAATATTCTTCACTCTTCACTCCGCTCCGGTGCTCCATTTTTTATCTGCAAAAAGAAAAGAGAAAGTCAGAAAGCAGTTGAAATAAAAAGGACAGTTAAAATTTGCTCATCATTAGGGGCCACTGACTGGGATCAGTTGACCCTCTCTGCAAATCACGGGATTTCTCCCGGTTCACAAAGAGGGAAGATTTTTTATTCATGAATGTCAAAATGCATAATTTCTAAAAATTCAAACTGCAAACTTCCAATTCAAACTAAACTGAAAAATCCAATTCCCACTTAAATGCCAAAGATATCAAAGAAAATCAAGGAAGTACAATTTGCTGTCACAAGTACTCAAAAGCTGCCAATAAAAAGATTTTGGAAAGGATATCAATAAAAGCATACAAGCTGTCAAAGAAGATTTTGGAAAAGATATCAAGGAAAAGTCAGCACACAAAGCTATCAAAAGAAGGATAAAGATGCAGAAAAATCCTATATGCAAGCAATCTTAAATCATCATTTCCCAGCCTAGAGGGGCCCCTTCAGAAAAGAGGTACAGCATAAAATCATAATATATTCTTAACTGTACTTTTAGAGAGAAAAAGGGAGATAAAGAGCAATAGGCAGGTTTTAGGCTTAAGCAAGACAGAAAAAAGATATAATCAAGAAGACAGTTCAGAAGTGAAAGGATATAGATAGAAAAAAATATACAAACTGAAGCCTCTAAGTTTCAAGACTGAAAAACTTGCATCAATCTCACAAGTTCGACCTCAAATTCCAAAGTTCAAAACCTGAAACCAAGTTCAAAAAGCATAGAAAACCTGCAAGCTGATAAAAACTCAGAAAGCCTGAAGTTCAAATCAGTGGTCAAGGCAAAGAACCTGTATTATCCCTGCCTGAAGCAAATCAAACACATCTCAAAACCATAACCTGAAAACACAACTCAAAAGACAGAATAGAAGTGAAAAACCAGTTAAAAACCTGCAGAACCCAGGCTTCACCCAAAAGAGCCATCAAACACGACCAAAACACACAATCCTGCCTCACCATACACTAAACTACAAAACCTGCATCAGCAAACCTCACATAACCTGCTAATGCCTTAACCTGCCTGTCATCAAACTGAAACCATCAAACACAGCTCAAACCTCATACCAGTACCAAAGCCATACCACTACTGTCAAGGCCTAACCACATAAACCTGATAAAACCTTTGCAAATTCAAGCCTCACCATTTTTGTAAATCCAGCATATCCAAGCCTTCAAAACCAATTCCCTAGCCTCAGAAGTTTTTCATCATAGGCGATAAACAAATCTAAGGCAATAGTGTTCAAGAAGAAGAAGAAAAGGGCAAGTTCAAGATAACACAGAACAACAATTCAAGGCATCAGGGGCTCAGAGGAAAACAAAAAGTATCAAAGGCAACCTAGGCCCTCAGACCTCTGAGATCATCACTGGGCATCTCAAAGCATTATATTCCAATCCACACATAGGCAACAGTGTTCAAGAAGAAGAAGAAAGAATCACGGTCAATAAATCAGAAGGGCAACATAAACAAATATCCAGTGGCACAGAAGAAGGGATAAAGAAGTGAATTAAAGGTTTTCAGTACAACTCATCATCAAACCCTAAAACGGTAACAAAATACAAAAGTACCAAATTTCCCCAAGCGAGCTTCCAGCTTCATCACCGAATCTCCGTTCATTCCGGCCTCCTAAGCGCCACAGCTCCCCTCCTCTCTCCTCCTTCTCCAAGGTCAGGTAACGAGCTTTCTACCTCTTCTCCTTCACCTCATAATAACGAAAGATCAAGTAAGAACTCAAATCAAAAACATGCAATTCGTAAAAAAGAAAAGAGATAAGAACATAAAACGTTGGAACGAACCCTAAATCAAGAGGACGCTGAATTCACGCCATGGAGGGAAGAGAGGTTTGGGGTTGACACTGGTGGCCGGAGAGGTGAGTTGCTCAGGAAGATGAAGATGGAGAAGACGAAACTCAGCCAACGGCGCGTCCCAAACCCTATGCGTTACCAATTGAACAAACAAACGTGAAACCCTAATTTTGCTTTTGGATCAACTTGGGCCTTACCCATTCTGCTCACCAAGCCCATTCCTTTTATTAATCCTTCATTAACATTATTTTCTTATACAAACATAATTGAAGATACCAAATATGATAATGATTGTTTAAATACAAAATACCTTTTTTACATTCTCTAAAATTTACAATATAATTAAAACATTTTTATTATATATACCTAATTCAATTAACTTGAAAACATTTTTAATACACATTAAAATACATTTCCATTCTTTTTTTCTTAAAATATTTTTGTACATATTATACATTTTTTTATCATATAATTAAAAATTGAAAATACTTCTTTTTAATTAACATACATATTTGTACATAACAATTTAAATATATTTTTTCTCTAATATTAAAATTCACAAATATTTGATTAAAATACTTTCTTTTTTATACATAATACAATTTAATTAAAATTTGAACATACCATTTAATTAAAACATTTTCTTTTGTACATAATTAAACATATAAATCAAAGATTCATTTAAAACATTTCTCTAGGTCAAAAACCCTAATACGTTTCAATTCCATAATTCACACTTGTAAATAATTACACATACACAATACAATATACATCTCACACTTACACTTACACTTACACTTACACAATGCAAATCCATTCATATTGCTCCTATACACTCTTTTATCTTATATTTGTATATTTGATATTTACGTTTGATCGCACATTCGATTTGGTTGTAACTTATTGGATACTATAAGTCTCATCCCCTTTTGTACATTTATACCCCCACTCCCGGATACTATTTTGTAATAGCGTAGATTTTACATTCCGCAATTTACAGTTTTCCAATTATACCATGGTTAGACCTAGGGTTTGTATGTACATAAAATCAAACGCTAGATAACCTAATACAAGACAAATACATGTAATCAATACACAATCACACTTGCACCCCCTAGGGTAATCCCACATGTTGCCTTCCAAAATGGGCCATGCTTGCACGTCGAGTATCTTTGGCAAAACAAAATCAAATGATCATAAGTCTCAAAGTGTTGCCTAAAACGGAATGATCATAGTCCCTTCAAAGCAAATTGCCAAAGACACTTGGCACCATTGCATCCATGGTCCATACGATGACCCGCGCCCGTCCCGAATAAACTTCCTAAACGCAAGATTGTCCACCAATTTCAATGGTGGAACAAAATTGTTAAAAAGGGGTTAAAACATAACAAAAACCTTTGAGTACAATAGGGTAGACAAAACTCTTAGTTACTTGAGATCAAACTTGCAAAAACACTTGCCTTCTTTTCAAAAACCACAATCCACAACACTTTCAAACAAACTCTCAAAAACATTTGAAAACATCTTTTCGAAAAGATTCACACTTTTGTAAAACACTCAAACACGAGTCAAATACATTAGTTGCCTAAGACAAGGCATCTTTCTCCAAAACATTTTCAAAAAGCACCCACACACACCATTTTCAAAGCAATCGAAAAACAAGGCAAGTGATCTAAAAAACCAAGTAACTAAGAGCCCATGGATAACCATGGATGAAAAGGGTGCTAATACCTTCCCTTTTCATAATCTACCCCCCGGACCCACGAAATATCTCAAAAGGTTTTTGCTGTGCTTTTTTAACCTTTCCTTTAGGATAAAATAAAAAGTCGGTGGCGACTCTTGCTAACCGCAACATTTGCGAATACAAACGCAAAACCTCAAGTCAGTTCTCCCACCGTATCACACCAACCCACTACAAGCAGAAGCTCATTATGTCGAACCAGTTGGCATTCATATGGTAGAAGCGTCTGAAGATTTCATCACAAAACCCGTCTTCGGAAGTTTCACTGGGAACATCTCCCGGAAAACAATCGAAGGGGTGAGAAAGGCTACTGAGGGTCTGGATTCAAAAAAAGAAGTTGACTAAGCGTCAAACAAAAAGGCTGTTGTTGGCTTGAAATTGATCAAAGGAAGTACCGAAAGCTCCAGCAAAAGAACCATCACAGGTTCTTATTTGGATCCTACAAAGGGTTCGACAGAAGCCTTGGAGACCAAAATGCAGAAGATGAACTTGACTGCCAAAAGCAACCTGCAGGTTAATGTGGTCGAAGTCTTTGGAGCTAGAGTTTCAGAGGAAACCCTTCGACAAGAAGAGGTAAACAAAACTGCATTCCCAAAGGAGGATGAAAATTTGGCAGATTTTTTGCATAGATGTCAAAAGAAGAAATCAGAGGTTATGCTATGCCCCAGGTGTAGCTCTATTTTTGATAAAAAGGCCGCTGAACGCATACAGGTAATGCGGGCTGTAAAAGCAAAATAGGGTACCAATTCCCAACAAAGAATGGGTCCAGAAATTCGATTTGACCCCAAAAGGGGACATCAACAAAGACCCATGACTCAAGAAAGGAGGCCACCAACTTTTAGGCCTCCAACTAATGTTCCTACTGATACCTGGCTGAATACCATGGGAAGGAAACGACCAAATGAAGAAAAGTGGCAGACATTTGACGTACCCAGAGGTTCCTCTCTAGATTACAGAAAAGAATATCATGCCTCTGCATCGAACAAAATGACCCATGTGTCGAGCAACTATAAAGGAAAGAATCCTATGTCTCGTTCACAATGGAGGAGGTTTCAAAGACGGCGAAAAGCTGAGAAAGAGGCAGTTGGGGCCCACCCAGAAGCTAGCACCAATGTGCAGAAAAGACAAAGGAAACCTCTGGAGAGAAATCCTATGCCCTGGAAGGAAGAGTGTGGGTCGAATGATGATGACTCCGACTCTAGCGATAGTTTGGACATCATGGTGAATGTCATATCTGTGCTACCTAAAGAATATAACCGAGAGGTCGAAGTCGAAGAGACTGACCTAATGGTTGAACAGGAACTGGCTAGACATAAGCCAGTATGTTATTATATAATGAACAATGGATGCGTGGAAGAACAAAACACATTCTTTGAACCCCCAACAGAGGCAATGAAAAGCCATCTGAAACCACTGTTCATTAGAGCTAAAGTTGGGGAGGTAACCATAAACAAAATTCTGGTTGATTGTGGGGCAACCATTAATATCATACCACAATTTATGCTGGAAAAGTTAGGCAAAAGAGATGCCGACATAAAGCCACACAACATGGTCTTATCAAACTATGAAGGGGGCATTGGCACCACAATGAGTGTCATTCAACTCGACCTCAAGGTGGGCTCAATCCTTCGACCCACCATGTTCATGGTTATTTCAGCAAAGCCCAACTACAATCTACTCCTTGGTCGAGAGTGGATACATGGCATTGGAGCAGTGCCATCTTCGATGCACCAAAGGGTCATAATGTGGCGCCCAGATGGCATTGTCGAGAACATTGAAGCAGACCAGAGTTACTACCTGGGTGAAATAAATAGTGTCGGAAAGAATGATTTCGACAGGAATTTGGCTCACATAGGGCCTTGTAACCCACCAGAGTTTGATTTAACCCCAACTCCAAATGCTTTCTGCTCTCTATACCTGCACTCTGATCATGGTTTCCAGTGGGATAGAGAAGATTTATCCAACATAGACTTTGGAGGAATCAGCGATATACGCCCAACGGGTTGGGGCAGCGAATTTGATGATGATGACTGAGTCATCTACTCTCCAAAAGATTTAGGCCTATGTGGTCGAAAACAGAATGATAGCAGCCTTAGAGGCTGAAGTTAAATATGTGGCTTCCAAGGCCAATGGACAAGTTATATCAAAGACAGGACCTGGGAAAGACTTCGATCCTGAACCTCCCGACTTGGGAACAGAAGACTTTGTAGACCAGAGGTTAGACGCCATTTACGATGACGAACCTCTTGGTTTCGAAAAGGACCCGCTGGCACACAATGTCAAAATGTTGGCCCAAGATCCTCTAGAAGAGGTAAATCTAGGCGAAGGTCCTGTGAACAGGCCCACATACATAAGCGCAAAGATGGATCCAGGACTCAAGGTTGAAATGATTGAATTACTGAAAGAGTTCAAGGATTGCTTCGCGTGGGACTATGATGAGATGCCTGGTCTCGACAGAGGGTTGGTCGAGCTACAGTTACCAATAAAGCCTGGAAAGAAACCCGTCAAGAATACTCCAAAACGGTTTGCACCAGAGATTTTATCAAAAATAAAAACGGAAGTCGAAAGGCTGCTGAAGTGCAAGTTCATTAGAACAACCAGGTATGTCGAATGGATTGCAAATATTGTACCTGTTATAAAGAAAAATGGTACCTTGAGGGTGTGCATTGATTTCAGAGATCTCAATGCTGCGACCCCCAAAGACGAATATCCAATGCCAGTGGCGGAAATGCTTGTGGATTCTGCCGCTGGTTTCGAATACATGAGTATGCTGGATGGCTACTTTGGCTACAATCAAATCTTCATTGCTGAAGAAGATGTGTCGAAGATGGCCTTTCGTTGCCCTGGGGCTTTAGGCACCTATGAATGGGTAGTGATGCCTTTTGGCCTAAAAAATGCAGGGGCAACGTATCAAAGAGCCATGAATTCGATCTTCCATGACTTTATTGACACTTTCATGCAAATTTATATTGATGATATTGTTGTCAAATCTGTTTCAGGGAAAGATCATATGAATCATCTTCGACAATCCTTTGAGAGGATGAGACGATATGGTTTGAAGATGAATCCTCTGAAATGTGCTTTTGGTGTAAGAGCAGGAGATTTCTTAGGTTTTGTGGTCTACAAGAAAGGTATCGAGATAAATCAAAACAAGACCAAAGCTATCTTGCAAGCCAAGGCGCCAACTAACAAAAAGGAATTACAATCCCTACTTGGGAAAATAAATTTCCTAAGGAGATTTATATCCAACCTTAGTGGGAAAACGCAAGCCTTTTCGCCACTACTTCGACTCAACAAAGGAGGATTTGAATGGAAGGAAGAACATCAAGAGGCCTTCGACAAAATCAAAGGGTACCTCACTAAACCACCTATTCTGGTGCCTCCTTGTCGGAATAGAAGTATGAGGCTGTACATAGCTGCGTCAGATAAGACTTTAGGGAGCATGCTTGCTCAGGAGGACGAACATGGTGTCGAAAGGCCCATATACTACCTCAGTAGAGTTTTAAATGATGCAGAAACTAGATATAACGAAGTTGAAAAACTGTGTTTATGTCTATATTTTTCATGTACAAAACTTAAGCAATATATAAAGCCAGTTAATGTTTATGTCTCGTCTCATTTTGACGTTTTCACGTATATGTTGTCAAAACCCATTCTGCATAGTAGAGTTGGTAAGTGGGCACTTGCATTGACTGAATATTCATTAACTTTCATGCCTCTTAAAGCTATAAAAGGCCAAGTGGTTGCAGACTTTATAGTCGACCACTCTGTACAAGAAAGATCACTAAATTATCTGGAGATCAAACCATGGAAACTCTACTTCGATGGATCTTGTTACAAAGATGGAGTCGGAGTCGGAGTCCTTATTATTTCTCCTAATAAAATTCCAACAACATTTAAGTACAAAATAGATGGGGATTGTTCGAATAATGAGGCTGAATATGAAGCATTAATTATAGGCCTTGAAATTTTGTTGGAATTGGGGGCAACTCGAGTTGAAATAATGTGAGATTCGGAGTTAGTCCTAAAACAAATTATGAAAGAATATAAATGCATAAAAGAAAACCTTATTATGTATTTCATAATAGCCAGACGGTTGTTGAAAAATTTTGAGGCAGTTAACATTCGGCACATACCCAGAATAGAAAATCAAGCAGCCAACAATTTGGCACAAATTGCTTATGGGTATAAAGTTTCGAAAGAGAGGCTGAAACAAGCAGTGGAAGTTAGAGGGAGAGTAACTGCCACTAAATTATTTCCATCAAACTTAAAGACCACAAAGTTGGGGTATACTGATCAGGAAAATTTTGAAATATCGTTCATAGATAATCTAACAGAGCAGGATTGGAGAAAGCCTGTAGTGGATTATTTGCAAAATCCAGCAGCTTCGACAGAACGAAAGACAAAGTACAGAGCACTGAGTTATGTGTTTATGGGAAGCGAACTGTTTAAGGAAACGCCAGAAGGTGTACTCTTGAAATGCTTAAGTGAAACAAAGGCGTATGTGGCCCTTTCTAACACACACGCTGGGGCATGTGGAGCACACCAAGTAGGCCAAAAAATGAAATGGTTATTGTTTCGACAAGGTTTATATTGGCCCACTATGCTAAAAGATTATGTTGAGTTTGCCAAAGGATGCCAAGAATGCTAAAAACATACAGGCATTCAACATGTGCCAGCAAATGAGCTTCACTCAATTGTGAAACCTTGGCCTTTTAGAGGATGGGCTTTGGATCTCATTGGGGAGATTCGACCAGCATCTTCTAAAAGTCAGAAGTATATATTGGTGGGCATTGATTATTTTACTAAATGGATCGAAGCGATTCCTTTAATCAATGTAGACCAAGAGAATATCATTGAATTCATTCAAAAGCACATCATATACAGGTTTGGGATCCCTGAGACAATAACTACAGTCCAGGGATCAGTCTTCACTGGTCAAAAAATGCAAGATTTCGCTGCAGAAGTAGGGTTTAAGCTATTGACGTCTACGCCTTATTATGCACAAGCTAATGGTCAGGTCGAAGCAGAAAACAAAGTGGTGATCAGTTTAATAAAGAAACACGTGGGAAAGAAACCTAGAAACTGGCACAAAACACTAGATCAAGTCCTGTGGGCATGTCGAACGTGTCCCAAAGAAGCTACAGGGACAACGCCATTTCGCCTAACCTATGGTCATGATGCGGTGTTACCAGTAGAAATCCACTTGCAAGCGACAAGGATTCAAATGCATCACGAGATCCCTTCCGAAGTCTATTGGAACATGATGTTGGATGAGCTTGTAGACTTAGACGAAGAAAGGTTGAAAGCTTTAGACCTTTTGAGACTACAAAAGAAGCGAGTCGAGAAATCCTACAATCGAAGGGTAAAATCCAAGACATTCCAGCCTGAAGATCTAGTTTGGAAAGTAATACTCCCAATGGATCGAAAGGATCGAAGCTTGGGAAAATGGTCCCCTAAGTGGGAAGGACCTTTTAAGATTGTGCAGGCTTTCTCAGGTGGGGCCTATGAGATCGAATAGTTAAGCGAAGATCGAAGACTCTTGAAGGTAAATGGCAAATACTTGAAAACGTATAGACCTATGCTTCAAGAGATAAAAATAAATAATATGTAATCACTAATTATAAAGAATTCCAAAATGGAAACTTAAATGATTTTCATTAAAGAGGCCAAAATGGCTTTGAAATTGTTACGGAAAGTGATTACATAGTTAAAAGGAACAAGATTCAGAAGGGAAGATTGGCCTTGATCTGGAGGTACTTGATCCGTTGTAATTCTAGCCTTCGATCACAGAGAGCTTTTGATTGGTGAAGGGTTTCGAGCTTGGCGTCCAGAGATTGAGCTCGATCCACATGTCTTAACCCTTCAGCCAATTCTTCTTGGCTTTCTAACTCAGTGTTCACAGCAAAAAGCTCCTCTTTCTTTTTGTCGTTGGCAGCTAGTTTTGCTTCCAACTCTGCAATCTGTGCTCTCAACTGAGCACTGTTTTGATCAATATCCTCGACTTCCTTTTGCCTAGCCTCCTGGGCCTTCGACAAGTCTTTTACTCTAGAAGTGGATTCAGTGGCAGCTTTCCAGGCAGCAGCCACTTGGCCATTGGCTTCCTCAATATCACGATTAATGAGTCTTTGATGATTGAAGTCTGCTGATACTTGCTCGACGATAGAAAGTAAATCCAGGATTACACTGGCTACGTCTAGAGGGGTAACAAGAAGATCAACAACTTTCAAGATAGTCTTCAGATAGGAAGGCGCTGCTGGTTCCCCCTCTAAAGTTAACATCAAATATCTTTTAAAGATTTGTGCTTTAACCTTTTGAAGAGCTTCGTCGAGAGGGGAAGTCGAGGTACTTCCACATACAGTCGAGGCGCTAAGATCAGAGGAGCTCTCTCGACCCTCCAAGATTGCAGTAAAATAACCTAACGGATCTTGTTGCTTCAGTAAAGCCAAATCCTCTTTGGTTCTCGACCCAGTCGAAGGGATGCTTGTGTTGGCTGCAATAACCATGTTAGGTACTTGAGTAGGAATTGCCTCAGTACCTGGAGGATTTTGGTTTTCTTCAGCAAGAGCTTCATCATCCTTAGCTTCTGGGATCTCCCCATGTTCCTCTTCTGTCTCAACTTCGACCATAGGAATCCTAACCTCATCTTAATTTCCTTCAGCTTCTTCTTCATCATCTTCTTCTATGGTTTCACGATGGGGTTCAGAAGTCTGATTCACTTCGTCAGCTGAACTCACAAAAGAGTCTTTTGCTAAAGAAGGTCTGTAGGTGGGAATCCCGTCACTATTCAATCAAGTGGTCGAATCCTCGACATGAGTAGGGTTTCGTGTCGAAGTGCCAGCAGTGTCCTGAAAAATAGAAAGAATTCATTGCTTGTAAAAGCGTCACAAAGTAAAAGAGAGTGAGAAGTACATAACAAGCAGTCGAAGTGGATACTTGTACTGGAATTTCAGCACCAGGACTAGAATTGTCACTTTCACTAGGATTTTTTAATCTGGCGATCATCTCCTGTTCAGTGGGTTCATTGATGATGAAAGGAGGTAACCTCCCTGCCGTAGTTTTAATCCTAATTTTCGGACGGGTTTCGACAACAGGAGTTGGTTTTTTCAATCTTCGTCTCTGCAAAGGAACAGGTGGAGACTCCTCTTCCTCATTGCTAGAGATTTGGATCTCTTGAACCTTCCGCTTTTTTGGAGTGGATTTCTAAGCGTATAAAAAACCAAGGCGAGAAGGTCAATAACTACGTCAGATAAAACTAAGGGTAAAAAAGAAAAGTAAGTACCTTAGGAGAGGGATTGATGGCAGAGTCTCCCCCTTTTGCACTCTCAGCGGTTTTCTTCGTAACCAGCTTGACAGCTAACGAAAGGCAAAACAGCTATGGTTAGTTAGGAGTTGGTAAAACAAATCTAAAGCAAAGGGATGGAAAAAGGAATACCTTTTTTAACTCTGTCGAGAACCATCTTGAATGCCTCACGCAGATGGTGGGCAAAGTCCTTCTTGTCGAAGAACTCTTCCTCATAATAGTGTCTCCACCACGTCTCATAAATGGTAGAGTTCAGAAAATGAAGGTTAAAATTGAACAGGGTCAGTGTAGTTTGACCAGAATACCTACCAATATGCTTGGTAGAGGCATCCTCTGAGTAATCTGCATTATAAAAGAGTAGCAGTCTCTCTCGAGGGTATATAGGTGAAGGAAGCGATTGAGCAATGCCAAACTGTCGAGAGACAAGATTGGGTTGATAGGCAATCAAGCTCAATTGGTTCTTCGAGCTCTTAAATCTTAAAGGCATGATCCTGGGGCGGAGAAACGCTTCCCACATGCTCACGAACTCATCCACCACGTCATCTTCTTCTGAAGGATATGGTCTAGTAAACCATTATGGGCCAACTTTTTGACCAGCAAAAGGAGCCATAGTCGAATCAAAGCTTTTCCGCTCTGCAAACATCATTACGAAGCTGGTAAAGGCTTTTTGAAACTGTTGGCCTTCGTCAGTGGGAGTTAGCAATGCCAACCTGGTGCCTTCGACTCTCCTGTTTGAAATTTCAGGAGCTTCTTCATTGATCTTGTTCTTTTGAGGGAGGAAGGATTCGAAGGTGGCGTTAAGCCACAATTGCAGAAGCCAGAAGGGACCAGATAGCAGCAAACTTCCTCTGTCCCCCAGAACCTTAAGTTGAGTCACACCATTACTGATGGACTCATATAAGTTGGCCTAAATCAATTCGGCCAAGCAAAAAGGGTATTTGTGATGGAGTTGTGTTGCAAGCGTCAACATCTTTTTCGTCACCTGCAGTGATTTAGTGCATAAAACAAATCGAGACAGCCACATGGCCAAGAAGGCTATGTGCTCCACCTCCGACATAATATTTGAAGCCTTGTCATGAAAGTGGTTTATGAAGGTGGTATAAGTAGGTTTGGTAGCAGCAAACCCAATGGGATCCTCAGACAGGTCTTCAGGGTCGAAATAGTCACCAGTGGGTCGAAGACCAGTAATGGCAGCTATGTCGAACAAGGTAGGGGTCACCATCCCACAAGGCAGATGAAAGGTGAAATGTGCACTGTCCTAAAAGTACAATAAGGATACCAGCATAAGGGGGCAATAAGGTAACCCTGTCTTCGACAGCATCACTAAGTCATAGATGCCCATCTCCTTCCAGACAGGAGCTTGCACCCTCTCCATTTTATTCAGCCAGTCGGAGTATTCAGAAGAAAGGTTAGGGCTTGATCGAAAGATGCGATTACCTTTATTCATGAGCTGGAGGTTGATATCATCAGCAGTTTGAGGATGTTGCTGGTTAGCCGGTGTAGCATCTTCAGCATCTGCCCTAGGTTTCTTGGCGCAACCTATGGGTTTTAGCCTTGGATGTGTAGGGAAAAAGGCATTGTTTTTTAAGGGATTTTCAGCACATGAAGATAATGGGCCGGACATAGCATACATCTTTCCGCCATATCTGGCAGGAATAAGGAGTTGAGAGTCATAGGCTTCTCGCCCTTCTCCCATAGGTTCAACAATGTACCTGTTAGTCGAGGAAGAAGGAGGGTTGATAGAAAAAATCTCTGGTGGTTTCTGAACATCATTGGCATTCTTTGGTCGTGGACTGTTTGGGGCATTAGAGATAAAGGCCATTGTTAAATATTTAAGAGTAAGAGCGAAGGTGACAATACAGTGTTGTGGGAATGCAAGGAGTTTGGAAAAGCTGAGAATGATAAAAGTTCTAAATGGAGAAGTTTGGAAGTATTTATAGCCTTCAGAAGTGGGAAATGTCTCGTCAAACGCATTGAATGTTTTGCAGGTAGTGGGGCACGTGGAGAGGCAGGAAACGATTGCCGTACAGGCGTAGGGAAACGTTGGGACATGCTTGCCTAGATTATAGGAACGAGGCCATCATGGCAAGCGTGGTAACGACAGTTTTGAAAAGACATTTTGGAGAAAAGTAATGATGGTTTTATCAAATATAGCATCCGTTAGAAGGCGAAAGGTACACGTCAAAGCCTGGTGGACAACTGGTAAAGACAGGTGTCGAATGGGAAGTTCAAAGAATGGCTATTTCTCTGGGCGTCGAAATAGACATTCTTGGGGGGTAATTTGTTGGCTCCCAAATTCGACACTTGCTATATTTGGACTCCTTGACCAAATAACTGGAAATGAACTACACCAGGAGATGTAATTCGACGCATGAGATAAATTAAGGAAAGGATCCAAGGTATGATAAGAATACTTCGATCAAATGCTCATTCGACCGAAGCAGATGTAGGTTGTTTCGACTGAAGGGAAGTGTTCGTGCCTTGGCACGTGGGACGAAGACCATTTTGAAATTTGAATTATTGGAGGGAAAGGTGGTTTTTATCAGCGTCTAAGGGAAGGAAACGTGGCAGAAGGCTATGGGTCGAGAGGCATGCAGGAGACACTTGTCTTCATTTTAGCGCAGGATGTCCCCTCGACGGTTACCTATTTTTAGTATAAATTAAGAAGTTTGTGTAATTTTTAGTGTGTGCGACTTATAGTACAAAATCTCTCAAATATTATCCAAGTAACTACTGCGTGAGAAAGGATAAAAAGCAGAGCAATGTACGTTAGAAACACCTTTTTTACTTAATGAAAGTCTTTTCACTTTACTTTACCATTATATTGCAAAGTTATCTTTTACTTCTTTTCACTTCTTTTATTTGCATTCTTATGTTTTCATTCACTGTTCAACAATCTTAAAACATCTCTCCTCTGGGTCGAACGTGCGTTCTTCCTTCTCACTCATTTTACATAAAGATTAGCATATGTTCTGGGATTAGTTTGGTCGATCCCGCAAGCAAACCAAAAACTTACCTTTTTTGGAGACCAGCGGTTGTTTACCAAAAACAACGGTAAACAGACACCCTATACTTAATGACCATTTACCGAAGGCAACTGAAGTGAGAGTATACCCTAAGAGTGCGCATGTGCGAGTGATTTTATTTCAGTTATTATCTTTGCACATTGGGGTTTTCTAACCATTTTAAATTAACATGAAGTCTTGTCATACAATCCTATTATCATACATCTAACAATTAATATTTGCGAGAATTAAATGCGAGAAAAACTACACTATTACAAGGCTTCGGGGTAGGGATTAATTACATAGCCAAAAAACTCTCAAAAATGAAAAATAAAAGAAAAATCCTAAATTAAACTATTACATACCATGAGCAGTTACATTAATATGGAAAAAATAATAATAAACGCGCGCGATGAATCGAAAACGAGAGAATTAGGGTTTTGACCCCGACTTAGCCTAATTGTAAGAAAAATCATTTTTTTAGTTTTTGTGCTATCTCAAGAAAAATAAGGTTTAATTGAATAAATAAAAACTTAATTACTAATTAATTTAAAATTTTAAGAACAATAATTAAATTAACCCATTTTTGTATTTTTTATTTTGAGAAAGAAAATAAAAATTAAGTCAAAAGTTAAACCCTAATTTGTCTAATTGATTTTAATTATAAAAAAAGTAGAATTAACCTAGATTAAATTAAAACTAATTTTAAATTAAATTAGATAAAATAAAAACCTAATTCTAAATTTGTGAGATTTGATTTTATGATTTTTTGTGAAAAAAGAAAATAATTTAGGTTAAAAAATAATTAAACTAATTAAATTAAATAAAAGAAAATAAAAAGAATGAATAAGAATGGGTCTGGTGTTAGCAAAAGGAGGGGGTGTTGATGGCAAATTCTAGGCCCAAATGCTTATGGCCTTTGTTGACTTTGCCAATCCCATGCATGCGCTTGACTCACGCCCATGGTGGACCTTCATTGGGAAGGCCTTGGATCTGGCTTGTTGGTGGCTTGGATGACTAGATTTGAAGAGTGCATGATGGACTTATGGGGGATCAGCACACCTGAATATGTAAGAAAAAATAACATGAAGCGAAGTTGGGACCTGGGGATCGAACCCAGGTCCTTGAGCCTTATCACCCTGCACGCTTGCCAACTAAACTGGCATGTTTAGTTGTACATGTAATATCAAACAAACATTATATGTTAAAAAACAAAATGATATTACAAAACACGCGAAATTTTGAATGGGCAAGTCAGGGAGTGCCACGTTACTTTCTTCTTCCTCCCACCATCGCTGTAAATTATATGGCTTTTACCTACGGACACCAAGCGTAGGTATAGCCCTGTACATCTCCAAAAACCCGTGCAAGCATGATAAATCACTCCCAATGGTACCAATCAACTCGTTGCAACCTCACGAGCATCATGGTACCATTATCCATGGCCAATTGTCTCTGTACAGAAAAACCCTAAAAACAAAGCAAGAACCCTAACTATGGCAACTTGTTGTATAGTCAATAAAAACACAATTAAATATGACCATTAGCTTGCAAACATCATAAGGTTTAAGAATATATTAATGAATCGTGCTAAATGTGCCAGAATTGAGATATTCGAATTCAAGAAAGGGGATGAACCGTCTAAAACTTACAGCGTGATTCTGGATGTTAGGGAGTTTGCTAGTGATTGAATCTTGATCCTTGGATGTCCAACAATTGATTGGGATGACTAGAATGCTTTGAATTGATCTGAAACATGGAAATCAGTTTACCACTTTTCTTCAATTTTTTGAAACTTGCCTTCTCTTTTACACGCCTCCAATCCCCTTGTTTTTTATCTGAACATGTTCCTTATGTACCCTAGAATGAATAAGGGTTGCAACTTGGTTTCAAATCTTCTCCAATTATGATCATTGATTCATGATTTGATCCTTGTGCAAATCTTTCCAAATCAAGCAAAATGCAATCTTTTTGTATCCATATGAACCTTGCACGATTTGTTCTCATTTCCATCTGTATAATAGACTTAAACATGCACAAAATCTCAAGATTTGATTAGCTTTTGATATTTTCATTATTTTATTTTGATTTTTTTATTTAATTGAAATAAAATCAAAATATATGACAAAAATAAAAGACTGACAAATGGAAGGGATCATGGGTCGTGGGTCACATTACAAACTCAGTGCAAGCATAAAAAGTTGGGCCCATTTGACAAAAAATGCAACTTTAGACATATTTGACTTTTGGCAATTTTGCAAAAAGGGTCAACTTTGCCAATGCATAACCCTCTCAATTTTGACCCAAGAGAGGTGTTCTTGGACTTTTTAGAAAGCTTAAGATGTCCTCTAAGCAACCCTTTTGGTATCATCTCAATTGAGTCTTCCATGTTCATGTATGAAGCTTTGAACCAAAAGGTGTTTTTGTTGACTTTTCAAAATGACCTATAATGTCCAAATTCATATCTTCTTGTGAATGCATATTTTGAACTTGGGAGCTGAAGATTAATTGTAGGTAATTGCATCCTCTTAAAAATGAGCTTTGGATGGGTCATTTTTGAAAAAGTATGAGAAAGTTATGCTTGGTCAAAGTTGAGTTGACTTTTCCTACAAAACCCTAATTTAGCAACTTTTGGGTTTTGATGAATTGTGAGCAATACTTGAGGAATCATGATCAACCCTTGATCAAATGATGAATAATACTTCAAAATGAGGATGTTGACCAAAAATCTTGAAGTTTGACTAGATGTGGGCCACGGTTGACTTTTGCCCTAGCATAGTCGATTTTCAGGCCTTTGAGCAATTGACTGAGAAAACTTCCTCTGCAAGGCTTGAAAATTGACATGGATGATCTTGAGAACATATTAGGACAATTGTGAGCATTTGGGACCCTTTGAATTCAAACATCTTGATGCAAACTGAAACCCTAATTTGAGGTAGACTGCCTTAGGAGAGAGTTTGTCTAGTCAACCCTTGGACTTCCTTGAGCAATTTGAGGACCTCACTTGAAATGTATTGAGAAATATGGGAGGGAAAATTTTGGGGTACAACAGCTTCCCCTGTTCAATCTTCTTAAACCTGAGGATGTAGATTGGCTTGTCTGCTGTGATACAGTGGGAGAACTGACTTGAGGTTTGCGTTTGTATTCGCAAATGTTTCGGTTGAGCAAGAGTCGCCACCGACTTTTTATTTTATCCTAAGGAAAGGTTAAAAAGCACAGCAAAAACCTTTTGAGATGTTTTCTTGGGTTCGGGGAGTAGATTATAGAAAGGGAAGGTATTAGCACCCTTTCTATCCATGGTTATCCATGGGCTCTTAGTTACTCGCTTAGATCACTTGCCTTTTGTTTTCAATTGTTTTAAATGGTGCTTGAGTGTGTGTGGGTTTGAAAATATTTTGAAAAGAAGCCAATGTGGTGGCAACCTTTGTAATGATCCATGTGGGGATGTATACAAAGGTGTATGTCTTTTGAAAAGGTTTTCATTTGTTTTTTTTTTTGAAAGTTGTTTTGAAAGTGTTGTGAGGTGTGGTTTTGAAATTAGGCAAGTGTTTTGTTTTGCAAGTTTGATTCAAGTAACTAAGAGGTTATCTACTCCTAAATTTCTCAAAAAGATTATTGCTATGTTTTAACCCTTTTAACAAGTTTGTTCCACCATTGTATTTGGTGGACAACCTTGTGTTAGGATGTGAAAGGGACAGGCGCGGGTCATCGTTTAGACCATAATTGCAACGGCGTTAAATGTCTTTGGGCAATTTTCTTTAAGGGACTTGATCATTTGTCTTTGTTTGTTTTGAAAAGTTTTATCGAGGGACTATGATCATTCAAATTGTTTGCTTTGCCCAAAGAAGTTCAACATACAATATGACCCAATTTTGAAAGGCAACAAGTGGAATACCCTAGGGGGTGCAAGTGTGATTTGTGTGTCCATTTTCATGCTTGTTTATCTTGAGATTAGGTCATAACTATTTTTTATCGTTTTTTGCATACAAACCCTAATTCTAACATGTTATCATTAGAAAGCATATAAAGTGCGAAAATAAATTTACTAAGCTATTACAAAACCAAATATGGGAAGGGGGGTACAAATGTTCAAATGGGGATATTGACAAGTAATTTAAACCTAAAATTATTACATCAATTTGAATATTTGCAATTTAATCAATGTACAAAAATTAAATAAGAATGCAAGATGCAAAAGAAATGTTTGGTATATGTATGAAAAAATATTATTTATGTAAAAGAGAAAAGAAAATAAAAATTATATTATCTTTTGGAGTATTTTAAATTTAGGGCAAAAACCCTAATTTTAAAGAAAATGTATTATTATCTAATTTAATACAAATATTTATTTATTATTTATAAAAATAAAATAAAATGAAGTATATTATGAAAAAAAATATTTTTGTATCAAATATTAATAAAAATGAAAAATTCAAGTATTTTTATATTTTAACTTAAACATATTAATAAACATATATATATATATATATATATATTTAAGTCTTAAATATATATTATACACAAAATAATATATATATTTAATATTTTAACAAGATAAATAAAAAAAAAGTATTTTCATGTGGAATATTTTCAGAAGGTAAATAAAAAATAAAAAAATGTATTTACACTATTTTTCTATTTATTCTAATAATAGTATATATATAATATTTATATACAAACAAAAGAAATAAATCAAATAAATATGCCATATATTCAAAAAATGATGGAAAAAATATTTTTATTTTTAATGTCATGAGAAAAAATAAACAAAGTCAATCAAAAAAGAAAAAGTCAAAAAAGAATAAAAATAAAGCAAATGGGCTCAGGGGGTGTAATAGCAAATATGTGGTGTGAATAAGAAAAAAACACACAAGCCCAGCCCAATGCCACTGTCTTCAACCTCCAGCACAAATGTTTGAAAAAACGCGCGCCATGTTTAGCTTCTTCTAACTCTTGATTCCTGGCTTTTTAGCAAAAACTCATAACACAACAAATGTTCAGCATGAAGAGACGATTCTAACCATGTATGGAACTTGACCTAACTCTCTAAGATGAGGGAGAATTTCTCCTCCCCCAAATCCTAACCTAATTTTTCTGCCATTTTCAAACTCCAAATTCTCTCTACTCAGGCAAAAGAAATGAAATGTAAAGATATGTACATGTTCAGGGCTATGAGTAGAACCTTGTTTCTTCACAAACTTAAGACTAAAGATGCATGATAAGAGAGATACGAGTTCAAAGTTTTACCTGTGCAGTTGAACTTCTATCTGGAGAATGAGGAACCTCTAGTGCAAGGTAATGATTGGAAAAGCTTCCTTGAGGTCCAGGGATGCTTTTTCAATGCTTACTTTGTCTTGAAACTTCTTGTACCAAGCTATAGAACTTCAACTGCAAAAGGAAAAAATGAAAATGGTGGAAACTGTTAGAGGGATTACAGATCAGGTTTTAGGTCATGGTTAGCTTGCATAGGTTGTGAGGAAGGTAGAGGAACAGGTTTGGACCAAAATGCTCGAAGGGATTGAGAGACAGCACTCAATCTGCAGGGGTTGCTCTGTTTGAGCAGTTTTATGGTGTTTCTGAGATGGAGAGTGTTTGAGAGGTCAGGGACTCGTGCCAAAGCTTGGATATGTTCTTTTGAATGTGTTTGATAACTTCTTTCTTGTGTTTCTATGCTGGTATCAGAGTTGTGATAAGTTATGCACTTTTCTTCTATGTTAAGCAACAAAATGCCACTTGATGTTTTAGGTCAGTAGGGGACCTCTAATCCTGCAGCAAAGCCTCTCTTGATCAGAGCAATTTGTCCATAATCTTGTGCTAAAAGGATTTAGCTTGTACCTGCTTGGATTTCAATTTTTTACAAAAATGGATAAAGCACTTTATCTAGTTTAGGATTAATCCACTATGCAATGTTAGAACACAAAGAACATGGCCTTAACACATTGAATATGCATTAAATTATTGAGTATGGAATGGTTCAAGGACCTGTAATCAGGCATAAAGCAAGCTGAGTTCAAATTTGCAAGATTATGAACATGTTTTGATGAAGAACAAAAGTGAATTTTTACCAACTTGTGAAATTCGAATCTCTCAAGTTATGAGGTTGTTTGATGAGTTCTTGGACATTTTGGAAAGCTTGGAATGTGTACTACAATCCATCTTTGAAATGCAAATTAAAATTCCAAGTGGAAGGTTATGGAAAATGGCCTTGAAGTGGGGTAGAAAACCTTGTCAAAATAGGTCAAATTTCACTAAGTTAAAAAATGGTTTAGTGCCCTTATTCAAAAAATTGTAAATTGAGATACAAGCTTCAAATGAGAAAACTTTGTGAATCAAAGTTGTAGATTATGCAACAAGCTACAACTTTCATGTTTTGACTTTTGTTTGAATCCAAATGGATCTTGGTAAAAAGATGGGGCAAAGTTGGGAAAAAATTAGGGTTTTTCATAACTTAGAAAAATTCTAAGTTATGAAAAATTCCATTTTCAAACCCTAATTTGCATTTTGTGATTTCTTGGTGAACAAGTTTCATGATTTGGCAAGTTTTGATGAAAAATGAATCTTGACTCTTGATTTTGACCAAAAAGTCAAAGTTTGACTTTTCAGTATACAGTCAAAATTGATCAATTGACTGGGAAATTCAACTGTCAACCTTGTGTACTTGGGATCTTTTGAGCTTGATGAATGTGTCAAGACCATTTTATTGAGTCCTTGAGTCCATATGTGAGCTTGATTTGCCATTGGCTAGGTCAAACAGTCAAAAATTGCCTTTGTGCAGTCAAAACCCTAAAAATGACCATTTTGCCCTTTAGGTGATCTGATCAAATTTCTTGTGGAATTGTGATCCAAACTTGATAAAATGGTCCATATGAGTTCATAATGTTGATGTGGATCAAATTTCATGAGATTTGACTGTCAATTGGCCACAGTTGACTTTTTCCCCAATACACCTGATTTCTAGGTCAACTGTCCAATTGACTGGGCAAAACTTGGAATCAAGACTTGAAACTTGGCATGGGTAAACTTGGGAGTCCAATATGAAGCATGAAAGTCATCTTAGGCATTTTAGGTCAAAACATCCTTGGGCAAACACAAACCCTAATTTGAGTCCACAATGCAAGGAGAAGTCTTGAGCAGAGGAAACCCTAACTGGATCTTGATCTTCAAGGGTCTTGTGATGAGAAAATGTTGAGGAAATGGGAGGGCAAATTTTGGGGTACAACAGTTGCCCCTGTTCAATCTTCTTGGACCTGAAGAGTTAGATTGGCGAGTTTGCCTTTCGTGACTCGAGGGTAAAAGAAGATTGGACACTAGAGTGCCCGGAAATTTGCACTCGCATACTGGAGTCTTAATAGTGTGATGTCAGGAATGGGCTTATAGATGCCATTTGGAGAGGTGGTGGATAGGGAGATGGGCTTATAGATGCCACCTGGAGATGTGACAGCACTTTGTCGAGAATGGGCTTATAGATGCCATTTGGAAGTGTCGATCGCATAAGAGATTCCTTAGCGAGAACTTGTGTATTTGAGAAGGACAAATGTTTTCCTGGCTTGTTACAGGTGTTTGATCTTCGGTCTCCTTATGCAGATATGCCCTGGCTAGATACAGGTATCGAATCTACAATTGGTTGCTCACAGATGTGCCCTGGCTGGATATAGGAATCGAATCTGGAAATAGTCGTTAATAGATGTGCCCTGGCCGGATACAGGAATCGAATCTTCGAACTCTTCAGACGTGCCCTGGCTAGATACAGGAATCGAGTCTGGAAACGTGGTCAACAAATATGCCCTGGCTGGATACAGGAATCGAATCTGGAAATGTTGTAGTTGATAGATGTGCCCTGGCTGGATACAGGAATCGAATCTTTGGACTCTTCAGACGTGCCCTGGCTAGATACAGGTATCGAGTCTGGAAATGGATCACTCTCAGATGTGCCCTGGCTAGATACAGGTATCAAATCTGGAATTGTGACAGTTGAAGGTAGTTGTTTTTGGGATTGTCTTTTTCCTGAAAAGGCAAAAACATAAGTTGTATGCAATGTCATGATGTATGATATGCACGATGTCATGATGTTCAACATGAGATAGTGTTGTATGCACTTTATCATGTATGTAAGCAAGATGTATGAAAACATGAAATGTTTATGAATGTAATTTCATCTTAGGAAAATAAATCCTTGACGAACGGCCAGGGAGTTGCTCTGTGGAAGAGATACTTGGCCGAAGTTCTGATAAGAGGCCTGCTGAGGACTTTAATGATGGATTCCGCTGAGGATAATGATGATAAACTCCGCTGGGGATTTGAAGGAACTTTGCCGAGGGCGGTCTTCCGTGGTTTTTAGCTGAGGATAACCCAGTTATAAGTCCTTGTGAGGAAATAACTCTAAATAAAGCTCGGGAGAGACGTCTGTATTCTGTAGGGAATAAGCTTCCAGAATCTACTGGGGATGAGCTTTAAGACCTGCCGGGGAATATTGTGCCTTTTCAAGGTTGTCGGGGAGTCAATTCCACTTGGGGAAAGTATTGCTGAATCTTGTTTTACTCTGCGGGGAGTTGAGATGATTTGGCCACATTCTTCAGCTGAATCTACCTTGGTACCTTGGCGGTCAAAACAACCAGACTGCATTAGACAACTTCACATTGCCCCTGTCTCTGATGTCACCTGTAATCAATCTCTTATTTTATGTGTAAACATTTACGAATCAGCAATTTAATGTCAAATGCATATATCAAAAATGAACATTGGACGTTCTTCGCAAGACAAAACAGAAAAAAGAAAACAATGGTAATTTGTATGGACAAGTGAATTTGTATTGATTTAAGCTTTGCCTGTGAATAGGCGTTTTTGTACAAGAGGCCGTCATCCTAGTAAGAGGACGCCGCCAAATAATATAGAGTTTACAATTTTGAAAAAGGAAACAAAACAGCTATGTGAACAATCCCACTGGGTTCCAACTCTGCTATCGCCTTTATGTCTTCGAATGTCTCATCGCTTTGCTGCCTAAGTTGAAGATGAAGCTGATTGGTCAATGCCGAAATCTGGAGCCAGATAGTTGATGCCGAATTCCGGATGCGAAGTGATCCAATGAGACATAGTGTTACGCTTTTATCCCTAACTTTTGCCTGGACCGCCCTTTCGGGTTTTCAGTCCACCGGGATACCCATTTTTGCCCAAGCCGCCTTTTCAGGTTTTCGACTTGCCGGGTGTACAAATTTTTATTCATTTCATCCCTTATTTTTGCCCGAACCCTTTTGGTTCGCCGGGAAGCCCTTATTTTTGCCTAGGTATGTCAACCTAGCGGGTCTTTTATTTATGCGTAGTATTTTTTCACTATGTCTGCATTGGCGGGGTGAGGGAGGTCGTCACCATCCATGGTGGTCAGGATCATGGCTCCCCCTGAGAACACGCGTTTAACCACAAATGGCCCTTCGTATGTAGGGGTCCATTTGCCCCGTGGATCACTTTGAGGAAGGATGATGCGTTTGATTACCAGGTCCCCAACTTGATACTCTTGCGGTCTGACTTTCTTGTTAAATGCCCTGATCATCCGTTTCTGATACGTTTGACCATGACAGATAGCAGTGAGCCTCTTTTCGTCAATCAGATTTAATTGATCAAGTCGAGTCTGGATCCAGTCATCTTCATTCAAGTCTGCATCCTTCATTATCCGGAGAGAGGGTATCTGGACTTCAATTGGCAAGACTGCCTCCATGCCATAGACCAAGGAGAAGGGAGTTGCCCCGGTTGACGTCCTTGCTGAGGTACGGTACCCATGAAGGGCGAACGGTAACATCTCGTGCCAATCTTTATAGGTCACTGTCATCTTCTGCACAATTTTCTTGATATTCTTATTGGCTGCCTCTACAGCCCCATTCATCTTCGGCCGGTAGGGAGAAGAATTGTGGTGCTGTATCTTGAATTGTTCGCAGAGTTCAGCGATCATTTTGTTATTGAGATTGGTACCGTTGTCCGTAATGATTCTTTCCGGGACGCCGTACCGACAGATCAGATTATGCCGGATGAAACGTGCCACGACGCTCTTGGTTACTGTGGCATAGGAAGCTGCCTCAACCCATTTCGTGAAGTAATCGATCGCCACCAAGATGAAGCGATGCCCATTGGATGTCGTTGGTCGGATCTCACCGATCATATCGATGCCCCGCATTGCGAAAGGCCAAGGTGCCGTCAGGACGTTCAGAGGAACCGGCGGGATATGCACCTTGTCAGCATAGATCTGGCATTTATGACAAGTTCAGGAGTGTTGGTAACAATCGGCTTCCATTGTGGACCAGAAATATCCTGCCCGAAGGATTTTCTTAGCCATGGTGTGTCCACTGGAATGTGTTCCAAACGTGCCTTCATGCAGTTCTGTCATGATTTTCTCTGCTTCTGCCTTATCCACACAACGTAGCAGGGTTGAATCATGATTCCGTTTGTAGAGAATGCTGTTGCTGAGGAAGAATTTTGCAGCAAACCTCCTCATGAACTTCTTATCATTGACAGACGCACCTTCAGGGTATTCCTGAGCTTCCAAGTACCTCTTCACCTCGTGATACCAGGGTTTTTCAGTCACCTTCTCAGCCTCGAGCTCGCAGCAGTATGCTGGTTCATCCAACTTCCAGATAATGATTTGGGGAGCCTCATTGTCCCATTTAACTTTGAACATTGAAGACATCGTAGCTAGGGCGTCCGCTAGCTGATTCTCCTCTCTAGGGAAGTGCTCAAAAGTTATCTCTTCAAAGTGGGGAAGCAAGGTCGACACATACTCCTTGTAAGGAATAAGATTCGGGTGTTTCGTATCCCACTCGCCTTTGATCTGATTGATCACGAGAGCAGAATCTCCGAAGACACTTAGAAATTTGATCCTTAAGTCGATTGCAGCTTGTAAACCCATGATACATGCCTCATATTCTGCCATGTTGTTGGTGCAGCTGAAACATAATCGGGCGGTGAGGGGAGTATGAGTTCCTTTGGGAGATATGATTACAGCGCCGACGCCATTACCCAAAGCATTAGAGGCTCCATCAAAATGCATAGACCATCGGGATCCTTCCTCAGGTCCTTCATCCGGTCCAGGTACTTCACAGTCAGTTACCACCATGATATCTTCATCCGGAAAATCAAAGTTCAATGATTGGTAATCGTCCACAGGTTGGTGTGCCAAATGATCGGCCAACACACTTCCTTTAATTGCTTTCTGAGTTGTATACTGGATATCATATTCTGTTAAGATCATTTGCCATCTCGCTATTCTTCCAGACAGAGCGGGCTTTTCAAATATGTACTTGATGGGATCCATTTTTGAAATCAATAAAGTAGTGTGAGTCAGCATATACTGTCTCAGCCGGCGAGCAGCCCATACAAGAGCGCAGCAAGTTTTCTCAAGCAGTGAGTAACGAGACTCACAGTCGGTAAACTTTTTGCTCAAGTAATAAATAGCGTGCTCTTTTCGGCCAGACTCGTCATGCTGCCCCAGCACACACCCCATTGAATTGTCAAGCACTGTCAAGTATAGTATCAGAGGTCTTCCTTCCACCGGTGGCATAAGAATGGGTGGCTCTTGGAGATATTCCTTTATCCTTTCAAAGGCGGCCTGACATTCATCATTCCAGCGTACTACTTGATCTTTCTTCAGCAATTTGAAGATTGGCTCACAAGTAGCGGTCAGATGTGAGATGAATCGGGCAATGTAATTCAGTCGTCCCAGGAAGCCTCTGACTTCTTTCTCTGTTCTTGGAGTCGGCATCTCTTGTATGGCTTTTACCTTGGCAGGGTCCACCTGAATACCTTTATCACTTACAATGAAACCCAGCAATTTTCCGGATCTTACCCCAAAGGTGCATTTGTTGGGATTCAATCTCAGCTTGTACAACTTGAGTCGGTCAAATAACTTCCTCAGATGGTCAAGATGCTCCTCCTCAGTTTGAGACCTTGCAATCATGTCATCAACGTATACCTCAATCTCATGATGGATCATATCATGAAATAAAGCAACCATGGCACGTTGATAGGTTGCCCCAGCATTTTTCAATCCGAATGGCATGACCTTATAACAGAAGGTGCCCCACTGAGTTACAAAGGTAGTCTTCTCCATATCTTCCAGAGCCATCTTGATCTGATTATACCCTGAAAAACCATCCATGAAGGAGAACACCTTGTGTTGAGCTGTATTGTCAACAAGGACATCAATGTGAGGTAGGGGGAAGTCATCCTTGGGGCTGGCCCTGTTCAAGTCCCTGTAGTCGACACACATTCTGACTTTACCGTCCTTCTTTGGCACTGGTACCACATTGGCAACCCACTGAGGGTAAGAAGTCACTGCAAGGAAACCGGCATCAAACTGTTTCATAACCTCGGCCTTGATCTTCTCAGACATCTCTGGACGCATCCGTCGGACTTTTTGCTTTACCGGAGGGCAATCTTCCTTGGTTGGCAGGTGATGAACTACAATGTCGGCATCCAAACCAGGCATATCTTCATAGGACCAAGCAAAAATCTCCATGTAGTCTTGTAGCATCTGGATCAATCATTGCTTCACGCTGAGCTATAGATTGGCACCAATCTTGACCTCTTTCTTATCCGTCTCAGTACCCAAGTTAATTGTTTCCACAGGCTCTTCATGTGGTTGAATAGCCCTCTCTTCCTGGAGTAGCAGTCTTGCGAGTTCACCAGGCACTTCGCAATCATCTTCACCTTCGTCTTCGGCCAAGTTGATCGGATTTTCGAAGTCATAACTGGCGGTAGCAGAGCTGTTACCAGTGGGATCCAGAGTGGATTGAAACCTGTATAAGTGAGTGTGTGTAAATATAGCTGTTTTGCAATATGTATAACACAGAAAGAAAAAGAGCACAAGATTTGAAATGCAACAAACGTCCAATGTTTTGATTGATGATATATGAAAATGTCATACAAAAGCCCTCACAAATGGAGCTACGATGCCCCGGGTAGGACACCGAGCCAACAAAGTTTTAACATATTGTTTGTTACAAATTTGAAATCAAAAGAAATTAATTACTGCGTGACAAATGTGATAGGGGTAAAATCCTTTGCCGTCCAGTTGCTTGGTCCGTCGCTGGTAGTCGGGTAGATCCAACTGTCAAATTCTGCTTCCTCTATATCCTCCTCGATAGCATTCACCCTTGAGCTGGAGATAAACACCAGAGCCTTTCTGATCTTCTCTTTGCGCACAGCCCTCTGAGCCTCTGCAGTAAAGCCTAGCCCAAACTTGTCGTTCTTCTGAGTGAAGTCGGGAAGCTGACCCCAGTTTGCACAATTGCCTTTCTGAACCACAGCCCGGGCATCCCTTAGGGAAGCCATCTTCAAGGAATCATTCTCTTTGACTGTTGTTTCTGCTGCTGCTGAAATTGGATGCACCTCCTCGAAATGCTGAAAGGGGGTTTCAATAAACTCCCCGTCCATCTCGATGTATCTGAAGGAATTCAAATGGCTCACCATATACTCCTCTTCTCCTTGCACAGTGACGATCTTCCCCCTGACAGGGTACTTCAGCTTCTGGTGCAAGGTAGAGGTCACTGCCCCAGCTTTATGGATCCAAGGTCGACCCAGTAGACAAGAGTACGATGGACGTATATCCATCACATGAAACGTAGAGTCGAACACCTGAGAGCCCACACGAATAGGGATGTCAACCTCTCCATGAACCATCCTTTTGGAACCGTCAAAGGCCCTGACGATGATATTGCTGGGTTTCAATTCTAGGCCTTCATAATCCAAACGGTCCAAAGCCTTTTTCGGTAGAACATTCAAGGAAGAACCAAGATCCACCAATACATGCGCCAGAGTAGTGCCCCTGCATTCGATAGAGACATGTAGGGCATCGTTGTGGTCTCTCCCCTTCGCAGTCAGGTCAGCATCTGAAAAACCCAAACCATTGTCTGCTGTCAGATTTGCTACACAATCAGTGAACTGGACTGCAGTTGTCTCCTGCGGCACATGGGCCGTCTTGAGAAATGAGATCAAGGCCTTAGCATGGGCCTCGGAGCATAGCAATAAGGAGAGCATGGAGATCTTGGAGGGCGTATGCCCCAGCTGCTCGACAACATTAAAATCACTTTTCTTTATTATTTTCAGGATCTCCTCCATCTCTTGTTGGGAGGCCTCAGCATTTACAGGTATTGGTGCCTCCATTCGGGCAGGCTCTTCTTCAATCCCTTTGCCCCGAGCATTTGATGACTCGGCAGCAGGGGAAACAACTTGATCAGCAGCAGGGACAGGTAAACTTGTAGGTGTTATAAGGATGGGTCTTCGAATAGCGGGCGGTGCAATGTCAGGCGAGAAGAGCCTGCCACTGCGGGTGACCTTGGCTGGACCAGTGATATCGCAGATGCAGGCGCCATTGTCGAATTCTTGTTTGATTCCATTTACAAATACATCTGCCCCATAGTGCCAGGGGACAGCTTTATCAGATACGTAGGGGAGGGGCCCCGGAACAGTAATAACCACAGGTGCAACAGTCATGATTTGAACATGCTTCTTCGGAAGAGCCTTGATTGGATTATTGAAGATGGTAACCACAGAAACTTCTTTTATCGGAACCAACTGAACAGCAGACTTCTTGAATAGAATCTCCTTGCTATCCATTAGGCTTTGGACGCCTAACCTCAACAAGGGACAACCAGATAGGGAAACAGCACATAACAGGCAACCTTCACTGCAACCCGGAAATAAACCGGCCCGCAGTAGGTTCTTCTTAACGGTCTTCAAAGGGGTGACAACTTCATTTACCGAAACAGCATACAATTCTTCCTCAATGGCATTTACCCTATGCTGAGGCATAGGAGCAGTTACGACATTTGGTCTCTCCGGCGCTTCAAACTGAATTTCCTTTGCGTCGATCAGATCTTGTACTTTGTTTCTCAAGGCCCAGCAATCATCAGTAGTGTGCCCGGGACTATCAGAATGATAAGCACACCGGGCATTCGGGTTATACTTAGGAGACGCAGTGTTGACGACCTTAGGAGCTTCTTTGAGGGTCACCAGGTTGGTGGATAACAGTTGGGGTAAAATCTGAGATAAGGTCATACTCAGTCGAGTATACTGCCTCTTGGGCCTTTCGCTTCTTTGTTGATTGTACTGCTGAGGAGCAGCAACAGGTTTTGAGATGACCAAAGCATTGACGGCTTGGCGACTTTCGGGCTTGACTTGTCTTCTAGGACCATAGACGACACTTGCTTCTTTCTTAAACGGCCTCTTCTCAGCACTTGTGGAGGCAGCCTTTTGTATCTTGCCTGACCTGATGCCAGCTTCAATTCTTTCTCCCGTCAATATCAAATCTGTAAACCCAGCGGAGGAGTTACCAACCAAATGATTGAAAAACGGACCAGACAGCGTCCCTAGGAACATATCAACCAGCTCTCGATCAGTCAATGGAGGCTGCACCCTGCCAGCCAAATCTCTCCATTTTTGAGCGTACTCCTTGAACCCTTCACCCGTTCCTAGAGACATACCCTGAATTTGGGTACGCGTAGGAGCGAGATCAGAATTGTATTGGTATTGTCTGTAGAAGGCGGTTGCCAAATCTTCCCAGTGTCGGATGCTGGCTCCATCTAATTGGTAGAACCATTCAAGCTGTGACCCCGAGAGGCTATCTTGGAAGAAGTGAATCCAGAGGTTCTTATCCGCCGTGTAAGGTTGAATTTTCCTTACGTACGACCTCAGATGCAGCTTTGGGCAGGAGACCCCATCATACTTGGCGAAGGCAGGCGCCTTAAACTTGTGTGGAATTACTACCCCAGAAGATAACCCCAAATCTCCGAAATCCAACCCCGGCACATTCTGAATTTCCATGGCGCTCAAACGATCCTCCAATTGCTTGTATCTGTCAGCAGCAGGTGGGTATTGTTCGTCGTTATAGTCCGTCTCGTTGTCGGAGACTGCGGGACTAGGAGCTCCTCCCCCTTGGGGACTGTTTTTCTCAGCAGAAGAAGTAGTTGGATCAACTTCATTATGGAGTGTGTTCCCAAATCTGCGTCCGGTGTTGAACAACGCAGTCCTCTTTTTCTTCTTCTTCTTCAGGAGTAGAGTCTTCAACTCTTGCTGTCCTTGGGCCAAGCTCAAGACCATCTCTTGAAACTGTGCATTTTGGGCCTGAAGGGCCTTGATTGCTTGTTCACTGGAGGAGTCTGGATTCATGATGACTGTGCAAAATAAACAGCGAAGGAGATTAAGCAACCTGTGAAATAGGGTACCTGCTATGCATATGGTGCAATGGAATGCGTATGTATGCAATGCATTCAAGGATTTAGAATATTCAAAATTTGTTGTAGACAAGAAAAGAACGCACATCATATTAATAAGGAGAAATTCGTTAGTACATAAATGCCCCATGGGCCAAATATTACAAAATGACTCCTTAAGGCAAAAAAACATTGCGCATTCTCTTTGGTGCGATGTAGGTATTGAGATTCCTCTCCTCGTGCAGTAGGCGGGTGAGTTCCAGGACCTTCTTTTCACTAGCATGTAGACTGGTCTCAAGAGAATTCCGTTCTTCCTTAAGCTGGATCCAGCTCTTCTGCATCTCTTCCCAGGATGTGGGCATGTCAGGATGTTGAATGGTGTAGGACACCTCTCCTTCCAAGACTGGTTCTTTGATCACAGGGAGCATATGAGGATAAGGCATTACTAACTTCTGGGAGCGGGCTCGTACCCACTTGAGATAAGGCTCTAACGGGATGGAGTTCCTGTGCCCCAGTGTCTTGCTGTCTATCCTACTTGGCATCCTCCAAGCTCTGATAAATCTCTGACGAAGTCCTTGAGTGTCGTTGTCGAATTCAAAAACTATGTTAGGAATTAACATGTCATGAGGGCCATCCCTCCGAGCATAACCAAACTGTCTCCAAGCCAGGCATGGGTTGTAAGTAATACCTCCTTTGATTCCAAATAAAGGAACATTAGGGTACTCCCCGCAACGATCAATGATAGTGACGTCTTCCCTGGACCTAGGGCACCAATGTATATCTGCATGCGTAAGAGTCATTAACTGTTGTGACCATCTCAAACCCCGCTCGTTCTTCAAAACTGATTGTGGAAGGTGTGAAATAAACCACCTTCCCAGGAGAGGAGTGCAACACATAAGGACACCCCTTCTTCTCATGGTTCGAGTGTAACATGAGTGAAGGATGTCCCCCAGCAACGTAGGTATAGGATTCCTGGTCATGAAGATCTGGACAGCACTGATATCAATAAGCTGATCTGGGTTAGGGAATAACACCAAACCATAGACAAGGAGAGCCATAACTTCTTCAAAAGCTTGTAGGTCAAGGGAGTTCCAACATTCTTGGGCCTTCTCAAACAGGAACCTGGCTAAGAACCCCTTGATACAACTTCTAACTTCCCAATGTCCCTTGAGGTCAGACGGTTGTAGGTGCAAGGCTTTAGCAATCTCTTCAAGCTTGGGTTCCTCTTCCGTACCGTTGTAGGGTAGTTGATCAAGGATAGGGACCTTCAGAAGTCGGGAGAACTCTTCCAATGTAGGCACCAACTGATAATCCGGGAAGGTGAAGCAGTGATGCAGAGGGTCAAAGAACTGGAACAAGACTTTTATCAAATCCTCCTCAATGTTGGTGTTAACCAAGATGAGGAGTCTTCCATGTCTCTCACTGAATGAAGAACCCTCGAGAATCCTGGACATAAGCTCCTTAAGCTGAGGAGGGATCTTTATAAGGCTAATCTGAATTGTCTTTCTGCGAGCAGTTTCCATGTCCTATAAAACAAGAACAAAGATGAAGATTCGAAACCCTTGAAATGGTTAGTCAATGCTCATGATGTTGTATGATGTCATGATGTTATGATTAAATACACCACAAATATTCACAAAGGCAAACATGGTAAGGCACACAAGTCACACAAGACAAACCCTTAGGGTTTAGGCCTGCATGGGGTCTGGGTATTACCCTCTTGAAGTTTGGTGGGCTCAACCTCTCCTATTAGAAGTAACCGGGTTCTAAAGGTCCCAATATCACTGGATTACTTTCATTGTTCATCGTTTCGATTTAGCCACTGAACTGGCGACCGAAATATCCCAGGAAAGCAACCCTCAATTGAGTGTAGTATCGAGTATCAACCAACCTCGGACTGCACCAAAGTCAGTTATCCCACTACCCTAACAAGGCCAAGATGGTTCAAATTAAGGTGCCTAAGGTCAGTTGATGCTTCACGACACCACGCGGCGGCCCCGTACTCTCCTTGACTGAACTCAAGGGTTACCGGTACACACCAAAGTGCCACATCAACGTAGCAGACTGCTTCAACCATGTCGGTATACCCCGCACAGTTCCCTCACAGCCTTGTTGCTACTTTCTAAGGAGGTATCCCCAGATCCGGGTTAGGATCTATAAAACTCCGATACAAAGCCCACAAATGTAAAAGCAAACAAGACAATCAATTGAAAACAAAGGTGATCTAAGCCCTAAGGTTACTCCACTTTTAGAATAGTCCCCAGCAGAGTCGCCAGTTCTGTGATACGGTGGGAGAACTGACTTGAGGTTTGCGTTTGTATTCGCAAATGTTTCGGTTGAGCAAGAGTCGCCACCGACTTTTTATTTTATCCTAAGGAAAGGTTAAAAAGCACAGCAAAAACCTTTTGAGATGTTTTCTTGGGTTCGGGGAGTAGATTATAGAAAGGGAAGGTATTAGCACCCTTTCTATCCATGGTTATCCATGGGCTCTTAGTTACTCGCTTAGATCACTTGCCTTTTGTTTTCAATTGTTTTAAATGGTGCTTGAGTGTGTGTGGGTTTGAAAATATTTTGAAAAGAAGCCAATGTGGTGGCAACCTTTGTAATGATCCATGTGGGGATGTATACAAAGGTGTATGTCTTTTGAAAAGGTTTTCATTTGTTTTTTTTTTTGAAAGTTGTTTTGAAAGTGTTGTGAGGTGTGGTTTTGAAATTAGGCAAGTGTTTTGTTTTGCAAGTTTGATTCAAGTAACTAAGAGGTTATCTACTCCTAAATTTCTCAAAAAGATTATTGCTATGTTTTAACCCTTTTAACAAGTTTGTTCCACCATTGTATTTGGTGGACAACCTTGTGTTAGGATGTGAAAGGGACAGGCGCGGGTCATCGTTTAGACCATAATTGCAACGGCGTTAAATGTCTTTGGGCAATTTTCTTTAAGGGACTTGATCATTTGTCTTTGTTTGTTTTGAAAAGTTTTATCGAGGGACTATGATAATTCAAATTGTTTGCTTTGCCCAAAGAAGTTCAACATACAATATGACCCAATTTTGAAAGGCAACAAGTGGAATACCCTAGGGGGTGCAAGTGTGATTTGTGTGTCCATTTTCATGCTTGTTTATCTTGAGATTAGGTCATAACTATTTTTTATCGTTTTTTGCATACAAACCCTAATTCTAACATGTTATCATTAGAAAGCATATAAAGTGCGAAAATAAATTTACTAAGCTATTACAAAACCAAATATGGGAAGGGGGGTACAAATGTTCAAATGGGGATATTGACAAGTAATTTAAACCTAAAATTATTACATCAATTTGAATATTTGCAATTTAATCAATGTACAAAAATTAAATAAGAATGCAAGATGCAAAAGAAATGTTTGGTATATGTATGAAAAAATATTATTTATGTAAAAGAGAAAAGAAAATAAAAATTATATTATCTTTTGGAGTATTTTAAATTTAGGGCAAAAACCCTAATTTTAAAGAAAATGTATTATTATCTAATTTAATACAAATATTTATTTATTATTTATAAAAATAAAATAAAATGAAGTATATTATGAAAAAAAGTATTTTTGTATCAAATATTAATAAAAATGAAAAATTCAAGTATTTTTATATTTTAACTTAAACATATTAATAAACATATATATATATATATATATATATATATATATATATATATTTAAGTCTTAAATATATATTATACACAAAATAATATATATATTTAATATTTTAACAAGATAAATAAAAAAAAAGTATTTTTATGTGGAATATTTTCAGAAGGTAAATAAAAAATAAAAAAATGTATTTACACTATTTTTCTATTTATTCTAATAATAGTATATATATAATATTTATATACAAACAAAAGAAATAAATCAAATAAATATGCCATATATTCAAAAAATGATGGAAAAAATATTTTTATTTTTTTAATGTCATGAGAAAAAATAAACAAAGTCAATCAAAAAAGAAAAAGTCAAAAAAGAATAAAAATAAAGCAAATGGGCTCAGGGGGTGTAATAGCAAATATATGGTGTGAATAAGAAAAAAACACACAAGCCCAGCCCAATGCCACTGTCTTCAACCTCCAGCACAAATGTTTGAAAAAACGCGCGCCATGTTCAGCTTCTTCTAACTCTTGATTCCTGGCTTTTTAGCAAAAACTCATAACACAACAAATGTTCAGCATGAAGAGACGATTCTAACCATGTATGGAACTTGACCTAACTCTCTAAGATGAGGGAGAATTTCTCCTCCCCCAAATCCTAACCTAATTTTTCTGCCATTTTCAAACTCCAAATTCTCTCTACTCAGGCAAAAGAAATGAAATGTAAAGATATGTACATGTTCAGGGCTATGAGTAGAACCTTGTTTCTTCACAAACTTAAGACTAAAGATGCATGATAAGAGAGATACGAGTTCAAAGTTTTACCTGTGCAGTTGAACTTCTATCTGGAGAATGAGGAACCTCTAGTGCAAGGTAATGATTGGAAAAGCTTCCTTGAGGTCCAGGGATGCTTTTTCAATGCTTACTTTGTCTTGAAACTTCTTGTACCAAGCTATAGAACTTCAACTGCAAAAGGAAAAAATGAAAATGGTGGAAACTGTTAGAGGGATTACAGATCAGGTTTTAGGTCATGGTTAGCTTGCATAGGTTGTGAGGAAGGTAGAGGAACAGGTTTGGACCAAAATGCTCGAAGGGATTGAGAGACAGCACTCAATCTGCAGGGGTTGCTCTGTTTGAGCAGTTTTATGGTGTTTCTGAGATGGAGAGTGTTTGAGAGGTCAGGGACTCGTGCCAAATCTTGGATATGTTCTTTTGAATGTGTTTGATAACTTCTTTCTTGTGTTTCTATGCTGGTATCAGAGTTGTGATAAGTTATGCACTTTTCTTCTATGTTAAGCAACAAAATGCCACTTGATGTTTTAGGTCAGTAGGGGACCTCTAATCCTGCAGCAAAGCCTCTCTTGATCAGAGCAATTTGTCCATAATCTTGTGCTAAAAGGATTTAGCTTGTACCTGCTTGGATTTCAATTTGACATAAAGCTAGCTTTTTACAAAAATGGATAAAGCACTTTATCTAGTTTAGGATTAATCCACTATGCAATGTTAGAACACAAAGAACATGGCCTTAACACATTGAATATGCATTAAATTATTGAGTATGGAATGGTTCAAGGACCTATAATCAGGCATAAAGCAAGCTGAGTTCAAATTTGCAAGATTATGAACATGTTTTGATGAAGAACAAAAGTGAATTTTTACCAACTTGTGAAATTCGAATCTCTCAAGTTATGAGGTTGTTTGATGAGTTCTTGGACATTTTGGAAAGCTTGGAATGTGTACTACAATCCATATTTGAAATGCAAATTAAAATTCCAAGTGGAAGGGTATGGAAAATGGCCTTGAAGTGGGGTAGAAAACCTTGTCAAAATAGGTCAAATTTCACTAAGTTAAAAAATGGTTTAGTGCCCTTATTCAAAAAATTGTAACTTGAGATACAAGCTTAAAATGAGAAAACTTTGTGAATCAAAGTTGTAGATTATGCAACAAGCTACAACTTTCATGTTTTGACTTTTGTTTGAATCCAAATGGATCTTGGTGAAAAGATGGGGCAAAGTTGGGAAAAAATTAGGGTTTTTCATAACTTAGAAAAATTCTAAGTTATGAAAAATTCCATTTTCAAACCCTAATTTGCATTTTGTGATTTCTTGGTGAACAAGTTTCATGATTTGGCAAGTTTTGATGAAAAATGAATCTTGACTCTTGATTTTGACCAAAAAGTCAAAGTTTGACTTTTCAGTATACAGTCAAAATTGATCAATTGACTGGGAAATTCAACTGTCAACCTTGTGTACTTGGGATCTTTTGAGCTTGATGAATGTGTCAAGACCATTTTATTGAGTCCTTGAGTCCATATGTGAGCTTGATTTGCCATTGGCTAGGTCAAACAGTCAAAAATTGCCTTTGTGCAGTCAAAACCCTAAAAATGACCATTTTGCCCTTTAGGTGATCTGATCAAATTTCTTGTGGAATTGTGATCCAAACTTGATCAAATGGTCCATATGAGTTCATAATGTTGATGTGGATCAAATTTCATGAGATTTGACTGTCAATTGGCCACAGTTGACTTTTTCCCCAATACAGCTGATTTCTAGGTCAACTGTCCAATTGACTGGGCAAAACTTGGAATCAAGACTTGAAACTTGGCATGGGTAAACTTGGGAGTCCAATATGAAGCATGAAAGTCATCTTAGGCATTTTAGGTCAAAACATCCTTGGGCAAACACAAACCCTAATTTGAGTCCACAATGCAAGGAGAAGTCTTGAGCAGAGGAAACCCTAACTGGATCTTGATCTTCAAGGGTCTTGTGATGAGAAAATGTTGAGGAAATGGGAGGGCAAATTTTGGGGTACAACAGTTGCCCCTGTTCAATCTTCTTGGACCTGAAGAGTTAGATTGGCGAGTTTGCCTTTCGTGACTCGAGGGTAAAAGAAGATTGGACACTAGAGTGCCCGGAAATTTGCACTCGCATACTGGAGTCTTAATAGTGTGATGTCAGGAATGGGTTTATAGATGCCATTTGGAGAGGTGGTGGATAGGGAGATGGTCTTATAGATGCCACCTGGAGATGTGACAGCACTTTGTCGAGAATGGGCTTATAGATGCCATTTGGAAGTGTCGATCGCATAAGAGATTCCTTAGCGAGAACTTGTGTATTTGAGAAGGACAGATGTTTTCCTGGCTTGTTACAGGTGTTTGATCTTCGGTCTCCTTATGCAGATATGCCCTGGCTAGATACAGGTATCGAATCTACAATTGGTTGCTCACAGATGTGCCCTGGCTGGATACAGGAATCGAATCTGGAAATAGTCGTTAATAGATGTGCCCTGGCCGGATACAGGAATCGAATCTTCGAACTCTTCAAACGTGCCCTGGCTAGATACAGGAATTGAGTCTGGAAACGTGGTCAACAAATATGCCCTGGCTGGATACAGGAATCGAATCTGGAAATGTTGTAGTTGATAGATGTGCCCTGGCTGGATACAGGAATCGAATCTTTGGACTCTTCAGACGTGCCCTGGCTAGATACAGGTATCGAGTCTGGAAATGGATCACTCTCAGATGTGCCCTGGCTAGATACAGGTATCGAATCTGGAATTGTGACAGTTGAAGGTAGTTGTTTTTGGGATTGTCTTTTTCCTGAAAAGGCAAAAACATAAGTTGTATGCAATGTCATGATGTATGATATGCACGATGTCATGATGTTCAACATGAGATAGTGTTGTATGCACTTTATCATGTATGTAAGCAAGATGTATGAAAACATGAAATGTTTATGAATGTAATTTCATCTTAGGAAAATAAATCCTTGACGAACGGCCAGGGAGTTGCTCTGTGGAAGAGATACTTGGCCGAAGTTCTGATAAGAGGCCTGCTGAGGACTTTAATGATGGATTCCGCTGAGGATAATGATGATAAACTCCGCTGGGGATTTGAAGGAACTTTGCCGAGGGCGGTCTTCCGTGGTTTTTAGCTAAGGATAACCCAGTTATAAGTCCTTGTGAGGAAATAACTCTAAATAAAGCTCGGGAGAGACGTCTGTATTCTGTAGGGAATAAGCTTCCAGAATCTACTGGGGATGAGCTTTAAGACCTGCCGGGGAATATTGTGCCTTTTCAAGGTTGTCGGGGAGTCAATTCCACTTGGGGAAAGTATTGCTGAATCTTGTTTTACTCTGCGGGGAGTTGAGATGATTTGGCCACATTCTTCAGCTGAATCTACCTTGGTACCTTGGCGGTCAAAACAACCAGACTGCATTAGACAACTTCACATTGCCCCTGTCTCTGATGTCACCTGTAATCAATCTCTTATTTTATGTGTAAACATTTACGAATCAGCAATTTAATGTCAAATGCATATATCAAAAATGAACATTGGACGTTCTTCGCAAGACAAAACAGAAAAAAGAAAACAATGGTAATTTGTATGGACAAGTGAATTTGTATTGATTTAAGCTTTGCCTGTGAATAGGCGTTTTTGTACAAGAGGCCGTCATCCTAGTAAGAGGACGCCGCCAAATAATATAGAGTTTACAATTTTGAAAAAGGAAACAAAACAGCTATGTGAACAATCCCACTGGGTTCCAACTCTGCTATCGCCTTTATGTCTTCGAATGTCTCATCGCTTTGCTGCCTAAGTTGAAGATGAAGCTGATTGGTCAATGCCGAAATCTGGAGCCAGATAGTTGATGCCGAATTCCGGATGCGAAGTGATCCAATGAGACATAGTGTTACGCTTTTATCCCTAACTTTTTCCTGGACCGCCCTTTCGGGTTTTCAGTCCACCGGGATACCCATTTTTGCCCAAGCCGCCTTTTCAGGTTTTCGACTTGCCGGGTGTACAAATTTTTATTCATTTCATCCCTTATTTTTGCCCGAACCCTTTTGGTTCGCCGGGAAGCCCTTATTTTTGCCTAGGTATGTCAACCTAGCGGGTCTTTTATTTATGCGTAGTATTTTTTCACTATGTCTGCATTGGCGGGGTGAGGGAGGTCGTCACCATCCATGGTGGTCAGGATCATGGCTCCCCCTGAGAACACGCGTTTAACCACAAATGGCCCTTCGTATGTAGGGGTCCATTTGCCCCGTGGATCACTTTGAGGAAGGATGATGCGTTTGATTACCAGGTCCCCAACTTGATACTCTTGCGGTCTGACTTTCTTGTTAAATGCCCTGATCATCTGTTTCTGATACGTTTGACCATGACAGATAGCAGTGAGCCTCTTTTCGTCAATCAGATTTAATTGATCAAGTCGAGTCTGGATCCAGTCATCTTCATTCAAGTCTGCATCCTTCATTATCCGGAGAGAGGGTATCTGGACTTCAATTGGCAAGACTGCCTCCATGCCATAGACCAAGGAGAAGGGAGTTGCCCCGGTTGACGTCCTTGCTGAGGTACGGTCTCGAATTCCAAGCTTCGCAGTACCTTATATTATTATCTGGTCGTGTCCCAGGCTTCAGTGTCCTTTGTTGCTATCTGGTCGTGCCCCAGGCTTTACAGCGTCTTATACTATTATCTGGTCGATTCCAGGCTTCATGGTATCTTGTATTGCTATTTGGTCGATCTCCAGGCTTCACAATAACTTGTTGAGGGTTAAGCTGTTTTCCGGTCGGTTTTCGGGCTTCATAGCTTGTATTTATGACATACCACTATCTAGTCGATTCCATGCTTCGTAGTATTTTGGAAAGATCAAGATATTATCCAGTCGATTCCTGGGCTTCATAGCTTGAACTTATGATATACCACTATCTGGTTGATTCCAGGCTTCATGGTATTTTGGAGAAATCAAGATATTATCTGGTCGAATCCAAGCTTCATAGCTTGAATTTAAGATATACCATTATCTGGTCGATTCCAGGCTTTATAGTATTTTTGGAGAAATCAAGATATTATCCGGTCGAATCCGGGCTTCATAGCTTGAACTGGAATAGAAATCTTAGTATCGATTTGACTGAACCAGATAATACTTGACAGAACTTGATTGCATCTTTCCCTGAAAGGTAAATGGTTACTCGTATGTAATGTCATGATGTATGAAATGTATCGAGTAATGATGTTCTCAAAATAAATGAGATTGTGTTGTATGATGCGTATGCGCATGCTACGATGTATGGATATGCAATGTTCTTGTGATACTCTCTAGCTGGGGAAAATAAATCTTGGACTGCTGCTGGAGAGTACAAGGAATTGAGTTCTTCGTTCTTGCTGGAGATAGTGACCGAAGATGATTAGCCGGAGACTTGCGTCCGTTCTTCTTTAGAACATCCCGCCGGGAGAGACTCTGTTTGAGAATAATCATGTGGGGGAATAACTTTGTGGGGAATAGAAATACTCTATTGGACGATCTGCTGACTTGGAGAAATAAAACAGAAAAAGGAAAAACAAGTTGAAATTACTTGTGAAAATGAATTGTATTGATTTTAAAGTTGGCCTGTAATAGGCATTTTGTACAAGAGGCTGACGTCATAGTAAGAGAACACCGCCGAAAGATAGAAATTATATAATTTGCGTAAAAGAAAGAAAAACAACTATGTGAAACAATCCCATTGGGTTCCAACTCTGCTATTGCCTTTATATCTTCGAGCGTCTCATCACTTTGCTACTTGGTCGAAGGTAGATCAGATTGATTGGCACCGTCCGAGCTTGATAGTCAATACCGAAGTTTGGTCGCAAGATGATCCAATGAGACATAGTGTTACGCTTTGATCCCTAATTTTTTCCTAGATCGCCCTTTCGGGTTTTCAATTCACCGGGATACCCTTTTTTGCCCAAGCCGCCTTTTCAGGTTTTCGACTTGCCGGGTGTACAGTTTTTTTCATTTTCATCCCTTACTTTTGCCCGAACCCTTTTGGTTCGCCGGGAAGCCCTTATTTTTGCCTAGGCTAGTGTAATACCCCAAATTTGTCCTACCCTTCTACTTTTATCTGGTTTATGCATTGTCACACTTTTCTCGTGTACATAACTCCATTAGGTCATTTAACATTGCATACATTCGCTAACAACATTTTTGGCACGTGATCAAGGGTCTTGAAAATTAGGGTTCCTGTATGGCTTTGAGGCTCTTATCTTCATTCAAGATATTCAAGTTGCTTCTTCAATATTCATGGTTGGGGATAGGATTTTGATTCGTGGTTGTTGTGGACTTATTTCTTATCAGGCTATAAGGGTATCTTCCCCCAAGTTCATCAGGGGATACAGTCGTTTGTATCGAAGTTACTTCAAGAACTAAGTGCATTAAGATTATGAATGCTAGGGTTTCATCAAGGATTCAGATAAAGATATTTTGAGTTAAAACTTGGTTTCTTATCAATATCTCAGTATCATTCAGTCACCAAGGTACATCTCAAAAGGATTAAGGTTCTTATGCATGGAATTCGGATGTGTTAATTCATTCATTCAAGTGATTCCATGAATTCAACCTATTCAAGGACATAAGTTTGGATTTGGCTCATGCTAAATTTGGAAGGTTCAGTCATGTGGTTTGCTTGAAATACAAGCAACAAGTAAAGTGTAAAATTCAAATTGCAAAGCATTTTTCAAGTCCATATTCCAAGAATTCTATACCTTTCATCATCAATTTCGAACTCATTCAGGATCCAAATCATTCATAAAAATTCAAGTTCAATTCACCCAAGCGTTATCATGCTGTGTTCGAATATATCACCGTCTATTTGATCTCACTCAAGCATCAAACCAATTTAAACAAGATTCGTCAATGATATTCAAACCGTGTTCATTCCATAAAGACAATTACAACTAAATATTTCTCTGTTACATGTCCTTTACATCAAAAAATAATATGAAATAACCATTCCTAAACCTTAACACTCATCCTAAGCCTAGTGATTCCATATTCAACCTTTATCTAATATTCATGCTCCACTCCGTATGGCCAAAGTTTCTATGTTACAATCTTCACCTAACTTTAAGCTTCAACCATGTTTTCGCTTTCACCTTCATCAACTCCATGGCCAAAGCTTTGCTTTCATCTTCACTAGCCTTTGTGTCTAAACTCCTTGCTTCGTCAACTGCCTTGCATTCAAATATCATGCTACGCCTTCACATATTGACCTACACAAAGCAAACAATATAAAATCATGTAAGGTTTTCCATTCACAAAAATACGAACCATGCTACGGGGACTGCACCCAAACATAACCAAACTTGCCTATGCTGTTATGCCTCGTTTTCCTGCTGTCCGATTTGATTTACCCTAAAACAGTACACTTATGCCACCACAAATACGCTACCTTGTTGTACCTCCTGCCTACCTGCATAAATCAGCCTACCTGCGTAAATCAATACAAAAACAACCATTAAATCAAAACCATCCAAACAACCAAAAAGATTCCATAACCAATTCCAACTTTCCATTTTTCCCAATAACCTAACAAACTTCCTAACCGCTTCTAACAGAATTTTAAACATTCCCTAAACCATTTTCTAAAGCAGCCCTGTACATAAAACTCTAACAGCCAACTTTTCTAACTCATTCCCAACTGTCAAACAACCAAAACCAATTCCATAACCAGAAAATAGAAACAGCCCTGTAACTAACTTAACCAACCCAAAACAGTTACAACATAACTAACATTCGATAACAAACTGTTATAACAACTAACTCATCCCTAACCAACTAAACAATCTAAACAAACCCCTAACCAATTTTCCTAACAAACTCTACAGAAAATATATAATAGAGTTCACAGCATATACAAAAGGAGATTGACAGAATAGGGGGATACGATTCAACAACCCAGAAAAGTGATAGAAAAATCTCAAGAAAAAAGTTCATCTCACCTTTTTCTCCGCATCGTTCCTCAATCCACCATTCCTTTTTACATCTTCATCCAACCGCAACAATTTGCTGCAACCTCAATCATCATCTCGCAAACCTTTAATCTCCACGATCTTTTCTCTGCATCGGGCTTCAATCATCATTATCAACCCTCATCAAGAAGGCCACAGTTCTTCGTCACTTTAGGAAAGCCTTTCGCAACAACATCAGCATCATGCATCTACAACCATATCAACATCAAATCCGCAGTAACAATTACCTCAATTAACCACACAGAAATACATCACAGAATCGAGGACAAAATCAGATAAGAAGAGATGAAGAGCAGAAAACAGAAATACATTCTTACCTAATTTGATTCATCATGTTTCATCATCTTCCTCAACATCATTAGTGCGATAAAGATTCAAAAGAAATAAGAGAAAAGAGTAGACAAACAAGCAGAGTTATACGTACTTGAGTTTGTTTCCGGTCCTATTATTAGCGCCATTGTCAGAAGGTCTCTGATAGGTAAATCACTCTTCCACTGTTTCCGATATTCTCTCCCTTGATCTAGCTGGCGGTATGTGAAGTTTGTTTGTGTGAATGAAATCCAAGATCTAAAGTTCGTTGAACGGTCTCTCGCAACGATGAAGCTGCAATGTAGTCGCGTTGAAGTATGACGAATCAGTATTGAGACGAAGGCCGATTGAAGCGGCGATGAAGGTGAAGAGGTTTCCGTCGCCGCGAGAGAGGAGGGTCGGTCTTGGCTTGTGGCGGCGACATTGGATGAAGGAGAGAAGGGAAGGTATGCACCGCGAAGAAGAAGAAAGCAACTCAGTCTCCCTAACCCTATTCCCTTTTCAATTTTCATGTTTTTTTAATTTTATTAGTTTTAATTTCTTTCATTATTTTTTGATAGCATAAAAATAAAAAAATAAAAAAACTGAATTCAATAAGTAAACAAAATTGGACTGGATTGTCGGTGCATTTGAGGCTGGGCCGATTTGCTCCCTGACTAGGCCCATTACTTTTTTTCTGGTGGTCTTTTATTTGCAAAAGAATTACTTGTGGACTCACTACTTGGGCCTAGCGCCCTTACTAAGCCACACTCCTTGAATTCAGCTCGTACCCCCTGATTCTTCTAATTTTTCTTTTTTTTAGTTTTTCTTCTAGTTTAATTTTCTCTCGCAATTGATAATAAAATGATACAAAACAATAGAATATTTTAGATTTCTTTAGAATTTCTTTTTAGAATTTCGATTAGAATTTTTTCTATTTTATTTTTCATATTTGGTAATCATTTTATTGTCATTTTTAGTCAAGATTTTTGTGATAGCATCGATATAACTCTTGCAATGTGGAATGCTCGGGGTTAATTCTTCAATCACTCGCCCAAGGAAACTTTGATAGAATTTTCTTACCGCTTGCACAATTTTGAAGAGGCAACGGACCTTCTCCGTTCAGTATCGTCACAACTCTATTTTATTCTTTATTTCAGTACTTTATCGCAAACCATATGCGTGCTAACATTAGGTAGAATTCCCTCATTCATTCTAACTTTAGGGCTAACAATGCACGGTAGCATCAGGTTTAGAAATAGGCTAATTCCCCTTTAACTCTTCTTCCCTTTTTGCATACGCATCTAAAACTAAAACTTTCTCTTTCTTTCAAAATTCAAAACACTTTAAAACTACTGATGAGAATCATGCTTTTTGCTTAGTACGGGAAACGATAAGCGGGTCTCTTCTCGATCTTATTGTTCTTCATCTCAAGCATAGGCGTGGTTCAATTCTCAAAGACTACTTTCATAGTTAAGTAGAAAAATGGCTAATATCTCTCTCTTGAGATCGACTAGTCATTATCTACAACGAAAATACAAAACAAATTCAAACCATTTTATGCGCTCGAGCACCTTTCATTTAAAAAACCCTTTTCAGGTAAGGACACGATTAGTTTACTTCTGTGCCAACGCATAAGTCTCCAGAGGTCGAGCTGCGGCAGAAGGCGGAATTAACTTCGTCCACAAAAACATCTATAACAAAAATATAAACCAATTCAAATATTTTGTGCGCTCGAGCACTTTTCTTTAAAAAACCTTTTTAGGTAAGGACATGATTAATTTACTTCTGTGCCAACGCATAAGTCTCCAAAGGTCGAGCTGCGGAAGAAGGCGGAATTAACTTCGTCCATAAAAAACACAAACAAACAAAAACATATGAGCCGAACTACGGTAGCTCTGATTCCTCAAAACGGATACGTTGGCATTGGGGTAGGGCCCAAGCGAGCACAATTTTATTTTTCCCTACATTTTCCCCCCTTTCTTTTGCATACATTTTCCCTCCAGTAGTATAGTAAACAGTAAGCATAGATTAAACACACCCATAAGATAGACAACAAGAGTGGATACCGTAGAGTACTACGGGCGTGTGGGGTGCTAATAACTTCCCCTCGCGTAACAGACTCCCTTACCTGATCTCTTGGTCGCAAGACCGTGACTTCTCCCTTCTCAGGTTTTCTCGATGTTTACCTTTCCCTACATGTGGGATAAAAGACGTTCGATGGCGACTTCATTGTTTGATGATTTTCATCCGGTTGTTTCAGCTGGCGACTTCACTGGGGACAGGTCGACCAAATGCTGGTCCATCCCAGAGTCGCTCCTAGCTCTTGTTTTCTTTCCTTAGGGTGTTTATTTTTATGCTTTCAGTTTATTCATTTGTACATGTTTATCTGAGCATAAGTTTGCATTGCATTTTATGGCTTTCCATATTTGTTATCTATTATGCTGGACTCTGTTCTCTATGTTGGGTGGGGATGTCACTATTGAGGTAAAAGGCCCAGTACCCAGGCCAGAGTGCACTAGGACACCTAGGAATAGAGTGGGGGAATGACGGCTATAGGACGTGGTCCGATTAGTGCAGTCATGTCATATACCATGCTCGGACGAGGTTCAAATAAATTACTATCGGCACCCACGTCTGTGGGTAAGCCCATAGCACTTTCAGGCGGACCCGTGATTTTTGAGTTACCATTGTCTTACCCTGACCTAGTTTTCACCCGTGAGTGGGGAGGGAATTTCTATCACAGGTACAGATGGTGACTATATGCAGATGGTTACTCGTGTTCAGATGGTAACTATGCTCAGGCAATGACTATTAGGGCTATGTACTGGATTTCTGTTATGACTTGATACAAATGCTATATCTTGTTGGTGACTGTATGGTTCTCAGATTTATTTTCTGAGATCCTGACTTGTTTACCTGGAGGGTCATGCAAGCCTTCAATTTTGGTATTCCCAGCATTGTTCAGAAAATGCTCAACAGTATCTGATGTTCCAGAAGCCTTGACCCCGTACAATGGGAGGTCCACATGGTACTTGTTTCTTATATGTGCAGAAGCTATGTCGGACCTTTGCTCTGATGATACTCATATGGTTCAGAACAGTGCAGCAATCATATTCAGGAATGATGGAACCTTAATCCTCTTTGATCTCATGCCTTTGCATACATAACATGGCTAACCACATGCTTAACATACATGTTCTGTTATTTTCAAGGAATCACATTTGCAAGTCTTGTGCTAAACTCTTCCATCCCTTACTTGCGCAAAATCAAAATCAAAACACGCAAATTCCTTGGAAATGACAGAACATGACATGGCATTCATTCATACACCCCATGCATATTCATGCATTCATAGCAGGTACCCGAAGATTGGGGATTCTTATTCAGACTTGGGGTTCTATTCAAAGGTTCAACCTGATTTCTCTCCGCACATGCTCAGAGACCAGTTACATGCAAGCTTTGGCTCGTAGTCAAAAATTTCTTCAAGCAGGAAGATAATGGATCAAATACTCAGATAAGCCAGGTCATGGAAACTCTGATGGTGATGTCTATTATTTCTTTAATACATGATATGCTTGGTGATGCATATTATACTGGGGCACCTGGCCAATCGATTGAAGAAGGTATGTCATCCAGAGACCAAGTCCAAGACTGGATCAATTCAGAGACTGTTGTGTTCACATCAAATCTGAAAGGGGATTCTCTCGCACACTCGAGCTTCAAGGCTACAGAAAGTCGTCAAAATCAGCAAGTTCATACGGAGTCAAGTCTTCTCAATAATGGCGATCATTGGTTTCTTTTACTGCATTTTCACTTGCATTCTTGCTTGTTTGTTTAAACATTGCTTGTATATAGAAACTTGTCTATTTTTGAACGAAAATCTTAATGCAATAAGTATACTTGTCTTGAAGTATTCCTTTCATTTTTACTCATCCATTCGTTATCACTCTTTAAATATTTTACTTGCATATTGATTCCAAATTTCCTAGTCTTATGCTTAGGTAAAGATTCAAAGGAGGATGATGATAATCTAAAAACGTAAGAATCTCTGGTTGGTATGCTTTTGGGTAAGACCCTGCTGACGACGTACAAGCCTTGTTTCAATCCCCAAACACCGGAGATATAAGGGAGATAGACCCTCGTTAACCCCTCTGAGCCTTCGAAGTAGGAGTTTCTTTTCTATTCAGAAAAAACCCTCATTTAAACCTTGGGGCGGGTAGTGTTCAGCTAATCTGATCAAGAATTCAGAACTCATCAAGAGTGTGCATCCAAGGATACAACAATGGTTATCCATCAAAACGTTGAGGAAATTCAAAACCATAAAGGTTAACCTTCATCTATCAGCAACGTGCATCAACTAACGATACCCCAATGAGTATCCCTCGCACATCAGGAGGTCGACAGATGACGATAAAACAATGGCTATCCATCATTTGCTAAAGACTCAGGCAGTCACGATCACTTCCAACAAATCAAGACAACGCAAAGATCAACGACTTGTTCAAAATGAAAAATATGAATAAGAAAGAAACAAAAATCCCCGCTAAGTCAAAACTTGAAAACAAGTCGCTTAGGCAAAAAAAATTGGGGCATCCCGCTGGACTTCCAAATCGAAATTCAAAAGAATTTGTCCAGGCAAAAATTAGGGAAAGCAAGAAGAAATTGAAAAGCCTAAAAGGCGAGAAAAGGATTACCAACGAAAATCCTCATCAAAGAACAAGGTTGTCTGATCAGACACCAAAATCAGAAGTTAGTGACTGTCGTGTCCAAGAAACCACTGTGGTTCCTCAATTATTACAAACTCTTCTCGAGAGATGAACGCTTATATCAGGTCAACTGAATGTAGGAATGGAGAACATCATGGAGAATGGGTGGGCACCAAATAATTTTGAGCCTTAAATCCTTTTTCTAAAAACCGTGAACCAGGCCACGTTACAACCCATAAAGTCCTAATTGAAGCATGGGTCAATTTGAAAGCGTGCTACAACGAGATAACATTTAACTGACTCCTAAGAGGTATATTTGAATATCTGTGTTGGTATCATATGCTTGCATTATCTTTCATAAAAAAGGAATTTTCAAATGTCTCTCTCTAGCTAGTGACTCGTTCACAACAGAGTCGTGACGACATTTCATTCAAAGTTTTTTTCAAACTTCAAGACTTGCATATGTGTTGCATTAGAATTATCATTCTCATAATAAACATTATTCTGCATACAAAACAACTGGTTGACATCAAGTAAGTTTACACAATGAACAACCGGTAAAGAGCTCAATCTTGTCAGAGAAGAGAGGCTTGAATACCCTGTTGAAGCAAGAGTCAGCTGCCACAAGAGAAATAACTAATCCAGAAGCATGTTAACCGGTGATTCTGTCAAGAGAAATCATCTTGGTACTTCACAGTCTGAGTACAATTCAGGGATGAAGTTAGCAGAGCCAGCCAATCTGGAGCAATCAAGTCGAGAGTCGATCTCTCCAAAGTTCAGCCAATCTGAGGCGATCAAGTCGAGAGTCGATCTCTCTGAGTCCTTCCAAGTCTGGGGCATTCCCTCAAGTTATCAATCAGAGGTTATCACATCGATTAATCTCTCCAAGCTGTCAATCAGAGGCTATCACGTCGATAAATATCTTCAAGCTCAGGCTATCACGTCGATAAATCTCTTCAAGCTCGATCAATCAGAGGTTATCACGTCGAGAGATCTATTCGGATTTCATTCAACCTGGGGCAGTTACGTCGAGATTCAACAAATCTCTCCAAGAAAGCTGTAATCAAGAGCAGTTTATTTCGTGACTCAAGACATTGGGGCAGGCCACCTCATATCGTTTTGTGGCATGAATATTCTGGTCTTCTATTCAACATAGATCTTCTCAGAGACCCTCCAGACAGGGGCATTCCTCATCTATACTTGCAAAGTTGCTCAATCCAATTATGTTGTACGAGACTACGATCAAGCTAAAAGCACCATAACGGTCACCCTGACCTAGCCAGCACACAAAGCTTCCTTCATCCGCTGCAGACAATTTCAAATCTGATTCCCCAAGTGAATTCAGAAAATCTAGCATCGTCTTTTAACTCAGCACACGCAAGTGCATCCTCAGTGGAGTTAATCAAGAGCATCCCCAATAAAGCTAAACCGGGGCATTCGCAGAACTAAACCGGGGCATTCTCAGAGCTAAACTGGGGCATTCACAGAGCTAAACTGAGGCATTCGCAGAGCTAAGCCGGGGCACTCATAAGTGTCCGCGCCCATCTCTTATTCCCCAAGTGATTCAAGAGATAATTCCCCAGTGTGCGTAAACTTGGGACATGTATTCAGAGGGATCCACATGGTGTTTAGTATCCATTCTTCGGCATATTCAGTTCTATCATCCTCTCAACAGTTCAGGATGTTTGGAAGTCTGGCCAGGTTATCTCTTCCCAACTGTATAATTCAGAATCCAACATCGTACCTGAAGACTCGTTTCGTCGGTAATTCAATCTCCAACGGAGTCATCAACAATCTTCGGTATCATGGGCTCCCCAGTGCAAATTTTTGTCAGTATCCCCAACAACCTTTGATACTACAGACTTCCAGCATCGATATATACTAACATCCCCAGTGATGAGCAATGGTTCCCAACAAGCCTTCTCTTATCCCCACGAAGTTTATTTCTTCGCACTTGCATATAGTTATCATTACATATCATTGCATCCTCAAAAGCGCGTAGCTGATCCATCAGAGTGGATCTTTGCGTCAAAAGAAATTCAAACATGCATACAAAGCATAAGCCAGATCAGGTACCTTACATGAAAAGACCTGAATTATTCAAGGACAACAATACGTCCCTACAAAAGGATATCATGCCCAAAGTCCCCAGTCGTTGACCTTCGCCTTTTCAATGCCAAACAAAATTAATACACTTTGTCATTCTGAACCCAGTTCTTGCCTGGTAGTCATTTCCCTAAACACTCGTCCATGACCATTCCCAAACACTCGTCAGTGTCCATTCCTAAGCACTCGTATGTCTCAAGTTTCCTGAACACCCACCCGGGTCAGTTATTCAAACACTCGTCCATGTTTAAACTTTTGATACTCACCTGTATCTTCTTTCAATACTCGTCCGTATTGATTCAAACACTCGTCCGTGTTTAAACTTTTGATACTCGTCCGTATCTCCTTTCAATACTCGTCCGTATTGAATCAAGCACTCGTCCGTGTTTATACTTTTGATACTCGTCTGTATCTCCTTTCAATACTCGTCCGTATTGAATCAAACACTCGTCCGTGTTTAGCCTTTGATACTCGCCTGTATCTTCTTTCAATACTCGTCCGTATTGATTCAAACACTCGTCCGTGTTTAACCTTTTGATACTCGCTTGTATCTCCTTTCAATACTCGTCCGTATTGATTCAAACACTCGTCCGTGTTTAACCTTTTGATACTCACCTGTATCTTCTTTCAATACTCGTCCGTATTGAATCAAACACTCGTCAGTGTTTAACTTTCGATACTCGCCTGTATCTTCTTTCAATACTCGTCCGTATTGATTCAAACACTCGTCCGTGTTTAAACTTTTGATATTCATCCGTATCTCCTTTCAATACTCGTCTGTATTGAATCAAGCACTCGTCCGTGTTTATACTTTTGATACTCGTCCGTATCTCCTTTTAATACTCGTCCGTATTGAATCAAACACTCGTCCGTGTTTAGCCTTTGATACTCGCCTATATCTTTTTTCAATACTCGTCCGTATTGATTCAAACGCTCGTCCATGTTTAACCTTTTGATACTCGCTTGTATCTCCTTTCAATACTCGTCCGTATTGATTCAAACACTCATCCGTGTTTAACCTTTTGATACTCACCTGTATCTTCTTTCAATACTCGTCCGTATTGAATCAAACACTCGTCCGTGTTTAACTTTCGATACTCTCTTGTATCTTCTTTCAATACTCTTCCGTATTGATTCAAACACTCGTCCGTGTTTAACCTTTTGATACTCGTCCGTATCTCCTTTCAATACTCGTCCGTATTGAATCAAACACTCGTCCGTGTTTAACCTTTGATAATCGTCCGTATCTCCTTTCAATACTCGTCCGTATAAACACTCGTCTGTGTTTAACCTTGGATACTCGTCCGTATCTTCTTTTAATACTCGTACGTATTGATTCAAACACTTGTCCGTGTTTAACCTTTCTTGATGCTCGTCCGTGTCACTTATCTAAACAACCATCATGTCATAACCCATGTTCCCTTCTTCGAACCTGAGATCGCCTCTTGGCTAGTGTTGTACCCAAAAATTTGCCCTCCCATTTTCTCAACATTTTCTCATCACAAGACCCTTGGAGCTCAAGGTCCAGTTAGGGTTTCCTCTGCTCAAGACTTCTCATTGCACTGTTGACCCAAATTAGGGTTTGTGTTTGCACAAAGATATTTTGACCTAAAATGCCTAAGATGACTTTCATGCTTCATGTTGTACTCCCAAGTTTATCCATACCAAGTTTTAAGTCTTGATTTCAAATTTTGCCCAGTCAATTAGACAGTTGACCTAGAAATCAACTGTATTGGGGAAAAAGTCAATTGTGGCCAATTGACAGTCAAATCTCATGAAAATTGACCCACATCAACACTATGAACTCACATGGACCATTTGATCAAGTTTGGATCACAATTCCACAAGAAATTTGATCAGATCACCAAAAGGGCAAAATGGTCATTTTTAGGGTTTTGACTGCACAAAGGCAATTTTTGACTGTTTGACCTATCCAATGGCAAACCAAACTCACATATGGACTCAAGGACCCCATGGAATTGTCTTGACATACTCAACAAGTTCAAAAGATCCCAAATGCACAAGATTGACAGTTGAATTTCCCAGTCAATTGATCAATTTTGACTGTATACTGAAAAGTCAAACTTTGACTTTTTGGTCAAAATCAAGTGTCAAGATTCATTTTTCATCAAAACATGCCAAATCATGAAACTTGTTCATCAAGAAATCAAGAATTGCAAATTAGGGTTTGAAATGAAGATTTTTCATAACTTAGAACTTTTCTAAGTTATGAAAAACCCTAATTTTTTCCTAACTTTGTCCCACTTTCTCACCAAGATTCATTTGGATTCAAGGAAAAGTCAAAACATGAAAGTTGTAGTCCATTGCAAAATATACAACTTTGATTCACAAAGTTTCCTCAAAAGAAGCTTGTAGCTCAAGTTACAATTTTTGGAACAAGGGTACCAAACCATTCTTAACTTAGAGAAATTTGACCTATTTTAGGCAGGATTTTTGTCTAAATTCAAGACCATTTTTCACATACTTCCACTTGGAATTTCAATTTGCATTTCAAACATGGATTGTAGTACACATTCCAAGCTTTCCAAAATGTCCAAGAACTCATCAAACAACCTCATGGTTAGGGAGAATCGAATTTGGCAAGTTGGGAAAAAGTCACTTTGTTTATGGCCAAGTTACATGTTCATACATCTAGGCCATTTTGAAATAAGCTTGCATTCTTTGATTACAGGTCCTATATCTCATTTGCACTCAATAATTTAATGCATATCCCTTGTGCCAAGACCTTATTTTTTGTGTTCAAACATTATATGCAAGATTAAGCCATTTTTAGATAAAGCATTTTTGCCATTTTTGAAAAGAAGTGCTTTATGTCAATTTGTAAATCAAGAAGGTACAAAGAAAATCTCTGAGGCACAAGTTATTAGACTAATCCCACTGATCAAGGAGAGATTATGCAGCATGCTAGAGGGGCCTGTACAAGCCTAAAACACCAACTTGCCATTTCTTGCTTAAGTTAGAAGTAACTTGGCATAACAAACAGAACTTCACATTCCTGTCAAGGCAAGCTTAAGAAAAGATTGCAAACAAATTCCATACATCCTAACTGAGCTAGAACACGAGCCAACCATCTCCAACACCCTCTCAAACACAGAATCACCATAAAACTGCAAAAACAGGGCTTAGGCTGCAGTTGGATTCCCACAACTCATTTCCATCGTGCACTTCCATCCAAACCACTTCAAACACTTTCCCTACCATCCATACAAACTGTCCAAAGCATTGGAAGCAGACTGTAACACCTCTAACCAACATCACCATTTTCATTTTTCTGTTTTGCAGGTGGAGTTTTATAGCTCGATTCAGCTAGTTTCAAAGCAAACTAAAGGTTGGAGAAGCATCCCTGAACTTCAAGCAAGCTATTCCAATCATCACCTTGCACTGAAAGTACCTCCATTGCCAGATACGATTCAAGCTGAACAGGAACAGGTAAGTTCATGGACTTCTATCTCCCTATCCAGGCATTGTTAGCTCTAGGTTTGTGAATGAAAAATGTTCTACTCATGCCCCTGAAGTTGTACATATCTTTACTTTCCATTTATTTTGCATGTGCTATGAGAATTTAAGGTCTGAACATTGATGGAAACTTAGATTCTCTCTCATCTTAGAGAGTTAAGTCAAGTTCTTTATATGTCTCGATTCGTCTTTTAATGCTCTACATTTTTCATGTTGTGAGTTTTGCTTGAAAGTCCAGGAATCTGGAGATAGAAAACGCGCGTTTTTGTTCATGTTCAAACAGTCTGGAGGTTGAAGACAACCCTTTTGGGCTGAGCTTGGTTGTTTTTCCTATTTGCACCTCATTTCTACTTTTTCACCCCCTTGGCCCATTATGCTTATTCTTATGATTTTTTGACCTTTTCTTTTTTGTTCTGACTTATTTATTTTTTCTCATAACATCAAAAATATAAAAATTATTTTTCAAACCATTTTTGTATTTATTAGGCATTTATTTGTTTAAATGGGTATTTGTACATAAATAAATATATAGATATACTCTTATTCAAAATACTAAAAAATAATACAAACATGTTTATTCTCTGATTTTATTTTATATTACCTCTTGAAAACATTTTACATAAAATATACTTTTTTTTAATAAATATTAAATAGTTTATTTTTGTATATATAATATATATTTAGTAAATAATATAAATACTTATATATTTATTAGTATATTTAGGAAAGAATATAAAAGTAATACATTTTTATTTTTTTTATTAATATTTGATCTCAAAAATTACTTTTTACAAATATACTTCATTTTTATTTTATTTTTGTACATAATTAATAAACATTGTATATATTAAATAATAAATACCTTTTATTTGCAAAATTAGGGTTTTGCCCTTAATACATAAAAACTCCAAAAATTAATACTTTTTATTTTGTTTATTTGACATATAAAAAACACTTTTTTCATACATATAAAAAACAATTTTTTTTTTGCATCTTGCATATTTATTCCATTTTTATTTAATTATTGTATATTAAATAATTTGTATAATTCAATTTTGATGTAATAGTTAGGTTTAAATTCCTTGTCAAAATACCCCCATTTGAACATTTGTACCCCCCCTTCCCATATATTGTGTTGTAATAACTTAGGAACTTTATTTTTCCCACTTTAAAGCTTTCTAATTATGCCATGTTAGAATTAGGGTTTGTATGCAAATCAATTAACCAAAATAGTTTGACCTAATTTCAAGATAAACAAGCATGAAATTGGACAACACTAATCACACTTGCACCCCTAGGGTATTCCACTTGTTGCCTTCAATAATGGGCCATATTGCATGTTAGGTCTCTTTGGGCAAAACAAATACAATTCCAATGATCATAGTCCCTCGATGACGCTTTCGAAAGTTGCCTAAAAAATGATCAAGTCCCTCCAAGGAAAAATTGCCCAAAGATACTTGGCACCATTGCAATTATGGTCTAAACGATGACCCGCGCCCGTCCCTTTCACATCCTAACACAAGATTGTCCACCAAATGCAATGGTGGAACAAAATTGTTAAAAGGGTTAAAAACATAGGAGAAATCTTTGAGAAATTTAGGAGTAGACAACCTCTTAGTTACTTGAATCAAACTTGCAAAACAAAACACTTGCCTATTTTCAAACCACACATCACTACACTTTCAAAACAACTTTAAAAAAAAAACATTGAAAACATTTTCAAAAGACATACACCTTTGTATACATCCCAACATGGATCATTACAAAGGTTGCCACCACATTGGCTTCTTTTCAAAACATTTTCAAACCCACACACACAAAGCACCATTTCAAACAATTGAAAATTAAGGCAAGTTGATCTAAGCAAGTAACTAAGAGCCCATGGATAACCATGGATAGAAAGGGTGCTAATACCTTCCCTTTCTATAATCTACTCCCCGAACCCAAGAAAACATCTCAAAGGTTTTTGCTGTGCTTTTTAAACCTTTCCTTAGGATAAAATAAAAAGTCGGTGGCGACTCTTAATCAACTGAAACATTTGCGAAAACAAACGCAAAACCTCAAGTCAGATCTCCCACCGTATCACAGCTAGGTTCTTCCTTCAAATCATCGTCGAACCTGAGATCGCCTCTTGGCAAGGTTCTTCCTTCGAATCATCCTGAGATCGCCTCTTGGCTAGGTTCTTCCTTCAAATCATCGTCGAACCTGAGATTGCCTCTTGGCTAGGTTCTTCCTTCAAATCATCGTCGAACCTGAGATCGCCTCTTGGCTAGGTTCTTTCCTCAAATCATCGTCGAACTTGAGATCGCCTCTTGGCTAGGTTCTTTCCATACACTTTGTCTTAGAATCTGAGATCGCACTTTGGCTAGGTGTTGTACCCCAAATCTTGCCCTCCCATTTCCTCAACATTTTCTCATCACAAGACCCTTGAAGATCAAGATCCAGTTAGGGTTTCCTCTGCTCAAAACCTCTCCTTGCACTGTGGACTCAAATTAGGGTTTGTGTTTGCCCAAGGATTTTTTGACCTAAAATGCCTAAGATGACTTTCATGTTTCATGTTTGACTCACAAGATTACCCATACCAAGTTTCAAGTCCTAATTCCAAGTTTTACCCAGTCAATTGGACAGTTGACCTAAAAATCAGCTGTATTGGGGGAAAAGTCAACTATGGCCAATTGACAGTCAAATCTCATAAAAATTGACCCACATCAACATTATGAGCTCATATGGACCATTTGATCAAGTTTGGATCACAATTCCACAAGAAATTTGATCAGATCACCAAAAGGGCAAAATGGTCATTTTTTAGGGTTTTGACTGCACAAAGGCAATTTTTGACTGTTTGACCTAACCAATGGCAAACCAAGCTCACATATGGACTCAAGGACTCAATGAAATGGTCTTGACACATTCATCAAGCTCAAAAGATCCCAAGTACACAAGTTTGACAGTTGAATTTCCCAGTCAATTGATCAATTTTGACTGTACACTGAAAAGTCAAACTTTGACTTTTTGGTCAAAATCAAGAGTCAAGATTCATTTTTCATCAAAACATGCCAAATCATGAAACTTGTTCACCAAGAAACCAAGAAATGCAAATTAGGGTTTTAAAATGGAATTTTTCATAACTTAGAATTTTTCTAAGTTATGGAAAACCCTAATTTTTTCCCAACTTTGCCCCACTTTTTCACCATGATTCATTTGGATTCAAACAAAAGTCAAAACATGAAAGTTGTAGCTTGTTACATAATCTACAACTTTGATTCACAAAGTTTTCTCATTTGAAGCTTGTATCTCAAGTTACAAAATTTTGAATAAGGGCACTAAACCATTCTTAACTTAGTGAAAATTTGACCTATTTTTGACAAGTTTTTACCCCACTTCAAGGCCATTTTCCATACAGTTCCACTTGGAATTTCAATTTGCATTTCAAAGATGGATTGTAGTACACATTCCAAGCTTTCCAAAATGTCCAAGAACTCATCAAACAACCTCATGGTTAGGGAGAATCGAATTTCACAATATAGCAAAAACTCACTTTTGAATTGGCCATTTTTCATGTTCATAACTTTGCAATTTGAACTCAGCATGCTTTAGGTTAGATTACAGGTCCTTAAACCAAGTTGCACTCAATAATTTAATGCATATTCATTGTGTTAAGGTGTTGTTCTATGAGTTTGAACATTGTATGCAAGATTAATCCCAAACTAGATAAAGCATTCTTTCCATTTTTGCAAAAGATCACTTTATGTCCAATTGAGAATCCAACAAGTACATTGCAAATCTGATTGGCACAAGTTTATGTGTTAATCACACTGATCAAGGAGGGATTATGCAGCATAGTGTGAGGTCCTCTACAGGCCTAGAAGCACAATTTGCCTTTGTTTGCTTAAGTGTGAAGTAAAGTGGCATAACTCATAACAACTTCCATCTCAGCTTACAAACACAAGAACAAACTTATCAAACACATTCCAGATATCATACCCAAGCTTTTGCACGAGCCTTTGACCTCCAATCCACCCTCCATCTCAGAATCACTCTCAAACTGAAAAAACAGAGTTGCCTCTGCAGTTTGAGTGCCAACTTCTATTTCTCTCAAGCATTCTTGCCAAAACCAGTTCACATACCTTCCATACTATCTATGCAAGCTAACCATGACCTGAAACCTGATCTGTAACACCTCCAAGCCACTTCACCATTTTTGTTTTTTTGTTTTGCAGTTGAAGTTCACTAGCACGATTCAGGGAGTTTCAAGGCAAAGTAGAACTTGGAATAGCATCCTTACACTTCAAGGAAGCTATACAAATCATCATTTTACTCTGAAACATCCTCCATTGCAAAGCACGATTCCAACTGAACAGGTATCTTCATGAAGTTCTATCTCTCTTATTAGGCATTGTTAGCTTTAGGTTTGTGAAGAAAATATGTCACAATCATAGCCCTGAACATGACCATATAGTTAGATTTCATTTATGTTACGTGTGCTGCAAGAATTTTGAGTCTGAACATGGCATAAAAGTTAGGTCAGAAATTGGGGGAGAAGAAATTCTCCCTCATCTTAGAGAGTTAGGTCAAGTTCTTTACATGGTTGGAATCGTCTCTTAATGCTCTACACTTTTCATGTTATGAGTTTTGCTTGAAAGTCCAGGAATCAAGAGATAGAAAACGCGTGGGTGATGTTGTTCAGAGGTTGAAGATGACTGATTCTGGGCTGGGCCTGGAATATTTTCTTATTTGCACCACATAATTGTTTTTGAACCCCCTGAGCCCATTTGCTTATTTCTTTGACCTTTTTGACTTTTTCTTTTTTGATTGACTTTGTTTATTTTTTTCTCATGACATTAAAAACATAAAAATATTTTTTCCATCATTTTTTGAATTTATTGCATATTTATTTGATTATTTCTTTTGTTTGTACATAAAAATTATATATACTATTATTTAGAATAAATAGAAAAAATAGTGCAAATACATTTTTATTTTTTGTTTACCTTCTGAAAATATTTCACATAAAAAAATACTTTTTTTATTTATTTTATTAAATATTAAATATATATTATTTTATATATAATGCATATTTAGAACTTCATATATATATATATATATATATATATATATATATATATATATATATATATATATATATATATATATATATATATATATATATATATATATATATATATATATATATATATATATATATATATATATATATATATATATATATATATATATATATATATATATATATATATATATATATATATATATATATATATATATATATATATATATATATATATATATATATATATATATATATATATATATATATATATATATATATATATATATATATATATATATATATATATATATATATATATATATATATATATATATATATATATATATATATATATATATATATATATATATATATATATATATATATATATATATATATATATATATATATGTTTATTAATATATTTAGGTTAGAATATAAATATATTTGAATTTTTTTCATTTTATTAATATTTGATATAAAAAATACCTTTTTTATAATATACTTCATTTTATTTTTATTTTATACATAATAAATAAATATTTGTATTAAATTAAATAATAATACATTTTCTTTAATAAAATTAGGGTTTTGCCCTAACTTCAAAATACTCCAAAAAAATAATATCTTTTTTATTTTTACATAAATAACATTTTTTCATACATATACAAAACATTTTTGCATCTTGCATTTTTTATTCCATTTTTTTTTATTTATTTATTTAATTATTGTACATTGATTAAATTGTAAATTCAAATTGATGTAATAGTTTTAAGTTTACATTACTTGTCAATATCCCCATTCGAACATTTGTACCCCCCTTCCCATATTTGGTTTTGTAATAGCTTAGTAAATTTATTTTCGCACTTTATTGCTTTCTAATGATAACATGTTAGAATTAGGGTTTGTATGCGAAAAACGATAAAAAAATAGTTATGACCTAATCTCAAGATAAACAAGTATGAAAATGGACACACAAATCACACTTGCACCCTCTAGGGTACTCCACTTGTTGCCTTTCAAAATTGAGGCCATATTGCATGTTAAGTCTCTTTGGGCAAAACAAACAAATTGAATGATCATAGTCCCTCGATAACACTTTTCAAAACAAACAAAAACAAATGATCAAGTCCCTTAAAAGAAATTCCCAAAGATACTTGGCACCATTGCAATTATGGTCTAAACGATGACCCGCGCCTGTCCCTTTCACATCCTAAACATAAGATTGTCCACCAAATGCAATGGTGGAACAAACTTGTTAAAAGGGTTAAAATATAGCAATAATCTTTTGAGAAATTTAGGAGTAGATAACCTCTTAGTTACTTGAACCAATCTTGCAAACTAAAAACACTTGCCTATTTCAAAAAAACCACACATCACTACACTTTCAAAACAACTTTCAAAAACAAATGAAAACCTTTTCAAAAGACATACATCTTTGTATACATCCCCACATGGATCATTACAAAGGTTGCCACCACATTGGCTTCTTTTCAAAACATTTTCAAACCCATACACACAAGCACCATTCAAAACAATTGAAAACAAAAGGCAAGTGATCTAAGCAAGTAACTAAGAGCCCATGGATAACCATGGATAGAAAGGGTGATAATACCTTCCCTTTCTATAATCTACTCCCCGAACCCAAGAAAACATCTCAAAAGGTTTTTTGCTGTGCTTTTTAACCTTTCCTTAGGATAAAATAAAAAGTCGGTGGCGACTCTTGCTCAACCGAAACATTTGCGAAAACAAACGCAAAACACTAGTCAGTTCTCCCACCGTATCACCAGAACTGGCGACTCTGCTGGGGAGAACTTAAAAGTGGAGTAACCTTAGGGTTTAGATCACCTTTGTTTTCAATTGTTTGCTTTGTTAGCTTTCATATTTGTGGGCTTTGCATCGGAGTTTCATAGATCCTAACCCGGATCTGGGAAATACCCTTTTTAGGTAGCATAATCTGTGAGGGACCTGTCCGGCGTAGACCGACATGGGTGAAACAGTGGCTACGTTGGTGTGGCATCTTAGTCTGTACCTATATCTCTTGTGTTGCAACAGGGAGAATATAGGTCTTCTAAGGGGTCATTAAACACCAACCAACCTTAGAACCCTAAATTGACCAACTTGGCTATTAGGACAGTAGCAGTATGCTACACTCATTGAGGCTAAACTCTCGAGATGGTTCTGGCCGCGAGAAAAGATTGCGATGCTGGAGTTATGACCGATTGAGGTTAGCCAATGATTTGAGATCCTCTAGAACCCGGTTACTTTTTGATAGGACAGGTTTTAACCAACAAAACCAAAAGAGGGTAATACCTGAAACTCATACTGGCCTGAAACCTAAGGGTGTCTTGTGTGACTTGTGTGCCTTATTTACCTATGTGAATACTTGTGGTGTGCTTCATCATAGCATCATGCCATCATACCATTGCATGCATCCTGTATAAAGGACTAACCCATTTCAAAGACAAAAGAGTTTCATCTTTGCTCTGTTTTGTAGGACATCATGATGCCCGTGCGTAGGAATACTGTCCGGCTCAACTTTGTTCAACCACCAGCTTTACTCAAGGATATGGTTGGAAGGATTCCAAACACTTCTTCCTTCATCAACAGACATGGTTCTCTCCTTGGCTTGGTCACTGCAAAGTGGGACCAACAATTGATAAGTGTTCTGACCCAGTTTTATGACCCTCTGTATCATTGTTTCACCTTTCAAGACTTCCAGCTGGTTCCTACCCTGGAAGAATTTTCTTATTTGCTTGGGATCCCTGTCTTGGAACAAACTCCATTCACTGGTTTGGAAAAGACTCCTAGGCCTGAAGAGATTGCTGCAATTCTCCCCTTGACCAAAGAAGAGGTATTGTCCAACTGGGAAACTAGAAATGGGGTAAAGGGCTTTTTGGTCAAATTTCTGGTTGGCAAGGCTAATGATTTCTGGAATGACTTGGACTTCAAGGCATACGAGGATATTCTGGCTCTTTTGATCTATGGTCTGGTATTGTTTCCCAACCCTGACACTTTTATCAGTACCCACGTCATAAGGATCTTCATGTCTCGGAATCCGGTACCCACTCTTTTGGGTGATATTCTACAACAACTCTATGCTCGTACTGCTCGAAAACGGGGAACTCCGTGGTGTTGTGCTCCTTTGCTAGTAAGGTGGTTTATTTCGCACCTTCCTAAGTTCGCGCTGAAGAATGAAGAAGGAAAAGGTTGGGCTCGGAGGTTAATGTCTCTCACTGATAATGACATCACCTGGACTCTCAGAGGTTTGGATGAGGTAGCTGTTATTGACCGTTGCGGAGAATACCCTAATGTTCCGTTGATTGGTACCCAAGGAGGAATCTCTTACAATCCATGCTTAGCTCTCCGTCAGTTTGGAAGAGCCAGAGGAGATGGGCCTCATGAAATGCTGGTTCCTCACTTCCATTTTGAGTTTCAGGCAGACAGTGACAAACTACGCCAGGGATTCATTAGAGCTTGGTACAGAATTCACAAAGCCGACCCACATGAGTTAGGACCAAAGACTTATCTGCCATTAAAGCCCTATTGCAAATGGGTCCGCATCCATGCTCAGAGGTTAGGTATTCCCTACGAAGCTGTTAGACCTCTCATCCTTGAGTCTCCTGATGAAGATGGGGTTCCTCCAACTGTTCTCCCTCCTCAAGTACCTACTGATTTTGACACGATGAAGAGATCTTGGGCACAGCTAAAGGAAGAACGGGATTTCTATCGGGAGAAGTTCAACGAGCAGGAACGGAAGATCCAGAGGATGACTAAGCAATTGGAGGAAGAGCGGGTCCTGAACAACTAAATCAGCACTGAGAAGAGGAGGCCATGGGAGCATTGATGAGCTTGGGATATTTCCTTTTATAGTTTTATTTCCTTTCCAGTATTTTTCATTCCTGTAATGCCTAAGGGCAAATTGTTGAACAAATTGAAAATTTTAAATCTAATAAAGTGTGTTTCCCTTTTGTCTACAAAGTTGAATCTTGTTTGTCTTTGAAAACATAAAACATACGCATTCCATTGCACCATATACATAGCAGGTACCCTATTTCACAGGTTGCTTAATCTCCTTCGCTGTTTATTTTGAACAGTCATCATGAATCCAGACTCCTCCAGTGAGCAAGCAATCAAGGCCCTTCAGGCTCAAAGTGCACAGTTTCAAGAGATGGTCCTAAGCCTAGCCCAAGGTCAGCAAGAGTTGAAGACTCTACTCCTGAAGAAGAAGAAGAAAAAGAGGATTGCGTTGTTCAACACCGGACGCAGATTTGGGAACACACTCCATAATGAAGCTGATCCAACTACTTCTTCTGCTGAGAAAAACAGTCCCCAAGGGGGAGGAGCTCCTAGTCCCGCAGTCTCCGACAACGAGATGGACTATAACGACGAACAATACCCACCTGCTGCTGACAGATACAAGCAATTGGAAGACCGTTTGAGCGCCATGGAAATTCAGAATGTGTCGGGGTTGGATTTTGGAGATTTGGGGTTATCTTCTGGGGTGGTAATTCCACACAAGTTTAAGGCGCATGCCTTCGCCAAATATGATGGGGTCTCCTGCCCAAAGCTACATTTGAGGTCGTACGTAAGGAAGATCCAACCTTACACGGCGGATAAGAACCTCTGGATTCACTTCTTCCAAGATAGTCTCTCGGGGTCACAGCTTGAATGGTTCTACCAATTAGATGGAACCAGCATCCGACACTGGGAAGATTTGGCAACCGCATTCTACAGACAATACCAATAAAATTTTGATCTCGCTCCTACGCGTACCCAACTTCAGGGTATGTCTCTAGGAACGGGTGAAGGGTTCAAAGAGTACGCACAAAAATGGAGAGACTTGGCTGGCAGGGTGCAGCCTCCATTGACTGATCGTGAGCTGGTTGATATGTTCCTAGGGACTTTATCTGGTCCATTTTTCAATCATTTGGTTGGTAACTCCTCCGCTGGGTTTACGGATTTGATTCTAACGGGAGAAAGAATTGAAGCTGGCATCAGGTCAGGCAAGATACAAAAGGCTGCCTCTACAAGTACTGAGAAGAGGCCGTTTAAGAAAGAAGCAAGTGCCGTCTATGGTCCTAGAAGACAAATCAAGCCCGAAAGTCGCCAAGCCGTCAATGCTTTGGTCATCTCGAAACCTGTTGCTGCTCCTCAACAGTACAATCAACAAAGAAGCGAAAGGCCTAAGAGGCAGTATACTCGACTAAGTATGACCTTATCTCAAATTTTACCCCAACTGTTATCCACCAACCTGGTGACCCTCAAAGAAGCTCCTAAGGTCGTCAACACTGCGTCTCCTAAGTATAACCCAAATGCCCGGTGTGCTTATCATTCTGATAGTCCCGGGCACACTACTGATGATTGCTGGGCCTTGAGAAACAAAGTGCAAGATTTGATCGACGCAAAGGAAATTCAGTTTGAAGCGCCGGAGAGACCAAATGTTGTAACTGCTCCTATGCCCCAGCATAGAGTAAATGCCATTGAGGAAGAATTATATGCTATTTCGATAAATGAAGTTGTTACCCCTCTTTCGACTGTCAAGAAGAACCTACTGCTGGCCGGTTTATTTCCGGGTTGCAGTGAAGGTTGCCTGTTCTGTGCTGTTTCCCTATCTGGTTGTCCCTTGCTGAAATTAGGCGTCCAAAGCTTAATGGATAGCAAGGAGATTCTGTTTAAGAAGTCTGCTGTTCAGTTGGTTCCGGTAAAAGAAGTCTCTGTGGTTACCATCTTCAATAATCCAATCAAGGCTCTCCCGAAGAAGCCTGTTCAAATCATGACTGTTGCACCTGTGGTTATTACTGTTCCGGGGCCTCTCCCCTACGTATCTGATAAAGCTGTCCCCTGGAATTATGGGGCAGACGTATATGTAAATGGAATCAAACAAGAATTCGACACTGGCGCCAGTATCTGCGATATCACTGGTCCAGCCAAGGTCACCCGCAGTGGCAGGCTCTTCTCGCTTGACATTGCACCGCCCGCTATTCGAAGACCCCTCCTTATAACACCTACAAGTTTACCTGTTCCTGCTGCTGATCAAGTTGTTTCCCCTGCTGCCGAGTCATCTGATGCTCGGGGCAAAGGGATTGAAGAGGAGCCTGCCCGGATGGAGGCACCAATACCTATAAATGTTGAGGCCTCCCAACAAGAAATGGAGGAGATCCTGAAAATAATAAAGAAGAGTGATTTCAATGTTGTCGAGCAGCTGGGGCATACGCCCTCCAAGATCTCCATGCTCTCCTTATTTCTATGCTCCGAGGCCCATGCTAAGGCCTTGATCTCATTTCTCAAGACGGCCCATGTGCCGCAGGAAACGTCTACAGTCCAGTTCACTGATTGCGTAGCAAATCTGACAGCAGACAATGGCTTGGGTTTTTCAGATGCTGACCTGACTGCGAAGGGAAGAGACCACAATGATGCCCTGCATGTCTCTATCGAATGCAGGGGCACTACTCTGGCGCATGTATTGGTGGATACTGGTTCTTCCTTGAATGTTCTACCGAAAAAGGCTTTAGACCGTTTGGATTATGAAGGCCTGGAACTGAAGCCCAGCAACATCATCGTCAGGGCCTTTGACGGTTCAAAAAGGATGGTTCATGGAGAGGTTGACATCCCTATTCGTGTGGGCTCTCAGGTATTCGACTCTACTTTTTATGTGATGGATATACGTCCATCGTACTCTTGTCTACTGGGTCGACCTTGGATCCATAAAGCTGGGGCAGTGACCTCCACCTTGCACCAGAAGCTGAAGTATCCTGTCAGGGGGAAGATCGTCACTGTGCAAGGAGAAGAGGAGTATATGGTGAGCCATTTGAATTCCTTCAGATACATTGAGATGGACGGGGAGTTTATTGAAACCCCCTTTCAGCATTTCGAGGAGGTGCTTCCAATTTCAGCAGCGGCAGAAACAACAGTCGAAAAGAATGTTCCTTTGAAGATGGCTTCCCTAAAGGATGCCTGGGCTGTGGTTCAGAAAGGCAATTGTGCAAACTGGGGTCAGCTTCCTGACTTCACTCAGAAGAACGACAAGTTTGGGCTGGGCTTTACTGCAGAGGCTCAGAGGGCTGTGCGCAAGGAGAAGATCAGAAAGGCTCCGGTGTTTATCTCCAATCCAAGGGTGAATGCTATCAAGGAGGATGTAGAGGAAGCAGAGTTTGACAGTTGGATCTACCCGACTATCAGCAACGGACCAAGCAACTGGACGGCAAAGGATTTTACACCTATCACATTTGTCACGCAGTAATTGATTTCTTTTGATTTCCAAATTTGTAACAAACAATATGTTAAAACTTTGTTGGCTCGGTGTCCTACCCGGGGCATCGTAGCTCCATTTGTGAGGGCTTTTTGTATGACATTTTCATATATCATCAATCAAAACATTGGACGTTTGTTGCATTTCAAACCTTGTGCTCTTTTTCTTTCTGTGTTATACATATTGCAAAAACAGCTATATTTACACACACTCACTTATACAAGTTTCAATCCACTCTGGATCTCACTGGTAACAGCTCTGCTACCGCCAGTTATGACTTTGAGAATCCGATCAACTTGGCCGAAGACGAAGGTGAAGATGATTGCGAAGTTCCTGGTGAACTCGCAAGACTGCTACTCCAGGAAGAGAGAGCTATTCAACCACATGAAGAGCCGGTGGAGACAATTAATCTGGGTACTGAGACAGATAGGAAAGAGGTCAAGATTGGTGCCAATCTAGAGCTCAGCGTGAAGCAACGATTGATCCAGATGCTACAGGATTACATGGAGATTTTTGCTTGGTCCTATGAAGATATGCCTGGTTTGGATGCCGACATTGTAGTTCATCACCTGCCAACCAAGGAAGACTGCCCTCCGGTAAAGCAAAAAGTCCGACGGATGCGACCAGAGATGTCTGAGAAGATCAAGGCCGAGGTTATGAAACAGTTTGATGCCGGGTTCCTTGCAGTGACTTCTTACCCTCAGTGGGTTGCCAACGTGGTGCCGGTACCAAAGAAGGACGGTAAGGTCAGAATGTGTGTTGACTACAGGGATCTGAACAGGGCCAGCCCCAAGGATGACTTCCCCTACCTCACATTGATGTCCTTGTTGACAATACAGCTCAACACAAGGTGTTCTCCTTCATGGATGGTTTTTCAGGGTATAATCAAATCAAGATGGCTCCAAAAGATATGGAGAAGACTACCTTTGTGACTCAGTGGGGCACCTTCTGTTATAAGGTCATGCCATTCGGATTGAAAAATGCTGGGGCAACCTATCAACGTGCCATGGTTGCTTTATTTCATGATATGATCCATCATGAGATTGAGGTATACGTTGATGACATGATTGCAAGGTCTCAAACTGAGGAGGAGCACCTTGACCATCTGAGGAAGTTGTTTGACCGACTCAAGTTATACAAGCTGAGGTTGAATCCCAACAAATGCACCTTTGGGGTAAGATCTGGAAAATTGCTAGGTTTCATTGTAAGTGATAAAGGTATTCAGGTGGTCCCTGCCAAGGTAAAAGCCATACAAGAGATGCCGACTCCAAAAACAGAGAAATAAGTCAGAGGCTTCCTGGGACGACTGAATTACATTGCCCGATTCATCTCACACCTGACTGCTACTTGTGAGCCAATCTTCAAATTGCTGAAGAAAGATCAAGTAGTACGCTGGAATGATGAATGTCAGGCCGTCTTTGAAAAGATAAAGGAATATCTCCAAGAGCCACCCATTCTTATGCCACCAGTGGAAGGAAGACCTCTGATACTATACTTGACAGTACTTGACAATTCAATGGGGTGTGTGCTGGGGCAGCATGACGAGTCTGGCCGAAAAGAGCACGCTATTTATTACTTGAGCAAAAAGTTTACCGACTGTGAGTCTCGTTACTCACTGCTTGAGAAAACTTGCTGCGCTCTTGTATGGGCTGCTCGCCGGCTGAGACAGTATATGCTGACTCACACTACTTTATTGATTTCAAAAATGGATCCTATCAAGTACATATTCGAAAAGCCCGCTCTGTCTGGAAGAATAGAGAGATGGCAAATGATCTTGACAGAATATGATATCCAGTATACAACTCAGAAAGCAATTAAGGGAAGTGTACTGGCAGATCATTTGGCACACCAACCTGTGGACGATTACCAATCATTGAACTTTGATTTTCCGGACGAAGACATCATGGTGGTAACTGACTGTGAAGTACCTGGACCGGATGAAGGACCTGAGGAAGGATCCCGATGGTCTATGCATTTTGATGGAGCCTCCAATGCTTTGGGTAACGGCGTCGGCGTTGTAATCATATCTCCCAAAGGAACTCATACTCCCCTCACCGCCCGATTATGTTTCAGCTGCACCAACAATATGGCAGAATATGAGGCATGTATCATGGGTTTACAAGCTGCAATCGACTAAGGATCAAATTTCTAAGTGTCTTCGGAGATTCCGCTCTCGTGATCAATCAGATCAAAGGCGAGTGGGATACGAAACACCCGAATCTTATTCCTTACAAGGAGTATGTGTCGACCTTGCTTCCCCACTTAGAAGAGATAACTTTCGAACACTTCCCTAGAGAGGAGAATCAGCTAGCGGACGCCCTAGCTACGATGTCTTCAATGTTCAAAGTTAAATGGGACAATGAGGCTCCCCGAATCATTATCTGGAAGTTGGATGAACCGGCATACTGCTGCGAGCTCGAGGCTGAGAAGGTGATTGAAAAACCCTGGTATCATGAGGTGAAGAGGTACTTGGAAGCTCAGGAATACCCTGAAGGTGCGTCTGTCAATGATAAGAAGTTCATGAGGAGATTTGCTGCAAAATTCTTCCTCAGCAACGGCATTCTCTACAAACGGAATCATGATTCAACTCTGCTACGTTGTGTGGATAAGGCAGAAGCAGAGAAAATCATGATAGAACTGCATGAAGGTACATTTGGAACACATTCCAGTGGACACACCATGGCTAAGAAAATCCTTCGGGCAGGATATTTCTGGTCCACGATGGAAGACGATTGTTACCAACACTCCCGAACTTGTCATAAATGCCAGATCTATGCTGACAAGGTGCATATCCCTCCGGTTCCTTTGAATGTCCTGACGGCACCTTGGCCTTTTGCAATGTGGGGCATCGATATGATCGGTGAGATCCGACCGACGGCATCCAATGGGCATCGCTTCATCTTGGTGGCGATTGATTACTTCACGAAGTGGGTTGAGGCAGCTTCCTACGCCATAGTAACCAAGAGCGTCGTGGCACGTTTCATCCGACATAATCTGATCTGTCGGTACGGCGTCCCGGAAAGAATCATTACGGACAATGGTACCAATCTCAATAATTCGATGATCACTGAACTCTGTGAACAATTCAAGATACAACACCACAATTCTTCTCCCTACCGGCCGAAGATGAATGGGGCTGTAGAGGCAGCTAATAAAAATATCAAGAAAATTGTGCAGAAGATGACAGTGACCTATAAAGATTGGCACGAGATGTTACCGTTCGCTCTTCATGGGTACCGTACCTCAGCAAGGATGTCAACCGGGGAAACTCCCTTCTCCTTGGTCTATGGCATGGAGGCAGTCTTGCCAATTGAAGTCCAGATACCCTCTCTCCGGATAATGAAGGATGCAGACTTGAGTGAAGATGACTGGATCCAGACTCGACTTGATCAATTAAATCTGATTGACGAAAAGAGGCTCACTGCTATCTGTCATGGTCAAACGTATCAAAAACGGATGATCAAGGCATTTAACAAGAAAGTCAGACCGCAAGAGTATCAAGTTGGGGACCTGGTAATCAAACACATCATCCTTCCTCAAAGTGATCCCCGGGGCAAATGGACCCCTACATACGAAGGGCCATTTGTGGTTAAACGTGTGTTCTCAGGAGGAGCCTTGATCCTAACCACCATGAATGGTGACGACCTTCCTCACCCTGCCAATGCAGACATAGTGAAAAAATACTACGCGTAAATAAAAGACCCGCTAGGTTGATATACCTAGGCAAAAATAAGGGCTTCCCGGCGAACCAAAAGGGTTCGAGCAAAAATAAGGGATGAAATGAATAAAAATATGTACACCCGGCAAGTCGAAAACCTGAAAAGGCGGCTTGGGCAAAAATGGGTATCCCGGTGGACTGAAAACCCGAAAGGGCGGTCCAGGCAAAAGTTAGGGATAAAAGCGTAACACTATGTCTCATTAGATCACTTCGCATCCGGAATTCGGCATCAACTATCTGGCTCAGATTTCGGCATCGACCAATCAGCTTCATCTTCAACTAGGTAGCAAAGCGATGAGACATTCGAAGACATAAAGGCGATAGCAGAGTCGGAACCCAGTGGGATTGTTCATATAGCTGTTTTGGTTTCCTTTTTTCAAATTGTAAACTCTATGTTATTTGGCGGCGTCCTCTTACTAGGATGTCAGCCTCTTGTACAAAAACGCCTATTCACAGGCAAAGTTCAAATCAATACAAATTCACTTGTCCATACAAATTGCATTGTTTTCCCTTTTTTCTGCTTTGTCTTGCGAAGAACGTCCAATGTTCATTTTTGATATATGCATTTGACATTAAAATTGTTGACTCATAAATATTCGCATATGAAACGAAAGATTAATTACAGGTGACATCAGAAACAGGGGCAATGTGGAGTTGTCTGATGCAGTCTGGTTGTTTTGTCCGCCAAGGTACCAAGGTAGATTCGACTGAAGAATGTGACCAAATCATCTCAACGTCCCGCAGAGTAAGGCAAGATTCAGCAATACTTTCCCCAAGCGGAGTTGATTCCCCGTCAATCTTGTGAAGTCTCAACATCCCCCGGCGGGTCTTAAAGCTCACTCCCCAGTAGATTCTGGAAGCTTGTTCCCTGCAGGATACGGGCGTCTCTCCCGAGTTTTATTCAGAGTTATTTCCTCTCAAGGACTTATAACTGGGTTATCCTCAGCTAAAAACCACAGAAGATCGCCCTCGACAAAGTTCCTTCAATCCCCGACGGAGTTTATCTTTGGTGCTCCCCAGCGGAGTTTATCATCATTATCCCCAGCGGAATCCATCATTAAAGTCCTCAACAGGCCTCTCATCAAACTTCGGCCAAGTATCTCTTCCACAGAGCAACTCCCCGGCCGGTCGTCTAGGATTTATTTTCCTAAGACGAAAATTACATTCATAAACATTTCACATTTTCGTACATCTTGTTTACATACGTGATAAAGTGCATACTCACCCTATCTCATGTTAAACAGCATGGCATCATGCATATCATACATCACGACATTGCGTACAACTTATGCTTTTGCCTTTTCAGGGAAAAAGACAATCCCAAAGACAACTACCTTCAACTGTCACAATTCCAGATTCGATACCTGTATCTAGCCAGGGCACATCTGAGAGTGATCAGTTTCCAGACTCGATTCCTGTATCTAGCCAGGGCACGTCTGAAGAGTTCGAAGATTCGATTCCTGTATCTAGCCAGGGCACGTCTGAAGATTTCCGGATTCGATTCCTGTATCCAGCCAGGGCATATCTGTTGACAACTATTTCCAGATTCGATTCCTGTATCCAGCCAGGGCATATCTGTTGACAACATTTCCAGACTCGATTCCTGTATCTAGCCAGGGCACGTCTGAAGATTTCCAGATTCGATTCCTGTATCCAGCCAGGGCATATCTGTTGACAACTATTTCCAGATTCGATTCTTGTATCCAGCCAGGGCATATCTGTTGACAACATTTCCAGACTCGATTCCTGTATCTAGCCAGGGCACGTCTGAGGATTTCCGGATTCGATTCCTGTATCCAGCCAGGGCATATCTGTTGACAACTATTTCCAGATTCGATTCCTGTATCCAGCCAGGGCATATCTGTTGACAACTATTTCCAGATTCGATTCCTGTATCCAGCCAGGGCATATCTGTTGACAACATTTCCAGACTCGATTCCTGTATCTAGCCAGGGCACGTCTGAAGAGTTCGAAGATTCGATTCCTGTATCCAGCCAGGGCATATCTATTGACGACTATTTCCAGATTCGACTCCTGTATCCAGCCAGGGCACATCTGTGAGCAACCGATGGCAGATTCGATACCTGTATCTAGCCAGGGCATATCTACATAAAAAAATTTAAAGATCAAACACCTGTAACAAGCCAGAAAAACATCAGCCTCTCCCAAATACACAAGTTCTCGCTAAGGAATCTCTTGTGCGATCAAAACTTCCAAATGGCATCTATAAGCCCATTCCCGACAAGGTTCTGTCACACCTCCAGATGGCATCTATAAGCCCATTCCCGACATCACATTTACTGATACCTCAACATGCGAGTGCAAATTTCCGGGCACTCTAGTGTCCAATCTCCTTTTACCCTCGAGTCACGAAAGGCAAACTTGCCAATCTAACTCTTCAGGTTCAAGAAGATTGAACAGGGGCAACTGTTGTACCCCAAAATTTGCCCTCCCATTTCCTCAACATTTTCTCATCACAAGACCCTTGAAGATCAAGATCCAGTTAGGGTTTCCTCTGCTCAAGACCTCTCCTTGCACTGTGGACTCAAATTAGGGTTTGTGTTTGCCCAAGGATGTTTTGACCTAAAATGCCTAAAATGCCTAAGATGACTTTCATGTTTCATGTTTGACTCACAAGATTACCCATACCAAGTTTCAAGTCCTAATTCCAAGTTTTACCCAGTCAATTGGACAGTTGACCTAAAAATCAGCTGTATTGGGGGAAAAGTCAACTGTGGCCAATTGACAGTCAAATCTCATAAAAATTGACCCACATCAACATTATGAGCTCATATGGACCATTTGATCAAGTTTGGATCACAATTACACAAGAAATTTGATCAGATCACTAAAAGGGCAAAATGGTCATTTTTTAGGGTTTTGACTACACAAAGGCAATTTTTGACTGTTTGACCTAACCAATGGCAAACCAAGCTCACATATGGACTCAAGGACTCAATGAAATGGTCTTGACACATTCATCAAGCTCAAAAGATCCCAAGTACACAAGTTTGACAGTTGAATTTCCCAGTCAATTGATCAATTTTGACTGTACACTGAAAAGTCAAACTTTGACTTTTTGGTCAAAATCAAGAGTCAAGATTCATTTTTCATCAAAACATGCCAAATCATGAAACTTGTTCACCAAGAAACCAAGAAATGCAAATTAGGGTTTTAAAATGGAATTTTTCATAACTTAGAATTTTTCTAAGTTATGGAAAACCCTAATTTTTTCCCAACTTTGCCCCACTTTTTCACCATGATTCATTTGGATTCAAACAAAAGTCAAAACATGAAAGTTGTAGCTTGTTACATAATCTACAACTTTGATTCACAAAGTTTTCTCATTTGAAGCTTGTATCTCAAGTTACAAATTTTTGAATAAGGGCACTAAACCATTCTTAACTTAGTGAAAATTTGACCTATTTTTGACAAGTTTTTACCCCACTTCAAGGCCATTTTCCATACACTTCCACTTGGAATTTCAATTTGCATTTCAAAGATGGATTGTATTACACATTCCAAGCTTTCCAAAATGTCCAAGAACTCATCAAACAACCTCATGGTTAGGGAGAATCAAATTTCACAATATAGCAAAAACTCACTTTTGAATTGGCCATTTTTCATGTTCATAACTTTGCAATTTGAACTCAGCATGCTTTAGGTTAGATTACAGGTCCTTAAACCAAGTTGCACTCAATAATTTAATGCATATTCATTGTGTTAAGGTGTTGTTCTATGAGTTTGAACATTGTATGCAAGATTAATCCCAAACTAGATAAAGCATTCTTTCCATTTTTGCAAAAGATCACTTTATGTCCAATTGAGAATCCAACAAGTACATTGCAAATCTGATTGGCACAAGTTTATGTGTTAATCACACTGATCAAGGAGGGATTATGCAGCATAGTGTGAGGTCCTCTACAGGCCTAGAAGCACAATTTGCCTTTGTTTGCTTAAGTGTGAAGTAAAGTGGCATAACTCATAACAACTTCCATCTCAGCTTACAAACACAAGAACAAACTTATCAAACACATTCCAGATATCATACCCAAGCTTTTGCACGAGCCTTTGACCTCCAATCCACCCTCCATCTCAGAATCACTCTCAAACTGCAAAAACAGAGTTGCCTCTGCAGTTTGAGTGCCAACTTCTATTTCTCTCAAGCATTCTTGCCAAAACCAGTTCACATACCTTCCATACTATCTATACAAGCTAACCATGACCTGAAACCTGATCTGTAACACCTCCAAGCCACTTCACCATTTTTGTTTTTTTGTTTTGCAGTTGAAGTTCACTAGCACGATTCAGGGAGTTTCAAGGCAAAGTAGAACTTGGAATAGCATCCTTACACTTCAAGGAAGCTATACAAATCATCATTTTACTCTGAAACATCCTCCATTGCAAAGCACGATTCCAACTGAACAGGTATCTTCATGAAGTTCTATCTCTCTTATTAGGCATTGTTAGCTTTAGGTTTGTGAAGAAAATATGTCACAATCATAGCCCTGAACATGACCATATAGTTAGATTTCATTTATGTTACGTGTGCTGCAAGAATTTTGAGTCTGAACATGGCATAAAAGTTAGGTCAGAAATTGGGGGAGAAGAAATTCTCCCTCATCTTAGAGAGTTAGGTCAAGTTCTTTACATGGTTGGAATCGTCTCTTAATGCTCTACACTTTTCATGTTATGAGTTTTGCTTGAAAGTCCAGGAATCAAGAGATAGAAAACGCGTGGGTGATGTTGTTCAGAGGTTGAAGATGACTGATTCTGGGCTGGGCCTGGAATATTTTCTTATTTGCACCACATAATTGTTTTTGAACCCCCTGAGCCCATTTGCTTATTTCTTTGACCTTTTTGACTTTTTCTTTTTTGATTGACTTTGTTTATTTTTTTCTCATGACATTAAAAACATAAAAATATTTTTTCCATCATTTTTTGAATTTATTGCATATTTATTTGATTATTTCTTTTGTTTGTACATAAAAATTATATATACTATTATTTAGAATAAATAGAAAAAATAGTGCAAATACATTTTTATTTTTTGTTTACCTTCTGAAAATATTTCACATAAAAAAATACTTTTTTTATTTATTTTATTAAATATTAAATATATATTATTTTATATATAATGCATATTTAGAACTTCATATATATATATATATATATATATATATATATATATATATATATATATATATATATATATATATATATATATATATATATATATATATATATATATATATATATATATATATATATATATATATATATATATATATATATATATGTTTATTAATATATTTAGGTTAGAATATAAATATATTTGAATTTTTTTCATTTTATTAATATTTGATATAAAAAATACCTTTTTTATAATATACTTCATTTTATTTTTATTTTATACATAATAAATAAATATTTGTATTAAATTAAATAATAATACATTTTCTTTAATAAAATTAGGGTTTTGCCCTAACTTCAAAATACTCCAAAAAAATAATATCTTTTTTATTTTTACATAAATAACATTTTTTCATACATATACAAAACATTTTTGCATCTTGCATTTTTTATTCCATTTTTTTTTATTTATTTATTTAATTATTGTACATTGATTAAATTGTAAATTCAAATTGATGTAATAGTTTTAAGTTTACATTACTTGTCAATATCCCCATTCGAACATTTGTACCCCCCTTCCCATATTTGGTTTTGTAATAGCTTAGTAAATTTATTTTCGCACTTTATTGCTTTCTAATGATAACATGTTAGAATTAGGGTTTGTATGCGAAAAACGATAAAAAAATAGTTATGACCTAATCTCAAGATAAACAAGTATGAAAATGGACACACAAATCACACTTGCACCCTCTAGGGTACTCCACTTGTTGCCTTTCAAAATTGAGGCCATATTGCATGTTAAGTCTCTTTGGGCAAAACAAACAAATTGAATGATCATAGTCCCTCGATAACACTTTTCAAAACAAACAAAAACAAATGATCAAGTCCCTTAAAAGAAATGCCCAAAGATACTTGGCACCATTGCAATTATGGTCTAAACGATGACCCGCGCCTGTCCCTTTCACATCCTAAACATAAGATTGTCCACCAAATGCAATGGTGGAACAAACTTGTTAAAAGGGTTAAAATATAGCAATAATCTTTTGAGAAATTTAGGAGTAGATAACCTCTTAGTTACTTGAACCAATCTTGCAAACTAAAAACACTTGCCTATTTCAAAAAAACCACACATCACTACACTTTCAAAACAACTTTCAAAAACAAATGAAAACCTTTTCAAAAGACATACATCTTTGTATACATCCCCACATGGATCATTACAAAGGTTGCCACCACATTGGCTTCTTTTCAAAACATTTTCAAACCCACACACACAAGCACCATTCAAAACAATTGAAAACAAAAGGCAAGTGATCTAAGCAAGTAACTAAGAGCCCATGGATAACCATGGATAGAAAGGGTGCTAATACCTTCCCTTTCTATAATCTACTCCCCGAACCCAAGAAAACATCTCAAAAGGTTTTTTGCTGTGCTTTTTAACCTTTCCTTAGGATAAAATAAAAAGTCGGTGGCGACTCTTGCTCAACCGAAACATTTGCGAAAACAAACGCAAAACCTCAAGTCAGTTCTCCCACCGTATCACACTAGGTTCTCTGTCAAATCACTCTCATGTGTCACCCTTGGATCGTAGGTCGCCCGTAGACCTCGTCCGCTGTCTTTTCATACCAACCATTTGTCTTGTATTGGCATCAAGCCACGTTACAAGTCCAATCTCTGTCTCTTCAATGAAAAAAAAACAAATTTCTTTTCCCCAGCAGATAACACAAATAAATAAATAAAGAAAACACTTACTCCCTCTCTCAGGACAAATTTTTGGCATTGATATTTAATCATCTTCAACCTTGAACTTCCGAAAGGCACGCACCAATCGTACTTTCAGGTTTAAGACGAGTAAATAGGGGCAGCTGTAATACCCCAAATTTGTCCTACCCTTCTACTTTTATCTGGTTTATGCATTGTCGCACTTTTCTCGTGTACATAACTCCATTAGGTCATTTAACATTGCATACATTCGCTAACAACATTTTTGGCACGTGATCAAGGGTCTTGAAAATTAGGGTTCCTGTATGGCTTTGAGGCTCTTATCTTCATTCAAGAGATTCAAGCTGCTTCTTCAATATTCATGGTTGGGTATAGGATTTTGATTCGTGGTTGTTGTGGACTTATTTCTTATCAGGCTATAAGGGTATCTTCCCCCAAGTTCATCAGGGGATACAGTCGTTTGTATCGAAGTTACTTCAAGAACTAAGTGCATTAAGATTGTGAATGCTAGGGTTTCATCAAGGATTCAGGTAAAGATATTTTGAGTTAAAACTTGGTTTCTTATCAATATCTCAGTATCATTCAGTCACCAAGGTACATCTCAAAAGGATTAAGGTTCTTATGCATGGAATTCAGATGTGTTAATTCATTCATTCAAGTGATTCCATGAATTCAACCTATTCAAGGACATAAGTTTGGATTTGGCTCATGCTAAATTTGGAAGGTTCAGTCATGTGGTTTGCTTGAAATACAAGCAACAAGTAAAGTGTAAAATTCAAATTGCAAAGCATTTTTCAAGTCCATATTCCAAGAATTCTATACCTTTCATCATCAATTTCGAACTCATTCAGGATCCAAATCATTCATAAAAATTCAAGTTCAATTCACCCAAGCGTTATCATGCTGTGTTCGAATATATCACCGTCTATTTGATCTCACTCAAGCATCAAACCAATTTAAACAAGATTCATCAATGATATTCAAACCGTGTTCATTCCATAAAGACAATTACAACTAAATATTTCTCTGTTACATGTCCTTTACATCAAAAAATAATATGAAATAACCATTCCTAAACCTTAACACTCATCCTAAGCCTAGTGATTCCATATTCAACCTTTATCTAATATTCATGCTCCACTCTTTATGGCCAAAGGTTCTATGTTACAATCTTCACCTAACTTTAAGCTTCAACCATGTTTTCGCTTTCACCTTCATCAACTCCATGGCCAAAGCTTTGCTTTCATCTTCACTAGCCTTTGTGTCTAAACTCCTTGCTTCGTCAACTGCCTTGCATTCAAATATCATGCTACGCCTTCTCATATTGACCTACACAAAGCAAACAATATAAAATCATGTAAGGTTTTCCATTCACAAAAATACGAACCATGCTACGGGGACTGCATCCAAACATAACCAAACTTGCCTATGTTGTTACGCCTCGTTGTCTTGCTGTCCGATTTGATTTACCCTAAAACAGTACACTTATGCCACCACAAATATGCTACCTTGTTGTACCTCCTGCCTACCTGCATAAATCGGCCTACCTGCATAAATCAATACAGAAACAACCATTAAATCAAAACCATCCAAACAACCAAAAAGATTCCATAACCAATTCCAACTTTCCATTTTTCCCAATAACCTAACAAACTTCCTAACCGCTTCTAATAGAATTTTAAACATTCCCTAAACCATTTTCTAAAGCAGCCATGTACATAAAACTCTAACAGCCAACTTTTCTAACTCATTCCCAACTGTCAAACAACCAAAACCAATTCCATAACCAGAAAATAGAAACAACCTTGTAACTAACTTAACCAACCCAAAACAGTTACAGCATAACTAACATTCGGTAACAAACTGTTATAACAACTAACTCATCCCTAACCAACTAAACAGTCCAAACAAACCCCTAACCAATTTTCCTAACAAACTCTACAGAAAATATATAATAGAGTTCACAGCATATACAAAAGGAGATTGACAGAATAGGGGGATACGATTCAACAACCCAGAAAAGTGATAGAAAAATCTCAAGAAAAAAGTTCATCTCACCTTTTTCTCTGCATCGTTCCTCAATCCACCATTCCTTTTTACATCTTCATCCAACCGCAACAATTTGCTGCAACCTCAATCATCATCTAGCAAACCTTTAATCTCCACGATCTTTTCTCTACATCGGGCTTCAATCATCATTATCAACCCTCATCAAGAAGGCCACGGTTCTTCGTCACTTTAGGAAAGCCTTCCGCAACAACATCAGCATCACGCATCTACAACCATATCAACATCAAATCCGCAGTAACAATTACCTCAATTAACCACACAGAAATACATCACATAATCGAGGACAAAATCAGATAAGAAGAGATGAAGAGCCGAAAACAGAAATACATTCTTACCTAATTTGATTCATCATGTTTCATCATCTGCCTCAACATCATTAGCGCGAGAACGATTCAAAAGAAATAAGAGAAAAGAGTAGACAAACAAGCAGAGTTATACGTACTTGAGTTTGTTTCCGGTCCTATTATTAGCGCCATTGTCAGAAGGTCTCTGATAGGTAAATCACTCTTCCACTGTTTCCGATATTCTCTCCCTTGATCTGGATGGCGGTATGTGAAGTTTGTTTGTGTGAATGAAATCCAAGATCTAAAGTTCGTTGAACGGTCTCTCGCGACGATGAAGTTGTAATGTAGTCGCGTTGAAGTATGACAAATCAGTATTGAGACGAAGGCCGATTGAAGCGGCGATGAAGGTGAAGAGGTTTCCGCCGTCGCGAGAGAGAAGGGTCGGTCTTGGCTTGTGGCGGCGACATTGGATGAAGGAGAGAAGGGAAGGTATGCGCCGCGAAGAAGAAGAAAGCAACTCAGTTTCCCTAACCCTATTCCCTTTTCAATTTTCATGTTTTTTTAATTTTATTAGTTTTAATTTCTTTCATTATTTTTTGATAGCATAACAATAAATAAATAAAAAAACTGAATAAGTAAACAAAATTGGACTGGATTGTCATTGCATTTGAGGCTGGGCCGATTTGCTCCCTGACTAGGCCCATTACTTTTTTTCTGGTGGTCTTTTATTTGCAAAAAAAATACTTGTGGACTCACTACTTGGGCCTAGCGCCCTTACTAAGCCACACTCCTTGAATTCAGCTCGTACCCCCTGATTCTTCTAATTTTTCTTTTTATTTTAGTTTTTCTTCTAGTTTAATTTTCTCTCGCAATTGATAATAAAGTGATACAAAACAATAGAATATTTTAGATTTCTTTAGAATTTCTTTTTAGAATTTTGATTAGAATTTTTTCTATTTTATTTTTCATATTTGGTAATCATTTTATTGTCATTTTTAGTCAAGATTTTTGTGATAGCATCGATATAACTCTTGCAATGTGGAATGCTCGAGGTTAATTCTTCAATCACTCGCCCAAGGAAATTTTGATAGAATTTTCTTACCGCTTGCACAATTTTGAAGAGGCAACGGACCTTCTCCGTTCGGTATCGTCACAACTCTATTTTATTCTTTATTTCAGTACTTTATCGCAAACCATATGCGTGCTAACATTAGGTAGAATTCCCTCATTCATTCTAACTTTAGGGCTAACAATGCACGATAGCATCAGGTTTAGAAATAGGCTAATTCCCCTTTAACTCTTCTTCCCTTTTTGCATACGCATCTAAAACTAAAACTTTCTCTTTCTTTCAAAATTCAAAACATTTTAAAACTACTGATGAGAATCATGCTTTTTGCTTAGTACGGGAAACGATAAGCGGGTATCTTCTCGATCTTATTGTTCTTCATCTCAAGCATAGGCGTGGTTCAATTCTCAAAGACTCCTTTCATAGTTAAGTAGGGGTGGAGTGCTAATACCTTCCCCTCGCGTAACAGACTCCCTTACCCGATCTCTCGGTCGCAAGACCGTGACTTCTCCCTTCTCAGGTTTTCTCGATGTTTACCTTTCCCTACATGTGGGATAAAAGACGTTCGATGGTGACTTCATTGTTTGATGATTTTCAGCCGGTTGTTTCAGCTAGTCAACCTAGCGGGTCTTTGATTAGGCGTAGTATTTTTTCACTAAGTCTGTATTGACGGGGTGAGGAAGGTCGTCACCATCCATGGTGGTCAGAATCATAGCTCCTCCTGAGAAAATGTTCTTAACCACAAATGGCCCTTCGTACGTAGGGGTCCATTTTCCCCTGGGATCACCTTGTGGTAGTATGATGCGTTTAATCACCAGATCCCCGACTTGATATTCTTGGCGTCTGACTTTCTTGTTAAATGCCTTGATCGTTCGCTTTTGATACGTCTGACCATGACAAATAGAAGTAAGTCTCTTTTCATCGATTAGGTTCAGCTGGTCAAGTCGAGTCTGAATCCAGTCGTCCTTGCTCAAACCTGCATCCTTCATAATCCGGAGAAAGGGTATCTGGACCTCAATGGGTAAGATTGCCTTCATGCCATACACCAAAGAGTGGGGTGTTGCCCCTGTTGATGTCTGTGCTGAGGTACGGTACCCATGAAGAGCGAATGGTAACATCTCGTGCCAGTCTTTGTATGTCACCGTCATTTTCTGCACAATCTTCTTAATATTCTTGTTAGCCGCTTCAACAGCCCCATTCATTTTCGGCCGGTAGGGAGAAGAGTTGTGATGCTGTATCTTGAACTGTTTGCAGAGTTCGGTGATCATCGTATTATTGAGATTCATACCATTGTCTGTGGTGATCCTCTCTGGCACACCGTATCGACAAATCAGATTGTATCGGATGAACCGCACCATGACGTTCTTGGTTATTGTAGCAAAGGAAGCTGCCTCAACCCACTTCGTGAAATAATCAATAGCTACCAGAATGAAATGATGCCCGTTAGACACAGTAGGTCTGATCTCACATATCATGTCGATGCCCCACATTGCGAAAGGCCAAGGAGTCGTCAAAACATTCAGAGGAACTGGAGGTACATGCACCTTATCAGCATAGAATTGGCACTTATGACAGGTCCGAGAGTGCTGATAACAATAGGCTTCCATAGTAGACCAATAATATCCTGCCCGTAGGATCTTCTTCGCCATGGTATATCCACTGGAATGAGTTCTGAAGGTACCTTCATGTAACTCTGCCATGATCCTTTCTGCCTCGCTTTTGTCCATACACCGCAGTAAGGTTGAATCATGGTTACGTTTATAGAGGATACCATTGCTGATGAAGAACTTCGCAGTGAACCTTCTCAAGAACTTCTTGTCATTAACAGATGCACCCTCGGGATACTCTTGAGTCTCAAGATACCTCTTTACCTCGCGAAACCATGGTTTATTTGCTACCTCTTCAGTCTCAATGTCACAGCAATGTGCGGGTTCGTCCAACCTCTCGATGGTGATCTGGGGAGCTTCATTGTCCCACCTGACCTTGAACATAGAAGACATGGTAGCTAGCGCATCCGCTAACTGATTATCCTCTCTTGGGAAGTGTTCAAAGGTTATCTCCTCAAAGTGTGGGAGCAATGTCAATACATAATTTTTGCAAGGAATAAGATTTGGGTGCTTCGTATCCCACTCGCCTTTGATCTGACTGATCACTAGAGCGGAATCTCCGAATACACTCAAGAACTTAATCCTTAGGTCAATAGCAGCTCGAAGACCTAGGATACACGCTTCATACTCCGCCATATTGTTGGTGCAGTTAAAACATAGTCATGCGGTGAATGGAGTATGACAGCCCTCAGGAGATATAATCACAGCGCCAACGCGTTAGAGGCTCCATCAAAATACATAGAACATCAGGATCCTTCCTCAGGTCCTTCATCCGGTCCAGGTTTCTCACAGTCGGTCACCAACATGATGTTCTCATCTGGGAATTCGAAGTTCATGGATTGGTAGTCATCCACAGCCTGATGCGCCAAATGATCTGCCAATACACTCCCCTTGATTGCTTTTTGGTTTGTGTATTGGATGTCGTACTCGGTTAAGATCATCTGCCATCTTGCTATTCTTCCGGACAAGGCAGGCTTTTCAAAGATATACTTGATTAGATCCATCTTTGATATCAATAAGGTGATGTGAGTCAGCATATACTGTCTCAGCCGGCGAGCAGCCCATGCCAAAGTGCAGCAAGTTTTCTCGAGCAGTGAGTATCGGGTCTCGCAGTCGATAAACTTTTTGCTAAGGTAGTAAATAGCATGCTCTTTTCGGCCAGACTCGTAATGCTGCCCCAACACACACCCCATTGAATTTTCCAGTACTGTCAAGTATAAGATCAAAGGTCTTCCTTCAACTGGAGGCATCATAATTGGTGGCTTTTTGAGGTATTCCTTGATCCTTTCGAAAGAAGTCTGACATTCATCATTCCATTTTACCACTTGATCTTTCTTCAGCAGCTTGAAGATTGGATCACAAGTAACTGTCAGATGTGAAATGAATCAGGCGATGTAGTTCAGACGTCCCAAAAAGCCTCTAACCTCTTTTTCTGTGCGGGGAACTGGCATCTCTTGTATGGCCTTTACCATGGCAGGATCCACCTGAATACCTTTATCATTGACGACGAAACCCAACAGCTTACCAGACCTTACTCCGAAGGTGCACTTGTTCGGGTTTAACCTCAGCTTGTACGTCTTCAACCTGTCGAACAGTTTCTGGAGATAGTCAAGGTGCTCTTCCTCAGTCTGGGACCTTGCTATCATGTCATCAACATAAACCTCAATCTCATGGTGAATCATGTAGTGGAACAAAGCGACCATGGCGCGCTGATAAGTTGCCCCAACATTCTTCAATCCGAATGGCATGACCTTATAGCAAAAGGTGTCCCACTGTGTAACAAAGGTTGTCTTCTCCATGTCCTCGGGAGCCATCTTGATCTGATTGTAACCAGAAAAACCATCCATAAAGGAGAAGATCTTATGCTGCACGGTGTTATCAACCAGAACATCGATGTGAGGAAGTGGGAAGTCATCTTTGGGGCTTGCCCTATTAAAATCTCTATAGTCCACACATATCCGTACCTTACCATCTTTCTTAGGCACCAGAACAACGTTGGCAACCCACTGTGGATAAGAAGTGACAGCTAAAAATCCTGCGTCAAACTGTTTCATGACCTCAGCTTTGATTTTCTCAGACATCTCAGGGCGCATACGACAAACCTTCTGTTTTACCGGAGGGAAGTCTTCCTTAGTCAGCAGGCGGTGTACCACAATATCAGTGTCCAAACCAGGCATATCTTCGTAAGACCAGGCAAATATCTCAACATAGTCATGTAGCATCTGTATCAACCGTTGCTTGACACTAGGCCCCAAATTCGCACCTATCTTGACCTCTTTCTTGTCTTCCTTTGTACCCAAATTCACTTATTCAATTGGCTCTTCATGAGGCTGTATGGCCCTCTCTTCCTGCTGTAATAGTCTAGCAAGTTCTCCGGGCACCTCACAATCATCCTCACCTTCGTCCTTGGCTTGGTTGATCGGATTTTCGAAGTCATAACTAGAAGTAGCAGAGTTGTTATCAATGGGATCCAGAGTGGATATGGCTCTGCATTATGATATGTGAGTGTGTGTAAGAGAATAGCTGTTTTTGATAAAGTGAGAGACAGAAAAGAAAAACAAGGAGCGCAAAATTTGTAATGCAAGAAACGTACAATGTTTTATTAATGATATATGAAAATGACAAATAATAAGCCCTCACAAGCAAAGCCAAGGTGCCCCGGGCAAGGCACCGGGCTATAAAGTTTCAAACTGTCTATTACAAACTTCAAAACAAAAGTCAATTACTGTGAAATAAAAGAAACATGTATGAAGTCTTTCGCCGTCCAGTTGTTCAATCCACCATTGGTTGTAGGGTAGATCCAGCTGTCGACATCCGGGTTCTCATCATCAGCATTCTCGGTGGCAGAGACAACCTCAATAGCATTGATTCCTGAGCCATGCTTGGGCATGGGTGCAGTTATGACGTTGGGCTTCTCCGAAGCGTCAAACTCAATCTCTTTGGCTTCAATCAAATCTTGCACTTTTTTTCCAAGGCCCAACAGTTGTTTGTATCATGACCTAGACCTTCAGAATGATAGGCGCAACGGGCATTTGGGTTATATTGAGGAGAAGTGGTGTTGGGGTTCTTCGTGGCTTCCCTCAGAGTTACCAAGTTGGTCTTTAATAATTATGGTAGAATTTGAGACAAGGTCATATTGAGCCGAGTGTACTGCCTTTGTGGTCTCTCCACCCTTTGTTGATTGTTGAGTTGTGGAGCAACGGTGGGTCTTGATATCACTACTGCATTTACCTCTTGACGGTGTTCAGGTCTGCTTTGGCTCCTCAGGCCATAAACTGCACTAGCTTCTTTCTTACCAGTGAAAGGTTTCTTTACTGCACTTGACGAAGTATCCTTCTGTATCTTACCACTTCGGATACCAGCTTCTACTCTCTCCCTAGTCAAGATCAACTCAGTAAACCCATATGATGAACTTCCGACCAGATGATTGAAAAACGGACCAGATAGCGTCCTTAGAAACATGTCAACCAATTCCCTATCAGACAAAGGGGGTTGGACTCTTCCAGCCAAATCTCTCCACTTTTGAGCATAGTCCTTAAAATATTCACTTGCGCCCATGGACATACCCTGAAGCTGAGTACGAGTGGGAGCAAGGTCGGTGTTATATAGATACTGCCTGTAAAAGGCAGTAGCAAGGTCTTCCCAGTTTCGGAAATTGGCTCCTTCCAACTGATAAAACCATTCAAGTTGAGTCCCTGACAGACTATCTTGAAAGAAATGTACCCACAAATTTTTATCAGCAGTGCGGTGTTGGATTTTCCTGACGTACGGGCGAAGATGAAGTTTTGGACAGGACACCCCATTGTATTTGGCAAAAACCGTAGCTTTGAACTTATGAGGGATCACCACTCCCGATACCAGTCCCAGTTCTCCGAAATCTAAACCAGGGATATTCTGAATCTCCATAGCACTCAGACGGTCTTCTAGTTGCTTGTACCTATCCTCGGCAAGAGGATATTGCTCTTCATCATAATTCGTATCGTTATCAGAAACTGCCGGACTAGGGTCCTTTGTCCTTTCTTGGTTCTCCCCGTCCTTGGATGAGGAGGTCAGATCAGCTGATTGTCTTATCCTTTCTCCAAATCTTCTACCCATGTTCAGGATACCAACCTTCTTCTTCTTCTTCTTTTCTTTCAGAATCAGGGTCTTCAAATCCTCTTGCCCTTTATCCAAGCTTAAGAACATTTGTTGGAATTGGGCGTTTTGTGCCTGAAGATCTTTGATGGCTTGATCAGAAGACATTTCTGCTGAAATAAACAACAAAGAAGATGAGAAACCTGTAATGGTACCTGTAATGGTGTGCATGATAATGGGATGTGCATGCAATGATTTCAAAGACTTTGGGAGATTTAAATTTGCAAATAAAAAATAAAACAAACTTTATTAGATTAACTCGTAAAAAGTTCAACAATGCCTTTGAGGCGTTACAAATAAATAAATGGAAAACAAATCTAAACTAGAAAAAAGCAAAATCAGAAATCCCATGGACGCTTCCTCTTTGTGCTGACATAGTCGTTGATCACTCTTTCCTCCTCGAGCTGCCTGGTGAGCTTCAAGATCTTCCTTTCTTTCTCATGGTACTTCTCCAGGTAAGTATCCCTCTCCTCTTTCAGCTGAATCCAGGATCTCTGCAATGCCCCAAGATCAGTGGGCATATAAGGATGAAGAATTGTATAAGGAATACCCTCTTCATTGGTGGGCTCCACAATCACTGGAAACACAACTTCATAAGGCATCTGTTGTACCCCAAAATTTTCCCTCCCATATTCCTCAAGATTTCTCAAAGGTTGCACAGTCAAATCACCTCCTAAGGCAGTCAAGTCGAAATTAGGGTTTTGTGTTGCATCAAGGTCCTTACATCCAAATGACCTCAAGTGCTCCTTAATGTCCTAACTTATGCTCAAATTCAGGTTCGGCTCAAGAGTCAATTCTTTAAAGAAGGTATCCGACTGTGTGAGTTTTCTCGAAGAAATATGGTGAAAAAAATGTGCTGAAAGTGCAGTTTTTACGCGCTAAAAAATTCATAACTTGAAGATCGTGGCTCGTTTTGAACCCGTTCCGGTGGCCAAAATTCCATCTTGACGTCATCTATGTTTTCATCTCTCACGGCTGGAAGCCAATTTCAATCAGAAAGTCTTCAAAAATGGGATTTATCAAGTATTTTCGTACAGAAAATTTGTGACAGAAGTTTATTTGCGTCATGTTCAGAAAATCATAACTTGGTCGATTTTCATCGTATCGAGCGGGTTCCGGCGCCAAAATTTCACAAATTGAGTTGGATACATTTTCACAGAAGGTATTGAGTTCAAACGGTATTCAAAAGGCCTTCGTTTTTGCTCAGAGCGCATGACACGCCGAAAATCCTGAATGCTGAATATTATTTCATCTGGGTCGAAACTTCGAAAATTCATAACTCGGTCAATTTTTATCGGATTGGGCTCATATTTTTACACAAGGTCACTGACTCAGAGATCTACAACTTTTCTTCAAAAGTCGAGACCAAATTATGCACCGATCAATACCAGTATTTTATTGAAGAACGTGTCAGAGTCGACACTGGAGCCCAAAATAAGTTTGTCTGAGCTGAAACTTCAAAAATTCATAACTAATTCACCGTTTATCCGATTGAGCCGATTTTCGGACAGGAGTTAGTTCTCGATATCGGCTACATTTTGATTTCACATTTCAACTTCAAAAATTGCACTTAAGTCCCTGCGATTTAGCCTGGAAAGTGACGAACTCAAGTGAACATTGGAGGCTCAATTGCACATTCAAAGCCCACTTTCTTCCACTTGATTCAGCCTTGTCATACCACACACATGTCCCATGATTAATTTCAAGATCAAACATTTATTTTTCTATTTTATTTAATTTTTATTGATTTAATTCATTTTAAATCCATAATAATTCAAATAAAATCTAAAAATCAATGGAATGGTATCTTTTGGATTTGAATAGCTTTCATGCATCATGGGCCAGCTCACAAACTCATGCTAGGGCTATGTTATACACAAAGTCTTGGTTTTTGCTTAAAAAAAGGAAAGTTTGTTAAGGATGGAAAACCTAAACCTAATTCTCTCATGTGCATGGATCAAGGCCCAGCTGATGACCTAATTCTATTCCTTTACATGTGCTGAGTCTAACCCTAATGCTAAAAAGGTGCAAAAGAGGCTACAAAGCCATAACCAAAATTCAAAAAAGGAAGAAAAAAATTGAAAATTGAAATCAACATTCAAGCACAATTCAAAGCCTCAGAGTGATTCAAACACATTGCTGATATTCCCAGAAACCTATTGCAATCCAAAACAAGCCTCAAAGCTCAAGAACACGGCTAAACAGAATCACGGTTTGCTTCTTCTTTTTCAGAATTGAAACTCGAGTTTTATGCATCATTAACATATTATGATTATTGCTTTGCATTGCTAACATCATTCTGAAGCTAATGGTACAGCTTAATTATTAATATTATTAACTAATAAATTAATATTTTTAATAAAATTCAGAGAAGAAAAAATGTAAATACTTTCATTAATTGTTATTATAATTTATTAATTATTATTTTTGTAAATAGAATGTAAATTAATTTAATTAGTTAAATTAGATTAACTTTAATTTTTTTTACAATAAATAAAATAAACTTAGAATTAGGTTTCATTAACTTTTAATTTTAATTCCTTTTTCTTTTTATTTTCATTAAAAACACAAAAAACTTTTTTCTTGTAAATAATTAAATAATTAATTAGCATTAGGTTTAATTTTAATTAATTGCAAAAAAGGGACAAACCACAATTTCTTTATTTCTCAAAAGGGTCAAAAACCCTAAGGACGTCCTGATTAAATTTTTACTCGCGTTATTATTTATTTTTGATTATTTATGTATCTGCTCAAAGGATGTAATAGTTAATTAGGATTTACCGCTTTATTTACCTTTCCGTACTTATTTATCAAAACGGGTTTTTGTTTTTTGGCGATGTATAGACCCGCGCCTTGTAATAGCGTAGATTTACATTTCCGCACTTTATTTTCCGCACTCTTAACTGTTAAAAATGCATGAAAGAATGTATGACAAATAAAACCAATCCGTAGCTCACAAATAACATGTTCAAAGATAAACATTAACTGAATTGAATACACATGCACATGCCACTCTAAGGGTACGCCTCATTGGTTGCCTCGAACGTGGTCGTCAAGTATAGGGTGTTTTAGAGGTCGCCCTCCTGTCTAAGATCCAGTTGCCTCGAAACGGTTGCCTCGGATAAAAAGGATCTAGGACATTAGGGTTACCGCTAAGGTGTCCTACTATTGCTTCGGTGACCACACATTGTCCCTCATAATCGAATTGACCCGAATAACTCCAACGACGGTGCTTCCTACTTCTCAATAGTGGGACAACACTATCTAAAGGACTCTTACACAGCCTAATTCCTTAGAGTAGGTAGATTCTCCTGGGTACTCGCTCTTTCAAACAAACAAAAACAACTTTTCGCACCTACACTTTCAAAAAGTTTTCAAACAATACTTCATACACTCTTGAGGACTGATACAAGAGTTACCTAGAAGTTTTCAAAACGAAACTTTTTCAAAACCCACATACACATTTGAAAAGCAAACAAATTTTTGAAAACATAAGAGCAAGTACCTAAGAGCCCGTGGATAACCACGGATAGAAAGGGTGCTAACACCTTCCCTTTCTATAATCTACCTCCCAAACCGAGAAACATTCTCAAAGAAGGAATTTTTCTGTGCTTTTGTCCTTTCCATGTTGGAGAACATAAAAGACGGTGGCGACTCTTGCTTACCGCGACATTTCGCGAACCAGCATTAAAAACAGTCAGTTCTATTTCCACCGATCACAGAACTGGCGACTCTGCTGGGGAAATAAAAGTGAGGTGTACCTTAGGATTAGACCACTCTTGTTTTCAATTGCTTGCTTTGTTTGATTTAATATTGTGGGCATGTCTTGGAGTTTCATAGATCCTAAACCCGGATCTGGAGCACCCCTTTTTAGGTAGCAACAAACTGTGAGGGAACTGTGCGGGGTATACCGACACGGTTGAAGCAGTTGCTACATTGATGTGGCACTTCGTTGAGTACCGGTAACCCTTGAGTCAAGTCAAGGAGAGTACGGGGCCGCCGCGTGGTGTCGTGAAGTATCAACTGACCTTAGGAACCTTACTTGACCATCCTGGCCTCTTTAGGGGTAGTGAGATGACCGACTTTGGTGCAGTCTGAAGTTGGTAGATACTCGATACTACACTCATTGAGGGTTGTTTTCTTGGAATATTTTGATCGCCAGTTTAATGGCTAAATCAAAACAATGAACATAGAAAACAACCTAATGATATTGAGCTCCTTAGAACCCGGTTACTTTTGATAGGACAGGTTTTGAGCCCACCAACTTCAAGAGGGTAGTACCTAAACCTCATGCTGGCCTAAACTCTAAGGGCTCTTTGTGTGACTTGTGTGCCTTTAAACTTGGACTACTTGCACATTCTTGTTACCTAACACATGAGTTTCTTGCAGGGTTTGTTTACAGTCCTTAATCTGGGCTCATAACAGGGTTTACTTACATCACTCCATGCATAGCATGACATCATACCATCATACCATTGCATACATCCTGCATAAGGACTAATCCATTTCAAGGATCTCAAGGGCTTGTGATGCAGGTCATGATGAACCAACTGTCTAGCAAGGGGAAAAGGGGATTTATTTTCCTCTAGCCAAAGTTGTCAGGGGCTATGACCCACTCGATATGGTGAGCCTTGACCCTTGAAGAAGGACTCTCAACAACATGAAGTTCCTTCAATCAAGCTACCGGATTCAAATTCTAACAATTTTTCTTGTCTACCCCGCGAGATTCTTGAAAACATCGCATGCATACATACATGTCATTGCATTACAGGTACCCTTTTGACAGGTCACTTATCTTCTTCGCTGTTTATTTCAGCACTCAATCATCATGTCTTCTGAGCCTACTACTGAACAAGCCATCAAGGCCCTCCAGGCTCAGAACACCCAGTTTCAAGAGCTGGTCATGAGCTTAGCCCAGGGTCAACAGGAGTTGAAGACTCTGCTCTTGAAGGAAAAGAAGAAGAAGAAGAGAAGGACTATGTTGTTCAACACTTGACGGAGGTTTGGGAATACACTGCAAAATGAGGTTGAGCTGACTACCCCATCTGCTGGGAAAAGCAGTCCCCAAGAGAGAAGGGTTCCTAGTCCCGTGGTCTCCGACGACGAGACAGATTACAATGATGAACAGTACCCTCCAGCTGAGGACAGGTACAAACAGCTAGAAGACCGGCTAAATGCTATGGAGATACAGAAAGTGCCCGGCCTGGACTTCGAAGATCTAGGTCTATCCTCTGGGGTGGTGATCCCACATAAATTCAAGGCACCTGCTTTTGCAAAATACGACGGGGCATCCTGTCCTAAGCTGCATCTCAGATCATATGTGAGGAAGATCCAACCGTATACTGCAGACAAGAACTTATGGGTCCATTTCTTCCAGGAAAGTCTTTCAGGGACTCAACTCGAATGGTTCTATCAGCTGGATGGAGCCAATATTCGTAACTGGGATGACTTGGCTACTGCATTCTACAAGCAGTATCAGTACAATGTCGACCTCGCTCCTACACGTACCCAACTCCAGGGTATGTCGCTAGGGACGGACGAAGGTTTTAAGGAATATGCGCAAAAGTGGAGAGACCTTGCTGGAAGGGTGCAGCCACCTTTGACTGACCGTGAGCTTGTTGATATGTTCCTGGGGACCCTGTCTGGGCCGTTCTTCAACCATCTGATTGGAAATTCTTCTGCTGGTTTTACAGATCTGATCTTGACTGGGGAAAGAATTGAAGCTGGTATCAAGTCTGGGAAGACACAGAAGGATGCTTCCTCGAGCACTGAAAAGAAGTCGTTCAAGAAAGAATCCAGTGTTGAACACCGCCAAGCTGTCAACGCGGTAGTTATGTCAAAACCGGCCAGTGCTCCTCAGAATCGCAACCAACAAAGGGAGGAGAGACCTAAAAGGCAGTTCACTCCCCTCAGCATGACCTTGTCCCAGATATTGCCACAGTTGCTGGAGACCAAATTGGTAACTCTAAGGGACCCTCCTAAGAATCCCAACAGGACACCTTCAAGGTATAACCCCAACGCCCGCTGCGCTTATCATTCTGACAGCCCGGGGCATACTACAGATGATTGTTGGACTCTGAGAAACAAGGTTCAGGATCTGATCGACGCAAAGGAGGTCCAGTTCGAGGCGCCCGAAGCTCCCAATGTGATCGTTGCTCCCTTGCCAAAACATGTCTAGGATTGAGAAAACCTTTGTTCATTCGAATGGTCAAGTTGTATTTTTCTTTGATTGTTCAATCATTTAATCATGTCAAACTTTGTTATTTCATTAATGCATTACACGTGTCTTTTTTGAAGTAATTATGTTTACTATATTCAAAATTGCATTTATTTTTCTTGATATTCAACTCTTGATTAAGAACTCTAAGCCTCTTGAGGGAGGATGATGAAAACGATACCACTTTACAGTATGCTTTTGAACGGACCCCGCTGATGAGGTACAGGCATTGTTTCAATTCCTCAACACTGGGGTTATAAGGAAGATAATCCATCGTCAACCCCTTTGAGCCAAAGAAGTTGGAGTTTTTTATTTTCAAAAAAAAAAAATTAAAACCCTTAATCATAACCTGGGGCAGGGTAGTTCTCTCAGATGATCCAGGTGCACGATGAACGACATCAAAGAAGTCCTTCCAAAACAAAAGATGGTGATGGTTCCCTATAATCGTCAAGACAGGCAGTCATTATCTCTCAAAATAAAAGCCCAATAAGTCAAAACCTATGAAGGAGACTTACAAATCTGGGGCATCCTGCTGACTGTAATCACAAAAGAAACAGTTCAGGCAAAAAACAGGGATAACAAAATCAAAATGAAAGAGGTCCTACAAACCCTCAACCAAAAAAGGAATGTCTGCCTATTCAAAATAAACTTTCAGTATCCGAACCATCACTGGTATATCAAGGCGAAGACTCAAACAAGGTCTAACGCACGATCAACTGAGTTTAGGTTTGAAAAACATCATGAAGAGCGGGTGGGTACAAATATAATTTGAGCCTTTATCCTTTGTTTCTTAAACCGTGAACCAGGCCACGTTATAACCCTCAAAAGTCCTAGCTGAAGCATGGGTTAGTTCGAAAGCATACTGTTACAAAGGTATCCTGACTCCTTAAGGCTCGCCGTAAAATCTTGAGTTGACATCACATTTTACAAAATTTGCTTAAAAAATTGCATTTTCAAAAAACTTCAAGACAGACATAAGCTTTGCATTTTTAATATAACATTGCTTGCATATGATTATTTGTTTGAACAGCATAGAAGTTTGCACGACGAATGTCTAATGAACAAAAGCACTTCCAAACAAGGGGCACGGCATGATCGTTGTCCGTCATCTGGGGCAGTTAAGTCAAGGAATCTCTCAAAATGCCAGGGGCAAATCTCCGCCTGAGACACTTGGGGCATTGGACGTGAATTTCAGCAACAAAATCTTGCCTGATCAGACATCTTCTAGTGGTACGGCGATACAACGCCGCTGACAGTGACAACTCTCTACACTCGGAGAGCGTGGACATAGTCGAAAAAATACTGCGCATAATCAAAGACCCGCAAGGTTGACACACCTAGGCAAAAATAAGGGCTTCCCGGCGAACCAAAAGGGTTCGGGCAAAAATAAGGGATGAAAACAAAAAATCTGTACACCCGGTAAGTCGAAAACCTGAAGAGGCGGCTTGGGCAAAAATGGGTATCCCGATGGACTGAAAACCCGAAAGGGTGGTCTAGGCAAAGTTAGGGATCATAGCGTACGACTATGTCCTGTCATCTCGTCACTTGCCTACCAGAAGAAGATTTGTCAATCGGCAGTCATCAAGCACCTCCACAGGTATCTTTCTCCCGCAGAAACTGGGGCAATAAGAATTGTCCGAACTGTACAAGCTGCTCTGTCCTCCAGGTACAAGGTAGATTTAGTTGAAGAGCATGACCGAGATACCTTCACTCCCCTCTGAGACCTGCAATCATGGACGAATCAACAATACTCTCTCCCAAACAGAGTTGGTCTCCCATCAGCCCCAAAAAGGCACAGTATCCCTAGCAAATCAGCAGCACTCTCCCCAAGCAGAGTTAGGCTACTATCAGCCCTAAGGAAGTTGGGTATCCCCATGAAGATCTCAATATTCTCCAACAGAGTATGTAGATGTTCCTCAACAAGCATCCCCGGCAGTCTTAGTATAAGATGGTTCCCCGGTGGAATACCAGACACCCCAGTGGAGCCACTTCCCCAGTACAGTCCAAAGATTCCCCAGTAGATTCTGGAAGCTTATCCCCAGTAGATTCTGGAAGCTTATCCCCAAGAGATTCTGGAAGCTTATCACCTGCAGAGTACGTGCATCTCTCCCCGATCATATTCAGAGGTTGTTCCCCACCATAGCCTAACTGGGTTATCCTCAGCTAATTACAACGGAAAGATCGTCCTCGGCGAAGTTCTTCCTATCCCCAGCGGAGTTCATTAAATTCCTCAACAAAACTTATCAACAGGAATCCCCAGCAGAGTTATCATCAAAATCTCAGCGAAGTATCTCTTCCCACAGAGTAATTCCCCGCAGAGTAATCTCTCCACCAGGTTTATTCCCCAACAGAGTCATCTTCTCCTACCGGTTTAGTTTGGCAAACATCTTTGTTCATCATCCCCAGCGGAAGCGAAGAACTCTACTCTTCACACATCAGCCGAGGATTTAACAAGCTCCCGACATTTGTCAAGGATTTATTTTCCCAGACGAAAATACATTCATAAAACATCACATTGTCATACATCATGATACATACATATACGCATCATATCATACAACATCGTCTATTTGTGAGAACATCATGCATTTTCATACATCATGGCATTGCATACAACTGATATTTTGCCTTTTCAGGAAAAAGGTCAATCCAAATATGATTACTATCAACTGTCGCAATTCCAGATTCGATACCTGTATCCAGCCAGGGCATATCTGTAGACGACTTATTCCAGATTCGATACCTGTATCTAGCCAGGGCACATCTATGATCAAACTCGTCGTTATAGACACTCGTCGTCATAGACACCCGTCGTTATAGACACTCGTTGTTATAGACACCCGTCGTCATAGACACCCGTCGTTATAGACACTCGTCGTTATAGACACCTGTCGTCATAGACACCCGTCGTTATAGACACCCGTCGTTATAGACACCCGTCATTATAGACACTCGTCGTCATAGACACCCGTCGTCATAGACACCCGTCGTTATAGACACCCGTCGTTATAGACACCCGTCGTTATAGACACCCGTCGTTATAGACACCCGTCGTTATAGACACTCGTCGTTATAGACACTCGTCGTCATAGACACCCGTCGTTATAGACACTCGTCGTTATAGACACCCGTCGTCATAGACATCTGTCGTTATAGACACCCGTCTTTATAGACACCCGTCGTTATAGACACTCGTCGTCATAGACACCCGTCGTTATAGACACTCGTCGTTATAGACACCCGTCGTCATAGACACCCGTCGTCATAGACACCCGTCGTTATAGACACTCGTCGTCATAGACACCCGTCGTCATAGACACCCGTCGTCATAGACACTCGTCATCATAGACACCCGTCGTCATAGACACCCATCGTTATAGACACCCATTGTCATAGACACCCGTCGTCATAGACACCCGTCGTTATAGACATCCGTCGTCATAGACACCCGTCGTCATAGATACCCGTTGTTGTACCCAAAAATTTGCCCTCCCATATTTCTCAAAACATTTCAAGAAAAATTCACAAGTCCAACCCGGTGTGTCATATTCAGGTATTCTCTCGCCAAGATATCTCTGATAACGTATTCTCAAATTCAGGTTCGGCTCAAGAGTCAATTCTTTAAAGAAGGTATCCGAATGTGTGAGTTTTCTCGAAGAAATATGGTGAAAAAGTGTGCTGAAAGTGCAGTTTTTACGCGCTAAAAAATTCATAACTTGAAGATCGTGGCTCGTTTTGAACCCATTCTAGTGGCCAAAATTCCGTCTTGACATTATCTACATTTTCATCTCTCACGGCTGGAAGCCAATTTCGATCAGAAGGTCTTCAAAAATGTGGATTTATCAAGTATTTTCGTGCAGAAAATTTGTGACATAAGTTTATTTGCGTCATGTTCAAAAAATCATAACTTGGTCGATTTTCATCGTATCGAGCTGGTTCTGGTGCCAAAATTTCACAAATTGAGTTGGCTACATTTTCACAGAAGGTATTGAGTTCAAACGGTATTCAAAAGGCCTTCGTTTTTTGCTCAGAGTGCGTGACACGCTGAAAATCCTGAATGCTGAATATTATTTCATCTGGGCCGAAACTTCGAAAATTCATAACTCGGTCAATTTTTATCGGATTGGGCTCATATTTTTACACAAGGTCCCTGACTCGTAGATCTACAACTTTGCTTCAAAATTCGAGACCGGATTATGCTCTAATCAATACCAGTTTTTTATTGAAGAACGTGTCAGAGTCGACACTGAAGCCCAAAATAAGTTTGTCTGAGCTGAAACTTTAAAAATTCATAACTAATTCACCGTTTATCCGATTGAGTCGATTTTCGGACAGGAGTTAGTTCTCGATGCCGGCTACATTTTGTTTTCACATTTCAACTTCAGAAAATGCACTTAAGTCCCTGCGATTTAGCCTGGAAAGTGACGAATTCAAGTGAATATTGGAGGCCCAATTGCACATTCAAAGCCCATTTTCTTTACCCTAATTTCCATTATATAATCACCTTCTTTTCACACAAACCAAAGAAAAAGAAAAAAGAGAGAGGAGGAAAAGAGAGAAAAAACCTTGCCACAACACTGTTAGAATATCAAACTCTTTCAAGAACCCTAAAACCCTGAAATCCTTATTACAAATCCCTCTCTCACTACAAATAAGCCATCTCAGTTACAAACCAGACTTGATCTCCATGATCCAAAGGGCATAAAAGCATTCATGTCACCACTTTTCCAGTAAGGGTAAGGTTGATTTGATCTCCATGATCAAAAGGGTATAATCATTCATACATGCCATATTGTGCCTAAATATTAAATTTTTTCATATATTGACTTTATTTGCATTTTATGATTTTATTTAATGTGTTCGTGAGATTCAACTGCAGATTTAGACAGGATCCCAGGTTCATTAAGGAACGTTGAGGCCAAAAGCCAAATGGCCAAAACAGAACATTTTACACATGACCCCAATACATGGCGAGACAGACATCCTGAGAGGATTAAGGAACGTTGAGGCCAAAACGCAAATGGCCAAAAGCCAAAAGCCAAATGGCCAAAGTAGAACAACTTATGCATGATGAGGCTAGAACACAAATGGCCAAACCACTCCAATTCACCTCCAAAAAGGGGACAAAAACCCCCCAAGGTATTGTATTTTCTTTCTTTTCCTTATTTTATTTATTTCAATTATTTCTTTTTTTAATTAATTCCTTTAATTTAACTTATTTTCATAAAATATAAAAAATAGTAAAAAAACAGAAAAGTCATAAAAATCAAAATATATTTATTTAATTAATGTTTTTTGTAAATTTTATTTCATAATAATTAATTATTAAAACATTATTTATTTTTATAAATCAAGATTTGCATGTAAATAATTAGATTAATTTTAGGTTTAATTTTAACATGTTTTTCTTAATAAATAAAAAAATTAGAATTAGAATTAATATTTTAATTTCATTTAATTCTCATAAAAAACCACAAATACAAAAAACCTCAAAAATAATTTCTTCTTTTATTTTAATTTAATTAATTTGCTCAATATAATTTAATTTCATTAAAAAGGATCCAACGCCCTCGCTTCCAATTTCAATTCAATTCGCGCATCTTTATTCCTTCTTTTAAATATTTATGTAATTCTCCCAAAGCCATGTAACTCGGACATTTTATTTCTCGCACTTTATTTACTTTCTGTCAAATCGGGTCCTGGATTTTAATTTGGCGATGTGGACCCGCGCCTTTGTAATAGTTTAGGAACTTTAATTTCCGCGACTTTTTTAACTGTTAATAAATGCATGCAAGAATGAATGACAAAAATAAAAACAAACGCGTAGATCACCATGACATGAACAAGACAAAAATAAACGAATCTGACACACAAATCACACACCACCCCTAGGGTACGCCTCACTGTTGCCTTGCCTCGAAAGGTGATCGTCGAGTAGAGGATGTCTTAGTAAGTCCTCATGATCCGGGAACCTGGCATGAGGGTAGCTTCTAAGGTGTCTTCCCATTGCTCTGGTGATCACCATGTCCCGAACCTCGAATTGACCCGAACACCTCCAACGGTGGTGCTACCTACCTCTCAATGGTGGGATGGCACTACTTTAAGGGACATCTACACAGACGAATTCCTTAGGGTAGGTAGACGACTCTAGATACTTGCTCTAATCTCAAAACAAATCAAAAATACTTTTCACACCGACACCTTTTCAAAAAGCTTTCGAAAGCAATTTTTCAAACACTCTTGAGGACCGATACAAGAGTCGAACTGGAATTTTCAACGAAACTTTTTCAAACCCACTCACAATTGAAAAGCAAATATTTTGAAAACACAAATGAGCAAGTATCTAAGAGCCCATGGATAACCATGGATAGAAAGGGTGCTAACACCTTCCCTTTCTATAAATCTACCTCCCGAACCGAGAGCAATCTCTTTAAGGAATTTTTCTGTGCTTTTGTCCTTTCCATTTGGAGAAAATAAAAGACGTTGGCGACTCTTGCTTCCGCGACATTTCGCGAACCAGCGTTAAATAGTCAGTTCCAGATCCACCGATCACAGAACTGGCGACTCTGCTGGGGATGATAACTTAAAGTGAGGTGTACCTTAGGACTAAGATCACTGTGTTTTCAATTGCTTTGACTTGTTTGCTTTAAATTGTGGGACTGTCTCGGGAGTTCTATAGATCCTAACCCGGATCTGGGGGATACCTTCTTAGAAAGTAGCAACAAGGCTGTGAGGGAACTGTGCGGGGTATACCGACATGGTTGAAACAGTCTGCTACGTTGATGTGGCACTTTGGTGTGTACCGGTAACCCTTGAGTTCAGTCAAGGAGAGTACGGGGCCTCCGCATGGTGTCGTGAAGCATCAACAGACCTTAGGAACCTTAATTGAACTATCTTGGCCTCTTTAGGGTAGTGAGATAACTGACTTTGGTGCAGTCCGAGGTTGGTTGATACTCGATACTACACTCAATTGAGGGTTGCTTTCCTGGAATATTTCGGTCGCCAGTTCAGTGGCTAAATCGAAACGATGAACAATGAAAGCAATCCCGTGATATTGGGACCCTTAGAACCCGGTTACTTCTAATAGGACAGGTTGAGCCCACCAACTTCAAGAGGGTAATACCTAGACCTCATGCTGGCCTAAACTCTAAGGGCTTCTCTTGTGTGACTTGTGTGCCTTCGTACTTGACTACTTGCATGCTTGTTATCTGACACATGAACTACTTGCAGGTTTTGTTTATAGTCCTTAATTGGGACTCATAACAGGGTTTACTAAGTTTCTTGCAGGTTTTGTTTATAGTCCTTAATTGGGACTCATAACAAGAGTGTACTAAGTTTCTTGCAGGTTTTGTTTATAGTCCTTAATTGGGACTCATAACAGGGTTACTAAGTTTCTTGCAGGTTTTGTTTATAGTCCTTAGTTTGGACTCATAACAGGGTTTACCTACATTACCCCCATGCATAGCATAACACCATACCATTGCATACATCCTGCATAAGGACTAACCCATTTCAAGGATCTCAAGGGTCTGTGATGCAGGTCATGATGAATCAAATGTCTAGCAAGGGGAAAAGGGGATTTATTTTCCTCTAGCCAAGGTTAATGACTTGAGTCAGGGGCTATGACCCACTCGATATGGTGAGCTCTGACTCTTGAAGAAGGACTCTCAATAATATGCAGTTCCTTCAATCAAGCTACCGGGTCCAAATTCTAACAATTTTCTCGTTTACCCCGCGAGATCCTTGAAAACATTGCATACATACATATATATCATTGCATAACAGGTACCCTTCTGACAGGTCACTTACCTTTCTCGCTGCTTATTTCAGCAATGGCTTCCCAACAAGATAACCAGGACCTTCTTGCTCAAGAGACTCGGTTCGGGGAAATCCTCCTGAATATATCCAAGGGGCAGGAGGAGCTAAGGACACTTCTCATGGAGACTTTGGTCAGGAACAGTGCTGAGGACGAACGGCTGAAACATCTGCAAGCTGAAGTGGATGCAATGAGAGCCCAGATGCTGGGGCAGGTGACTATCATCTAGGACTTAGCTCAAAGGCAAGATGAGCTCGGGGTTCTCATCAACCAACTGCTTCGGGGTAACCAACTGGGGCAAACATCTAAGGGCAAAGAGCCAATCATCATTCAACCACCTTTGAGACAAGGAGATAAGGGGAGAGCTCTTCAAATGGCTCCAATGTCACAAATTCAGCATCAACCTCACCAGCTTCAGCCAAGCAAGCCCAGGAGGCAATTCACCCCGCTCAACATGTCGTTGTTTCAAGCTTTACAATGCCTGTTGAGATTGAATCTGATCACATTAAGGGCTCATCCCCGGAACCCCAACACATCCTCTCCTATCTATGATCCCAATAAAAGGTGTGCCTACCACTCTGCCTGTCCAGGACATGATACAAATGAGTTTTGGGCTCTGAAGAACAAGATCCAGGACCTGATTGATGAAGGGGCATTGGAATTCACACAAGATGGTCAGGCAGAATTTTTCTACCATCCCTCCAAGGCTCACCATTTGAAGTGACAAGCCCTGAGATGAAAAGACTTTTGTTCATTCGAATGTTCAAGTTGTGTTGTTCTTTGATTGTTTAGACATTTATTCATGTTAAACATTGTTATTCCATTAATGCATCGCTTATGTCTGTTTTGAAGCAATATATTCGTATTCACTAAATGCAAATTATTTTCATATTTTTTTCTGATGATCAACTCGTAAATAATAATTCTAAGCCTCTTGAGGGAGGATGACGAAAACGATACCACAATGTACAGTATGCTTTTGAACAGACCCCGCTTATGAGGTACAGGCATTGTTTCAATCCCTAAACACTGGAGTTATAAGGATGATAATCCCTCGTCAACCCATCTGAGCCAAAGAAGTAGGAGTTTTTCTTTTCGAAATTTAAAACCCTTAATCATAACCTGGGGCAGGGTAGTCTCTCAGTTGATCCAAGTGCATAACGAATGGCACCAAGGAGATCCTTACAAAACCAAAAAGACAGTGATGGTTCAGAACAATCATAAAGACAGGCAGTCGTTATCAAAAAAAAAATCATAAACAAAAAGCCCAAGAAGTCAACACCTATAAAAGGGACTTATGAAACCGGGGCATCCCGCTGACTGTAAATCCAAAAAGGAAACAGTTCAGGCAAAAAATAGGGATAACAAAATCAAAAAGAAAGAGGTCATACAAACCCTCAACAAAGACAAAAAAATGACTTCCTATTCAAAATAAATCATCAATATCCGAACCATCATCGGAAAATCAGAGCAAAGACTCAAAACAAGGTCTAACGTATGATCAACTGAGTTTAGGATTGAAGAACATCACGAAGAGCGGGTGGGTACAAATAATTTGAACCTTTATCCTTTGTTTCTTGAACCGTGAACCAGGCCACGTTATAACCCTTAAAAGTCCTAGCTGAAGCACGGGTTAGTTCGAAAGCATACTGTTACGAAAGGTATCCTGACTCCTGAAGGCTTACGGTAAATACGGAGTTGACATCACGTTTTACAAACATTCATTTGTTTTATGAAAAAAAAGAATGCATTTTCAAAATCTTCAAGACAGACATAGGCTTGGCATTTTTAACATAACTTTGTTTGCATATGACTTTTTGTTTGAACAGTATAGAAGTTCGCACGACGAATGCCTAATGAACAGAAGTACCTCCAATCAAGGGGCATGGCATGACTATTGTCCATCATCTGGGGCAGTTAAGTCAAGATTCGGAGAATCTCTCAGAGGCCATATAGCCTGGGGCAAATCTCCACCTGAGTCACTTGGGGCACTCCAGCAACGAATCTTGCCTGATCAAACACTCTCTGGTGGCATGACAAAACACTTCTGACAGGGGCAACTCCCTACATTCTGAGAACATGGACATAGTCGAAAAGATACTACGCAAAATCAAAGACCCGCTAGGCTGACGTACCTAGGCAAAAATAAGGGCTTCCCGGCGAACCAAAAGGGTTCGGGCAAAAATAAGGGATGAAAATGAAAAATCTGTACACCCGGCAAGTCGAAAACCTGAAAAGGCGGCTTGGGCAAAAATGGGTATCCCGGTGGACCGAAAACCCGAAAGGGCGGTCCAGGCAAAAGTTAGGGATCAAAGCGTACGACTATGTCCTGTCATCTTATCACCTGCCTACCAGAAGAAGGTTTGTCCATCAACAACTATCGGCACCTCATGGGTCTTCTTCTCCCACCTCAGAAACAGGGGCAATAAAGAGTTGTCCAAGCAATCTAATTGTTTTGTCCTCCAAGGTATCAAGATAGGTTCAGCTGAAGAACACAACCAGGTATCTTAATTCCCCAGAGAGTGAGCCAACAAGTCAGTGCATTCTTCTCCAAGCAGAGTTATCAAATCTCAAGGAAGTTGAGCATCCTCCAGTAGATCTCAACATTTCCCCAGCAGTATACATATATTCTTAACAAGCATCCCCGGCAGTCTCGGTCTAAAGATTGTTCCCCGGCGGCAGACCAACATTCAAAGGAATCGCTTCCCCGACATAGTTCAAAACTTCCCCAAGAGAATCCAATCTAGTTCCCCAGGAAAGTTGGAATTCATCTCCCCAAACAGTAAGCTTATCCCCAGTCGATTCTGGAAGCTTATCCTCGCAGAACACGAACGCGTCTCCCGGCTTTATTCAAAGAGTTATTTCCTTAACAGGATATAACTGGGTTATCCTCAGCCAAAAAGCCACGGAAAGAGCGTCCTCGACGAAGTCTTCTTACCCCAGCGAAGTCCATCAACACGTCCAACAACAAGGGTATCCCCAGCAAATTATTAATCAACACTCAGCAAGGCATCCCTCTCCCCACAGAGTATCACTTCCCAGCATGGTCGCTAGAGTATCTTTTCTCCCCGCAGAATCTTCCAATTGCCAAGTTTATTCTGCAACGGAGTCATCTTCTCCTACCGGTATTCTTGCAGTTATCATCCCCCAGCGGAAGCAAAATCTATTCTTCAACATCAATCCAGGATATGACTTCCCGGCACCCGTCAAGGATTTACTTTCCTAGACAAAAACATACATTCACAAAACATCACATATATCATTATGGCATGCATAGACACATTATATCATGCAAATCTCATTTATGTTGAGAACACCATTGCTTGATCCATATCATGCATTGCATATGACTGACCTTTACCTTTCAGGAAAGATGCAGTTGAAAGTCTCAATCATATTTCAAGACCTAGACCGGTTCAGTTAATCGATTCCAAAGATTTCTTATCCAGTCCCAGGCCTTCTCTAGTCCAGCTAAATCGACTCCCAACAGATTTTTCTGATAAAGACTCAGTAGAAGTTATCCCAGGTTATTAATTTCCTATTGGTCCTCTCTCCGACGGTGCATGAGATTTCCATTTTTTAGGGTTTTCTTTAAAGATTATAATTTTCAGATGTTTCCCTCTCCGACGGTGTGTGAGGTGATAGTCTCCTATGGTTCCCTCTCCGACGGTGAGTGAGGTGGTAAGTCCTTTTCAGATGTTTCCCTCTCCGACGGTGAGTGAGGTGATAGTCTCCTATGGTTCCCTCTCCGACGGTGAGTGAGGTGGTAAGTCCTTTTCAGATGTTTCCCTCTCCGACGGTGAGTGAGGTGATAATCTCCTATGGTTCCCTCTCCGACGGTGAGTGAGGTGGTAAATCCTTTTCAGATGTTTCCCTCTCCGGCGGTGAGTGAGGTGATAGTCTCCTATGGTTCCCTCTCCGACGGTGAGTGAGGTGGTAAGTCCTTTTCAGATGTTTCCCTCTCCGACGGTGAGTGAGGTGATAGTCTCTTATGGTTCCCTCTCCGACGGTGAGTGAGGTGGTAAGTCCTTTTCAGATGTTTCCCTCTCCGACGGTGAGTGAGGTGATAGTCTCCTATGGTTCCCTCTCCGACGGTGAGTGAGGTGGTAAGTCCTTTTCAGATGTTTCCCTCTCTGACGGTGAGTGAGGTGATAGTCTCCTATGGTTCCCTCTCCGACGGTGAGTGAGGTGGTAAGTCCTTTTCAGATGTTTCCCTCTCCGACGGTGAGTGAGGTGGTAAGTCCTTTTCAGATGTTTCCCTCTCCGACGGTGAGTGAGGTGATAGTCTCCTATGGTTCCCTCTCCGACGGTGAGTGAGGTGGTAAGTCCTTTTCAGATGTTTCCCTCTCCGACGATGAGTGAGGTGATAGTCTCCTATGGTTCCCTCTCCGACGGTGAGTGAGGTGGTAAGTCCTTTTCAGATGTTTCCCTCTCCGACGGTGAGTGAGGTGATAGTCTCCTATGGTTCCCTCTCCGACGGTGAGTGAGGTGGTAAGTCCTTTTCAGATGTTTCCCTCTCCGACGGTGAGTGAGGTGATAGTCTCCTATGGTTCCCTCTCCGACGGTGAGTGAGGTGGTAAGTCCTTTTCAGATGTTTCCCTCTCTGACGGTGAGTGAGGTGATAGTCTCCTATGGTTCCCTCTCCGACGGTGAGTGAGGTGGTAAGTCCTTTTCAGATGTTTCCCTCTCCGACGGTGAGTGAGGTGATAGTCTCCTATGGTTCCCTCTCCGACGGTGAGTGAGGTGGTAAGTCCTTTTCAGATGTTTCCCTCTCCGACGGTGAGTGAGGTGATAGTCTCCTATGGTTCCCTCTCCGACGGTGAGTGAGGTGGTAAGTCCTTTTCAGATGTTTCCCTCTCCGACGGTGAGTGAGGTGATAGTCTCCTATGGTTCCCTCTCCGACGGTGAGTGAGGTGGTAAGTCCTTTTCAGATGTTTCCCTCTCCGACGGTGAGTGAGGTGATAGTCTCCTATGGTTCCCTCTCCGACGGTGAGTGAGGTGGTAAGTCCTTTTCAGATGTTTCCCTCTCCGACGGTGAGTGAGATGATAGTCTCCTATGGTTCCCTCTCCGACGGTGAGTGAGGTGGTAAGTCCTTTTCAGATGTTTCCCTCTCCGACGGTGAGTGAGGTGGTAAGTCCTTTTCAGATGTTTCCCTCTCCGACGGTGAGTGAGGTGATAGTCTCCTATGGTTCCCTCTCCGACGGTGAGTGAGGTGGTAAGTCCTTTTCAGATGTTTCCCTCTCCGACGGTGAGTGAGGTGATAGTCTCCTATGGTTCCCTCTCCGACGGTGAGTGAGGTGGTAAGTCCTTTTCAGATGTTTCCCTCTCCGACGGTGAGTGAGGTGGTAAGTCCTTTTCAGATGTTTCCCTCTCCGACGGTGAGTGAGGTGATAGTCTCCTATGGTTCCCTCTCCGACGGTGAGTGAGGTGGTAAGTCCTTTTCAGATGTTTCCCTCTCCGACGGTGAGTGAGGTGATAGTCTCCTATGGTTCCCTCTCCGACGGTGAGTGAGGTGGTAAGTCCTTTTCAGATGTTTCCCTCTCCGACGGTGAGTGAGGTGGTAAGTCCTTTTCAGATGTTTCCCTCCGACGGTGAGTGAGGTGATAGTCTCCTATGGTTCCCTCTCCGACAGTGAGTGAGGTGGTAAGTCCTTTTCAGATGTTTCCCTCTCCGACGGTGAGTGAGGTGATAGTCTCCTATGGTTCCCTCTCCGACGGTGAGTGAGGTGGTAAGTCCTTTTCAGATGTTTCCCTCTCCGACGGTGAGTGAGGTGATAGTCTCCTATGGTTCCCTCTCCGACGGTGAGTGAGGTGGTAAGTCCTTTTCAGATATTTCCCTCTCCGACGGTGAGTGAGGTGATAGTCTCCTATGGTTCCCTCTCCGACGGTGAGTGAGGTGGTAAGTCCTTTTCAGATGTTTCCCTCTCCGACGGTGAGTGAGGTGATAGTCTCCTATGGTTCCCTCTCCGACGGTGAGTGAGGTGGTAAGTCCTTTTCAGATGTTTCCCTCTCCGACGGTGAGTGAGGTGATAGTCTCCTATGGTTCCCTCTCCGACGGTGAGTGAGGTGATAATTCCTTTTCTTATGGTTCCCTCTCCGACGGTGAGTGAGGTGACAATTCCCTTTCAGATTATAATTGCCTATGGTTCTCTTACCGTTCATGCTAAGGTAGTAACAATCCCTGGTTCATTCATCATCTTGTGAAGCTCCAGACTCAACTCCTGTAACCAGTCAGGACACATCTATACCAAGCATCTGAAAACAACTCCTGCAACATGTCAGATACTCATTTTTCTTTTGCAGGTATGCAGGTTCTCGCTAAGGAATCTCTTATGCGATCAACGTCCAGATGGCATCTATAAGCCCATCATCCTATCCATCAATCTCCAAATGACATCTATAAGCCCATTCCCCACATCACACTGCTACTATGTGAGCGCAAATTTCTGGGCACTCTAGTGTTCAATCATCTTCCACCTTCGGATTACGAAAGGCACGTCAGCCAATCTGCATCCTCAGGTCTAAGAAGATTGAACAGGGGCAACTGTTGTACCCCAAAATTTGCCCTCCCATATTTCTCAAAACATTTCAAGAAAAATTCACAAGTCCAACCCGGTGTGTCATATTCAGGTATTCTCTCGCCAAGATATCTCTGATAACGTATTCTCAAATTCAGGTTCGGCTCAAGAGTCAATTCTTTAAAGAAGGTATCCGAATGTGTGAGTTTTCTCGAAGAAATATGGTGAAAAAGTGTGCTGAAAGTGCAGTTTTTACGCGCTAAAAAATTCATAACTTGAAGATCGTGGCTCGTTTTGAACCCGTTCTAGTGGCCAAAATTCCGTCTTGACATTATCTACGTTTTCATCTCTCACGGCTGGAAGCCAATTTCGATCAGAAGGTCTTCAAAAATGTGGATTTATCAAGTATTTTCGTGCAGAAAATTTGTGACATAAGTTTATTTGCGTCATGTTCAAAAAATCATAACTTGGTCGATTTTCATCGTATCGAGCTGGTTCTGGTGCCAAAATTTCACAAATTGAGTTGGCTACATTTTCACAGAAGGTATTGAGTTCAAACGGTATTCAAAAGGCCTTCGTTGTTTGCTCAGAGTGCGTGACACGCTGAAAATCCTGAATGCTGAATATTATTTCATCTGGGCCGAAACTTCGAAAATTCATAACTCGGTCAATTTTTATCGGATTGGGCTCATATTTTTACACAAGGTCCCTGACACGTAGATCTACAACTTTGCTTCAAAATTCGAGACCGGATTATGCTCCGATCAATACCAGTTTTTTATTGAAGAACGTGTCAGAGTCGACACTGAAGCCCAAAATAAGTTTGTCTGAGCTGAAACTTCAAAAATTCATAACTAATTCACCGTTTATCCGATTGAGTCGATTTTCGGACAGGAGTTAGTTCTCGATGCCGGCTACATTTTGTTTTCACATTTCAACTTCAAAAAATGCACTTAAGTCCCTGCGATTTAGCCTGGAAAGTGACGAATTCAAGTGAATATTGGAGGCCCAATTGCACATTCAAAGCCCATTTTCTTTACCCTAATTTCCATTATATAATCACCTTCTTTTCACACAAACCAAAGAAAAAGAAAAAAGAGAGAGGAGGAAAAGAGAGAAAAAACCTTGCCACAACACTGTTAGAATATCAAACTATTTCAAGAACCCTAAAACCCTGAAATCCTTATTACAAATCCCTCTCTCACTACAAATAAGCCATCTCAGTTACAAACCAACATCTTATTACTTCTTCAGTAAGGGTAAGACTGACTTGATCTCCATGATCCAAAGGGCATAAAAGCATTCATGTCACCACTTTTCCAGTAAGGGTAAGGTTGATTTGATCTCCATGATCAAAAGGGTATAATCATTCATACATGCCATATTGTGCCTAAATATTAAATTTTTTCATATATTGACTTTATTTGCATTTTATGATTTTATTTAATGTGTTCGTGAGATTCAACTGCAGATTTAGACAGGATCCCAGGTTCATTAAGGAACGTTGAGGCCAAAAGCCAAATGGCCAAAAGCCAAAAGCCAAATGGCCAAAACAGAACATTTTACACATGACCCCAATACATGGCGAGACAGACATCCTGAGAGGATTAAGGAACGTTGAGACCAAAACGCAAATGGCCAAAAGCCAAAAGCCAAATGGCCAAAGTAGAACAACTTATGCATGATGAGGCTAGAACACAAATGGCCAAACCACTCCAATTCACCTCCAAAAAGGGGACAGAAACCCCCCAAGGTATTGTATTTTCTTTCTTTTCCTTATTTTATTTATTTCAATTATTTCTTTTTTTAATTAATTCCTTTAATTTAACTTATTTTCATAAAATATAAAAAATAGTAAAAAAACAGAAAAGTCATAAAAATCAAAATATATTTATTTAATTAATGTTTTTTGTAAATTTTATTTCATAATAATTAATTATTAAAACATTATTTATTTTTATAAATCAAGATTTGCATGTAAATAATTAGATTAATTTTAGGTTTAATTTTAACATGTTTTTCTTAATAAATAAAAAAATTAGAATTAGGATTAATATTTTAATTTCATTTAATTCTCATAAAAAACCACAAATACAAAAAACCTCAAAAATAATTTCTTCTTTTATTTTAATTTAATTAATTTGCTCAATATAATTTAATTTCATTAAAAAGGGTCCAACACCCTCGCTTCCAATTTCAATTCAATTCGCGCATCTTTATTCCTTCTTTTAAATATTTATGTAATTCTCCCAAAGCCATGTAACTCGGACATTTTATTTCTCGCACTTTATTTACTTTCTGTCAAATCGGGTCCTGGATTTTAATTTGGCGATGTGGACCCGCGCCTTTGTAATAGTTTAGGAACTTTAATTTCCGCGACTTTTTTAACTGTTAATAAATGCATGCAAGAATGAATGACAAAAATAAAAACAAACGCGTAGATCACCATGACATGAACAAGACAAAAATAAACGAATCTGACACACAAATCACACACCACCCCTAGGGTACGCCTCACTGTTGCCTTGCCTCGAAAGGTGATCGTCGAGTAGAGGATGTCTTAGTAAGTCCTCATGATCCGGGAACCTGGCATGAGGGTAGCTTCTAAGGTGTCTTCCCATTGCTCTGGTGATCACCATGTCCCGAACCTCGAATTGACCCGAACACCTCCAACGGTGGTGCTACCTACCTCTCAATGGTGGGATGGCACTACTTTAAGGGACATCTACACAGACGAATTCCTTAGGGTAGGTAGACGACTTGCTCTAATCTCAAAACAAATCAAAAATACTTTTCACACCGACACCTTTTCAAAAAGCTTTCGAAAGCAATTTTTCAAACACTCTTGAGGACCGATACAAGAGTCGAACTGGAATTTTCAACGAAACTTTTTCAAACCCACTCACAATTGAAAAGCAAATATTTTGAAAACACAAATGAGCAAGTATCTAAGAGCCCATGGATAACCATGGATAGAAAGGGTGCTAACACCTTCCCTTTCTATAAATCTACCTCCCGAACCGAGAGCAATCTCTTTAAGGAATTTTTCTGTGCTTTTGTCCTTTCCATTTGGAGAAAATAAAAGACGTTGGCGACTCTTGCTTCCGCGACATTTCGCGAACCAGCGTTAAATAGTCAGTTCCAGATCCACCGATCACACCCGTCATTATAGACACCCGTCGTTATAGACACCCGTCGTCATAGACACCTGTCGTTATAGACATTCGTCGTCATAGACACCCGTCGTTATAGACACCCGTCGTTATAGACATCCGTTGTTATAGACTCCCGTCGTTATAGACACTCGTCGTTATAGACATTCGTCGTTAAAGACAACCCGTCCTTGAAGACAACCCATTAAAAGAGACAACTCGTCAAAGAAGACGAAATCTCCTCGGATTCAGTTAAATTAATTCCTGAAGGCTTTTTCTGAGATAACCTGTCAGTAGAGACAACCCATCCAGAGTTTGAAGTTCCGGATTCGATTCCTGTATCTAGCCAGGGCACGTCCGTGAGCGATTGTTTGTAGATTCGATACCTGTATCTAGCCAGGGCATATTTGCATGAAGAGATTGAAGATCAACACTTGTAACAGGCCAGGAAATTATCTTTCTTTCTCAGGTACGCAAGTTCTCGCTAAGGAATCTCTTACGCGATCGACAGTCTCCAGATGGCATCTATAAGCCCATCCACCTACATTACAGTTCCAAATGGCATCTATAAGCTCATTCCCGACAAGGCTCTGTCACATCCCCAGATGGCATCTATAAGCCCATCCTCCTATCCATCATCTCTCCAAATGGCATCTGTAAGCCCATTCCCGACATTACATTGCTGATACTACACCATGCGAGTGCAAATTTCTGGGCACTCTAGTGTTCAATTATCTTCCACCTTCGGATCACGAAAGGCTCGAAAGCCAATCTATATCCTCAGGTCTAAGAAAATTGAACAGGGGCAACTGTTGTACCCCAAAATTTACCCTCCCATATTCCTCAAGATTTCTCAAAGGTTGCACAGTCAAATCACCTCCTAAGGCAGTCAAGTCGAAATTAGGGTTTTGTGTTGCATCAAGGTCCTTACATCCAAATGACCTCAAGTGCTCCTTAATGTCCTAACTTATGCTCAAATTCAGGTTCGGCTCAAGAGTCAATTCTTTAAAGAAGGTATCCGACTGTGTGAGTTTTCTCGAAGAAATATGGTGAAAAAAATATGCTGAAAGTGCAGTTTTTACGCGCTAAAAAATTCATAACTTGAAGATCGTGGCTCGTTTTGAACCCGTTCCGGTGGCCAAAATTCCATCTTGACGTCATCTATGTTTTCATCTCTCACGGCTGGAAGCCAATTTCAATCAGAAAGTCTTCAAAAATGGGATTTATCAAGTATTTTCGTACAGAAAATTTGTGACAGAAGTTTATTTGCGTCATGTTCAGAAAATCATAACTTGGTCGATTTTCATCGTATCGAGCGGGTTCCGGCGCCAAAATTTCACAAATTGAGTTGGCTACATTTTCACAGAAGGTATTGAGTTCAAACGGTATTCAAAAGGCCTTCGTTTTTGCTCAGAGCGCATGATACGCCGAAAATCCTGAATGCTGAATATTATTTCATCTGAGCCGAAACTTCGAAAATTCATAACTCGGTCAATTTTTATCGGATTGGGCTCATATTTTTACACAAGGTCACTGACTCAAAGATCTACAACTTTTCTTCAAAAGTCGAGACCAAATTATGCACCGATCAATACCAGTTTTTTATCGAAGAACGTGTCATAGTCGACACTGGAGCCCAAAATAAGTTTGTCTAAGCTGAAACTTCAAAAATTCATAACTAATTCACCGTTTATCCGATTGAGCCGATTTTCGGACAGGAGTTAGTTCTCGATATCGGATACATTTTGTTTTCACATTTCAACTTTAAAAATTGCACTTAAGTCCCTGCGATTTAGCCTGGAAAGTGACGAACTCAAGTGAACATTGGAGGCCCAATTGCACATTCAAAGCCCACTTTCTTCCACTTGATTCAGCCTTGTCATACCACACACATGTCCCATGATTAATTTCAAGATCAAACATTTATTTTTCTATTTTATTTAATTTTTATTGATTTAATTCATTTTAAATCCATAATAATTCAAATAAAATCTAAAAATCAATGGAATGGTATCTTTTGGATTTGAATAGCTTTCATGCATCATGGGCCAGCTCACAAACTCATGCTAGGGATATGTTGTACACAAAGTCTTGGTTTTTGCTTAAAAAAAGGAAAGTTTGTTAAGGATGGAAAACCTAAACCTAATTCTCTCATGTGCATGGATCAAGGCCCAGCTGATGACCTAATTCTATTCCTTTACATGTGCTGAGTCTAACCCTAATGCTAAAAAGGTGCAAAAGAGGCTACAAAGCCATAACCAAAATTCAAAAAAGGAAGAAAAAAATTGAAAATTGAAATCAACATTCAAGCACAATTCAAAGCCTCAGAGTGATTCAAACACATTGCTGATATTCCCAGGAACCTATTGCAATCCAAAACAAGCCTCAAAGCTCAAGAACACGGCTAAACAGAATCACGGTTTGCTTCTTCTTTTTTAGAATCGAAACTCGAGTTTTATGCATCATTAATATGTTATGATTATTGCTTTGCATTGCTAACATCATTCTGAAGCTAATGGTACAGCTTAATTATTAATATTATTAACTAATAAATTAATATTTTTAATAAAATTCAGAGAAGAAAAAATGTAAATACTTTCATTAATTATTATTATAATTTATCAATTATTATTTTTGTAAATAGAATGTAAATTAATTTAATTAGTTAAATTAGATTAACTTTAATTTTTTTTTACAATAAATAAAATAAACTTAGAATTAGGTTTCATTAACTTTTAATTTTAATTCCTTTTTCTTTTTATTTTCATTAAAAACACAAAAAACATTTTTCTTGTAAATAATTAAATAATTAATTAGCATTAGGTTTAATTTTAATTAATTGCAAAAAAGGGACAAACCACAATTTCTTTATTTCTCAAAAGGGTTAAAAACCCTAAGGACGTCCTAATTAAATTTCTACTCGCGCGGTATTATTTATTTTTGATTATTTATGTATCTGCTCAAAGGATGTAATAGTTAATTAGGATTTACCGCTTTATTTACCTTTCCGTACTTATTTATCAAAACGGGTTTTTGTTTTTTGGCGATGTATAGACCCGCGCCTTGTAATAGCGTAGATTTACATTTTCGCACTTTATTTTCCGCACTCTTAACTGTTAAAAATGCATGAAAGAATGTATGACAAATAAAACCAATCCGTAGCTTACAAATAACATGTTCAAAGATAAACATTAACTGAATTGAATACACATGCACATGCCACTCTTAGGGTACGCCTCATTGGTTGCCTCGAACGTGGTCGTCAAGTATAGGGTGTTTTAGAGGTCGCCCTCCTGTCTAAGATCCAGTTGCCTCGAAATGGTTGCCTCGGATAAAAAGGATCTAGGACATTAGGGTTACCGCTAAGGTGTCTTACTATTGCTTCGGTGACCACAGATTGTCCCTCATAATCGAATTGACCCGAATAAATCCAACGACGGTGCTTCCTACTTCTCAATAGTGGGACAACACTATCTAAAGGACTCTTACACAACCTAATTCCTTAGAGTAGGTAGATTCTCCTGGGTACTCGCTCTTTCAAACAAACAAAAACAACTTTTCGCACCTACACTTTCAAAAAGTTTTCAAACAATACTTCATACACTCTTGAGGACTGATACAAGAGTTACCTAGAAGTTTTCAAAACAAAACTTTTTCAAAACCCACATACACATTTGAAAAGTAAACAAATTTTTGAAAACATAAAAGCAAGTACCTAAGAGCTCGTGGATAACCACGGATAAAAAGGGTGCTAACACCTTCCCTTTCTATAATCTACCTCCCGAACCGAGAAACATTCTCAAAGAAGGAATTTTGCTGTGCTTTTGTCCTTTCCATGTTGGAGAACATAAAAGACGGTGGCGACTCTTGCTTACCGCGACATTTCGCGAACCAGCATTAAAAACAGTTAGTTCTATTTCCACCGATCACAGCATCCCAAGCTTCCGGGCTCGAGCTCGGACCCATTGGAGATAAGGCTGCATAGGGAGAAAAGTCCTTGGTCCTAGCTCTTGGGGGTCAGATCTGTTCACCATGCCCCAAGCTCGTATGAACCTCCGGCGGTGCTCGTCAATGTCTTCCTTGTAGTCAAAGGCAATATCCTCAAGAAGTAGCTCACGAGGACCATCTTTCCGAGCACGACCAAATTATCGCAAAGCTAGACAAGGATTGTAGGTTATACCCCCTCTGATTCCAAGAAACGGGACATTAGGGTATCCCCCACAATGATCAATGACAGCAGTGTCTTCCAAAGTCTGGGAGCTCCAAAGAATGCCTGTATGAGCAAGTGACATTATCCTGTAAGACCATCCCAAACCTTCTTCATTCTTCAACACAGGCTTGGGGAGGTGCGAAATAAACCGCCTCGACAACGGCGACATGCAACACATGAGAGTTCCTCTTCTTCGCACAGTACGAGTGTAGAGGGCATGCAAGATATCACCCAGTAGAGTAGGCACATGATTGCGAGAAAGGAATATCTTAACCGCATTCACATCCATGAAGGAATCCGGATTCGGGAAGAGAACCAAACCGTAGATAAGGAGAGCCAAGATATCTTTGAAAGCCTGAAAATCCAAATTATCTCAGAACACATGAGCTTGATCCATCAGAAATTTGGCTAAGAAACCTTCGACCCTGCTTCGCGTCTCCCAATTGGATACTACATCAGCCCGTTTCAGATGTAGAGCTAAAGCAATGTCTTCCGGTCTAGGAGTTCCTTCCATACCTGTGAAAGGCACCTGCTCCAGGATGGATTTACCCAATAAGTGAGAGAACTCTTCCAAAGTGGGAACCAACTGGTAATCTGGAAAAGTGAAACAATGATGCACAGGATCGAAGAACCGGAAAAGCACACTCATCATCTGCTCATCAAGCTTTGAGGTGACCAGGCTAAGAAGCTGACCATGTCTCTTAATGAACATGGAAGTCTCAGAAACCCTTGAGGCTAACTCTTTAAGTTGAGCAGGTATTTGCACAAAGTTAACTCGGGTGGTGTTTCTGCGCACAGAAGCCATAATCTGCAAAACAGAACAAAGATAAATCCCCTCGGTCTTTGAAATGGTTAATATAATGAAGTATGCATGCTATGTTATGATGCATGATGTCATGATAAAAATAAACAACATGTATAGCAGATAACAGGCACGACAAAGGCAAACAAGTCACACAAAAGCCATTAAGTCTAAGGCTTGCATGGGGTCTAAGGTATTACCCTCTTGAAGTTCAGTTGGTTTCAACCTGTCCTAGCAAAAGTAATCGGGTTCTAGAGGTTCTCAATATCACTGACCATCCTCCATCAGTCATGGTTTCATCTCACGCAATCTTTTCTTGCAACCGGAACTATCTCGAGAGTATGGTCTCAATGAGTGTAGCATCGAGTATCAACCAGTTCCCAGCTTTACACTGAGGCCGGCTATCTCAGTACTTTCTAATGGCCAAGTTGGTCGATTAAGGGTTCTAAGGTCAGTTGATGCTTAACGACACAAATAGCGGCCCCATATTCTCCTCGTTTCTCCATAAGGGATACCGCTACCAACCAAGGTTCCACATCAACGTAGCTACTGCTTCAACCATATCGGTCTACGCCGTATAGTTCCCTCACAATTTATTGCTACTTACCTAAAAGGTATCCCCAGATCCGGGTTAGGATCTATAGTAACTCTTAATACAAAACACTTAAAAGTAAAGCAACCAAAACAAACAAGAGAAGCAAATATGATGACCTAATCCTAAGGTATACCCCACTTATTAATTCCACATCAGAGTCTCCAGTTCTGGGATACGGTGGCAGAACCGACTGTTTTGGAAAATGCTGGTTTGCGTTTTGCGTTTGTGTTTGCAAAATGTTGCGGTAAGCAATAATCGCCACCGACTTTTATTTTATCCAACTGGAAAGGAAAAAAGCACAGAAAAATTTCTTTTTCGAGATTTTGAGTACGGGGGGTAGATTATAGAAAGGGAAGGTGTTAGCACCCTTTCTATCCATGGTTTTCGATGGGCTCTTAGGTACTTGCTCATCTTTTAAAAATTTCTTGTGTATGTGCTTTGTTTTGAAAAGTTTTGTTTTACTTCGTTTTAACCCTTGTATCAGTCCTCAAGAGTGTTACGAAGTATTTTTGAAAACTTTGTTTGAAAAGTGTTTGGTGTGAAAAGTTTGATTTTGAGCAAGTACCTACTAGCATCTACCTACTCGAAAAAAGAATTTTTTCTATTCTTGTTTCCTTTAGACAGCGCTATCATACTATTGAAAAATAGGTAGCACCGCCGTTGGAGTTGTAAGGGTCAATTCGTAAGGGACATACGATCACTAAAGAAATGTTAGGACGTCTTAGTAATAACCCTAATGTCTTAAGATCATATTCGAGGCAACATTTCTGAGGCAACATTTTCGAACGGGACATTTGATCTTTGTTTAGACAGGAGGACAAATACTAAGACACCCTATACTTAATGACTGTTTACCGAAGGCAATCGAAGTGAGAGTATACCATAAGAGTGCGCATGTGCGAGTGATTTTATTTCAGTTATTATCTTTGCACATTAGGGTTTTCTAACCATTTTAAACTAACATGCAGTCTTGTCATACTATCCTATTATCATACATCTAACAGTTAATATTTGCGAGAATTAAAATGCGATAAATAAAAACTACGTTATTACAAGGCTTCGGGGTAGGGATTAATTACATAGCCAAAAAACCCGTAAAAACGATAAATAAAAGAAAAATCATAGATTAAACTATTACATACCATGAGCAGTTACATTAATATTGCAAAAATAATAATAATTGCGCGCGATAAATTGAAAACGAGAGAATTAGAGTTTTGACCCCGACTTAGCCTAATTGAAAGAAAAATCATTTTTTTGGTTTTTGTGCTATCTCAAGAAAAATAAGGTTTAATTGAATAAATAAAAACCTAATTACTAATTAATTTAAAATTTTAAGAACAATAATTAAATTAACCCATTTTTGTATTTTTTTATTTTGAGAAAGAAAATAAAAATTAAGTCAAAAGTTAAACCCTAATTTATCTAATTGATTTTAATTATAAAAAAAAAGTAGAATTAACCTAGATTAAATTAAAACTAATTTTAAATTAAATTTGATAAAATAAAAACCTAATTATAAATTTGTGAGATTTGATTTTATGATTTTTTGTGAAAAAAGAAATTAATTTAGGTTAAAAAATAATTAAACTAATTAAATTAAATAAAAGAAAATAAAAAGAATGAATAAGAATGGGCCTGGTGTTAGCAAAAGGAGGGGGTGTTGGTGGAAAATTCTGGGCCCAAATGCTGATGGCCTTTGTTGACTTTGCCAATCCCATGCATGCACTTGACTCACGCCCATGGTGGACCTTCATTGGGAAGGCCTTGGATCTGGCCTGTTGGTGGCTTGGATGACTAGATTTGGAGAGTGCATGATGGACTTATGGGGGATCAGCACACCTGAATATGTAAGAAAAAATAACATGAAGCGAAGTTGGGACCTGGGGATCGAACCCAAGTTCTGAGCCTTATCACCCTGCACGCTTGCTAACTGAGCTGGCATGTTTAGTTGTACATGTAATATCAAGCAAACATTATATGGTAAAAAATAAAATGATATTACAAAACACGCGAAATTTTGAATGGGCAAGTCAGGGAGTGCCACATTACTTTCTTCTTCCTCCCACCGGCGCTGTAAATTATATGGCTTTTACCTACGAACACCAAGCATAGGTATAGCCATGTGCATCTCCAAAAACCTGTGCAAGCATGATAAATCACTCCTAATGGTGCCAATCAACTTGTTGCAACCTCACGAGCATCGTGGTACCATTATCCATGGCCAATTGTTCCTGTACAGAAAAACCCTAAAAACGAAGCAAGAACCCTAACTATGGAAACTTGCTATATAGCCAATGAAAACACAATTAAATATGACCATTAGCTTGCAAACATCATAAGGTTTAAGAATATATCAATGAATCGTGCTAAATGTGCCAGAATTGAGATATTCGAATTCAAGAAAGGGGATGAACCATCTAAAACTTACAGCGTGATTCTGGATGTTAGGGAGATTTCTAGTGATTGAATCTTGATCCTTGGATGTCCAGCAATTGATTGGGATGATTGGAATGCTTTGAATTGATCTGAAATGTGGAAATCAGTTTGCCACTTTTCTTCAATTTTTAAAACTTTCCTTCTCTTTTACACGCCTCCAATCCCCTTGTTTTTGATCTGAACATGTTCCTTATGTACCCTAGAATGAATTAGGGTTACAACTTGGTTTCAAATCTTCTCCAATTATGATCATTGATTCATGATTTGATCCTTGTGCAAATCTTTCCAAATCAAGCAAAATGCAATCTTTTTGTATCCATATGAACCTTGCACGATTTGTTCTCACTTCCAGCTATATAATAGACCTAAACATGCACAAAATCTCAAGATTTGATTAGCTTTTGATATTTTCATTATTTTATTTTGATTTTTTTTGATTTAATTGAAATAAAATCAAAATAAATGACAAAAATAAAATAATGACAAATGGAAGGGATCATGGGTCATTGGTCACATTACAAACTCAGTTCAAGCATAAAACGTTGGGCCCATTTGACAAAAAATGCAACTTTGGACATATTTGACTTTTGGCAATTTTGCAAAAAAGGCCAACTTTTCCAATGCATAACTCTCTCAATTTTGACCCTAGAGAGGTGTTCTTTAACTTTTTAGAAAGAGTAAGATGTCCTCTAAGCAACCCTTTTGGTCTCATCTCAATTGAGTCTTCCATGTTCATGTATGAAGCTTTGAACCAAAAGGTGTTTTTGTTGACTTTTCAAAATGACCTATAATGTCCAAATTCATATCTTCTTGTGAGTGCATATTTTGAACTTGGGATATGAACATGAATTGTAGGTAATTGCATCCTCTTCAAAATGAGATTTGGATGGGTAATTTTTGAAAAAGTATGAGAAAGTTATGCTTGGTCAAAGTTGAGTTGACTTTTCCTACAAAACCCTAATTTAGCAACTTTTGTGTTTTGATGAATTATGAGCAATCCTTGAGGAATCATGATCAACCCTTGATCAAATGATGAATAATACTTCAAAATGAGGATTTTGACCAAAAATATTGAAGTTTGACTGTATGTGGGCCACAATTGACTTTTGCCCTAGCACAGTCGATTTTCAGGCTTTTGAGCAATTGACCGAGCAAACTTCCTCTGCAAGAATTGAAACTTGACATGGATGATCTTGAGTACATATTAGGACAATTGTGATAATTTGGGACCCTTTTAATTCAAACATATTGATGCAAACTGAAACCCTAATTTGAGGTAGACTACCTTAGGAGAGAGTTTGTCTGGTCAACCCTTGGACTTCCTTGAGCAATTTGAGGACCTCACTTGAAATGTATTGAGAAATATGGGAGGGAAAATTTTGGGGTACAACAGTAACATATAAGAACTCCACATTTAAGCGTGCTTGACTTGGAGTAGTATTTGGATGAGTGACCTTCTGGAAAGTTTCTTGGAAAGCGTGTGAGTGAGGATAAAATATACTGAAAAGACATGTGTTAGTTTTTGGGGTCAGTCAGTAATCCTGAAAGCATCCTGAGACATTACAAATGGTATCAGAGTCAGACCTCTCATAGTACGATGTGATTCGGGGACGAACCAAGTTGAAGCTGGTGGGCATGTAACACCTGAAGCCAAAAAGGGCATAGAGTGGATCTAACACCCAAGATCGAAGATGGTGGAGAGTGATCATTGAATTCAAATCAGAGTGAGAGAGATCCCGAGGGTGTATAAATATGGGATTGCATGGCTGAATGAACACCTATAAGATTGATGAGTACTACTTATACCAACAAGATGCATATTCTTTTCGGTAGCCTAACAAATAAGAATTCCACAATTAAGCGTGCTTGACTTGAGTAGTATTTGGATGAGCGAACTTCTGAGAAGTTTCTCAAAAAGCGTGTGAGTGAGGACAAAACATGCTGAAAAGATCCATGTTGATTTATGGGGTCAGCCGGTAATCCTAAAAGCAGTTTGGGGCGTTACATTGCGGATTCAAATATGACCCCTGCATCTAATGTCCCAGTATAACTACCAACTAAGTTGGCTTAATGGGACTCCTTGCTATCAATTTGGTACCTATTTTAACCACTTACTATCAATTTGGCCCCTGATATTACTTTTTAATTTGGTCCCTAGCATTACTTTTGAGTTTGGTCCTAACTTTAAGACTAATATGAGTAAAATTTGAAATAAACACAAAATTTTCCAAATACTCATAATTTCATGAGCCTATTAGAGAGATTTCTACAAAGTCATAGATGAATTTGGTAGTTCACTAAATTTAAAAAAAAAACAAGGAAATGAAAATTTTGAAACTAGATTCACAATGATATTATATTAGATCGAGTCTTACAGGATTGAGAAGAAGCTCAGGGCTAGTCTTGCATATAAAACATATAAAATAATTGATTCAACCAAGCTATTTAGGTCAAATCTAGATGCACATCAAACTTTAATTCATTTCAAATTTCGATCATAACCTATTTGAATTGAAGTGAGAAACACTTACTTGAGTTCAACCTCTGGTTTGTTATGTCTTTCAATTTCTTGACAAGGAAAATTTTGCACAAAAAATAGAAATATGATCGGAAGTTATGAAGAAAAAAAATAGAAAATGGTGTTGACAAACCTCAAGGCACATTGCGACATCGAGTGTGTTATGAATGCATGTTAGGTATAAGTGTAATGTGGTACTGGCCTGAAATGAAGGAAAGAAAAGGGCGTGAGTGCTGTGAATTGTGAAAAGTGTCATGGAGGTTTAGTGATAGGAAGTGTATGGTAACATGAGTTTGGGATTGAATCTAAAATGAGTGGTCGGAAAATAGTTGAAGAAGTCGAAATGTGGTTTAAGCGAGGGAGGGAATGGTTGAATCAGATGAAGAGGGAATCTGAATGAGTCTCACCTACTACCCCACTTCTTTGTTTTTCCAACTTTATAATTTGAGGAGGAGGGAAACGTATATGCTAAAACGAGACTACTCTTTTCTTAAGAATTATAAAATAGTTATGTATTTTATTTATAAATATCATTTTTATTGATAGATTTAAATATTACCTAGGCTATGTTTGGATTGATGGAACATGATGAAGCGGAGTGCAATGAAACATAACGAAAAGAATGGATGAGAGCGAAATGAAATATAAATCTCACTATATTGTTTGGTTATTTTATTAAAAATATTTCATTTTATCACATATACCCCCAAATTGAATGAACAAAGAGTGAAGAATTATCGTAGCGGAAAACCTTACCTTCTCTCAACTTTTCTCTCTTTTCATTCTTCCATCGCAGGGGGTATTTTTTTTCTTCCATTTTTGGCTTGAAATCACCCTTCAACACTGTTGATCTTACTAGTTGATCAGAAGCTGAAATTGGGTCGAAGGATGACGTTTGCTTGGCTAGAAAGTTGAGGAGAGAAGGGGGTGTACCTATAAAGCACTCTGACGATCAAGTAAGAATGGGTGCAAATAGATACAAGAAAGATATTAGGGTTTTTAGCGTGAATATTGGATACCTGTCCCTCACAAGTGTGAAAGTTTATATAATGTCACTGGTGCTTGGCCATTGGTCCCTATTTTTGGGCCTAGATATTCGGGTCCGTAAAAATAGGTAACTGCCAGGACTTGGTCAAAAAGGGCAGTCGTTCCCATAACTAGTCGTTGCTCAGAGCACGAAAGGGATTATGGGCATAAGCGTTTATGATTGTTTCCTCGGTGTCTGCTCTATATGCATCGAGCAGATTAAGAGACAACTGCCCGCGTGCGTAGGCGTGTGTCTCGTGCACTGTGGGTCTCGCTGCTCGAGGGCATGGTCGACCACGAATGTTGGGCCAGTGGTTTTGGGCCATGCAAAAGGTGGAAGCGGATTGGGCCAATTCTAGTCATTGGGCCAGTCCAAAACAGAAGCCCCCAAAGTCATTGCTCCTAGGTGTATGAGTGATAACTTAGAGTCATCCCGCGAGGAGTTGAGGACGCCCCAGGATGCGCTCAGGGAAACTGCATCGAGGAGCCCGAACGTGGTCCTTTTTGTGTTCGGCGCGCGGAGAGCCGAATGGTTGATTGGGTTGTGGGGTAGCATGCCACACTTGCATTGAGCCACATGTTGTCATAAAGGTGTAATGATGGCAAGTATAGGAACAAGGGCGTGATGATGAATATCCTTAGGTTTCTCTAGGAACGTGCCCTCTCACGCGCTAGCGAAGTTTGTCTATAAAAGGGAGAAATGAAGCTTCATTTACACTTTTCGCTTGCTCTTTTCTGCTTATTTCTGCTAGTTCTACACAACACCGTAAATCTCCATCGAGGCTCTTGCCTGTTTCATCGTTCAACTTGGGATTTCTCCCCATTCCACCGTTAATCTTCTCTAAACTGGTAAGTTTTCTGTTTCTCTTCTGTTTTTGCCAAAAAAAATTCCTGTTTTAGGTTAGATTTTGATTGTGATTCTAGAGATGCATGCAGTTAGGGGTAGATTAGTTTTAGATTTGATGATTCTCAGTGGTTTGTCGTTGTTTGACAGCTATTTCATCGCTTGGGAATGTTGGCTCTGTCATGGACCTATTTGGCAACCCCTGATGGTAGCGGCAATTTGCGATGAATTTTCCGGCGAGTTTGGACTATTTTCTGGGCTTCTGTTTTGAACTTCCTGCATTTTTGATGCATTCTTGGGTGGGGCCTAAAACCCATCTTTCGAGGAAAACACTTTTCTTGCGTGAGCTAGGGTTTATCCTGGTGGTCGGGCGCCTAATATGTTAGAGGGGATCGTTCTTGTATTGCTTTCTGATGTTTCGAGTGGGGGCTCTGGTCGGGGACATGGTCCTCATTCACGCCCTTTCACTTGATTAGTGGTGGAAGAATGGATTTGATTCGATGTCAAATTCACTTTTGTTCTCTACTTTTCAGGTATGATAGCCAGTAGTACCGACAAAGAACTCATGAGCAAGCACATCGATTTCGCACCAAGTTCATTCGGGGGTATGTTAACCAAGGAGAGTACCTGGGGGGTGCATGATCTTGAGTCGGGCGTACCAGAGGAGGGCACAGATGTGTAGGACGCGCTTGCGGCTCCCAAGGATCCCTTGGTCTAGGTCGCGCCGAGTGCTAGGGAGATTGCCTGCCACTTTACAGAGCACCCAAATGAGGTGTTCACGTCGATGGCTCTGGGGATGGAGTCAGAGGACGTCGAGGAAGAATGGGGGATTTATGTTCCTGGGAAGGATCATTGCATATGCTCGAATTTTAATTCAAGCCATCTTTCTATGTATGTGTTTCTCTTCCGAAAGCTCGGTCTTCAGCTTCCTTTCAATGGTCTCCATGTGGCTGTTTTTCGGCATCTTCGTCTTGCTCCCTCTCAGCTTCATCCCAATTCGATTTCCTTCATGAGGGATTTCGAGATAGTGTGTGATTATTTGAAGATAGGGGCCACTGTTCCCCTGTTTTTCTATTGTTTTCACCTCCAACGAGGACAACTTGGTGATTAGTGGGGATGAGTCTCCCTAAAATAGGCTAACGGGAAGTTGTTCAAAGCCTGCCACAAATCTGTTCAATATTATAAGGATAGGTATATGTTGATCCAACCCGTGTCAGGGAGGATGTTGTTGAATATTTTTAGGAACGTCTCACTGGTCAGCGACATCGGGGGACCCGTGTTGAAAGGGGAAGGGGACTCGATGATGAAGCTAGTGTTGAATTTCAGTTTCCATTGGTCGAGAAAATATTTTGTTCATGGGTTCATACCCTAATTTTTTATCCAAGATCCCACCTTCCATCTGCATCATTGCATAGCAAGTGTTCACGAGTGTTTCGACCTATGTTTGTCAATTATCGAATCAAATTTCAAAAATTCATAACTTCTTCAAATTTCGATATTTTTGAGCGGTTCTTTTTGCATACGATTCTCCTTGACGCCATCTACAACTTTTATTTACAAGTTAAGAGCAGATTATGCATTGAAAAGCCACGAAAAATTGTTAACATTAGAAGTCATTTCACGAATTTAATGAAATTTGATTCTTAATTTTGACTATGTTTTGTTCGACTATGCATTTTACACTTTTTCTTCTTTTGTTCTTATTTTCATGAAAGAATCTTTAAAAAAATATTTAGTTCATGTTGTCTTCACTTTATTTGCGTTTTTATTCAAAATATAAAAAAATTATTAGTCTTTTTAAATTTTATTTTGATTTTTGTTCTTGTATCATTTAAATCAAATTATAGTCTTTTAGGTTTTATTTAAAAAAAAATCTCAAAAAAATATGTGTTAGCATTATGTTATTTTAGCTATATTTCTCATTTAAAAAATCTCAAAAAATAGACATAAATCCTTTTCATTCTTATATGTAATTCTTTTCACCTTTTAAATTATTTTTCTAATTTATTTATTCTTATTAAACAAAAGAGAATCAAAATTTTTTAACTTTCATTCCATGTTATTTTCTTTTAGTTATAATTATTATTATTATCAAAAATCAAAATCATTCTTCTTATTGTCACTTGTATTTGCATTTTTAGTTTATGTTGCTATTAATAATTTTCAATTTTGTTTATTATTAATTATTAGTATTAGTATATTGTTGTTATCATGTCCAAAAGAAAGAAAATAGTAACAATTATTGGGATCAAATAAAAAGGTTTTGTACGTTCACAGCAAGTTTCAAACAGTTGGTGTTTCTCCATTAAATTTTTTGTTCTGGTATTATTTAAGTCAAATTATAATTTTTTAGGTTTTATTTAGAAAAAATCTCAAAAAAATGTGTTAGCATTGTATTATTTTAGCTATATTTCTCATTCAAAAAATCTCAAAAAATAGACATAAGTCCTTTTCATTCTTATATGTAATTAGTAAGAAATTTGTGTTTTCGTACGAGTTCCGTATAAATTCACATTACACGTATCAATAACTAAATTGTTAAGTGTGATATCGTCTTTTCAGTTGTATAACATTAATATAGTTATAACTTCAATTATATATTAATAATATGTATCAACTTTTAAACATTGATTCGTATTTATAATAAATCGTACAATTATTTTTATAAATTTAAGTATATAAAATAAAAATAAAAGAAATGGTTAAAAGATAAACATTAAAATGATCAGTCAATAGTTGATATCTCATAGATACGTTCACATCTACGGTGAATCCATATGAGTTAACCAACCCCAATTGAATTTAAATGAAAGCGGACCAAAACTTTTTAAATTTAAAATAGAGAGATATTTTCATAAATCAAATAAAATTGAAAATTAAAATTAAAAAATAAAATAATTAAAGAGCCATCTACCTGTGCAGTCACACAATGTCGTTTTAAATAAAGATATTAACATAGTTGTTTTATTACCATAATTAAAATATAAAATTACATGTTTACAACTCTGTAATGGAAATTTAAACACTTCTCTTCTATTGTTCATATATCAAATAGATAAAATCATAATAATTACAATGAATAGATATTATTTTCTACAATTTTATAAAGAGACGAAACTTATTATTAATTAAATAAAATGATAATACATAATTGTAAAAATATAAAAAGAATGATAAATTTATCTTTTTCATAACAAATTTATGTATTTTTTTATCATAATTATCTCAGGTTCTTTTATGAAAAACAAATATTTATAATATTTTTTAGCATAAATGATAGCGTTTTATCATAAAAAAATACATTTTTTTTAATAAATTAAAATTTTAATATAATTTATAATATTTTAATAGTAGTTTTAATTATAGTTATATATTCCTAACATGAATATCATTTATTATTTTTTTAACATGATTATCATTAAAAAGTTAATTTGAAAAGATTTTGTTTCGTTTTAGCAATTTTATAAGTTTAAAAAAATATTATTTTAATTAAGGAATTAATCATAATTAGATAATAAAATAATTGTGAGATATTTTTCTTTTTTTTTTTTAAATATTTGTAAGTTATTTCCGTTTATAAAATCAATTGAAATTTATTCAGTTTATAAAAATAATTGTATGATTAAATTTTTACTTTTTATTATTAATTTTTTTATGATTACCATTTATCATTAAATTTTGAATAATTAATCAATAAAAGTATTTAGAAGCTTTTTTTAATATAACATATTATTTTTCTTTTGAGAAAAAAAATAATTATAATTTATTTTCGTTTATAAAAATAACTATCAATAAATTTTTACCACTTATCATTATTTTTTTCAGGATTAATGTTTATATTTTTTCATGACTACCATTTATCATTTTTTTTAAGATTTTATTTTGTTTTAGTAATTTTATAATTTTATTTATATACATTTACAAATTTACAAATATATCTAATTTAAAATTGTATGAAAATAAAATATAAAAAAAAGAAAAAAAGATTTTGTTGAATTTTTAAAAGTTACACTTTTAAGATAGATTTTACTTTAGGAAAAAAATCAATTGTGATTTTACTTTAGGAAAAAAATCAATACAATTGATTTAAATATATTAAGAATTGAAATCATTATTAATTTGATTAACATTCACAAATATTCACAGATATTCACACAATTTCTAATTTTTTTTTTTACATAACCATTTATCATTTAAAAATTATCTCAAAATCTATTTATCAATTTCTATTTTTTTTACATAATTATTTATCATTTTAAAATCTCAAATCTATTTATAACACCCAAAACCAAATAAAATAGTTGCAGTCTCTTCGTCCCAAGAGCAGGCTTTTGTAGAGAAACATTGATGCGGGATGCGGCAGATAAGAGAGAGAAAAAAAATATTAATGCTATTTCATCTATTGTGATTTACTTTCAGAAATCTTACTCCACTTTCAAAATTCCAAAAAAGATAGCAATGGATTGATCTTCTCTAATCTCTAATCCTGAACTATGGATGGATTTTTTTTATCTAATAACAAAACGATGAAATATTAATCATCTAAATTATAGTAATTTAAATGATGAAATAGTAATGATTAGATTAGATGGTAATAATTAAAAAAAAAAAAATCTATTGTGTCATTGTTATAAGTCTAATTAAAACTTTTAATTAAAAAGGTTATATTATAATATATCGGTACTTCTCTCATTCCATCTTATTTTCTTTTAGTTATAATTATTATTATTATAAAAAAAAATCAAAATCATTCTTTTTATTATCGCTTTTATTTGCATTTTTAGTTTATGTTTGCTATTAATAATTTTTAGTTATGTTAATTTATAAGTATTAGTATATTGTTGTTATCATGTTCAAAAAGAAAGAAAATAATAATTATTATTGGGACCAAATCAAAATAATCTACTCCATGTGACCAGGGCCGCTACCATAACCACCACTACAATAGATCTCCTTCTCGCTCTCCAGACATGAGTGACGAAGACGATCCCTGCGGTCCCTTGTCACAAGCCATCATGGAAGCACCCATCTCCCCGGACATAGAGAAGTCTTCCCATCTGAAGGAGTACGACGACATTGCCAACCCGGTTGACCACATAGATGGGTTCGAAGCAATGATGCATTATCACAATGTTGGGGGACCAATCAAATGTCGGTTGTTCCCCACGACTTTGAGGAAAGCTGCGATGGATTGGTACAAGAGTCTCGCCCCGGGGTCAATCACCTCCTGGAGAAATTTAAAGAACCAATTTGTAAACTGCTTCACGTCGACACCCAAAGACTGAAGCAACCCTCGAGGCTATCATCCAGAGACACAACGAGACCCTGAGGGAATTTATTGATCGGTTCAACCGGGAGGCCATCCAAGTCCCCTACATCGATCACATGAAGAGATACCTGCTCGAGAGGGGACTCCTCCCGGGTACGAAATTCAGAAAGGTCGTTGGCATCTAACCACCCCGGATATTCGATGCCCTCCTCGACAAAGCCAGAGCATACATGGACTACGAGGAGAGGGAAGTGGCCAATAGAGCCCGGGACCCCGGGAATCATGGATCAACCAGCAATCTGCGACAACAAGACTCCGACCCTCCTTGACGATCTAGCGAGAAGAGGAGGGATGACAAACCCCGAGACCCTCGTGAGCAAAGAGGACCCTCGGGACGGTTTACTGAGTACACTCCGCTAACAACTTCCCGCGAGCACATTTTGGCAGAGTGTGCAAACACAGATTTTAATGACGGTGGCGTCAAGCGTCCTCGCCCCGCTCCTGCTAAGCCCAGGGCAGATCGGAGCAAATACTACCAATATCATCGCAGCCATGGGCACTTGACTGAAGATTGTGTCCATCTCAAGGATGATATTGAGACCCTCATAAAAGGGGGAAGATTCGAGCAATATCGACACGGTGACGCCCCTTGTCGAGACGCCCACGAAACAAGGGAGATATAGGAGGATGCTCGACCATCTGACAAGTTGGTTCCCATCCAGACCATATTCTCCGTTACGAGACCAGAGGAATTATACATCCCCGAACATATGGAAGAGCCTTTGTCCATGCACAACAGGTGGGAAAGCTTCCCCTCCGCCATGGTCATAAATGGTGGAGGGTTCAATGACATAACTATAAATTCAGCAAAGAGGAAGTTGGACGAACTGGTCGACGCGCCCCCTCCCCCACCCCCCCCACAAATGGTGACTTTCGAGAGGGTAAAGGGAAGATCGGAGCCAATTACCTTTTACCTCGAGGAGTTGCCTGGAGGGCCCCCCAATTCAGCCATCCCTCTTCTGATCAGGGCGAGAATGACTAACTTTGATGTTCATCGCATCTTGGTTGACGAGGGAAGTTCTGTCGACGTGATGTACACTCAGCTCTTCAAAACTTTGCAGCTCAACGCCTCTCACCTTTCACCATACGTGGGGTCTGACCTGAAGGGATTTAACGACTTGACCTCCAAGCCATGGGGGTACGTGGAGCTCATGGTCTCCTTCGGCGAAGATACCGCCACCAGGAAAGTCAAGGTGCGCTTCCTGGTCATCGACTACCCGTCTCTCTACAACTTCATCCTAGGGAGATCGACACTGGCAGAGTTGACTGTGGTACCCTCCACCGTTTTGAAGATGAAATTCTACACAAAAAGGGCACGCGTCGCCACCACCCAGGGTGACCTAGCAGCTGCCCGAAGATGCTTCAATGCAGCGGCCAAGGGACAAAGCACGACCGACACCGAGGCATGGCCTGCTAAGAGAGTTGCAACAGCACGACCAGAGCCACGACAATTAGATCCACAACCCGTGGAAGCATAAAGGGCTCCTCTAAAGGTCAAATCAATCTCGTTGGACACCCTCTTCGACCAAGAGGAAGCACCCAACGGTGAGCAGGGGCTCCTCCGACCAATTACGGATGGGGACTTCGAGCTCGTCCCTCTCGGTGAAGACTCGAACAAAGGGGTGAAGATCGACACCGAACTCCCCGACCTGGCGAGGAAGCAGATCAAGGCTTTCTTGAGGGAGAATGCATATCTGTTTGCGTAGAGCGTCGTAGAGATGCCCGATCTCGACCCCGAGGTCTCCTGTCATCAACTCGCCATTGATCCAGCCGCTAGGGCAGTAGTACAACGTAGGCATAGGCAGTCCCTGAGAAAACGAAGGCTGCTGAAAAAGTTGTAAAAGACCTTCGAGAGGAAAATTTTATTTATGAAGCTCGGTATTCAACCTAGATGTCAAATTTTGTACTCGTTAATAAGAATAATGGAAAATGGTGTATTTGTGTTGACTATGCGGATCTTAACCGGGCATGCCCCAAAGATGCATTCCCCTTGCCTAATATTGACACGCTAGTCGATAACTCGGCCGACTATAAAATTTTATCTTTCATGGACACCTATTCGGGCTATAACCAAATCCCAATGGCAATGAGCGACAAACACTGCACTGCCTTCATGACCAGCTCAGGCAATTATTACTACAACGTAATATCCTTAGGTCTGAAAAATGCAGGAGCAACATACCAGCGGATGATGAACAAATTCTTCCGCAACGAGATCAGAGACATGCTCGAGGTATACATGGACGAAATTATTATCAAGTCTCAAGTAGACACCGACCATGTTACGCATCTCAGAAAAGTCTTTGCACATGCAAGGCAATGTAGAATGAGGTTTAACCCCGAGAAATGCACCTTTGGGGTTAAGGCAAGCAAGTTCCTCAATTTTTACCTAACTGAACGAGGAATCAAAGCCAACCCGAAAAATTATGGGTGTTCTCCGACCTCCCTACAACTAATTCAAAAAAATCCATACAAGTCCTGAACGGTATGTTCGCCTCGCTCTCCCGTTTCGTCGCGAAATCCATTCAACACGCCCTTCCATTTTTCAAACTACTGCACAATGAGGCAGCTTTCGAGTGGACCGAGGAATGCGAGCGATCCCTCCTCCATCTCAAGCAGAGCCTTTCACAGCCATCTGTACTATCATGACCATTAGACGAGGAGACGTTATTCTTGTATCTGGTCGTCTCCATTGAAGTCGTCAGTGTGGCCCTCATTCGCAAGACTACTGATGGTCAAAAACCCGTGTGTTTCACGAGCAAAGCGCTTTAGGGACCCGAGGTCAGATACCAACAGATCGAGAAGGTGGCTTTGGCCCTCATCAACGCGGCAAGAAGGCTCAGACACTATTTCCTTACACACACGGTCGTCGTATGAACAGACTAGCCCATGAGACAACTCTTAGGCCGACCAAACATGGAAGGTCGAATGCTAAAGTGGTCCTTGGAGATTTTGGAATTCAACATATAGTATGAAATCAAGAAGGCTCTAAAGGCCCAAGCTCTGGTCGACTTCATCGCAGAGATGACCATTCACAACCCCCCCGTAGGGAAGGAGCACAAGTGGACCATCTTTGTAGATGGAGCGTCCAACTCGACTGGGAGTGGAGCAGGAATCCTCCTCGAAAACGAGGAAGGCGTCGTGGTCGAACACTCTCTCACTCTCTCCTTTCCGACCTCAAATAATCAGGCATAATATGAGACTTTGCTCGCAGGTCTAAGACTGGTCGATGATTTGGGTGCTCGTGAGATATAAATTTTCACTGATTCCCAACTTGTCACGTCTCAAATTCAAGGGGATACCAGACTAAGAACAACAACCTCATTGAATACTTAAACTTGGTCAAAGAACATATGAAAAAGTTCGACCGAGCAGAAATCACACACGTACCATGCGAACAGAACACACGACCCGATATACTTTCAAAGCTTGCGAGCACGAAAAAGAAGGGCAGAAACAAGTCAGTCATACATGAATCCCTGTCTCGGCTGAGCATTGAAAGGTCCACGACTCTACTCGAAGTGAATGCAATCGGGGATAGCTCATGCTGGATGACCCCGATGTTCAACTTTCTGACAAAAGAGGAACTTCTCCTCGACCAAAGGGAGGCAACCATTACCAAACGACGGGCATGCTCGTACGTGGTTCTCGAACACAAACTTTACCATTGGGGATTCTCCATCCAACTCCTTAAATGTGTTGAAGAGTCTGTAATCCCTGAGATACTGCGGGAAATCCACGAGGGAATCAATGCCTAACACATGGGTAGAAGATCCCTAGCACGAAAGGCACTTCGAGTAGGATACTATTTGTTGTACCCCAAAATTTACCCTCCCATTTCCTCAACATTTTCTCATCACAAGACCCTTAGAGCTCAAGATCCAATTAGGGTTTCCTCTGCTCAAGACTTCTCCTTGCACTGTTGACCCAAATTAGGGTTTGTGTTTGCACAAAGATGTTTTGACCTAAAATGCTTAAGATGATTTCCATGCTTCATGTTGGACTCCCAAGTTTATCCATACCAAGTTTCAAGCCTTGATCCCAAACTTTGCCCAGTCAATTGGACAGTTGACCTAGAAATCAGCTGTATTGGGGAAAAAGTCAACTACGGCCAATTGACAGTCAAATCTCATGAAAATTGACCCACATCAACACTATGAACTCATATGGACCATTTGATCAAGTTTGGATCACAATTCCACAAGAAATTTGATCAGATCACAAAAAGGGCAAAATGGTCATTTTTAGGGTTTTGACTGCACAAAGGCAATTTTTGACTGTTTGACCTAGCCAATGGCAAACCAAACTCACATATGGACTCAAGGACCCCATGGGATTGTCTTGACATACTCAACAAGTTCAAAAGATCCCAAATGCACAAGATTGACAGTTGAATTTCCCAGTCAATTGATCAATTTTGACTGTATACTGAAAAGTCAAACTTTGACTTTTTGGTCAAAATCAAGTGTCAAGATTCATTTTTCATCAAAACATGCCAAATCATGAAACTTGTTCATCAAGAAATCAAGAATTGCAAATTAGGGTTTGAAATGAAGATTTTTCATAACTTAGAATTTTTCTAAGTTATGAAAAACCCTAATTTTTTCCTAACTTTGTCCCACTTTCTCACCAAGATTCATTTGGATTCAAGGAAAAGTCAAAACATGAAAGTTGTAGTCCATTGCAAAATATACAACTTTGATTCACAAAGTTTCCTCAAAATAAGCTTGTAGCTCAAGTTACAATTTTTGGAACAAGGGTACCAAACCATTCTTAACTTAGAGAAATTTGACTTATTTTAGGCAGGATTTTTGCCTAACTTCAAGATCATTTTTCACATACTTCCACTTGGAATTTCAATTTGTATTTCAAATATGGATTGTATTACACATTCCAAGCTTTCCAAAATGTCCAAGAACTCATCAAACAACTTCATGGTTAGGGAGAATCGAATTTGGCAATATGGGAAAAACTCACTTTGTTCATGACCAAATTACATGTCCATACACTTAGGCAATTTTGAACTCAGCTTGCATTTCTTGATTACAGGTCCTATATCCCATTTACACTCATAAATTTAATGCTGACTCATTGTGCCAAGACCATATTTTATGTGTTCAAGCATTACATAAAGGTTTAGTCCCAAAATAGAAAAAAGCATAATGTCCATTTTTGCAAAAGTAGAACTTTATGTCAATTAGCAAATCAAGAGGTACACAGCAAATCTCCTTGGCACAAGTTATTAGACTAATCCCACTGATCAAGGGCAAGCTTAGAAGCACATTAGGGGGGCCTCTATCAGTCTAGAACTCAAGTGGACATTTTGTTGCTTAAAGTTGAAGAAACATGGCATAACAAGACACAACTCTCATTCCTGTGAACCAGAGCTTAAGAAAAGTTATCAAACACTTTCTAATCATCAAACATAAGCTAAAACACGAGCCAACCATCTCCATTGCCTTCTCAAACACAGAATCACCCTCAAACTGCCAAAACAGGGTACCTGCTGCAGATTGAGTTCTATAACTCAATCCATTCATGCATTCTTGCTAAAACCACTTCAAACACATCCCACATCATCCCTTGAAACTATTCCAAGCCCTAAACACGACCTGTAACATCCCTAGCTAACATCACCATTTTCATTTTTCTGTTTTGCAGTTGAGGTACCATAGCACGATTCTCTTGGTTTCCAAGCAAACTAAAGCTTGGAATAGCATCCCTGGACATCAAGGAATCTGTACCAATCATAACCTTGCATTGAAAACACCTCCATCACCAGATACGATTCCAACTGAACAGGTAAGTTCATGAACTCGTATCTCTTTATCCAGGCATTGTTAGCTTTAGGTTTGTGAAGAAATTATGTCACATTCATAGCCCTGGACATGCCCATATAATTAGTTTTCATTTATGTTATGTGTACTGTGAGAATTTGATGTCTGAACATGGAACAAAAACTAGGTCAGGAATTGGGGGAGAAGAAATTCTCTCTCATTTCTGAGAGTTAGATCAAGTTTTTGATATGTATGGATTCGTTGTTTGATTCTTAACATTTTTGATGTTGTAAGTTTTTGTTAAAAATCAAAGAATCAGGATGTTTGAACAAGCCTGAGAAGCGCGCGTTTTTTGAAACAAGAATGGCTGGAGGTTGAAGAAGCTCCACGTGGGCTGGGCCTGATTTGTTATTTCTGTTTACACCCCATTTTTACTTTTACACCCCCTTGGCCCATTATGCTTATTTTCATGATTTTTTGACCTTTTCTTTTCTGTTCTGACTTATTTATTTTTTCTCATAATATAAAAAATATAAAAATTATTTTTTAAACAATTTTTGTATTTATTAGGCATTTATTTGTTTAAACGGGTATTTGTACATAAATAAATATATAGATATACTTTTATTCAAAATACTAGAAAATAATGCAAACACATTTATTTTCTGATTTTTATTTTATTTTATCTTCTGAAAATATTTTATATAAAATATACTTTTTTTTTATAAATATTAAATATTATTATTTTGTGCATATTCAATATATTTAATAAATAATACAAATACATACATATATATTAGTATATTTAGGTTAAAAAATACAAAATATATACATTTTTATTTTTATTAATATTTAGCATTAAAAATACCTTTTTGACAAATATACTTCTTTTTATTTATTTTTTGTACATAACTAATAAATATTGTACATATTAAATATTTAATACCTCTTATTTGCAAAATTAGGGTTTTGCCCTAAATACATAAAAACTCCAAAAATTAATTCTTTTTATTTTGTTTATTTGACATATAAAAAACAATTTTTTTCATACACATAAAAAGCCTTTTTGCATCTTACATATTTATTTTATTTAATTTGTGCAATTAAATACCTTGTAAATTCCCAAATTTTGATGTAATAGTTAGGTTTAAATTCCTTATCAAAATACCCCCATTTGAACATTTGTATCCCCCTTCCCATATATTGTGTTGTAATAACTTAGGAACTTTATTTTTCGCACTTTAAAGCTTTCTAATTATGCCATGCTAGAATTAGGGTTTTGTATGCAAATCAATTAACCAAAATAGTTTGACCTAATTTCAAAGATAATCAAGCATGAAAATGGACAACACTAATCACACTTGCACCCCTAGGGTATTCCACTTGTTGCCTTCAATAATGGGCCATATTGCATGTTAGGTCTCTTTGGGCAAAACAAAACAATCAAATGATCATAGTCCCTCGATGACGCTTTCGAAAGTTGCCTAAGAATGACCAAGTCCCTTAAAGAAAAATTGCCCAAAGATACTTGGCACCATTGCAATTATGGTCTAAACGATGACCCGCGCCCGTCCCTCTCACATCATAACACAAGATTGTCCACCAAATGCAATGGTGGAACAAAATTGTTAAAAGGGTTAAAAACATAGGAGAAATCTTTGAGAAATTTAGGAGTAGACAAACTCTTAGTCACTTGAATCAAACTTGCAAAACAAAACACTTGCCTATTTTTCAAACCACACTTTCAAAACAACTTTCAAAAACAAATGAAAACCTTTTCAAAAGACATACACCTTTGTATACATCCCAACATGGATCATTACAAAGGTTGCCACCACATTGGCTTCTTTTCAAAACATTTTTCAAACCCACACACACAAAGCACCATTTCAAACAATTGAAAATTAAGGCAAGTTGATCTAAGCAAGTAACTAAGAGCCCATAGATAACCATGGATAGAAAGGGTGCTAATACCTTCCCTTTCTATAATCTACTCCCCGAACCCAAGAAAACATCTCAAAGGTTTTTGCTGTGCTTTTTAACCTTTCCTTAGGATAAAATAAAAAGTCGGTGGCGACTCTTGCTCAACCGAAACATTTGCGGAAAAAAAACGCAAAACCATGGTCAGTTCTCCCACCGTATCACAGAACTGGCGACTCTGCTGGGGACAACTTTTAAGTGGAGTAACCTTAAGGCTTAGATCACCCTCTTGCATGATTAATTGTTTGATTTGATTGCTTTATATCTTGGCTCTCTTGTTTGGGTTTGCAATCCTATACCCGGATTTTGGGAAACATTCATAGATAGCAATACGTTGTGGAAACTGTGTGGGGTATACCGACACGGTCGAAGCAATAGCTATATTAGTGCGACATATTTGTGAGTACCGGTAACCCTTGAGTTCAATCAAGGAGAGTACGGGGCCACTGAGTGATGTCACTAAGCACTAATGACCTAGAACCTTACTTGACCATCTTGGCCTTTTATTAGGGGTAGTGAGATAACCGGCTTTGGTGCAGTCCGAAGTTGGTAGATACTCGATACTACACTCATTGAGGGTTGTTTTCTTGGAATATTTTGGTTGCTAGTTAAGTGGCTAAACCAAAACAATGAACAATGAAAACAATCCAGTGATATTGAGCTCCTTAGAACCCGGTTACTATTTATAGGACAGGTTTTTAAGCCAACTACACTCAAGAGGGTACTTACCTATGAAACCCCATGCAAGCCTGAAACTAGGGTTTGGTGTGAATTGCTTGTACATATATTTGTGCATACATCATGAACATCATAAAGCATCATATGCATTTACTAACCACTTCAAGGGTTTAGATTTTCATCTTTGTTCTTGTTTTGTAGGTCATGGAAATTCCTCGCAGAAAAACCATTCAAGTCAACCTTGTGAGAATCCCTCCTCAACTCAAGGAGCTCACATCAAGAATTCCGGAAAGCTCTCCCTTCAGTGAAAGACATGGTAGACTGCTCAGCTTAGTCAACACCAACATTGAAGAGGACATGATGAAAGTGCTTTTCCAGTTCTTTGACCCTCTTCATCACTGTTTCACTTTCCCCGACTACCAGTTGGTGCCCACTTTGGAGGAGTTTTCTCAACTCCTGAGAATTCCTATCCTTAATCAACTACCTTTCAACGGTACGGAAAAGGAACCAAAGCCTGAAGATGTTGCTCGAGCATTACATCTACAGCCTTCTGACATCAAGGGGCATTAGGAAACTAGAAGCGGCGTCAAAGGGTTCTTAGCAAAATTCTTGTTTGAAAAGGCACAAGAATGTTGGAATTCATTGGACCTACAAGCCTTTGAAGAAATTGTGGCACTCCTTATCTATGGGTTGGTCTTGTTCCCAAATCCTGACCAGCTCGTAGATGTCAACACCGTCAAAATCTTCTTGTCCAGAAATCCAGTACCAACATTGCTTAGGGACATTCTTCACTCATTTTACACTCGAACAATGAGAAAGAGGGGTGTTCTCATGTGCTGTACTCCTATCCTTGCAAGGTGGTTTATTTCGCACCTTCCACAATCTGTCTTGAAGAATGACCAAGGCTCAAGGTGGTCCCAACGGTTGATGACTCTTACTCACTTTGATGTACATTGGTGTTCTCGGTCCAGAGAAAATGTCATCATCTTCGATCGTTGTGGAGAGTTTCCTAATGTTCCTTTACTTGGGATCAGAGGAGGTATCACCTACAACCCTTGCCTAGCTTTGAGGCAATTTGGATATGCACGAAGAGATGGTCCTCACAACATGTTGATTCATGACCTAGTTTTTGACTTCGACAACGATGCGCAAGGACTTCGCCAAAGATTCATCAGAGCTTGGGGGAGGCCCAACAAGGTTGATAGCAAGACACTGGGGCAAAAGAACTCCATCCCTCTTGAACCTTATCTCAAGTGGGTACGAGCCCGAGCCCAGAGTCTAATGATGCCTTATCTTCATGTTCTCCCTGTGATTAAAGAGCCCGTCAAAGAAGGAGAGGTTCCCTACACCATCCTACATCCTGACATACCTACATCGTGGGAGGAGATGCAGAAGAGTTGGATCCAACTCAAGGAGGAACGAAACACTTTTGAAGCCAGCTTCTACGCCAGCGAGAAGAAGGTTCTAGAGCTCACCCGCCGACTCCATGAGCAAGAGGCCCTCAACACCTACATTGCGCCAAAGAGGATGCGCAACGTCTTTTTACCTTGAGAAGTTGTTTTGTAATATTTGGCCCATGGGGCATTTATGTACTAACAAATCTTTTCTTATTAATATGACGTGCGTTCTTTTTGTCTGCAACAATTGTGAATTTCTAAAATCCTTGAATGCATTGCATAGATAGCATCTCATGCATCATGTGCATAACAGGTACCCTTTTTTCTACAGGTTGCTTAATCTTCTTCGCTGTTTATTTTGAACAGTCATCATGAATCCAGAATCATCCAATGAGCAAGCAATCAAGGCCCTCCAGGCCCAGAATGCCCAGTTTCAAGAAATGGTCATGAGCCTGGCCCAAGGTCAGCAAGAGTTAAAGGCTTTTCTCTTAAAGAAGAAGAAGAAGAAGAGGACTGCGTTATTCAACACTGGACGCAGGTTTGGGAACACACTCCATAACGAGGCTGATCCAACTACCTCCTCTGCAGAGAAAGACAGTCCCCAAGGGGGAGGAGCTCCTAGTCCTGCAGTCTCTGACAACAAGACGGATTACAATGATGAACAATACCCTCCCGCTGCTGACAAATACAAGCAATTAGAAGACCGCTTGAGTGCCATGGAGATTCAAAATGTGCCGGGGCTGGATTTCAGAGATTTAGGGTTATCTTCTGGGGTGGTAATCCCACACAAGTTTAAGGCGCCTGCCTTTGCCAAATATGACGGGGCTTCCTGTCCAAAGCTGCATCTCAGGTCGTACGTAAGGAAGATCCAACCTTACACGGCAGACAAAAATCTTTGGATCCACTTCTTCCAAGATAGCCTTTCAGGGTCACAACTTGAGTGGTTCTATCAGCTAGATGGAACCAGTATCCGACATTGGGAAGATTTGGCGACCGCATTTTATAGACAATATCAATACAATTCTGACCTCGCTCCTGCGCGTACCCAACTTCAGGGTATGTCTCTAGGAACGGGCGAAGGGTTCAAAGAATATGCACAAAAATGGAGAGATTTGGCTGGCAGGGTGCAGCCTCCATTGACTGACCGTGAGCTGGTTGACATGTTTCTAGGGACCTTGTCTGGTCCATTCTTCAATCATCTGGTTGGTAATTCCTCCGCTGGGTTTACGGATTTGATCCTGACGGGTGAAAGGATAGAAGCTGGCATCAGGTCAGGAAAGATACAGAAAGCTGCCTCCGCAAGTACTGAGAAGAGGCCTTTCAAGAAGGAAGCTAGTGCCGTCTATGGTCCTAGAAGACAAGTCAAGCCAGAAAGCCTCCAAGCCGTCAATGCCTTGGTCATTTCAAAGCCTGTTGCTGCTCCTCAGCAGTACAATCAACAAAGGGGTGAGAGGCCCAAGAGGCAATACACTCGGCTGAGTATGACCTTGTCACAAATCTTACCACAACTGTTATCAACCAACTTGGTGACCATCAAAGAGGCTCCGAAGGTCGTGAATACTGCATCTCCTAAGTATAACCCAAATGCCCGTTGTGCGTATCATTCTGATAGCCCCGGGCATACTACTGATGATTGCTGGGCCCTGAGAAATAAAGTTCAAGACCTTATCGACGCGAAGGAAATTCAGTTTGAGGCGCCTGAGAGGCCAAATGTTGTAACTGCTCCTATGCCCCAGCATAGAGTAAATGCCGTCGAGGAAGATTTGTATGCTGTTTCGGTGAATGATGTTGCTACCCCTCTATTGACTGTTAAGAGGAACCTACTGCTAGCCGATTTATTTCCGGGTTGTAGAAAGGGTTGCCTCCTGTGTGATGTTATCCCTACCGGTTGTCCGCTGCTGAAGTCAGGCATCTAAATCCTGATGGATAGCAAAGAAATTCTGTTCAAGAAAACTGCTGTTCCGTTTGTTTCCACTGAAGAAGTATTTGTCGTCACAATTTTCAACAATCCTACCAAGGCTCCCCCGAGGAAGCCAGTCCAAATTATGTCTGTTGTACCCATTACCATTACTGTTCCGGGGCCCCTCCCCTATGAATCTGACAAGGCTGTCCCATGGCACTATGGGGCAGACGTGTATGTGCTTGGAGTAAAGCAGGAGTTCAACACCGGTACCAGTATCAGTAACATCACTGGTCCCGCCAAGATTACTCGCAGTGGCAGGCTTTTCTCGCCTGACATTGCACCACCAGTTATCCGAAAACCTCTTATCATCACACCCGCAAGTGTGCATGTTTCAAATCAAGTTCCTGTGTCTACTACTGCCGCCGAGTCCTCTAATGCTCAGGGCAAAGAAGTTGCTACCGATTTGCCTGCCTGGACGGAGGCACCAAAAAAGACTGTTGTTGAAGCCTCCCAACAAGAGATGGAGGAAATCCTTAAAATCATTAAAAAGAGTGACTTCAATGTTGTAGAACAGCTGGGGCATACCCCCTCCAAAATCTCTATGCTATCATTGCTGCTGTGCTCAGAGGCCCACGCCAAGGCCCTGATTTCATTTCTGAAAATGGCTCATGTGCCGCAAGAGACCTCTGCAGATCAGTTCACTGACTGTGTGGCTAATTTGACAGCTGACAATGGTTTGGGGTTCTCGGATGTTGACCTTACCGCCAAAGGGAAAAATCACAATGATGCCCTGCATGTTTCCATAGAATGCAGGGGCACTACTCTCGCACACGTGTTGGTGGACACCGGTTCTTCCCTGAATGTATTGCCCAAGAAGGCCTTGGATCGGTTGGATTGTGAGGGCTTGGAATTGAAACCTAGTAACATCATTGTTAGAGCCTTCGACGGTTCTAAGAGGATGGTGCACGGTGAGGTAGACATTCCTATCCGCGTGGGTTCCCAAGTCTTTGACTCAACGTTCTATGTAATGGATATTCGCCCATCTTATTCCTGCTTGTTGGGACGACCCTGGATTCACAAGGCTGGGGCGGTAACATCCACTCTACACCAAAAGCTCAAATACCCTGTCAAAGGGAAGATTGTTACTGTGCAGGGTGAGGAGGAATACATGGTAAGTCACTTGAATTCATTCCGGTATATCGAGATATACGAGGAGTTTATTGAAACCCCCTTTCAACATTTTGAAGAGGTACCTCCAACATTGGCGTCAGCTGAGACAGTGGTCGAAGAAGACTTTCCTCTGAAGATGGCTTCCCTGAAGGATGCCCGGGCTGTAATCGAGAAAGGAAAATGCGCAAACTGGGGTCAACTTCCTGACTTCACTCAAAATACCGACAAGTTTGGGCTGGGCTTCACTGCAGAGGCTCAGAGGGCTGTTCGCAAAGAAAGGATCAGAAAGGCTCCGGTGTTCATCACCAACCCAAGGGTGAATGCTATCGAGGAGGACGTAGAGGAAGCGGAGTTTGACAGTTGGATCTATCCAACCACCGACAACGGACCAAGCAACTGGACGACAAAGGATTTTACACCTATTACATTTGTCACGCAGTAATGAACTCTTTTGATTTTCAATTTGTAACAAACAATATGTTGAAACCTTTATTGGCTCGGTGTCCTACCCGGGGCACCGTGGCTCCATTTATGAGGGTTTTTTTTGTATGACATTTCCATATATCATTAATCAAAACATTGGACGTTTGTTGCATTTCAAATCTTATGCTCTTTTTCTTTCTGTGTTATATATTGCAAAACAGCTATATTTACACACACTCACTTATACAGGTTCCAATCCACTCTGGATCTCACTGGTAACAGCTCTGCTACTGCCAGTTATGACTTCGAAAATCCGATCAACTTGGACGAAGACGAAGGTGAAGATGATTGTGAAGTGCCTGGTGAACTCGCAAGACTGTTACTCCAGGAAGAGAGGGCCATTCAGCCGCATGAAGAGCCGGTGGAAACAGTGAACCTGGGTACTGAGACAGATAGAAAAGAAGTCAAGATTGGTGCCAATCTAGAGCTCAGCGTGAAGCAACGGTTGATCCAGATGTTACATGATTACATGGAGATATTTGCTTGTCTTACGAAGACATGCCTGGTTTGGATGCCGACATTGTGGTTCATCACCTGCCTACCAAGGAAGACTGCCCTCCGGTAAAGCAAAAGGTCCGCCGTATGCGTCCAGAGATGTCCGAAAAGATCAAAGCTAAGGTTATGAAGCAATTCGATGCCGGGTTTCTAGCAGTGACTTCTTATCCTCAGTGGGTTGCCAATGTGGTGCCAGTACCGAAGAAGGACGGTAAGGTCAGAATGTGCGTCGATTATAGGGATCTAAACAGGGCAAGCCCCAAGGATGACTTCCCCCTACCTCACATCGATGTTCTTGTTGACAATACTGCTCAACACAAGGTGTTCTCCTTCATGGATGGTTTTTCAGGGTATCATCAGATCAAGATGGCTCCTGAAGATATGGAAAAGACTACCTTTGTTACTCAGTGGGGCACCTTCTGCTACAAGGTCATGCCATTCGGGTTGAAAAATGCTGGGGCAACCTACCAACGTGCCATGGTTGCTTTATTTCATGATATGATCCATCATGAGATTGAAGTGTACGTTGATGATATGATTGCAAGGTCCCAAACTGAGGAGGAGCACCTTGACCATCTGCGGAAGCTGTTTGACCGACTGAAGTTGTACAAGCTGAGGTTGAACCCAAACAAATGCACCTTTGGGGTGAGGTCTGGAAAATTGCTAGGTTTCATTGTAAGCGATAAAGGTATTCAGGTGGACCCTGCCAAGGTGAAAGCCATACAAGAGATGCCGACTCCCAAGACAGAGAAAGAAGTCAGAGGCTTTCTGGGACGACTGAATTACATTGCCCGATTCATCTCGCATCTAACTGCTACCTGTGAGCCAATCTTCAAATTGCTGAAGAAAGATCAAGTAGTACGTTGGAACGATGAATGTCAGGCCACTTTCGAAAAGATAAAGGAATATCTCCAAGATCCACCCATTCTTATTCCTCCAGTGGAAGGGAGACCTCTAATACTATACTTGACAGTACTTGACCACTCAATGGGGTGTGTGCTGGGGAAGCATGACGAGTCTGGCCGAAAAGAGCATGCTATTTATTACCTGAGCAAAAAGTTTACCGACTGTGAGTCTCGGTACTCACTGCTCGAGAAAACTTGCTGCGCTCTGGTATGGGCTGCTCGCCGGCTGAGACAGTATATGCTGACTCACACTACTCTGTTAATTTCAAAAATGGACCCAATCAAGTACGTATTCGAAAAGCCTGCTCTGTCTGGAAGAATAGCAAGATGGAAAATGATCTTGACGGAATATGATATCCAGTACACAACTCAAAAAGCAATCAAGGGAAGTGTATTGGCAGACCATTTGGCACACCAACCTGTGGACGATTACCAATCATTGAACTTTGAATTTCCAGACGAAGACATCATGGTAGTAACTGATTGTGAAGTACCTGGACCGGATGAAGGACCTGCGGAGGGATCCCGATGGTCCATGCATTTTGATGGAGCCTCGAACGCTTTGGGTAATGGCATCGACGCTGTGATCATATCCCATAAAGGTACTCATACTCCACTCACCGCCCGGCTGTGTTTCAACTGCACCAACAACATGGTAGAATATGAGGCATGTATCATGGGTCTTCAAGCTGCAATCGACTTAAGGATCAAGTTTCTAAGTGTCTTCGGAGATTCCGCTCTCGTGATCAATCAGATCAAAGGCGAGTGGGATATGAAACACCCAAATCTTATTCCTTACAAGGAGTATGTGTTGACTTTGCTTCCCCACTTTGAAGAGATAACTTTTGAGCACTTCCCAAGAGAGGAGAATCAGTTAGCAGACGCACTAGCTACGATGTCTTCAATGTTCAAAGTCAAATGGGACAACGAGGCTCCCCGGATCATTATCTGGAAGTTGGACGAACCTGCATACTGCTGCGATCTTGAGGCCGAAGAGGTAATCGAGAAACCCTGGTATCATGAGGTGAAGAGATATTTGGAAGCTCAGGAATACCCTGAAGGCGCATCAGTCAATGACAAGAAGTTCCTGAGAAGGTTTTCCGCGAAATTCTTCCTCAGCAACGACATTCTCTACAAACGAAATCATGATTCAACTTTACTGCGTTGTGTGGATAAGGCTGAAGCAGAGAAGATCATGGTAGAACTACACGAAGGTACATTCGGAACACATTCCAGTGGGCATACCATGGCAAAGAAAATCCTTCGGGCAGGATATTTCTGGTCCACAATGGAAGCCGACTGTTACCGACATTCTCGAACTTGTCATAAATGCCAGATCTATGCTGATAAGGTGCACATCCCTCCGGTTCCTCTGAACGTCCTGACGGCACCTTGGCCTTTTGCAATGTGGGGCATCGATATGATCGGTGAGATCCGACCGACGGCATCCAACGGGCATCTCTTCATCTTGGTAGCGATTGATTACTTCACGAAGTGGGTTGAGGCAGCTTCCTACGCCACGGTAACCAAGAGCGTCGTGGCACGTTTCATTCGGCATAACCTGATCTGTCGGTACAGCGTCCCGGAAAGGATCATTACGGACAATGGTACCAATCTTAACAACAAGATAATCACCGAGCTCTGCGAGCAATTCAAGATACAGCACCACAACTCTTCTCCTTATCGGCCGAAGATGAATGGGGCCGTAGAAGCAGCAAATAAAAACATCAAGAAAATTGTGCAGAAGATGACGGTGACCTACAAAGATTGGCACGAGATGTTACCATTTGCTCTTCATGGGTATCGTACCTCAGCAAGGACGTCAACCGGGGCAACTCCTTTTTCCTTGGTCTATGTCATGGAGGCAGTCTTGCCGATTGAAGTCCAAATACCCTCTCTCTGGATAATAAAGGAGGCAGACTTGAGTGAAGATGATTGGATCCAGACACGACTTGATCAATTAAACCTAATTGACGAAAAGAGACTCACCGCTATCTGTCATGGTCAGACGTACCAAAAACGGATGATCAGGGCATTTAACAAGAAAGTCAGACCACAAGAGTATCAAGTTGGGGACCTGGTAATCAAACGTATCATCCTTCCTCAAAGTGATCCCCGGGGCAAATGGACCTCTACGTACGAAGGGCCATTTGTGGTTAAACATGTGTTCTCAGGAGGAGCCATGATCCTAACCACCATGGATGGTGACGACCTTCCTCACCCCGCCAATGCAGACATAGTAAAAAGATACCACACATGAATAAAAGACCCGCTAGGTTGACATACCTAGGCAAAAATAAGGGCTTCTCGGCGAACCGAAAGGGTTCGGGCAAAAATAAGGGATGAAATGAAAAAAATCTGTACACCCGGCAAGTCGAAAACCTGAAAAGGCGGCTTGGGCAAAAATGGGTATCCCGGTGGACTGAAAACCCGAAAGGGCGGTCCAGGAAAAAGTTAGGGATAAAGCGTAACACTATGTCTCATTGGATCACCTTGCATCCCGAATTCGGCATCAACTATCTGGCTCAGACTTCGGCATCGATCAATCAGCTTCATCTTCAACTAAGCAGCAAGGTGATGAGATGCTTGAAGGCATAAAGGCGATAGCAGAGTTGGAACCCAGTGGGAATATTGTGCACATAGCTGTTTTGTTTCCTTTTCAAAATTGTATAAACTTTATGTCATTCGGCGGCGTTCTCTTACTAGGACGTCGACCTCTTGTACAAAAAACGCCTATTTACAGGAAAATTTCAAAATCAATACAAGTTCATTTTTCCAAACAAATTGCCAATTGTTTTTTCTTTTTCTGTTTTGTCTTGCGAAGAACGTCCAATGTTCATTTTTGATATATTCATTTGACATTAAATTGCTAATTCATAAATACTTGCATATGAAACAAAAGACTAATTACAGGTGACATCAGAAGTAGGGGCAATGTAGAGTTGTCTAATGCAGTCTAGTTGCTCTGTCCGCCAAGGTACCAAGGAAGAATCAACTGAAGAATATGACCAAGTTACCTCAACTCCCCACAGAGTAAGACAAGAATCAGCAATACCCTCCCAGGGAAGATTTAGTCTATCATCAACCCTACAGTAGGCACCCCGTTCCCCTAGCAAGTCAGCATTACTCTCCTCCAGCAGAGTTAGTCTACGGTCAGTCTAAAGGGGGTTGGGTAGCCCCAGAAGATATCAACATTCCCCTAGCGGAGTATAGGCATTCATCAGTAAGCATCCCCAGCAGTCTTGATCTAAGATTGTTCCCCGGAGGAATACAGACACCCCAGTGGAACCATTTACCAGTACAGTCTGAAGGTTTCCCCAGGAAAACTGGAATCCATATCCCCAGCAGGTCTTGAAGCTTATCCCCAGTAGATTCTGGAAGCTTATCCCCTGCAGAGTACGGACGTCTCTCCCGAGCTTTATTCAAAGTTATTCCTCACAAGGGCTTATAACTGGGTTATCCTCAGCTAATTACCACGGAAGATCTCCCTCAGCGAAGTTCTTCCTATCCCCAGCGGAGTTCATCAAAGTTCCCCAACATAACTTATCAACACAATCCTCGGCGGAGTTTATCATTGTCATCCCCAGAGGAGTTTATCTTTGTTATCCCCAGCGGAGTTTATCATTATTATCCCCAACGGAGTCCATCATTGAAAATCCTCAGCGGAGCTCTCATCAAAACTTCAACGGAGTATCTCTTCCCACAAAGTAATTCCCCTCAGAGTAATCTCTCCAACAAGTTTATTCCCCAACGGAGTCATCTTCTCCTACCGGTGTATTCTTGTAACCATCATCCCCAACGGAAGCAAAGAGCTCTACTCTTCAACGTCAGCCCAGGATTTAATTCCCCGGCCGGTCGTCAAGGATTTATTTTCCTAGACAAAAATGCATTCATAAACATTTCACATTTCATACATCTTACTTACATACATGATAAAGTGCATACAACACTATCTCATTTTGAACATCATGACGTCATACATTTCATACATCATGACATTGCATACAACTGATGTTTTGCCTTTTCAGGGAAAAAGACAACCCAAAAGACAACTACCTTCAACTGTCACAATTCCATATTCGATTCCTGTATCTAGCCAGGGCACATCTGTGAGTGATCAGTTTCCAGATTCGATTCCTATATCTAGCCAGGGCACATCTGAAGAGTTTGAAGATTCAATTCCTGTATCTAGCCAGGGCACATCTGAAGAGTTTGTAGATTCGATTCCTGTATCCAGCCAGGGCACATCTGAAGAGTTTGAAGATTTGATTCCTGTATCCAGCACGGGCATATCTGTAGACGATCAATTCCAGATTCGATTCCTGTATCCAGCCAGGGCACATCTGAAGAGTTTGAAGATTTGATTCCTGTATCCAGCCAGGGCATATCTATCAACTGACCACAATTCCAGATTCGATTCCTGTATCCAGCCAGGGCACATCTGAAGAGTTTGAAGATTCGATTCCTGTATCCAGCTAGGGCATATCTGTAGACGACTAATTCCAGATTCGACACCTGTATCTAGCCAGGGCATGTCTGCATGAAGAGATTGAAGATCAAACACCTGTAACAAGCCAGGAAAACATCTGTCTTTCTCAAAATACACAAGTTATCGCTAAGGAATCTCTTATGCGATCAACACTTCCAAATGGCATCTATAAGCCCATTCCCGATAAGGTTCTGTCACGCCTTCAGATGGCATCTATAAGCCCATCTCCCTATCCACCATCTCTCCAAATGGCATCTATAAGCCCATTCCCGACATCACATTTGCTGATACTCCAGCATGCGAGTGCAAATTTCAGGGCACTCTAGTTTACAATATCCTTTTACCCTCGAGTCACGAAAGGCAAACTTGCCAATCTAACTCTTCAGGTTCAAGAAGATTGAACAGGGGAAACTGTTGTACCCCAAAATTTGCCCTCCCATTTCCTCAACATTTTCTCATCACAAGACCCTTAGAGCTCAAGATCTAGTTAGGGTTTCCTCTGCTCAAGACTTCTCCTTGCACTGTTGACCCAAATTAGGGTTTGTGTTTGCACAAAGATGTTTTGACCTAAAATGCCTAATATGATTTCCATGCTTCATGTTGGACTCCCAAGTTTATCCATAACAAGTTTCAAGCCTTGATCTCAAACTTTGCCCAGTCAATTGGACAGTTGACCTAGAAATCAACTGTATTGGAGAAAAAGTCAACTGCGGCCAATTGACAGTCAAATCTCATGAAAACTGACCCACATCAACACTATGAACTCACATGGACCGTTTGATCAAGTTTGGATCACAATTCCACAAGAAATTTGATCAGATCACCAAAAGGGCAAAATGGTCATTTTTAGGGTTTTGACTGCACAAAGGCAATTTTTGACTGTTTGACCTAGCCAATGGCAAACCAAACTCACATATGGACTCAAGGACCCCATGGAATTGTCTTGACATACTCAACAAGTTCAAAATATCCCAAATGCACAAGATTGACAATTGAATTTCTCAGTCAATTGATCAATTTTGACTGTATACTGAAAAGTCAAACTTTGACTTTTTGGTAAAAATCAAGTGTCAAGATTCATTTTTCATCAAAACATGCCAAATCATGAAACTTGTTCATCAAGAAATCAAGAATTGCAAATTAGGGTTTGAAATGAAGATTTTTCATAACTTAGAATTTTTCTAAGTTATGAAAAACCCTAATTTTTTCCTAACTTTGTCCCACTTTCTCACCAAGATTCATTTGGATTCAAGGAAAAGTCAAAACATGAAAGTTGTAGTCCATTGCAAAATCTACAACTTTGATTCACAAAGTTTCCTCAAAATAAGCTTGTAGCTCAAGTTACAATTTTTGGAACAAGGGTACCAAACCATTCTTAACTTAGAGAAATTTGACCTATTTTAGGCAGGATTTTTGCCTAACTTCAAGACCATTTTTCACATACTTCCACTTGGAATTTCAAAGATGGATTGTAGTACACATTCCAAGATTTCCAAAATGTCCAAGAACTCATCAAACAACCTCATGGTTAGGGAGAATCGAATTTGGCAATATGGGAAAAACTCACTTTGTTCATGACCAAATTACATGTCCATACACTTAGGCAATTTTGAACTCAGCTTGCATTTCTTGATTACAGGTCCTATATCCCATTTACACTCATAAATTTAATGCTGACTCATTGTGCCAAGACCATATTTTATGTGTTCAAGCATTACATAAAGGTTTAGTCCCAAAATAGAAAAAGCATAATGTCCATTTTTGCAAAAGTAGAACTTTATGTCAATTAGCAAATCAAGAGGTACACAGCAAATCTCCTTGGCACAAGTTATTAGACTAATCCCAGTGATCAAGGGCAAGCTTAGCAGCACATTAGGGGGGCCTCTATCAGTCTAGAACTCAAGTGGACATTTTGTTGCTTAAAGTTGAAGAAACATGGCATAACAAGACACAACTCTCATTCCTGTGAACCAGAGCTTAAGCAAAGTTATCAAACACTTTCTAATCATCAAACCTAAGCTAAAACACGAGCCAACCATCTCCATTGCCTTCTCAAACATAGAATCACCCTCAAACTGCCAAAACAGGGTACCTGCTGCAGATTGAGTTCCATAACTCAATCCATTCATGCATTCTTGCTAAAACCACTTCAAACACATCCCACATCATCCCTTGAAACTATTCCAAGCCCTAAACACGACCTGTAACATCCCTAGCTAACATCATCATTTTCATTTTTTTGTTTTGCAGTTGAGGTACCATAACATGATTCTCTTGGTTTCCAAGAAAACTAAAGCTTGGAATAGCATCCCTGGACATCAAGGAAGCTGTACCAATCATCACCTTGCATTGAAAACACCTCCATCACCAGATACGATTCCAACTGAACAGGTAAGTTCATGAACTCGTATCTCTTTATCCAGGCATTGTTAGCTTTAGGTTTGTGAAGAAATTATGTCACATTCATAGCCCTGAACATGCCCATATAATTAGTTTTCATTTATGTTATGTGTACTGTAAGAATTTGATGTCTGAACATGGAACAAAAACTAGGTCAGGAATTGGGGGAGAAGAAATTCTCTCTCATTTCTGAGAGTTAGATCAAGTTTTTGATATGTATGGATTCGTTGTTTGATTCTTAACATTTTTGATGTTGTAAGTTTTTGTTAAAAATCAAAGAATCAGGATGTTTGAACAAGCCTGAGAAGCGCGCGTTTTTTGAAACAAGAATGGCTGGAGGTTGAAGAAGCTCCACGTGGGCTGGGCCTGATTTGTTATTTCTGTTTACACCCCATTTTTACTTTTACACCCCCTTGGCCCATTATGCTTATTTTCATGATTTTTTGACCTTTTCTTTTTTGTTCTGACTTATTTACTTTTTCTCATAATATAAAAAATATAAAAATTATTTTTTAAACCATTTTTGTATTTATTAGGCATTTATTTGTTTAAACGGGTATTTGTACATAAATAAATATATAGATATACTTTTATTCAAGATACTAAAAAATAATGAAAACACATTTATTTTCTGAATTTTATTTTATTTTATCTTCTGAAAATATTTTATATAAAATATACTTTTTTTTATAAATATTAAATATTATTATTTTGTGCATATTCAATATATTTAATAAATAATACAAATACATACATATATATTAGTATATTTAGGTTAAAAAATACAAAATATATACATTTTTATTTTTATTAATATTTAGCATTAAAAATACCTTTTTGACAAATATACTTCTTTTTATTTATTTTTTGTACATAACTAATAAATATTGTACATTTTAAATATTTAATACCTCTTATTTGCAAAATTAGGGTTTTGCCCTAAATACATAAAAACTCCAAAAATTAATTCTTTTTATTTTGTTTATTTGACATATAAAAAACACTTTTTTTCATACACCTAAAAAGCCTTTTTGCATCTTACATATTTATTTTATTTAATTTGTGCAATTAAATACCTTGTAAATTCCCAAATTTTGATGTAATAGTTAGGTTTAAATTCCTTGTCAAAATACCCCCATTTGAACATTTGTATCCCCCTTCTCATATATTGTGTTGTAATAACTTAGGAACTTTATTTTTCGCACTTTAAAGCTTTCTAATTATGCCATGCTAGAATTAGGGTTTTGTATGCAAATCAATTAACCAAAATAGTTAGACCTAATTTCAAAGATAATCAAACATGAAAATGGATAACACTAATCACACTTGCACCCCTAGGGTATTCCACTTGTTGCCTTCAATAATGGGCCATATTGCATGTTAGGTCTCTTTGGGCAAAACAAAACAATCAAATGATCATAGTCCCTCGATGACGCTTTCGAAAGTTACCTAAGAATGATCAAGTCCCTTAAAGAAAAATTGCCCAAAGATACTTGGCACTATTGCAATTATGGTCTAAACGATGACCCGCGCCCGTCCCTCTCACATCCTAACACAAGATTGTCCACCAAATGCAATGGTGGAACAAAATTGTTAAAAGGGTTAAAAACATAGGAGAAATCTTTGAGAAATTTAGGAGTAGACAAACTCTTAGTCACTTGAATCAAACTTGCAAAACAAAACACTTGCCTATTTTTCAAACCACACTTTCAAAACAAATTTCAAAAACAAATGAAAACCTTTTCAAAAGACATACACCTTTATATACATCCCAACATGGATCATTACAAAGGTTGCCACCACATTGGCTTCTTTTCAAAACATTTTTCAAACCCACACACACAAAGCACCATTTCAAACAATTGAAAATTAAGGCAAGTTGATCTAAGCAAGTAACTAAGAGCCCATGGATAACCATGGATAGAAAGGGTGCTAATACCTTCCCTTTCTATAATCTACTCCCCGAACCCAAGAAAACATCTCAAAGGTTTTTGCTGTGCTTTTTAACCTTTCCTTAGGATAAAATAAAAAGTCGGTGGCGACTCTTGCTCAACCGAAACATTTGCGAAAACAAATGCAAAACCATGGTCAGTTCTCCCACCGTATCACACTATTGGCCGACCATGCAACAGGACGCCAAGGATCATGTCAAGAAATGCAGCAAGTTCCAGAGACACGCGGACATGCACCTCGTGCCCCCACACGAACTCATGGCGCTATCCTCCACGTGGCCTTTCGCGTGGTGGGGAATGGATATCCTCAGACCTTTCGTGCAAGGAACATATAAAAATAAGTTCCTTATCATAGCCGTCGACTACTTCATGAAATGGGTAGAAGCCGAAGCTCTGGCTGAAATCACGTCACACAACATCCTCTGTTTCTAAAAACAAAACATACTTTCCCGGTTTGGAATACTGCGAGCACTTGTCACCGACAATGGCATGCAGTTCACCGACCAAGGTTTCTAAAGCTTCGTCGCCAAACTCGGCACCAAGAAACATTTCACCTCGGTCGAACACCTCCAAACTAACGGGCAAGCCGAGGCTGCAAATAAAGTCATCCTGCGAGGACTCAAACGCAGGCTGGGCAAAGCTAAAAGGGGATGGTTCGAAGAGCTGCACAGCGTCCTATAGGCTTATCGAACAACACCCTATTTGATGACTGGCGAGACGTCATTCCGACCGACCTACGACACCGAGGCCGTCATCCTGGTAGAAATCATGGAGCCATCTAGGTGAACTGAAATTCCCTCGACGGGGAGGTGAACGACGAGGCCCTCAGAGATGAGCTCGAACTGGTCGAAGAAATCCAATCAGGAGAAGCTCTTCGCGAGGCCATGCTAAAACAGCAGGTAGCCCTACACCATGATAACAAAGTCATAAAGCGCGAATTTCTGGTCGGCATCCTAGTCTTGAAAAGAAACCAGAAGGACTCCCGTGAAGGGAAGCTGGCCACAAACTGAGAGGGGCCTTACCGCATCCAAGGAGCTACGGGCATCAGAGCATATTACCTCGAGCAATTAAACGGAGAACCACTACCTCAACCCTGGAATGCTGCAGAGCTAAAACAATATTATAGCTAAGTCCCTCACCTGAAGAGGACTTTTGCCGTTGAATATTCCCATTCAGCCGACAGGGGGAAAAAGCTCGACGACGTAGGCGCGTCGAGGCACGGACGCGACCTCCAAACTAATGAAAGGAAAGATGTTGTTCATTTTTACAATCAGCATCCTAGCCCGACAGGGACACCTCGATCAAGCTCCGCTGTCGAAGTACCCCAACACGGCAGGACACCTAACTCGCGATAGGCAGTCCACGCCACGAGCATAGGATCCCGACCGTGATCATACGCTCGTCCCGTGGATCCCTACTCCGCGCACTAGACACATTTCAACATGTGTCGAATAAATATTAGGGTCGAGCACACATCTCCACGTGGAAAACACGAACTTCGTGGAAAACTTATAATGACCACAACAATGGTCGAGCATATATTTCCACACAAAATATACAAGTATTCATGAAATAACCAAGTCAAAAACAATAACAAACAGAAATAACAATAAACATCAAATGAAGCAAATGATTATCAAAGGCGACCACTTAGGCCGAATATGTCTGAATATTACAAATATTACGGGCACACAAACCCAAATACAAATAAAATGAAAAAGAAACAAGTGTCAATCGCTCCCCGGAGTGCTAACTTCAGCGCCAGGAGAGTCAGGAGGAGAAACCACCCGGCCATCAACAACCTGGGACAGAACCCCAGTTCCTTCAGTGTTTAACCTCGGGTTCAGCATGGACAACTGATTTACAGCATATTCAAAGTCGTCGGTTAAGGCGTCAATATAGTCTGACTCTAGGAGTTGAATCCGAGCAATGAAGTTGGCACGTGTGCACAAGTCGGCTACCCCCTCAGGTTCGTCCTTCGCGGGAAACATAGCAGCTTTTAGATCTACAACTTCCTTCACCATCTGTTGGTTATCACTCTCCAGCCGTTCCTTATCGAGCTGGAGGCAGTCTTTGTCCGTGATGGCTTTCTCAGCTCTCTCCTTCTCCCTCGCCAGCATCTCGACCTGCTCGTGAAACATTTCCTTGCTTCGCTCAAGAGCGGTCTTCAACTTACGGGTTTTCGTCACAAGAGTTGCCTTATCCGACTCTAGTTCCTTGACCCGATCGGAGGAGTCCGACCCTTCGTCTGCCAGAACAACAACCATCTCTGCCATCTTTACCACCGCGACCATGCTGGCAGTGAGGTGCTTCCTTCGATCTTCCTTGTCGAGCCTCCTGATGATGTCGAACTCGTTATCACACGGTCAAGGGAAAACCCTCGAAGAAGTATTTTTCCACGAAGCAGGGTGGTAGGATGAAGGCCCGGGCACCCGCCCCTCCATCAGTTACATCAGCATGTCCACCTTCTGGACGACTCCGCTTCCTGCTCAACAGCTCAGCTTGGCGCTCGGCGTCACGAGAACCTGAGGATCCACTAGATCCCTCCCTGGTCGACTCGGGGGCTGCGCCCATGCACGTAGCTTGCTACGGTTTCACCAGTCTCTTGTTGCTCTTCTTCTCCTTGGTCAGCTTCAATAATCTCTCGCGACGCTCCGCCACGTGACCTGCAAAAATAAAGAAAATGTGTCGGGGTCAGCTTCATCGAAGAAATAAAAGAAAGCAAACAATATAGTAAAAGCAAGCAAGAAAAACCTAAGAGATCCACGACCTGCCCGAAATATTAACACTCGACGAGTGCCTTCATATTGATCGGACGCGCCTCGAAGGTCGGATCGCCATCTTTGTCTAGGATGTCATGCCCTTCCCACGTAACCCATCTGGCGGGGAAGAAACAATCGACAAAATGATTGAGGACACCATATGCCTCTTCGTCTTCGACACTCATACCAGCGGCAGAAGTGTGGTAGTTCCCTGGACCGTGATCACAGTGGCCCAAACACCAATGGATCGGGAACTTAGAGATCTTCCCAATCTCAGGATTGCCCTTGGTGTCCAAGCACGAATCTCTATCCTCGTCCAGAACGGTAGCCTGGTCGAATAGAGAATCCATGGTTGTTTGGGTAGATGGTTGCAAGATGTACCACTTGTCCTTAAAGTCCCGGACAGGATCCATATACATCATAAACAGCCTCATTGACTGTTTAAGGGATACCCAACTATGTTTCCCTCCTCGGGACTGCCGTTGCAAGTGAAAAACCTTGAAGAACAGGGGAATGGTCGCCCCGATCCTCAGGAATCGACATATAAGTTCGAAAGCTCGGATAAAGGAGATTGCATTGGGATGAAGCTGGGAGGGTGCCAAGTTCAAATGGCTGAACACCCCCATCTGGAAGTCGTTAAAAGGAAGCCGAAGCCCAAGTTCTTTGAACACGACCTCATACATGGAGAAGGCGTCCTCAGTGTACTCCGAGCATATGCGAGCATCTTGCGCCGGTCTCAGAATTTTGAAGTTTCTCTAGAAACCTTCCTAGCTGGCCCCATACTCAATAATTATGAAGGCTTGCCTCTGGTCGTGACTGTAGATCGATGCTATTCCTCGGGGCTCGGCGCCGACCCAATCCAATTCAGGATCGTCGATTACGTCGACCAAATTAATGTTCTTCTCGGTGGTGCTGGTCCCTTCAGTCTCCATGTTCTCTGACGATTCGGGAGTGTCAGCCATTTACCTACAAAGCAGAGGAAACTGGTGAATTCGGTTGCAAATCCAAATCCCCCTTTTCGAAGATGAAAATGAAAAGGCTAAGAAATTCCCAGAAGGGGAAATACAATCATCCTCACAAAAGGGAAATACGGGGACCTCGACCAACCCATGAAAATCATACCAATCCTCTAGGATCACACGACGATTCTGACGATGAACCCCTATTTTTCATAAATGTACCGGGCACAGGACGAATATTGCAAGCAGATTATGAATATCACGACCAAGTTCATAAATTTGTTAGCCAAACACATGGAGATCACGAGGGAGACTAACCTAAGCACCGGGCACAGGATGAATATTACGAGCAGATTATGAATATCACGACCAAGTTCATAAATTTGTTAGCCAAACACATGGAGATCACGGGGAAGATTAACCAAAGTATGGTCGAAAGGACGAATATCACGGGCATAATCACAAATCATATGCATAAATGCATGAGCTCCTCGGGCAAAGCCCCCCAGATACGAAATCCTACTACGCATCGTCAAAATCTATCAAATCCTACTACTAAACATCATCAAAATCTATCTACACACAAGATATCAAGGAAAGGGGACACTTACTTGAAGCATATATGAAGAGCGACAATGGTTGAGGAAGAGTACGTGGCAGACTGTGTGGGGGATCCGAGGATTTTGGAAAACGACACGGTCTTGACAGCGGAGAAAGCGGAGAGTGCGAAAATATGAAAGTAAATTATGAGCCCTGAAGCCCTACTTATAGAGCTAACATGGAATATGAAACGCCGCGTCTGTAAGCTCACAAGCCGCCTTTCTCCTCGACGCCTACATGCTTAGTCAATGATGGCCTATACTTCCTAGTTCATCATTACTATTCCCAAGAGTCGCACCATGTATCTGACAAGTGTATCGTCTTCTCCCCGCGAGTCCTCCTCGAGCCCACTCCGACCGCTACTCGGGGCAGAATCTTGAACCGATGACAAACCCCGTCTATGGTATAAAAGCTCCATGTCGAGCAGTGCACCTCGTAAAAGGACGAGCTAGAACTAAGTCATAACTCTTTCATCAGGAGGAACGACTTGGGGGCTTGTAACACCCTCTAAAACCCCGAATAAAATTTCGCAAATAATTAAAATTATAATTTCAGAGTACATGTATTAACGAGGATGTCACAATTCTCTTTTAATAAAAACAAGTTCCTGTCATGCATAACATAGAAGCAACTCATACATGTTTACACAGCGGAATAATTTAATTAACAAAACCAATGTTATAATATTTTCAAAATCATCAGGGATTAACACTTGGAAAATGTCAACATCATATTATAAAAAACATAAGGAAATAAACGAGTCTGACTAAAGCAGCTCGACAAACAAACGTTCCCGGAGTTACAACTATCAGAGCATGACCCGGACAATACTAAAACGGAAATAAACTAGAAACAACAAGCCTTCGCCAAGCACCTGAACGAAGCTCCTCAATCTGAAATATTCAACAGTAAGGGTGAGCATCTCAACTATACATTTGATTATACGTTCATAACAATAAATTCAGAAAACCATAAGCATCACCCAAACAGTTAGCATGTTTCTTAGTTTACGAAAACCTTTACAATTCATATATTCATAATATATCACTTTTCATACTTATAATTAACATCAAACATCATTAACAATTTAGCAGCAATACATGCATACAATCAATTAAATACAACATTGGAAAATCATCCATTCATGTTATATTCAATATAATGCAACACACCCATGCATGTGGTACCATTTTACCGCCCCATTAAATCTCGGGTCACGGATAACTCACCGTTCCATTATATCGCGGACACGGCTACCACCTCAACGTTCCATTAAATCGCGGACACGTATATTGGCCACCATGTTAATTCCACACAATGGGAATTAACAAATGCAACATGATATGTACAGTATGTAACACTCAGCATACTATTAACATCAATCAACATATCATGCAACATCGACAACATCAATCATAACAGGATATGGATAGCATGTAATCACTCAGCATACTATTAAACATTAATCATATCAAGTTATATTATAATTCATGCTTGATACATCATCTAAAAGCATGACAATAAAATCCATATAGTGTTGGTATCATAACATACAATCGTTATTCGATACAAGCATCAATCAACACTAGGAAATCAATAAACAACATATTCAAAACATGTCAAACACTGCACATCAAAACAGGATCAATCCGTACATAACAGCATGCACAGAAAACAGAGTTTAGAAACCAACACAGGAGATTTAACACGGGTGCCCGTGTAAATCAACACTGCCCGTGTGGAAATGTGTCCAGAAACACGTTATTTTTGCCAATACAGGGGATCAACACGGGTGCCCGTGTGAATCAACACGGCCCGTGTTGAAATGTGTCTGGAAACACATTTTTTCTGCCAACACAGTGAATCAACACGGGTGCCCGTGTAAATCCACACGGCCCGTGTTGATGAGCGCGAACCCAAAATTTCATGTTCCTGCAGCAGTTCAGAACAACAGCCAAACGCGAAAAATACTAGCCAAACGTGCATTTCGGTACATAATAACATCAATTATGCATAACTCAAAGCAACACATCAATTGGAACACCATTCCTTCCTACGTTAGTCAATTTCCAATCTTAAGGACAACATTATTTCACTTAAGGTCTCATTTTCCAAAATCAATCAAAACTCAGAATTTTCATTTTTAAAACATCCTATTTTATCAACAATCCTTTCATCAATAACAAGTTTTATTAAAATTGACCTTAAGTTACATATTACCCGTCCTTTAGGGAAATTCTAACCACATCAAGGTTATCCCTAGAACACCTAAGGTAAACTCACGATCATACAGATATACTCCAAATCCACCATTAGGAACCTAAAATCCTTAATTGATTCATAAAATTGGGGATCTAAACCGTTTCTAACAAGGTTCAATCCTAAGGATATTGATCCCTAAGAACATCTAACAATTGGGGTTTCTCCCTACGATTATCCAAATCAACCGTACCTAAACCCATAAGCAAAAGTAAATCGAGTAGTAGCCCCCCTTACCTTATCAAATTGCAGCTTAAGTTCTTCGAGCGATGTTCTTCGTTCTTCGTACCTTCAGAGCTCAGCTTCCCAATATCCCAAATTCGGTGTTATCGTGAATAATGAGAAAATAACTTGAGTCCCAAATGTATCCTTATTCCTTTTGCACCCCCACTCTTTACTAACAACATCCAAGCCCAATAACTTAAAAATCCAATATTTCTTATTTCTTTTATTTTCTTCAAATATTCCAAAATAAATAATTTCTTTTTATTTTATTAATTCTAATAAAATAAATTCCCAATTAAATAAATCGAATAATTAAAACTGGGGTGTTACAGGGCTCCTGTTCTGGACTGGGCCTGCCCTTGGCCCAACTCCTAGTGAGGCCCAATCCAAGTGTCAATTGGCACCACTGACCGGTTCCGTCCTCGAATACGGCAGGCAACTACCACCTTTTCCCCACGAGGAGACAACCTCATCACACGGGGACAACACCCCGAGTAGACTAAGGACGGTCACCTCCGACCATGGAGACTTCGAGGACACCCCGACTAGCTCATTGATCAAGGCTGGTCCCCTCACTCGACCTCGCGTATGGCGGGGATCACCCATGACGAGAAAACACTCCTCCTCGTCCATCCTCCTCGTAGGGTTGATTACCAACGTCTTCGGATATCAGAGTTTTCGTGGCCCCAGAAAGATCGCATCCATATCCTCCTGACCTTGGGGAGGACGTCATCCAGGTAGGGGACCACGTGCGGGTCCCCACTACTCATGTAGGACCTGACAGTCTCTATGTTAGGCTTGCTTGACTAGCCTAATGAAGAGACCTTGGCCCAGCGATGGGGGCTATAAATACCCCTAAAACCAAATAAAACAGCTGCAGCCTCTTCGCCTCAAGAGCATGCTTTTTGTAGAGAAACATTGGATGCGATAGATATTATATCAATTCCAGTTGAAAAAAAGGTAAATGCTATATATAAATTTTTTTAATGAAAAGAGAAAAAAAACGTTATTGTTATTTCATCCATTGTGATTCACTTTCAGAAATCTTACTCCACTTTCAAAATTCCAAAAAGATAGCAACTGATTGATCTTCTCCAATCTCTATTACCTTTGATCTTTTCCGATCTCTATTCCCTTTTCTCTTTTAGCCAAATCAAAACCGAAAACAACAACACTTCTTCAACACAAACAAAATTCCTTTTTCTCTCCTTTGGTGAAACTGGAATTTCTTCAACACAAACAAAATTCCTTTTCTTTCCTTTGGTGAAACACGATTCCTCTTCAACAGGGCGAGCCATTGATAAATTTTTTTCATCTAATAATAAAATGAACAAACATTAAGAATTGAAGAATCAGTATGAAATTACAAAATGAAAGAGAATAGAAAAAAAACATTTTGAAGCGTTTCTCCAGTTTAGGACAAAAGTCTATTGTGTCATTGATATAAGTCTAATTAAAAGGGTTATATTGTAATATATCGATACTTTAAAATTAATATATTTATATTAGATTCTTTTCAATTTTTAAATCACTTTTCTATTTTATTTATTCTTATTAAAAAAAAAAGAGAATCAAATTTTTTTAACTCTCATTCCATGTTATTTTCTTTTAGTTATAATTATTATTATTATAAAAAAAATCAAAATCATTCTTCTTATTATCACTTTTATTTGCATTTTTAGTTTATGTTTGCTATTAACAATTTTCAGTTTTGTTAATTTATTAGTATTAGTATATTGCTGTTATCATGTCCAAAAGAAAGAAAATAGTAACAATTATTGGGACCAAATCAAAAGGTTTTGTACGTTCACACCAAGTTTCAAACAGTTCATGTTTCTCCAAGTAACACCAACGAATCTCTCTCCCTTAGGCTAGTTCTGATTTTTGCTTTCAAATTGCTTTTTCTTTGCTTCTATTTTGAGCTCTAAACATCAGCGCAACAACAACAGTACATAAAAAAACCGATGAAGAATATTTGAAACAGAATGAGAAACCATGAAGAAAGGGCGTGAGTTGAGGAAGAGATAGAGCGATTAAAAGAGATGAAGAGTGAGAATGGAAGATGAAAATAGTAGAATTTTTTTTCCTGATTTATTTTGATTTTGTAATTAAATGAAAAATTAATGTTGTACAATTACCAAGACCATAAACTAGCGGCTGCCTCTTTCATATTTAGGGTTTCGAAACTGTTCTGGACTGAGCCCGCCCTGACCCAAAGCAGGGATAAAGGCCCAATCCAAGCAGGTCCTCGAGGAGTGTGCGGCCGCGGATTCCCGCCACTGTGCCCGACCACAGACTGCAGTCATGCCCGCCATTGTCTGCGACACATGGTGTCCCCGACCAAAGGAACTCCAGCTCGAGTCCTGCTCGAGCTCTCTCCTCGTAGGGCAGATTTTGTCTGCCCTAACCGTTATCGAATCATCCAAACTCCGGAAAGACCGCGTCTTCGTCCCTCCTCATTCTTCGCAGAGCATCACCAGGAAGGGGACCACGTGCGGGGCCCCACTACACACGTAGAACCTGGCAGTTCCTTTATTGGGCCAGTTCTGGTCGGCCCAATGAGGGGACCTTGGCCCAATGTTGGGGGTTATAAATACCCTATGTTCCTAGAGGGTCAGGTATTCATCTCTTACGCATACATAAACTCTTTGCCTGCTCATTCCATCACTCATTTTAGCATCGGGGTGTCTTGTAGGTACCCCCCCATCTCACTCAAATTCTGCCCGAGCCAGTCGTGACGGTCCAAGTCTGATCAGATAAGATCAGTGGCGCCGACTGTGGGGATCTAGCTTCCCCGTCTTGCAAAACCTCGAAGACCAAAGCTCAAAATCACCTCCTACCGTCATGGCTGACCAGGTCCGGGACGAACAGGACGTCCGCGTCGTCGACGTCAACAACAACCTCGCGGATAAAAACGGAATTCCCGACAACGCCGGCAACCCCGACCATAACACACTCCCCGGGGGTACCATCCCCGGGCCCTCAGTCCACCGCGATGGAGCTACTGCCTCATCTTCTTCAGTCCCTCCGCCGCTCAAAGAAGACAATGCAGCTCCCCCAAACTATCTAGCTGCCCAATTTCAGGAAGTCCCTGTCCCCGCCGGGGCAGATGCCACAACCCGCGCACTATTCGCGGCGATCAATCAAACCAACTACCTCATCTTTGCCCAGGGGGAAAGATTGAGGCGCTAGAAGACGATAGAAGACCCGCGAGGAGACACAGGAGGCCTCAGACTCCACCTCCTCGAGTAGTAGAGGTACATCTCCCATCTCCCCCGCGGAGACAATACAGAGACACCTTCCGAAGCCCGTCGCCCCGACCGTCGTGGAGACGAACCCTCTTAGAGAGGCAACCCGTCATTGAAGCCGGGGGGCGCAACCATGGCCCCGTACAGCAAGAAAGAAGACACTCTGGAAACAGGCACGAAAGAATTGACCAACAAGCACCCCGCTCGAGGGATACCCAGCACGACCAGGACCGTCGGGCATGGCAATATCTCAGGTCCCCATCCCTATCCCCAGAGCAAAGTGACGAGGACGACCCCCGCGGTCCCCTGTCACAAGCCATCATGGAGGCGCCCATTCCCCCGGGCATGGAGAACCTCCACATCTGAAAGAATACGACAGAGTCGCGGACCCAGTCGACCATATAGACGGGTTCGAGGCTATGCTGCATTACCATAATGTCGGGGGACCCATCAAATGTCGGTTGTTTCCCACGACCCTCAGGAAGGCAGCAATGGATTGGTACAAAGGCCTCGCCCCGGGATCAATCACCTCGTGGCGAAACCTGAAGAATCAATTCATAAGTTCGTTCACTACGTCTCGGCGACACCTAAAGACCGAGGCAGCACTCGAGGCCATCATCCAGAGACAGGATGAAACCTTGAGAGAATTTATTAATCGCTTCAATCGCAAAGCCATACAGGTCCCCTGCGCGGACCACATGAAAAGGTACTTGCTGGAGAGGGGGCTCCTCCCCGGCACAGAATTCAGAAAGGCAGTGGGCATCGAACCACCCCGAACATTCGATGCTCTCCTCGGGAAGGCCCGCGCGTATATGGATTACGAGGAAAGGGAGGCGACCAACAAAGCCCGGGACCCCAGAACTCGCGGATCCAGCAGCAACCCGTGCCAAGAAGCCGCTCCTCCTCGACGAACCGAGGAGAAAAGAAAAGAGGACAGACCCCGAGAAGTCCGAGAGCAAAGAGGACTCTCGGGGCGTTTCACAGAATACACTCCGCTCACAGCTTCCCGTGAGCGCATCTTGGTGGAGTGTGCCAACACGTATTTTAAAGACGGCAGCGTTAAGCGCCCTCGACCTGCTCCTGCCAAGCCCGGAGTAGACAGGAGAAAATACTGTCAGTACCATAGGAGCCATGGTCATCTGACTGAAGACTGCGTCCACCTGAAGGACGCCATTGAAACCCTCATCAAGGGAGGGAGGCTCGCCCAATACCGGCGAAACAACGCTCCTTGTCGCGACGCCAGGGAGACAAGAGAACCGGAGGAAGACGCCCGACCATCTGACAAGTTGGTCCTCGTCCAGACCGCCTTCTCCGTCACCAGACCGGAGGACTTCTACGTCCTCGTACACCTGCAGCAGCCACTCACGACACACAGTAGGTGGGAATACTTTCCCTCTATCATGGTCATCAATGGTGGAGGATTCAACGACCTAACCATCAATTCGACCAAGAGAAAGCTGGATGAACTGGTCGACTCTGCACCTCCTCAGACGGTGACTTTTGAAAGGGTGAAAGGTAGGTCGGAGCCCATCACCTTTTACCTCGAAGAGCTCCCCGGAGGAGCCCCAAACGCAGTCATTCCTCTGCTGATAAGAGAAAGAATGGCCAACTTTGACGTACACCGCATCCTCGTCGACAAAGGAAGTTCCGTCGACATGATGTACAATCAATTATTCTGGACTCTGCAACTGGACGACTCGCAGCTCTCTCCGTTTGTGGGGTCGGACTTACATGGCTTCAACGGCTCGACCTCCAAACCTTGGGGATATGTCGAGCTCATGGTTACATTCGGAGAGGGCACGACAACGAGCTAGGTCAAGGTGCGCTTCCTCGTCATCGACTGCCCGTCCCTCTACAACTGCATCCTGGGGAGACCAACACTAGCAGAGTTGACCGTGGTGCCCTCCACCGTCCACTTGAAGATGAAGTTCTACACCAAGAGGGCACGGGTTGCTACCATCCAGGGGGACCTGGCCGCTGCTCGAAGGTGTTTCAACACCGCATCCAAGGGACGCGACATGGTCGACACTGGGAAAGGCCCGCCAAGAGACCGACGACGATGCGACAGGAACCCGACAAGCCAGAGCCCGTCAAAATAGAAGAGCAGAGATCTCCTCCAAAGGTCGACTCCATAGCTCTGGACACCCGTTTCGATCAGGACGAACCTTCCAACGGCGAGCAAATCCCCCTCCGACCAATTCTGGACGGGGACTTCGAGCTCGTCCCCCTCGGCGAGGACCCAAGCAAAGGAGTGAAGATTGGTACCGACCTCCCCGACCTGGCAAGGAAGCAAATCAAAGCCTGCTTGCACGAGAATGCTGACTTGTTCGCCTGGAGCGCCGCGGAGATGCCCGGACTCGACCCCGAGGTCGCCTGTCACCGTCTCGCCATAGACCCAACCGCTAAGGCAGTAGTACAACATAGGCGTAGGCAGTCTCCGGAGAAAGCGGAGGCTGCTGAAAAAGCTGTAAAAGACCTCCTAGAGGCAAATTTTATTTCTGAAGCCCGATATTCAACCTGGCTGTCAAATGTTGTACTAGTCAAAAAGAATAATGGAAAATGGCGGATGTGTGTTGATTATACTGATCTCAATCGGGCATGCCCGAAGGATGCTTTTCCTTTACCGAACATAGATATGCTGGTCGACAACTCGGCCAGTTACAAAATACTGTCATTCATGGATGCCTATTTAGGCTATAACCAAATCCCAATGGCCATGGGCGACAAGCATTGCACTGCCTTCATGACCAGCTCGGGCAACTATTACTACAACGTAATACCCTTTGGAATAAAGAACACAGGTGTGATCGGTGGATTTAGAACTGACTGTTTAACGCTGGTTCGCGAAATGTCGCGGAAGCAAGAGTCGCCACTGTATTTTATTTTCTCCAACATGGACAGGACAAAAGCACATCAAAATTCCTCATGAGATAATTTCTCGGTTCGGGAGGTAGATTTATAGAAAAGGAAGGTGTTAGCACCCTTTCTATCTATGGTTATCCATGGGCTCTTAGATACTTGCTCTTATGTTTTCAAAATGTTTGCTTTTCAAAATGTGAGTGGGTTTTGCAAAAGTTTCTTTGAAAGTTTTCTGAATAACTCTTGTATCTGTCCTCAAGAGTGTTTGAAAAATTGTTTTGAAAGTCTTTTGGAAGTGTCAGTGAAAAGGTTTTTGTTTTGTTTTTTTAGAGAGCAATTATCCATGAGTCATCTACCTACCCTAAGGAATTAGGCTGTGTAAATGTCCTTAAGGTAGTGCCATCCCACCATTGAGAGGTAGGTAGCACCACCGTTGGAGGTGTTCGGGTCAATTCGAGTGTAGGGACAGTGTGGTCACTAGAGCAACAGTAGGATACCTTAGAAGCTACCCTTATGTCCTTGATCCTTTTTTAATCCGAGGCAACTGTTTCGAGGCAACTGGATCATGGACATAAGGACTTACTAAAACGTCCTATACTCGACGACCACGTTTCGAAGGTAAGGCAACAGGTGAGGCGTACCCTAGAAGTGGTGTGTGTATTTGTGTGTTGTTTTCAGTTTAACAGTTATCTTGGGTCATGGCATTGTGAGCTACGCTTGTTTTTAATTAACATACATTCTTTCATGCAATTTAGAATTTAAGAGTGCGGAAATTTAAATGCGGAAAGATAAAACTACGTTATTACAAGGCGCGAGTCTATACATCGCCAAAGTACAAAGACCCGTTTTTGATAAAAGTGCGGAAAGTAAATAAATACCTAATTACTATTACAATCCTTGAGCAGTTACATAATATTCAAAAGAAATAATGCGCGAAAAGAGATAAAATTGAACGTTCGAGGGCGTTGGACCCTTTTGCTTGAAATTAAATTGAATTAATGCATAATAATTATTTAATTAAAGAAAAGTGCTTTTTTAGGTTTTTTTATTTAATAAAAATAAAGAAAATTAAAATCAAGAGAAACCCTAATTCTAAGTTTATTTTAATTATTTAAGAAAATATTAAAGTTAACCTAATTTACTAATTGATTAATGTACATGTTTATTTACAAAAATAATAATTAATAATAATAATAAATAATGAGGAAAAATTAATTAAGAAAAAAAATGAAATGTCAAAAAACCCTAATTCTATGCATTTTTATTTATTAAAAAAAAGTGTTAAAATTAAAACCTAAATTAATTAAGTTAATTGTTATTGAAATTTATTTACAAAAATATTTTAATGGTGAAATTAATAATAATTAAACATATTTTACAATTTTTGGTTTCTGATTTTTATATTATGAAAATTATTTTTATGGTGAATTAATGAAAACAATTAAAAACAATTAAAAGAATTATAAATAAAATTGAAAAAATAATGCAAACCAGGGGGGTATCAGGCCCAAATGGGAGGTAAGATTGAAGAATTCTGGCCCAAGAGTCACAAAGCCTCTTTTGACTTTTCTGATCGTGTGTGCACTGGTTGACTGGGGTGCACCCTAGATTTTATTCTGAGGCCATTGGATTGGACCTTGAAGCCACTTGGCAGGCTAGCGCATGAGCGTGCATGGTGGAACGTTTGATGGAAGCTGCATTGGAATACGTTGAAACAAAAATTATGCAATATGTGGGGGACCTGGGAATCGAACCCAGGTCCCTATACCTGCAAGACACGTCCTCCAACCACCAGGCCATTTGCATTTGTTTGTAAATATAACAACAAAGAAATATAATATATAAAATATGCCCATTATGCTGAAATATAAAAAAACCGCGCCAAAGTTTGAACGCTCCTATCATGTAATCCCACGCATGCTTCTTCTTCATCTGTTCTGAAACAAAAAGGAATGAATAGCGGGGGTTTTAAACCCCCACAAACTGAAAACATGAAAATAGCGATTAGGCATATACTCAATATAAAAAAGGCGCGATGGTCTTAATAGCTTCGTCTTGATGCCACGAACTCATCCATACAGGTTTGAAGGTCCAATTTTACCATATAAGGAAAGCCCTATTTTGAAGCTTCTGAAACCCTAGGTTTCATCAATGGCGGATTTTAATACAAGCAGTGTTAGTCCAATTAAACGGTACCAATCGCTTCAGAAGATCATTATTAGTGTATGTTGTACCCCAAAATTTGCCCTCCCATATTCTTCAAGAAATTGCCAAATCAAGCTGCAAAATTCCCCAAGGGTTGCACAGTCAAAGGTCTCCTATACAGTCAAGATTAGGGTTTGTGTTCTGATCAAGAAAAGGAAGTTTTCAAAGGCCCAATCAAGCCTCACATGCCTACAAATGTGGTCAAGCATCTTCATATCAAGTTTCAAGGCATTCAGCTCAAAATTGCACAGTCAAAACCCTAAATTGCACTACAGTCAAATGTAGGGGCAAAATGGTCATTTGACAGTCAAAAGTTCAAATTTTTGGTCAACATATCATTTTGAAGCCACAAACATCATTTGATCAATGCTTGATCATGATTCTCAAAATTTGGCCCAGAAATCATCAAGATGCAAAAGTTTCCTTATTTGGACAGCTGAAAAAGTCAACTGAAATTGACCAGGGCATAACTTTCACATGGATTATCAGAAAAATTCCATCCAAAGCTCATTTTGAAGAGAAAGACATTTCCTACAACTCATCTTCATACTTCAAGTCCAAGAAATGCTCTCACAAAAAGTTATCAATTTCAACATTATAGGTCATTTTCAAAAGTCAACAAAAAGGGACTTTAAGTCAAAGGCCATAACTTGAGATTGGTAAATCAAAATGACATGGGACCAAAGGCATTGGTTAGAGGACTCAAAGATCTTTCTAAAATGTCCAAGAACATGAGCAAAGCTTAAATATTGAGCAAGTTATGCATTGGAGAAGTTGGGAAATTTTTGTGAAATGGCCAAAATCATTTATCCTTGAAATCCCATTTTTGACAAAAGGGGCCCACTTTTTCCACTTGAATTGACTTGGCCATGCTTCCCACGTGTCCCATCTTTTATTTCAGATTTTTTTATTAATTTTTTCATTTTTATTGATTTTATTGGATTTAATTAATTTTAAATCTTTTAAAATCAAAAGAAATTCAAAAAAATTAATTTAAAGGGATATTTTGCTTTGATTAACCTTGAAGCATCATTATGTGCCTACCATTTTTCGTGCTAAGGCTTAAACAAAGCAAGAATTCAAATTTGAATCAAAAATGGAAGGTGTGGTAATGGTGGTTTATGCCAAAATCCTAAACATCAATGCAAGGCATTATTGGCCATAACTCTCATCCAAGCCTATATATACAAGCCTTGCAAGCCTCATTCACAACCTAGAAAAAGTGCACAAACGGCCAGAGAAAAGTTCAAAATTTGTCAAAAAAAAGTGTGAGATCCTAAGGTCCATTATCAAGCACTGTAAGTATTCTCAGGTCCCCCACTTTATTCAATATTTTTCTCTTTAACATAATTTTGTGCAGTGCTTCATCAAAGGACCACCATACAACTCCATCCCTTGGCACGCCACATGTCACCAAGGGTCAATCCAAAGGCTATCACGTGAGTTCCACCATACGCATTGGTCAACACCCCCCTTTGTTTGCTCTCTTTCACTCTTTTTTTTTTATTTTTCTATTTTTATTTGTTTAATTTAGTTTTAATTTAATTCTTTAAATTAATATTTTCATAATATAAAAAACCAAAAAATCATAAAATCATAAAAATCAAAATATGTTTTATTTTAATTTAATTCATCAATGACCTTTTTTTTGTAAATAAATTAAATAATAAATTTAGTTTTAATTTTAGGTTGTCAAGTTAATTCTTTTTTCTCAATAACCAAAAATAATAAAAAATAGACTTTTAGCACTTTTTTCCCTTTTTTTAAATTAATTAAATATTTTCATCATAAGTACCATTAACCATTAATTTTGTAAATAAATTTTATAATTAATTTAGTTTTAATTCTAGGTTTTAATTTTAAGGCATTTTCTTTAATAAATTAAAAACAATTGGAATTAGAATTATTTAACTTTTAATTAATTTAATGTTCTTTAATGTCATAAAAACAAAAAAACATAATAAAATAAGTCATTTCTTTTATCTAATTTAATTATTTCAATAATCTTATTTTAATTCCTTTAAAGGGTCCAACGCCCTCGCATTTGATTATTTTCTTTTTTTTCGCGCGTTTTATTTGTTTCTTTGTTGTAAATATAATGTATTTGTTCCAAAGCCATGTAATAGCTATTAGACATTTATTTTCTGCACTTTATTTTAAATCGGGTCTGGATTAATTTGGCGTTGTAGACCCGCGCCTTTGTAATAGCGTAGGACCATTTATCTTTTCCGCATTTTAAATTCCCGCACCTTTAACTGTTAAAAAATAACATGAAAGAATGAATGTCCAAAAATAAAATCAAAGCGTAGATCACCAATGCATGACAAGACAAATAATAAACTGAAAATGACACACAATTCACACACCACCCCTAGGGTACGCCTCATTGTTGCCTTGCCTCGAAAGGTGGTCGTCGAGTAGAGGATGTCTTAGTAAGTCCTCATGATCCGGGAACCTGGCATGAGGGTAGCTTCTAAGGTGTCTTCCTATTGCTCCGGTGATCACCATGTCCCGAACCTCGAATTGACCCGAACACCTCCAACGGTGGTGCTACCTACCTCTCAATGGTGGGATGGCACTACTTTAAAGGACATTTACACAGACGAATTCCTTAGGGTAGGTAGATTCTCATAGATACTTGCTCTTTTCAAAAACAAACAAAATACTTTTCACACCTACACTTTCTAAAAGTTTTCAAACAAATTTTTCATACACTCTTGAGGACAGATACAAGAGTTACTTAGAGGTCTTTCAAAGAAACTTTTTCAAACCCACTCACCTTGAAAAGCAAACAAACATTTTGAAAACACAATGAGCAAGTATCTAAGAGCCCATGGATAACCATGGATAGAAAGGGTGCTAACACCTTCCCTTTCTATAATCTACCTCCCGAACCGAGAACTAATCTCAATAAGGAATTTTTCTGTGCTTTTGTCCTTTCCATGTTGGAGAAAATAAAAGATGGTGGCGACTCTTGCTTACCGCGACATTTCGCGAAACCAGCTTTAAAACAGTCAGTTCCAGATCCACCGATCACAGAACTGGCGACTCTGCTGGGGATCAATATAAAGTGAGGTGTACCTTAGGACTAAGATCATTGTGTTTTCAATTGCTTTGATTTGTTTGCTTTAAATTGTGGGACTGTCTTGGGAGTTCTATAGATCCTAACCCGGATCTGGGGATACCTTCTTAGAAAGTAGCAACAAGGCTGTGAGGGAACTGTGCGGGGTATACCGACATGGTTGAAGCAGTCTGCTACGTTGATGTGGCACTTTGGTGTGTACCGGTAACCCTTGAGTTAATCAAGGAGAGTACGGGGCCTCCGCGTGGTGTCGTGAAGCATCAACAGACCTTAGGAACCTTAATTGAACCATCTTGGCCTCTTTAGGGTAGTGAGATGACTACTTTGGTGTACTCCGAAGTCGGTTGATACTCGATACTACACTCAATTGAGGGTTGTTCTCTTGGGATATTTTGATCGCCAGTCAGTGGCTAAATCGAAACGATGAACAATGAAAGCAATCCAATGATATTGAGATCCTTAGAACCCGGTTACTTTAATAGGACAGGTTGATCCCACCAACTTCAAGAGGGTAATACCCAGACCTCATGCTGGCCTAAACTCTAAGGGCTCTTTTGTGTGACTTGTGTGCCTTCGTACTTGCCTACTTGCATGCTTGTTAAACTGACACATGAACTACTTGCAGGTTTGATCCATAGTCCTTAATTAGGACTCATAACAAAGTTTACCAAGTTTCTTGCAGGTTTTGTTTATAGTCCTTAATTGGGACTCATGACAGGTTTTACTTGAGTTTCTTGCAGGTTTTGGTTTGCAGTCCTTAACAAGGGCTCATAACAGGGTTTATCCATATTACCCCATGCATCATGACATCATACCATTGCATACATCCTCATCCATTTCAAGGATCTCAAGGGGCTTGTGATGCAGGTCATGGTGAATCAACTACCCCAGCAAGGGGCAAAGAGGATTTATTTTCCTCTAGCCAGAGTTGTCAGGGGCTATGACCCACTTGATATGGTGAGCTTTGACTCTTGAAGAAGGTTCCCTTAACCAAGGTTGTTTGGAAATCAAAACCAGACATGATGACTAAAGTCAGAGGCTATGACCCACTGGATATGGTGAGCCTTTGACCCTGGGAAGAAAGATTCCCAACAAACATGAAGCTCTTTCAATCAAGCTACCGGATTCAAATGCTAACAAATTTTCTTGTTTATCCCGTGAGGTCCTTGAAAACATTACATGCATGTCATACATATCATTGCATAACAGGTACCCTTGTTGCAGGTTACTTACCCTTCCCGCTGTTTATTTCAGCAATGGCTTTCCAACCAGACAACCAGGATCTTCTGGCTCAAGAGACTCGGTTCGGGGAAATCCTCCTGAATTTATCTAAGGGGCAGGAGGAGCTAAGGACACTTCTCATGGGGACCTTTGTCAGGAACGGTGCTGAGGATGAAAGGCTGAAACACCTACAAGCTGAGGTGGATGCATTGAAAGCCCAAATGCTGGGGCAGAGGAATGCCATTCAAGGTTTAACTCAAAGACAAGATGAGCTCCGGTTTCTCGTCAACCAACTGCTTCAGGGTAACCAACTGGGGCAAACATCTAAGGGTAAAAAGCCAGCCATCGTTCGACCGTCTTTGAGACAAAGAAGCAAGGAGAAAGTTCCTCATATGGCCCCAGTATCACCAATTCAGTATCAACCTCACCAGCTTCAGCCAGATGAGCCCAAAAGACAATTCACCCAGCTCAACACGTCGCTGTCCCAAGCTTTGCAACACCTGTTGAAGTTGAATCTGGTGACGTTGATAGGACCTCACCCTAATCCTAAGACTTCTTCACCCAACTATAATCCTGAGGCCAGGTGCGCATACCATTCTAACAGCCCGGGGCATGATACTGATGACTGTTGGAAGTTGAGGTACAAAATCCAAAGCCTGATTGATGAAGGAGCTGTGGAATTCACCCCAGATGGTCAAGTCGAGTTCTTCTACTATCCCTGCGAGGTTCACCATTTGAAGTAACAAGCCCTGAGGCTAGAAGACTTGTGTTTATTAGAATTTTCAAGTTGTAATTTTCTTTTGATTGTTCAAACATTTACTCATTGTTAAAACATTGTTATTTCATTAATGCATCGCTTATGTCTATTTTGAATCAATATATTCGTATTCACTATATGCAAACTGTTTTCATTTTTCTGTGATGATCAATTCTCGGTTAATAATTCTAAGCCTCTTGAGGGAGGATGACGAAAACGATACCACGATCTTTACAGTATGCTTTTGAATAGACCCCGCTGATGAGGTACAGACATTGTTTCAATTCCTAAACACTGGAGTTATAAGGAAGATAATCCCTCGTCAACCCCTCTCAGCCAAAGAAGTAGGAGTTTTTCTTTTCGAAATTTAAAACCCTTAATCCTAACCTGGGGCAGGGTAGTCTCTCAGTTGATCCAAGTGCATAACGAACGGCACCAAAGAGGTCCTTACAAAACGAAAGACAGTGATGGTTCCGAACAATCATACAGATAGGCAGTCATTATATCTCAAAAAATAAAAATCCATTAAGTCAGAACCTATGAAGGAGACTTACAAAACTGGGGCATCCCGCTGACTGTAATCACAAAAAAAAAACAGTTCAGGCAAAAAAAAATAGGGATAATAAAATCAAAAAAGGAGGTCACACAAACCCTCAACAAAAAGAAATGACTGCCCATTCATAATAAATCATCATTATCTGAACCATCATTGGTACATCAAAGCAAAGACTCAAACAAGGTCTAACGCACGATCAACTGAGTTTAGGTTGGAAGAACATCACGAAGAGCGGATGGGTACAAATAGATTTGAGCCTTTATCCTTTGTTTCTTGAACCGTGAACCAAGCCACGTTATAACCCTTAAAAGTCCTAGCTGAAGCATGGGTTAGTTCGAAAGCATACTGTTACAAAGGTATCCTGACTCCTTAAGGCTTGCTATAAAATATTGAGTTGACATCACATTTTACAAAATTTGCTGGTTTTACTGAAAAATGCATTTTTCAAAATCTTCAAGACAGACATAAGCTTTGCATTTTTGACATAACTTTGTTTGCATATGACTTTTTGTTTGAACAGCAGAGAAATTCGCACGACGAATGCCTAATGAACAGAAGTACCTCCAATCAAGGGGCACAACATGATCCTGGTCCAATCATCTGGGGCAGTCCAATCAAGATTCGGAGAATCTCTCAAAGGCCAAATAGCCTGGGGCAAATCTCCGCCTAAGTCACTTGGGGCATTTCAACAACGAATCTTGCACGATCAGACATCTTCTGGTAACATGGCAACATAAACAGCCAGGGGCACCTCCCTGCATTCTAAGAACATGGACATAGTCGAAAGAATACTACGCATAATCAAAGACCCGCTAGGTTGACATACCTAGGCAAAAAATTAGGGCTTCCCGGCGAACCAAAAGGGTTCGGGCAAAATGAAGGGATGAAATGAAAAAAAATCTGTACACCCGGCAAGTCGAAAACCTGAAAAGGCGGCTTGGGCAAAAAGGGGTATCCCGGTGGACTGAAAACCCGAAAGGGCAGTCCAGGCAAAAGTTAGGGATCAAAGCGTACGACTATGTCCTGTCATCTTGTCACCTGCCTATCAGAAGAAGGTTTGTCCATCAACAACTATCAGCACCTCACAGGTCTTCCTCTTATACCTCAGAAACAGGGGCAATAAAGAGTTGTCCAAGCGATCTATTTGTTCTGTCCTCCAAGGTATCAAGGTAGGTTCAGTTGAAGAACACAACCAGGTATCTTAATTCCCCAGAGAGTGAGCCAGCAAGCAGTATACTCTCCTCAAGCAAAGCAGTTATCAACCTTAAGGAAGTTGGGTATCCTCCCGCAGGTCTCAACCTTCCCCAGCAGCATATTCTTAACAAGCATCCCCGGCAGTCTTGGTCTAAAGACTGTTCCCCGGCGGTATATCAAGCATTCAAAGGAATCACTTCCCCCGATACATCTCAAAACTTCCCCAGAAGAATCCAATCCAGTTTCTCCAGGAAAGTGGAATTTATATCCCCAAGCAGTAAGCTTATCCCCAGTAGATTCTGGAAGTTTACCCTCGCAGAGCACGAACGCGTCGTCCGACTTGATTTAAAGAGTTGTTTCCTCAATAGGATATAACTGGGTTATCCTCAGCCAAAAGCCACGGAAAGAGCATCGTCAACGAAGCCTTCTTATCCCCAGCGAAGTCTATTAACACTTCCAACATGACAACGGTATCCCCAGCGAAGTTACTACCAACATCTCAACAAGAGTACCTCTCTCCCCACAGAATATTGCTCCCCAGCAAGATCGCTAGATTAATTTTCTCCCCGCAGAGTAACCCATTCGCCAAGTTTATTCCCCAACGGAGTTATCTTCTCCTACCGGTATTCTTGCAACTATCATCCCCAGCGGAAGCGAAATCTATTCTTCAACATCAGCCCAGGATATGACTTCCCGGCACCCGTCAAGGATTTACTTTCCTAGACAAAAACATACATTCCTAAACATCACATACATCATGATACATGCATAAACGCATCATACCTTACAATCTCATTTATGTTGAGAACATCATTGCTTGATCCATATCATGCATTGCATATGGCTGACCTTTACATTTCAGGAAAGATCCAGTTAAAGTTCTCAAGCTACATTTCAAGACCTAGACCGGTTCAGTTAAATCGACTCTAAGATTTTCCTGATGCTTATCCAGTCAAAGGCCTTCTCTGGTTCAGTCAGATCGACCCTAATATCTCCCTGATACTTATCCAGTTGAAGATATTTCAAGACCTAGACCGGTTCAGTTAAATCGACCCTAAGATTTTCCTGATGCTTATCCAGTCAAAGGCCTTCTCTGGTTCAGTCAGATCGACCCTAAGATCTCCCTGATGCTTATCCAGTTGAAGATATTTCAAGACCTTGTCCGGTTCAGTTAAATCGACTCTAAGATTTTCCTGATGCTTATCCAGTCAAAGGCCTTCTCTGGTTCAGTCAGATCGACCCTAAGATCTCCCTGATACTTATCCAGTTGAAGATATTTCAAGACCTAGACCGGTTCAGTTAAATCGACCCTAAGATTTTCCTGATGCTTATCCAGTCAAAGGCCTTCTCTGGTTCAGTCAGATCGACCCTAAGATCTCCCTGATGCTTATCCAGTTGAAGATATTTCAAGACCTTGTCCGGTTCAGTTAAATCGACCCTAAGATTTTCCTGATGCTTATCCAGTCAAAGGCCTTCTCTGGTTCAGTCAGATCGACCCTAATATCTCCCTGATGCTTATCCAGTTGAAGATATTTCAAGACCTAGACCGGTTCAGTTAAATCGACCCTAAGATTTTCCTGATGCTTATCCAGTCAAAGGCCTTCTCTGGTTCAGTCAGATCAACCCTAAGATCTCCCTGATGCTTATCCAGTTGAAGATATTTCAAGACCTAGACCGGTTCAGTTAAATCGACCCTAAGATTTTCCTGATGCTTATCCAGTCAAAGGCCTTCTCTGGTTCAGTCAGATCGACCCTAAGATCTCCCTGATGCTTATCCAGTTGAAGATATTTCAAGACCTTGTCCGGTTCAGTTAAATCGACCCTAAGATTTTCCTGATGCTTATCCAGTCAAAGGCCTTCTCTGGTTCAGTCAGATCGACCCTAAGATCTCCCTGATGCTTATCCAGTTGAAGATATTTCAAGACCTAGACCGGTTCAGTTAAATCGACCCTAAGATTTTCCTGATGCTTATCCAGTCAAAGGCCTTCTCTGGTTCAGTCAGATCGACCCTAAGATCTCCCTGATGCTTATCCAGTTGAAGATATTTCAAGACCTAGACCGGTTCAGTTAAATCGACCCTAAGATTTTCCTGATGCTTATCCAGTCAAAGGCCTTCTCTGGTTCAGTCAGATCGACCCTAAGATCTCCCTGATGCTTATCCAGTTGAAGATATTTCAAGACCTTGTCCGGTTCAGTTAAATCGACCCTAAGATTTTCCTGATGCTTATCCAGTCAAAGACCTTCTCTGGTTCAGTCAGATCGACCCTAAGATCTCCCTGATGCTTATCCAGTTGAAGATGTTTCAAGACCTAGACCGGTTCAGTTAAATCGACCCTAAGATTTTCCTGATGCTTATCCAGTCAAAGGCCTTCTCTGGTTCAGTCAGATCGACCCTAAGATCTCCCTGATGCCTATCCAGTTGAAGATATTTCAAGACCTTGTCCGGTTCAGTTAAATCGACCCTAAGATTTTCCTGATGCTTATCCAGTCAAAGGCCTTCTCTGGTTCAGTCAGATCGACCCTAAGATCTCCCTGATTCTTATCCCAGTAGAAGACACCCAAGGTTTTTTCTCAACGAGCGTTGTTGAAGTTAAAGTCACCCAAGGTTCTCTTACCGTTCATGCAAGTTAGTAACCATCCCTGGTTCATTCATCATCATTTGAAGCTCCAGACCCAGCTCCTGTAACCAGTCAGGACACATCTATACCGAGCATCTGAAAACCAGCTCCTGCAACGTGTCAGGTACTCATTTTTCTTTTGCAGGTATGCAGGTTCTCGCTAAGGAATCTCTGACGCGATCAACATCCAGATGGCATCTATAAGCCCATCACCTTATTCATCAATCCCCAAATGGCATCTGTAAGCCCATTCCATCATCACCGCTACTATGTAAGCGCAAATTTCTGGGCACTCTAGTGTTCAATCATCTTCCACCTTCGGATTACGAAAGGCACGTCAGCCAATCTGCATCCTCAGGTCTAAGAAGATTGAACAGGGGCAACTGTTGTACCCCAAAATTTGCCCTCCCATATTCTTCAAGAAATTGCCAAATCAAGCTGCAAAATTCCCCAAGGGTTGCACAGTCAAAGGTCTCCTATACAGTCAAGATTAGGGTTTGTGTTCTGATCAAGAAAAGGAAGTTTTCAAAGGCCCAATCAAGCCTCACATGCCTACAAATGTGGTCAAGCATCTTCATATCAAGTTTCAAGGCATTCAGCTCAAAATTGCACAGTCAAAACCCTAAATTGCACTACAGTCAAATGTAGGGGCAAAATGGTCATTTGACAGTCAAAAGTTCAAATTTTTGGTCAACATATCATTTTGAAGCCACAAACATCATTTGATCAATGCTTGATCATGATTCTCAAAATTTGGCCCAGAAATCATCAAGATGCAAAAGTTTCCTTATTTGGACAGTTGAAAAAGTCAACTGAAATTGACCAGGGCATAACTTTCACATGGATTATCAGAAAAATTCCATCCAAAGCTCATTTTGAAGAGAAAGACATTTCCTACAACTCATCTTCATACTTCAAGTCCAAGAAATACTCTCACAAAAAGTTATCAATTTCAACATTATAGGTCATTTTCAAAAGTCAACAAAAAGGGACTTTAAGTCAAAGGCCATAACTTGAGATTGGTAAATCAAAATGACATGGGACCAAAGGCATTGGTTAGAGGACTCAAAGACCTTTCTAAAATGTCCAAGAACATGAGCAAAGCTTAAAAATTGAGCAAGTTATGCATTGGAGAAGTTGGGAAATTTTTGTGAAATGGCCAAAATCATTTATCCTTGAAATCCCATTTTTGACAAAAGGGGCCCACTTTTTCCACTTGAATTGACTTGGCCATGCTTCCCACGTGTCCCATCTTTTATTTCATATTTTTTTATTAATTTTTTCATTTTTATTGATTTTATTGGATTTAATTAATTTTAAATCTTTTAAAATCAAAAGAAATTCAAAAAAATTAATTTAAAGGGATATTTTGCTTTGATTAACCTTGAAGCATCATTATGTGCCTACCATTTTTCGTGCTAAGTCTTAAACAAAGCAAGAATTCAAATTTGAATAAAAAATGGAAGGTGTGGTAATGGTGGTTTATGCCAAAATCCTAAACATCAATGCAAGGCATTATTGGCCATAACTCTCATCCAAGCCTATATATACAAGCCTTGCAAGCCTCATTCACAACCTAGAAAAAGTGCACAAACGGCCAGAGAAAAGTTCAAAATTTGTCAAAAAAAAGTGTGAGATCCTAAGGTCCATTATCAAGCACTGTAAGTATTCTCAGGTCCCCCACTTTATTCAATATTTTTCTCTTTAACATAATTTTGTGCAGTGCTTCATCAAAGGACCACCATACAACTCCATCCCTTGGCACGCCACATGTCACCAAGGGTCAATCCAAAGGCTATCACGTGAGTTCCACCATACGCATTGGTCAACACCCCCCTTTGTTTGCTCTCTTTCACTCTTTTTTTTTTTTTTTCTATTTTTATTTGTTTAATTTAGTTTTAATTTAATTCTTTAAATTAATATTTTCATAATATAAAAAACCAAAAAACCAAAAAATCATAAAAATCAAAATATGTTTTATTTTAATTTAATTCATCAATGACCTTTTTTTTGTAAATAAATTAAATAATAAATTTAGTTTTAATTTTAGGTTGTCAAGTTAATTCTTTTTTCTCAATAACCAAAAATAATAAAAAATAGACTTTTAGCACTTTTTTCCCTTTTTTTAAATTAATTAAATATTTTCATCATAAGTACCATTAACCATTAATTTTGTAAATAAATTTTATAATTAATTTAGTTTTAATTCTAGGTTTTAATTTTAAGGCATTTTCTTTAATAAATTAAAAACAATTGGAATTAGAATTATTTAACTTTTAATTAATTTAATGTTCTTTAATGTCATAAAAACAAAAAAACATAATAAAATAAGTCATTTCTTTTATCTAATTTAATTATTTCAATAATCTTATTTTAATTCCTTTAAAGGGTCCAACGCCCTCGCATTTGATTATTTTCTTTTTTTTCGCGCGTTTTATTTGTTTCTTTGTTGTAAATATAATGTATTTGTTCCAAAGCCATGTAATAGCTATTAGACATTTATTTTCTGCACTTTATTTTAAATCGGGTCTGGATTAATTTGGCGTTGTAGACCCGCACCTTTGTAATAGCGTAGGACCATTTATCTTTTCCGCATTTTAAATTCCCGCACCTTTAACTGTTAAACAATAACATGAAAGAATGAATGTCCAAAAATAAAATCAAAGCGTAGATCACCAATGCATGACAAGACAAATAATAAACTGAAAATGACACACAATTCACACACCACCCCTAGGGTACGCCTCACTGTTGCCTTGCCTCGAAAGGTGGTCGTCGAGTAGAGGATGTCTTAGTAAGTCCTCATGATCCGGGAACCTGGCATGAGGGTAGCTTCTAAGGTGTCTTCCTATTGCTCCGGTGATCACCATGTCCCGAACCTCGAATTGACCCGAACACCTCCAACGGTGGTGCTACCTACCTCTCAATGGTGGGATGGCACTACTTTAAAGGACATTTACACAGACGAATTCCTTAGGGTAGGTAGATTCTCATAGATACTTGCTCTTTTCAAAAACAAACAAAATACTTTTCACACCTACACTTTCTAAAAGTTTTCAAACAAATTTTTCATACACTCTTGAGGACAGATACAAGAGTTACTTAGAGATCTTTCAAAGAAACTTTTTCAAACCCACTCACCTTGAAAAGCAAACAAACATTTTGAAAACACAATGAGCAAGTATCTAAGAGCCCATGGATAACCATGGATAGAAAGGGTGCTAACACCTTCCCTTTCTATAATCTACCTCCCGAACCGAGAACTAATCTCAATAAGGAATTTTTCTGTGCTTTTGTCCTTTCCATGTTGGAGAAAATAAAAGACGATGGCGACTCTTGCTTACCGCGACATTTCGCGAAACCAGCTTTAAAACAGTCAGTTCCAGATCCACCGATCACAGTGTAAATCAATGAATAAAACATATGAATGATGCATAGAAATCATGTTTCGATTATCAACATATTCGTTCAAACCATAACCATATTTTACCGTTTCTTTGAGTATGGGGACTGGAAAGTGGTTGCAACACATTCAAGGAACTCTCAGCAAGGGTTTGGAATCAACAATCTGCTCTGAATTGGACTCTAAGTCAGAAAACAGTTTTTGAGTTTTTTATGAAAATTTTGCAAAGTGAGGATGAGCTTTCAGCAGCTGTTTCGTGTCTTGTGGAATAGGGTTTCACTCAGCCTTTGTATGTGAATGATTCTAGGTCAAAAAACAAGCCCATAAGTCCAAGAATTAATGTTTTGAATCTTTGATTTTCATCATATATTTTTCAATCTTTTTTCATTGAAATCTTTGCCAATCATGGATTATTTTCCTTTTTTGGATGTGAAACGACCTGGCCAGCTAGCCCTAGTTTGATTTGCTGCACAAAAAGATTTGAAAAAGCATTATTTGATATTTTCTCATAATTAAATCTAATTAAATGAATTAATAAGAATAAAAATTCAATTAATTAATTAAAAATAAGAAAATAAATCCCTTTGAGCTCAATGGGTCGTGCATAGGCTTTGGGTAATGATTCAAGGAAGAATTTGAGGCCCATTAGCAAATTTGAAGTGTTTTAGGCAAAGTTGACTTTTCAAAATTCCCAAAAATTTCCCAAATTCTCCAATGCATATCTTGCTCAATTTTGAAGTTATGAACATGTTCTTTGACATTTTGGAAAGGTCTTGAAGTCCTCTAACCAATGCCTTTGGTCCCATGTCATTTTGATTTACCAATCTCAAGTTATGGTCTTTGAATTAAAGTGCCTTTTTGTTGACTTTTGAAAATGACCTATAATGTTGAAATTGATATCTTTTTGTGAGAGCATTTCTTGGACTTGGAGTGTGAAGATGAGTTGTAGGAAATGTCATCCTCTTCAAAATGAGCATTGGATGGGATTTTTCTGATAAACTATGAGGAAGTTATGCCTTGGTCAATTTGCAGTTGACTTTTCAGTTGTCCAAAAATAGAAACTTTTGCATCTTGAGACTTTTTGAGCCATGCTTTGAGGATCATGATCAAGAATTGATAAAATGATGATTGTGGCTTCAAAATAAGATGTTGACCAAAAATTTTAACCTTTGACTGTCAAATGACCATTTTGCCCCTACAGTTGACTGTGGAGCATTTAGGGTTTTTGACTGTGCAACTTGATGCTGTGAGTCTTGAAACTTGACATATGGATGCTTGAAAATATATGTAGGCACATGGGACTTGATTGGACCCTTGGAAACCTCAATTTCTTTGCAAGAACCAAAACCCTAATTTTGACTGTATCAGGAGGCAATTGGACTGTGCAACCCTTGAGAGATTTTGAAGCATCTGGAGATTGATCTTGGCAAATCTTGAAGAATGTGGGAGGGAAAATTTTGGGGTACAACAGTTGCCCCTGTTCAATCTTCTTAGACCTGAGGATGTAGATTGGCTGGCGTGCCTTTCGTAATCCAAAGGTGGAAGATGATTGAACACTAGAGTGCCCAGAAATTTGCACTCACATAGTAGAGTATCAGCAGTGTGATAGCGGGAATGGGCTTACAAATGCCATTTGGAGAGATGATGGATGGGAGGATGGGCTTATAGATGCCATCTGGAAGTGTGACAGAACCTCGTTGGGAATGGGCTTATGGATGCCATTTGGAGACTGTCGGTATGTGGATGGGCTTATAGATGCCATCTAGGTGTCAATCGTGTAAGAGATTCCTTAGCGAGAACTTGCGTACCTGAGAAAGAAAACAATTACCTGGCCTGTTACAGGGGTTGATTCTTCAAACTCTTTGTGTAGATATGCCCTGGCTGGATACAGGTATCGAATCTCTAAATTCTTCATGCAGATGTGCCCTGGCTAGATACAGGTATCGAGTCTACAATCAGTTACTCACAGATGTGCCCTAGCTAGATACAGGAATCGAATCTGGAATTAGTCGTCAACAAATACACCCTGGCTGGATACAGGAATCAGATCTTCAAACTCTTCAGACGTGCCCTGGCTGGATACAGGAATCGAGTCCGCAATCAGTTACTCACAGATGTGCCCTGGCTAGATACAGGAATCGAATCTGGAAATAGTCGTCAACAGATACGCCCTGGCTGGATACAGGAATCAGATCTTCAAACTCTTCAGACGTACCCTGGCTGGTTACAGGAATCGAGTCCGAAAATAGTCGTCAACATATACACCCTGGCTGGATACAGGAATCGGATCCTCAAACTCTTCAGACGTACCCTGGTTGGTTACAGGAATCGAGTCCGAAAATAGTCGTCAACAGATACACCCTGGCTGGATACAGGAATCGGATCCTCAAACTCTTCAAACGTACCCTGGCTGGTTACAGGAATCGAGTCCGGAAATAGTCGTCAACAGATACACCCTGGCTGGATACAGGAATCAGATCCTCAAACTCTTCAGACGTACCCTGGCTGGTTACAGGAATCGAGTCCGGAAATAGTCGTCAACAGATACACTTGAAACAACCGGCTGAAAATCATCAAACAATGAAGTCGCCATCGAACGTATTTTATCCCACATGTAGGGAAAGGTAAACATCGAGAAAACCTGAGAAGGGAGAAGTCACGGTCTTGCGACCGAGAGATCGGGTAAGGAAGTCTGTTACGCGAGGGGAAGGTATTAGCACCCCACACGCCCGTAGTACTCTACAGTATCCACTCTTGTTATCTATCTTATGGGTGTGTTTAATCTATGCTTACTGTCTACTATTGCTAATGGGAAATGCATGCGAAATGAAGGGGAAAAGAATGTAGGGAAAATAAAATTGTGCTCGCCTGGGCCCTACCCCAATGCCTATGTATCCTTTTTAAGGAATCAGAGCTACCGTAGTTCGGCTTATATGTTTTTGTTTGTTTGTGTTTTTTATGGACAATGTTAATCCCGCCTTCTGCCGCAGCTCGACCTTTGGAGACTTATGCGTTGGCACAGAAGTAATTTAATCGTGTCCTTACCTGAAAAGGGTTTAAAAGAAAAGTGCTCGAGCGCACAAAAGATTTGAATTGGTTTTTGTATTTTGTTGTAAATGTTTTTTGTGGACGAAGTTAATTCCTCCTTCTGCCGCAGCTCGACCTTTGGAGACTTATGCGTTGGCACAGAAGTAAACTAATCGTGTCCTTACCTGAAAAGGTTTTTCTTAGAAAGAGGTGCTAGAGCGCACAAAGTGGTTTGGATTTGTTTTGTATTTTTGTTGCAGATAATGACTAGTCGACCTCAAGAGAGAGATATTAGCCATTTTTCTACTTAGTCATGAAAGGAGTTTTTGAGAATTGAACCACACCTATGCTTGAGATGAAGAACAATAAGATCGAGAAGAGACCCGCTTATCATTTCCCGTACTAAGCAAAAGCGTGATTCTCATCAGTAGTTTTAAAGTGTTTTGAATTTTGAAAGAAAAAGAAGTTTTTGTTTTAGATGCGTATGCGAAAGGAGAAAGAAAAGTCAGAAGGAGACTAGCTTACTTCTAAACCTAATGTTATTATGCGTTAGTAGCCATAAGATTTAGGTTAAAGGGGAAATTTCTACCTGATGTTAGTATGCATATGGATTTGCGATAAAGTACGGAAATGAAGAATAAAATAGATTTGTGACGACACCGAACGGAGAAGGTCCGTTGCCTCTTCAAAATTGTGCAAGCGGTAAGAAAACTTTACCGAAGCTTCGCACAAACTAATCCTCAAGAATTTCGTATCCTAAAAGTTGCATCAACATTCTACCACAAAACTTACAAATCCCGTGAACATTCAATGATACATAAAGCCTATTCCTATCAAGTTTATGATACTTTTTATAAGTTTAAGCAAAAGCAAACAATTAATCAAGAACCTAATATTCAGAACCAGCCATTAAACCACTCATCATGCCAAAGAAATTGAATCATGGATAAGGAATTGACAAGATCACCTAAAAAATAATAATTCTAACCATTTTCAACATTAATTCAATTAATCCTAAAACTTATAGAAAAAAATCAAGAAAAAAAATCATCTAATCAGAAATAAACATGTTAATGTTCATAAAAAATTTCAACAAAAGAATCATGCAAGAAACTCACAGAATTAATTGTGAAATTTAAAGAACAGAGTAAAGAAAATAGAGAAAGTTGGGAGGTGTTCTGGATTAAACAGCGGTGTGAATAAAGGTCCAAAGATCATGAGCCCAAACCAATAGCCCTCAGATTTTTTTAAATTCATTTACTATTACTAGCATCATTATTAATTTAAAATAAAAATATAAAGTAACAAAACAATTAAACTAAATGGAAACAAAAAAAGGCATATGAAATTAGAAAGCGACATTAGGGTTAGAATGAAAATGTCTCTTCCTCTCCTTCAGAACACGGTGCCACCGGTCTCTCACCCTCTGATTCCCATCGTCTCAACCTCTTCCGATCTGGTTGCGATTTCTTCCCTCCGATGTCGTCACTTCCTCGCATCAAAACCTCTGTTTATGCCTCCTCCTAACAACATAAGCTTCAAATCTCGATCACTGACGAAGATGAAACTTCCAGGTATGTTCCCCGAGTCTCGTTTCCTCCTCTGTTTGATTTAGTTCTTATTCTTCTTCTCTTTTAGTTTTTCTTTTCTTTTTATGCGTTTCTCTATGACTTCCGTGTGCGCGTGTTGATGCTGAGTTATTGGGTTCTTGTTGTGTGCCTTCAGTATGATAAAGATCTGCGAACTGAGACATGCGAGATCGATGTTGTTGCGATGAGAGGGGGCGTGTGAGGTTCAGAGGTGAAGATAAAGGAGAGTGAGCGAGTTCTGAGAAATAAGCTCAGAAGGATTCAGATTGGTGAGAAAATGGTGTTTATGGAGTTGAGAGTGAAGAATGAAAAGTGTAAAAATCTTGGAAAATGGTGCGTGTTAATGGTTGAGGGAAGAAGAAGGAATGAAGGTGAAAGAGATAGGTGAATAATGAATCGTGAAGGTGTAAGGAATATGAGAGAAAGATTGAGAATAGATAATGAAGGTGTATCCATCCGAGTCTGAGAGAGAGAGAGGGCATAAATAATTGAGAGGAGTTTTTTGGTGGTTCTTCTGCAGATTCCAGAGTGAGATGATTGAGAGGTAATGATCTTTTTCTGTGTTGAAATCCTCTATATATAATGTTCTGTCAATCTCTGGTTATATATATGCTGTGAGCTCTATTATGTATATGCTGGTAGTTTGTTAGAGTTGGTTATTGATCAAAGGTGATGGTGAAAGTTGGTTAGAGGTTGGTTAAGTTAGTTATGAATCTGGTTAGAAAGTTAAGAAAAGTTGTTAGGTGTTATAACAGTTTTGGTTAGTTAGTTATGCTGTTAGAAGTGGTTAGAAGGTTTGAGAGTTTGTTATGAATTGGTTATGGATATGGTTTTGGTTGTTTGACAATGGTTATTTGTAAATCTGTTAGTATTAGTTGAGATATGGTGCTGTAAGTTACTTTGTTATAAAATTTATGTGCAGGGCTGCCTTTATTTTTTGGGTTACGGAATTGGTTTTGACAATTGGAAGTGTAGTGTATGCGGTTCATGCTTATGACAGTTTATCCAATATTTTTTTGCAGGTTTGGTTCATATCAGGGCTATTGGGAAGCAAAGGCAAAAGGAAAACACCAAGTGAGGATTTGAATGAGTTTGGAGATGATATGAAGTTGGAACAAAAGACGCATAATACGAAGTTTTGGAAGCTTGAAGTTTGAAACATGAAGAATGATTGAAAATTAGGATAGGTTTTGGTAAAAATGTATAGATGTTATGTATAATTGTAATGGAATTTGGACTTGTATGTATTTGAATATACATTGGAATGTATGTTGACTTTATTTCCACATAATGAAATGGCCTTTGTATGAATTCAAATAAATGGTATGAATCCAAAATATTTGCAAGGTAATCAAAAGAGACATGAATCTTGAATGAATCCAAGAGAGGCTATTTGGACAATATTTTGATGGTTGGATGAATTTGATGCATGCTTTTTCATACTTGTGGTTTGAATTCCAAGAAAAGCCACGCAAATATTTAAGAACTTTGATTTTCTCCAAATTCACTTCAATTATTAATGAATGAATTCTAATCAAACCACAACTTCAGTGAATCCCTAATTCAATTCAATTTTCCGATCTAAACCAAATTTGTGTGTCAAGCAATAAGCATTTGAAATAATGACACCTTGATCACAATCAACATCTTGTACCATGTCCCGACTATATGAGCACTAGAATAACGACGTCTTGGACCCCTTCTCAATAGATGATAATGACTATGCCCTGAGGGATTCTTTGCAGATGAATATGAAAGATGAGACATGCGAATACCTTGATATGGAATGAACCTCAGGTAGAATGCTGACAAGCTCAAGTATGAAAATGTATAAACCCTGATTTTTAGCTTCGTCTCATAAAACCTTGCAACTTGACATTGAGAAGAAAAGAATAGCCTCGTAGCTTGATGATGATAAGGTCCATGAAATGAAAACCTAGCTTCAAACAAATTATTAATGGAGAAATCAACCGAAACAAGCTTGTGCGAAGATGAGAGCCTTAAAGCCATACACCAACCCTTATTCCTCAAAATCCATGATCTTATGCCAATTTATCGATTAATGATGCATGATGTGTTAGATGACCTAATGTGAGAAAAAATGCAAAAATGCGTAAGCCAGATAGGAAGTAGAAGGGTAGGACAAATTTGGGGTATTACAGCTGCCCCTATTTAATCGTCTTAAACCTGAAAGTACGATTGGCACATGCCTTTCGGAAGTTCAAGGTTGAAGATGATTAAATATCAATGCCAAAAATTTGTCTTGAGGGAGAAAGAGTGTTTTATTTATTTATTTTGTGATCTGCTGGGGAAAAGAAATTTGTTGTTTTTTTTTTCAATGAAGAGACTGAGACTGGACTTGTAACGTGGCTTGATGCCAATACAAGACAAATGGTTAGTGTGAAAAGACAGCGGACGAGGTCTACGGGCGACCTACGATCCGAGGGTGACACATGAGAGTGATTTGACAAAGAACCTAGCCAAAGGGCGATCTCAGGTTCGAAGAAGGGAACATGGGTTATGACATGATGATTGTTTAGATAAGCGACACGGACGAGCATCAAGAAATGTTAAACACGGACGAGTGTTTGAATCAATACGGACGAATATTGAAAGAAGATACAGGTGAGTATCAAAAGGTTAAACACGGACGAGTGTTTGAATCAATACGGACGAGTATTGAAAGGAGATACAGGCGAGTATCAAAAGTATAAACACGGACGAGTTCTTGATTCAATACGGACGAGTATTGAAAGGAGATACAGACGAGTATCAAAAGTTAAACACGGGCGAGTGTTTGATTCAATACGGACGAGTATTGAAAGAAAATACGAGCGAGTATCAAAAAGTATAAACACGGACGAGTGTTTGATTCAATACAGACGAGTATTGAAAGAAGATACGGACGAGTATCAAAAAAGTATAAACACAGACGAGTGTTTGATTCAATACGGACGAGTATTGAAAGAAGATACGGACGAGTATCAAAAGTATAAACACGGACGAGTGTTTGATTCAATACGGACGAGTATTGAAAGAAGATACGGACGAGTATCAAAAAGTTAAACACGGACGAATGTTTGATTCAATACGAACGAGTATTGAAAGAAGATACAGGTGAGTATCAAAGGTATAAACACGGACGAGTGTTTGAATCAATACGGACGAGTATTGAAAGAAGATACGGACGAGTATCAAAAAGTTAAACACGGACGAGTGTTTGATTCAATACAGACGAGTATTGAAAGAAGATACAGACGAGTATTAAAAAGTTAAACACGGACGAGTGTTTGATTCAATACGGACGAGTATTGGAAGAAGATACGGACGAGTATCAAAAAGTATAAACAAGGACGAGTGTTTGATTCAATACGGACGAGTATTGAAAGAAGATACAGGTGAGTATCAAAGGTATAAACACGGACGAGTGTTTGAATCAATACGGACGAGTATTGAAAGAAGATACGGACGAGTATCAAAAAGTTAAACACGGACGAGTGTTTGAATCAACTGACCCGGGTGGGTGTTTAGGAAGCTTGACACATACGAGTGCTTAGGAATGGACACAAATGAGTGTTTAGGGAACCGACTACCAGACAAGAACTGGGTTTAGAACGGCAAAGTGTATTGATTTTGTTTGGTATTGAAAAGGTGAAGGTCACCGACTGGGGATTTCGAGCATGATACCCTCCTGTAGGGATGTATTGTTGTCCTTGAATAATTCAGGTCTTTCGTGTAAGGTACCTGGTCTGGCTTATGCTTTGTATGCATGTTTGAATTTCTTTTGACGCAAAGATCCACTCTGATGGATCTGCTACGCGCTTTTGAGGATGCAATGTTATGTAATGATAACTATATGTAATGAGAAGAAATAAACTTCATGGGGATAAAAAGAGGCCTATTGGAGACCGCTGCTCATCACTGGGGATGTCAGTATATACCGGCGTTGGAAGCCTGCAGTACCAAAGATTGCTGGGGATACTGATAAGAGTACACACTGGGGAGCTCTTGAAGACCAAAGATCGTTGTTGACTCTGCTGAGGATTGAATTGCTGACGAAGCGAGTCTTCAGGTACGCTGCTGAATTCTGAATCGTACCGTTTAAGGAAGAGATAATCTGACCAAACCTCCATACATCCTGAACTGTTGAGGGGGTGATAGAAGTGAATATGTCGGATAATGGATACTGAACACCATGTGGATCTCTTTGAATACATGCCCCAAGTTTACGCACACTGGGGAATTATTTCTTGAATCACTTGGGGAATAAGAGATGGGCGCAGACACTTATGAGTGCCCCGATTGAACCCTGCGAATGCCCCGGTTTAGCTTTGCGAATGCCCCGGTTGAGCTTTGCGAATGCCCCGGTTGAGCTTTGCGAATACCCCGGTTTGGTTCTACGAATGCCCCGATTTAGCTTTACTGGGGATGCTCTTGATTAACTCCACTGAGGACGCACTTGCGCGTACTGAGTTAAAAGACGATTCTAGCTTTTCTGAATTCACTTGGGGAATCAGATTTGAAATTGTCTGTAGTAGATGGAGGCAGCTTTGTGCACTAGCTAGGTCAGGGTGACCGTTATGGTGCTTTTAGCTTGATCGTAGTATCGTACTTGGCTTGAGCAACTTTGCAAGTACAAATGAGGAATGTCCATGTCCGGAGGATCTCTGAGAAGATCTATGTTGAATAGAAGACCAGAATATTCGTGCCACAATACGATATGAGGTGGCCTGCCCCAATGTCTTGAGTCACGAAATAAACTGCTCTTGATTACAGCTTTCTTGGAGAGATTTGTTGAATCTCGACGTAACTGCCCCAGGTTGAATGAATTCTGAATAGATCTCTCGACGTGATAGCCTCTGATTGATCGAGCTTGAAGAGATTTATCGATGTGATAGCCTCTGATTGACAGCTTTGAATAGATTTATCGATGTGATAGCCTCTGATTGACAGCTTTGAAGAGATTTAACCTCTGATTGGTAACTTTGAGGGAATGCCCCAGATTTGGCTGAGCTTGGAGAGATTGATTCTCGACTTGATTGCCCCAAATTGACAGGCTCTGCTAACTTCATCCCTGAATGGCACTCAGACTGTGAAGTATTAAGATGATTTCTTTTGACAGAATCTCTGGTTTAACATGCTGCTAGATAAGTCATTTCTCTTGTGGCAGCTGACTCTTGCTTCAACAGGGTATTCAAGCCTCTCTTCTCTGACAAGATTGAGCTCTTTACCCGTTGTTCATTGTGCAAACTTACTTGATGTCAATCAGTTGTGTTGTATGCAGAAGAATGTTTATTATGAGAATGATAATTCTAATGCAACATATATGCAAGTTTGAAGTTTGAAAAAAACTTTGAATGAAATGACGTTATGACTCTGTTGTGAACGAGTCACTAGCTAGAGAGAAAGATTTGCAAATTCTTTTTTATGAAAGATAATGCAAGCATATGATGCCAAAACAGATATTGGAACATACCTCTTAGGAGTCAGTTAAACGCTATCTCGTTGTAGCACGCTTTCGAATTGACCCACGCTTCAATTAGGACTTTTATGGGTTCTAACGTAGCCTGGTTCACGGTTTTTTAGAAAAAAGGATTTAAAGCTCAAAATTATTTGGTGCCCACCCATTCTCCATGATGTTCTCCATTCCTACGTTCAGTTGACCCGATACAAGCATTCGTCTCTCGAGAAGAGTTTGTGATGATTGAGGAACCACTGAGGTTTCTTGGACACGACAGTCACTAACTTTTTGCCTTTGGTGTCTAATCAGACGTGTGATCGGTGGATCTGGAACTGACTGTTTAACGCTGGTTCGCGAAATGTCGCAGAAGCAAGAGTCGCCACCGTCTTTTATTTTCTCCAAATGGAAAGGACAAAAGCACAGAAAAATTCCTTAAAGAGATTGCTCTCGGTTCGGGAGGTAGATTATAGAAAGGGAAGGTGTTAGCATCCTTTCTATCCATGGTTATCCATGGGCTCTTAGATACTTGCTCATTGTGTTTTCAAAAATGGTTTGTTTGCTTTTCAACTGTGGGTTTAAAAAAAGTTTCTTTGAAAATTTCAGTTCGACTCTTGTATCGGTCCTCAAGAGTGTTTGAAAAATTGCTTTCGAAAGCTTTTTGAAAAGGTGTCGGTGTGAAAAGTATTTTTTTTATTTGTTTAAAATTAGAGCAAGTATCTAGAGTCGTCTACCTACCCTAAGGAATTCGTCTGTGTAAATGTCCTTTAAAGTAGTGCCATCCCACCATTGAGAGGTAGGTAGCACCACCGTTGGAGGTATTCGGGTCAATTCGAGGTTCGGGACATGGTGATCACCAGAGCAATAGGAAGACACCTTAGAAGCTACCCTCATGCCAGGTTCCCGGATCATGAGGACTTACTAAGACATCCTCTACTCGACGATCACCTTTCGAGGCAAGGCAACAGTGAGGCGTACCCTAGGGGTGGTGTGTGATTTGTGTGTCAGATTCAGATATTTTTGTCTTGTCATGTCATGGGTGATCTACGCGTTTGTTTTTATTTTAGTCATTCATTCTTGCATGCCATTATTAACAGTTAAAAGTTGCGGAAATATAAAGTTCCTAAACTATTACAAAGGCGCGGGTCCACATCGCCAAAATAAATCCAGGACCCGATTTGACATAAAATAAAGCAATAAAGTGCGAGAAATATAAAATGTCCGAGTTACATGGCTTTGGGAGAATTACATTAATATTATAAGAAATAAAATAAAATGCGCGAATTGAATTGGAATTGAAAGCGAGGGCGTTGGACCCTTTTTAATGAAATTAAATTATTATTAACAAATTAATTAAAATAAAATAAAAAGAAATTATTTTTGAGGTTTTTTGTATTTATGGTTTTTTATGTGAATTAAATGAAATTTAAACCTAATTCTAGCTATCTTTTAATTTATTAAGAAAATATGAAAATTACCTAAAATTAAACCTAATTAATTAATGGCAAGATTTATTTACAAAAATAATATTAATAATTAATAATTAATAAAAAAAGAAAAAAGAGTGAAAAATACTTAAAGCCCTAATTCTACACTTTGTTAGTTTATTATGAAAAATATTTGAATTAAACCTAAATTAAATTAATGAGATTTATTTACAAAAATATTAGTTAAATAAAATATATTTTGATTTTTGTTATTTTTATGTTTTATGAAAATAAATTAGTTTAAAGAATTAAAAAAGAAATAATTGAAACAAAATAAAAAAAGGGAAAAGAATTGAATTTCAAAACCTCAGGGGGTTCTGTCCCCAATTGGAGGTACCATTAGCATTGTTGGCCCACTTGTTTAAGGCCTCAGTTGACCTTTCCTGGGAGCGTACATACGCGTTGACCTGTGCCTATGATGCTCTCCAAATCACAGCCCTTTGATTGATCCCAATAAACGCGTGGCACGCCTGGATGAGGGACGTACGGTGAACGTTTGGACTGAAGCTGCATGAGAACATAATTAGAAGAAAAATATAGGGAAAGGGAGGGGGACCTGGGATCGAACCCAGGTCCTGTTGCTTACCAACCCAACGCCTTGACCAACTATACCACACACGCACTTTGTTCATTATATGACCAATAATTAATATGAAACAAAACAAGAGTTAGTGCCTTTTTTCCGCGCGAAATTCAAATTGTTCAATCAGATGGTGCCACCTACTCTTCTTCTTCCTCGTTTGCGTTTTTGCCTGAAACATAAAAGAGTTAGCGGGGGTTTTAAACCCCCCCAAAATATGCCTTTTTCAAGAATAGCGAATAGCTCGTCTTGGGTCAGAAATTGGGCGCGATAGGATGGTTAGGTTCGTCCAAGCTTCCTCGTTTCAACCATGGCACTGAGATGTCTTGATTTTTCCATATATGTAAACGCCCAATTTCACAGTTTGGTAACCCTAATAATCGTCCATGGTGAAATCGTGTATGGGTGTGGAAAACTTAATTGAACAACACAGTTAGCTTCAGAATAATAAGAGCATTACAAAACAAGCATTAGAATTGAAAATTATGGCATGAATGATCAGATACGATTTATGCAAAAAAGTGAAACAGTTGAACGGCCATATACCAATTCTGGGCGTTAGGGATGATGCTTTTGATTCAGAAACGTCCCTGGAGACTTTTGCAAGCTAATGGAATCAAAGTTTTCCTCTGAATCGTCCTCTAAGGCCACTTTCAGTTTTGGACTTTTTTGATAAAATTGCAAGTTTGGTTCTTGAGATGGGCGCAGCATTCATGTTCTTGGCATTAGGGTTATCATGTATATATGTGTGAGTTTTTTAGGTCAACAAAATAAGCCAAATATCCATGGAATCAATGCTTTTGATTTTGTGATTTTGCATAATCTTTTCAAATCTTTTTTCATGCAAATTTGATACAAATCATGTTCAATTGCCTTGATTCTTTCCAAATCTGATCATGCACGAAATATTGAGTGTATTTCATGCATAAAAAGATTTAAAAACTTAGGTTTGGTATTTTTCATATATTTTAATTAATTAAATGAATTATTAGCAATTAAAAATTCAAATAAATAAATAAAAATGATGAAAAACTTCCCTTTGGGCCAAATGGTCGTGCACATGCTTTGGATGATGATTCTTAGAAGAAAATGTGGCCCATTAGCAATTTTAAGACATTTGAAGCAAAGTTGACTTTTCAAAATATCCAAAACTTTCCCAACTTCCACAAGGCATATCTTGCTCAATTTTTAAGCTTTGCTCATGTTCTTGGACATTTTGGAAAGGTCTTGAAGTCCTCTAACCAATTACTTTGGTCCCATGTCATTTTGATTTACCAATCTCAAGTTATGGCCTTTGACTTAAAGTCCCTTTTTGTTGACTTTTGAAAATGACCTATAATGTTGAAATTGATAACTTTTTGTGAGAGAATTTCTTGGACTTGAAGTGTGAAGAGGAGTTGTAGGAAATGTCTTTCTCTTCAAAATGAGCTTTGGATGGAATTTTTATGATAAACCATGTGGAAGTTATGCCTTGGTCAAGTTACAGTTGACTTTTTCAACTGTCCAAATATGGAAACTTTTGCATCTTGAGACTTTTTGAGCCATACCTTGAAAATCATGATCAAGAATTGATCAAATGATGTTGTGGCTTCAAAATAAGATGTTGACCAAAAATTTGAACTTTTGACTGTCAAATGACCATTTTGCCCCTGCAGTTGACTGTAGTGCAATTAGGGTTTTTGACTGTGCAATTTTGTGCTGTAAGTCTTGAAACTTGGTATGAGGATGCTTGACCATGTTTGTAGGCATGTGGGACTTGATTGGACCCTTGGAAACTTCATTCTCTTTTTCAGAACCAAAACCCTAGTTTTTGACTGTTAGGAGGCCTTTGAACTGTGCAATCCTTGGGGAATTTTGAAGCTCTGACTTGGCAAATTTTGAAGAATATAAGAGGGCAAATTTTGGGGTACAACAGTTGCCCCTGTTCAATCTTCTTAGACCTGAGGATGTAGATTGGCTGACGTGCCTTTCGTAATCCGAAGGTGGAAGATGATTGAACACTAGAGTGCCCAGAAATTTGCGCTCACATAGTAGTGATGATGGGAATGGGCTTATAGATGCCATTTGGAGATTGATGGATATGATGATGGGCTTATAGATGCCATGCTAAGAGATGATGGAAGGTGGATGGGCTTATAGATGCCATCTGGATGTCGATCGCGTAAGAGATTCCTTAGCGAGAGCTTGCGTACCTGAAAAAGAAAAATGATTACCTGACCTGTTACAGGAGCTGGTCTTCAAATTCTTTGTGTAGATGTGTCCTGACTGGTTACAGGAGCTGAACTGGAGCTTCAAACGGTGATGAATAAACCAGGGATAGTTACTACCTCAACAGGAACGGTGAGAGAACCTTGGATGATTTCAACCTCAACAATAACGCTGAGAGAATCTTGGGACGATTACTACCTCCGCAGTAACGGGGAGAGAACCATAGGCGACTTCAACCTCAACAGTGATCATTGAGAGAATCTTGGACGACTTCAACCTCAACAGTAATCATTGAGAGAATCTTGGGCGACTTCAACCTCAACAGTAATCATTGAGAGAATCTTGGGCGACTTCAACCTCAACAGTAATCATTGAGAGAATCTTGGGCGACTTCAACCTCAACAGTAATCATTGAGAGAATCTTGGGCGACTTCAACCTCAACAATAATCATTGAGAGAATCTTGGGCGATTACTACCTCCGCAGTAATGGGGAGAGAACCATAGGCGACTTCAACCTCAACAGTGATCATTGAGAGAATCTTGGACGACTTCAAGCTCAACAGTAATCATTGAGAGAATCTTGGGTGACTTCAAGCTCAACAGTAATCATTGAGAGAATCTTGGGCGACTTCAACCTCAACAGTAACGCTGAGAGAATCTTGGGCGACTTCAACCTCAACAGTAATTATTGAGAGAATCTTGGACGACTTCAACCTCAACAGTAATCATTGAGAGAATCTTGGGCGACTTCAACCTCAACAGTAATCATTGAGAGAATCTTGGATATCTTCTACTGAGTCTTTATCAGGAAAATCTGTTAGGGGTCGATTTAGCTGGACTAGAGAAGGCCTTTGACTGGATAAGAAACAGAAAAATCTTAGGGTCGACTTAACTAAACCGGTCTAGGTCTTGAAATCTTCAACTAGATAAGAAACAGGGAGATCTTAGGGTCGATCTGACTGAACCAGAGAAGGCCTTTGACTGGATAAGAAACAGAAAAATCTTAGGGTCGATTTAACTGAACTGGTCTAGGTCTTGAAATCTTCAACTGGATAAGAAACAGGGAGATCTTAGGGTCGATCTGACTGAACCAGAGAAGGCCTTGGACTGGATAAGAAACAGAGAAATCTTAGGGTCGATTTAACTGAACCGATCTAGGTCTTGATGTCTTCTACTGGATAAGAAACAGGGAGATCTTAGGGTCGATCTGACTGAACCAGAGAAGGCCTTTGACTGGGTAAGAAACAGTAAAATCTTGGGGTCGATTTAACTGAACCGGTTTAGGTGTTGAAATGTAGCTGAGAACTTAACTGGATCTTTCCTGAAAGGTAAAGGTCAGTCATATGCAATGCATGATATGGATCAAGCAATGATGTTCTCAACATAAATGAGATTTGTAAGGTATGATGCGTATATGCATGCTATAATGATGTATGTGATGTTTATGAATGTATGTTTGTCGTCTAGGAAAGTAAATCCTTGACAGGTGCCGAGAAGTCACTCCTGGGCTGATGTTGAAGAATATATCTTTGTTTCCGCTGGGGATGATAGTTGCAAGAATACCAGTAGGAGAAGATAACTCCGTTGGGGAATAAACTTGGCGGATGAATTACTCTGCGGGGAGAAAAGTACTCTAACGATCTTGCTGGGAAGCAATACTCTGTGGGGAGAGAGGTACTTTGTTGAGTTGTTGATAATAACTTGCTGGGGATACCCTGGTTGCTTTGGAAGTGTTAATGGACTTCGCTGGGGATAAGAAGACTCCATCGAGGACACTCTTTCCGTGGCTTTTGGCTGAGGATAACCCAGTTATATCCTGGTAAGGAAATAACTCTTTGAATAAAGCCGGGCGACGCGTTCGTGCTCTGCGAGGATAAGCTTCCAGAATCTACTGGGGATAAGCTTACTGCTGGGGAGATGATTCCAACTTTCCCGGGGAAACTGGATTGGACTCTCCTGGGGGAAGTTCTGAACTGTGTCGGAGAAGGGACTCCACTGAATGTCTGATATACCGCCGGGGAACAATCTTTAGGTCAAGACTGCCGGGGATGCTTGTTAAGAATGTCCGTATACTGCTGGGGAATGTTGAGATCTGCGGGAGGATACCCAACTTCCTTATGGTTTAATAGTAGCTTCGCTTGAGGAGAGTGTATTGACTTGCTGACATACTCTCTGGGGAATTAAGATATGCCGGTTATGTTCTTTAGCTGAACCTACCTTGACACCTTGGAGGACAGAACAATTAGATCGTTTGGACAAACTCATCGTTTCCCCTGTTTCTGAGGTGGGAGAGGGAGACCTGTGAGGTGCTGATAGCTGTTGATGGGCAAACCTTCTTCTGGTAGGCAAGTGACGAGATGCCGGGACATAGTCATACGCTTTGATCCCTAACTTTTGCCTGGACCGCCCTTTCGGGTTTTCAGCCCACCGGGATACCCATTTTTGCCCAAGCCGCCTTTTCAGGTTTTCGACTTGCCGGGTGTACAGATTTTTTCATTTCATCCCTTCATTTTGCCCGAACCCTTTTGGTTCGCCGGGAAGCCCTAATTTTTGCCTAGGTACGTCAACCTAGCGGGTCTTTGATTATGCGTAGTATTTTTTCCGACTATGTCCACGCTCCTAGAATGCAGGGAGGTGCCCCTGGCTGCTTGTGTTGCCATGTTACCAGAAGATGTTTGATCAGGCGAGATTCGTTATTAGAATGCCCCAAGTGACTCAGGCGGAGATTTGCCCCAGGCTGTTTGGCCTTTGAGAGATTCTCCGAATCTTGACTGAATTGCCCCAGATGATAGACAATAATCACGTCTGCCCCTTGATTGGGAGTGCTTTTGTTCACTAAGTATTCATCGTGCGAACTTTCCTGCTGGTCAAACAAAAAGTCATATGCAAACAATGTTATATCAAAAATGCAAAGCTTATGTCTGTCTTGAAGATTTTGAAAATGCATTCTTTTTCATAAAACAAGTGAATGTTTGTAAAACGTGATGTCAACTCCGTATTTACCGTAGGCCTTAAGGAGTCAGGATACCTTTCAGAACTGTATGCTTTTGAATTAACCCATGCTTCAGCTAGGACTTTTAAGAGTTATAACGTGGCCTGGTTCACGGTTTAAGAAACAAAGGATAAAGGCTCAAATTATTTGTACCCACCCGCTCTTCGTGATGTTCTCCACACCTAAACTCAGTTGATCATACGTTAGACCTTGTTTGAGTCTTTGCTCTGATTTTCCGGTGACGATTCGGATGTTGATAACTTATTTTGAATAGGCAGTCCTTCCTTTTTTGTTGAGGGTTTGTAAGACCTCTTTCTTGTCTGATTTTTTGTTATCCCTTTCTTTTTTTGCCTGAACTGTTTCCTTTTTTTGGAATTATAGTCAGCGGGATGCCCCAATTTTGTAAGTCTCCTTCATGGGTTTTGACTTAATGGGTTTTTTATTTTTTAAGATAATGACTGTCTTTCTTTGTTGATTATTCGGAACCATCACTGTCTTTCTTCGTTTTGTAAGGACTTCTTTGGTGCCATTCGTTATGCACTTGGATCAACTGAGAGACTACCCTGCCCCAGGTTATGATTAAGGGTTTTAAATTTCAAAAAGAAAAACTCCTACTTCTTTGGCTCAGAGGGGTTGACGAGGGATTATCATCCTTATAACTCCAGTGTTTAGGGATTGAAACAATGCCTGTACCTCATCAGCGGGGTCTGTTCAAAAGCATACTGTGGATTATGGTATCGTTTTCGTCATCCTCCCTCAAGAGGCTTAGAATTATTAATTAAGAGTTGATCATCATAAAAAATATGAATATAATTTGCATTTAGTGAATACGAATATATTGTTTCAGAACAGACATATGCGATGCATTAATGAAATAACAATGTTTAATATGAATGGAATGTTTGAACAATCAAAAGAAAATTACAACTTGAAAGATTCTAATGAACAAAAATTTCTCAATCCTAGCCATGTTTTGGCAAGGGAGCAGTGATCACGTTGGGAGTCTCAGTGGGCTCGAACTCGATCTCTTTAGCATCAATCATGTTCTGAATCTTGTACTTCAGTGCCCAACAATCCTCAGTATCGTGCCCCAGGCTACCAGAATGGTAAGCGCACCTTGCTTCTGGGTTGTAATTTGGAGAGGAAGTCTTTGGATTTGCAGGAGGGTTGATCACCGCAATCAGGTTCATCCTTAACATGTGCTGCAAAGCTCGTGACCATGGCATGTTGATGTTGGTGAATTGTCTCTTAGGCTCGCCCGACCTGTTCTGATCAACCCGCTGTTCTTGGCGAGGTCGTTGTTGTACCTGTGAAGTAGTAGCAACTCGGAGAGGTCTATTCATTGGACCCGACCTTTGCCCTCTTGGAAGCTGTTCCATGACCTGGTCCCTGATTTGGGCTGGTTGCTTCATGCCTTGAGGATGCTGACTGATCATGGCCCTCAGCTCTCCTTGCTCCTGAGCTAAACCTTGAATGAGGGCCCTTTGTCCCAGCATCCGGGTTTTCAATGTGTCTACCTCAGCTTGTAGACGTTTCAGCTGTTCGTCCTTGTCATCTTCAGGACTCTTTCTGATCAGATTCCCCATGAGGAGTGTCCTCAACTCTTCCTGCCCCTTGGATAGGCTTAGGAAGATCTCCTTGAACTGAGTCTCTTGAGTGTGAAGGTCCTGGTTATCTGGTTGGGGAGCCATTGCTGAAATAAACAGTGAACAAGGGTAAGTGACCTGCAACAAGGGTACCTGTAATGCAATGATATGTATGATATATATGCGATGTTTTCAAGGACCTCGCGGGGTAAACAAAAATTGTTAGAACTAGGTAGCTTGATTGAGGGAACTTCATGTTTGCTGAGAGTCCTTCTTCAAGGGTCAAAGGCTCACCATATCCAGTGGGTCATAGCCCCTGACTTTAGTCATCATGTCTGGTTTTGATTTCCAAACAACCTTGGTTAGGGGAACCTTCTTCAAGAGTCAAAGCTCACCATATCAAGTGGGTCATAGCCCCTGACAACTTTGGCTAGAGGAAAATAAATCCTCTTTGCCCCTTGCTAGATGTTTGATTCATCATGACCTGCATCACAAGCCCTTGAGATCCTTGAAATAGGTTAGGATGTATGCAATGGTATGATGTCATGACGCATGGGGTAATATGGATAAACCCTGTTATGAGTCCTAATTAAGGACTAAATAAAACCTGCAAACAAACTCAGTAAACCCTGTTATGAGTCCCAGTTAAGGACTATAAACAAAACCTGCAAGAAACTCAAGTGTCAGATAACAAGCATGCAAGTAGTCAAGTTGGAAGGCACACAAGTCACACAAGAGAAACCCTTAGAGTTCAGGCCAGCATGGGGTCTGGGTATTACCCTCTTGAAGTTGGTGGGCTCAACCTGTCCTATTAGAGGTAACCGGGTTCTAAGGGTCCCAATATCACAGGATTGCTTTCATTGTTCATCGTTTCGATTTAGCCACTGAACTGGCGACCGAAATATTCCAGGAAAGCAACCCTCAATTGAGTGTAGTATCGAGTATCAACAAACCTCGGACTGCACCAAAGTCAGTTATCTCACTACCATAAAGAGGCCAAGATAGTTCAATTAAGGTTCCTAAGGTCTGTTGATGCTTCATGACACCACGCGGAGGCCCCGTACTCTCCTTGACTGAACTCAAGGGTTACCGGTACACACCAAAGTGCCACATCAACGTAGCAGACTATTTCAACCATGTCGGTATACCCCGCACAGTTCCCTCACAGCCTTGTTGCTACTTTCTAAGAAGGTATCCCCTGATCCGGGTTTAGGATCTATAGAACTCCCAAGACAGTCCCACAATTTAAAGCAAGCAAAGAAAGCAATTGAAAACACAATGATCTTAGTCCTAAGGTACACCTCACTTTATAAATTCCCCAGCAGAGTCGCCAGTTCTGTGATCGGTGGATCTGGAACTGACTGTTTAACGCTGGTTCGCGAAATGTCGCGGAAGCAAGAGTCGCCACCGTCTTTTATTTTCTCCAAATGGAAAGGACAAAAGCACAGAAAAATTCCTTAAAGAGATTGCTCTCGGTTCGGGAGGTAGATTATAGAAAGGGAAGGTGTTAGCACCCTTTCTATCCATGGTTATCCATGGGCTCTTAGATACTTGCTCATTGTGTTTTCAAAAATGGTTTGTTTGCTTTTCAACTGTGGGTTTAAAAAAAGTTTCTTTGAAAATTTCAGTTCGACTCTTGTATCGGTCCTCAACAGTGTTTGAAAAATTGCTTTCGAAAGCTTTTTGAAAAGGTGTCGGTGTGAAAAGTATTTTTTTTGATTTGTTTGAAATTAGAGCAAGTATCTAGAGTCGTCTACCTACCCTAAGGAATTCGTCTGTGTAAATGTCCTTTAAAGTAGTGCCATCCCACCATTGAGAGGTAGGTAGCACCACCGTTGGAGGTATTCGGGTCAATTCGAGGTTCGGGACATGGTGATCACCAGAGCAATAGGAAGACACCTTAGAAGCTACCCTCATGCCAGGTTCCCGGATCATGAGGACTTACTAAGACATCCTCTACTCGACGATCACCTTTCGAGGCAAGGCAACAGTGAGGCGTACCCTAGGGGTGGTGTGTGATTTGTGTGTCAGATTCAGATATTTTTGTCTTGTCATGTCATGGGTGATCTACGCGTTTGTTTTTATTTTAGTCATTCATTCTTGCATGCCATTATTAACAGTTAAAAGTTGCGGAAATATAAAGTTCCTAAACTATTACAAAGGCGCGGGTCCACATCGCCAAAATAAATCCAGGACCCGATTTGACATAAAATAAAGCAATAAAGTGCGAGAAATATAAAATGTCCGAGTTACATGGCTTTGGGAGAATTACATTAATATTATAAGAAATAAAATAAAATGCGCGAATTGAATTGGAATTGAAAGCGAGGGCGTTGGACCCTTTTTAATGAAATTAAATTATTATTAACAAATTAATTAAAATAAAATAAAAAGAAATTATTTTTGAGGTTTTTTGTATTTATGGTTTTTTATGTGAATTAAATGAAATTTAAACCTAATTCTAGCTATCTTTTAATTTATTAAGAAAATATGAAAATTACCTAAAATTAAACCTAATTAATTAATGGCAAGATTTATTTACAAAAATAATATTAATAGTTAATAATTAATAAAAAAAGAAAAAAGAGTGAAAAATACTTAAAGCCCTAATTCTACACTTTGTTAGTTTATTATGAAAAATATTTGAATTAAACCTAAATTAAATTAATGAGATTTATTTACAAAAATATTAGTTAAATAAAATATATTTTGATTTTTGTTATTTTTATGTTTTATGAAAATAAATTAGTTTAAAGAATTAAAAAAGAAATAATTGAAACAAAATAAAAAAAAGGGAAAAGAATTGAATTTCAAAACCTCAGGGGGTTCTGTCCCCAATTGGAGGTACCATTAGCATTGTTGGCCCACTTGTTTAAGGCCTCAGTTGACCTTTCCTGGTAGCGTACATACGCGTTGACCTGTGCCTATGATGCTCTCCAAATCACAGCCCTTTGATTGATCCCAATAAACGCGTGGCACGCCTGGATGAGGGACGTACGGTGAACGTTTGGACTGAAGCTGCATGAGAACATAATTAGAAGAAAAATATAGGGAAAGGGAGGGGGACCTGGGATCGAACCCAGGTCCTGTTGCTTACCAACCCAACGCCTTGACCAACTATACCACACACGCACTTTGTTCATTATATGACCAATAATTAATATGAAACAAAACAAGAGTTAGTGCCTTTTTTCCGCGCGAAATTCAAATTGTTCAATCAGATGGTGCCACCTACTCTTCTTCTTCCTCGTTTGCGTTTTTGCCTGAAACATAAAAGAGTTAGCGGGGGTTTTAAACCCCCCCAAAATATGCCTTTTTCAAGAATAGCGAATAGCTCGTCTTGGGTCAGAAATTGGGCGCGATAGGATGGTTAGGTTCGTCCAAGCTTCCTCGTTTCAACCATGGCACTGAGATGTCTTGATTTTTCCATATATGTAAACGCCCAATTTCACAGTTTGGTAACCCTAATAATCGTCCATGGTGAAATCGTGTATGGGTGTGGAAAACTTAATTGAACAACACAGTTAGCTTCAGAATAATAAGAGCATTACAAAACAAGCATTAGAATTGAAAATTATGGCATGAATGATCAGATACGATTTATGCAAAAAAGTGAAACAGTTGAACGGCCATATACCAATTCTGGGCGTTAGGGATGATGCTTTTGATTCAGAAACGTCCCTGGAGACTTTTGCAAGCTAATGGAATCAAAGTTTTCCTCTGAATCGTCCTCTAAGGCCACTTTCAGTTTTGGACTTTTTTGATAAAATTGCAAGTTTGGTTCTTGAGATGGGCGCAGCATTCATGTTCTTGGCATTAGGGTTATCATGTATATATGTGTGAGTTTTTTAGGTCAACAAAATAAGCCAAATATCCATGGAATCAATGCTTTTGATTTTGTGATTTTGCATAATCTTTTCAAATCTTTTTTCATGCAAATTTGATACAAATCATGTTCAATTGCCTTGATTCTTTCCAAATCTGATCATGCACGAAATATTGAGTGTATTTCATGCATAAAAAGATTTAAAAACTTAGGTTTGGTATTTTTCATATATTTTAATTAATTAAATGAATTATTAGCAATTAAAAATTAAAATAAATAAATAAAAATGATGAAAAACTTCCCTTTGGGCCAAATGGTCGTGCACATGCTTTGGATGATGATTCTTAGAAGAAAATGTGGCCCATTAGCAATTTTAAGACATTTGAAGCAAAGTTGACTTTTCAAAATATCCAAAACTTTCCCAACTTCCACAAGGCATATCTTGCTCAATTTTTAAGCTTTGCTCATGTTCTTGGACATTTTGGAAAGGTCTTGAAGTCCTCTAACCAATTACTTTGGTACCATGTCATTTTGATTTACCAATCTCAAGTTATGGCCTTTGACTTAAAGTCCCTTTTTGTTGACTTTTGAAAATGACCTATAATGTTGAAATTGATAACTTTTTGTGAGAGAATTTCTTGGACTTGAAGTGTGAAGAGGAGTTGTAGGAAATGTCTTTCTCTTCAAAATGAGCTTTGGATGGAATTTTTCTGATAAACCATGTGGAAGTTATGCCTTGGTCAAGTTACAGTTGACTTTTTCAACTGTCCAAATATGGAAACTTTTGCATCTTGAGACTTTTTGAGCCATACCTTGAAAATCATGATCAAGAATTGATCAAATGATGTTGTGGCTTCAAAATAAGATGTTGACCAAAAATTTGAACTTTTGACTGTCAAATGACCATTTTGCCCCTGCAGTTGACTGTAGTGCAATTAGGGTTTTTGACTGTGCAATTTTGTGCTGTAAGTCTTGAAACTTGGTATGAGGATGCTTGACCATGTTTGTAGGCATGTGGGACTTGATTGGACCCTTGGAAACTTCATTCTCTTTTTCAGAACCAAAACCCTAGTTTTTGACTGTTAGGAGGCCTTTGAACTGTGCAATCCTTGGGGAATTTTGAAGCTCTGACTTGGCAAATTTTGAAGAATATAGGAGGGCAAATTTTGGGGTACAACAAGACGTCTTTGTCCTTTGATGAGGATTTTCGTTGGTAATCCTTTTCTCCCCTTTTAGGCTTTTCAATTTCATTCTTGCTTTCCCTAATTTTTGCCTGGACAAATTCTTTTGAATTTCGATTTGGATGTCCAGCGGGACGCCCCAATTTTTGCCTAAGCGACTTATTTTCATGTTTCGACTTAGCGGGGATTTTTTTGTTTTTTTCTCATTCGTATTTTTTCGTTTTGAACAAGTCGTTGATCTTTGCTTTGTTTTTGATTTGTCGGAAGCGATCGTGACTGCCTGAGTTTTTAGCAAATGATGGATAGCCATTGTTGTATCGTCATCGGTCGACCTCCTGATGTGCGAGGGATACTCATTGGGGTATCGTTAGTTGATGCACGTTGATGATAGACGAAGGTTAACCATTGTGGTTTTGACTTTCCTCAATCTTTTGATGGATAACCATTGTTGTATCCTTGGATACATATTCTTGATGAGTTCTGAATGCTTGATCAGATTAGCTGAACACTACCCGCCCCAGGGTTAAAATGAGGGTTTTTTATGAACATAAAAGAAACTCCTACTTCGAAGGCTCAGAGGGGTTGACGAGGGTCTATCTCCCTTATATCTCCGGTGTTTGGGGATTGAAACAAGGCATGTACATCGTCAGCAGGGTCTTACTCAAAAGCGTACCAACCAAAGATTTTGTGTTTTCAGATTGTCGTCATCCTCCTTTGAATCTTTACCTAAGCATAAGACTAGGAAATCTGGCATCAATATGCAAGTAAAACTTTTGAAGAGTGATAACGAATGGACGAGTAAAAATGAAATGAACACTTCAAGACAAGCATATTTATTGCATTAAGACTTTCGTTCAAAAATAGACAAGTTTCTATACACAAGCGATGTTTAAACAAACGAGCAAGAATGCAAATGAAAATGCAGTAAAGAAACCAATGATTGCCACTGTTGAGGATACTTGACTCCGTATGGACTTGTTGATTCTGACGACTTTATGTAGTCTTGATGCTCGAGTGTGCGAGAGAATTCCCCTTCAGATCTGATGTGAACACAGTAGTCTCTGAATTGATCCAGTCTTGGACTTGGTCTCTGGATGTCATACCATCTGGCTTATCTGAGTATTTAATCCATTATCTTCCTGCTTGAAGAAGTTTCTGACTATGAGCCAAAGCTTGTATGTACCACTCAGAGTTATTCCATAGCTGATCTCTGAGCATGTGAGGTGAGAAATCAGGTTGAACCTTTAAAGAGAACCCCGGGTCTGAATAAGAATCCCAATCTTCGGGTACCTGTCATGAGTGCATGAATATGCATGGAGTGTATGAATGAATGCCATGTCATGTTTTGTCATTTCCAAGGAATTTGCGTGCTTTGATTTTGTTTTTGCGCAAGTAAGGGATGGAAGAATTTTGGTACAAGACTTGCAAATATGATTCCTTGAAAATAACAGAACATGTATGTTAAGCATGCAGTTAGCCATGTTATGTATGCAAAGGCATGAGATCAAAGAGGATCATGGTTCCATCATTCCTGAATAAGATTTCTGCTCTGAATCGTGTGAGTATCATCAGATTAAAGGTCCGACATAGCTTTTGCATATAAGAACCAAGTGCCATGTGGATCTCCCATTGTCCGGGACCAAGGCTTTTGGAACATTGGATACTGTTGAGAATTTCTGAACATGCTGGGAATACCAAGATTGAAGGATTGAATGAACCTCCAGGTAAACAAGTCAGGATCTCAGAAAATAAATCTGAGAACCATACGGTCACCAATAAGATATAGCATCTGCATTAAGTCATAACAGAAATCCAGAATATAGCCATCAGAACCAGTAGTCATTGTCTGAGCATAGTTACCATCTGAACACGAGTAACCATCTGCACATAGTCACCATCTGTACCTGTAATAAAATTCCCTCCCCACTCACGGGTGAAGACTAGGTCAGGGTAAGATAATGGTAACTCGAAAATCACGGGTTCTCCTGAAAGTGCTATGGGCTTGCCCACAGACGTGGGTGCCGATAGTAATTCATTTGAACCTCATCCGAGCGTGGTATATGACATGACTGCACTAATCGGACCACGTCCTATAGCCGTCATGCCCCCACTCTATTCCTAGTGTCCTAGTGCACTCTGGCCCGGGTACTGGGCCTTTTACCTCAAAAGTGATATCCCAACCCAAACAAGAAGTAAATCATGTACAACAGTAGTATATGGAAGAAAGTAAAATACAATGCATATGTATGCTCAAGTATATACAAAATGAATGAATAAACCGAAAGCGTAAAGATAAACACCCAAAGAAAAGAAAAGAAGAGCTAGGAGCGACTCCGAGATGGACCAGCACTTGGTCGACCTATTCCCCAGTGAAGTCGCCAGCTGAAACAACCGGCTGAAAATCATCAAACAATGAAGTCGCCATCTGTGATCGGTGGATCTGGAACTGACTGTTTAATGCTGGTTCGCAAAATGTCGCGGAAGCAAGAGTCGCCACCGTCTTTTATTTTCTCCAATATGGAAAGGACAAAAGCACAGAAAAATTCCTTATCGAGATTGTTTCTCGGTTCGGGAGGTAGATTTATAGAAAGGGAAGGTGTTAGCACCCTTTCTATCCATGGTTATCCATGGGCTCTTAGATACTTGCTCATTGTGTTTTCAAAAATGTTTGTTTGCTTTTCAAGGTGAGTGGGTTTGAAAAAAGTTTCGTTTAAAATTTCAGTTCGACTCTTGTATCGGTCCTCAAGAGTGTTTGAAAAATTGTTTTTAAAAGCTTTTTGCAAAGTGTCGGTGTGAAAAGAAGTTTTTTTGATTTGTTTTGAAATAGAGCAAGTATCTACGAGTCATCTACCTACCCTAAGGAATTCGTCTGTGTAAATGTCCTTGAGGTAGTGTCGTCCCACCATTGAGAGGTAGGTAGCACCACCGTTGGAGGTGTTCGGGTCAATTCGAGGATTAGGGACAGTGTGGTCACCAGAGCAATAGGAGGATACCTTAGAAGCTACCCCCATGCCATGTTCATGGACATGAGGACTTACTAAAACGTCCTCTACTCGACGACCACTTTTCGAGGGGGCAAGGCAACAGTGAGGCGTACCCTAGGAGTGGTGTGTGAATTGTGTGTCGTTTTCAGATAATATTTGTCTTGTTCATGCATTGAGTGTTCTACGCATTGTTTTTATTTGGGCATACATTCTTTCATGTGAATTATTAGCAGTTAAAAGGTGCGGGAAGATAAAAGTCCTACGCTATTACAAAGGCGCGGGTCTACATCGCCAAATTAAACCAAGACCCGATTTGAAATAAATAAAATGCGGAAAGTAAATATCCTAATTATCTATTACAAAGCTTTGGGGCAATTACATGAAATTTTAAAAAAGGAAATAAAAGTAAATGTGCGAAAAGAAATAAAAATCGAGAATGCGAGGGCGTTGGACCCTTTAAAGAAATTAAATTGAAATTGAAAATTAATTAAATTAAGTAAAGGAAAGGACTTATTTTTGGAGTTTTTGTATTTATGAAATTTAATGAGAAAATTAATTATTATAGGAAACCCTAATTCTAATTTGTTTTTAATTAATTAAAGAAAAATGTTTAAGTTTGACCTAATTTAACCTAATTATTTAAATGTCATATTTATTCACAAATTAATTAAGAATTAATAATAATGATGATGAGGAAATTCAATTATTGGAAAAAAAAGGTAAAATGCTACAAAACCTAATTTTTATGTGTTTTAATTTATTTAAGAAAAATGTTAAAGTTAAAACTAAAATTAAAACTAATTGATTATTAGAATTTTATTTACAAAATAAATATTATTGAATTAAATAATAAACATATTTTATTTTTTGACTTTCTGATTTTTTTGTATTTTTGTGTTATAAAATTAATTTTATGAATTAAATAAAACAATTATCATAAATAAGATAAATAAAAGAAAAGAATAAAAAAAAGGAGAAAAATGCAATATGGGGGTGTTGACCCCTTTTGGAGGTAAATTCACAGCAATTTGGCCCAATAAGGGTGAGGCCCTGTTTGACTTTTCTGATTGCATGTGGACCCATTGACTGGCACGTATGATGAGCCCCTTTGGTGGCCTTCAGATTGGAATCTCCAGGCGCGTGGCAAGCCAGATGGTGAGGCTGTATGGTAGACCCTGGGACATATGCTGCATGGAAGTATGTTAAGAAAAATTATATTGAATAAGTGGGGGACCTGGGAATCGAACCCAGGTCCCAGCGTTTACCACGCTAATGCCTTGCCAGTTGTGCTGCTTGCGTTCTTTGTTAATATAATGGGATATGAATAATATATGTGAAACGTGCAATTATCCTGGAATCAAATAAAAAACGCGCTAACTTTCAAATACACCAATCATAGGCATACAACTCAGCGTCTTCCTCTTGGATTCTTTGTTTTACCTGAAAATACAAGCTAGATAGCGGGGGTTTTAAACCCCCACAATCTGAAACAACAAAAAATAGCGAACAGAAATTGAGCAATCATAAAAAAGGCGCGATGAGTGTTTTGGATTCGTTGGAATGTCACGAATTCAATGGTCCTAGTTTCATGGCCTAATTTTTCCATATACTCAAAGCCCCAAATGGAAGGTTCTGAAACCCTAGAACATTTCAATGGTATATTTCGCTACAGGCAAGATTAATCCAATTCAATGGCACCATTAGCTTCAGTGAGTTCATGTTAGTGTAAAACGACAATTAAAAGACATGAAACATGCATATAAATCAAAATGCGATTATGAAAATTTCCATGAACAGGGCTATGGCGTTCTACCGTTTCTGGATGTATGGAGAGCGGAAAGGTATTGGCTTATGTTCAGGAAAGTCCCAGCAAGCTTTTGAGATACTTTTTACGCCTTGAAACGCCTTCTAGATGCCAAAACAGTTTTGAGTTTTTTTAGAAAAAGTGCAAGTTTTGTTTTCAGGTTCTAGCGCAGCTTCTTGGTCCTTTGCATTAGGGTTGCAATGTGCACATATATGTCAATGAATTAGGGTAGAAAACTGGCCCAAAATCCATGTATTTAGTGACTTTGAATTTGTGATCTTCCATAATCTTTTTCAATCCTTTTTGCCATGAAAACTTGCTTATTTTGGAAGATTTGGTCCCCTTGAGCATATGCACGAAATCTTGAGTGAATAAAGAGCCTATTAGCTGCATAAAAAGATTTAAAACACATGCTTTGCTATTTTTGTCATAATTTATTTTAATTAAATGAGTTAATGGTGATAAAAATTCAAATAATTAATAAAAAATGATGAAATAACTCCCCTTTGGGTCAATGGGTCGTGCATAGCTTTTGGGTGATGATTCTTGGAAGAAATTAAGGCCCATTAGCAATTTTGAGGCATTTGAAGCAAAGTTGACTTTTCAAAATTCCCAAAAATTTCCCAACTTCCACAAGGCATATCTTGCTCAATTTTTAAGCTTTGATCATGTTCTTTGACATTTTGGAAATTTCTTGAAGTCATCTAACCAATGCCTTTGGTCCCATGTCATTTTGATTTATCAATCTCAAGTTATGGTCTTTGACTTAAAGTGCCTTTTTGTTGACTTTTGAAAATGACCTATAATGTTGAGATTGATAACTTTTTGTGAGAGCATTTCTTGGACTTGAAGTGTGAAGAGGAGTTGTAGTAAATGTCATTATCTTCAAAATGAGCTTTGGATGGAATTTTTCTGATAAACCATGTGGAAGTTATGCCTTGGTCAATTTGCAATTGACTTTTCCAACTGTCCAAATATGGAAACTTTTGCATCTTGAGACTTTTTGAGCCATGCATTGAGAATCATGATCAAGAATTGATCAAATGATGTTTGTGGCTTCAAAATAAGATGTTGACCAAAAATTTTGACTTTTGACTGTCAAATGACCATTTTGCCCCTGCAGTTGACTGTTGAGCAATTAGGGTTTTTGACTGTGCAATTTTGTGCTGTGAGTCTTGAAACTTGGCCTAAGGATGCTTGACAATGTTTATGGGCATGTGGGACTTGTTTGGACCCTTGGAAACTTCAATTTCTTTGCCAGAACCAAAACCCTAATTTTTGACTGTTAGGAGGCCATTGAACTGTGCAACCTTTGGGAGATTTTGAAGCATGCTCTTTGCAAATCTTGGAGAATATGGGAGGGAAAATTTTAGGGTACAACAGTTGCCCCTGTTCAGTCTTCTTAGACCTGAGGATGTAGATTGGCTGACGTGCCTTTCGTAATCCGAAGGTGGAAGATGATTGAACACTAGAGTGCCCATAAATTTGCGCTCACATGTTAGCAGTGATGATGGGAATGGGCTTACAGATGCCATTTGGAGATTGGTGGATAGGAGGATGGGCTTATAGATGCCATATTGAGAGGTGATGGATAGGTGGATGGGCTTATAGATGCCATCTGGGTGTCGATCGCGTAAGAGATTCCTTAGCGAGAACTTGCGTACCTGAAAAAGAAAGATGATTACCTGACCTGTTACAGGAGTTGGTCTTCAAATTCTGTGTAAATGTGCCCTGACTGGTTACAGGAGTTGAATCTTTAAACCTCTTCAGACGTGCCCTGGCGAGATACAGGAATCGAGTCTGGAGCTTCAAAAGGTTGTGAATGAATCAGGGATGGTTACTACCTCAATGGGATGATGAGAGAACCTTGGACGATTACTACCTCAACAGTAACGATGGGAGAATCCGGGGCGATTACTATCTCAACAGTAACGATGAGAGAACCTGGGGCGATTACTACCTTAACAGTAACGATGAGAGAATCTGGGGCGATTACTACCTCAATAGTAGACGATGAGAGAATCTGGGATGTCTTCTACTGAGTCTTTATTAGGAAAATCTTTGGGAATCGATTTAACTGGACCCGAGAAGGCCTTTGACTGGGTAAGAATCAGAAAAATCTTTAGGAATCGATTTAACTGAACCGGACAAGGTCTTGAAATCTTCAACTGGAATAAGAATCAGGGAGATCTTAGGGTCGATCTGACTGAACCAGAGAAGGCCTTTGACTGGATAAGAATCAGAAAAATCTTTAGGAGTCGATTTAACTGAACCGGACAAGGTCTTGGAATCTTCAACTAGAATAAGAATCAGGGAGATCTTAGGGTCGATCTGACTGAACCAGAGAAGGCCTTTGACTGGATAAGAATCAGAAAAATCTTTAGGAGTCGATTTAACTGAACCGGACAAGGTCTTGGAATCTTCAACTGGATAAGAATCAGGGAGATCTTAGGGTCGATCTGACTGAACCAGAGAAGGCCTTTGACTGGATAAGAATCAGAAAAATCTTTAAGAGTCAATTTAACTGAACCAGGCGAGGTCTTGAAATCTTCAACTGGGTAAGAATCAGGGAGATCTTAGGGTCGATCTGACTGAACCAGAGAAGGCCTTTGACTGGATAAGAATCAGAAAAATCTTAGGGTCGATTTAACTGAACCAGAGAAGGTCTTGGATTAACTTTGACTGGATAAGAATCAGAAAAATCTTTGGGTCGATTTAACTGAACCAGACGAAAGTTTTGGAATAGTTTAGAACTTAACTGGATCTTTCCTGAAAGGTAAAGGTCAGTCATATGCAATGCATGATATGGATCAAACAATGATGTTCTCAACACAAATGAGATTGTAAGATATGATGCGTATATGCATGCTATAATATATGGAAATGCGATGTTTATGAATGTATGTTTTTCGTCTAGGAAAGTAAATCCTTGACGGGTGCCGGAAAGTTAAATCCTGGGCTGATGTGAATAGTATTTCGCTGTTTCCGCTGGGGAGTGATGGTTGCAAGAATATCGGTAGGAGAAGATAACTCCGTTGAGGAATAAACTTGGCGAATATATTACTCTGCGGGGAGAAAATTATTCTAGCGGTCTTGCTGGGGAACAATACTCTGTGGGAAGAGAGGTACTTTGCTGGGATGTTGATGATAACTTCGCTGGGGATACCGGTAATGTTGGAAGTGTTAATAGACTTCGCTGGGGGTAATAAGACTTCGCCGAGAACGATCTTTCCGTGGATTTTGGCTGAGGATAACCCAGTTATATCCTGGTAGGGAAATAACCTTTGAATAAAGCCGGGAGACGCGTTCGTGCTCTGCGGGGGAGAAGCTTCCAGAATCTACTGGGGATAAGCTTCCTGCTGGGGAGATGATTCAAACTTTCCTGGGGAAATCTTGATTGGACTCTCCTGGGGAAATTTTGAGATGCATTGGGGAAGTGACTCCGCTGAATGTCTGGTATACCGCCGGGGAACAATCTTAGATCAAGACTGTCGGGGATGCTTGTTAAGAATGTCCGTATATTGTGCTGGGGAATGTTGAGATCTGTGGGAGATACCCAACTTCCTTAAGGCTGATAGTATAACTCTGCTTGGGGAGAGTGTACTGACTTGTTGGCTCACTCTCTGGGGAATTAAGATGTACTGGTTATGTTCTTCAGCTGAACCTACCTTGGTACCTTGATGGACAGAGCAATTGGATCGCTTTAGACAACTCCTTATTGCCCCTGTTTCTAATGTTACCTGTAATTAATCCTTTGTTTCGTATGCAATCATTTATGAGTTAGCAGTTATTGTCAAATGCATATATCACAAATTGAACCTTGGACGTTCTTCACAAAACAAAACAAAAAAGGAAAAACAATTGGCAATTTTAACTGAAAAGTGAATTTATATTGATTTTTGAATTTGCCTGTAAATAGGCGTTTTATGTACAAGAGGCTGACATCCTAGTAAGAGAACGCCGCCGAACAAAAGAATTTATACAATTTGTATAAAGGAAAATAAAACAACTGTGTGAAAAGAACAATCCCACTGGGTTCCAACTCTGCTATCGCCTTTATATCTTCGAGCGTCTCATCACTTGATGACCTAGTCGAGGATGAAGCTGATTGATCGATGTCGTTTTGAACTTGATATTGATACCGGATTCCGGATGCAGGGTGATCCAATGAGACATAGTATTACGCTTTATCCCTAACTTTTGCCTGGACCGCCCCTTCGGGTTTTCAGTCCACCGGGATACCCATTTTTGCCCAAGCCGCCTTTTCAGGTTTTCGACTTGCCGGGTGTACAGATTTTTTTCATTTCATCCCTTCATTTTGCACGAACCCTTTTGGTTCGCCGGGAAGCCCTAATTTTTGCCTAGGTATGTCAACCTAGCGGGTCTTTTTTCATGCGTAGTATCTTTTTACTATGTCTGCATTGGCGGGGTGAGGAAGGTCGTCACCGTCCATGGTGGTTAGAATCATGGCTCCTCCTGAGAACACATGTTTAACCACAAATGGCCCTTCGTATGTAGGGGTCCATTTTCCCCTTGGATCACTCTGAGGAAGGATGATGCGCTTGATTACCAGATCCCCAACTTGATATTCTTGTGGTCTGACCTTTTTGTTAAATGCCCTGATCATCCATTTTTTGTACGTCTGACCATGGCAAATAGCAGCAAGTCTCTTTTCGTCAATTAGATTTAGCTGATCAAGTCGTGTCTGGATCCAATCATCTTCACTCAGATCTGCATCCTTCATTATCCGGAGAGAGGGTATTTGCACTTCGATCGGTAAGACTGCCTCCATACCGTAGACCAAGGAAAAAGTAGTTGCCCCGGTTGATGTCCTTGCTGAGGTACGGTACCCATGTAGAGCAAACGGTAACATCTCGTGCCAATCTTTATAAGTCACTGTCATCTTCTACACAATTTTCTTGATATTCTTATTCGCTGCTTCTACAGCCCCATTCATCTTCGGCCGGTAAGGAGAAGAGTTGTGGTGATGTATCTTGAACTGCTCGCAGAGCTCAGTGATCATCTTGTTATTGAGATTGGTACCGTTGTCTATAATGATCCTTTCAGGGACGTTGTACCGACAGATCAGGTTATGCCGAATGAATCGTGCCACAACATTCTTGGTTACAGTGGCGTAGGAAGTTGCTTCAACCCACTTTGTAAAGTAATCGATCGCTACTAGGATGAAGTGATGCCCATTGGACGCCGTGGGTTTAATCTCACCAATCATATCTATGCCCCACATTGTAAAAGGCCAAGGTGCAGTCAGGACATTCAGAGGAATTGGAGGAACATGCACCTTATCTGCATAAATCTGGCATTTATGACACGTCCGAGAATGTTGGTAACTGTCGGCTTCCATTGTGGACCAGAAATACCCTGCCCGAAGGATTTTCTTTGCCATAGTGTGCCCACTGGAATGTGTTCCGAAGGTACCCTCATGCAACTCTGCCATGATCCTTTCTGCTTCAGTCTTATCCATACAACGCAGTAAGGTCGAATCATGGTTTCGCTTGTACAGAATGTCGTTGCTGAGGAAGAACTTCACTGCGAATCTTCTCAGAAACTTTTTATCGTTGACAGATGCACCTTCAGGGTATTCCTGAGCTTCCAAGTATCTCTTTACCTCATGGTACCAAGGCTTCTCAGTCACCAATTCAGTCTCAAGATCACAACAGTATGCTGGTTCGTCTAGTTTCCAGATGATGATCCGGGGAGCCTCATTGTCCCATTTGCCTTTGAACATGGAAGACATCGTAGCTAACGCGTCATCCAACTGATTCTCCTCTCTCGGGAAATGTTCAAAGGTTATCTCTGTGAAGTGGGGGATCAAGGTCAACACACATTCTTTGTAAGGAATAAGATTCGGATGTTTCGTATCCCACTCTCCTTTGATCTGATTGATCACGAGAGCGGAATCTCCGAAGACACTCAGAAACTTGATCCTTAAGTCAATCGCAGCTTGGAGACCCATGATGCATGCCTCATACTCTGCCATGTTGTTGGTGCAGTTGAAACATAGCCGGGCAGTAAGTGGAGTATGAGTGCCTTGAGAGGATATGATCATAGCGCCGATACCGTTACCCAAAGCGTTAGAGGCTCCGTCAAAGTGCATAGACCATCGAGATCCTTCCTCAGGTCCTTCATCTGGTCCAGGTACTTCACAATCAGTCACTATCATGATACTCTCGTCAGGAAATTCGAAGTTCATTGACTGATAGTCGTCTACTGCCTGATGTGCCAAGTGGTCTGCCAATACACTTCCCTTGATGGCTTTCTGAGTCGTGTACTGGATGTCGTATTCCGTCAAGATCATTTGCCATCTTGCTATTCTCCCAGACAGAGCAGGCTTTTCAAATATATACTTTATAGGATCCATCTTTGAGATCAACAAGGTAGTGTGAGTTAGCATATACTGCCTCAGCCGGCGAGCAGCCCATACCAAAGCGCAGCAAGTTTTCTCGAGCAGTGAGTATTGGGTCTCACAGTCGGTAAACTTTTTGCTAAGGTAATAAATGGCGTGCTCTTTTCGGCCAGACTCGTCATGCTGCCCCAGCACACACCCCATTGAGTTGTCAAGTACTGTCAGGTATAGTATCAGAGGTCTCCCTTCAACCAGTGGCATAAGAATGGGTGGTTCTTTGAGATACTCTTTGATTCTGTCAAAAGCAGCCTGACATTCATCATTCTAACGTACTACATGATCTTTCTTCAGCAGCTTGAAGATTGGTTCACAGGTAGCAGTTAGGTGTGAGATGAACCGAGCAATGTAATTCAGGCGTCCTAAAAAGCCTCTGACCTCCTTCTCTGTCTTAGGAACTGGAATCTCTTGAATGGCTTTAACCTTGGCAGGGTCCACTTGAATACCCTTATCACTTACAACGAAGCCTAGCAACTTTCCAGATCTAACCCCGAAGGTGCACTTGTTCGGGTTCAACCTCAGCTTGTACAACTTCAGATGGTCAAACAACTTCTGCAGATGATCAAGGTGTTCCTCCTCAGTTTGGGACCTTGAAATCATGTCGTCGACATACACTTCTATCTCATGATGGATCATGTCATGAAATAAAGCAACCATGGCACGTTGGTAGGTTGCCCCAGCATTTTTCAACCCGAATGGCATGACCTTGTAGCAGAAGGTGCCCCACTGAGTAACAAAGGTAGTCTTTTCCATATCTTCAGGAGCCATCTTGATCTGATTATAACCTGAAAAACCGTCCATGAAGGAGAACACCTTGTGCTGAGCAGTAATATCAACCAGAACGTCAATGTGAGGTAGGGGAAGTCATCTTTGGGGATGGCCCTGTTCAGATCCCTGTAATCAACACACATTCTGACCTTGCCATCCTTCTTCGGTACTGGCACTACATTAGCAACCCACTGAGGGTAAGAAGTTACTGCAAGAAACCCAGAATCAAACTGCTTCATAACCTCAGCTTTGATCTTCTCAGACATCTCTGGACGCATACGGCGGACCTTTTGCTTAACCGGAGGGCAGTCTTCCTTGGTAGGCAAGTGATGGACCACAATGTCGGTATCCAACCCAGGCATGTCTTCGTAGGACCAGGCAAAGATCTCCACATAATCATGTAGCATCTGAGTCAACCGTTGCTTCACACTGAGCTCTAGGTTGGCACCAATCTTAACCTCCTTTCTGTCTACCTCAGTACCCAGATTTATTGTTTCCACTGGCTCTTCATGTGGTTGAATTGCCCTCTCTTCCTGGAGTAACAGTCTTTCAAGCTCGCCAGGCACTTCGCAATCATCTTCACCTTCGTCTTTGGCTAAGTTGATCGAATTTTCGAAGTCATAACTGGCAGTAGCAGAGTCGTTACCAGTGAGATCCAGAGTGGATTGAAACCTGTATGAGTGAGTGTGTGTAAATACAGCTGTTTTGCAATATATAAAGAAAGGAAAGAAAGAAAGGGAGCATAAGATTTGAAGTGCGAGAAAACGTCCAAGGTCTTTATTCATGATATATGAAATGACAATTAATATGCCCTCACAAATAAAGCCACGGTGCCCCGGGTAAGACACCGGGCCATAAAGTTTCAATTCGATGTTTATTACAAATAACAAAAACAAAGGAATTTATTACTTCGTAACAAAAGTAACAGGTAGGTTGTCTTTTGCAATCCAATTGCTAGGTCCACTGTCGGCCGTCGGATAAATCCAGTTGTCGAACTCAGATTCTTCCACTTCATCTTCATCCCCAATGGCATTCACTCCATGAGCAGGCAGGGGAGCTGTCACCACATTGGGCTTCTCAGGTGCCTCAAACTGTACCTCCTTTGCATCAATAAGGTCTTGCACCTTGTTTCTTAAGGCCCAGCAATCATCAGTAGAATGCCCCGGGCTATCGGAGTGATAAGCACAGCGGGCATTTGGATTATATTTGGGAGAGGCAGTATTCACAACCTTCGGGGCCTCTCTGACAGTCACCAAGTTGGTGGATAGCAACTGTGGCAAGATTTGTGACAAGGTCATACTCAACCGGGTAAACTCTCTTCTGGGTCTTTCAGCCCTTTGTGGATTGGTTTGCCGAGGAGCGGCAGCAGGCTTAGCAATCACCGCCGTGTTGACAGATTGGCGGCGTTCTGGTTTATCATGTCTTCTAGGCCCATATACATCACTGGCCTCCTTCTTAAAGGGTTTCTTCTCAGCATTTGAAGATGTACCTTTCTGAATTTTACCGGACTTCATTCCAGCCTCTATCCTCTCCCCAGTTAGAATAAGGTCAGTGAACCCTGCAGATGAATTTCTGATAAGATGATTGAAGAATGGCCCAGAGAGGGTCCCCAAGAACATATCCACCAGCTCACGGTCAGTTAACGGTGGCTGCACCCTGCCAGCCAGATCCCTCCACTTCTGTGCATACTCTTTAAAACCTTCGCTTGATCCTAGCGACATACCCTGGAGTTGGGTACGTGTAGGAGCAAGGTCGGCATTATATTGATACTGCTTGTAAAAAGCAGTAGCCAACTCCTCCCAGTTACGAACCTTGGTCCCATCCAGCTCATAGAACCATTCGAGATGAGTCCCTGAAAGACTCTCCTGGAAGAAGTGGATCCACAAGTTCTTGTCCACTGTGTACGGTTGAATCTTTCGCACATAAGATCTGAGGTGTAGCTTAGGGCAAGACGCCCCGTCATACTTGGTGAAAGATGGTGCCTTAAACTTGTGAGGAATGATCACACCAGTAGATAAGCCCAAGTCTCTGAAATCCAGCCCAGGCACTTGTTGAATCTCCATGGCATTCAGTCTGTCTTCCAACTGCTTGTACCGGTCTTCAGCAGGAGGATATTGTTCCTCATTAAAGTCAGTCTCGTTGTCAGAGACTACTGGACTTGGAGCCTTTCCCCCCTGGGGACTGTCTTTACCTACAGACGAACCAGCTTCCTCATTCTGCAGAGTATTACCAAACCTCCGGCCCGAGTTGAAAAGAAAAGTTCTCTTCTTCTTCTTCTCCTTCTTCAGGAGCAAAGCCTTCAGCTCTTCTTGGCCTTGAGCCAAACCTATGATCAGCTCCTGAAATTGTGCGTTCTGCGCCTGGAGGGCCTTGATAGACATTTCGGTTGATGATCCAGGGTTCATGATGCTGAAATAAACAACGAAGAACAGTAAGCAACCTGAAAAGAAGAGTACCTGCTATGCACATGATGAATGATATGTGTTTATGCAATGCATTCAAGGGTTCGAAAGTTCAAATTTGTTGTAGACAAAAAAGGAACACACATTATCATTAAGGAAATAATTGTTCAGTACATCAAAGCCTCATGTGCACATATTACAAAGCAAATCAATTCCAAAAGACACTACGCATCCTCTTCGGAGCTATGTAGGTGTTGAGATTCCTCTCCTCGTGCAATAGGCGGGTGAGCTCCAAGACCTTCTTTTCACTAGCATGTAGACTGGTCTCAAGAGAATTCCGTTCTTCCTTAAGCTGGATCCAGCTCTTCTGCATCTCTTCCCAGGACGTGGGCATGTCAGGATGTTGAATGGTGTAGGACACCTCTCCCTCCAAGACTGGCTCTTTGATCACATGGAGAACATGAGGATAAGGCATTACTAACTTCTGGGAGCGGGCTCGTACCCACTTGAGATAAGGTTCCAATGGGATGGAATTCCTGTGCCCCAGGGTCTTGCTGTCTATCCTACTTGGCATCCTCCAAGCTCTGATAAATCTCTGGCGAAGTCCTTGTGCATCGTTGTCGAAGTCAAAAACTATGTCAGGAATTAACATGTCATGAGGGTCGTCCCTCCGAGCATAACCAAACTGTCTCCAAGCCAGGCACGGGTTGTAAGTAATACCTCCTCTGATTCCGAGTAAAGGAACATTAGAGTACTCCCCACAACGATCAATGATAGTGACATCCTCTCTGGACCGATAACACCAATGTATATCTGCATGTGTAAGAGTCATCAATCGTTGTGACCATCTCAAACCCCGCTCGTTCTTCAAAACTGATTGTGGAAGGTGCGAAATAAACCACCTTCCCAGGAGAGGAGTACAGCACATAAGAACACCTCTTTTTCTCATGGTTCGAGTGTAACATGAGTGAAGGATGTCCCCCAGCAACGTAGGTATAGGATTCCTGGACATGAAGATCTGGATAGCACTGATATCTATAAGTTGATCTGGGTTAGGGAACAACACCAAACCATAGACAAGGAGGGCCACAACTTCTTCAAAAGCTTGTAGGTCAAGGGAGTTCCAACATTCCTGGGCCTTTTCAAACAGAAACCTGGCTAAGAACCCTTTGATGCCACTTCTAACTTCCCAATGTCCCTTGAGGTCAGATGATTGTAGGTGTAAGGCTTTAGCAATCTCTTCAAGCTTAGGTTCCTTTTCCGTACCGTTGTAGGGTAGTTGATCAAGGATAGGGATCTTCAAGAGCCGGGAGAACTCTTCCAATGTAGGTACCAGTTGATAATCCAGGAAAGTGAAACAGTGATGCAGAGGGTCAAAGAACTGGAACAGGACCTTTATCATATCTTCCTCAATGTTGGTGTTGACCAAGCTGATGAGTCTTCCATGTCTTTCACTGAATGAAGAGCTCTCGGGAATCCTGGATATAAGCTCCTTAAGCTGAGGAGGAATCCTTACAAGGCTGATCTGAATTGTCTTTTTGCGAACAGTTTCCATGTCCTACAAAACAAGAACAAAGATGAAGATTCGAACCCCTGAAATGGTTAGCCAATGCATATGATGCTGGATGATGTCATGATGCTATGATTAAACACACCACAAGTATTTACAAAGGCAAACATGATAAGGCACACAAGTCACACAAGACAAGCCCTTAGAGTTTAAGGCCAGCATGGGGTCTGGGTATTACCCTCTTGAAGTTGGTGGGTTCAACCTGTCCTATTAGAAGTAACCGGGTTCTAAGGGTCCCAATATCACTGGATTGCTTTCATTGTTCATCATTTCGATTTAGCCACTGAACTGGCGACCGAAATATTCCAGGAAAGCAACCCTCAATTGAGTGTAGTATCGAGTATCAACCAACCTCGGACTGCACCAAAGTCAGTTATCTCACTACCCTAAAGAGGCCAAGATAGTTCAATTAAGGTTCCTAAGGTCAGTTGATGCTTCACGACACCACATGGAGGCCCCGTACTCTCCTTGACTGAACTCAAGGGTTACCGGTACACACCAAAGTGCCACATCAACGTAGCAGACTGTTTCAACCATGTCGGTATACCCCGCACAGTTCCCTCACAGCCTTGTTGCTACTTTCTAAGAAGGTATCCCCGGATCCGGGTTAGGATCTATAGAACTCCCAAGACAGTCCCACAATTGAAAGCAAACAAGTCAAAGCAATTGAAAACACAGTGATCTTAGTCCTAAGGTACACCTCACTTTTATAAATTTATCCCCAGCAGAGTCGCCAGTTCTGTGATCGGTGGATCTGGAACTGACTGTTTAACGCTGGTTCGCGAAATGTCGCGGAAGCAAGAGTCGCCACCGTCTTTTATTTTCTCCAATATGGAAAGGACAAAAGCACAGAAAAATTCCTTATCGAGATTGTTTCTCGGTTCAGGAGGTAGATTTATAGAAAGGGAAGGTGTTAGCACCCTTTCTATCCATGGTTATCCATGGGCTCTTAGATACTTGCTCATTGTGTTTTCAAAAATGTTTGTTTGCTTTTCAACGTGAGTGGGTTTGAAAAAAGTTTCGTTTAAAATTTCAGTTCGACTCTTGTATCGGTCCTCAAGAGTGTTTGAAAAATTGTTTTTGAAAGCTTTTTGCAAAGTGTCGGTGTGAAAAGAAGTCTTTTTGATTTGTTTTGAAATAGAGCAAGTATCTACGAGTCATCTACCTACCCTAAGGAATTCGTCTGTGTAAATGTCCTTGAGGTAGTGCCGTCCCACCATTGAGAGGTAGGTAGCACCACCGTTGGAGGTGTTCGGGTCAATTCGAGGATTAGGGACAGTGTGGTCACCAGAGCAATAGGAGGATACCTTAGAAGCTACCCCCGTGCCATGTTCATGGACATGAGGACTTACTAAAACGTCCTCTACTCGACGACCACTTTTCGAGGGGGCAAGGCAACTGTGAGGCGTACCCTAGGAGTGGTGTGTGAATTGTGTGTCGTTTTCAGATAATATTTGTCTTGTTCATGCATTGAGTGTTCTACGCATTGTTTTTATTTGGGCATACATTCTTTCATGTGAATTATTAGCAGTTAAAAGGTGCGGGAAGATAAAAGTCCTACGCTATTACAAAGGCGCGGGTCTACATCGCCAAATTAAACCAAGACCCGATTTGAAATAAATAAAATACGGAAAGTAAATATCCTAATTATCTATTACAAAGCTTTGGGGCAATTACATGAAATTTTAAAAAAGGAAATAAAAGTAAATGTGCGAAAAGAAATAAAAATCGAGAATGCGAGGGCGTTGGACCCTTTAAAGAAATTAAATTGAAATTGAAAATTAATTAAATTAAGTAAAGGAAAGGACTTATTTTTGGAGTTTTTGTATTTATGAAATTTAATGAGAAAATTAATTATTATAGGAAACCCTAATTCTAATTTGTTTTTAATTAATTAAAGAAAAATGTTTAAGTTTGACCTAATTTAACCTAATTATTTAAATGTCATATTTATTCACAAATTAATTAAGAATTAATAATAATGATGATGAGGAAATTCAATTATTGGAAAAAAAAGGTAAAATGCTACAAAACCTAATTTTTATGTGTTTTAATTTATTTAAGAAAAATGTTAAAGTTAAAACTAAAATTAAAACTAATTGATTATTAGAATTTTATTTACAAAATAAATATTATTGAATTAAATAATAAACATATTTTATTTTTTGACTTTCTGATTTTTTTTGTATTTTTGTGTTATAAAATTAATTTTATGAATTAAATAAAACAATTATCATAAATAAGATAAATAAAAGAAAAGAATAAAAAAAAGGAGAGAAATGCAAACATATGGGGGTGTTGACCCCTTTTGGAGGTAAATTCACAGCAATTTGGCCCAATAAGGGTGAGGCCCTGTTTGACTTTTCTGATTGCATGTGGACCCATTGACTGGCACGTATGATGAGCCCCTTTGGTGGCCTTCAGATTGGAATCTCCAGGCGCGTGGCAAGCCAGATGGTGAGGTTGTATGGTAGACCCTGGGACATATGCTGCATGGAAGTATGTTAAGAAAAATTATATTGAATAAGTGGGGGACCTGGGAATCGAACCCAGGTCCCATCGTTTACCACGCTAATGCCTTGCCAGTTGTGCTGCTTGCGTTCTTTGTTAATATAATGGGATATGAATAATATATGTGAAACGTGCAATTATCCTGGAATCAAATAAAAAACGCGCTAACTTTCAAATACACCAATCATAGGCATACAGCTCAGCGTCTTCCTCCTGGATTCTTTGTTTTACCTGAAAATACAAGCTAGATAGCGGGGGTTTTAAACCCCCACAATCTGAAACAACAAAAAATAGCGAACAGAAATTGAGCAATCATAAAAAAGGCGCGATGAGTGTTTTGGATTCGTTGGAATGTCACGAATTCAATGGTCCTAGTTTCATGGCCTAATTTTTCCATATACTCAAAGCCCCAAATGGAAGCTTCTGAAACCCTAGAACATTTTAATGGTATATTTCGCTACAGGCAAGATTAATCCAATTCAATGGCACCATTAGCTTCAGTGAGTTCATGTTAGTGTAAAACGACAATTAAAAGACATGAAACATGCATATAAATCAAAATGCGATTATGAAAATTTCCATGAACAGGGCTATGGCATTCTACCGTTTCTGGATGTATGGAGAGTGGAAAGGTATTGGCTTATGTTCAGGAAAGTCCCAGCAAGCTTTTGAGATACTTTTTACGCCTTGAAACGCCTTCTAGATGCCAAAACAGTTTTGAGTTTTTTTAGAAAAACTGCAAGTTTTGTTTTCAGGTTCTAGCGCAGCTTCTTGGTCCTTTGCATTAGGGTTGCAATGTGCACATATATGTCAATGAATTAGGGTAGAAAACTGGCCCAGAATCCATGTATTTAGTGACTTTGAATTTGTGATCTTCCATAATCTTTTTCAATCCTTTTTGCCATGAAAACTTGCTTATTTTGGAAGATTTGGTCCCCTTGAGCATATGCACGAAATCTTGAGTGAATAAAGAGCCTATTAGCTGCATAAAAAGATTTAAAACACATGCTTTGCTATTTTTGTCATATTTTATTTTAATTAAATGAATTAATGGTGATAAAAATTCAAATAATTAATAAAAAATGATGAAATAACTCCCCTTTGGGTCAATGGGTCGTGCATAGCTTTTGGGTGATGATTCTTGGAAGAAATTAAGGCCCATTAGCAATTTTGAGGCATTTGAAGCAAAGTTGACTTTTCAAAATTCCCAAAAATTTCCCAACTTCCACAAGGCATATCTTGCTCAATTTTTAAGCTTTGATCATGTTCTTGGACATTTTGGAAAGTTCATGAAGTCCTCTAACCAATTCCTTTGGTCCCATGTCATTTTGATTTACCAATCTCAAGTTATGGTCTTTGACTTAAAGTGCCTTTTTGTTGACTTTTGAAAATGACCTATAATGTTGAGATTGATAACTTTTTGTGAGAGCATTTCTTGGACTTGAAGTGTGAAGAGGAGTTGTAGGAAATGTCATTCTCTTCAAAATTAGCTTTGGATGGAATTTTTCTGATAAACCATGTGGAAGTTATGCCTTGGTCAATTTGCAGTTGACTTTTCCAACTGTCCAAATATGGAAACTTTTGCATCTTGAGACTTTTTGAGCCATGCCTTGAGAATCATGATCAAGAATTGATCAAATGATGTTTGTGGCTTCAAAATAAGATGTTGACCAAAATTTTTGACTTTTGACTGTCAAATGACCATTTTGCCCCTGCAGTTGACTGTTGAGCAATTAGGGTTTTTGACTGTGCAATTTTGTGCTGTGAGTCTTGAAACTTGGCCTAAGGATGCTTGAAAATGTTTATGGGCATGTGGGACTTGTTTGGACCCTTGGAAACTTCAATTTCTTTGCCAGAACCAAAACCCTAATTTTTGACTGTTAGGAGGCCATTGAACTGTGCAACCTTTGGGAGATTTTGAAGCATGCTCTTTGCAAATCTTGGAGAATATGGGAGGGCAAATTTTGGGGTACAACACCATCGAACGTCTTTTATCCCACATGTAGGGAAAGGTAAACATCGAGAAAACCTGAGAAGGGAGAAGTCACGGTCTTGCGACCGAGAGATCGGGTAAGGAAGTCTGTTACGCGAGGGGAAGGTATTAGCACCCCACACACCCGTAGTACTCTACGGTATCCACTCTTGTTATCTATCTTATGGGTGTGTTTAATCTATGCTTACTGTCTACTATTGCTAAGGGGAAATGCATGCGAAATGAAGGGGAAAAGAATGTAGGGAAAATAAAATTGTGCTCGCCTGGGCCCTACCCTAATGCCTACGTATCCTTTTTAAGGAATCAGAGCTACCGTAGTTCAGCTTATATGTTTTTGTTTGTTTGTGTTTTTTATGGACAATGTTAATCCCTCCTTCTGCCGCAGCTCGACCTTTGGAGACTTATGCGTTGGCACAGAAGTAAATTAATCGTGTCCTTACCTAAAAAGGGTTTAAAAGAAAAGTGCTCGAGCGCACAAAAGATTTGAATTGGTTTTTGTATTTTGTTGTAAATGTTTTTTGTGGACGAAGTTAATTCCGCCTTCTGCCGCAGCTCGACCTTTGGAGACTTATGCGTTGGCACAAAAGTAAACTAATCGTGTCCTTACCTGAAAAGGTTTTTCTTAGAAAGAGGTGCTAGAGCGCACAAAATGGTTTGGATTTGTTTTGTATTTTTGTTGCAGATAATGACTAGTCGACCTCAAGAGAGAGATATTAGCCATTTTTCTACTTAGTCATGAAAGGAGTTTTTGAGAATTGAACCACACCTATGCTTGAGATGAAGAACAATAAGATCGAGAAGAGACTCGTTTATCATTTCCCGTACTAAGCAAAAGCGTGATTCTCATCAGTAGTTTTAAAGTGTTTTGAATTTTGAAAGAAAAAGAAGTTTTTGTTTTAGATGCGTATGCGAAAGGAGAAAGAAAAGTCAGAAGGAGACTAGCTTACTTCTAAACCTAATGTTATTATGCGTTAGTAGCCATAAGATTTAGGTTAAAGGGGAAATTTCTACCTGATGTTAGTATGCATATGGATTTGCGATAAAGTACGGAAATGAAGAATAAAATAGATTTGTGACGACACCGAACAGAGAAGGTCCGTTGCCTCTTCAAAATTGTGCAAGCGGTAAGAAAACTCTACCGAAGCTTCGCACAAACTAATCCTCAATAATTTCGTATCCTAAAAGTTGCATCAACATTCTACCACAAAACTTGCAAATCCCGTGAACATTCAATGACACATAAAGCCTATTCCTATCAAGTTTATGATACTTTTTATAAGTTTAAGCAAAAGCAAACAATTAATCAAGAACCTAATATTCAGAACCAGCCATTAAACCACTCATCATGCCAAAGAAATTGAATCATGGATAAGGAATTGACAAGAGCACCTAAAAAAAAATAATTCTAACCATTTTCAACATTAATTCAATTAATCCTAAAACTTATAGAAAAAATCAAGAAAAATATCATCTAATTAGAAATAAACATGTTAATGTTCATAAAAAATTTCAACAAAAGAATCATGCAAGAAACTCACAGAATTAATTGCGAAATTTAAAGAACAGAGTAAAGAAAATAGAGAAAGTTGGGAGGTGTTCTGGATTAAACAGCGGTGTGAATAAAGGTCCAAAGATCATGAGCCCAAACCAATAGCCCTCAGATTTTTTTTAATTCATTTACTATTACTAGCATCATTATTAATTTAAAATAAAAATATAAAGTAACAAAACAATTAAACTAAATGGAAACAAAAAAAGGCATATGAAATTAGAAAGGGAATTTAGGGTTAGAATGAAAATGTCTCTTCCTCTCCTTCACGAACGCGGCGCCGCCGGTCTCTCACCCTCCGATTCCCATCGTCTCAACCTCTTCCGATCCGGTTGCGATTTCTTCCCTCCGATGTCGTCACTTCCTCGCATCAAAACCTCTGTTTATGCCTCCTCCTAACAACATAAGCTTCAAATCTCGATCGCTGACGAAGATGAAACTTCCAGGTATGTTCCCCGAGTCTCGTTTCCTCCTCTATTTGATTTAGTTCTTCTTCTTCTCTTTTAGTTTTTCTTTTCTTTTTATGCGTTTCTCTGTGACTTCCGTGTGCACGTGTTGATGCTGAGTTATTGGGTTCTTGTTGTGTGCCTTCAGTATGATAAAGGTCTGTGAACTGAGACATGCGAGATCGGTGTTGTTGCGATGAGAGGGGGCGTGTGAGGTTCAGAGGTGAAGATAAAGGAGAGTGAGCGAGTTCTGAGAAATAAGCTCAGAAGGATTCAGATTGGTGAGAAAATGGTGTTTATGGAGTTGAGAGTGAAGAATGAAAAGTGTAAAACTCTTGGAAAATGGTGCGTGTTAATGGTTGAGGGAAGAAGAAGGAATGAAGGTGAAAGAGATAGTTGAATAATGAATCGTGAAGGTGTAAGGAAGATGAGATAAAGATTGAGAATAGATAATGAAGGTGTATCCATCCGAGTCTGAGAGAGAGAGAGGGCATAAATAATTGAGAGGAGTTTTTTGGTGGTTCTTCTGCAGATTCCAGAGTGAGATGATTGAGAGGTAATGATCTTTTTCTGTGTTGAAATCCTCTATATATAATGTTCTGTCAATCTCTGGTTATATATATGCTGTGAGCTCTATTATGTATATGCTGGTAGTTTGTTAGAGTTGGTTATTGATCAAAGGTGATGGTGAAAGTTGGTTAGAGGTTGGTTAAGTTAGTTATGAATCTGGTTAGAAAGTTAAGAAAAGTTGTTAGGTGTTATAACAGTTTTGGTTAGTTATGCTGTTAGAAGTGGTTAGAAGGTTTGAGAGTTTGTTATGAATTGGTTATGGATATGGTTTTGGTTGTTTGACAGTGGTTATTTGTAAATCTGTTAGGATTAGTTGAGATATGGTGTTGTAAGTTACTTTATTATAAAATTTATGTGCAGGGCTGCCTTTATTTTTTGGGTTACGGAATTGGTTTTGACAATTGGAAGTGTAGTGTATGCGGTTCATGCTTATGACAGTTTATCCAATATTTTTTTGTAGGTTTGGTTCATATCAGGGCTATTGGGAAGCAAAGGCAAAAGGAAAACACCAAGTGAGGATTTGAATGAGTTTGGAGATGATATGAAGTTGGAACAAAAGACGCATAATACGAAGTTTTGGAAGCTTGAAGTTTGAAACATGAAGAATGATTGAAAATTAGGATAGGTTTTGGTAAAAATGTATAGATGTTATGTATAATTGTAATGGAATTTGGACTTGTATGTATTTGAATATACATTGGAATGTATGTTGACTTTATTTCCACATAATGAAATGGCCTTTGTATGAATTCAAATAAATGGTATGAATCCAAAATATTTGCAAGGTAATCAAAAGAGACATGAATCTTGAATGAATCCAAGAGAGGCTATTTGGACAATATTTTGATGGTTGGATGAATTTGATGCATGCTTTTTCATACTTGTGGTTTGAATTCCAAGAAAAGCCACGCAAATATTTAAGAACTTTGATTTTCTCCAAATCCACTTCAATTATTAATGAACGAATTCTAATCAAACCACAGCTTCAGTGAATCCCTAATTCAATTCAATTTTCCGATCTAAACCAAATTTGCGTGTCAAGCAATAATCATTTGAAATAATGACACCTTGATCACAACCAACATCTTGTACCATGTCCCGACTATATGAGCACTAGAATAACAACGTCTTGGACCCCTTCTCAATAGATGATAATGACTATGCCCTGAGGGATTCTTTGCAGATGAATATGAAAGATGAGACATGCGAATACCTTGATATGGAATGAACCTCAGGTAGAATGCTGACAAGCTCAAGTATGAAAATGTATAAACCCTGATTTTTAGCTTCGTCTCATAAAACCTTGCAACTTGACATTGAGAAGAAAAGAATAGCCTCGTAGCTTGATGATGATAAGGTCCATGAAATGAAAACCTAGCTTCAAACAAATTATTAATGGAGAAATCAACCGAAACAAGCTTGTGCGAAGATGAGAGCCTTAAAGCCATACACCAACCCTTATTCCTCAAAATCCATGATCTTATGCCAATTTATCGATTAATGATGCATGATGTGTTAGATGACCTAATGTGAGAAAAAATGAAAAAATACGTAAGCCAGATAGGAAGTAGAAGGGTAGGACAAATTTGGGGTATTACAACACCCTGGCTGGATACAGGAATCAGATCCTCAAACTCTTCAGACGTACCCTGGCTGGTTACAGGAATCGAGTCCGGAAATAGTCGTCAACAGATACACCCTGGCTGGATACAGGAATCAGATCCTCAAACTCTTCAGATGTGCCCTGGCTAGTTACAGGAATCGAGTCCGGAAATAGCCGTCAACAGATACACCCTGGCTGGATACAGGAATCAGATCCTCAAACTCTTCAGACGTACCCTGGCTGGTTACAGGAATCGAGTCCGGAAATAGTCATCAATAGATACACCCTAGCTGGATACAGGAATCGGATCTGGAATCACGACGATTGATAGTAATTATCTTTGTATTGACCTTTGTCCTGAAAAGACAAAACGTTAGTTGTGTGCAATGTCATGATGTATGACATGCGAGATGTTCTCAGAATAAATGAGATTGTATGTTCATGATGCGTATATGCATGCTATAATGTATGAAGATGTGGTGTTTATGGATGTATTTTTTTGTCTAGGAAAATAAATCCTTGACGAATGCCGGGAAGTTAACTCCTGGGCTGATGTTGAAGAGTAGAGCTTTGTTTCTGCCGGGGATGATGGTTGCAAGAATACCGGGAGGAGAAGATGACTTTGTTAGGGAATAAACTTGGCGGATAGATTACTCTGCGGGGAGTGCACTCTGTGGGGAAAGAGAGGTACTTTGCTGAGGTTTTGATGATAACTCCGCTGGGGATACCATTGTTGTGTTTCGTTGAGGAATTTGATGAACTCCGCTGGGGATAGGAAGACTTCGCCGGGGACGATCTTTCCGTGTCAATTGGCTGAGGATAACCCAGTTATATCCTGGTGGGGAAATAACCTTTGAATAAAGCCGGGGGAGCGTTCGTGCTCTGCAGGGGATAAGCTTTCCAGAATCTACTGGGGATAAGCTTCACGACCTGCTGGGGAGATGGATTCCACTTTCCTGGGGAAACTTTTGAACTGCGTTGGGGGGATGGCTCCACTGGATGTCGGGTATTCCGCCGGGGAACAATCTTATATTAAGACTGCCGGGGATGCTTGTAGAGGAATATCTGTATACTCCTGGGGAATGTTGAGATCTTCGGGGGATAATCCAACTTCCTTGAGGCTGAGCTAACTCTGCTCGGGGAGAGTGTTGCTAACTTGCTGGAGATATTATTCCTTGTTAGGGTTGATGGGAGACCAACTGCTTGGGGAAAGAATTATTGAATCTTGGCGACTTCACTGGGGAATAAAGGTAACTTGGTTATGTTCTTCAGAAGAACCTACCTTGGTACCTTGGTGGACGGAGCAATTAGATTGCTTAGACAACTCATTATTGCCCCTGCTTCTGATGTTACCTGTAATTAATCCTTTGTTTTGCATGAAAATATTTATGAGTTAGCAATTAGTGTCAAATGCATATATCAAAAATTGAACATTGGACGTTCTTCGCAAAACAAAACAGAAAAAGGAAAAACAATTGGCAATTGGTCTGAAAAGTGAATTTGTATTGATTTTTGAATTTGCCTGTAAATAGGCGTTTATGTACAAGGGGCTGACGTCCTAGTAAGAGAATGCCGCCGAACAAACAGAGTTTATACAATTTGTGAAAAAGGAAAACAAAACAGCTATGTGAAAAGAATAATCCCACTGGGTTCCAACTCTGCTATCGCCTTTATATCTTCGAGCGTCTCATCACTTGGCTGCTTAGTTGAAGATGAAACTGACTGATCGATGTTGTCTGAACTTGATGTCTAATACCGGATTCTGGATGCAAGGTGATCCAATGAGACATAGTATTACGCTTATCCCTAACTTTTTCCTGGACCGCCCTTTCGGGTTTTCAGTCCACCGGGATACCCATTTTTGCCCAAGCCGCCTTTTCAGGTTTTTGACTTGCTGGGTGTACAGCTTTTTTTTCATTTCATCCCTTATTTTTGCCCGAACCCTTTTGGTTCGCCGGGAAGCCCTTATTTTTGCCTAGGTATGTCAACCTAGCGAGTCTTTTGTCATGCGTAGTATCTTTTTACTATGTCTGCATTGGCGGGGTGAGGAAGGTCGTCACCATCCATGGTGGTTAGAATCATGGCTCCTCCTGAGAACACATGTTTAACCACAAATGGCCCTTCGTACGTAGGGGTCCATTTGCCCCTGGGATCACTTTGAGGAAGAATGATGCGCTTGATTACCAGGTCCCCAACTTGATACTCTTGTGGTCTGACTTTCTTGTTAAATGCCCTGATCATCCGTTTTTGATACGTTTGACCATGACAAATAGCAGTGAGTCTCTTTTCGTCAATTAGGTTTAACTGATCAAGTCGAGTCTGGATCCAGTCATCCTCGCTCAGATCTGCATCCTTCATTATCCGGAGAGAGGGTATTTGGACTTCAATCGGCAAGATTGCCTCCATGCCATAGACCAAGGAGAAGGGAGTTGCCCCGGTTGACGTTCTTGCTGAGGTACGGTACCCATGAAGAGCGAACGGTAACATCTCGTGCCAATCTTTATAGGTTACTGTCATCTTCTGCACAATTTTCTTGATATTCTTATTAGCTGCTTCTACTGCCCCATTCATCTTCGGCCGGTAGGGAGAAGAGTTATGGTGTTGTATCTTGAACTGCTCGCAGAGCTCAGTGATCATCTTGTTATTAAGATTGGTACCATTGTCCATAATGATCCTCTCTGGGATGCCGTATCGACAGATCAGATTGTGCCGAATGAACCGTGCCACGACATTCTTGGTTACAGTAGCATAGGAAGTTGCTTCAACCCACTTTGTAAAGTAATCAATTGCCACCAGGATGAAGCGATGCCCATTGGATGCCGTAGGTTTAATCTCGCCGATCATGTCAATGCCCCACATTGCAAAAGGCCAAGGTGTTATCAAGACGTTCAGAGGAACTGGAGGAACGTGCACTTTATCTGCATATATCTGGCACTTATGACATGTCCGAGAATGTTGGTAACAATCAGCTTCCATTGTGGACCAAAAATATCCTGCCCGAAGGATTTTCTTTGCCATGGTGTGTCCACTGGAATGTGTTCCGAAGGTACCCTCATACAGCTCTGCCATGATTCTTTCTGCTTCAGTCTTATCCACACAACGCAGTAAGGTTGAATCATGGTTTCGCTTGTACAGAATGCCGTTGCTAAGGAAGAACTTCGCTGCGAACCTTCTCAGAAACTTTTTGTCGTTGATGGATGCACCCTCGGGGTATTCTTGGGCTTCCAAGTACCTCTTCACCTCATGATACCAGGGTTTTTCAGTTACTGTCTCAGCCTCGAGATCACAACAGTATGCAGGTTCATCCAATTTCCAGATAATGATCCGGGGAGCCTCATTGTCCCACTTGACTTTGAACATGGAAGACATCGTAGCCAACGCGTCCGCCAACTGATTCTCCTCTCTTGGGAAATGTTCAAAAGTTATCTCTGTGAAATGGGGGATCAATGTCAACACACATTCTTTGTAAGGAATAAGGTTTGGGTGTTTCGTATCCCACTCGCCTCTGATCTGATTGATCACGAGAGCGGAATCTCCGAAGACACTCAGAAACTTGATCCTTAAGTCAATCGCAGCTTGAAGACCCATGATGCATGCCTCATACTCCGCCATGTTGTTGGTGCAGTTGAAACATAGTCGGGCAGTAAGTGGAGTATGAGTGCCTTGAGGGGATATGATCACAGCGCCGATACCATTACCCAAAGCGTTGGAGGCTCCGTCAAAGTGCATAGACCATCGGGATCCTTCCTCAGGTCCTTCATCCGGTCCAGGTACTTCACAATCAGTCACTACCATGATACTCTCGTCAGGAAATTCAAAGTTCATTGACTGGTAGTCGTCCACTGCCTGGTGTGCCAAATGGTCTGCCAATACACTTCCCTTGATAGCTTTCTGAGTCGTATATTGGATGTCGTATTCCGTCAAGATCATTTGCCATCTTGCTATTCTCCCAGACAGAGCAGGCTTTTCGAATATGTACTTTATTGGATCCATTTTTGATATCAACAGAGTAGTGTGAGTCAACATATACTGTCTCAGCCGGCGAGCAGCCCATACCAAAGCGCAGCAAGTTTTCTCGAGCAGTGAGTATCGGGTCTCACAGTCGGTAAACTTTTTGCTAAGGTAATAAATGGCGTGCTCTTTTCGGACAGACTCGTCATGCTGCCCCAGCACACACCCTATTGAGCTGTCAAGTACTGTCAGGTATAGTATTAGAGGTCTCCCTTCAACCGGTGGCATAAGAATAGGTGGTTCTTGGAGATACTCTTTGATTCTGTCAAAAGCGGCCTAACATTCATCATTCCAACGTACTACTTGATCTTTCTTCAGTAGCTTGAAGATTGGTTCACAGGTAGCAGTTAGGTGCGAGATGAATCGAGCAATGTAATTCAGATGTCCTAGAAAGCCTCTGACCTCTTTCTCTGTCTTGGGAACTGGAATCTCTTGTATGGCTTTAACCTTGGCAGGGTCCACTTGAATACCCTTGTCACTTACGACGAAGCCTAGCAACTTTCTAGATCTTACCCCGAAGGTGCACTTGTTCGGGGTCAACCTCAACTTGTACAATTTCAGACGGTCAAACAGCTTCTGTAAATGGTCAAGGTGTTCCTCCTCAGTTTGGGACCTTGCAATCATATCATCGACATACACTTCAATCTCATGATGGATCATGTCATGAAATAAAGCAACCATGGCACGTTGGTAGGTTGCCCCAGCATTCTTCAGTCCAAATGGCATGACCTTGTAGCAAAAGGTGCCCCACTGAGTAACAAAGGTAGTCTTTTCCATATCTTCAGGAGCCATCTTGATCTGATTATAACCTGAAAATCCGTCCATGAAGGAGAACACCTTAGGCTGAGCAGTATTGTCAACCAGAACATCAATGTGAGGTAGGGGAAGTCATCCTTGGGGCTCGCCCTGTTCAGATCCCTGTAATCAACACACATTCTGACCTTACCGTCCTTCTTTGGCACTGGAACCACATTGGCCACCCAATAAGGGTAAGAAGTCACTGCTAGAAACCCGGCATCAAATTGCTTCATAACCTCAGCCTTGATCTTCTCGGACATCTCTGGACGCATACGGCGGACCTTTTGTTTAACCGGAGGGCAGTCTTCCTTGGTAGGCAGGTGATGGACCACAATGTCAGTATCCAACCCAGGCATGTCTTCGTAGGACCAGGCAAAGATTTCCACATAATCATGCAACATCTGAATCAACCGTTGTTTCACGCTGAGCTCTAGATTAGCACCAATCTTAACTTCCTTTTTGTCTGTCTCCGTACCTAGATTTACCGTCTCCACTGGCTCTTCATGTGGATGGATGACCCTCTCTTCCTGGAGTAACAGTCTTGCAAGCTCACCAGGCACTTCGCAATCATCTTCACCTTCGTCTTCGGCTAAGTTGATCGGATTTTCGAAGTCATAACTGGCAGTAGCAGAGTCGTTACCAGTGAGATCCAGAGTGGATTGGAACTTGTATGAGTGAGTGTGTGTAAATATAGCTGTTTTGCAATGTATAAAGAAAGAAAGAAAGGGAGCACAAGATTTGAAATGCGAAAAAAACGTCCAATGTCTTTATTCATGATATATGGAAATGACAGTTAATAAGCCCTCACAAATGAAGCCACGGTGCCCCGGGTAAGACACCGGGCCATAAAGTTTCAATTTATTGTTCATTACAAAATAAAAAACAAAGGAATTCATTACTGCATAACAAAAGTAACGGGTATGTAGTCTTTTGCGGTCCAATTATTCAGTCCACCGTCGGTCGTCGGGTAGATCCAGCTATCAAACTCTGATTCCTCCGCACCGCCTTCAATAGCATTCACTCTCGGGTTGGTGATGAACACGGGAGGTCTTCCGATCCTTGTTTTGCATACAGCCCTCTGAGCCTCTGCAGTGAAACCCAGTCCAAACTTGTCAGTCTTAGGAGTAAAATCAGGGAGCCTGCCCCAATTAGCACATTCACCTTTCTCAATTACAGCCCGGGCGTCCTTCAAGGAAGCCATCCTCAAAGGGAAGTCTTCTTCAACCACTGTCTCTGCTGACGCCAATGTTGGAGGTACCTCTTCAAAATGTTGAAAGGGGGTTTCAATAAACTCCCCGTCCATCTCTATATACCGGAACGAGTTCAGATGACTAACCATGTATTCCTCCTCCCCCTGCACTGTAACAATCTTCCCTCTGACAGGGTACTTGAGCTTCTGGTGTAGAGTGGAGGTTACAGCCCCAGCCTTGTGAATCCAAGGTCGACCCAGCAAACAGGAATAAGATGGACGAATGTCCATCACATAGAACGTTGAATCAAAGACTTGAGAACCAACACGAATCAGAATATCCACTTCACCATGTACCATCCTCTTCAACCCGTCAAAGGCTCGGACCACGATGTTACTAGGCTTCAACTCCAGGCCCTCACAATCCAACCTGTCTAAGGCCTTCTTGGGCAATACATTCAGCGAAGAACCAGTGTCCACCAACACGTGTGCAAGAGTAGTGCCCCTGCATTCAATAGAGACATGCAGGGCATCATTGTGGTTCCTTCCCTTGGCGGTCAGATTAGCATCAGAGAAACCCAGCCCATTATCAGCGATCAGGTTAGCCACGCAATCAGTAAATTGATCAGCAGACGTCTCTTGTGGCACATGAGCCGTCTTCAGAAATGAAATTAGGGCCTTGGCGTGGGCCTCTGAGCATAACAACAACGATAGCATAGAGATCTTGGAGGGGGTATGCCCCAGCTGCTCAACGACGTTGAAGTCGCTCTTCTTTATGATCTTAAGGATTTCCTCCATCTCTTGCTGTGACGCTTCAACATTAACAGTCTTTAGTGCCTCCATCTGGGCAGGCGTATCAGCAATCCCTTTACCCCGAGCGTCAGATAACTCGGCAGCAGGGGTAGAAACTTGAACAGGTGATTCGCAATGATAAGAGGTCTTCGGATAACTGGTGGCGCAATGTCAGACGAGAAGAGCCTACCACTACGAGTAACTTTAGCGGGACCGGTGATGTTACTGATACCGGTACTAGTGTTGAACTCCTGCTTTACTCCAAGTACATACACATCTGCCCCATAGTGCCATGGGACAGCCTTATTAGACTTGTAGGGGAGGGGCCCCGGAACGGTAATGATAATGGGTGCAACAGACATGATTTTGACTGGCTTCCTCGGGGGAGCCTTGGTAGGATTGCTGAAAATGGTGACGACAGATACTTCTTCAGTGGGAACAATAGGAACAGCGGTCTTCTTGAACAATATTTCTTTGCTATCCATCAGGTTTTGGACGCCTGATTTCAGTAATGGACAACCAGCAGAGGAAACGGCACACAGAAGGCAACCCTTGCTACAACCCGGAAATAAACCGGCTAGCAACAGGTTCCTCTTGACGGTCAGTAAAGGGGTAGCAACATCATCCACAGAAACTGCATACAGGTCTTCCTCAATAGCATTTACTCCATGCTGGGGCATAGGAGCAGTCACAACAGTGGGCCTCTCGGGCGCCTCAAACTGTATTTCCTTCGCATCGATAAGGTCCTGAACCTTATTTCTCAGGGCCCAGCAATCATCAGTAGAATGCCCCGGGCTATCAGAGTGATAAGCACAGCGGGCGTTTGGATTATACTTCGGAGAGGTTGTGTTTACCACATTCGGAGCTTCTCTGACGGTTACCAAGTTGGTCGATAGCAGTTGCGGCAAGATCTGTGACAAGGTCATACTAAGCCGAGTATATTCTCTTCTGGGTCTCTCACCCCTTGGTTGGTTAAGTTGCCGAGGAGCGGCAGCAGGCTTTGCAATTACCACCGCGTTGACAGTTTGGCGGCGTTTCAGCTTATTTTGCCTCCTGGGCCCATACACAGCACTGGCTTCCTTTTTGAAAGGCTTCTTCTCAGAACTTGAGGACACACCTTTCTGTATTTTCCCTGACTTCATCCCAGCTTCTATCCTTTCCCCAGTCAGAATGAGGTCTGTGAACCCTGCAGATGAATTGCCAATGAGGTGATTGAAGAACGGCTCGGATAGGGTCCCCAAGAACATGTCCACTAGTTCACGGTCGGTTAACGGCGGCTGCACCCTGCCAGCCAGATCCCTCCACTTCTGCGCATACTCTTTAAAACCTTCTCCCGATCCTAGCGACATACCCTGGAGTTGGGTACGTGTAGGAGCGAGGTCGGCATTATACTGATACTGCTTGTAAAAAGCAGTAGCCAAATCCTCCTAGTTACGAACCTTGGTTCCATCCAGCTGATAGAACCATTCGAGATGAGTCCCTGAAAGACTCTCCTGGAAGAAATGGATCCATAAGTTCTTGTCCACAGTATACGGCTGGATCTTCCGCACATAAGATCTGAGATGTAGCTTAGGGCAGGACGCCCCGTCATACTTTGCGAAAGATGGTGCTTTGAACTTGTGTGGGATCACCACACCAGAAGATAGACCCAGGTCTCCAAAATCCAACCCAGGCACTTGTTGAATTTCCATGGCATTTAGACGATCCTCTAACTGCTTGTACTTGTCTTCAGCTGGAGGGTACTGCTCTTCATTGAAATCAGTCTCGTTGTCAGAGACCACCGGACTAGGAACGCTTCCCCCTTGGGGACTGCCTTTCCCTACAGAAGAACCAGCTTGATCAACCTCATTTTGCAGTGTGTTACCAAACCTCCGACCAGTGTTGAATAGTACAATTCTCTTCTTTTTCTTCTTTACCAGCAGAGCCTTCAATTCCTCTTGACCTTGGGCTAAACTCATGATCAGCTCTTGGAACTGGGCGTTCTGAGCCTGGAGGGCCTTGATGGACTGCTCAGTAGATGATTCAGGATTCATGATGGCGAGCTGAAATAAACAGCGAAGAAGATTAAACCACCTGTAAAAAAGAGTACCTGCTATGCACATGATGCATGATATGTGTTTATGCAATGCATTCAAGGGTTCGAGAGTTCAAATTTGTTGTAGACAAAAGGGAACACACGTTGTCATTAAGAAATAATTGTTCAGTACATCAAGGCCTCATGGGAAAAACATTACAAAAGTGAGTCAGTCCCAAAAGACACTGCGCATCCTCTTTGGAGCTATGTAAGTGTTGAGAGTCTTTTCCTCGTGCAGTAAGCGGGTGAGCTCCAAGACCTTCTTCTCACTGGCATGCAGACTGGCTTCAAGAGAATTCCATTCTTCCTTAAGCTGGATCCAGCTCTTCTGCATTTCTTCCCAGGATGTAGGCATGTCAGGATGTTGAATGGTGTAGGACACCTCTCCTTCCAAAACTGGCTCTTTGATCACAGGGAGAACATGAGGATATGGCATCACTAACTTCTGGGAGCGGGCTCATACCCACTTGAGATAAGGCTTCAACGGGATGGAGTTCCTATGCCCCAGTGTCTTGCTGTCTATCTTGTTGGGCATCCTCCAAGCTCTGATAAATCTCTGACGAAGTCCTTGTGCATCATTGTCGAAGTCAAAAACTATGTCAGGAATTAACATGTCATGAGGGCCATCCCTCCGGGCATATCCAAACTGTCTCCAAGCCAGACACGGGTTGTAAGTAATACCTCCTCTTATTCCAAGTAAAGGAACATTAGGGTACTCCCCGCAACGATCAATGATAGTGACATCCTCTCTGGACCGAGAGCACCAATGTATATCTGCATGTGTAAGAGTCATCAATCGTTGTGACCATCTCAAACCCCGCTCGTTCTTCAAAACTGATTGTGGAAGGTGCGAAATAAACCACCTTCCCAGGAGGGGAGTGCAGCACATAAGAACACCTCTTTTTCTCATGGTTCGAGTGTAACATGAGTGAAGGATGTCCCCAAGCAACGTGGGTATAGGATTTCTGAACATGAAGATCTTGACATCATTGATATCTATAAGCTGATCGGGATTCGGGAACAACACCAACCCATAGACAAGGAGGGCCATAACTTCTTCAAAGGCTTGTAGGTCAAGGGAATTCCAACATTCTTGGGCCTTCTCAAACAGGAACCTGGCCAAGAACCCTTTGATACCACTTCTAACTTCCCAATGTCCCTTGATGTCAGATGGTCGTAGGCATAATGCTTTAGCAACCTCTTCAAGTTTTGGCTCCTTTTCTGTACCGTTGTAGGGTAGTTGACTGAGGATAGGGATCTTCAGAAGCTGGGAGAACTCTTCCAATGTAGGCACCAGTTGATAATCCGGGAAAGTAAAGCAGTGGTGCAACGGGTCAAAGAACTGGAAGAGGACCTTTATCATATCTTCCTCAATGCTGGTGTTGACCAAGCTGATGAGTCTGCCATGTTTCTCACTGAAAGAAGAGCTCTCGGGAATCCTGTATGTAAGCTCCTTAAGCTGAGGAGGGATCCTTATAAGGCTGATATGAATTGTCTTTCTGCGGATAGTTTCCATGTCCTACAAAACAAGAACGAAGATGAAGATTCGAACCCCTGAAATGGTTAGTGGATGCATATGATGTTGTATGATGTTATGATGCCATGATAAGGACACACCACAAATATCCACATAAAGCGAACATGGTAAGGCACACAAGTCACACAAGACAGCCCTTAGAGTTTAGGCCGGCATGGGGTCTAGGTATTACCCTCTTGAGGTTGGTGGTCTCAAAACCTGTCCTATCAGAAGTAACCGGGTTCTAAGGGTCCCAATATCATTGGATTGTTTTCTGTGTTCATCGTTTCGATTTAGCCACTGAACTGGCGACCGAAATATTCCAAGAAAACAACCCTCAACTAAGTGTAGCATCGAGTATCAACCAACTTCGGACTGCACCAAAGTCAGTTATCTCACTACCCTAAAGAGGCCAAGATGGTTCAATTAAGGTTCCTAAGGTCAGTTGATGCTTCACGACACCACACGGCGGCCCCGTACTCTCCTTGACTTGACTCAAGGATTATCGGTACTCACCAAAGTGCCACATCAACGTAGCAGACTGCTTCAACCATGTCGGTATACCCTGCACAGTTCCCTCACAGCCTTGTTGCTAATTTCTAAGAAGGTATCCCCCAGATCCGGGTTAGGATCTATAGAACTCCCAAGACAGTATCCAAAATAATAAAGCAAACAATTCAGACAATTGAAAACACAAGTGATCTTAGTTCTAATGTACACCTCACTTTTATAATTGTCCCCAGCAGAGTCGCCAGTTCTGTGATCGGTGGATTTAGAACTGACTGTTTAACGCTGGTTCGCGAAATGTCGCGGAAGCAAGAGTTGCCACCGTCTTTTATTTTCTCCAACATGGACAGGACAAAAGCACAGCAAAATTCCTCATGAGATAGTTTCTCGGTTCGGGAGGTAGATTTATAGAAAGGGAAGGTGTTAGCACCCTTTCTATCCATGGTTATCCATGGGCTCTTAGATACTTGCTCTTATGTTTTCAAAATGTTTGCTTTTCAAAATGTGAGTGGGTTTTGCAAAAGTTTCTTTGAAAGTTTTCTGAATAACTCTTGTATCTGCCCTCAAGAGTGTTTGAAAAATTGTTTTGAAAGTCTTTTGAAAGTGTCAGTGAAAAGGTTTTTGTTTTGTTTTTTTAGAGAGCAAGTATCCATGAGTCATCTACCTACCCTAAGGAATTAGGCTGTGTAAATGTCCTTAAGGTAGTGCCATCCCACCATTGAGAGGTAGGTAGCACCACCGTTGGAGGTGTTCGGGTCAATTCGAGTGTAGGGACAGTGTGGTCACTAGAGCAACAGTATGATACCTTAGAAGCTACCCTTATGTCCTTGATCCTTTTTTAATCCAAGGCAACCGTTTCGAGGCAACTGGATCATGGACATAAGGACTTACTAAAACGTCCTATACTCGACGACCACGTTTCGAAGGTAAGGAAACAGGTGAGGCGTACCCTAGAAGTGGTGTGTGTATTTGTGTGTTGTTTTCAGTTTAACAGTTATCTTGGGTCATGGCATTGTGAGCTACGCTTGTTTTTAATTAACCATACATTCTTTCATGCAATTTAGAATTTAAGAGTGCGGAAATTTAAATGCGGAAAGATAAAACTACGCTATTACAAGGCGCGAGTCTATACATCGCCAAAGTACAAAGACCCGTTTTTGATAAAAGTGCGGAAAGTAAATAAATACCTAATTACTATTACAATCCTTGAGCAGTTACATAATATTCAAAAGAAATAATGCGCGAAAAGAGATAAAATTGAACGTTCGAGGGCGTTGGACCCTTTTGCTTGAAATTAAATTGAATTAATGCATAATAATTATTTAATTAAAGAAAAGTGCTTTTTTAGGTTTTTTTTATTTAATAAAAATAAAGAAAATTAAAATCAAGAGAAACCCTAATTCTAAGTTTATTTTAATTATTTAAGAAAATATTAAAGTTAACCTAATTTACTAATTAATTAATGTACATGTTTATTTACAAAAATAATAATTAATAATAATAATAAATAATGAGGAAAAATTAATTAAGAAAAAAAATGAAATGTCAAAAAACCCTAATTCTATGCATTTTTATTTATTAAAAAAAAGTGTTAAAATTAAAACCTAAATTAACTAAGTTAATTGTTATTGAAATTTATTTACAAAAATATTTTAATGGTGAAATTAATAATAATTAAACATATTTTACAATTTTTGGTTTCTGATTTTTATATTATGAAAATTATTTTTATGGTGAATTAATGAAAACAATTAAAAACAATTAAAAGAATTATAAATAAAATTGAAAAAATAATGCAAACCAGGGGGGTATCAGGCCCAAATGGGAGGTAAGATTGAAGAATTCTGGCCCAAGAGTCACAAAGCCTCTTTTGACTTTTCTGATCGTGTGTGCACTGGTTGACTAGGGTGCACCCTAGATTTTATTCTGAGGCCATTGGATTGGACCTTGAAGCCACTTGGCAGGCTAGCGCATGAGCGTGCATGGTGGAACGTTTGATGGAAGCTGCATTGGAATACGTTGAAACAAAAATTATGCAATATGTGGGGGACCTGGGAATCGAACCCAGGTCCCTATACCTGCAAGACACGTCCTCCAACCACCAGGCCATTTGCATTTGTTTGTAAATATAACAACAAAGAAATATAATATATAAAATATGCCCATTATGCTGAAATATAAAAAAACCGCGCCAAAGTTTGAACGCTCCTATCATGTAATGCCACGCATGCTTCTTCTTCATCTGTTCTGAAACAAAAATGAATGAATAGCGGGGGTTTTAAACCCCCACAAACTGAAAACATGAAAATAGCGATTAGGCATATACTCAATATAAAAAAGGCGCGATGGTCTTAATAGCTTCGTCTTGATGCCACGAACTCATCCATACAGGTTTGAAGGTCCAATTTTACCATATAAGGAAAGCCCTATTTTGAAGCTTCTGAAACCCTAGGTTTCATCAATGGCGGATTTTAATACAAGCAGTGTTAGTCCAATTAAATGGTACCAATCGCTTCAGAAGATCATTATTAGTGTAAATCAATGAATAAAACATATGAATGATGCATAGAAATCATGTTTCGATTATCAACATATTCGTTCAAACCATAACCATATTTTACCGTTTCTTTGAGTATGGGGACTGGAAAGTGGTTGCAACACGTTCAAGGAACTCTCAGCAAGGGTTTGGAATCAACAATCTGCTCTGAATTGGACTCTAAGTCAGAAAACAGTTTTTGAGTTTTTTATGAAAATTTTGCAAAGTGAGGATGAGCTTTCAGCAGCTGTTTCGTGTCTTGTGGAATATGGTTTCACTCAGCCTTTGTATGTGAATGATTCTAGGTCAAAAAACAAGCCCATAAGTCCAAGAATTAATGTTTTGAATCTTTGATTTTCATCATATATTTTTCAATCTTTTTTCATTGAAATCTTTGCCAATCATGGATTATTTTCCTTTTTTGGATGTGAAACGACCTGGCCAGCTAGCCCTAGTTTGATTTGCTGCAAAAGAAGATTTGAAAAAGCATTATTTGATATTTTCTCATAATTAAATCTAATTAAATGAATTAATAAGAATAAAAATTCAATTAATTAATTAAAAATAAGAAAATAAATCTCTTTGAGCTCAATGGGTCGTGCATAGGCTTTGGGTAATGATTCAAGGAAGAATTTGAGGCCCATTAGCAAATTTGAAGTGTTTTAGGCAAAGTTGACTTTTCAAAATTCCCAAAAATTTCCCAACTTCTCCAATGCATATCTTGCTCAATTTTGAAGCTATGAACATGTTCTTGGACATTTTGGAAAGGTCTTGAAGTCCTCTAACCAATGCCTTTGGTCCCATGTCATTTTGATTTACCAATATCAAGTTATGGTCTTTGAATTAAAGTGCCTTTTTGTTGACTTTTGAAAATGACCTATAATGTTGAAATTGATATCTTTTTGTGAGAGCATTTCTTGGACTTGGAGTGTGAAGATGAGTTGTAGGAAATGTCATCCTCTTCAAAATGAGCATTGGATGGGATTTTTCTGATAAACCATGAGGAAGTTATGCCTTGGTCAATTTGCAGTTGACTTTTCAACTGTCTAAAAATAGAAACTTTTGCATCTTGAGACTTTTTGAGCCATGCTTTGAGAATCATGATCAAGAATTGATCAAATGATGATTGTGGCTTCAAAATAAGATGTCGACCAAAAATTTTGACCTTTGACTGTCAAATGACCATTTTGCCCCTGTAGTTGACTGTGGAGCATTTAGGGTTTTTGACTGTGCAACTTGATGCTGTGAGTCTTGAAACTTGACATATGGATGCTTGACAATATATGTAGGCACATGGGACTTGATTGGACCCTTGGAAACCTCAATTTATTTGCAAGAACCAAAACCCTAATTTTGACTGTATCAGGAGGCAATTGGACTGTGCAACCCTTGAGAGATTTTGAAGCATCTGGAGATTGATCTTGGCAAATCTTGAAGAATGTGGGAGGGCAAATTTTGGGGTACAACAATAGGGGAAACTTACCAACGTATGAGGAACAGAGTGTTCCACAAACAAATCAGAGACATGCTCGAGGTTTACATGGATGACATGATCGTCAAGTCCCGAACAGACACCGATCACGCAGCCCACCTCAAAGCAGTCTTCGCCCAAGCAAGATAATGTAAGATGAGGTTCAATCCCGAGAAGTGCATGTTCATGGTCAAAGCAGGGAAATTCCTCGGGTTCTACCTAACAGAACGAGGGATCAAAGCCAATCCCAACAAATGTCGAGCCTTCTCCGACCTCCCGACACCTACGTCGAAGAAATCAGTACAAGTCATGAACGACATGCTCACCTTACTGTCCTGGTTCGTTGCGAGATCCGCTCAGCACGCCCTCCCCTTCTTCAAACTTCTTCGCAAAGAAGCGACCTTCGAATGGACCGAGGAATGTGAACGAGCACTGAGCCACCTAAAACAAAGTCTATCCCAACCGCTCGTACTGTCTCGACCAGTCGACGGGGAGCCTTTATTCCTATACTTGGTCGTCTCAAACAAAGCCATCAGCGCGACTCTCATCCGCGAGACCACCGACGGGCAGAAACCCGTTTATTTCACGAGCAAAGCCCTACAAGGACCCGAGAGCAGATACCAACAGATAGAAAAAGTAGCTCTAGCCCTCGTCAACGCAGCGAGGAGACTCAGACACTATTTTTTGGCCCACACAGTCATAGCGCGAACCGACCAACCGGTAAAACAACTATTAGGTCGACCTGATATGGCGGACCGAATGTTGAAATGGTCCTTGGAACTCTCCGAGTTCGACATTCAATACGAGAGTAGGAAAGCTCTAAAGGCACAAGCCCTGGCCGACTTCGTCGCAGAAATGACCGCTCACGACCCGCCCGCAGGGAAGGAGCACAAATGGACCATCTTCGTCGATGGAGCTTCCAGTTTGTATGGAAGAGGCGCAGGGATCCTCCTAGAAAATGAGGAGGGCGTAGTGATAGAGCACTCGTTAACCCTCTCCTTCCCGACTTCGAACAACCAAGCAGAGTACGAGGCCCTGCTCGCAGGACTAAGGCTAGCCGAGGACCTAGGAGCCCGCGAGATACAAATTTTCACGGACTCTCAACTCATTGCTTCCCAAGTCCAAGGGAGTTACCAAGCTAAAAACGACAGCCTCATTGAGTACCTAAAATTAGTCAAAGAACACATGAAAAAGTTAGACCGAGCAGAAATATCACACGTCCTGCGTGAGCAAAACACAAGGGCAGACATATTGTTCAAGCTCGCAAGCACAAGAAAGAAGGGCAGAAAAAAATTCGTCATACAAGAATCCCTGTCGCGCCCAAGCATCGAAAGGACCTCGACCCTAGTCGAGGTGTACGCCATCGGAGACACCTCGTGCTGGATGACCCCGATGTACAATTTTCTGACAAAGGGCGAGCTCCCTTCGGACCAGACAGAAGCGACCACCACGAAACGACGAGCATGCTCCTACGTGGTGCTCGAGCATAAACTATACCGCAGGGGATTCTCCATTCCCCTCCTGAAATGCATCGACGAATCCACAGCCCCCGAGGTATTACGGGAGATACACGAAAGGATTAACGCCCAGCACATGGGCGGTAAGTCCCTGGCAAGGAAAGCCTTGCGAGCAGGGTACTATTGGCCGACGATGCAGCAGGATGTCAAAGAACACGTTAAGAAGTGTGACAAGTGCAAAAGGCACACCGACATGCATCTCGCTCCCCCTCACGAGCTGAGCACACTGTCGTCCCCGTGGCCGTTCGCGTGGTGGGGGATGGACATCCTCGGACCATTCGTGCAAGGGACTTACCAAAACAAGTTCCTTATCGTAGCCGTGGATTACTTCACAAAATGGATTGAGGCCGAGGCTCTCGCTAAGATCACCTCACACAACATCCTCTGTTTCTACAAAAGAAACATCCTCGCCAGATTCGGAGTCCCGAGAGCACTAGTCACCGACAACGGCACCCAATTCACCGACCACGGATTCCAAAACTTCGTCACTAAACTGGGAACCAAACAACACTTCACCTCGGTCGAGCACCCTCAAACCAACGGGCAAGACGAGGCCGCTAACAGAGTCATCCTCCGGGGACTCAAACGCCGGCTCGACGAAGCTAAAAGAGGGTGGGTCGAGGAGCTGCACAGCATTTTATGGGCGTATCGCACCACGCCTCATTCAACGACGGGTGAAACCCCCTTTCGACTAACCTACGGCACCGAAGCCGTCATCCCCGTAGAAATCAGGGAACCCTCTAGGCGGACAGAAATTCCCCTCGACAAAGAAATGAACGACGAAGCACTCAGGGACGAACTCGACTTGGTCGAGGAAATTCGATCGGGGGCAGCCTTGCACGAGGCCATTCTAAAACAACGAGTGGCCCTGCGTCACGACGAAAAGGTCATCAAACGCGAGTTCAAGATCGGCAACCTGGTATTACGAAGTAACCAGAAAGACTCCCGCAAAGGGAAACTGGCTGCGAACTGGGAAGGGCCCTACCGCGTCCACGACGCCATAGGTACCGGGGCATACTACCTCGAGTAGCTAGACGGAGAACCATTGCCACGACCCTGGAACGCTGCTAAACTAAAGCAGTACTATAGTTAGAAACCCTTAAACACTAAAAGACTCTCGTCGTCGAACATCCACATCTAGTCAACGGAGAGAAATGTCTCGACCACGTAGATAGGACAAGGTACGAGCCCAATCTACGCCCAAACGACATAACACCGTTCAGCCAAACGAGGACGAACGACAATGCCCGACAGGGACACCTCAATCGAGCTTCACTGTCGAAGTACCCACATGGCAGAACACCCAGCTCGCGATGGGCATTTCACGCCACAGGCATAAGACCTCGATCTGGGTCATACGCCCGAGCAAGCGGGCTTCACTCCGCACGACCGACGCATTTCAAAGTACGTCAGACCACCAAATGGGTCAAAAGGATCTCCACTCGAGGACATAACTTAAGACAAATTTCGTCACAATATAAACACTTAGACACGAGCAAGTTTAAAGTTAACATTCAGGCAAAAGCTCATACACAAAACGAATAATAATAAACCGACCAAAAAGGCCGGTGATGTTCGGAGTTACAGACTGTGGCACAACGGCCAAAAGAAATATGTACGGGCATGCAGGCCCCAAAATTAAGCACGGGCACGCAGGCCCCAAAACAAATACCAATAAGCGGGCACGTAGGCCCGACCAAAAACTCCACGACTAAAATTCCCCGGGACTACCACCATCCACCACAGGAGACTCAGGAGGAGGCACAACCTGTCCGTCAATAATCTGGGACATGAAACCCACTCCTGCGGTATTCATGCCCGGATTCAATATGGCGAGTTGGCTGTCCGCAACCTCAAACCCGTCCGCTAAAGCACCGACACAGTCTGTTTTGAGGAGATGGATACGCGCGACCAGATCCGAACGACTCCGCAAAGGGGCCGTGTCCTCCGACTCATCTTCAGCAGGAAGTATGGCAGCTTTCAGCTCCTCAACTTCCTTAGACAAACACTCATTGTCGGCCTCCAAGCGCTCCCTATCCAGTCGAAGACAGTCCCTCTCCTCAGCAGCCTTCCCGGAGTTTTCCTTCTCCACCGCCAGCAGGCCAGCTTGTTCGCGGAACATCTCCTCAGAGCGCTCGAGAGCAGCCTTCAACTTTCGAGAGCCGGCAGCGAGGGCAGCTTTCTCCAACTCCAACTCCCTGACGCGTTCCGAGGATTCCGACCCCTCCTCAGCAAGGACAACGGCCATCTCGGCCATCTTCACCATCCCGACCATACTGGCGGCCAGGTGTTTTCTCCGGATTTCTTTGTTGAGCCGCCTGATGGTCTCGGCCTCCTCGTTGCTCACTGTCAAAGGAAACCCCTCAAAGAAATCTTCCTCTTTGAAACAGGGGGTAAGCCGAAGGCCCTCGAAGCGACAGACTCGTCGCCAACCTCCAACCTATTATCTGCCCGACTTCTATTTCTCGTGATCAGCTCAGTGGGTTGCTCGGTGTCAGGGGAGCCCGGGGACCCGCTGGAAGCATCGCCTGAATTGGTCGACAGGCCCATCCTCGTGGCCTGCGGAGCTCGCACCAGCCTTCTGTTTACTCTCTTGTCCTGAGTCAGTTTTAAAAGCCTCTACCTTCGTTCAGCCATGTCGCTTGCAAAGAAGAAAACTCGGGTTAGTTGCGAGCAAGTAACAAACAACGAAATTGGAATAAAACTATAAGACAAAGCAACCTAGTAGATCTACGGCCTTCCCGTAGGATTGGCACTCGACGAGTGCCTTGGTATCGATAGGACGGGCCTCGAATGTCGGGTAACCTTCCTCGTCAAGAATATCTTCCCCCTCCCTCGTAACCCACCGGGCAGGGAAGAAGCTGTCGACATACTTGCAAAGGGTACCATAGGCTTCCTCATCCTCGGCACTCATTCCTCCCGCGGGCGTATGGTAGTACCCGGTACCATGCTCGTAATGGCGCGAGCACCAATGTAACGGGAACTTGGATACACGCCTCATCGTCGGACGACCCTCAGCGTCCATAAGGGGCTCCCTGTTCTCGTCAACCACCGCGTTTTCCTATTCATAGATAGAATCCAAAGCAGTCTGGGTGACCGGCTGCAGAACGTACCACTTGTCCTTGAAGCCCCAGACCGAATCCATGTACATCCTGAACAGCCTCTTTGACTATTTCAGGGAAACCCAGCTATGCCTGCCTCCTCGAGACTGACGCTGCAGGTGAAAAACTCTGAAGAAAAGAGGAATGGTCGCCCCGATCCTCAAGAAGCGACATGTCAGCTCGAACGCACGAAGGAAGGAGATCGAATTAGGATGAACCTGCGAGGGGGCCAAGTCCAGATGGTAGAACACCCCAACTTGAAAATCACTGAAAGGGAGCTTAAGGCCGAGATCCCTGAACATGATCTCATACATTGGAAACCCATACTCGGTGAACTCCGAGCAGATTCGTGCATCGAGGGACGGCCTCGTCACGATAAAATTCTTCTAGAAACCCGGCTGACTACCACCGTGTTCGACGACAGTGTATACGCGCCGACTACACCGATAATACGCCGAGGCAATCCCTCGGGGCTCAACTCCCACCCAATCCAACGAAGGATCATCGATGATATCAACTAGAGTCACGTTCTCTTCGGCACTTTGGTCCTCGACCTCATTACGCCTCGAAGACTCCGGTTCGTCAGCCATTTACGTGCAAAGCACAGGAAACCGGTGAAATTCGAGAGAAAATCCACATGCTCGCCACAATGACGGGAAGTAGTGTGCGACAAGCCAGACACGCTCGACCAGACGTCGGGAACAACAATAGGATAGCATGAACACCCCGCGCGATAAACATTGATGACTCGAACAAGATCCTGGTTTCGCCTCCCCGATGCTAAGATGCTACGACGAGTTGTCCCACATACTTCCTAAGGGGTCAACGTCCCGACCAGCTCATGGGTGCGCCGACTTAAACTATGAATGTGACAGGCAATATCATGAATCCTATGCCTAGAACTATGGGTTTACCGGGCAGTATCATGGATTATGCGCCTAAAACCATGAAGGTTACGGGCAGCATTGCGAGTCATCTACCTAAAGCTACGAGTTTACCGGGCACAAACATGAATATACCGGGCACTACTCCCAGATGTGGGTTTTCTAACATCCAAATAACGTTAAAACTATCTACAACAAAGAAAACAGGAGAAACGAACACTTACTTGGAAGAAAAGAAGAATGGACGGCAACAATGAAAGTAGTCAACGGAGGGAGGTGCGGTAATCTTGCGATGCTGTAGAAAAACAACGGCGGCAGAAACAGAGGAAGGAGGAGAAGCGCAAAGAAGAAAAACAAATTATGGGACCCAAGGATCCTATTTATAGGGATGACGTGGAATACGAAACGTCGCCCCAGGGAGTCACAAACTTCCCTTCCTCGACATCTACACCCCTAGGCAATGATGTCCCTACTGTCACTAGGGTGGCGTCACGGTTCCCAATGATTGCCTCGTGTGCCCAACAAACACAGCCCGCGAGGAATTCCCCGAGCACGCGTCGACAAGCGTTACACTACGAACGCAGCCCGAGAGAAACTCCTCGAGCATGCATGAGGAAGCAATATCCTGGTCCGGGCATCAGACCTCGTGGTAAAGGCGAGTTGAAGTCAAGTCACAACTCCTGCTCCAGGAGCAACGACTTGGGGGGATCCTGTTCTAGACTGGGACCGCCCTGGCCCAAAGCATGGATAAAGGCCCAATCCAAGCAGGTCCTCAAGGAGTGTGCGCCTGCGGATTCCTGCCACCGTGCCCGACCACAGACTGCAGTCATGCTCGCCATTGCCCGCGACACATGGTGTCCCCGACCAAAGGAACCCCAGCTCGAGCTCTCTTCTCGTAGGGAAGATTCTATCCGCCCTAACCATTATCGAATCATCCAAACTCCGGAAAGACACGTCTTCGTCCCTCCTCATTCTTCGCAGAGCATCACCAGGAAAGGGACCACGTGCGGGGCCCCACTACACACGTAGAACCTGGCAGTTCCTTTTTGGGCCAGTTCTGGTCGGCCCAATGAGGGGACCTTGGCCCAGCGCTGGGGGTTATAAATGCCCTCTGTTCCTAGAGGGTCAGATATTCATCTCTTATGCATACATACACTCTTTGCCTGCTCATTCCGTCACTCATTTTAGCACCGGAGTGTCTTGCAGGTACCCCCCCCCCCCCCCATCTCACTCAAATTCTGCCCGAACCATTCGTGACGGTTCAAGTCTGATCGGGTAAGATCAGAATTCCTCTATCTCCTTTCTCTAGTGGATCTGGGTTGTGGGCTTAACCTTAAAGCCCAACCCAACCATCTTTTTATTATTTTATTTTATTTGAAACATGAATATAACAGAAAAATAGGTGTAGTGCAGTGGTAAGGTTGACGTTGGTTTTGTTCTTTTTTTCCTTTATTTTAAGTTATTTAGTTTTGTTTATAACAAATGTCAAAATACTAAAAAAATTTAGAATAGATTAATTATTTCTTGCCTTGTAAAAAATAGCAAAAAAAAAAATATTAATATAATTTTGTCTTTTTTTATTGTTATTAATATTTGAATGTTAATTATTTAATTATTTAATTATTTAATTGTTATTTGTTTAATTTCTTTTTTCGATTATTTAGCCTTTATGTTTTTGTTTGCGTCTAAATTCAAAGAAAAAAACGTCTTGTTGACTTTAAGTCATTGTGCGTATATTGCATGATTATTTTTATCTTATTTTATTCTCTTTTAGTTAAAAAACCTTTAAAACTTTTTCAAACGTTCACCTCTTTAAAACCTTTTTCAAACTTACACTCTTTTAAGCAAAAACCTCAACATTAGGTCAATGCATTTTCAAAACCCCTTTAAACTGATCTTTTAGGAAACAACTAATTTTAATACACAAATATTTCAAGAGGTTCCTGCAGAGTACCGCAAATATATTGGGTGCTAACATATTTCCTTTGTATAACCAACCTCCATACTTTAGATCTCTTTATTGCACTTGTTTTTAGTTTTACTTCTCGCATTGCATGTTTATTTATGGGTTTTATTTTGCTCTTTTTCCTTTTTTCTTAGAAATAATAAAGTGCAATGACGACTCTTGCTTATTTACGAGTCAAGTTAATTAATAGTTTGATCTATGATTTTCACTGCTACACATGGGACTTACCATTATATCTGGAAGAAGGGTCAGCTGAGTCCTGAGGACCAGGCTAACCACAATCAATTATCGGTATTTGTTGTGGGGATACCTCATGATCTTACCGGTTGATCAGAATCCAAAGAGGGCTAGGGACATCGACTTTAAATGCTGGAATAGAGGAGGAGGGGGTGTACCTACAAGGCAATCTGATACTAAAATCAGTAGGAGCACAAAGAGATACAAGAGTGGGGTTAGGGTTTTAGTGATAAATAATGGAAACCTGACGCTCACATGTGTGAGGGTTTATATAATGCCCCTGGTTCTTGGTCATTGTTGTACCCCAAAATTTGCCCTCCCATATTCTTCAAGATTTGCCAAGTCAAAGCTTCAAAATTCCCCAAGGGTTGCACAGTTCAAGGGCCTCCTAACAGTCAAGAATTAGGGTTTTGGTTCTGACAAAGAAAATGAAGTTTCCAAGGGTCCAATCAAGTCCCACATGCCTTCAAACATGGTCAAGCATCCTCATACCAAGTTTCAAGACTTACAGCACAAAATTGCACAGTCAAAAACCCTAATTGCACTACAGGCAACTGTAGGGGCAAAATGGTCATTTGACAGTCAAAAGTTCAAAATTTTGGTCAACATCTCATTTTGAAGCCACAAACATCATTTGATAAATGCTTAATCATGATTCTCAAAGCTTGGCTCAAAAAGTCTCAAGATGCAAGAGTTTCCATATTTGGACAGTTGAAAAAGTCAACTGTAACTTGACCAAGGCATAACTTTCACATGGATTATCAGAAAAATTCCATCCAAAGCTCATTTTGAAGATAAAGACATTTCCTACAACTCCTCTTCACACTTCAAGTCCAAGAGATGCTCTCACAAAAAAGTTATCAATTTCAACATTATAGGTCATTTTCAAAAGTCAACAAAAAGGGACTTTAAGTCAAAGGCCATAACTTGATATTGGTAAATCAAAATGACATGGGACCAAAGGCATTGGTTAGAGGACTTCAAGACCTTTCCAAAATGTCCAAGAACATGATCAAAGCTTAAAAATTGAGCAAGATATGCCTTGTGGAAGTTGGGAAATTTTTGGGTATTTTGAAAAATCAACTTTGCTTCAAAAGCCTTAAAATTGCTAATGGGCCACATTTTCTTCCAAGATTCATCATCCAAAGCATGTGCACGACCATTTGGCCCAAAGGGAAGTTATTCATCATTTTTATTTATTTATTTGAATTTTTAAATTGCTATTAATTCATTTAATAAAATAAATATGTGAAAAATACCAAAGCAAACTTTTTAAATCTGTTTATGCATGAAATATCTCCAAGATTTCGTGCAAATCAGATAGGGAAAGAATCAATGTGATTTGGACATGATTGGTATCAAATATGCATGGAAAAGATTGAAAAATTATGCCACGAAAATCAAATATTCTCTACATCAATGCTTTGATCCTTTGGCTCAGAATTTAACCCTAATACACTCCATACATAAGCCACAATCTAGACCTAAAGAAAAGGACCTGAAGGCTGCGCCACACATCAAGAATAAAGTTTGAGTTTTTGTCAAAAAATTTAAAAACTGAAAACCATATTCTAGCACGATTCAGAGGAAAATAACAATCCCAATAGCTTGCCAAGGCGTCAAGGAAGCTTCCTGAATCATTTTCCAGTCCCCACGACTCCATAATTGGTATATGGGTGTCCAACTTTCTCAAAACTTTTCCATAATCGTATTCTAATATGCATGCATTTTTTATACATTTTGACTGCTGATTTAGACTAATATGAAGGTTCTGAGACTAATGGTAACCTTTAATTTGACTAACAATGCTTGTAACGAAAATTGCCATTGGAATGTTTTAGGGTTCCTCAAGTTTTAAATTGGGCATTTTTGAATACTGTAAAATTGGGACTTCCCAATACCATGACTGAACTCAGGAAGCTTGGACGAACATAATGCACTAATCGCGCCCAATTTATATAGCAAGATGGGCTAATCGCTATTTTTGAAAAGCTTGCATTTTGGGGGGGTTTAAAACCCCCGCTAACCTTTTTCTGTTTCAGGGATAAATGAAGAAGATGATTATGTGGCATCATGTGATTGAACACTTTGAATTCTGGCGCGCGCTTTTCTGATTTATACCACTAGCGTTTGTCCTTTTTTATAATAATTATGGTTCATATAATATACAAAGAAGCATAACAGCGCGGTTGGCAAGGCATCAGTGTGGTAACCTCTGGGACCTGGGTTCGATTCCCAAGTCCCCACGCTTTATTCATATCTTTTGTTTCAATATAATCCTATGCAGATTCAAGCCAAAGGTTCATCATATGCCCAATGTCCCAGCATGCCACGCGCCCCATGATCCCAATCCAAAGGTCCAGATGTGAAGAACATCATAGGCATCTGTCAACACACATGCACGCTTCCAAGAAAAGTCAACAAGGCCAAGGGCCATTGGGCCAGAATTACTAAATTATACCTCCAGTTTGGGGACAGAACCCCCCATGGTTTGCCTTTTTTACTCTTTTTCATATTTTGCTATTTTATTTGTTTTGTTAATTTTTATTTAAATCTTTAAATTAATTTATTTTCACAAAATATAAAAATAATATAAAAACCAGAAAAGACAAAAAAAAAACAAATATATTTTATTTTAATATCTTTGTAAATAAATTGTATTAATTAATTAGTTTCTTATTTTAGGATTAATTTTAGTATTTTTCAATAAACTTAAAAATAACTAGAATTAGGGTTTTCAAAGATTTTTATCCTTTTCTTTTCTCATTATTAATTATTAATTATTTTCTTGTAAATAAAATTGCATTAATTAATTAGGTTAATTTTAGATTAAATTTCAATGCTTTTCTTAATAAATTAAAAAATAACTAGAATTAGGGTTAATTAATTAATTTCATTTAGTTCTCATTAAAGAATTCATAAATACAAAAACTCAAAAAATAATTTCCTTTCATTTTAATTTAATTAATTTGTTAATATAATTTAATTTCATTAAAAAGGGTCCAACGCCCTCGCCTTCCCGATTTTTATTCTCTTCGCGCATTTTATTCTTATTCCTTCTTTTAAATATTAATGTAATTCTCCCAAAGCCGTGTATATTTGATATTTATCTTTCGCACTTTACTTTATTTTATGTCAAATCGGGTCCTGGATTTAATTTGGCGATGTGGACCCGCGCCTTTGTAATAGTTTAGGAACTTTATATTTCTCGCAACTTTTTAACTGTTAATAATTGCATGCAAGAATGAATGTCAAAATAAAAACAAAAGCGTAGATCACCCATGACATGAACAAGACAAAATATCTGAAAACGACACACAAATCACACACCACCCCTAGGGTACGCTTCACTGTTGCCTTGCCTCTCGAAAGGTGATCGTCGAGTAGAGGATGTTTTAGTAAGTCCTCATGATCCGGGAACCTGGCATGAGGGTAGCTTCTAAGGTATCTTCCTATTGCTCTGGTGATCACCATGTCCCGAACCTCGAATTGACCCGAACACCTCCAATGGTGGTGCTACCTACCTCTCAATGGTGGGATGGCACTACCTTAAAGGACATTTACACAGATGAATTCCTTAGGGGATGGTAGACGACTCTAGATACTTGCTCAAATTTCAAATCAAAAATATACTTTTCACACCGACACCTTTTAAAAAAGCTTTCGAAAGCAATTTTTCAAACACTCTTGAGGACCGATACAAGAGTCGAACTGGAATTTTCAAAGAAAACTTTTTTTTAAACCCACAATTGAAAAGCAAACAAACCATTTTTGAAAACACAAATGAGCAAGTATCTAAGAGCCCATGGATAACCATGGATAGAAAGGGTGCTAACACCTTCCCTTTCTATAATCTACCTCCCGAACCGAGAGCAATCTCTATAAGGAATTTTTCTGTGCTTTTGTCCTTTCCCTTTGGAGAAAATAAAAGACGGTGGCGACTCTTGCTTCCGCGACATTTCGCGAACCAGCGTCAAACAGTCAGTTCCAGATCCACCGATCACAGAACTGGCGACTCTGCTGGGGAATTAATTTTAAAGTGAGGTGTACCTTAGGACTAAGATCACTTGTGTTTTCAATTGTTGTGCTTGTTTGCTTTATTATTGTGGGACTGTCTCGGGAGTTCTATAGATCCTAACCCAGATCTGGGGATACCTTCTTAGAAAGTAGCAACAAGGTTGTGAGGGAACTGTGCGGGGTATACCGACATGGTTGAAGCAGTCTGCTACGTTGATGTGGCACTTTGGTGTGTACCGGTAACCCTTGAGTTCAGTCAAGGAGAGTACAGGGCCTCCGCGTGGTGTCGTGAAGCATCAACTGACCTTAGGAACCTTAATTGAACCATCTTGGCCTCTTTAGGGTAGTGAGATAACTGACTTTGGTGCAGTCCGAGGTTGGTTGATACTCGATACTACACTCAATTGAGGGTTGCTTTCCTGGAATATTTTGGTCGCCAGTTCAGTGGCTAAATCGAAACGATGAACAATGAAAGAAATCCCGTGATATTGGGACCCTTAGAACCTGGTTACTTCTAATAGGACAGGTTGAGCCCACCAACTTCAAGAGGGTACTACCCAGACCCCATGCTGGCCTAAACTCTAAGGGCTTGTCTTGTGTGCCTTGTGTGCCTTACATGTTTGTCTTTGTAAATATCTGTGGTGGGTTTAATCATAGCATCATGGCATCATCCAGCATCATATGCATTGACTAACCATTTCAGGGGTTCGAATCTTCATCTTTGTTCTTGTTTTGTAGGACATGGAAACTGTTCGGAGAAAGACAATTCAAATCAGCCTTGTAAGGGTCCCTCCTCAGCTTAAGGAGCTTATATCTAGGATTCCCGAGAGTTCTTCATTAAGTGAAAGACATGGAAGACTCCTCAGCTTGGTCAATACCAACATTGAGGAAGATATGATAAAGGTCCTGTTCCAGTTCTTTGACCCTCTGCATCACTGTTTCACCTTCTTGGATTATCAGCTGGTACCTACATTGGAGGAGTTCTCCCGGCTCCTGAAGATCCCCATCCTTGATCAACTACCCTACAACGGTACGGAAAAGGAACCCAAGCTTGAAGAGATTGCTAAAGCCTTGCACCTACAATCATCTGACCTCAAGGGACATTGGGAAGTTAGAAGTGGTATCAAAGGGTTCTTAGCCAGGTTTCTGTTTGAAAAGGCCCATGAATGTTGGAACTCCCTTGACTTGCAAGCTTTTGAAGAAGTTGTGGCCCTCCTTGTCTATGGTTTAGTGTTGTTCCCTAACCCAGATCAGCTTATAGATATCAGTGTTGTCCAGATCTTCATGTCCAGGAATCCTATACCTACGTTGCTGGGGGACATCCTTCACTCATGTTACACTCGAACCATGAGAAAAAGAGGTGTCCTTATGTGTTGCACTCCTCTCCTGGGAAGGTGGTTTATTTCGCACCTTCCACAATCAGTTTTGAAGAACGAGTGGGGTTTGAGATGGTCACAACGGTTGATGACTCTTACACATGCAGATATACATTGGTGCCCTCGGTCCAGAGAGGATGTCACTATCATTGATCATTGCGGGGAGTACCCTAATGTTCCTTTACTTGGAATCAGAGGAGGTATTACTTACAACTCATGCCTGGCTTGGAGACAGTTTGGTTATGCTCGGAGGGATGGTCCTCAAGACATGTTAATTCCTAACATAGTTTTTGACTTCGACAATGATGCACAAGGACTTCGCCAGAGATTTATCAGAGCTTGGAGGATGCCAAATAGGATAGACAGCAAGACACTGGGGCACAGGAACTCCATCCCGTTGGAACCCTATCTCAAGTGGGTACGAGCCTGCTCCCAGAAGTTAGTGATGCCATATCCTCATATGCTCCCTGTGATCAAAGAGCCAGTCTTGGAAGGAGAAGTGTCCTACACCATTCAGCATCCTGATATGCCCACATCCTGGGAAGAGATGCAGAAGAGCTGGATCCAGCTTAAGGAAGAACGGAATTCTCTTGAGACCAGTCTACATGCTAGTGAAAAGAAGGTCCTGGAGCTCACCCGCCTATTGCATGAGGAGAGGAATCTCAACACCTACATAGCTCCAAAGAGGATGCGTAGTGTCTTTTGGGATTGATTTGCTTTGTAATTTGTGCCCATGAGGCTTTGATGTACTGAACAATTGTTTCCTTAATAATAACGTGTGTTCCTTTTTTGTCTACAACAAATTTGAACTTTCGAACCCTTGAATGCATTGCATAAACACATATCATTCATCATGTGCATAGCAGGTTTTCTTCTTTTCAGGTTGCTTACAGTTCTTCGCTGTTTATTTCAGCATCATGAATCCTGACTCATCATCAACTGAGATGTCCATCAAGGCTCTTCAGGCGCAGAATGCGCAATTTCAGGAACTAATCATGGGTTTGGCTCAGGGCCAAGAAGAGCTGAAGGCTCTGCTCCTGAAGAAAGAGAAGAAGAAGAAGAGGAGAACTGTTCTTTTTAACTCGGGCCGAAGGTTTGGCAACACTCTGCAGAATGAAGAGGCTGGTTCTTCTATAGGCAAGGGTAGTCCTCAAGAGGGAAAAGGTCTTAGTCCGGTAGTCTCCGACAACGAGACTGATTTTGATGAGGAACAGTATCCTCCTGCAGAAGACAGATATAAGCAGTTGGAGGACAGGCTGAATGCTATGGAGATCCAACAAGTGCCTGGGCTGGATTTTGGAGACTTGGGTTTGTCTACTGGTGTGATTATTCCTCATAAGTTCAAAGCACCATCCTTTACCAAGTATGACGGGGCATCTTGTCCCAAGCTACACCTCAGGTCTTATGTGCGGAAGATTCAGCCGTACTCAGTGGACAAGAATTTGTGGATCCACTTCTTCCAGGAGAGTCTTTCAGGGACTCATCTCGAATGGTTCTATCAGCTGGATGGGACCAAGGTTCGTAACTGGGAGGAGTTGGCTACTGCTTTCTATAAGCAGTATCAATATAATTCCGACCTTGCCCCTACACGTACCCAACTCCAGGGTATGTCGCTAGGTTCAAGCGAAGGTTTTAAAGAGTACGCGCAGAAGTGGAGGGATCTGGCTGGCAGGGTGCAGCCTCCGTTGACTGACCGGGAGTTGGTAGACATGTTCTTAGGGACGCTATCTGGGCCATTTTTCAACCATCTTATCGGTAACTCATCTGCAGGGTTTACTGATCTTATTCTGACTGGAGAGAGAATAGAGGCGGGGATGAAGTCTGGTAAAATTCAGAAGGGTGCATCGTCAAGTTCTGAGAAGAAGCCCTTCAAGAAGGAGGCTAGTGCAGTATACGGGTCTAGAAAACAAGAGAAATCTGAGCGCCGCCAATCTGTCAACGCGGTGATGATTGCTAAGCCTGCTGCCGCTCCTCGGCAAACCAATCCTCAAAGGGCTGAAAGACCCCGGAGAGAGTTCACCCGGTTGAGTATGACTCTATCCCAAATCTTGCCGCAGTTGCTGTCCACCAACCTAGTGACTGTCAGAGAGGCCCCGAAGGTCGTGAATACGGCTTCTCCCAAATACAATCCAAATGCCCGCTGTGCTTATCACTCCGATAGTCCGGGGCATTCCACTGATGACTGTTGGGCCTTAAGGAATAAGGTGCAAGACCTTATTGACGCAAAAGAGATACAGTTTGAAGCGCCTGAAAGGCCGAATGTGGTGACTGCTCCTATGCCCCAGCATGGAGTAAATGCTGTTGATGAAGATGTATACGCCGTTTCTGTGGATGATGTGGCTACTCCCTTAATGACTGTCAAGAGGAATCTGCTGTTGGCCGGTTTATTTTCGGGTTGTAGTGAAGGTTGTCTTTTCTGTGCTGTTTCCCTCTCTGGTTGTCCTTTGCTGAAGTTGGGCATCCAAAGCCTAATGGACAGCAAGGAGATTCTGTTCAAGAAGTCCGATGTTCAGTTGGTTCCGGTAGAAGAAGTTTCTGTGGTTACAATCTTTAATAATCCAATCAAGGCTCTCCCAAGGAAGCCTGTTCAAATCATGACTGTCGCACCTGTCGTTATTACTGTTCCGGGGCCTCTCCCCTACGAATCTGATAAGGCTATCCCCTGGCACTATGGGGCAGATGTGTATGTGAATGGAATTAAGCAAGAGTTCAACACTGGCACCAGTATCAGCAGTATCACTGGTCCAGCAAAGGTTACCCGCAGTGGCAGGCTCTTCTCGCCTGACATTGCACCGCCAACAGTTCGAAGACCCCTCACTATAACACCTGCAAGTGTACCTGTTCCCGTTTCTGATCAAGTTGTTTCCTCTGCTGCCGAGTCATCTAATGCTCGGGGCAAAGGGATTGAAGATGAGCCTGCCCGGATGGAGGCACCAAGACCTGTAAATGCTGAGGCCTCCCAACAAGAAATGGAGGAAATCCTGAAAATAATTAAGAAGAGTGACTTTAATGTTGTCGAGCAGCTGGGGCAAACACCCTCCAAGATCTCAATGCTCTCCTTATTACTATGCTCAGAGGCCCATGCTAAGGCCTTGATTTCATTTCTCAAGACGGCCCACGTGCCACAGGAGACATCTGCAGTTCAGTTCACTGATTGCGTAGCAAATCTGACAGCGGACAATGGCTTGGGTTTCTCAGATGCTGACCTTACTGCCAAGGGAAGGGACCACAATGACGCCCTGTATGTCTCTATGAAATGCAGGGGCACTACTCTTACGCACGTATTGGTGGACACTGGTTCTTCCCTAAATGTGCTACCCAAGAAAGCCTTAGACCGTTTGGATTGTGAAGGCCTGGAACTAAAACCTAGCAATATCATTGTCAGAGCCTTTGACGGTTCCAAGAGGATGGTTCATGGAGAGGTTGACATTCCTATTCGTGTGGGTTCCCAGGTATTCGACTCTACTTTCTATGTGATGGATATCCGTCCATCGTATTCTTGTCTACTGGGTCGACCTTGGATCCACAAAGCTGGGGCAGTGACCTCTACCTTGCACCAGAAGCTAAAGTACCCTGTCAGAGGGAAGATTGTCACTGTGCAGGGAGAGGAAGAGTATATGGTGAGCCATTTGAATTCCTTCAGGTATATTGAGATGGACGGGGAGTTTATTGAAACCCCCTTTCAGCATTTCGAGGAGGTATCTCCAACCTTAGCAGCAGCAGAAACAGTGGTCGAAGAGGATGTTCCTTTGAAGATGGCTTCCTTGAAGGATGCCCGGGCTGTGATCCAGAAAGGTGAATGTGCTAACTGGGGCAGGCTTCCTGACTTTACACAGAAAACTGACAAGTTCGGACTGGGTTTTACTGCAGAGGGACAGAAAGCTATGTGGAAGGCAAAGACCAGAAGACCTCCTGTGCTCATTACCAATCCAGGAGTGAATGTTGTGGGAGATGAAGATGAAGTGGGAGAGTCAGAGTTCAATAGCTGGATCTACCCGACAACTGATGGCGGATTGACCAACTGGATTGCCAAAGATCATACTCCTGTTACTTTTGTTACGCAGTAATAAACTTCTTTGTTTTGTTATTTGTAATAAACAATTAAAACTCTATGGCCCGGTGTCTTACCCGAGGCACCGTTGGCTTCATTTGTGAGGGCATATAAATTGTCATTTCATATATCATGAATAAAGATCTTGGACGTTTTCTCGCATTTCAAATCTTATGCTCCTTTTCTTTCTTTCCTTCCTTTATATATTTCAAAACAGTTGTATTTACACACACTCACTCATACAGGTTTCAATCCACTCTGGATCTCACTGGTAACGACTCTGCTACTGCCAGTTATGACTTCGAAAATCCGATCAACTTAGCCGAAGACGAAGGTGAAGATGATTGCGAAGTGCCTGGCGAGCTTGCAAGACTGTTACTCCAGGAGGAGAGGGCAATTCAACCACATGAAGAGCCGGTGGAAACAATAAACCTGGGTACTGATACAGACAGGAAGGAGGTAAAGATTAGTGCCAACCTAGAGCTCAGCGTGAAGCAACGGTTGACTCAGATGCTACATGATTATGTGGAGATCTTTGCCTGGTCCTACGAAGACATGCCCGGGTTGGATACCGATATTGTGGTCCATCACTTGCCTACTAAGGAAGACTGCCCTCCGGTTAAGCAAAAGGTCCGCCGTATGCGTCCAGAGATGTCTGAGAAGATCAAAGTCGAGGTTATGAAACAGTTTGATGTCGGGTTCCTTGCAGTGACTTCTTACCCTCAGTGGGTTGCTAATGTAGTGCCGGTACCAAAGAAAGACGGTAAGGTCATAATGTGTGTCGACTACAGGGATCTGAATAGGGCCAGCCCCAAAGATGACTTCCCCCTACCTCACATTGATGTCCTTGTTGACAATACATCTCAGCATAAGGTGTTCTCTTTCATGGATGGTTTTTCAGGTTACAATCAGATCAAGATGGCACCTGAAGACATGGAAAAAACTACCTTTATTACTCAGTGGGGCACTTTCTGCTACAAGGTCATGCCTTTTGGACTGAAGAACGCTGGGGCAACCTACCAACGTGCCATGGTTGCTTTATTTCATGACATGATCCATCATGAGATAGAAGTGTATGTTGACGGCATGATCGCAAGGTCCCAAACTGAGGAAGAGCACTTAGATCATCTGCAGAAGTTGTTTGACCGTTTGAAACTGTACAAGCTAAGGTTGAATCCGAACAAGTGCACCTTCGGGGTAAGATCTGGGAAATTGCTAGGCTTCGTTGTAAGTGATAAGGGTATTCAAGTGGACCCTGCCAAGGTTAAAGCTATTCAAGAGATGCCAGTTCCTAGGACAGAGAAAGAGGTCAGAGGCTTTTTAGGACGCCTGAATTACATTGCTCGGTTCATCTCACACCTAACTGCTACCTGTGAGCCAATCTTCAAGCTGCTGAAGAAAGATCAGGTAGTACGTTGGAACGATGAATGTCAGGCTGCTTTTGACAGAATCAAGGAGTATCTCCAAGAACCACCCATCCTTATGCCACCAGTTGAGGGGAGACCTCTGATACTATACCTGACAGTACTTGACAACTCAATGGGGTGTGTGCTGGGGCAGCATGACGAGTCTGGCCGAAAAGAGCATGCCATTTATTACCTTAGCAAAAAGTTTACCGACTGTGAGACCCGATACTCACTGCTTGAGAAAACTTGCTGCGCTTTGGTATGGGCTGCTCGCCGGTTGAGACAGTATATGTTGACTCACACTACCTTGTTGATTTCAAAGATGGATCCTATAAAATACATATTTGAAAAGCCTGCTCTGTCTGGGAGAATAGCAAGATGGCAGATGATCTTGACAGAATACGACATTCAATACACGACTCAGAAAGCCATCAAGGGAAGTGTATTGGCAGACCACTTGGCACATCAGGCCGTAGACGACTATCAGTCAATGAACTTCGAGTTTCCGGACGAGAGCATCATGATTGTGACTGATTGTGAAGTACCTGGACCGGATGAAGGACCTGAGGAAGGATACCGATGGTCTATGCACTTTGACGGAGCCTCCAATGCTTTGGGTAACGGTATCGGCGCTGTAATCATATCCCCTTAAGGCACTCATACTCCACTCACTGCCCGGCTATGTTTCAACTGCACCAACAACATGGCGGAGTATGAGGCATGCATCATGGGTCTCCAAGCTGCGATCGACTTAAGGATCAAGTTTCTGAGTGTCTTTGGAGATTCTGCTCTTGTGATCAATCAGATCAAAGGAGAGTGGGATACGAAACATCCGAATCTTATTCCTTATAGAGAATGTGTGTTGACATTGATCCCCCACTTCACGAAGATAACCTTTGAACACTTTCCGAGAGAGGAGAATCAGTTGGCGGACGCGTTAGCTACAATGTCTTCTATGTTCAAGGTCAAATGGGATAATGAGGCTCCCCGGATCATTATCTGGAAACTGGACGAACCGGCATACTGTTGTGATCTCGAGACTGAATTGGTGACTGAGAAGCCTTGGTACCATGAGGTGAAGAGATACTTGGAAGCCCAGGAATACCCTGAAGGTGCATCTGTCAACGATAAAAAGTTCTTGAGAAGGTTCGCAGCAAAGTTCTTCCTTAGCAACGACATCTTGTACAAGCGAAACCATGATTCGACCTTATTGCGTTGTGTGGACAAGACAGAAGCAGAAAGGATCATGGAAGAGCTACATGAAGGGACCTTTGGTACACATTCCAGTGGACACACTATGGCAAAGAAAATCCTTCGGGCAGGGTATTTCTGGTCCACAATGGAAGCTGACTGCTACCAACATTCTCGGACATGCCATAAATGCCAGATATATGCAGACAAAGTGCATGTTCCTCCAGTTCCTCTAAATGTTCTGACTGCGCCTTGGCCGTTTGCAATGTGGGTGTTATACCCCAAAATTTGCCCTCCCATATTCCTCAAGAAATTGCCAAGCCAAGCTACAAAATTCCCCAAGGGTTGTGCAGTGCAACAGTCTCCCATACAGTCAAAATTAGGGTTTTGAGTCTGATCAAGAAAAGGAAGTTTTCAAAGGCTCAATCAAGTCTCATATGCTTACAAACATGGTCAAGCATCCTCATATCAAGTTTCAAGGCATTCAGCTCAAGATTGCACAGTCAAAACCCTAAATTGCACTACAGTCAACTGTAGGGGCAAAATGGTCATTTGGCAGTCAAAAGTTCAAATTTTTGGTCAACCTATCATTTTGAAGCCACAAACATCATTTGATCAATGCTTGATCATGATTCTCAAAATTTGGCTCAGAAATCATCAAAGATGCAAAAGTTGCTATATTTGGACAGCTGAAAAAAGTCAACTGAAATTGACCAGGGCATAACTTTCACATGGATTATCAGAAAAATTCCATCCAAAGCTCATTTTGAAGAGAAAGACATTTCCTACAACTCATCTTCATACTTCAAGTCCAAGAAATGCTCTCACAAAAAGTTACCAATTTCAACATTATAGGTCATTTTCAAAAGTCAACAAAAAGGGACTTTAAGTCAAAGGCCATAACTTGAGATTGGTAAATCAAAATGACATGGGACCAAAGGCATTGGTTAAAGGACTCAAAGACCTTTCCAAAATGTCCAAGAACATGTGAAAAGCTTAAAAATTGAGCAAGTTATGCCTTGTAGAAGTTGGGAAATTTTTGTGAAATGGCAAAAGTCAACTATCCTTGAAAATCCAATTTTGACAAAGGGGCCCCATTTTTCTCACTTTGTTCATCCTTGTCATGCCATACACGTGGCCCATGGTTAATTTCAAGACCAAATATTGACTTTTTTATTTTATTTAATTTTTGATGATTTAATTCATTTTAAGTCTTTGAAAATTCAAATAAAATTTAAAAATCAATGAAATAGTGTCAAATGAACTTGGACAATTCCTATGTATCATGAACCAACTCAAAAATCAGGCTAAGGTTCATTTGCACACTAGGTCTAGGTTTTGGCTAAAAATTAGGAAAAATGGTTAATGGAAGAAACCCTAAGGCCAATTCTCTAACAAGCATGAATTAAGGAGAGTTAGCAAGCCTATTCAATTCCATGATGATCACTGAGTCCAACCCTACCTAGAACATAGCAAAAAGCTCGCTGAAAAAGCCATTGGACATTTGAAATTTTGGCCATAAAATGCAAAACTGAAGTCAGTGCTAGGGATCTTTTCAAGCCTCAATTTTTATACCATTAGCATCCTGGACCATCACTGAACGCATTTCAATTCATAACCTCAATCAAAACGCGAAGAAACGGTAGTTACCATCCAAACTGTACAGAAGAATTTTTGAAATCGTACTCTCCATTTTAAGCATCTTCTTTGCATTTCAATTGTACATTCTTGTTCCATGTGAAGTTTCTGAGCTAACCCTTGCATTTAATTTCATTTTTGTGCCATGAATAAGAACTTGCCATTTTCGAATCCTAGGGTTACAGTTTTTTTAATTTAGGGGTTTTCAGTCCAGGAACAATTAGCCCATGAAAGTCACACCATTGCATTCCTGGCATCTGGACGAAGAGAATGAGAGGCTCGCGCCTAATTTCTGATCACCACAGGCCTATTCGCTATTTCTTGGAAGGCTCCCTAACACTACGTTTCAAAACCGTTGCTTTATTTGTTTGTGTTACAGGGGACACGAGGAAGAAGAAGACGTGTCCACCAGCGATTTGTCCATTCAAAGTTCGCGCGCTTCAAGTCACTAGCGTGTTGCTTTTATTTTATATGATTTATTTGTTTATTATATAACGAATGAATTAACTAGCTCAGCTGGCCAAGACACGCGCATGTAACCTCAATGACCTGGGTTCAAACCCCAGGTCTCACACATTTCTCATATTGTTTTTTCATTTGAATTCCCATGCAGCGCTCACATTGATGCTCACCATACTCCATCAGGATTCAACCTCCACGTGTCCCAGGGCCTCAGATCCATGGCCAAGATGAAGAGTGCACCATACATCAAGTCAACAGGCGTGCACAGGATTAGAAAAGTCAACCAATTCAAGCAAAAATGGGCCAGGCTTTTTCAAATCTACACCTCCAATTCTGGGAACCACACCTCCCTGGTTCTATCTTTTTTTTCTTTTTTCTAATTTTCTTTATATCCTATTATTTTTAAATCTACTTGTGTTTTATTTTCTGATTTAATTAATTCTTACAAAAATAAAAAAAACATTAAAAATACAGAAAGGACAAAAAAAATATAATTAATTTTGATTCTTTTTTAAATAAATTAAAATGTAACTCATTTAGTTTAATTAGGTTTTAATGTTAATTTTTAATTCTTTTTTTCATAATAAAAATCCAAAAAAATGTAGAATTAGGTTAATTATTAATTTTTTATATCCTTTTTAATTTTTTCCTTTTTTCTCACAATATTATTATTTATTATTTATTTTCTATAAATCAAAAATTGTACATAAATTAGTTTAGAATTTAATTAGGTTAGAAATTAAATCTTTTTTCATAATAAACTTAAAAAACATTAAAACTAGGGTTTAACACTTTAATTTTAATTAATTTTTTCCTTCTTCTTTTAAATCTAAAAAATACAAAAAAAATATTATTTTTCATTTGATTTCAATTTTAGATTCCTTGATTAATTTTAATTATTTGTAAAAGGGTCCAACGCCCTAATTTTGTTTAAACTCTTTATTTCGCACATTTATTTTATATTGTTTAAATACCTCTGTATATGCCCCAAAGCCTTGTAATAAGTTTAGATTTATTTCTCGCACTTTTTATTTGCTTTATTTATTTTCAGTCAAATCGGGTTCGGTTTTTTTTGGCGATGTGGACCCGCGCCAGTTGTAATAGCTTAGATTTATTTTCTCGTAAATATATAACTGTTAATAAATATGCATGAAAGAATGAATGCCCAAAAAATAAAATCGAATCGTTAGATCACCATTGCATGACAAGACAAACCATAAAATGACACACAATTCGCACACACCACCCCTAGGGTACGCCTCACTGTTGCCTTTCGAAAGGTGGTCGTCGAGTAGAAAACGTCTTAGTAAGTCCTCATGATCCGGGAACCTGGCATGAGGGTAGCTTCTAAGGTGTCTTCCCATTGCTCCGGTGATCACCATGTCCCTAAAATCGAGTTGACCCGAACACCTCCAACGGTGGTGCTACCTACCTCTCAATGGTGGGATGGCACCACTTTAAAGGACTCTTACACAGACGAATTCCTTAGGGTAGGTAGGTTCTCGTAGGTACTTGCTCTAATTTCAAACAAATCAAAACATCTTTTCACACCGACACACTTTCAAAAACTTTCAAAACAAACTTTTCAAACACTCTGACGTACGAGTTGAATTGAAACTTTTCAAAGAATATTTTTGAAACCCACATTGAAAAGCAAACAAACATTTTGAAAACACATTGAGCAAGTACCTAAGAGCCCATGGATAACCATGGATAGAAAGGGTGCTAACACCTTCCCTTTCTATAACCTACCTCCCGAACCGAGAGCAATCTCTTTAAAGGAATTTTTCTGTGCTTTTGTCCTTTCTAATTGGAGAAAATAAAAGACGGTGGCGACTCTTGCTTCCGCGACATTTCGCGAACCAGCTTTAAAACAGTCAGCTCCAGATCCACCGATCACAGAACTGGCGACTCTGCTGGGGACAACCTTAAAGTGAGGTGTACCTTAGGGCTAGTTCATAACTGTGTTTTCAATTGTTTTCCTTGTATGCTTTAAAATTGTGGGTTGCTTGGGAGTTCTATAGATCCTAACCCGGATCTGGGGGATACCTTTTTAGAAAGTAGCAACAAGGCTGTGAGGGAACTGTGCGGGGTATACCGACATGGTTGAAACAGTCTGCTACGTTGATGTGGCACTTTGGTGTGTACCGGTAACCCTTGAGTCAGTCAAGGAGAGTACGGGGCCTCCATGTGGTGTCATGAAGCATCAACAGACCTTAGGAACCTTAATTGAACCATCTTGGCCTCTTTAGGGTAGTGAGATAACTGACTTTGGTGCAGTCCGAGGTTGGTTGATACTCGATACTACACTCAATTGAGGGTTGCTTTCCTGGAATATTTCGGTCGCCAGTTCAGTGGCTAAATCGAAACGATGAACAATGAAAGCAATCCCGTGATATTGGGAACCTTAGAACCCGGTTACTTTGATTAGGACAGGTTGAACCCACCAACTTCAAGAGGGTACTACCCAGACCCCATGCTGGCCTTAAACCTTAAGGGGCTGTCTTGTGTGCCTTGTGTGCCTTACATGTTTGTCTTTGTAAATATCTGTGTTTAATCATAGCATCATGACATCATCCAACATCATATGCATTGACTAACCATTTCGGGGGTTCGAATTTTCATCTTTGTTCTTGTTTTGTAGGACATGGAAACTGTTCGTAGAAAGACAATTCCAATCAGTCTTGTAAGGATCCCTCCTCAGCTTAAGGAGCTTATATCCAGGATTCCTGAGAACTCTTCATTCAGTGAAAGGCATGGAAGCCTCATCAGCTTGGTCAACACCAACATTGAGGAAGATATGATAAAAGTCCTGTTCCAATTCTTTGACCCTCTGCATCACTGTTTCACCTTCTTGGATTATCAGTTGGTACCTACATTGGAGGAGTTCTCCCGACTCCTGAAGATCCCTATCCTTGATCAGCTACCCTTCAACGGTACAGAAAAGGAACTTAAGCTTGAAGAGATTGCTAAAGCCTTGCACCTACAGTCATCTGACCTCAAGGGACATTGGGAAGTTAGAAGTGGTATCAAAGGGTTCTTAGCCAGGTTTCTGTTTGAAAAGGCCTATGATTGTTGGAACTCCCTTGACTTGCAAGCTTTTGAAGAGGTTGTGGCCCTCCTTGTTTATGGTTTGGTGTTGTTCCCTAACCCAGATCAGCTCATTGACATCAGTGCTGTCCAGATCTTTATGTCCAGGAATCCTATACCTACGTTGTTGGGGGACCTCCTTCACTCATGTTACACTCGAACCATGAGAAAAAGAGGTGTCCTTATGTGTTGCACTCCTCTCCTGGGAAAGTGGTTTATTTCGCACCTTCCACAATCAGTCCTGAAGAACGAGCGGGGTTTGAGATGGTCACAACGGCTGATGACTCTTACACATGCAGATATACATTGGTGCCCTAGGTCCAGAGAAGATGTCACTATCATTGATCGTTGCGGGGAGTACCCTAATGTTCCTTTACTTGGAATCAGAGGGGGTATTACTTATAGTCCATGCCTGGCTTGGAGACAGTTTGGTTATGCTCGGAGGGATGGTCCTCATGACATGTTGATTCCTGACATAGTTTTTGACTTTGACAATGATACTCAAGGACTTCGCCAGAGATTTATCAGAGCTTGGAGGATGCCTAGTAGGATAGACAGCAAGACACTGGGGCACAGGAACTCCATCCCTTTGGAGCCTTACCTCAAATGGGTACGAGCCCGCTCTCAGAAGTTAGTAATGCCTTATCCTCACATGCTTCCAGTAATTAAAGAGCCTGCCTTGGAAGGAGAGATGTCTCATGTTATTCAGCACCCTGATATGCCCACATCTTGGGAAGAGATGCAGAAGAGTTGGATCCAGCTTAAAGAAGAGAGGAATTCTCTTGAGACTAGTTTGCATGCCAGTGAAAAGAAGGTTTTGGAGCTCACTCGCCTGTTGCACGAGGAAAGGAATCTCAACACTTACATAGCTCCAGAGAAGATGCGCAACATATTTTGGATGTGACTTGATGTGACTTGATCTTTTTGTATTTTTGCCCATGAGGCTTTGATGTATTAAAACAATGATTTTCTTAATAATAAAGTGTGTTCCTTTTGGTCTACAACAAATTTGAAATTTCGAACTCTTGAATGCATTGCATAAACACATATCATTCATCATGTGCATCATAAATACTCTTCTTTTCAGGTTGTTTACCGTTCTTCGCTGTTTATTTCAGCATCATGAACCCTCCTGAATCATCAACCGATGCGGCTATCAAGGCTCTTCAGGCGCAGAACGCCCAGTTTCAGGCGCAAAACGCCCAATTTCAGGAGCTGATCAAGGGCTTGTCTCAGGGTCAACAAGAGTTAAAGACCATGCTGTTGAAGAAGACTAAGAAGAAGAGGAGGACTGTGCTATTTAACACTGGGCGCAGACTCGGGAACACTTTGGTTGTTGAAGCTGAAAGGACTCCTCCATCTGTGACGGAAGGTAGTCACCATGAAAGGGAGGTCACTACTCCTGTGGGCTCTGATACTGAAACAGACTTCAATGACGACCAGTACCCTCCTGCTGAAGACCGGTACAAACAGCTGGAAGACAGATTAAAGGCTGTGGAAGTTCAACGGGTACCTGGATTGGATTTCGGAGACTTGGGGTTATCTACTGGAGTGGTGATCCCGCACAAGTTCAAAACACCTGCCTTCGTGAAGTATGATGGGGCTTCCTGTCCCAAGATGCATCTCCGTTCTTATGTAAGGAAGATCCAGCCTTACACAGCAGACAAGAACCTTTGGATCCACTTCTTCCAGGAGAGTCTTTCAGGGACTCACCTCGATTGGTTCTATCAGCTAGATGGAATCAGCATTCGTAACTGGGAGGATCTGGCCACTGCTTTTTACAAGCAGTATCAGTATAATGCCGACCTCGCTCCTACGCGTACCCAGCTCCAGGGTATGTCGCTAGGGTCGGGAGAAGGTTTTAAGGAGTATGCTCAGAAATGGAGAGACCTGGCTGGCAGGGTGCAGCCACCGTTGACGGATCGGGAGCTGGTAGATATGTTCTTGGGGACCCTGTCTGGTCCATTTTTCAATCATCTCATTGGCAATTCCTCTGCCGGGTTTACCGATCTAATCCTGACTGGTGAAAGGATTGAGGCTGGTATAAAATCAGGGAAGATACAGAAAGTTGCCTCCTCCAGTACTGAGAAGAAACCCTTCAAAAAGGAGGCTAGTGTTGTATATAACTCCCGGAGAACAGAGCGACCTGAACACCGCCAATCTGTCAGTGCGGTAATGATTGCCAAACCTGCTGCCGCTCCTCGGCCAACTAATCCTCAAAAGTTTGAGAGACCCCGGAGAGAGTTTACCCGGTTAAGCATGACCTTATCACAAATCCTGCCACAGTTGCTATCCACCAATTTAGTGACTGTCAAGGAGGCTCCAAAGTTTCCCAACACTGCATCTCCCAAGTTCAATCCAAATGCTCGCTGTGCTTATCACTCTGATAGCCCGGGACATAACACAGATGACTGTTGGGCCCTAAGAAATAAGGTTCAAGATCTCATTGATGCAAAAGAGATACAGTTTGAGGCGCCCGAGAAGCCGAATGTTGTAAATGCTCCCATGCCCCAGCATGGAGTGAACGCTGTTGAGGAGAATTTGTATGTAGCTTCGGTGGATGATGTTGCTACTCCGTTGCTGATGGTCAAGAGGAATCTGTTGTTAGCCGGTTTATTTCCGGGATGTAGCGAAAGTTGCCCTCTATGTGTTGCTTCCCCTGTTGGTTGTTCTCTGTTGAAGTCAGGCATCCAAAACCTGATAGATAATAGAGAGATTTTGTTTGAAAAGACTGTTGTTCCTGCTGCTCCTGTTGAAGAAGTGTCAATCGTTACCATCTTCAACAACTATTCCGAGGCTCCTTCAAAGAAGCCTATACAAGTTTTGTCAGTTCACAAGAATGTTCCCATCACCATTACTGTTCCGGGGCCTATACCCTACAAATCTGATAAGGCTGTCCCATGGCACTATGGGGCGGATGTTTATGTTCTGGGTGTGAAACAAGAGTGCAACATTGATACTGGTGTCTCCAACATCACCGGGCCTGCTAAGGTCACTCGTAGTGGAAGACTGTTCTCGCCAGACATTGCTCCTCCAGCAATTCATAGGCCTTTGATCTTCACACCTGCCAGAGTGCCTGTTTCTCCTTCTGACCAAGTATCCACCCCTGCTGCTGAGTCATCTGATACTCGGGGCAAGGGAATTGCTGCTGATGTGCCTGCCAGGACGGAGGCACCAAAGACCATTGTTGAGGCTTCCAAACAGGAAATGGAAGAAATTCTCAAGATAATAAAGAAAAGTGATTTCAATGTTGTGGAACAGCTGGGGCACACCCCCTCTAAAATCTCCATGTTGTCACTGCTGCTGTGTTCAGAGGCCCATGCAAAGGCTCTGATTGCTTTCTTAAAGATTGCCCATGTACCCCAAGATACGACTGCTGACCAGTTCACCGATTGTGTGGCCAACCTAACTGCTGATAATGGCCTGGGTTTCTCTGATGCCGATCTGACAGCAAAGGGGAAGAATCATAATGATGCCCTGCATGTCTCCATTGAATGCAGGGGCACTACTCTTGCTCATGTGCTGGTTGATACAGGTTCCTCATTAAATGTGCTGCCCAAGAAGGCTCTGGATAGGCTGGATTGTGAAGGTCTAGAGCTCAAACCAAGTAGCATTGTTGTCCGGGCCTTTGACGGGTCCAAAAGAATGGTGCATGGTGAAGTGGACATCCCAATCAGGGTTGGGTCACAAGTATTTGATTCAAAATTTTATGTGATGGACATCCATCCGTCCTATTCTTGTTTGCTGGGTCGCCCATGGATCCACAAGGCTGGAGCGGTGACCTCCACATTGCATCAGAAGCTCAAGTACCCGGTCAGGGGGAGGATCGTAACAGTGCAAGGGGAGGAGGAATACATGGTCAGCCACCTCAACTCTTTCAGATACGTGGAAATGGATGGGGAGTTCATTGAAACCCCCTTTCAACATTTTGAGGAGGTACCACCAACCTTGGCAACAGCAGAAGATGAAGAGGTTTCTCCTATGAAGATGGCCTCCTTAAAGGACGCCCGGGCTGTGATTGAAAAAGGTGAATATGCAAACTGGGGCAAGCTTCCTGATCTTACTCCTAAGACTAACAAGTTTGGGCTGGGTTTCACCACAGAAGCTCAGAAAGCGGTGCGCAAGGCAAGAATTGGAAGACCTCCGTTGCTCATCACTCACTCTGAAGTGAATGCTATTGGAGAGGAAGATGAAGTGGAGGAGTCAGAGTTCGATAGCTGGATCTACCCGACGGCCGACGGTGGATTGACCAATTGGACTGCTAAAGATTTTACTCCCATAACTTTTGTTCCTCAGTAATGAATTTCTTTGTTTTTTGATTTGTAATAAACAATAATTTGAGACTATATGGCCCGGTGTCCTACCCGGGGCACCGTGGTTTTATTTATGAGGGCTTTTTGTTTGTCACTATCATATATCATGAATAAAAGCATTGGACGTTTTTCACATTTCAAATTTTGCGCTCCTTTTCTTTCCTTTCTTTACATATTGCAAAACAGCTGTATTTACACACACACTCACTCATACAGGTTTCAATCCACTCTGGATCTCACTGGTAACGACTCTGCTACTGCCAGTTATGACTTCGAAAATCCGATCAACTTAGCCGCCGACGAAGGTGAAGATGATTGCGAAGTGCCTGGTGAACTTGCAAGACTGTTACAACAGGAAGAGAGGACAATTCAACCCCATGAAGAGCCAGTGGAAATAATAAACTTGGGTACGGAGGAAGACAAGAAAGAGGTGAAGATTGGTGCCAACCTAGAGTTCAGCGTGAAGCAACGGTTGACTCAGATGCTGCAGGATTATAAAGAAATCTTTGCCTGGTCCTACGAAGATATGCCCAGATTAGATACCGACATTGTGGTCCATCATTTACCAACTAAAGAAGATTTCCCTCCGGTCAAGCAAAAGGTTCGTCGGATGCGTCCAGAGATGTCTGAGAAGATTAAAGCCGAGGTTATGAAGCAATTTGATGCCGGGTTTCTTGCAGTAACTTCTTACCCTCAGTGGGTTGCTAATGTGGTGCCGGTACCTAAGAAGGACGGCAAGGTCAGGATGTGTGTTGATTACAGGGATCTGAACAGGGCCAGCCCCAAGGATGACTTCCCTCTACCCCACATTGATGTCCTTGTTGATAATACAGCTCAGCATAAAGTGTTCTCTTTCATGGATGGTTTTTCAGGCTACAATCAGATCAAGATGGCACCTGAAGACATGGAAAAGACTACCTTTGTTACTCAGTGGGGCACCTTCTGTTACAAGGTCATGCCGTTCGGGTTAAAGAATGCTGGGGCAACCTACCAACGTGCCATGGTTACCTTATTTCATGATATGATCCATCATGAGATAGAAGTGTATGTGGACGACATGATCGCTAGGTCCCAGACTGAGGAAGAGCACCTTGATCATCTGCAGAAACTGTTTGACCGTTTGAAACTGTACAAGCTGAGATTGAACCCGAACAAGTGCACCTTCGGGGTAAGATCTGGGAAGTTGCTAGGCTTTGTGGTCAGTGATAAAGGAATTCAAGTGGACCCTGCTAAGGTCAAAGCCATTCAAGAGATGCCAGTTCCTAAGACGGAGAAGGAGGTCAGAGGCTTTCTAGGACGTCTGAATTATATTGCTCGATTCATCTCTCATCTGACTGCTACCTGTGAACCAATCTTCAAGCTGCTGAAGAAAGATCAGGTAGTACGTTGGAATGATGAATGCCAGGCTGCTTTTGACAGAATCAAAGAATATCTCCAAGAACCACCCATCCTTATGCCACCAGTTGAAGGGAGACCTTTGATACTTTACCTGACAGTGCTTGATAATGCAATGGGGTGCGTGCTGGGGCAGCATGACGAGTCTGGCCGAAAAGAGCATGCCATTTATTACCTTAGCAAAAAGTTTACCGACTGTGAGACCCGATACTCACTGCTTGAGAAAACTTGCTGCGCTTTGGTATGGGCTGCTCACCGGCTGAGACAGTATATGCTGACTCACACTACCTTGTTAATCTCAAAAATGGATCCTATAAAGTACATATTCGAAAAGCCTGCTCTGTCTGGGAGAATTGCAAGATGGCAGATGATCTTGACGGAATACGACATTCAGTACACGACCCAAAAAGCCATCAAGGGAAGTGTATTGGCAGACCACCTAGCACATCAAGCTGTGGATGACTACCAATCAATGAACTTCGAGTTTCCAGATGAAAGCATTATGATAGTAACTGACTGTGAAATACCTGGACCGGATGAAGGACCTGAACCAGGATCCCGATGGTCTATGCACTTTGACGGAGCCTCCAATGCTTTGGGAAATGGTATCGGCGCCATAATCGTATCTCCACAAGGTACTCATACTCCGCTCACCGCCCGGCTGTGTTTCAACTGTACCAACAACATGGCGGAGTATGAAGCGTGTATTATGGGTCTTCAAGCTGCGATTGACCTGAGGATCAAATTTCTAAGTGTCTTCGGAGATTCCGCTCTCGTGATCAATCAGATCAAAGGAGAGTGGGATACGAAACACCCAAACTTGATTCCTTACAAAGAATGCGTGTTGGCCCTGATCCCTCACTTCACAGAGATAACATTTGAGCACTTTCCAAGAGAAGAGAATCAGCTGGCGGACGCGTTAGCTACAATGTCTTCAATGTTCAAGGTTAAATGGGATAATGAAGCTCCCCGGATCATCATCTGGAAACTGGACGAACCGGCATACTGTTGTGATCTCGAAACTGAATTGGTAACTGAGAAGCCTTGGTACCACGAAGTAAAGAGATATCTGGAAGCACAGGAATACCCTGAGGGAGCATCTGTCAATGATAAGAAATTCCTGAGGAGGTTTGCAGCCAAGTTCTTCCTTAGCAATGGCATCTTGTACAAGCGAAACCAGGATTCAACTCTACTGCGTTGTGTAGATAAGACTGAAGCAGAAAGAATCATGGAAGAGCTACATGAAGGGACTTTTGGTACACACTCCAGTGGACATACCATGGCAAAGAAGATCCTACGGGCAGGGTATTACTGGTCCACCATGGAAGCTGATTGCTACCAACATTCTAGGACATGCCATAAATGCCAGATCTACGCAGACAAGGTGCATGTTCCTCCGGTTCCCCTGAATGTTCTGACTGCGCCTTGGCCATTTGCAATGTGGGGCATAGACATGATTGGTGAGATTAAACCTACGGCATCCAATGGACATCGCTTCATCCTAGTGGCGATTGATTATTTTACGAAGTGGGTTGAGGCAGCATCCTACGCTACGGTAACTAAGACTGTTGTGGCACGGTTCATTCGGCACAATCTGATCTGTCGGTACGGCGTCCCTGAGAGAATTATTACAGACAACGGTACCAATCTGAACAATAAGATGATCGCTGAGCTCTGCGAACAGTTCAAGATACAGCACCACAATTCTTCTCCTTACAGACCGAAGATGAATGGAGCTGTAGAAGCAGCTAATAAAAACATCAAGAAGATCGTACAGAAGATGACAGTAACGTATAAAGATTGGCACGAGATGTTACCGTTCGCTCTACATGGGTATCGTACTTCAGCTAGGACGTCAACCGGGGCAACTCCTTTCTCTCTGGTTTATGGCATGGAGGCAGTCTTGCCAATCGAAGTACAAATTCCTTCTCTCAGGATAATGAAGGATGCAAAGCTGAATGAAGATGATTGGATACAGACACGACTTGACCAACTCAACCTCATTGATGAAAAGAGACTTGCTGCTATCTGTCATGGTCAGACGTACCAGAAACGGATGATCAGGGCATTTAACAAAAAGGTCAGGCCACAGGAATACCAAGTCGGGGATCTGGTTATCAAGAGAATCATCCTTCCTCAGAGTGATCCAAGGGGCAAATGGACCCCTACGTACGAAGGGCCATTTGTGGTTAAGCATGTGTTCTCAGGGGGAGCAATGATATTAACCAACATGGATGGTGACGACCTTCCTCACCCCGCCAATGCAGACATAGTTAAAAAATACTACGCATGAAAAAAGACCCGCTAGGCTGACATGTCTAGGCAAAAATTAGGGCTTCCCGTCGAACCAAAAGGGTTCGGGCAAAATGAAGGGATGAAAATGAAAAAATCTGTACACCCGGCAAGTCGAAAACCTGAAAAGGCGGCTTGGGCAAAAATGGGTATCCCGGTGGACTGAAAACCCGAAAAGGCAGTCCAGGCAAAAGTTAGGGATAAAAGCGTAATACTATGTCTCATTGGATCACTTTGCATCCAGAATCCGGTATCTACATCAAGACGGCATCGATCAGTCAGCCTCACCTTCAACCAAGGTCACCAAGTGATGAGACGCTCGGAGTTATAAAGGCTATAGCAGAGTTGAAACTCAGTGGATCATTCATATTTCACACAGCTGTTTTAATTTCTTTTGTACAAAACTTGTAATAAACTCTTTTGTTCGGCGACGTCCCTCTTACTAGGACGTCAGCCTCTTGTACGCAAAACGCCTATTCACAGGCTATTCAAAATCAATACAAATATACTTTTCAGTTAAACGTGCCAACTATTTTTCTTTTTCTGTTTTGTTTTGCGAAGAACGTCCAAGGTTCAATTTGTGATATATGCATTGACAATAATTTGCTAGCTCATAAATATTTGCATACGAGACAAAGAACTAATTGCAGGTGACACCAGAAACAGGGGCAATGAAAAGTTGTCTGGGCAGTCTAATTGTTCTATCCTCTAAGGTACCAAGGTAAGTTCAGTTAAAGAACCTAACCAGGCATCTTAAGTTCCCCAGAGAGTGAGACAGCAAGTCAGTGCATTCTTCCCCAGCATATCAAAACTTCCCCAGGAGAGTCCCATCCAAGCTCCCCAGGAAAGGTGGAATTCATCTCCCCAAGCAGTAAGCTTATCCCCAGTATATTCTGGAAGCTTATCCTTCGTAGAACACGAACGTGTCGTCCGGCTTGATTTAAAGAGTTATTTCCTCAACAGGATATAACTGGGTTATCCTCAGCCAAAAACCAAGGGAAAGTCGTCGTCAACGTAGTTCTTTCCTATCCCCAGCGAAGTCTATTCACACTTCCAATACAACAACGGTATCCCCAATAGAGTTACTATCAATATTCAGCAAGGCATCACTCTCCCCCACAGAGTATTGCTTCCCAGCATGATCACTAAAGTATCTTTTCTCCCCGCAGAATCTCCCATTCGCCAAGTTTATTCCGCAACAGAATCATCTTCTCCTACCGGTATCCTTGCAGTTATCATCCCCAGCGGAAGCGAAATCTATTCTTCGACATCAGCCCGGGATACGACTTCCCGGCACCCGTCAAGGATTCATTTTCCTAAGACGAAAACATACATAAAACATCACATACAGCATTATGGCATGCATAACGCACTGCATCATACAAATCTCATTTATGTTGAGGACATCATTGCTTGATCCATATCATGCATTGCATACGACTGACTTTTACCTTTCAGGGAAGATCCAGTTAAGTTCTCAAGCTACATTTCAAGACCTAGACTGGTTCAGTCAAAGGCCTTCTCTGGTTCAGTTAAATCGTCCCAAGATTTTCCTGATGCTTATCCCTTTGAAGACATTTCAAGACCTAGACTGGTTCAGTCAAAGGCCTTCTCTGGTTCAGTTAAATCGTCCCAAGATTTTCCTGATGCTTATCCCTTTGAAGACATTTCAAGACCTAGACTGGTTCAGTCAAAGGCCTTCTCTGGTTCAGTTAAATCGTCCCAAGATTTTCCTGATGCTTATCCCTTTGAAGACATTTCAAGACCTAGACTGGTTCAGTCAAAGGCCTTCTCTGGTTCAGTTAAATCATCCCAAGATTTTCCTGATGCTTATCCCTTTGAAGACATTTCAAGACCTAGACTGGTTCAGTCAAAGGCCTTCTCTGGTTCAGTTAAATCGTCCCAAGATTTTCCTGATGCTTATCCCTTTGAAGACATTTCAAGACCTAGACTGGTTCAGTCAAAGGCCTTCTCTGGTTCAGTTAAATCATCCCAAGATTTTCCTGATGCTTATCCCTTTGAAGACATTTCAAGACCTAGACTGGTTCAGTCAAAGGCCTTCTCTGGTTCAGTTAAATCGTCCCAAGATTTTCCTGATGCTTATCCCTTTGAAGACATTTCAAGACCCAGACCGGTTCAGTTAAATCATCCCAAGATTTTCCTGATTGCTTATCCAGTCAAAGGCCTCTCTGGTTCAGTCAGATCGACCTTAAGATCTCCCTGATTCTTATCCCAGTGGAAGACACCCCAGATTTTTCTCAACGAGCGTTGTTGAAGTTAAAGTCACCCAAGGCTCTCTTACCATTCATGCTAAGGAAGTAATCATCCCTGGTTCTTTTATCGCTGTTTGAAGCTCCAGACTCAGCTCCTGTAACTAGTCAGGACACATCAATACCAAGCATCTAAAGATCAGCTCCTGCAACGTGTCAGGTACTCATTTTTCTGTTTTGCAGGTATGCAGGTTCTCGCTAAGGAATCTCCTACGCGAGCAACATCCAGATGGCATCTATAAGCCCATTACATGGCTAACATGTGAGCGCAAATTTCCGGGCACTCTAGTGTCCAATCATCTTCTACCCTCGGATTACGAAAGGCACGTCAGCCAATCTGCATCCTCAGGTCTAAGAAGATTGAACAGGGGCAACTGTTATACCCCAAAATTTGCCCTCCCATATTCCTCAAGAAATTGCCAAGCCAAGCTACAAAATTCCCCAAGGGTTGTGCAGTGCAACAGTCTCCCATACAGTCAAAATTAGGGTTTTGAGTCTGATCAAGAAAAGGAAGTTTTCAAAGGCTCAATCAAGTCTCATATGCTTACAAACATGGTCAAGCATCCTCATATCAAGTTTCAAGGCATTCAGCTCAAGATTGCACAGTCAAAACCCTAAATTGCACTACAGTCAACTGTAGGGGCAAAATGGTCATTTGGCAGTCAAAAGTTCAAATTTTTGGTCAACCTATCATTTTGAAGCCACAAACATCATTTGATCAATGCTTGATCATGATTCTCAAAATTTGGCTCAGAAATCATCAAAGATGCAAAAGTTGCTATATTTGGACAGCTGAAAAAAGTCAACTGAAATTGACCAGGGCATAACTTTCACATGGATTATCAGAAAAATTCCATCCAAAGCTCATTTTGAAGAGAAAGACATTTCCTACAACTCATCTTCATACTTCAAGTCCAAGAAATGCTCTCACAAAAAGTTACCAATTTCAACATTATAGGTCATTTTCAAAAGTCAACAAAAAGGGACTTTAAGTCAAAGGCCATAACTTGAGATTGGTAAATCAAAATGACATGGGACCAAAGGCATTGGTTAAAGGACTCAAAGACCTTTCCAAAATGTCCAAGAACATGTGAAAAGCTTAAAAATTGAGCAAGTTATGCCTTGTAGAAGTTGGGAAATTTTTGTGAAATGGCAAAAGTCAACTATCCTTGAAAATCCAATTTTGACAAAGGGGCCCCATTTTTCTCACTTTGTTCATCCTTGTCATGCCATACACGTGGCCCATGGTTAATTTCAAGACCAAATATTGACTTTTTTATTTTATTTAATTTTTGATGATTTAATTCATTTTAAGTCTTTGAAAATTCAAATAAAATTTAAAAATCAATGAAATAGTGTCAAATGAACTTGGACAATTCCTATGTATCATGAACCAACTCAAAAATCAGGCTAAGGTTCATTTGCACACTAGGTCTAGGTTTTGGCTAAAAATTAGGAAAAATGGTTAATGGAAGAAACCCTAAGGCCAATTCTCTAACAAGCATGAATTAAGGAGAGTTAGCAAGCCTATTCAATTCCATGATGATCACTGAGTCCAACCCTACCTAGAACATAGCAAAAAGCTCGCTGAAAAAGCCATTGGACATTTGAAATTTTGGCCATAAAATGCAAAACTGAAGTCAGTGCTAGGGATCTTTTCAAGCCTCAATTTTTATACCATTAGCATCCTGGACCATCACTGAACGCATTTCAATTCATAACCTCAATCAAAACGCGAAGAAACGGTAGTTACCATCCAAACTGTACAGAAGAATTTTTGAAATCGTACTCTCCATTTTAAGCATCTTCTTTGCATTTCAATTGTACATTCTTGTTCCATGTGAAGTTTCTGAGCTAACCCTTGCATTTAATTTCATTTTTGTGCCATGAATAAGAACTTGCCATTTTCGAATCCTAGGGTTACAGTTTTTTTAATTTAGGGGTTTTCAGTCCAGGAACAATTAGCCCATGAAAGTCACACCATTGCATTCCTGGCATCTGGACGAAGAGAATGAGAGGCTCGCGCCTAATTTCTGATCACCACAGGCCTATTCGCTATTTCTTGGAAGGCTCCCTAACACTACGTTTCAAAACCGTTGCTTTATTTGTTTGTGTTACAGGGGACACGAGGAAGAAGAAGACGTGTCCACCAGCGATTTGTCCATTCAAAGTTCGCGCGCTTCAAGTCACTAGCGTGTTGCTTTTATTTTATATGATTTATTTGTTTATTATATAACGAATGAATTAACTAGCTCAGCTGGCCAAGACACGCGCATGTAACCTCAATGACCTGGGTTCAAACCCCAGGTCTCACACATTTCTCATATTGTTTTTTCATTTGAATTCCCATGCAGCGCTCACATTGATGCTCACCATACTCCATCAGGATTCAACCTCCACGTGTCCCAGGGCCTCAGATCCATGGCCAAGATGAAGAGTGCACCATACATCAAGTCAACAGGCGTGCACAGGATTAGAAAAGTCAACCAATTCAAGCAAAAATGGGCCAGGCTTTTTCAAATCTACACCTCCAATTCTGGGAACCACACCTCCCTGGTTCTATCTTTTTTTTCTTTTTTCTAATTTTCTTTATATCCTATTATTTTTAAATCTACTTGTGTTTTATTTTCTGATTTAATTAATTCTTACAAAAATAAAAAAACATTAAAAATACAGAAAGGACAAAAAAAATATAATTAATTTTGATTCTTTTTTAAATAAATTAAAATGTAACTCATTTAGTTTAATTAGGTTTTAATGTTAATTTTTAATTCTTTTTTTCATAATAAAAATCCAAAAAAATGTAGAATTAGGTTAATTATTAATTTTTTATATCCTTTTTAATTTTTTCCTTTTTTCTCACAATATTATTATTTATTATTTATTTTCTATAAATCAAAAATTGTACATAAATTAGTTTAGAATTTAATTAGGTTAGAAATTAAATCTTTTTTCATAATAAACTTAAAAAACATTAAAACTAGGGTTTAACACTTTAATTTTAATTAATTTTTTCCTTCTTCTTTTAAATCTAAAAAATACAAAAAAAATATTATTTTTCATTTGATTTCAATTTTAGATTCCTTGATTAATTTTAATTATTTGTAAAAGGGTCCAACGCCCTAATTTTGTTTAAACTCTTTATTTCGCACATTTATTTTATATTGTTTAAATACCTCTGTATATGCCCCAAAGCCTTGTAATAAGTTTAGATTTATTTCTCGCACTTTTTATTTGCTTTATTTATTTTCAGTCAAATCGGGTTCGGTTTTTTTTGGCGATGTGGACCCGCGCCAGTTGTAATAGCTTAGATTTATTTTCTCGTAAATATATAACTGTTAATAAATATGCATGAAAGAATGAATGCCCAAAAAATAAAATCGAATCGTTAGATCACCATTGCATGACAAGACAAACCATAAAATGACACACAATTCGCACACACCACCCCTAGGGTACGCCTCACTGTTGCCTTTCGAAAGGTGGTCGTCGAGTAGAAAACGTCTTAGTAAGTCCTCATGATCCGGGAACCTGGTATGAGGGTAGCTTCTAAGGTGTCTTCCCATTGCTCCGGTGATCACCATGTCCCTAAAATCGAGTTGACCCGAACACCTCCAACGGTGGTGCTACCTACCTCTCAATGGTGGGATGGCACCACTTTAAAGGACTCTTACACAGACGAATTCCTTAGGGTAGGTAGGTTCTCGTAGGTACTTGCTCTAATTTCAAACAAATCAAAACATCTTTTCACACCGACACACTTTCAAAAACTTTCAAAACAAACTTTTCAAACACTCTGACGTACGAGTTGAATTGAAACTTTTCAAAGAATATTTTTGAAACCCACATTGAAAAGCAAACAAACATTTTGAAAACACATTGAGCAAGTACCTAAGAGCCCATGGATAACCATGGATAGAAAGGGTGCTAACACCTTCCCTTTCTATAACCTACCTCCCGAACCGAGAGCAATCTCTTTAAAGGAATTTTTCTGTGCTTTTGTCCTTTCTAATTGGAGAAAATAAAAGACGGTGGCGACTCTTGCTTCCGCGACATTTCGCGAACCAGCTTTAAAACAGTCAGCTCCAGATCCACCGATCACAGTGGGGCATATATATGATCAGTGAGATTAAACCTACGGCATCCAACGAACATCGCTTCATCCTGGTAGCGATTGATTACTTCACGAAGTGGGTCGAAGTAGCTTCCTACGCTACGGTAACCAAGACTGTTGTGGCACGGTTCATTCGGCATAACCTGATCTGTCGATACGGCGTCCCAGAAAGAATTATTACAGACAACGGTACCAATCTCAATAACAAGATGATCACTGAGCTCTGCGAGCAGTTTAAGATACAGCACCACAACTCTTCTCCTTACAGACCAAAGATGAATGGGGCTGTAGAAGCAGCAAATAAAAATATCAAGAAAATCGTGCAGAAGATGACAGTGACTTATAAAGATTGGCACGAGATGTTACCGTTCGCTCTTCATGGGTACCGTACCTCAGCAAGGACGTCAACCGGGGCAACTCCTTTCTCCTTGGTCTACGGTATGGAGGCAGTCTTACCGATCGAAGTGCAAATACCCTCTCTCCGGATAATGAAGGATGCAAATCTGAACAAAGATGATTGGATCCAGACACGACTTGATCAATTAAACCTTATTGATGAAAAGAGACTTGCTACTATCTGTCATGGTCAGACGTATCAGAAACGGATGATCAGGGCATTTAACAAAAAGGTCAGACCACAAGAATATCAAGTTGGGGATCTGGTAATCAAGCGCATCATTCTTCCTCAGAGTGATCCAAGGGGAAAATGGACCCCTACGTACGAAGGGCCATTTGTGGTTAAACATGTGTTCTCAGGAGGAGCCATGATTCTAACTAACATGGATGGTGACGACCTTCCTCACCCCACCAATGCAGACATAGTAAAAAGATACTACGCATGAAAAAAGACCCGCTAGGCTGACATGCCTAGGCAAAAATTAGGGCTTCCCGACGAACCAAAAGGGTTCGGGCAAAATGAAGGGATAAAATGAAAAAAAATTTGTACACCCGGCAAGTCGAAAACCTGAAAAGGCGGCTTGGGCAAAAATGGGTATCCCGGTGGACTGAAAACCCGAAAGGGCGGTCCAGGCAAAAGTTAGGGATAAAGCGTAATACTATGTCTCATTGGATCACTTTGCATCCAGAATCTGGTATCTACATCAAGTTCAGACGGCATCGATCAGTCAGCTTCATCTTCAACTAAGGTCGTCAAGTGATGAGACGCTCGGAGATATAAGGGCGATAGCAGAGTTGAAACCCAGTGGGATCATTCATTTCACACAGCTGTTTTATTTTCTTGTACAAAATTTGTATAAATTCTTTGGTTCGGCGGCATTCTCTTACTAGGACGTCAGCCTCTTGTACATAAACGCCTATTTTACAGGCAAATTCAAAAAGTCAATACAAATATACTTTTCAGTTAAAATTGCCAATTGTTTTTCCTTTTCTGTTTTGTTTTGCGAAGAACGTCCAAGGTTCAATTTGTGATATATGCATTGACAATAATTTTCTAACTCATGAATATTTGCATACGAAACAAAGGATTAATTACAGGTAACATTAGAAACCAGGGCAATAAAGAGTTGTCTAAGCAATCTAATTGTTCTGTCCTCCAAGGTATCAAGGTGAATTCAGCTGAAGAACATAACCAGATATCTTAATTCCCCAGAGAGTGCGTCAGCAAGTCAGTACACTCTCGCCCCGAGCAAAGTTACAGTCAAACTTAAGGAAGTTGGGTATCCTCCAGCAGATCTCAACATTCCCCAGCACGAGATACAGACATTCCTAACAAGCATCCCCGACAGTCTTGGTCTAAAGACTGTTCCCCGGCGGTATATCAAACAGGCAATGGAGTCACTTCCCCAGCAGTTCCAAACTTCCCCAAGAGAGTCCAATCTAGTTCCCCAGGAAAGTTGGAATTCATCTCCCCAAGCAGTAAGCTTATCCCCAGTAGATTCTGGAAGCTTATCCCCTACAGAGCACGAACGCGTCTCCCGGCTTCATTCAAAGGTTATTTCCCTACCAGGATATAACTGGGTTATCCTCAGCCAAAAGCCACGGAAAGATCGTCCTCTACGAAGTCTTCTTATCCCCAGCAAAGTCTATTGACACTTCCAACACAACAAGGGTATCCCCAGCAAGTTATTATCAACAACTCAACAAAGTACTTCTCTCCCCACAGAGCATTGCTTCCCAGCAAGATCATTAGAGTACTTTTCTCCCCGCAGAGTAATCCATTCGCCAAGTTTATTCCCCAACGGAGTTATCTTCTCCTACCGGTATTCTTGCAACTATCATCCCCAGCGGAGGCAAAAATCTATTCTTCAACATCAGCCCAGGAGTGACTTCCCGGCACCCGTCAAGGATTTATTTTCCTAAAGACGAAAAAATACATTCATAAACATCACATTTTCATACATTATAGCATGCATCTACGCATCATATCTCACAAATCTCATTTATGTTGAGAACATCATTGCTTAATTCATATCATGCCTTGCATATAACTGACCTTTACCTTTCAGGAAAGATCCAGTTAAGTTCTCAGCTATATTTCAAGACCTTGACCGGTTCAGTTAAATCGCTCCCAAGATTTTTCTGTTTCTTATCCAGTCAAAGGCCTTCTCTGGTTCAGTCAGATCGACCCTAAGATCTCCCTGTTTCTTATCCAGTTGAAGACATTTCAAGACCTAGACCGGTTCAGTTAAATCGACCCTAAGATTTTTCTGTTTCTTATCCAGTCAAAGGCCTTCTCTGGTTCAGTCAGATCGACCCTAAGATCTCCCTGTTTCTTATCCAGTTGAAGATTTCAAGACCTAGATCGGTTCAGTTAAATCGACCCTAAGATTTTCCTATTTCTTATCCAGTCAAAGGCCTTCTCTAGTCCAGCTAAATCAACCCCTAACAGATTTTCCTGATAAAGACTCAGTAGAAGATATCCAAGATTCTCTCAGCGTTACTGTTGAGGTAGAAGTCGCTCAAGATTCTCTCAGCGTTACTGTTGAGGTAGAAGTCGCCCAAGATTCTCTCAGCGTTACTGTTGAGGTAGAAGTCGCTCAAGATTCTCTCAGCGTTACTGTTGAAGTAGAAGTCGCCCAAGATTCTCTCAGCGTTACTGATGAGGTTGAAGTCGTCCAAGATTCTCTCAGCGATACTGTTGAGGTTGAAGTCGCCCCAAGATTCTCTCAACGTTCCTGTTGAGGTAGTAATCGTCCAAGGTTCTCTCGGCGTTCCTGTTGAGGTAGTAACCATCCCTGGTTCATTCATCACCCTTTGAAGCTCCAGATTCAACTCATGTAACCAGTCAGGACACATCTATACAAAGAATCTGAAGACCAGCTCATGTAACGGGTCAGGTAATCATTTTTCTTTTGCAGGTACGCAAGTTCTCGCTAAGGAATCTCTTACGCGATCAACACCCAGATGGCATCTATAAGCCCATCCACCTATCCATCACCTCTTAGCATGGCATCTATAAGCCCATCATCCTATTCATCAATCTCCAAATGGCATCTACAAGCCCATTCCCATCATCACACTACTATGTGAGCGCAAATTTCTGGGCACTCTAGTGTTCAATCATCTTCCACCTTCGGATTACGAAAGGCACGTCAGCCAATCGGCATCCTCAGGTCTAAGAAGATTGAACAGGGGAAACTGTTGTACCCCAAAATTTGCCCTCCCATATTCTTCAAGATTTTCCAAGTCAAAGCTTCAAAATTTCCCAAGGGCTGCACAGTTCAAGGGCCTCCTAACAGTCAAGAATTAGGGTTTTGGTTCTGACAAAGAAAATGAAGTTTCCAAGGGTCCAATCAAGTCCCACATGCCTACAAACATGGTCAAGCATCCTCATACCAAGTTTCAAGACTTACAGCACAAAATTGCACAGTCAAAAACCCTAATTGCACTACAGTCAACTATAGGGGCAAAATGGTCATTTGACAGTCAAAAGTTCAAAATTTTGGTCAACATCTCATTTTGAAGCCACAAACATCATTTTATCAATGCTTAATCATGATTCTCAAAGCTTGGCTCAAAAAGTCTCAAGATGCAAAAGTTTCCATATTTGGACAGTTGAAAAAGTCAACTGTAACTTGACCAAGGCATAACTTTCACATGGATTATCGTAAAAATTCCATCCAAAGCTCATTTTGAAGATAAAGACATTTCCTACAACTCCTCTTCACACTTCAAGTACAAGAGATGCTCTCACAAAAAGTTATCAATTTCAACATTATAGGTCATTTTCAAAAGTCAACAAAAAGGGACTTTAAGTCAAAGGCCATAACTTGAGATTGGTAAATCAAAATGACATGGGACCAAAGGAATTGGTTATAGCACTTCTAGACCTTTCCAAAATGTCCAAGAACATGATCAAAGCTTAAAAATTGAGCAAGATATGCCTTGTGGAAGTTGGGAAATTTTTGGGTATTTTGAAAAATCAACTTTGCTTTAAAAGCCTTAAAATTGCTAATGGGCCACATTTTCTTCCAAGATTCATCATCCAAAGCATGTGCACGACCATTTGGCCCAAAGGGAAGTTATTCATCATTTTTATTTATTTATTTGAATTTTTAAATTGCTATTAATTCATTTAATAAAATAAATATGTGAAAAATACCAAAGCAAACTTTTTAAATCTTTTTATGCATGAAATATCTCCAAGATTTCGTGCAAATCAGATAGGGAAAGAATCAATGTGATTTGGACATGATTGGTATCAAATATGCATGGAAAAGATTGAAAAATTATGCCACGAAAATCAAATATTCTCTACATCAATGCTTTGATCCTTTGGCTCAGAATTTAACCCTAATACACTACATACATAAGCCACAAGCTAGACCTAAAGAAAAGGACCTGAAGGCTGCGCCAGACATCAAGAATAAAGTTTGAGTTTTTGTCAAAAAATTTAAAAACTGAAAACCATATTCTAGCACGATTCAGAGGAAAATAACAATCCCAATAGCTTGCCAAGGCGTCAAGGAAGCTTCCTGAATTGTTTTCCAGTCCCCACGACTCCAGAATTGGTATATGGGTGTCCAACTTTCTCAAAACTTTTCCATAATCGTATTCTAATATGCATGCATTTTTGATACATTTTGACTGCTGATTTAGACTAATATGAAGGTTCTGAGACTAATGGTGACCTTTAATTTGACTAACAATGCTTGTAACGAAAATTGCCATTGGAATGTTTTAGGGTTCCTCAAGTTTTAAATTGGGCATTTTTGAATACTGTAAAATTGGGACTTCCCAATACCATGACTGAACTCAGGAAGCTTGGACGAACATAATGCACTAATCGCGCCCAATTTATATAGCAAGATGGGCTAATCGCTATTTTTGAAAAGCTTGCATTTTGGGGGGGTTTAAAACCCCCGCTAACCTTTTTCTGTTTCAGGGATAAATGAAGAAGATGATTATGTGGCATCATGTGATTGAACACTTTGAATTCTGGCGCGCGCTTTTCTGATTTATACCACTAGCGTTTGTCCTTTTTTATAATAATTATGGTTCATATAATATACAAAGAAGCATAACAGCGCGGTTGGCAAGGCATCAGTGTGGTAACCTCTGGGACCTGGGTTCGATTCCCAGGTCCCCACGCTTTATTCATATCTTTTATTTCAATATAATCCTATGCAAATTCAAGCCAAAGGTTCATCATATGCCCAATGTCCCAGCATGCCACGCGCCCCATGATCCCAATCCAAAGGTCCAGATGTGAAGAACATCATAGGCATCAGTCAACACACATGCACGCTTCCAAGAAAAGTCAACAAGGCCAAGGGCCATTGGGCCAGAATTACTAAATTATACCTCTAGTTTGGGGACAGAACCCCCCATGGTTTGCCTTTTTTACTCTTTTTCATATTTTGCTATTTTATTTGTTTTGTTAATTTTTATTTAAATCTTTAAATTAATTTATTTTCACAAAATATAAAAATAATATAAAAACCAGAAAAGACAAAAAAAAAATAAATATATTTTATTTTAATATCTTTGTAAATAAATTGTATTAATTAATTAGTTTCTTATTTTAGGATTAATTTTAGTATTTTTCAATAAACTTAAAAATAACTAGAATTAGGGTTTTCAAAGATTTTTATCCTTTTCTTTTCTCATTATTAATTATTAATTATTTTCTTGTAAATAAAATTGCATTAATTAATTAGGTTAATTTTAGATTAAATTTCAATGCTTTTCTTAATAAATTAAAAAATAACTAGAATTAGGGTTAATTAATTAATTTCATTTAGTTCTCATTAAAGAATTCATAAATACAAAAACTCAAAAAATAATTTCCTTTCATTTTAATTTAATTAATTTGTTAATATAATTTAATTTCATTAAAAAGGGTCCAACGCCCTCGCCTTCCCGATTTTTATTCTCTTCGCGCATTTTATTCTTATTCCTTCTTTTAAATATTAATGTAATTCTCCCAAAGCCGTGTATATTTGATATTTATCTTTCGCACTTTACTTTATTTTATGTCAAATCAGGTCCTGGATTTAATTTGGCGATGTGGACCCGCGCCTTTGTAATAGTTTAGGAACTTTATATTTCTCGCAACTTTTTAACTGTTAATAATTGCATGCAAGAATGAATGTCAAAATAAAAACAAAAGCGTAGATCACCCATGACATGAACAAGACAAAATATCTGAAAACGACACACAAATCACACACCACCCCTAGGGTACGCTTCACTGTTGCCTTGCCTCTCGAAAGGTGATCGTCGAGTAGAGGATGTTTTAGTAAGTCCTCATGATCCGGGAACCTGGCATGAGGGTAGCTTCTAAGGTATCTTCCTATTGCTCTGGTGATCACCATGTCCCGAACCTCGAATTGACCCGAACACCTCCAATGGTGGTGCTACCTACCTCTCAATGGTGGGATGGCACTACCTTAAAGGACATTTACACAGACGAATTCCTTAGGGTAGGTAGACGACTCTAGATACTTGCTCAAATTTCAAAACAAAAAAATACTTTTCACACCGACACCTTTTCAAAAAGCTTTCGAAAGCAATTTTTCAAACACTCTTGAGGACCGATACAAGAGTCGAACTGGAATTTTCAAAGAAAACTTTTTTTAAACCCACAATTGAAAAGCAAACAAACCATTTTTGAAAACACAAATGAGCAAGTATCTAAGAGCCCATGGATAACCATGGATAGAAAGGGTGCTAACACCTTCCCTTTCTATAATCTACCTCCCGAACCGAGAGCAATCTCTATAAGGAATTTTTCTGTGCTTTTATCCTTTCCCTTTGGAGAAAATAAAAGACGGTGGCGACTCTTGCTTCCGCGACATTTCGCGAACCAGCGTCAAACAGTCAGTTCTAGATCCACCGATCACAGTCATCAGTCCTTATTTTTGGGCCTAAATATTTGGGTCCTTAAAAATAAGTAACTGTCAAGACTTGATCAAAACGTGCAGTCATGCCCGTAACTAGTTGTTGCATCGAGCAAGGATGAGATGATGGGCAGAAGTGTTTATGAACATTTCCTGGGTGTCTGCTCTACGTGTTTCGAGCAGACCGGGGAGGAAGATGGTCGTTATGACGAGCAGAGAGGTGCTCACGGGCAAAGATGATTCTGGGCATTCATGGGTGGTTATCCTCGTGTGGCTGACAAGATGAGGACTAGTCGGTTTGAGCATACATATATGGTCTTATTGATTCAGGGGGGACAACCGAACACGTGTCCCAAATTGAAGGGCATAAACAGTTGCAAGCAGAGGTGCTACTTAGGGTAGTGGTGGTCACATTGGTGTTGGATGGACAACCAACCACGTGTCCCATATTGAGGGGTAGAAGATGCTGCAGGAAAAGGTGCTTCCGAGGGCACGATGGTCCTGGGGGGACAACCAATCACGTGTCCCCAGTTGAGGGGAAGAAGCAGCTACAGACAAAGGTGTTGTTGAGGGCAGTGGTGGTCATGTTGATCCTGGGGGATAACCAACCATGTGTCCCCAATTGTGGGGAAGAAGCACTGCAGGGAGAGCTGTTGTCGAGGGCAGCGATGGTCACGTTGGTCCTGGGGGGACACCAGACCCCATGTCCTCGATTGAGGACCTGAGCTCGGCGGCGTGAACTTCTCATTGTGAGTTGGGTGTTTTGCCATCGTGGTACAACAAAAGTGGAGCTTGTTTAAGTTTTTCACGTCGGGCTAAGAATCTTCTTGTTAAAAGAGTGGAGACTTGCCTCTTTGTTTAATTTAGAGTGTCATGCTTGTATCTAGGCATGCACATGTGGTCAGGAAAACCACGTTCCTTGTTTCGACGAGACACACTGACTGTATTAGTGTCTTAACTATAATATTGTCTTAGTTTTTTGATGTTCCAAGGTCGAGCAAGTTATTCCCCGTGCAAGTTTTTGAGATAGTATGTTGCATTTCCGTTTTTGCTAAGACATGATAGTATCTCTTGGATGACAGACTTGATCCCCCTCTCTTCTTTGAGCTCGCGAGCTTCGACATGATTCCTGCTAGGTGTTGCGTTCGTGGGGAACGTGTGCATATTCGGCAGTTGATTCACGAGGAAATTGTGCCTACTCGGAAGTTGTGTTCGCGGGGAACATATGCATGCTAGGCTAGAGTGTTCGCATAGAACGTATGCCTGCTCGACAATTGTTCTCGCGGGGAACATGTGCTTGCTAAGCAGTTGTGTTCGCGGGGAACATGTGTCTGCTCGATAACCGTGTTCGCGGGGAACATGTGCCTGCTCGGAAGTTATGTTCGTGAGGAACATGTGCCTGTTGAGCGATTGTATTCACGGAGAACATGTGCCTGCTCGACAATTGTGTTCGCGAAGAACATGTGCCTTCTGAGCAGTTGTGCTTGCAGGGAACATGTGATTGCTCGGCAGTTGTATTCAAGGAACACGTGTCTTCCCGGCTGTTGTGTTCGCGGGGAACATGTGCCTGCTGAGAAGTTGTGTTCGCGGGGAACATGTGCCTGCTGAGAAGTTGTGTTCGCGGGGAACATGTGTCTGCTCGATAATTGTGTTCGTTGGGAACATGTGTCTGCTAAGAAGTTGTGTTCGGAGGGAACATATGCCTGCTGAGCAATTGTGTTCACGAGGAACATGGTTTGTTTATGTGCTCCTCTCGTGGGGGAAGATGGTGAGGCCATTTATACTGCGATGCCGAGCATAATTTGATGTCAGTTTCTCCTTGTACTAGATGTACACCTGGGCTTTGAGGAGGAGGACGTCTAGTGTGGCCGGTGTTTCTATGGCAACTGCTTTGGCAAAACCACTACGGGGGTGCAGCCCTCGCTCGAGCAAGTACTTTTTCATATTGTATGTTGTGGAGTCTTGAATGGATTCTCTGTTGAACCTCTCGATGTATGCTCAGATAAATTCAGCTTTTCCTTGTATGATCGCTTCTAGCGAGGCCTCTGTCTTTGGATGACGGCGAGAGGCAGTGAAGTGCCTTGAGAATATCTTCCCCAACTGCTTACATGAGCTGATGGATTCGTCGGGGAGGTTTTTGTACCAAGATATTGCTCATTTTCTCAGATTTGTTGGGAATAACCTACACTTAATAATGCTCATAACGCCTCGATAGTCGAGCATGGCGTCAATGTTTTCGAAGTGCTTGTCGAGGTCATTGTTCCCATCATATGTTCTCAAGTTTGAGGGTTTTTATAGTTCAATGGGGAGGGGAGCATCCATGATAGCCCGAGACAATGGACCGAGGGGGCCTTCCTCGTCGCTCCAGCTCAGTGATGGTTATGGAGAAAAGTTATGCTTTCCTCGTTGGGGAAAATTGTCTCATCGAGGAGATGGGCTTCTCGATCTGCCCTCTGATTTCTCGACTATCGGGGAGATATAGTCTCTCCGAGAAGGAGTGTGATCACATTTCTTTATGGCCAGGATATGAGCTCTTTCTTGTCCCCGACGATGATCATGTCATCGGGGAGACAGGTTGTGTGAGCTTTGTCATTGGTGCCTCCGAGGGAAAGACTTTGACTACAGAGCAATTTCAAACGCCCCAATCATCTCGCTTTGTTGGAAGATTAGGGAATTGGTCTAGTTGAGAGCTGCGAGCAGGGCAGCCATAGTAGGGTCAGCATTGAGCGGAGCAGAGATTTCTTGTGTGTTCTCTGGTGCTCCTTCTTGAGCTTTCTTAATCTTGTGAACTTCGACGTCGGCGTCTTAAGCCTCGTCAAAGGATAGGGAGACGGTGTGACCATTCCTCAATGGGATAACCTCTTCGAGAAAGGGCATCTCGCAATAGTCATTTGCCTTGTAGACAAGGGAGATGATGGGTTTGTGAGCATTGTTGTTGTCGTCAAAGTTGGCCATGACTGCAATCTTGATTATCTACTTTGATCTTTGGTTTCTAGGGAAAGAAAGATTGGGAGAGCATGTTTTCCACAGATGGCGCTACTGATCTTACCGGTTGATTAGAACCTGAAGTGGGCCAGAGACTTTGACTTCAATGTTGGAATAAAGGAGGATGGGGTGTACCTGCAAGACACTTTGATGCTAAAGTCAGTAGGAGCACAAAGAGATACAAGAGAGGGTGTGATACAGTGGGAAAACTCACTTGGGATTTTGCGTTTGTGTTCGCAAATGTTTCGGTTTAGCAAGAGTCGCCACCGACTTTTTATTTTATCCTAAGGAAAGGTCAAAAAGCACAGGAAAGACCTTTGAGATTTTTTCTTGGGTTCGGGGAGTAGATTATAGAAAGGGAAGGTATTAGCACCCTTTCTATCCATGGTTATCCATGGGCTCTTAGTTACTTACTTAGATCACTTGCCTTTGCTTTTCAATTGTTTGAAATAGTGCTTTGTGTGTGTGGTTTTGAAAATGCTTTGAGAAAAGATGCCTTGTCTAGGCAACCTTTGTAATGATTCTTGTTTGAATATATACAAAGGTGTGTGTCTTTTTGAAAAGATATTCCAATGTTTTGAAAGTTATTTTTGAAGTTGTGTTGTGAAGTGTGTTTGAAAATGGCAAGGATGTTTTTGTAAGCTTTGATCAAGTAACTAAGAGTTATCTACCCTATTTTTACTCAAAGATATTTCTTATGTTTTTAACCCTTTTAACAGTGTTGTTTCACCATTGTATTTGGTGAACAACCTTGTGTTAGGATGTTAAACGGGACAGGTGCGGGTCATCGTATAGACCATGATAGCAATAGTGTCAAGTATTTTTGGCAACTTTCTTGAGGGACTTTATCATTTTGTTTAGGCAACCCAAATAGCATCATCGAGGGACTATGATCTTTTGTTTTGTTTTTGTTTTGCCAAAGTACTTGACATGCATACCATGACCCATTTTTGAAGGCAACAAGTGGATTGAAACCTTAGGGGTGTAAGTGTGCATTGTGTTTATTTTTCATGCACTGTTGTCTTTGATTAGGTCAAACTATTTGTTAATTTGATTTTCGCATACAAAACCCTAAGTCTAATCATGGCATAATTGAAAGCTTAAAGGTGCGAGAATTTAAATTCTATACTATTACAACATGATATAGGGAGGGGGGTACAAATTTGAATTGGGGATTATTTTACAAGAAATTAAATCTTAAATTATTACAACCAAATTGAATATACAAGGCATAATATTTAAATGTACAATATTTAAATAAATACAATAAATAAATATTAAATAAAATGTATTATGCAAAAAAAAAGTTTTTATGTATGTAAAAAGTATTTTTAATATGAAATGTAAATAAATAAAAAAGTCAATTTCAAATATTTTGTTTGTTAGGGCAAAAACCCTAATTTCTTAAATAAATAGTATTATTTATTATTTATATACAATAATGTATTAATTTGTACAAACAAATAAAAGTATATTGAAAAAAGGTATTTTTAGCATAAAATATTAATAAAAATAAAAACGTATCATTTTTTTGTTTTTAGTTCTTATTATTTAATAAAATATATTATATGTATATAAAAATAAAATAAATTATTTACAAAAAAAGGTATATATTTCAAGAAAATGTTTTCAAATGTGTATAAAATAATAAATGAAAATAAACATATTTTTATCATTATTTTTGAGTTTTAATAATAAGAATATAAAGTATTTAAACATTTTTATACTAGTAAAAATAAAAATGTAAAAATAATATGAAAATAATTTTTGGCATTTTTTATATTTGGACATAAAATAATAAAGTCAGAATAAAAAATAAAAATACAAAAATGACAAATATACAAAGAAATGGACCAGGGGGGTGTGAACTGAAAATACATGTGTGAGAAGCAAAAGCAATCAGGCCCAGCCCAAGCAACTTCATCTTCCTCCTCAGTTCAAACAAAAATGCGCGTTCTGTACATCAAATGCTATCTCCTGATTCCTTGCTTTTTTGATAAAACTCATAACATGAAACTTGTAGAGCATCAAACAACGAATCTAACCATATAAAAAACTTAAGTTAACTCTCAAAGACCAGAGAGAATTTATCTGGCCCTAATTCTTAACCTAGTTTTTTCATAAAGTTCATGAACAAAATTCTCCTAGCACGATTAATATAAATGAAAACTAAGCACATGTATGGTTTCAGGGTTATGAATACAACATCTTTCATTTACAAACCTAAGTCTAACTATTCCTAAATAGAGAGATAGAAGTTCATGAAATACCTGTTTCAGTTGACTTCGAGCTGGACAATGCAGCAACTTCCAAGGGTGCTTGAGGTTCTTTTGAGCTTGCCTGAGGTCCACTGAATCTTTTCCAATGCTTGGCTTGTTTTGAAGTAGCCTGAATCGTGCTACAGAACTCAACCTGCAAAGATTCCAAACAAAAATGGCAATGTGTGTTAATGGTGTTACAACTGGCAATTGAGGTCTAGAATAGTTTAGGTGAGTTGAATGGAAGGTATTGGAACAAGTTTGAGGCCAAACGCACGAGGCAAAGTGGAGATGGAGGTGATTCTGCAGGGCTTGCCCTGTTTTGTAGAAAAATGGTGATTTTGTGTACAAGGAGGTTTAAGGGGCCAAGGGCTCGTGCTTCTGACTTATGAGGATATGCAAAACATGTTTTACAACCTTGTTCTTGTTGGTTTTATCAGATATGAGAGATACAAGCTTTTGGCCCTTTGACTTGTTTTGAAAGAAAAGTTGGAAGTGAAGTGTGATAGGCCTGTACAGGCTATCTCCAAGCATGCCCCAACTTCTTGTATTATGCCTGAGATTGTGGAGCTTCTTTGCTGCAAAGGAAGAAAGTCCAAGGCTCAAGAAAAAGCAATTTGACATAAAGTGCCCTTTATGAAAATGGAAGTGTGGCCTTTATGCTTAAAATGGCAATGTTCATTGTACAAAGCTCTCTTGATCAGAACAATGCCAATATCCAATATATTTGCCTTCAATTTTGGAGTTTAAATTGGTTTAGAGGCTTGTAATCATGTACTAAGCTATCTTGGTCAGATTTGCAACTTGGTATGAACATGTATTGGCCATGAATCAAAGTGAGTTTTTGCCAACTTCAAGCATTCGATTCTCCCTAACCACAAAGGTGTTTGAGGAGTTCTTGGATAATTTGGAAAGCTTGCAACATGTACTATAATCCATCTTTGAAATGCAACTTGAAAACCCAAGTGGAACTATGTGAAAAATGGCCAAGAAGATGGGTCAAAATCCTGCCTAAACTAGGGCAAAAATTTTCTAAGTTAAAAGTTTTAGGTACCCTTGTTCCAAAAATCATAACTTGAGATACAAGCTTCTTTTGAGACAACTTTGTGAATAAACGTTGTATACTTTGTGATGGACTACAACTTTCATGTTTCAAGTTTTGTATGAATCCATTTGCATCTTGGTGAAAAAATGGGACAAAGTTAGGAAAAAATAAGAAAATTTTATAACTTAGAAAAATTCTAAGTTATGAAAATTTTCCATTTTAAACCCTAATTTGCATTTTTGGATTTCTTGATGAACAAGTTTCATAATTTGACATGTCTTGATGTAAAATGACCCTTGGCACTTGATTTTGACCAAAAAGTCAAAGTTTGACTTTTCAGTGTACAGTCAAATTTTGATCAGTTGACTGAAAAAAATTAATCTGTCAATCCTGTGCATTTGAGATCTTTTGAACTTGTTGAATGGATCAAGATAATGTCATTGAGTTCTTGAGTCCATGATTGAGCTTTATTTGCCATTGGTTAGGTCAAACAGTCAAAAATTGCCTTTGTACATTCAAAACCCTAAAAATGACCATTTTGCCCTTTTGATGATCTGATCAAATTTCTTGTGGAATTGTGATCCAAACTTGATCAAATGGTTCATATGAGTTCATAATGTTGATGTGGGTCAAAATTCATGAGGTTTGACTATCAATTGGCCACAATTGACTTTTCCCCAATACAGCTGATTTCTAGGCCAACTGTCCAATTGATTGGGCAAAAATTTGAATCAAGGCTTGAAACTTGGTATGGACAAACTTGTGAGTCCAATATGAAGTATGAAAGTCAATTTGGGCATTGTAGGTCAAAACATCACTATGCAAACTCAAACCCTAATTTAGGCCAACAGTGCAAGGAGGTGTCTTGAGCAGAGCAAACCCTAGCTTGATCCTGAGTTCCAAGAGTCTTGTGATGAGAAATGTTGATGAAATGAGAGGGAAAATTTTGGGTTACAACAGTTTCCCCTGTTCAATCTTCTTGAACCTGAAGAGTTAGATTGGCAAGTTTGCCTTTCGCGACTCGAAGGTAAAAGAGGATTGGACACTATAGTGCCCGTAAATTTTCACTCGTCAAAACATAGATGCGGGAATGGGATTAAAGATGCCATTTGGAGGTGGTGGAATATTGCTGGATATGGGCTTAAAGATGCCATCCAAGAATGTTTGTTGAATTGCAATGTGGTAGGTCAGAAGAATGAGTATTAAAATGGTATCCGTGTCTGGAATGCATTTGAACTGTATCTTGAAGACTGGGTCTGTATGGGCAAAAGAATGGCGTCCGTGTCTAGAGCGTATCTGAGCGGTAACGGTATTTGAACTTCGAATGAATATCAGAATGACTGCTGTGTCTGGAGTGTATATGTACTGTATCTGAATTCTGAATGAGCGACAGAGAAATATCAGTGTATGGAGCATCTCTGGGCTGGGGGTAACTTCTGAATGAGTGACAGAATGGCAACCGTGTCTGGAGCGTTTCTGGACTGTATATGAAGTTGAGATATGTATGAGTAGTAGAATGACTTCCGTGTCTGGAGTGTATTTGTACTGTAACTGGGATCTGGGCACGTGACAGAATGACTTCCGTGACGATTGCACTGGGAAGAATCAAACTGCTGGTGTAAAGGTCAGAATGGCATCCGCGTCTGGAGCGTGTCTGAACTTGTGATCGATAGTTGAATCTGAATGAGAGATAGAATGGCTGCCGTGTCTGGAGCGTATCTAGTGTGTATCGGATTGCTGAAGTCTGAATGAGTAGTAGAATGACCGTCGTGTCTGGGGTGTATCCATATTGTATCTGAACAATTGTTAATGATAGCCTTTTAATCTTATCCTAAAAAGGGTAAAATGTTAGCTAAAACGCAAAGTTATGTTGCATGATATGTATGATGCAATGAATCGTATTTCATCAATGTTTATGATATATGAATGTAATGGATGTGCATGTAAGATGAGTAGCTGTCTTGCTGAGGAAAATAAATCCTTGACAACTGGAGATAAAGAAATCTTTGACTAGTGTTGGGGAAAGTAAATCCTTGACCGATGCTGGGGATTCCAAATATCTTTGAACATTGAAGATGAGAAATCCTTGCTGACTGCTTGAGGATTAAAGATCTCTGATTGCTTGAGAAGGAGAAATCCCTGGGACCACCGCTGGAGATTGGAAATCCTCGGCGATTTGTGGGGATTAACAAGGCCTTTGACAACTTCTGCAGGGGATGAGGATCCTTCATGATTTTCCTGGGATGCATGGAAAACTCTGAAAATCTCTACTGGGGAGTTAAATCCTAGGATGCTTCTGCTTGGCGAAATGAGACCGAGTAACTTTGATCTTGTTGAGAGATAACTCTGTGGGGGAAATGTTCACTATTCTGGTTCTGCTGGGGATAGGATTTTCAGAGTTTTTGGGCTCCACTGGGGATCTTGAAGCTTAACTCTGATGGGAATTTTGAAACTTAACTCAGTTGGGGAATCAAGTTTTTAGAACGTATTGGCTCCGCTGAGGATCTTGAAGTTTAACTCCGCTGGGGAATTTATACTCCAAACTTTAGCTTTGTTGAGAATCTGAATGATGTATCGTAGGGGATTTCTTCTGAAATGGCACAAAGATATCTTCCTACACCTTCAATCTATCAGTAATTATCCTTTTTTCAATTTCGTTTTATTTGTAAGCAGTGATTATATTCAAATGCATATGCTTATTTAACAAAATATTGGACATTTTTAAATAAAACATGAGTGTAAAAAAAAAAGGCAAGCAAATTTATGCACTTTGAAGTATCTTTGCATTAACTTTTGTAAGTATCTTTGTACAAAGGAGACAGACATCCTAGTAAGAGAATGTTGTCGTAAAAATTGAAAAATTTTATACAAAAGAAAGATGGCTATGTGTAACAATTCCATGGGATTCCCATTCTGCTATAGCCTTCACAACTCTGAATGTCTTGTCCATTCGCCGCTTCGTCTGCCGATGACTGGATTGATCAGAAGCTTGGAGCTTGTTGGTGAAGAGATTGTTCCTAAAGTGATCCGACGAGACATAGTCATACGCTTTAATTCCCTAACTTTTTCCTGGACCGCCCTTTCGGGTTTTCGATCCACCGGGAAACCCTTTTTTGCCCAAGTCGCCCTTTCAGGTTTTCAACTTGCCGGGTGTACAGATTTTTTTGTTTTATCCCTAATTTTTGCCTGAACCGCCCTTTCGGGTTTTCCATTCACCGGGATGCCCATTTTTGCCCAAGTCTCCCTTTCGGGTTTTCAACTTGCCGAGTCGTTTTATGCGTAGTATCTTTTGACTATGTCTGCATTCGCAGGGTGCGGCAAGTCGTCGTCGTCCATGGTGGTCAGAATCATTGCCCCACCAGAAAAGATGCTCTTAATCACAAATGGTCCTTCGTAAGTAGGAGTCCACTTGCCCCTAGGATCACTTTGCGGTAAGATGATCCGCTTGATTACAAGATCTCCGACTTGATATACTTGGCGTCTGACTTTCTTGTTGAAAGCTTTGATCATCTATTTTTGATACGTCTGACCATGACAAACAGCAGTAAGTCGCTTCTCGTCGATCAAATTAAGTTGATCAAGCCGGGTCTGAATCCAATCGTCTTCACTCAGACCAGCGTCCTTCATAATCCTTAAGGAAGGAATCTGAACTTCCATAGGTAAAACAGCTTCCATGCCATACACCAAAGAAAATGGGGTTGCACCTGTTGAAGTACGTGCCGTGGTACGATATCCATGCATAGCAAACTGTAACATCTCATGCCAGTCCTTGTAGGTGACTGTTATCTTTTGAATGATCTTCTTGATATTTTTGTTTGCAGCTTCAACAGCACCGTTCATCTTCGGCCGATAGGGAGATGAATTGTGATGATAAATCTTGAACTGTTCGCATAGAGCGGTGATCATGGTGTTGTTCAAATTTGTACCGTTGTCTGTGATGATCTTGTCGGGGACACCATACCGACATATGAGGTTCTGCTTGATGAAGCGGGCAACCACATTCTTCGTAACTGAGGCATAGGAAGCTGCTTCGACCCACTTGGTGAAGTAGTCAATAGCGACCAAGATGAAGCGATGTCCATTGGATGTCGTGGGCTTGATCTCTCCAATCATGTCAATGCCCCACATTGCGAATGGCCAAGGAGCTGTCAGAACGTTGAGAGGAACAGGAGGGATATGCACCTTGTCGGTGTAGACTTGGCATTTGTGGCAAGTACGGGAATATTGATGACAATCAGCTTCCATGGTAGACCAGTAGTAGCCTGCCCTTAGAATCTTCTTAGCCATCGTATGTCCGCTCAAGTGGGTGCCAAATGTGCCATTGTGTATCTCAGTCATGATCAACTCTGCTTCATCTTTGTCCACACAACGAAGTAAAACACAATCATGGTTGCGCTTATAAAGGATGCCATTGCTTAGGAAGAACTTGGCAGCAAATCTCCTTAAGAACTTTTTGTCATTGACGGAAGCTCCTTCAGGGTATTCTCTAGTCTGGAGATACCTTTTGATTTCATAAAACCAAGGTTGTTCCACTGCTTCTTCGGTATTAATCTCATGACAGTGTGCAGGTTCGTCCATTCGCTCGATGGTAATTTGGGGAGCCTCGTTATCCCAGTTGAGTTTAAACATGGAAGACATTATAGCCAGAGCATCTGCTAGCTGATTTTCTTCTCGTGGGAAGTGCTCGAAGGTAATCTGCTCGAAATGAGGCAACAACGTCAAGACATGTTCTTTGTATGGGATAAGATTAGGATGCTTGGTGTCCCACTCTCCTTTGACTTGACTAATAACCAAAGCCGAGTCCCCAAATACGACCAAAGATTTGATTCCCAAGTCTATAGCAGCCTTGAGACCAAAGAAGCAAGCTTCATATTCAGCCATGTTGTTGGTACAGCTGAAGCAGAGTCGGACAGTGAAAGGTATATGGAAACCTTCCGGAGAAATGAGTACCGCACCGATATCGTTGCCAAGTGCATTTAAAGCACCATCAAAGTACAGGATCCATCGGGATCCTTGTTCAGGTCCATCATACGGTTTGTTACCTTCAATGTTGTCCAATGTCATGATGTCCTCGTCAGGGAAGTCGAATCTCATAGATTGGTAATCTTCGACAGCTTGGTGAGCTAGATGGTCATCTAGTACACTCCCCTTTATAGCTTTTTTGGTAGTATATTGGATATCATACTCAGTCAGAATCATTTGCCATTTAGCGATTCTTCCAGATAAAGCAGGCTTCTCGAAGATATACTTGATCGGATCCATTTTGGAAATCAGCAAAGTGGTGTGAGTCAACATATACTTCCTTAGCCAGCGAGCAGCCCATACCAAAGCGCAACAAGTTTTCTTGAGCAGTGAGTAGCGGGTCTCACAGTCGGTAAACTTTTTGCTAAGGTAATAAATGGCATGCTCTTTTTGGCCAGACTCATCATGTTGGCCCAGCACGCACCCCATTGAGTTATCCAAAACAGTCAGATACATGATTAACGGCCTTCCTTCGACGGGTGGCATCAAAATAGGAGGTTCTAGCAAATAATCCTTGATCTTATCAAAAGCAACTTGACAATCATTGTTCCATTCAACCACCTGATCTTTCTTCAATAGTTTGAAAATTGGCTCACAGGTAGATGTCAAGTGAGAGATAAACCTTGCAATATAGTTCAAGCGTCCCAAGAATCCTCTAACCTCCTTTTCAGTACGGGGGGCATGCATTTCTTGTATAGCCTTTACTTCAGTTGGATCAACCTCAATGCCTTTGTTGCTGATAATAAATCCCAAAAGTTTACCAGACCTGACCCCAAAAGTGCACTTGCTTGGGTTTAGTCTGAGCTTATACTTCTTCAACCTGGAAAACAGCTTTTGCAAATTGTCAAGGTGTTCTTCTTCTGTCTGTGATCGAGCTATCATATCGTCTATGTAAACTTCGATCTCATGATGTATCATATCATGAAACAAAGCTACCATGGCGCGTAGATAGGTTGCCCCTTCATTCTTCAGTCCGAATGGCATCACTTTGTAGCAGAAGGTACCCCATTGCGTGAAAAAAGTAGTTTTCTCCATGTCCTCGGGGGCCATTTTAATCTGGTTGTATCCTGAGAATCCATCCATGAAGGAAAAAACCTTGTGCTGATCTGTGTTGTCAACCAAGATGTCGATATGTGGCAGTAGAAAATCTTCTTTAGGGCTAGCCCTGTTTAAATCTTGATAGTCCACACACATTCTGACTTTTCCGTCCTTCTTAGGCACGGGCACAATGTTAGAAACCCATTATGGATAGGAAGTAACAGCCAGAAAGCCAGCGTTGAATTGCTTCATTACTTCAGCTTTAATCTTCTCAGACATGTCGGGCCTCATTCGGCGGACCTTTTTCTTGATCAGTGGACAATCTTCTCTTGTAGGGAGACGGTGAACCACGATATCTGTGTCTAGCCCCAGAATGTCTTCATAAGACCAGGCGAAGATTTCAACATATTCGTTCATCAACTGCACTAAGCGCTCCTTGACACTTGGTTCCAGGTTGGAACCCACTTTTACTTCTTTCCTGTCCTCCTCTGTCCCCAAGTTAATGGTTTCTAGCAACTCTTCATGAGACAGAATAGCCCTCTCTTCTTGTTGCAAAAGTATGGCTAACTCTCCCGGCACTTCACAATCTTTGTCAACTTCGTACTCAGCATGATTGACCAAATCTTCAGAGTTATCGAAGGTTAAAGCAGAATAGTCACCCATGGAATCCAAAGTGGATGGGTACCTGCATTTGTGAGTGTGGGTGTGTGTAAGGGATAGCCATCCTTTAAACAAACAAAAATGCAAAAGGAAAGAAAATGAACACAACAGTTTATAGATGAAAAACGTCCAATGATTCATTAAAACATGGCATATGATAATGAAGAAGAGCAAACACTTACAATGGACCTACATGCCCCGGGCAAAGGCATGAGGTGAAAAATAGTGTGCAAATTGTTTAGTTATTACAGACCATAAACGGGAAATTGTTCAAAGATAAAATTACTGGTTGATAAAGGTGATGGGAACAAAATCCTTTGCTTCCCAGTTGCTTAAACCCCCTTCGACGGTTGGAAAGATCCAATCTTCAAAGTGGCCCTGTTCATCTTCATCTTCTACTACATTGATTCCATGGTGAGAGATCTTGACGGGTGGTCCTCCAGCCTTGGAGCGACGCATAGCCTTTTGTCCTGCAGCAGTGAACCCTAACCCAAACTTGTCTGTCTTATGGGGAAAATTAGGCAATTGCCCCCACACCGTGCTCTTGCCCTCTTTAATTACAGCCTCTGCATCCTTGAGAGATGCCATTCTAGATACATGCTTGGGAACGATAGGCACCTCAACCATTGTCTTCGCAACTGCTATCTCAGGAGAGACTTCCTCAAAATGTTGGAAAGGCGTTTCGATGAACTCGCCATCCAACTCCACATAGCGGAAGGAATTGAGATGACTTATCATGTACTCTTCCTCGCCGTGCACTGTTATAATCTTACCCTTAACAGGATATTTCAGCATTTGGTGCAAAGAGGAGGTAACTTCCCCGGCATAATGGATCCACGGTCTCCCTAACAAACATGAATATGACGGACGGATGTCCATCACATAAAAGGTGGAGTTGAAAACTTATGTGCCTATTTTGATAGGAATATCAACCTCTCCATGAACCATTCTTTTGGAACCACCAAAAGCCCTAACAACGATGTTACTAGGTTTGAGGGTCAATCCTTCGCAGTCCAAACGGTCTAAGGCTTTCTTCGGCAGCACATTCAAGGAAGAACCAGTATCAACTAAGACATGGGCGAGGGTGGTTCCCCTGCATTCAACTGAAACATGTAGCGCGTCATTGTGTTTCCTTCCTTTGGGAGTCAAGTCAGCATCTGAAAAGCCAAGGCCATTATCAGCAGTAAGACTGGCCACACATTCCTGAAACTGGTCAGCCGAAGTCTCTTGGGGTTCATGTGCCGCCTTCAAGAATTTGATTAGGGCCTTAGCATGGGCCTCAGAACAGAGCAGAAGAGCCAACATTGAAATTTTAGAAGGGGTCTGCCCTAACTGTTCCACAACGTCATAGTCACTTTTTCTAATTATTTTCAAGATGTCATCCATTTCTTTCTGAGTGGTTTCAGGGATAACCACAACATGAGCCTTCGTCCTGACAGACACTTATAGTCTCCCCTTACCCTTATTGGTAGTATCAGCAGATGGTCTTACTTCAGGAGTATCTAATTCTTCAATCATTGGGCCTTGCACAGATGGTCCAACAGGTACAGGAGCTTTCAAGGGTCCGAAAACTGCTCGAGGGGGAGAAATCTCCGGAGAAAAGATCTGGCCGCTGCGGGTTATCTTGCTTGTACCCGCAATGTTCCATATATTAGGGTTTTCTTCTTCAGAATTTTCTTGGACTGCCTCAATTTGTTTGATACCATGATAGAAGATTTCTCCTCCATAGTTCCATGGTATCGTTTTGCTGGATTGGTACGGGACAGGTCCCGGCATGGTGATCTTTAAAGGTACACATTTAGAGTTGGGTGTAATCCTGACAGGCCTTTTGCAAGCCTTGGGAGGATTGTCGGAAATGGTTATGATTGCAATATCGTTGGTTGAAGTAGCAAAAGTAGTAGGAGTAACAGGATTGAAGGTATCAACGGGGGTTTTCTGGAAAAGTATCTCTTGGGTATCCATCAGGCGTTGGACACCTGACTTCAACATTGGGCAATCACCTCGTATGTTCAAACAAAAATAGCAGTCTTTACCACAACCAGGAAAGATCCCGGCCCTCATCAAATTCTCTTTAATCACAAGTAATGGTGTCAACAGGTCAACAACATCGGTAACATGAAGGTCCTCCATAACAGCATGAACATTATTACCGTGCTTGGGCATCGAAGCAGAAATCACATTGGGCTTCTCAGGCGCATCGAATTCTACTTCTTTGGCATCAATCAAGTCCTGGATTTTGTTCTTAAGCACCCAACAATTATTGGTATCGTGCCCAACACTGTCAGAATGATAAGCACATTTGGCATTGGGATGATAATGTGGAGAAGTGGTGTTTGCATTCTTAGGTGCCTATCTTAAACTAGCAAGGTTTAATCTCAGGAGATGTGGAAGGATCTGAGCAGGTGTCATATTTATTGGGGTAAATTACCGTGATGGCCTTTGTTGATAGGTTCTGGGCTGATCATCCCTCGGTTGACTGTTTCTAGGCCGGTCTGATGCGGATTTCTGAATTAGTATGGCCCCCACTATTGGCCGACGTTCCTCTCTTTCTCGATTTCTCTGGGTGTAAACAGTAGAACTCTCCTTCTTAGCCGGGAAGGTCTTCTTCATAGCGGTGGACGCAGAGGCCTCTTTTTGAATCTTTCCACTTTTAATACCGGCCTCGACCCTTTCGCCAGTCAAAATTAGTTCAGTAAATCCCGCGGAAGAACTCCCGATTAGATGATTGAAGAAAGGGCCAGACAGGGTCCCCAGAAACATGTCAACTAACTCCCTATCTGACAAAGGTGGCTGTACTCTTCCAGCCAGATCACGCCACTTCTGGGCATACTCTTTAAACCCTTCATTGGAAGCCATCCCCATACTTTGTAACTGAGTACGAGTGGGCGCCAAATCAGCATTGTATTGATATTGACGATAAAAAGCGGCAGCTAAGTCTTCCCAATTGTGAACCTCTGATCTCTCGAGCTGATAGAACTAATCCAACTGTGTGCCAGACAAACTGTCTTGGAAAAAGTGTACCCAGAGGTCTTTATCAGATGAGTGGGGTTGGATCTTTCTGACATACGATCTCAAGTGCATCTTTGGACACGATAGACCGTCATACTTGGCAAACGTTGGCACTTTGAACTTGGGAGGGATAACAATCCCAGCTACCAGCCCTAGTTCTTCAAAATCCAAACCAGGGACCCTCTGCAACTCCATGGCTGCCAGTCTATCCTCAAGATTCTTATATTTATCATCCGCTGGAGGATATTGTTGTTCGGAGTAGTCTTCATCTTCTTCCTCCTCTTGCTCTTCAGAAGGTACAGCAGCCCCTTTCCCTTTTCCAGCCCCTTCATCAGACGTTGAGGGGAACTCAAGAACCTTTCTGGCATTGCTTTCAAACCTTCTTCCAAAAGTGGCTACCCTGGGCCTCTTCTTCTTTTTCTCTTTATTCTTCCCCAACAGAGCATTCAGATCCTCTTGACCCTTTGCTAAGGTCATAAGGAGTTGCTGGAATTGTGAACTTTGTGCCTGCAAATCTTTGACCGTCTGCTCCAAATCCATCTTGCTGAAATAAACAGTAGAAAGATAAGGAAACCTGGTGTGAAGACCTGTTTATGCATATGATGAATGGTATGTTATTCATGTAATGCATTCAAGGGTTCAGAAATTCAAATTTGTTGCAAACAAAAAGAACGCACGTCATATTAAGAAGAAATTTGTTAGTACATAAGTGCCCCATGGGAAAAATATTACAAAATTCTTAATGTAAAAAGATATTGCGCATCCTCTTTGGTGCGATGTAAGTGTTGATAGTTTCCTCCTCATGAAGTCGGCGGGTAAGCTCCAAAACCTTCTTCTCACTGGCATAGAAGCTGGCTTCAAAAGTATTTCGTTCTTCTTTGAGTTGGATCCAACTCTTTTGAATTTCTTCCCATGATGTTGGCATGTCAGGATGTAGGATGGTGTATGGAACCTCTCCTTCCATAACAGGCTCTTTGATCACAGGGAGAATGTGAGGGTATGGCATCATAAGATTCTGGGTGCGGGTTCGTACCCACTTGAGATGAGGCTCAAGGGGGATGGAATTCTTGTGCCCCCAGTGTCTTACTATCCACCTTGTTGGGCATCCTCCAAGCTCTGATGAATCTTTGTCGAAGTCCTTGCGCATCGTTGTCGAAGTCAAAAACTAGGTCAGGAATCAGCATGTCATGAGGGTCATCCCTTCGAGCATATCCAAACCGTCTTAGAGCTAAATAGGGGTTGTAGGTAATGCCTCCCCTAATGCCAAGTAGTGGGACATTAGGGAATTCCCCACAACGATCAATGATGATGACATTTTCTCTGGACCGAGAACACCAATGTACATCTGAATGTGTGAGGGTCATCAACCATTGTGACCACCTTAAACCCTGCTCATTCTTCAAAACTGATTATGGAAGGTGAGAAATAAACCACCTTGCTATGAGAGGAGTACAGCACATGAGAACACATCTTTTCCTCATTGTTTGTGTGTAAAATGAGTGTAGGATGTCCCCAAGTAATGTAGGTATGGGATTCCTGGATATGAAAATCTTGACAGCATTTATATCTATAAGTTGGTCAGGGTTTGGGAACAAGACCAACCCATAGATAAGGAGTTCCACAATCTCTTCAAAGGCTTGTAGATCGAGAGAATTCCAGCAGTCTTGGGCCTTCTCAAACAAAAACTTTGCCAAGAAACCCTTGACACCACTTCTGGTTTCCCAATGTCCCTTGATGTCAGATGGCTGCAAATGTAATGCTTGAGCAACATCTTTAGGCTTTGGTTCTTTTTCCTTACCGTTGTAGGGTAGTTGATGAAGAATAGGAATTCTCAGGAGTTGAGAAAATTCCTCCAAAGTAGGCACCAATTGGTAATCAGGGAATGTGAAACAGTGGTGTAGGGGGTCAAAGAACTGGAAGAGAATTTTCACCATGTCTTCTTCAATGTTGGAGTTGACCAAGTTGAGAAGTCTACCATGTCTTTCACTGAAGAGAGAATTCTCTGGAATCCTGGAAGTAAGCTCCTTGATTTGAGGAGGGATTCTCACAAGGTTGACTTGAATTGTTTTCCTGCGAAGAGATTCCATGACCTATAAAACAAGAACAAAGATGAAGATCCAAACCCTTGAAATGGTTAGTGGATGCATATGATGCTTTATGATGTTCATGATGTATGCACAAGCACATGTACAAGCAAGTCACACGAAACCCTAGTTTCAGGCTTGCATGAGGTTTTATAGGTAAGTACCCTCTTCAGTTTAGTTGGCTCAAAACCTGTCCTATAAATAGTAACCGGGTTCTAAGGAGCTCAATATCACTGGATTGCTTTCTATGTTTATTGTTTTGGTTTAGCCACTTAACTAGCGACCAAAATATTCCAAGAAACCAACCCTCAATGAGTGTAGTATCGAGTATCTAGCAACTTTGGACTGCACCAAGGCCAGTCATCTCACTACCCCTAATAAAAGGCCAAAATGGTCAAGTAAGGTTCTAAGAGTTCATTAGTGCTTTATGACATCACTCAGCGGCCCCGTATTCTCTTTGATTGACTCAAAGGCTACCGGTACTCACAAATATGTCGCACCAATATAGCCATTTCTTTAACCATGTCGGTATACCCCGCACAGTTTCCACAACGTATTGCTATTTACCTATGAATGTTTCCCAAATCCGGGTGGAGGATTTCAAGCCCAAACAAGAGAACCAAATGTAAAGCAATTAAAGCAAACAATAATCATGCAAAGGGTGATCTAAGCCCTAAGGTTACTCCACTTTTAAAAATGTCCCAGCAGAGTCGCCAGTTCTGTGATACAGTGGGAGAACTGACTTGGGATTTTGCGTTTGTGTTCGCAAATTTTTCGGTTTAGCAAGAGTCGCCACCGACTTTTTATTTTATCCTAAGGAAAGGTCAAAAAGCACAGAAAAGACCTTTGAGATTTTTTCTTGGGTTCGGGGAGTAGATTATAGAAAGGGAAGGTATTAGTACCCTTTCTATCCATGGTTATCCATGGGCTCTTAGTTACTTGCTTATATCACTTGCCTTTGCTTTTCAATTGTTTGAAATGGTGCTTTGTGTGTGTGGTTTTGAAAATGCTTTGAGAAAAGATGCCTTGTCTAAGCAACCTTTGTAATGATTCTTGTTTGAATATATACAAAGGTGTGTGTCTTTTTGAAAAGATATTCCAATGTTTTAAAAGTTATTTTTGAGGTTGTGTTGTGAAGTGTGTTTGAAAATGGCAAGGATGTTTTTGCAAGCTTTGATCAAGTAACTAAGAGTTATCTACCCTATTTTTACTCAAAGATCTTTCTTATGTTCTTAACATTTTTAACAGTGTTGTTTCACCATTGTATTTGGTGAACAACCTTGTGTTAGGATGTTAAACGGGACAGGCGCGAGTCATCGTATAGACCATGATAGAAATAGTGTCAAGTATTTTTGGCAACTTTCTTGAGGGACTTGATCATTTTGTTTAGGCAACCCAAATAGCATCATCGAGGGACTATGATCTTTTGTTTTATTTTTGTTTTGCCAAAGTACTTGACATGCATACCATGACCCATTTTTGAAGGCAACAAGTGGATTGAAACCCTAGGGGTGTAAGTGTGCATTGTGTTTGTTTTTCATGCATTGTTGTCTTTGATTAGGTCAAACTATTTGTTAATTTGATTTTTGCATACAAAACCCTAAGTCTAATCATGGCATAATTGAAAGCTTAAAGGTGCGAGAATTTAAATTCTACACTATTAGAACATGATATAGGGAGGGGGGTACAAATTTGAATTGGGGATTATTTTGCAAGAAATTAAATCTTAAATTATTACAACCAAATTGAATGTACAAGGCATAATATTTAAATGTACAATATTTAAATAAATACAATAAATAAATATTAAATAAAATGTATTATGCAAAAAAAAAAAGTTTTTATGTATGTAAAAAGTATTTTTAATATGAAATGTAAATAAATAAAAAAGTCAATTTCGAATATTTTGTTTTTTAGGGCAAAAACCCTAATTTCTTAAATAAATAGTATTATATATTATTTATATACAATAATGTATTAATTTGTGCAAACAAATAAAAGTATATTGAAAAAAGGTATTTTTAGCATAAAATATTAATAAAAATAAAAATGTATCATTTTTGTGTTTTTTGTTCTTATTATTTAATAAAATATATTATATGTATATAAAAATAAAATAAATTATTTACAAAAAAAAGGTATATATTTCAAGAAAATGTTTTCAAATGTGTATAAAATAATAAATGAAAATAAACATATTTTTTACATTATTTTTGAGTTTTAATAAAAAGAATATAAAGTATTTAAACATTTTTATACTAGTAAAAATAAAAATAAAAACCAAATAAATGTAAAAATAATATGAAAATAATTTTTGGCATTTTTTATATTTGGACATAAAATAATAAAGTCAGAATAAAAAATAAAAATGCAAAAATGGTAAATATACAAAGAAATGAGCCAGGGGGTGTGAACTGAAAATGCATGTGTGAGAAGCAAAAGCAATCAGGCCCAGCCCAAGCAACTTCATCTTCCTCCTCAGTTCAAACAAAAATGCGCGTTCTGTACATCAAATGCTATCTCCTGATTCCTTGCTTTTTTGACAAAACTCATAACATGAAACTTGTAGAGCATCAAACAACGAATCTAACCATATAAAAAACTTAAGCTAACTCTCAAAGACCAGAGAGAATTTCTCTGGCCCTGATTCTTAACCTAGTTTTTTTAGAAAGTTCATGAACAAAATTCTCCTAGCACGATTAATATAAATGAAAACTAAGCACATGCATGGTTTCAGGGCTATGAATACAACATCTTTCATTCACAAACCTAAGTCTAACTATTCCTAAATAGAGAGATAAAAGTTCATGAAATACCTGTTTCAGTTGACTTCGAGCTGGACAATGCAGCAACTTCCAAGGGTGCTTGAGGTTCTTTTGAGCTTGCTTGAGGTCCACTGAAGCTTTTCCAATGCTTGGCTTGTTTTGAAGTAGCCTGAATCGTGCTACAGAACTCAACCTGCAAAGCTTCCAAACAAAAATGGTAATGTGTGTTAATGGTGTTACAGCTGGCAATGGAGGCCTGGAATAGTTTAGGTGAGTTGAATGGAAGGTATTGGAACAAGTTTGAGGCCAAACGCACGAGGCAAAGTGGAGATGGAGGTGATTCTGCAGGGCTTGCCCTGTTTTGCAAAAAAATGGTGATTTTGTGTACAAGGAGGTTTAGGGGGCCAAGGGCTCGTGCTTCTGACTTGTGAGGATATGCAAAACTTGTTTGACAACCTTGTTCTTGTTGGTTTTATCAGATATGAGAGATACAAGCTTTTGGCCCTTTGACTTGTTTTGAAAGCAAAGTTGGAAGTGAAGTGTGATAGGCCTGTACAGGCTATCTCCAAGCATGCACCAACTTCTTGTACTATGCCTGAGATTGTGGAGCTTGTTTTCTGCAAAGGAAGAAAGTCCAAGGCTCAAGAAAAATCAATTTGACATAAAGTGCCCTTTATGAAAATGGAAGTGTGGCCTTTATGCTTAAAATGGCAATGTTCATTGTACAAAGCTCTCTTGATCAGAACAATGCCAATATCCAATATATTTACCTTCAATTTTGGAGTTTAAATTGGTTTAGAGGCTTGTAATCATGTACTAAGCTATCTTGGTCAGATTTGCAACTTGGTATGAACATGTATTGGCCATGAATCAAAGTGAGTTTTTGCCAACTTCAAGCATTCGATTCTCCCTAACCACAAAGGTGTTTGAGGAGTTCTTGGATAATTTGGAAAGCTTGCAACATGTACTATAATCCATCTTTGAAATGCAACTTGAAAACCCAAGTGGAACTATGTGAAAAATGGCCAAGAAGATGGGTCAAAATCCTGCCTAAACTAGGGCAAAATTTTTCTAAGTTAAAAGTTTTAGGTACCCTTGTTCCAAAAATCATAACTTGAGATACAAGCTTCTTTTGAGAAAACTTTGTGAATCAAAGTCGTAGACTTTGTGATGGACTACAACTTTCATGTTGCAAGTTTTGTTTGAATCCATTTGAATCTTGGTGAAAAAATGGGACAATGTTAGGAAAAAATAAGAAAATTTTATAACTTAGAAAAAATCTGTTATGAAAATTTTCCATTTTAAACCCTAATTTGCATTTTTGGATTTCTTGATGAACAAGTTTCATAATTTGACATGTATTTATGAAAAATGACCCTTGGCACTTGATTTTGACCAAAAAGTCAAAGTTTGACTTTTTAGTGTACAGTCAAATTTTGATCAGTTGACTGAAAAAAATTCATCTGTCAATCCTGTGCATTTGAAATCTTTTGAACTTGTTGAATGGATCAAGATAATGTCATTGAGTTCTTGAGTCCGTGATTGAGCTTTATTTGCCATTGGTTAGGTCAAACAGTCAAAAATTGCCTTTGTACAATCAAAACCCTAAAAATGACCATTTTGCCCTTTTGATGATCTGATCAAATTTCTTGTGAATTATGATCCAAACTTGATCAAATGGTTCATATGAGTTCATAATGTTGATGTGGGTCAAAATTCATGAGGTTTGACTGTCAATTGGCCACAGTTGACTTTTTCCATAATACAACTGATTTCTAGGTCAACTGTCCAATTGACTGGGCAAAAATTTGAATCAAGGCTTGAAACTTGGTATGGACAAACTTGTGAGTCCAATATGAAGTATGAAAGTCAATTTGGGCATTGTAGGTCAAAACATCACTGTGCAAACTCAAACCCTAATTTAGGCCAACAATGCAAGAAGGTGTCTTGAGCAGAGCAAACCCTAGCTTGATCCTGAGTTCCAAAAGTCTTGTGATGATAAATGTTGATGAAATGAGAGGGAAAATTTTGGGGTACAACAAAGGAATTAAGGTTTTAGTGATGAATATTGGATATCTGACTCTCAGATGTGTGAGGATTTATATAACGTCCCAGACGCTTGGCCATTGGTCTCTATTTTTGAGCCTAGATATGTGGGTCCTTAAAAATAGGTAATTGTCAGGACTTGGTCAAAATGGACAGTCGTGCCCGTAACTAGTCGTTGCACCGAGCAAGGATGAGATGATGAACATAAGCGTTTATGAGCATTTCCTGGGTGTCTGCTCTACGTGTGTCGAGCTGACATGGGAGGAAGCTGGTTGTTATGACGAGCAGAGGTGCTCACAGACGAACATGATTCTGGCCATTTTTGGGTGGTTGTCCTCGTGTGATTGGCAGGATGAGGACTAGTTTGTTTGAGAGGGAATATATGGCCTTGTTGGTCTTGGGAGGACAACAGACCATGTGTCTCTGACCGAGGGGCAGAAGCAATTGTAGACAGAGGTGTTGTCGAGAGCAGCGGTGGTCACGTTGGTCCTGGAGGACAACTGACCACGTGTCTCCGATTGAGAGACAAAAGCAATTGCGGGTAAAGGTGCTGTCGAGGGCAGCAGTGGCATGTTGGTCCTGGAGGTGACAATCGGCCATGTATTCTCGGTTGAGGGCAGAAGCAGATGCAGGCAGAGGTGCTGCGGAGGGCACCGGTGGTCATGTTGGTCCTAGGGGACAACCGACCACGTATTTCGGGTTGAAGGGCAGAAGAAACTGCAGGAAGAGGTGTTGCCGAGGGCAGCGGTGATCGCGTTGGTCTTGGGAGGACAACCGCCCACGTGTCCCCGATTGAGGGACATAGGAGAAAGGTGTCTTGTATCTACTTCAATTGATTGGGTCAAAATTGTTAGATCATCTTAAATATAAAAGTGAATTAGACCTTACCTAATCATTTGACCAGACCAAAACAGTAACTAAATTTAAGTCTCCTTAAAAATAACTTTTTAATGATTTAAATAACAATGTATATTTAAGTGAATTTTAAATTCATAAGTAATTTTTAATAATTTTTAATTAATATTTAAGTTTATCATTAGTATAAAACACACGATTTTTTTTCCTTTTAAAATTCGACTTTCAGACCAAAGGAAAATTAAATAAAAAAGCTTTTTTGATCTATTATTTATGCGGCAAATAAAATTTCAACTCTCTTAAACAGAATAAATTTTAGAGTTGATTAAAAAATACAACATACTCTAATGACTATGAATAATTAAATATTATTTATCAATTAAATAATTATGAATAATATACCTCTAAATTCAAATTTCTTGATAGAATAAATAAATATTATAATTTAAAAAAAAGTTGAAGAGAGTATGAAAATGAATAATTAAATATTATTTATCAATTAAATAATTATGAATAATATACCTCTAAATTCAAATTTCTTGATAGAATAAATAAATATCATAATTTAAATAAAAAAAGGGTGAAGAGAGTATGAAATCTAAAAATGAGTGAAAAACAAAATTTATTAAATTTTTTGAATTAATGGTGCAAAATCATTTTTTGAGAGGGTAAAAAAGCAAATAATATAAGAATGTTGGTCCATTTAAAAAATGATTTAAATGCAGTTTTGATCTTTCTATATTAATTTTTTAAAATTTTTAATATCTCTTTAAAAACTCCTATATTGATTTTTCTAAATTTTTAGCATCTCTTTAAAAAAAATAAACTAATTAATTCTTTTATTGAATATTTTTTGAATTTTGGCAGGGATGTGGCAATTCCATTTTCCGCCACATCACACATTGTTTGCCACCAATGGGTTTCTAAGCCATGCTCTTGAAGAAAATAACAATGCCTTCTGCCATCCAAACCCTATTAGATTCGTGTTATTTTAATACATCAATTTTTATATAGCATGGGTTCCTTATAAAGGGAAGCAGCATGAGACAATAAATTGGAGAGGATCCCATCTCGTAATTTGTGTTTGCAAAGTGAATTCCTGTTTAGTTGCTTCCTTCATACTTCTTCTACTGCATCATTCCATTCACTCCCAAGTTCTAAGCAACATAACTAATACCTCCATGAAGCCACTAAGCAATATGTATTGGAGATGATTTTAAGAAGCACTAGCCCAAATCTATTTTTTATTTTACTATCATGAACATGTATGGTAAATAATGAAATTATTTAATTTCAACTATCAATTCTCAAATCAATGACGGTAATATTTACTTAAGTTCAAACTGTAGTTTAATTCAAATAAAAGGAGACAAGTGCATGGAAAAATTCAGAGGGGTAAAACGTATTTAAATGATTTTTACATAAAAAGTTAAACAAAATTGTTGTCTTTATTAACTGAAGTTAAATTTATTAGCTACTTTTTATATATTTTTCTTTGCTAATCGTCTGGGTTTGACCAGTGGCAAAAGGCAGCTTGAACATTAAGGATTAAATAAAAATTGATCTATTACAAAAAATTGATCTATTACAATATGTATGATTCTAATGTGGTTATGAAGGCAAAAGGCATTATTACTTTTCTTAAGAGCATGGGTCGAAGCTCACAGCAACTATTGATTGCCTAATTATCTATTGACATGTGGCAACTATTAATAAATAATATTCAATTTATTAATTACATTAAATAATATTTTAAAATTAATTAGTTTTTTAATATGACATGGCAAAAATGTGTGATGTGGCGGAAAATGGAATTGCCACATCACTGCCATCTATACAAATATGATGGAGGACCAATAAAAATTCAAAAAATATTCAATAGAAGACCAAATAGCTGATTTTATTTTTAAAGGAGTACTAAAAAATTAGAAAAATCAATATAGAAAGACCAAAACTACATTTAAGCCTTAAAAAAAAACAGGGATTCAATTGAACCCTTCAACCGCCACCGCCCATCTTCTCCTAACTACTTCCTACACTCACTTCCCTTGTGAGCGTGCGCATAGGAGGTGCTGTATTTGCAGAACATGGAGAGGCATTCACAAGGAGCCCTTGTCAATTTCTGTTTCTTTTTCCACTGTTACAAAGTACTGTAACATATAATACATATACTTCAACACAACTTTTTAATAATTTCACATCATAATTTGATTTATTGTCTCACAAACTATTATTCTTATAACTTATAAGTTTATAAGAGTGGGGAGAGATGAAAGTAGGCTATACTCACCAGGCATGAATTGCCAGATAGGAAGAAGAGAACTAAAAAGTACTAGAAAAATAAATAGTTAATGTACCCTCAAATTTAGATTCATTTACAAGCATTGAATTTCAAACACTAAATTAGAGATGCAAAAGCAAAATGCAAAAAATCCGGGTGGGGGGCAAGAACCATTAGACTGACTGTACACGAAACTTATTAGCAACATAGAGCAAATGGCTAATGTTTGTCGACGGATAATTTTGTAGCAACTTGAGATTTGAAGTGAAATCCCCTGCTAGGAGGCGCTTGCGAATGAGAACTAGCATTGCACAACATACCCGGAGAAGAGTCTCCTACAGAATATTGCGTCAGTTTTTAAAAGGTGCTCAAGGCCAAAAAAATAAACACATTACCCAAACTCATAGACTTCCTGGAATACTATCATCAGTTCTATATACAGCTGGAGAAGCAACAGGAATTTCAAGTAGCGAGCAATAGTCAATGAAAACTAGCGACATAAGGTACACTCTCAAGCACTCATGCACAAAAGGGAGAACAAAACATTTGTTTTACTGTTCCAATAATATGACCATAATCTTCATCTTTCCTAAACAATCAAGATCTTCTTAAGTGGATTGATTAATAGTAAAAACGCAAAGTAAAACACAAATGAAAAATCAACATCAGTATGACCAAAAACTTCTTTGCTCCTACAATTAAACTCACAACTTCAAAACCAATCTGAAGTATTATTGTCATCAAAGAAGTGGGATACGGCAAAAGTGCTACATGCCATTCCATTAAAACAAAAGGTAAATCAGAACAAGATTGTACCTGTGGACCTTCTGGATCACCTAAAAGAGTGTCCCAAATGTGAAGGCTATCGGCAAAATTGAACTCCTGAGTCAACAAGAGAGTGATCCATCTAAATGCATAAAATTGGGGATTGACCTGATATTCAGAAGAAAAATGAGCCATTTCTGATACTGCTTAATAGCCAAAAGAAAATACATGGCTGAATAATTATACAAGCATGCAAAAAAGGTATTAACATAATGGTCAAAATAACATTGGTAACACAAGATCACAGAGGGTAATAATATCACTAAAGCAATGAAGCAGGAAAGAACCCACTTTTTTTATATTACATATTTAGTTTATTTAACAAATTTAATATAACAGAGAAGTGAACAAAGTCCACAAACAATTGCATAACAGTAGATACCATAAAATGAAAACCAAAATTAAATAGCCAACTGCAATATCAAGAGCCATAATAGTTCAAAATATAAGCACAGCCTACTCAATATATTTCTAAATGTATACTAAAAGCAAAACTGTTACTATACACAATATATCTTAAAAACTCTTACTTTGGAAGTGATCTCAAGATGACGCCACAGCTCCTCGTCGTGTTTTCTTAAAAGCTGGGACAATTTTGTAATAGTTGAACGAATTCCTACAACACTATTGTCTAGTTGTTGGACAAAGTTATCTCGGAACCCACTCAATAGCTCAACAAAACAAAAGAATGCATCAGCTTCAGCAAAAGCCTGCATATTGTATTAGGGAGCTGTTAAGCACAATCAACCAATAATAAAAGAGAACATAAATGTAGCATAAATCTACATGACAGACATGACTCGTTATTACTATCTATGAATTTATTTTCTAACACAACAAACATTCCCATGATCATACATCACAGCAAGATTTCTTGTCTGAATTCCCGTGAGTAATGATACCTTTTAAACTGATCACACCTAAATTTTGATTTGTCATCTCATCTCTACCCCTATTATGGCTTCCCCTTTAATTTATGCATACACTTGGAAATATCATTCAGTAAAACGAGGGGAAAAAAGCATGAAAATGTACATGTGATTTGTGGAAAAAGTAAAGAATGACAGATATGGACACAGTGGTTCTGATTAAAAGATTAAGAAAAGAAAAATGATCAGCTTATCATGGGTAAGCACTTTTTAAACAGAATTTGCAAAATCAATGTTACACAAATTATAGTAAAAAATAAAGGTTCCTAGCAAAATATGAAATTTAAATTAATAGGAATTTACACAACAACATCAACATCAACAACCAAGTCTTATTTCATTAAGTAGGTAATAAGATTTTACACAACAACAAAACCAAGTCTCATCCCACTATGTAGGCAATAAGATTTTACACAACAAAACATAATTAATTGAATGTTGAAAAAGGAAGTCAACATCACAGTCATATGCTTTGTGATGGATTATATATATACTAGAAAACTAAGAGATTACAAGAAGTCAAAAAAATATAATATACTCACTGCATTTTCTTCATCAGGGTCATTTTTTAACACATAGAATAGAGGCGCCAATATCTCATTCATCCCTTGAACATATTTTACACCGGGATTTAACTTTGCAAAAATAATTAATATGTTCTTTAGAGCCTCCTGAAAATGTCGGAAGAAAATCATGAGTTGGTGCCGGAAAAAACTTGAATTATGGAGATTTACCAATTTCTACAAAAATAAAGGAACAACCTGATTAGATTTTGCGAATTTTGAATCACCGGAGAAAAAGTGGAAATCGGGATGAGTGCGCTTTACATCTCGGTCAATCTGATCTATGATTTCTGTATCCTACAAAATGCAAATAGGATCATTTACTTTACCAGAGTATTATAGTACATAAGCATCATAAAATGTATATAGTTGTGATATAATCAGAATTCAAAAAAAGTAACGATTAACGAGTAGCAAGATTATTAGCAATATATGTTGTAAGAAATTTGCAAAGGTCTCTGTGTCAAACAATATAATGGAAAAATTATCAGAGATAGAGTAGAAAAACAAGTAATTAACATTACAGATATAACAAATGTGTTCTAGTAATTCATTTTTTGTGCAGACAGGGGAAATTTCGATTTCACATAAAACAGTTTCCGTCTGTCACAAGTAATTAACTTGTCCCCAATTTAAGTAACACTGATAAGTATCATGGACTGATGTGTCATTCGACGATTTTATATACAACATAGTTGATAGTTCAACGTGATCAGAAACTTCATATAGAAAAATTTAAAAATCTAATTAAAAAGATTCATTTGCATTGTACCTGGAAGAACTGATTCCATACGCTGGTCTTCCCAAGACTCAAAGGATGCTCATCGTGAGGGATTTCTGATCTAGAGAGCAAGGCCCTGTCACGTTTGGCGGCATCCTCAGCATCACCACTTGTGGAGTTGTACATCCTCCTTGTGATTTCGGACTAGCTAGCGACATAAACATTCAGAGCCAAAAAGATAAAGCAAATAGAACAACATGCATTAAAAATCACCAAGTTTATCAAGTTTGCACTTAGACAAGCATGCACTCTGCCGATTTAAAATTGGATCAAATTCAAAAATCAACTCGATAATGAACTCCTTAGAATTATCTCTCTTACCCTAGTCAAAAGTTAAAAATAAAAAAATCATTACAGGTGATGTGAAGAGAAATGCAACTTGATTCTACAGCTATTAGTTCAACCAATCACAATTAAGAAATCTTTCATTATTTGACAATAACGTGAAGATGTCAGTTCTTCCTAGGCAACTAACTTACAGGATTCATGAGAATCTCGTCTTTGAACTGTTTGTACTGGGACCTCTTCTTTGCTAATTCAGATGACCAAAGCCCGCGATCCGGCGGAAGATATCCAAGCAAAAGCTGCAAACATCAATAAGCATAAGTTGCAATAGTAGAACGTATTTGGAAAGCACTAACAAAAAGCACCCAAACTAAATCCCTATTTGGAAAGCATCATTAAACTTATAGAAAGAAACTGATTGAAAGAGAAGTGTCACCTTCCACAATGTAGAACGTATCCCAGCGGAATCAGGCACACCTTGACACGCGATCCTTCTCAATTCTCGCATATCCATCACCTTCCTCGACAACTGAACCAAACCATTCCAAAAAAAAAAAAAAATTCAAAACGACGGTGAACAAAAATCGCTAAATCACTAGTTAAAGTTCAAACGGAGAGCGGAAACTACCTCAGTCAACAATTGAGCCTGGTGAGAGACATCGAAATCAGAAGGAACCGCATCGTGTTGATCTTCGGATCGAGAATCGTCGATTATCTGCTCAGGCGGAGGATCTTGAACTACGACGGGAGGCGACGGAGGTCGCGGCTGTGAAATTGGGCTGTAGAGGGGTGAGTTTTCTTCGGTGGCGACGGAGGAGGTATGAGATTTGGGGACTGACCAGAGAGAGCTGTTAAGCCAATCGGGAACTTTCTTCCTCATCATGTTGTTGAGTGATTGACGAATATTGCGTTTTCTAGGGTTTCTAGATTTTCATTTTTCGGTTGATGAGAGAAGAGATTAACAATAGAACACTACACACCATTGCATTGGTTATGGAATCATCATCAACACCTATGCAAGAATTTTAATTCCTAAAATGTATATATTTTTAATTATTATTAGTTCTTAAATTAGTTTTAATAATGCTAAATGATGCTACCAAAAAAAAATTAAAACTGTGATATTAATCTTTTTGTCAAAAAAAATATGAATATCTTTTTTATACAACAAGGCCCCCAACATGCAACCGGTTTATCCATGAGCATCATTAATTTCCAAACACATTCACCCCGTGCATATGATAAGACCAACACTTACATTAATTATTTGTTTATAAGTGTTTGATTCATCCTTTGCATGTATTTTGGATTACCATATCATTTAACTTGGTTGAGGATAAAACACCAAGGTTTCCACATATACTTTTATAATTTTTATTTGCATTTGTTTATTTAGCCACTCTCAATTCAATACTTCTTCCCGCTCATATTATTTATCGCAATTAACTATTTCACACAGATTAAAAAACAGTAATAAATAAATAAAATAATAATAATTTTATTAAATTATCCTGATTAACTATTGATATATTCAAATTAATATTAATATTAAATGATAAAACAATAAATTAAAAATATTTATTGCATTCAATAATCTAAAATGATAAATATTTTAAAACAAATTTTTTTCTTAAATGTGATAATTATTTTAGGAGGGAGTAATAAATAGTAGCTCAAATATTTATCCACTTATTATTACTATTTTGACCAATTTATTGAGTTACATTAAACTCAATCCATTTTTGTATTATAAATCTTCTAAGATTATCAATATCTATCAAATGAGTCCAAATCTCTATATGTAGTTGAAAATCTTTGGGGACATACATTGTTGTTTCCTCGTATCGATTATAATGGTGTAGTAAGATGTTGAAAATCAATCGATAATTTATTCTCGTGGGTGAGTTTAAATATGATAAAGTTAAAAAGATTAAAAATGTCCTATAGACAAAAGTGAAATTGTCTTCAAATCTATTTGAAGGAAATTTTGGTCAGTTTTTGCACTAAATATTCACTAGTAAAAGTTACCTTAAATTTGTCTGAAAGAAATTTTAGTCAGTTTTTGCACTTAACACCCATCAGTAGAAGTTGCATTTAAATTTGTCTCGAGCTACTGAAGATTTGAATTTCGAATTCAAAATACACAATATTTCATGAAGTGGTGCATTGTATTATTATAGGTGAACCATTGCAAACATTTACTGAAAAGATGTTGTTTCATCAAGAGTTACAAACTTATGAAACAACACATGCATGACTTATAAATACATAATTCTGAATTCGAAAATCATTCACTCAAAAAATATTACATCCTCTTCGATATTCCAGACACATTTCCTTGCATTCGAGTTCTTCACCAGTCTTGTGCATATTCGATTCAAAGGTTGAATTATCCTGGATATTCTTGCGTTCCAACTCTAAGACAATAAAGAAAGTGCTTGAAATATTTATAAGGAAAGTGATTTCATTCATGATTTAGTCTCGAACCATTTGATTGAAAATGATTTTTCTAACATAAGATTCTTTCAAATGCTACTTAGCCATCTACCAAATCCTATCGTGTAAAACTCGCCACACAAAAACTCTCACTCGCTTTATTACATCCAACTTTAAAATTCTTTTTCAATTTGAGACATTTTCATTTAAGTGACGTCCTACTAATAAATGACATGCTTCTGCAACAACAAGTCTTTCCAACCTCTCTTTTCGCCAAAGACAAACATCACTCCAATTGTGCATACTAGGGAGGAAGTATAAATTTAATGTGTTGAACAACATTGTTCGGAAGCGCATTACAAATCAACTCTAAATTCCACTTGCTCTCGTTAGTGTTGAGATCACATGGTCTCTAAGTACTAATATTCCCAAGCATCGTGTCAACCACATCTCACAATCTTGTCTTCTCATCCAACCACTTATCACAAAAAAAAAAGAATATTTGCACCATTTCCAATATCCCAAAACTTGTTATTTGTTTACTGTGGTTTTTGGTAAACAACCGATGATCCTCCAAAAAGGAAAGTCCTTTTGGTTACTCGAGGGATCGATCAGATTGATCCCATAACATATGCTAATTTTTATACCGGGTTGATGTGAGTAAGAAAAGAAATCCAAGAAGAACGCACGTTCGACCAAAGACAAGATACTTGTGGTTTTGGAAAGTAAGAAAGTAAATAGAGATGTAAAAATGCAGGTAAAGGTGCAGGAAAAGTAACTTTGCAGAATAAGATTAAAGCAATGTAAAAGACTTTTATTAATGAAAAGAGGTGTTTCCAACGTACATTTCTCAGTTTATCCTTTCTCACACAGCGGGTACTTGGACAATATTTGAGTAACTAGCACAATAGGTTGAACACCCTGAAAAACTACACAGATTTCCTAATTTATACTAAAAACTATGTAACCGTCGAAGGGTGGTTCTGCGCTAAGATGAGGACAAGTGTCCTTTGCATGTCCCTCGACCTCTAGCTTCCAGCCACGTTGCTTCTCTTTAGCCACTGGTGAAACTGTCTTTCCCTCCAATAATTCAAATTCAAATGTCCCTCACCTTTTATGTCGACGCGAGGATATTCTCTTCTAGTCGAAGGTTATAAGACCTTCTCAGTCGAAATCTTGAAAGTGAGCCCTGGTCGAAGACTCAAATATAACTTATATTTTTTTCTATGTCATTTCACACGTCGAAACATTCTTCAGCTTGGCTTTATTTATTCCAGTTTTGGTATAAAAGACCAAATATAGTAGGTGTCGAATTCAGGAGCCAACAAATTGCCCCCCCAAGAATGTCTATTTCGACGCCCAAAGAAATAGCCATTCTTTGATCTTTCCGTTCGACATCTGTCTCTCTTGCTGTCCACAAAGGCTTGACGTGCACTTTTCGTCTTCCAACAGCTGCTGCTTTCGAAAACCCATCATTACTCTTTCTCCAATATGTCTTTTCCAACTGCCGTTACCATGCTGCCATGATGACCATATTCCTACAACCTAGGCAAGTATGTCAAAACGTTTCCCATCATCTACACGATAACCGCTTCATGCTTCGCCACGTGCCCCACTATCTTCATAGCATTAAATGGCTTTGACGAGACATATCCCTTTCTGAAGACTATAAATACTCTTGAGCCTTTTCATTTGGAACTTTCACAACTCTAAGTATTTCCAAGTCTTCTGCTTAAAACACCTTGCATTGTCAACTTCGCTTCTTTCAAATCTGCAAAAATGGCTTTCCTTTCTAATGCACCAAACAATCCCAAACCTAAAAATGCTGACGATATCCAAAGCCAACCAGAGATCTTTCCTACCAACCCTTCTCCTTCCTCGACTGATGGGCTATGGTTCATTTCTGAACCCATGACAAGGGAAAGGAGAGAAGCATATGATTCCCAACTCCTCATTCCCATTAGGTACTCTAAAGACATATACGCTATGTCTGGTCATTTGTCCACATGCGTCGAGAATCTTATGAAGAACCGTGCCTTCTTCTCTACCCATCCAAGACTCAAACCTATAGGTTGCGTAAAGAATCCTATGGATGATCCTGAGGACGCAACTCCGGCCAACCAGCAACATATTCAGACTACGGAGGACATTAACCTTCAATTTATGAACAAAGGGACCAGGATCTTTCGATCATGCCCTAATCTCTCCTCAGAGTATTCAGATTGGTTAAATAAGGTGGAGAAGGCACAAACCTCTGTCTGAAAGGAAATGGGAATTTACGATTCGGTGATGTTGTCGAAGATAGGATTGTCTTATTGTCCTCTCATGTTGGTATCTTCGCTATATTTCTGGGATATCACACATTTCACCTTTCATCTTCCCTGTGGAATGGTGACCCTGACCCTCTTCGACATAGAAGCGATTACCGGTCTTCGACCGACTGGCGATTATTTCGATTCTGAGGATCTATCTGAAGATGTTATTGGGTTTACAGCTGTAAAACCCACCTACACCATTTTTATCAACCACTTCCATGATAAATCCTCCAGTACTGTGTCGGAGGTGGAACATATAGCTTTTTTGGCTATGTGGTTATCCTGTTTCATCTTCTGCACCAAGTCACTTCAGGTGACTAAGAAAATGCTCACACTCGCGACACAACTTCATCATGGTTATCCCTTCTGTCTGGCCGAATTGATTTTGGCCAATCTATATGAGTCCATCAGCAATGGTGTGACTCAACTCAAAGTCATAGGGGATAGGGCAAGCTTGCTGCTCTCTGGCCCTTTCTGGCTTCTCCAACTTTGGCTCAATGCCACCTTTGAATCTTTTCTTCCCCAGAAGAATAAGATCAATGAAGCGGCCCCAGAAATCCTTAACAGGAGGGTCGAAGGTACCAGACTTGCATTGCTGACTCCTACTGATGAAAGCCAATAGTTTCAAAAGGCTTTCACAAGTTTCGTGATGATGTTTGCGGAGCGCAAGCGTTTTGTTTCGACCATGGCTCCTTTTGCCAGTCGAAAAGTCGACCCATAATGGTTTACTAGACCATTTCCTTCGATTGAGGAGGAAGAACTGAACGATGAATACGTGGGCATGTAGGAGTCGTTTCTTCGACCTAGAATTATGCCATTGAGATTCAAGAGCTCCAAAAATCAATTAAGCTTGATTGCTTATCAACCAAATATTGTCTCTCGACAATTTGGCATTATCCAGTCACTTCCCTCACCCATTTATCCTCGAGAGAAACTGCTGTTATTTTACAACGCAGACTACTCAGAAGATGCCGCTACCAAGCATTTTACCGTACTAACCATGTTCGACTTTAATCTCAATTTTTTGAGTTCTGGCAATTTTGAAGGGTGGTGGAGACAATATTATGATGAAGAGTTCTTCGATGAGAAGGACTTCGCCCACCACCTTCATGAGGCGTTCAAACTGGTCCTTGACAGGGTCAAGAAAGGTATTACTTCTTTTCTTTCTCTTTGCCTCAGATTTAATCATTCGACGCTCGACTAATCTTTGTTTTTTGAATAGATGTCAAGAGGACCACTTCGAAGAAGGCTGTTGAAATCACAAAAGGGGGAGACCCTTCTATTAACCATTCTCCCAGGGTATTTACTTTCTTCTATACCATTATTCTTCACGATCATCTGACATGGGTACTGATTTCTTCGACTTGTTTTTCTGGGCATTCAGAAAACTACCCCCAAAAAATGGAAGGTCCAGGAGATCGAAATCTCTAGTGACGAAGAAGAGGAATCTCCTCCTGTTCCTCTAAAGAGACAAAGGTTAAAGAAACCAGTTCCTTCCGTTGAGCCTCGTCCCAAAATTAGAATTAAGACTACAACTATGAGGCCTCCTCTTATAGTTATCAAAGAGCCTACTGAACAGGAAGTAGCTGCCAGGCTAAACAATCCCAGTGAGAGCGATAATTCCAGTCCCGGTGCTGAAGTCCTAAATCAGGTATTTGCTTTGACAGACCATCACTTACTTCTTGAACTACCCTTTTTCTTTATGAGAATTCTAAAAGAAACAAACTTCTTTTAACCTTCAGGATACTACTGGCACCTCCAAACAAGTCCATACTCTTGTCGAAGGATCTGTCACTCTATTAAATAGTGAGGGAGAGCCTACTTATAGGCCTTCTTCAGCAAAAGGCTCTTTCATGAGTTCAGCTGATGAAGTGAATCAAACTTCTGAACTTCAGCATGAAACTATAGAGGAAGTCAATGAAGAAGGCCCTATAGGAAATCATGAAGAAAATAGGGATCCGTTGGTTGACGCACAGGAAACTGAAGAGGAAGGGACCCTCAATGCTGAGACTGTGATAGAGAGGGAAAGTGTACCGGAGGTGGGGAGTCAAGGTGAAAGGATTCCAGAAGCTGATGGTAGATAAGGCTCTATTGAAGGGACCCAGAATCCTATAAACACTGAAGCAATTCCATAATAGGTAGCTAACGTGGTTGCTGCTGTCAACGAAAGTGTCCCTTCGACAGGGTCTAGAACTAAAGAGGATTTGGCCTTGCTGAAATATCAAAATCCTTTAGGCTATTTGACTGCAATTCTAGAAGGTCGAGAGAGTTCCTCTGACCACAGTGTCTCAACTGCGTCTGGAAAGTCTACTTCGACCTCTCCTCTCGATGAGGCCCTTCAGAAAGTTAAGGCACAAATCTTCAAAAGAGATTTAATGCTAACCCTGGAGGGGGAACCCACTGCTCCTTCTTTTCTGAAGACTACTCTGAGGGTTGTCGATCTCCTCATTGCTTCTCCAAACGTGGCCAGCGTTATCTTGGATTTAATCTCCATTATTGACCAAGTGTCAGCGGACTATAACCGTCAAAGGACTCTTAATCGTGAGATTGAAGAAACCAACGGTCATGTGGCTTCTGCCTGGCACGCTGCTACGGAATCAACTTCTAAAGTAAAAGGGTTGTCGAAGGCCCAGAAGGCTAGACAGAAAGAGGCTGAAGAGATAGATCGAGACACTACTCAAATGAGGGTGCAGATTGCAGAGTTGGAAGCTAAGATTGCTGCCAATGATAAAAAGAAGGAAGAACTCCTCGTTGTTAACACTGAGTCAGAGAGCCAAGAGGAATTGGCTGAAGGGTTAAGACACGTTGATCGAGCCTAATCACTCGATGCTAAGCTTGAAACCCTTCATCAATCGAAGGCTTTATGTGATTGGCGCCTGGAATTACAAAGAATTAAATACCTTCAGATCAAGGCAAATCTCCCTTTTTGAATCCTGTTTCTTTCATCTATGTAATCACTCGTTGTAATGACTTCAAAGCCATTTTGGCTATTTTAATGAAAATTTAAGTTTCCATTTTGGCATTCTCTATTCGACGGTGATTATATATTAGGTATTTCGACCTCTTGAAGCATAGGTCTATATTTTTTTAAGTATTTACCATTCACCCTCAGAAGTCTTTGATCTTCATTTAACTCCTCAATCTCATAGGCTCCACCAGAGAAAGCTTGGGTAATCCTGAAAGGTCCATCCCACTTAGGAGACCATTTTCCCAAATTTCTATCTTTTTGATCCATCGGAAGAATTACCTTCCATACTAGATCCTCAGGCAGAAATGTCTTAAGTTTTACTCTGGGATTATAGGATTTCTCAACCCGTTTCTTCTACAGTCTCAAAAGATCCAGAGCTTTCAACCTTTCTTTGTCTAGGTCAACTAGTTCGTCTAACATCATATTCCAATAGACCTCAGAAGGGATATCCTGATGTATCTGAATCCTCGTCGCCTGTAGGTGGATTTCGACTGGCAACACTGCATCATGATCATAAGTTAGGCAAAATGGTGTTGTTTCTGTAGCCTCTTTAGGACAAGTTCGACACGCCCGTATAACTTGATCTAGCATTTTGTGCCATTTTCTAGGTTTCTTTCCCACATGTTTCTTTATTAAATTGATCACTACTTTATTTGCTGCTTCGACTTGGCCATTAGCTTGTGCATAATAAGGTGTAGACGTTAACAATTTGAACCCCATTTTTGCAGCAAAGTCTTGCATCTTTCGACCAGTAAAGACTGATCCTTGGTCTGTAGTTATTGTTTCAGGAATTCCAAATCTATATATAATGTACTTTTGAATGAATTCAATGACATTCTCTTGGTCTACATTGACTAAAGGGATTGCTTCAATCCACTTAGTAAAATAATCAATGCCCACCAATATATATTTCTGGATTTTAGAAGATGTTGGTCGAATTTCTCCAATAAGATCTAAAGCCCATCCTCTAAAAGGCCAAGGTTTCACAATCGAGTGAAGTTCACTCACTGGCACATGCTGAATACCTGTATGTACTTGACATTCTTGGCATCCTTTTGCAAACTCAACACAATCTTTTAACATAGTGGGCAAATATAGTCTTGTCGAAACAACAATCATTTCATCTTTTGGCCTACTTGGTGTGCTCCACACGCCCCAGCGTGTGTGGTAGAAAGAGCTATGTACGCTTATGTTTCACTTAGGCATTTCAGAAGCACGCCTTCAGGTGTTTTCTTGAATAGTTCATTTCCCATCAGTACATAGCTCAGTGCTCTATATTTTATTTTTCGTTCTATCGAAGCCGTTGGGTTTTGTAAATAATCTATTACAGGCTTTCTCCAATCTTGTTCTATTAGATTGTCTATGAACGAAATTTCAAAATTTTCGTGATCAGTGCATCCCAACATTGTGGTCCTCAAATCCATTGGAGACAACTTAGTGGATGCTACTCTACCTCTAACTTCGATCGCTTATTGTAGTTTGTCTTTCTAAACTTTATACCCGGAAGCGATCTGCGCTAAGTCATTAGCTGCTTAATTTTCCAATCTGGGTATATGTCGAATGTTAACTACCTCGAAGTTTTTCAACAACCGTCTGGCTATTAATAAATACATGATAAGATTTTCTTTTATGCATTTGTATTCTTTCGTAATTTGTTTTAGGACTAACTCCGAGTCTCCCATTATTTCGACCTGAGTTTCCCCCAATTCCAACAAGATTTTAAGGCCTACGATTAACGCTTCGTATTCAGCCTCATTATTAGAGCAATCCCCTTCTATCTTGTACTTAAATGTTGTTGGAATTTTTCTTGGAGAAATAATGAGGACCCCGACTCCAGTTCCATCTTTATAACTAGAACCATCAAAGTACAACTTCCAAGGTTCAATCTCCAAATAATTCAGTGATTCCTCTTGTATAGAGTGGTCGACTATAAAGTCTGCTACCACTTGACCTTTCATAGCCTTGAGAGGCATAAAGGTTAATGAGTACTCAGTTAATGCAAGTGCCCATTTTCCAATTCTACTGTACAAAATGGGTTTCGACAACATATATTTGAAAACATCAAAATGAGACGAAACATAAACATCAACTGGCTTTATATATTGCTTAAGTTTTGTACATGAAAAATAAAGACATAAACATAGTTTTTCAACCTCGTTATATCTAGTTTCTGCATCATTTAAAACTCTACTGAGGTAATAGATGGGCCTTTCGACACCATGCTCATCCTCTTGAGCCAGCATGCTCCCTAAAGTTTTATCAGACGCAGCTATGTACAATCTCATGCTTCTACTTCGACAAGGAGGTACCAAAATAGGTGGCTTGGTGAGGTACTCTTTGATCTTGTTGAAGGCTTCTTGATGTTCTTTCCCCCATTCAAATCCTCCTTTGCTAAGTCGAAGTAATGGAGAGAAGGCTTGCGTTTTCCCATTGAGGTTGGATATAAATCTCCTTAAGAAATTTATCTTCCCAAGTAAGGATTGCAATTCCTTCTTGTTAGTTGGCGCTTTGGCTTCCAAGATGGCTTTGGTCTTGTTTTGGTTTATCTCGATTCCCTTTTTATGGACCACAGAGCCTAAGAAATCTCCTGATTTGACACCAAAAGCACACTTTAGAGGGTTCACCTTCAGACCATAGCGTCTCATCCTCTCGAAGGATTTTCGAAGATGATCCATGTGAGTCTTCCCTGAAACAGATTTGACAACAATATCATCAATATAAATCTGCATGAAAGTTTCAATAAAATCATGGAAGATCGAATTCATGGCTCTCTGATATGTTGCCCCTGCATTTTCCAGGCTAAAGGGCATCACTACCCATTCGTAAGTGCCTAAGGCCCCAGGGCAACAAAATGTTGTTTTCGACACATCCTCTTCAGCATTAAAGATTTGAGTATATCCAGAGTAGCCATCAAGCATACTCATGTACTCGAAACCAGCGGCATAATTGACAAGCATTACCGCCACCGACATTGGATATTCATCTTTGGGTGTTGCAGCATTCAGATCTCTGAAATCAATGCACACCCTTAAGGTACCATTTTTATTTATAACAGGCACGATATTTGTAATCCATTCGACATACCTGGTCGTTCGAATGAACTTGCATCTCAGCAGTCTTTCGACTTCTGTTTTGATTTTTGACAAAATCTCTGGTGCAAAACGCCTTGGAGTTTGCTTGACGGGCTTCTTTCCAGGCTTTATTGGCAATTGCAGTTCTACCAAACTTCTGTCGAGACCAGGCATCTCGTCATAATCCCATGCAAAGCAATCCTTGAACTCTTTTAGCAATTGGATCATTTCGACCCTGAGTCCTGGATCTATCTTTGCGCTGATGTACGTCGGCTTTTTTATAGGACCTTCGCCTAGGTTTACCTCTTCCAAAGGGTCTTGCGCTAACATTTTAACATTGTTTGCCAATGAGTCCTTTTTGAAACCTAGAGGTTCATCATCATAGATGGCGTCTAACCTCTGATCTTGAAGGTCTTTCATTTCTAAGTCGGGAGGCTCTGGGTCGAAATCTTTCCCAGGGCCTTTTTGAGAAGGGACCTGTTCATTGGCTTCGAGAGCCATATACTTAACTTCAGCCTCCAAGGCCGCTATTATTCTGCTTTCGGCTACATATGCCGAAATCTTTCGCAAAGTTTGTGACTCAGTCATCGTCACCAAACTCACTTCCCCAGCCTGTTGGTCGTATATCATCAACTCCTCCAAAGTCGATGTTTGGCAATTCTTCTCCATCCCACTGAAAACCGTATTCGGAGTGCAGGTATATAGAGCAGAAGGCGTTAGGTGCTGGGGTTAGATCAAACTCAGGTGGATTACATGGCCCTATATGAGCCAAATTTTTGTCGAAACTGTTCTTTCCGACACTGTTGATTTCGCCTAAGTAATAGCTCTGGTCTGCCTCAATGTTTTCCATGATACCATCGGGGCGCCATATTGTGACCCTCTGGTGCATCGAGGATGGCACTGCACCGATGCCATGTATCCACTCTCGACCCAAGAGAAGATTGTAGTTTGGTTTTGCTGAGATCACCATGAACATGATGGGTCGAAGGATTGATCCCACTTTGAGGTCCAGTTGTATGACGCCTATTGTGGTGCCAATGCTTCCTTCATAATTGGACAAAACCATGTTATGGGGTTTGATGTCAGCATCTCCCTTTCCTAGCTTTCCCAGCATGAATTGTGGGATGATGTTTATGGTCGCCCCACAGTCGACCAAAATTTTATTTATAGTTATTTCCCCTATCTTTGCTCTGATGAACAGGGGTTTTAGGTGATTTTTCATAGCCTCCGTTGGTGGCTCGAAGAAGGCGTTCTATTCCTCCACGCTGCCATTATTCATTACATAGTAACATACTGGCCTGTGTCTGGCCATTTCTTGCTCAACCATTAAGTCAGTTTCCTCAACCTCGACCTGACGGTTGTATTCTTTAGGCAACACCGATATAACATTCACCATGATGTCTAAAGTGTCATCGGAGTCGGAGTTACCCTCATCATTCGACCCACATTCTTCCGGCTATGCCATAGGATTCCTCTCTAGAGGATTCCTTTGTTTTCTTTGCACATTGGTGCTAACCTCTGGGTGAGGCCCAACTACCTCTTTTTCGGCTTTTCGCCGTCTTTGGAATCTTCTCCATTATGAACGGGACATAGGGTTTTTCCCTTTGTAATTGCTCGATATATGAGCCATTTTATTTCACGTAGAAGCATGGTACTCCTTTCTGTAGTCTAAAGAGGAACCTCTTGGCACATCGAACGCCTACCATCTCTCTTCATTTGGCCTCTTTCTTCCCATGGTGTTAAGCCAAGTATCCCTAGGTACATTCGTTGGAGGCCTAAAGGTTGGTGGCCTCTTTACCTGACTCACAGATCCTTGTTGATGCCCCCTTTTGGGATTTAATTTGACTTCTGGACCAATTCTTTGTTGGGCATTGGTGCCCTGTTTTGCTTTCACAATTCTCATACCTTGTATGTGTTCTGCGGCTTTCTTGTCGAAAATAGAGTTGCATCTAGGGCACAACATTACTTCCAATTTTTTCTTCTGGCATCTGTGTAGAAAGTCTTCCATATCTTCATTCTCTTTTGGAAATGCTGTTTTATTCACTTCCTCCTGTCGAATAGCTTCCTCTGAGGCCTTGGCGTCAGAGACTTCGACCATGTTGACCTCCATGTTTCTTTTGGCAACGAGATTCATTTTCTACATTTTAGCCTCTAAATCCTCTATCGAACCTTTCACAGCAGCCAAGTAAGAACCTGTGGTGGTTCTTCTGTTGGAGCCCTCAGTAACTCCTTTGTTTTTGTGTGGGTCTTCAGTAACCCTTTTATTCAGTTCCAGGCCTTCAGTGGCCTTTCTGTTTGAGCCTTGGGCAACTCCCTTTTTCAGATATAGGCCTTCAGTGGCCTTTCTCACTCCTTCGATGGTTTTCCTGGATATGTTTCCAGTAAAACTTCCAAAGATGGGTTTAGTAATGAAGTCTTCAGAAACTTCCACCATGTGAATACCGACTGGATCAGCATAATACGCCTCCATCTGCAGTGGGTTTGCGTCGATTTTCATCGCTGGCTTATTAGCAAATTTCAGCCTTCCCTCTTTTAGCGCTTGTTGAACAAGATCCCTGAAAAGGAAACATTGTGAGGTTTTATGGCCCAAAAAATTATGGTATTTACAAAAACATCTTTTCTTTCTCTGTTCTAGAGGCGACAACTTTGCCCCTGGGGGCACTATCATCTGGCCATCTTTAACTAATAAATCAAATATTTCGTCTCATTTGGATATATCGAAACTATAAGTTTTCTTAGGGAATTTGTTGCTGTTTTTCTCAGACTCTACAGGATTTTTCCCATTTGATGGCACTAGCAATTTACAAGAATATGGTGGTCCTTGTTTTAATTCTGCTAAATCTATTTCGCCTTCTTCAACAACTATAGGATCACTAGATATCTCTGGATCGTTATCATCTATTTCGACATAGGCTACCCTTTCTCTTCGATGAGTTTTGGTAGCTTTAGCTTTCTCAACTTTAAGGCGTTCTACCTGTCGAACTCTATCGGCCAATTGGGCCATGTCTCTCAGGTATTGAGTATCTAACTTTTCCTAATTGAATAATCCAGGCCCCCTGCTGCTATTTCGACCAATTCATGTTCAGGCACTTGGGTAAAGCATCTGACTTTAAGTAATTAAAACCTATTTAAATACTCATCGATTGGCTCAGTGAATCTTCTCTTCACACTAGCCAATTCTTTTAGATTATTTTGGTCTGTCCCATGTAAAATTGTTCATGGAACAATCTTTCCAATTGGTTCCAATTATGGATCGAATTGGCTGGGAGGGTGGTGAACCAAGTGAAAGCATTCTTTGTTAGGGAACTTGGGAAATATTTGATCCTAAGGTTTTCGTTGTTTGCTATTTCCTCGGCCTCTATCAAATATCTAGCTACATGTTCGATAGTAGATTCTGTCGTATCCCCTGAAAATTTGGTAAACTTGGGGACCTTTCCCCTAGGGGGTAAGTCTGTTTGTAGAATATATTCTGACAATGGGGATATGAAGTTTGGTCTGTGAAAACCAATGTTCATCCCATTTTTAATCATAATCCTTTTGATCATGGCAGTTAAATTATTGTCTGTTCTGTAATTTTGGTGTCGAACTTGCTGTATCAATTCATCAGCATTTTGGTTTCTATTTACCATAATCACTCCTTGAATGATTTCTCTAGGGATTGGTGGGGGATTTCGTGGTATTTCGACCCTCGATTGTTCCATTTCTACTCTAGGGATTTGAGGGTTTGGATTAACGGTCAAATCCTCTTCCATGATTGCCCTTGGTTTGCTCTTATTGGTATCCTCTGGGGTTGTCGAATAGTTTGGGGTACCCCAAGGAATTCAGCCATGCGCGTCATTTGCGCTGTCATTTGTTGGTTTGACTGAGTGGCATTTTGAATTAGGGGATTTAGCATTGTACTTAGAGTTTGTGCTAACATTTGCACCATATCATGATTACTTTCGTCCATATGTTGCCTCAAAATTGCTGTCGAAGCATTTATGAGGCTTGGTATTGTATGAGATGGACCTCCTAAGAATTGGTTTCTACCCAAATTTGCCATACTGGTTCCAGATCCCTGTAATAGCGATGATGCATTCACCAAAGGTTCTGAAAAAGTGGAAGCGTTCATAAGGCTAGCCATTTCAGTGGTTGGCATGCCATATAGCTGTTCTCGACCCATCCAGGCTGTCGAAAATCCTGGGGGCACGAATGGTCGAGATCCTGGATTTGCCCTTGGTGGGGGCATTCCTAATGGACCTCTTGGACCCACATACAAAAGTAAGGGTCCTGTTTGATTTATGGTTAGCATCGATATTGATCCAACAGAAGTTGGGATATTCCCTTCGACAACGGTAGTAACCACTGTTCCAGTAGTTGGTGGAGGTATTTCTCCATGATTTGGCTCGTTAGCCATACTACTCTCGCTATTTTTCTTCCTAATAGTACACTCGTTGGTTACTCTACCACTTCTTAATAACATGCAACGTTATAAATGTACAGAAGAAACACAATAACATGAACAAGATGTTTAATAAAAATTAGCAACGTCCCACCAGGTATGCCAACTTATTTACCGTGGTTTTTGGTAAACAACCGCTGATCCTCCAAAAAGGAAAGTCCTTTTGGTTACTCGCGGGATCAATCAGATTGATCCTAGAACATATGCTAATTTTTATACCAGGTTGATGTGAGTAAGAAAAGAAATCCAGGAAGAACGCACGTTCGACCAAAGACAAGATACTTGTGGTTTTGGAAAGTAAGAAAGTAAATAGAGATGTAAAAATGCAGGTAAAGGTGCAGGAAAAGTAACTTTGCAGAATAAGATTAAAGCAATGTAAAATACTTTTATTAATGAAAAGAGGTGTTTCCAACGTACATTTCTCAGTTTATCCTTTCTCACACAGCGGGTACTTGGACAATATTTGAGTAACTAGCACAATAGGTTGAACACCTTGAAAAACTACACAAATTTCCTAATTTATACTAAAAACTATATAACCGTCGAGGGGTGGTTCTGCGCTAAGATGAGGACAAGTGTCCTCTGCATGTCCCTCGACCTCTAGCTTCCAGCCACGTTGCTTCTCTTTATCCACTGGTGAAACTGTCTTTCCCTCCAATAATTCAAATTTAAATGTCCCTCGCCTTTTGTGTCGACGCGAGGATATTCTCTTCTAGTCAAAGGTCATAAGACCTTCTCATTCGAAATCTTGAAAGTGAGCCCTGGTCGAAGACTCAAATATAACTTAGATTTTTTTCTAAGTCATTTCACACGTCGAAACATTCTTCAGCTTGGCTTTATTTATTCCAGTTTTGGTCTAGAAGACTCAAATATAGTAGGTGTCGAATTCAGGAGCCAACATTATCTTGATGTTCTGGCCATAAACTCACAATAAACTTCCAAACATCTGAATCAATTGAGCTCCTCATAACTTCCCCATTCATAATACCACCTCAAAAATATTTTCCATTAATAACTTAAGTCCAAAGAATTTGTTCGCATATCCTAAATTCATAAGACAAGTATCATTTGTGTACTTTAAATTTCTCAAACCCACATTTCTTTCGGAAGAGTAATTGTATTCAACCTATCATATGAGTTATATGATCTTCTTCGTCATCATTCCAAGTGAAAGAACGTTGTATCCTCTTGATGTAATTAAGAATTATTTTGGGAATATTCATAGACATCATTGGATATACCAGGAAGGCTTTAATAACCACATTGGACAAGGTTGTCCTTCATGCCAAGGAAAGTTTTTGAATATTCCAACCAGATAAACGAGATTTCACTTTCTCGATTGAATGGTGAAAATCCTCTCTTTGGAGCTCTGCCCAATGCTGGAACACCAAGATAGTTTTCCAAAGAGTGTGCTTCTTGAAAGGCAGATTGGTTTATTAAATTCACTCTAGTATCAATATCTACATTTCAAAAGAAATAGATCAAATTCTTATCATGAATCACCTTTTGACCTGACTTTGCACAAAATTTATTTAAAGCATTTACCATTGAAACCATAGTAGTATAATTGGCTTTACCAAACAAAATAATATCATCTACAAACATAATATGAGATATATCTGTCTTATTGCTACCAACATTCATCGGGAAAATTGACAGATTTTTGAGATAGTGGATCTCATGAAGCATAAAAAAATTGACAGATTTTTGAAGATTAATACTTGTAAGAATAAGATTTGGTTCTGCATATGGCCTTGAGTTTTGATGATAATATTACATGGGTTATTATATGACAATTTAGTATCCTAATGGTTTGTTTAGTGTGCAGCTTTTACTAACAGGTTATGACTATGAAGAATTAACATGTGACGTCATCAGATTATGGACTCAACACACTGAAGAATACAAGTTTGTGTTTCTTAGTTTATAATGCGTCTTAAAGTAACAATTATAATTAATGTTAGCTTTATTTCTTCTAACTATGAATCTGTTCTAGAGCTTTTGATATGTTCTCAAGCTCTGAAGTTTCCAAGTTCTCTTGCCCAAGTTCTGAAGATTCTAAAGACAAGTGTTGTACCCCAAAATTTGCCCTCCCATATTCTCCAAGATTTGTCAAGTCAAGGTCACAAAATTCCCCAAGGGTTATGCAGTTTAACTGTCTCCTATACAGTTAAAACTAGGGTTTATGTTCTGATCAAAGAAAGGAAGCTTTCAAGTACCCAATCAAGTCTCATATACTTACAAATGTGGTCAAGCATCCTCATGTCAAGTTTCAAGGCATTCAGCTCAAAATTGCACAGTCAAAACCCTAGATTGCACTACAGTCAACTGTAGGGGCAAATTGGTCATTTGGCAGTAAAAAGTTCAAATTTTTGGTCAACACATCATTTTGAAGCCACAAACATCATTTGATCAATGCTTGATCATGATTCTCAAAATTTGGCTCAGAAATCATCAAAGATGCAAAGTTACTATATTTGGACAGCTGAAAAAGTCAACTGAAATTGACCAGGGCATAACTTTCACATGGATTATCAGAAAAATTCCATCCAAAGCTCATTTTGAAGAGTAAGACATTTCCTACAACTCATCTTCATATTCCAAGTCCAAGAAATGCTCTCACAAAAAGTTATCAATTTCAACATTATAGGTCATTTTCAAAAGTCAACAAAAAGGGACTTTAAGTCAAAGACCATAACTTGATATTGGTAAATCAAAATGACATGGGACCAAAGGCATTGGTTAGAGGACTCAAAGACCTTTCCAAAATGTCCAAGAACATGTGAAAAGCTTAAAAATTGAGCAAGTTATGCCTTGTGGAAGTTGGGAAATTTTTGGGAACTTTGAAAAGTCAACAATGGTTCAAATGACCTAAATTTGCTAATGGGCCCATTTTTCTTCCATGATTCATCATTCCAAGCCTATGCACGACCATTAAGCCCAAGGGGAAGTATTTTCTCATTTTTTAATTATTTATTTGAATTTATATTAATATTAATTCATTTAAATTATTTAAATACATGAAAAATATCAAACTTGACCTAAAAAATCTTTTCATGCATGTTTTACTCTCAATATCACGTGCACATCCTAATTAGGCAAGTTTTGGTTTGATTTGGCATGATTGAACAAAATTGCACATGAAAAAGATATGTAAAGATTCTTAGAAAATCAAATATTGAAAACAATGAATGCCTTGGATTTTATCAAGTTTTGTTGACCTAAAAGCTTGGCTACATATGCAGGATCACAAACCTAGTTGCCTTACACTCGAAGCTGCGCAAAAAACCATTGAACAAACTTGGAAATTTTGGCAAAAAAGTGCAAAACTGAAAAGCACTCTAGAGGACGATTAAAAGCCTAATTCCTTTTCCAATAGCTTCCTTGTGTTCCTCTGAAGCTAGCTGAATCATTCTCCAGGTCCCATACTTAAAGAAACGCAAGGTTGCTATCAAAGTTGGTAAAGGAAATTTCGAAACTGATTCCCATTATCCATGCATCTTTAACATATTCTATTGCTATTTTTATACTCAGGATGATGTTTACAAACTAACTGTATGGTTTAATTAAAGTTTCGTGCCCTATAGGAGATTCCACCATGCGAGAATTCTAGGGTTTGCAGGTTTTCGATTTGGGGCTTTCATAACAAGGCAAAATTAGAACTCCAAATGACCACCAATGGACTCAGTGCTTGAAGACGAAGAGGATGGCACCCTCGCGCTCAATTTATGAGCGTCGAGGGGCTAATCGTTATTTTCTTAAAACATATCTAAGGCCACGCATGTGAAACCGTTGCCATCTTGTTTTGTTTTACAGGATGAGGAAGAAGGTGATCTCGTGTCACACAGCGATTGGCGTGTTTGAAAATTCGCGCCAAGCTATCCACTAACAATTTGTTTTCTTTTATTATATTTAATAACCATTATATATTAAATTGAAATCAAGCGCTTCAGTGGCACAGGTGTTAAGCTTGCAATGTCCAAGACCTGGGTTCGAGCCCCAGGTCTGTGTAAATTCCATATTATTTTTCAATGCAAAATCCTGTGCAGCGTCAACATGGAAGTGCATCATGTTGCTTCAACATCCAAAGAGCCACGCGTCTAATGCATACAAATCAACGGCATGGATATGAGGAACACGTAAGTCCTGGTCAAACGCACTAACACACAACCTGGAAAAGTCAATGGACCAAAACGTTAATGGGCCAGCATTCCAGGCCTGTACCTCCCATTTGGGGCTACCCCCCTCCCTGGTTTGCATTTTTTTTCTATTTTTCTTCTTACATTTTATTTTTGTTATTTCATTTATTTTATTTGTTTTAATTAATTATTTCTTTACAAAATGCAAAACATAATAAAAAATCAGAAAAGGCCAAAAAATAATAAATATTTTTTATTGTAATTATTTTTCTAAATAAATTGACATGTAAATATTTAGCTTTAATTAGGTTACAATTTTAATTCCTTTTAATAACCAAAAATCCAAAAACATAGAATTTAGGTTTAATAACAATTTTTATTCCTTTTTTTAATTTTTTTTCCCTTTTTTTCATCATGTCCATAATATTATTTTATTTATTTTATAATTAAATTGTACATAAAAATAATTAGGTTTAAATTAGGTTAAAACTTCATATTTTTACAATAACTTAAAAAAACGTTAGAATTAGGGTTTGACGCTTCATTTTAATTTTAATTAATTATTTTTTCCATTAAATCTTAAAAAATACAAAAAATACCAAAAAACATTCTTTTTTCTTTAATTTTAATTCCTCATTAAATTTAATTTTTTGCAAAAGGGTCCAACGCCCATTGTTTTAATTATTTTATTTCGCACATTTATTTTATGTCGTTTATTATGATTATGTAATTCTCCCAAAGCATTGTAACATTTAATTTCTCGCACTTCACTTTTATTCGCTTTATTTATTTTCCGTCAAATCGGGTCCGGTTTAATTTTGGCGATGTGGACCCGCGCCATTTGTAATAGCCTTAGATTTATTTTCCCGCAAATACTTTTAACTGTTAAATATGCATGAAAGAATGTATGGCCCTAATTAAAATCAAGCGTAGATCATAACGAACTTGACAAAAGACAAGTGCAAATGAAAATAACACACAATTCGCACACACCACCCCTAGGGTACGTCTCACTGTTGCCTTTCGAAAGGTGGTCGTCGAGTAGAGGACGTCTTAGTAAGTCCTCATGATCCGGGAACCTGGCATGAGGGTAGCTTCTAAGGTGTCTTCCCATTGCTCCGGTGATCACCATGTCCCGAACCTTCGAATTGACCCGAACACCTCCAACGGTGGTGCTACCTACCTCTCAATGGTGGGATGGCATTACTTTAAAGGACATTTACACAGACGAATTCCTTAGGATAGGTAGGTTCTCAAGGATACTTGCTCTAATTTCAAACAAAAATACTTTTCACACCAACACATTTTCAAAAGGTTTCAAAGCAAAATTTTCAAACACTCTGACGTACGAGTCGAACTGAAATTTTTCAAAGAGACTTTTTTTAAACCCACATTGAAAAGCAAACAAAACAATTTTGAAAACACATTAAGCAAGTATCTAAGAGCCCATGGATAACCATGGATAGAAAGGGTGCTAACACCTTCCCTTTCTATAATCTACCTCCCGAACCGAGAGCAATCTCTTTAAGGAATTTTTCTGTGCTTTTGTCCTTTCCATTTGGAGAAAATAAAAGACGGTGGCGACTCTTGCTTCCGCGACATTTCGCGAACCAGCGTTAAACAGTCAGTTCCAGATCCACCGATCACAACAAGGTTTTGCTGAACGAGTTTTGAAGATTCTAAAGACCAACAGTTCTCTAAATCAACTTCTGAAGACAAGGTTTTGTTGAACGAGTTCTGGAGATTCTGAATAAAAGGTTATGAAGAATCTAAATACCAAGTTCTGAAGAGTCTGAAGACAAGGTTCAAGTTGAACAAGTTATGAAGACTCTGATGACATGGTTCTGGGGACTTATCTTTGATCCTTCTACGAATGCTTCAACCATTATACATCTAGAAGCCTCTGAAGATTAAAATAGAAGATCAAAAGGGTTCACGTGAGTGATAATACAAGGTACAACATTACCTCACCTCCATTATGCTATTTTTGCAGCCAAGGATAGTACGATTGAACGAGGTTGTCTATCACTCTCACTGACCGTTATAAGAAGACAACTGGAATTTTGGTATTCCTATTCTACCCTCTAACAGATTTCTTTTTGGCTATAAAAAGAAGACTTGGAATAATTAGAAATGTAGAAGAACTTCGAAGAAACTAACGCTTATTCAAGTTGCTGAAACATTGTTGTTGTACCCCAATTTTTGCCCCTAAGATTCCTCTATCATCTCATACCATCATAATGCAATCAGATCACAAATTAGGGTTTGGGGTTTATCTTCTACTGCATCTTATCTTAGGGTTTGCCTATGAGAATCACCAAGCACCTTGAAGCACTTTTATTTGTATATCTTGTACTTGTATGCTTCTAACTAACCTCAAAATTTGTATATGTTGTCTCTTGGAATATCATCTTGTAGGTCATGACACAACTGCAATCATCTCACCATCTCTAACACACATGATCAAAACTAGGGTTTGGAGTTTAATCAGGAGATCTCTGGATTTTTGGGAAATTCTTGATCCCATACTTCTCTACATATTAATTAGCATCTATCATTGGAAGTTTGATCATCAAAATTGGCTTGAAGGGATTCAATTGATGAAAATGGGTAAAATGGTTATTTTGTCAAAAGACAGTCAAAATCAGTTGTTGACCAAGTGGGCTTTTGGTCAACCATCAATTCAATATCCATATTCTCATATTTCATGGTCAATAGTGCAAAAATATCAATAGGAAGTGTGAATTGGAGATAACTTGTCAAGGAAGTTATTTGAAGTTTTGAAAATTTTCTAAGTATCCATATGAGTGAATTTTGACTGGCTATAACTTTCTCAATTTTTATTGAAAATGTGCAAACTTTATATGCCTATAAAGAGGATGAAAAATTATCCAACTTTGTAGGAGCGGCCATAAGTCCAAAAAATAAAAGGAAAAAAGTTATGAAGCTTGGAAGATTTTGACACTTAGTGAAATTTTGGTTAAAAATGCAAAAGTTTGACCTCTTCATGTCCATTTCTGAATGACCATTTGTACTCAAATAAAAAAGTTGGCAACATGAAAGTTATAAATTGAAGTTTTCTCTTCATTTTTCATTCAAGAATCATCTCAAATGGTTAAGTGTGGAGAAAGATATGGTGATTAGGATTTTGAGTTGAAAACTGAGTTTTTGCCCAGCACAAGGCAAGTCACGCGCGCTAGGCTGTCATTTCATCAAATATGTTGTGGACGCACATTCATCAATACTCTTCTATGTGGAATATTCATTATTTTGAGAAATGTCCAACATCAAAGTTGAAGCCCTAAATGTGAGGAACAATTTTGCTTCAGAAAGTTTCTCCAAATTCTCCATAAATTTTGAGATATAATTGAAAGAAGAAGGCATCATGCAAGCTGAAATTTTGCCCAGCACAAGGCCTCACGCGCGTGCAGAATGCCTAGTCGGGCCTGACATTTCATCAAGCAGTTTGTAAGTATGCATTAATATCCAATTATCTCATTGATTCAAGCTTTATTATGGAAAATTTTGAACATCAAAGTTGGAGTATGAAATGTCCTCTCCATTTTTTATTCAAACTTTGTGACATTTCATGCACCATAGAGGAAGATATAAGGAGGTAAAGGCATGATCATGAAATGGCAAGACTTGCATGGGAATGCATGGATTTTTTTCGTGCTAGCCAAATCTCCAGCCTGCCAGCTCACATCCCAACTTTTCTCACTTATTCAAAACGCATGCTTTGCACCCTCAAGCCAACATAAAACACGCAGTACCTCACACCTCACTCTCATTCTCTCTCACTTCTCATTTTCCTCACTCTCTCATTCTTCCCTCTATAAAACGCAACGTGATTCAACAATTGAGGGGGGAGGGGCGAAGTCAGTAGCAAGCTCTCACTCTCTTTCTCTCTTCCTCACAAAGTCAGCAACACACTTCTCTTTCTCTCTCTCAAAACAAGCTTGAACTCCATTGTTGAAATTTTCTTCTCTTCGAAGCTGCCTTTATTCTTGTTCCAGCTCTCAATCTCTTTCATTTCTTCATAATTGGAGCAAGAGAAGCAAGTGTCTCTGGGTTTCTCATCATTAGATCCAGCCAATAGTGAATTTATTTTTCACTTGAAGAGGTAAAATTCAGTTCCAGATTCCTTGTTTGATAACTTAAATCAATGCTTGAAATCTTGTATACATGTTATTAGCTGCCCAGACAATAGGTCTGATGTATCTAATTGGTATTATTCGAGCTCCATTAATATTTTGAAGTTTTCTGCAAATCATGCTCAAGTTGGTTTTCAGTGACTTTGAGCTCCAATTTCTCTTTGATCCTGCCTTGTTTTTGAAATCTAAGAGATGTGTGATGTTCTTAGAAGTTTGGTGATCATGTTTGCTTTTTGAATCATCTCAAATGGTTGAGAAATAAGAGAGAAATTGAAGCTGGAAGTTGCCTTGTTGAAAACTGTTTTTTTCATGCATTTTGGGTTTTGGCATGTTGGTAGGGACGATGACGCGTCCCTGCTTGATTGAACATGAATGCATTTATCTTTTACAACGTATTTTGGCAAAAAAAAAGGTGTAAAAGGCTTCATATATTAATTTTTCTTTTGTTTTTCTTAAATTTTATTTTAATATTTTCTTCATTTAAAAAATTATCAAAAAAAAATTTTAAACTCCTTTTTCAGTATATTTTCATTTTTTTATTTTTATTTCATTTTTTTAATCATTTTTCTTGATTAAGTAAAATCATGTGAATAATTAGGGTTTTAATATTTCTTTTAAATCTTGAGTTTTAATTATCTATTAAGTAAAAAATCCATAAAATATATTTTTGGACTCCTCTCTGAGCTTATTATATGAAAATATTTGTTGTCATATTTTATAAAAATTTTGGATTAAAAATTAATTCATTTAATTGAACATATTCATCTTTTCCTTGTTTTTTTAATGAATTGTTTAAATAAATTTCTTTTTTTTTTCTTTTGAGATAAAATCCAAGAAAAATATGCTTTCTGATCCTTAGAGTTTTCTTAACATTTAAGTTATTTTACATCAAGTTTATTAGACCTTTGGGTCTAATTGATTAATTTTTGAACTTATTTTCCTTTTTTTTAAGGTTTTTGCTTGATCATGCACATTAATGGATTTAAATTTCTAACTTCCCATACCTATAAAATCAGAGATGAATTTTTTTGGAGTGTTTGAACATGTTGAGGCCATAAAAATCATTTTTCAGGAATTTTACAATATGATTTCATATTTTTCACAAATTATTTTCCAAAACCATCTAGTTTAAGGTTTATACTTGCTAGTTTCCAAGTTTCCATTTTGTGATACGGTGGCAGAACCGACTATTTTTACTGGTTTGCGTTTTGCATTCTCAAAATGTCGTGGTAAGCAAGAGTCACCACCTACTTTTATTTCATCCAATCGGAAAGGAAAAAAATACAAAAAAATCCTTTTTCAAGATATTCTGAGTACGGGGGGTAGATTATAGAAAGAGAAGGTGTTAACACCCTTTATATCCATGGTTTTCCATGGGCTCTTAGGTACTTGCTCATCTTTTTTAAGATTGCTTGTGTATGTGCTTTGTTTTGAAATAGTTTGACTTCGTGATAACCCTTATATCAGTCCTCAAAGGTGTGACGAAGTTGTTTTTTTGAAAATTTGTTTGAAAAGTGTAAGTGTAAAAAGTTTCGATTTGAGCAAGTACCTACTAGCATCTACCTACTCGAAAAAAGATCGTTTCTATTCTTGTTTCCTTTAGACAATGCTATCCTACTATTGTGAAATAGGTAGCACCGTTGTTGGAGTTGTAAGGGTCAATTCGAAAGGGACGTACGATCACTAAGCAATATTAGGACATCTTAGTAATAACCCTAGAGTCTTAAGATCATATTCAAGGCAACATTTCCGAGGCAACATTCGAATGGGACGTTTGATCTTTTTCAGACAAGAGGGCAACCACTAAGATACCCTATACTTAATGATCGTTTACCGAAGGCAACCAAAGTGAGAGTATACCCTAAGAGTGATATGTGCGAGTGATTTGTTTCAATTATTTGTCTTTGCACATTAGGGTTTTCTAACTGTATTAAATTTGTCATGCATTCTTGCCGTACAATCCTATTAGCATACATCTAAACAGTCAAATATTTGCGGGAATTAAAATACGAGAAAGTAAATCTACGCTATTACAAGGCTTCGGGGAGGGGGATTAATTACATAGCCAAAAACCCAGAAAAAAATGATAAGTAAAAAGTCCTAGATTAAACTATTACAAACCATGAACAGTTACATAAATATTGTCAAAAATAATTAACGCGCGCACAGTGAATTAAATACAAAACAACTAGGGTTTTGACCCTTGCCTAAACCTAATTGCGATTGATTAAAATTTTTTTTTGTCATGTTTTGTTATTTAAGAAAATAAAGAAATCATTAAATTAAAAAGAAAATCCTAATTCTAATTGATTTTAAATTAAGAAAAATAAATTAATTTATTTTAAAACCTATTTTTGTATTTTTATTTATTTGAGAAAAAAGAGAAAAATAAAATTAAATCAAAAGTTTTACCCTAATTTCTATTTGATTTTATTTATGAAAATAAATTACAATTTCCCTAAATTAAACTAATTTTGATAATAAAAAAAGAGAACTAATCCTAATTGTTTTTATGAAGTCTTGATTTTATGATTTTATGGAAAATAAATTAATTTGTGAATTAAAATAAATAAAGGAAATTAAGAGAATGAATAAAATAAAGATAAGAAATAAAAAAAAGTAAATGGGCCTGGTGGTGTTTGCTGAAAAGGGGGGTGCCAACTGAATTTCTGGGCCCAAGGTTGATGGCCTGTTTTGACTTTGTTGGATCTGGTGTGTGGGTTGACTTGAGGCGCATGGTAGTCCTCCAAGGGTGGCACATTGATCTGGGTCAGAGATGTGTTTGATGGCCAGATGTTGAGGGTACATGGTGGACGTACGCTAATGCAACGCGCTTGATCACCTGTTGAAAAACAATATGAAACAAATAAGGGACCTGGGGATCGAACCCAGGTCCTTATGCCTATTTCTAATGCACGCTTGCCAACTGAGCTATTTGACTTGTTTGTACATATAATAAAAACAAACTATAATATATGAAAAATAATGGTTATTAAAAAAAAAACGCGCTAAGATTCAAACCATCCAACCAGGGAGTGCCACGCATCATCTTCTTCCTCCCAACCGTTGTTTTAGCCCAAGATATTTTTACCTACGGACGCTGCGCTGTAGCCACAAACCTGTATATCTCAAAAATCATCCACAAGCAAGATAAATGACCATGGCTGGTACCAATCAACTTGTCTCATCCTCACGAGTATCATGGTACCAGAATCAACGTCCAATTTAACATATATTGCAAAGCCCTAAAACTAAATAAGAAACCCTAGCCATGGCAGTTTTACATACAGTCATCAAAAATGTAATTGAATAGAATGATTAGTGTGATACGGTGGGAGAACTGACTTGAAGTTTTGCGTTTGTATTCGCAAATGTTTCGGTTGAGCAAGAGTCGCCACCGACTTTTTATTTTATCCTAAGGAAAGGTTAAAAAGCACAGCAAAAACCTTTTGAGATGTTTTCTTGGGTTCGGGGAGTAGATTATAGAAAGGGAAGGTATTAGCACCCTTTCTATCCATGGTTATCCATGGGCTCTTAGTTACTTGCTTAGATCACTTGCCTTTTGTTTTCAATTTGTTTGAAGTGGTGCTTTGTGTGTGTGGGTTTGAAAATATTTTGAAAAAGAAGCCAATGTGGTGGCAACCTTTGTAATGATCCATGTGGGGATGTATACAAAGGTGTATGTCTTTTGAAAAGGTTTTCATTTGTTTTTGAAAGTGTAGTGATGTGTGGTTTTTGAAATAGGCAAGTGTTTTAGTTTGCAAGATTGATTCAAGTAACTAAGAGGTTATCTACTCCTAAATTTCTCAAAAGATTATTGCTATGTTTTAACCCTTTTAACAAGTTTGTTCCACCATTGAATTTGGTGGACAACCTTATGTTAGGATGTGAAAGGGACAGGCGCGGGTCATCGTTTAGACCATAATTTCAATGGTGTTAAATGTCTTTGGGCAATTCTCTTTAAGGGACTTGATCATTTATTTTTGTTTGTTTTGAAAAGTTTTATCGAGGGACTATGATCATTCAATTTGTTTGTTTTGCCCAAAGAGACCTAACATGCAATATGGCCCAATTTTGAAAGGCAACAAGTGGAATACCCTAGGGGGTGCAAGTGTGATTTGTGTGTCCATTTTCATGCTTGTTTATCTTGAGATTAGGTCACAACTATTTTTTTTGTCGTTTTTTCGCATACAAACCCTAATTCTAACATGTTATCATTAGAAAGCAATAAAGTGTGAAAATAAATTTACTAAGCTATTACAAAACCAAATATGGGGAGGGGGGTACAAATGTTCAAATGGGGATATTGACAAGTAATGTAAATCTAAATTATTACATCATTTTTGAATATTTGCAAAGTAAATAAATTGCATAATTAAATGGAAATTAAATAAATATGCAAAATGCAAAGAGAAAGTTTTTATGTGTATGAAAAAAGGTATGGTTTATGTAAAATAAAAATAAGAAAATAAAAAGGTATTATTTTGAGTATTTTCAACTTTTAGGGCAAAAACCCTAATTTTAAAGAAAATGTATTATTATCTAATTTAATACAAGTATTTATTTATTATCTACAAAAATAAAAATAAAATGAAGTATATTATGAAAAAAGTATTTTTTGTATCAAATATTAATAAAAATGAAAAATTCAAGTATTTTTATATTTTAACTTAAATATATTAATAAACATATATATATATATATATATATATATATATATATATATATATATATATATATATATATATATATATATATATATATATATATATATATATATATATATATATATATATATATATATATATATATATATATATATATATATATATATATATATATATATATATATATATATATATATATATATATATATATATATATATATATATATATATATATATATATATATATATATATATATATATATATATATATATATATATATATATATATATATATATATATATATATATATATATATATATACATATATATATATATGTATATATATATATATATATATATAATATATATATATATATATATATATATATATATATATATATATATATATATATATATATATATATTAATATATATATTAATTTCTTAAATATGCATTATATACAAAATAATATATATTTAATATTTTAATAAAATAAATAAAAAAAGTATTTTTATGTGAAATATTTTCAGAAGGTAAATAAAAATAAAAAAATGTATATGAATGCATTTACACCATTTTTTGTATTTATTCTAAATAAAAATATGTATATATTTATGTATAATCAAAAGAAATAATCAAATAAATATGCAATAAATCCAAAAAATGATGGAAAAATATTTTTATTTTTTTAATGTCATGAGAAAAAATAAACAAAGTCAAATAAAAAAGAAAAAGTCAAAAAAGAATAAAAATAAAGCAAATGGGATCAGGGGGTGTAATAGCAATTAAGTGGTGTGAATAAGAAAAGATACACAGGCCCAGCCCAAAGACCACTGTCTTCAACCTCCAGCAACAACATTTGAAAAAAACGCGCGCCCCTGTTCTTCAATGTCCAACTCTCGATTCCTGGCTTTTTAACAAAAACTCATAACATAAAAAATGCTCAGCATGAAGAGACGATTCCAACCATGTATAGAACTTGACCTAACTCTCTAAGATGAGAGAGAATTTCTCCTCCCCCAAATCCTAACCTAGTTTTTCTGCCATTTTCAAACTCCAAATTCTCTCTACTCAGGCAAAAGAAATGAAATGTAAAGATATGTACATGTTCAGGGCTATGAGTAGAACCTTGTTTCTTCACAAACTTAAGACTAAAGATACATAATAAGAGAGATACGAGTTCAAAGTTTTACCTGTGCAGTTGAACTTCTATCTGGAGAATGAGGAACTTCTAGTGCAATGTAATGATTGGAAAAGCTTCCTTGAGGTCCAGGGATGCTGTTTCAATGCTTACTTTGTCTTGAAACTTCTTGTATCGAGCTGTGGAACTTCAACTGCAAAAGGAAAAAATGAAAATGGTGGAAGCTGTTAGTGGGATTACAGGTCAGGTTTTAGGTCATGGTTAGCTTGCATACATGCTAGGGAATGTGTATGAATTGATTTTGGTAAGAATGCTCGAGGGAAATGGGAGTTGGCACTCAAACTGCAGAGGCAACTCTGTTTTTGCAGTTTCAGGATGATTCTGAGATGGAGGGTGCTTTGGAGGTCAAGGGCTCATGCAAAAGCTTGGATGTGTTCTTTGGAATGTGTTTGATAGCTTTGTTCTTGTGTTGGTGAGCTGAGATTGAAGTTGGTACAAGTTATGCCCTTTTCTTGAACTTGAAGCAAACAAATGCAACTTGGCTTTCTAGGTCAGTAGAGGACCCCCTAATGTGCTGCATAAGCCTCTCTTGATCAGTGTGTTATGCACATAATCTTGTGCCAAGCAGATTTGCTATGTACCTTCTTGATTTGCAATTGGACATAAAGCTAATCTTTTCAAAAATAGAAAGTTCACTTTATCTAGTTTAGGATTAATCTTGCATACAATGCTTGCACTCAAAGAACAACACTTTAACACATTGAATATGCATTAAATTATTGAGTATGGAATGGTTCAAGGGCCTGTAATCAAGGGCATGCTGATTTAGAGAAGTTTACACAAACTATGAACATGGAAAATGGCCAATTCAAAGGTGAGTTTTTGCTATATTGTGAAATTCGAATCTCTCAAGTTATGAGGTTGTTTGAGAAGTTCTTGGACATTTTGGAAAGCTTGGAATGTGTACTACAATCCATCTTTGAAATGCAAGTTGAAATTCCAAGTGGAAGGGTATGGAAAATGGTCTTGAAGTGGGGTAGAAAACCTTGTCAAAATAGGTTAAAACTTCACTAAGTTAAAAATGGTTTAGTGCCCTTATTCAAAAAATTGTAACTTGAGATACAAGCTTCAAATGAGAAAACTTTGTGAATCAAAGTTGTAGATTATGTAACAATCTACAACTTTCATGTTTTGACTTTTGTTTGAATCCAAATGGATCTTGGTGAAAAGGTGGGGCAAAGTTGGGAAAAAATTAGGATTTTTCATAACTTAGAAAATTCTAAGTTATGAAAAATTCCATTTTCTAACCCTAATTTGCATTTTGTGATTTCTTGGTGAACAAGTTTCATGATTTGGCATGTTTTGATGAAAAATGAATCTTGACTCTTGATTTTGACCAAAAAGTCAAAGTTTGACTTTTCAGTGTACAGTCAAAATTGATCAATTGACTGGGAAATTCAACTGTCAATCTTGTGTACTTGGGATCTTTTGAGCTTGATGAATGTGTCAAGATCATTTCATTGAGTCCTTGAGTCCATATGTGAGCTTGATTTGCCATTGGCTAGGTCAAACAGTCAAAAATTGCCTTTGTGCAGTCAAAACCCTAAAAATGACCATTTTGCCCTTTTGGTGATCTAATCAAATTTCTTGTGGAATTGTGATCCAAACTTGATCAAATGGTTCATATGAGTTCATAATGTTGATGTGGGTCAATTTTCATGAGATTTGACTGTCAATTGGTCACAATTGACTTTTTCCCCAATACAGCTGATTTCTAGGTCAACTGTCCAATTGACTGGGCAAAACTTTGGAATCAAGACTTGAAACTTGGCATGGGTAAACTTGGGAGTCCAACATGAAGCATGAAAGTCATCTTAGGCATTTTAGGTCAAAACATCCTTGGGCAAACACAAACCCTAATTTGAGTCCACAGTGCAAGGAGAAGTCTTGAGCAGAGGAAACCCTGACTGGATCTTGATCTTCAAGGGTCTTGTGATGAGAAAATGTTGAGGAAATGGGAGGGCAAATTTTGGGGTACAACAATTAGCTTGCAAACTCAATAAGGAACAAGAATATATAATCAAAACGTGCAAATGATGTGTAAATCATGATAATCGAATTCCAAGAAATAGAACAAACTGTGATGCTCCTACAAAGTGTTTTAGGACGTGGGGAGGCTTGCTAGTGATTGGAACACGTTCCTAAGACGTCCAGCAACCGATTGGTAAGGTTAGGATGGCTTGAGATGGTCTGTAGCTTGGAATTCGATCTGCACTTTTCCTTTTAAATTTTGAAGTTTGTTCTTCCTCTTTCACGACTGCTCAACCTCTTCTCTTGCCTTGGATTCCTTCTGTATATGTAGTGCAACATATTAGGTCAATAAAAACGAATTGAATCTTGCCCATTATGAAGATTTGATTTGGTCTTTCATGGCATATGATATCTTTCCAAATTTTCTTCAATCCAATCTTTTTCCACCCAAATCAATCTTGCACGAATTGGTTGTCCTACTAGCTGTACATAGACTCAAAAGATGCACAAAAAAATCCAAAATTTGATTTGATTTTATTATTTTACCATTTAATTTGATTTATTTTGATTTAAATGAATAAAAAATCAAAATAATTTATAAAAATAATAAAATAAAAGGTTGAAAAGCTTAGGGGTCGTGGGTCCTATTAGAAACATGTTTCAAACAAGAAAACATGGACCCTTTTGTAAAAAATGCAAATTTGATCAATGTTGACTTTTGGCAATTTTACAAAAAAGGTCAACTTGATAAATGCATAACTCTCTCAATTTTGACCCTAGATAGGTGTTCTTAGACTTTTTAGAAAGCTTAGGATGTCCCCTAAGCAACCCTTTTTTACTTATCTCAATTGAGTCTTCCATGTTCATGTATGAAGCTTTGACCCAAAAGGTATTTTTGTTGACTTTTCAAAATGACCTATAATGTCAAAAATCAAAACTTTTTGTGAGTGCATATTTTGAACTTGGGAGCTGAAGATTAATTGTATAGAATTTCATCCCCTTCAAAATGAGATTTGGATGGGTCATTTCTGATAAAGTATGAGAAAGTTATGCTTGGTCAAAGTTGAGTTGACTTTTTCTACAAAACCCTAATTTAGCAACTTTTGGGTTTTGATGAATTGTGAGAAATCCTTGATTAATCATGATCAACCCTTGATAAAATGATGAATGATACTTCAAAATGAGGATGTTGACCAAAAAACTTGAAGTTTGACTGTACGTGGGCGACAATTGACTTTTGACCTAACATAGTTGATTTTCAGGCATTTGGGCAATTGACTGAGCAAACTTCCTCTGCAAGGCTTGAAACTTGACATGGATGATCTTGAGAACATATTAGGACAATGGCTAGTATTTGGGATCCTTTGGACTCAAGCATATTGATGAAAAATGAAACCCTAATTTGAGGTAGACTGCCTTAGGAGAGAGTTTGCCTGGTCAACCCTTGGACTTCCTTGAGCAATTTGAGGACCTCACTTGACATGTATTGAGAAATATGGGAGGGCAAATTTTGGGGTACAATAGTTTCCCCTGTTCAATCTTCTTAAACCTGAGGATGTAGATCGGCTCGTTTGCCTTTCGTGATCTGAAGGTGGAAGATGATTGAACACTAGAGTGCCCAAAAAAATTTGCACTCGCGTGAAGTGATTTGATTTGTGATATTGGGAATGGGATTATAGATGCCATCTGGTAGTTGCTAGAGAATTGTCGGGGATGGGCTTAAAGATGCCATCCGAAGAGATGTCGATCGCATGAGAGATTCCTTCACGAGAACCCGTATACCTGTTGTTGAGGAGGACTTCGCTGGGGAATGCTAGTCTCTGTCTTGGGAGAAATAGAGTTTTAGGAGCTTCAGTTATCCGTTACTCTACTGGGGAATAACTCCGATTTGGGGAAGCAGAAGTGAACTGCGTGCTTGGTCGGGGTATATGCTGCACCACGACTTTCTGGGGAAATGTGAAATCAATTGTGTTTGATTGGGTTCCGGTCTTACAGTGTTGTGGATTACTGTCTGGGGATAAAAGAGGAAGAACCTGGATAGTAAGGTTATGAGAAGGAACCTGGATAGTAGGGTTACTTCGATATGAAAGTCGGGATAGTAGGGCTGTGAGAAGGAACTTGGATAGTAGGGTTACTTCGATATGAAAGCCGGGATAGTAGGGTTGTGAGAAGGAACCTGGATAATAGGGTTACTTCGATATGAAAGCTGGGATAGTAGGGCTGTGAGAAGGAACCTGGATAGTAGGGTTACTTCGATATGAAAGCCGGGATAGTAGGGCTGCAAGAAGGAACCTGGATAGTAGGGTTACTTTGATATGAAAGCCTGGATAGTAGGTCCGTAGGAAGGAACCTGGATAGTAGGGTTACTTCGATATGAAAGCCTGGATAGTAGGGCTGTGAGAAGGAACCTGGATAGTAGGGTTACTTCGATATAAAAGCCTGGATAGTAGGGTTACTTCGATATGAGAGCCTGGATAGTAGGGTTGTGAGAAGGAACCTGGGTAAGGTTGTTTCGAAATCAAAGCCTGGATAGTAGGGCTGTGAGAAGGAACCTGAATAGTAGTGTTACTTCGATATGAAAAGCCTGGATAGTAGGGCTGTGAGAAGGAACCTGGATAGTAGGGTTACTTAGATATGAAAAGCCTGAATAGTAGGGTTACTTCGATATGAGAGCCTGGATAGTAGGGCTGTTTCAGCATGAGTTTGAGTAAGACTGCAGAGGGAACCTGGGTAAGGTTGTTCTTGTTGCACCGATGATTACTCTGTTTAGCTTCGAGTGTTGATCATAGACCTGCTGGCAATTATTGGTAATAACTGTCTTTCCTGAAAGAAATACAGGGTTAGTTATGTGTGATGCATGAGATGCATTGTATGATGACGTTTCTCAAAATAAATGAGACCATGCTATATGTAATGCATGCACATGTCATGATGTATGAACATGAAATGTTGATGTAATAAACTGAGTCTGGGAAAATAAATCCATGTCTGCTGTTTGGAGAGTATGAGAAATGGTATTCTTGACTGCTGTAAAAAACACATTTCCTCTACTTCTGCTGAGGATGGTGAACAAAGATGACTGTGCTGGGGATTTTCCCCTTGGCTGGTGAATATTCTGCCGGAAGAGACCCTGTTTGAGGATAAATTTGCGGGGGAATAACTCTGTTGGAGAGGAGATACTCTGTTGGTAGATCTTCTGATTTGGAGAAATAAACTTAGCTGGGGATGAATTTTCGTTGCTGGTGATAATGAATTCTGTTGGAGATCGAATTTCTGCCTGTGAGAGAAATAAACTCTGCTTGGGGAAAAATTTACTGACTCACTCGCGATTGTGAACCTCAGCTGGGGAGAGTTATGTCCTGTTCGGGAAAGCTAATACCACTGTCTTTGGATACTTTTACTCTGTGGGGAGTGTATGTACCACTGCTCATATTCTCAAGCTGGCTCTATCCCGGTACCTGATGGGCAAAGTAACTGCAAGGTTTGGGGCACTTCTTTGTTGTCCCTGTTCCTGGAATTACGAGTAATCGTCTTTGTTTCTTGTGTAAATATTTATGAGTAGCAATCATTTTCAAATGCATATATCAAAAATAAATCATTGGACGTTCTAGCAAAACAAAACAGAAAAAGAAAAACAAAGTGAAACTTCTTGTGAAAATGAATTGTATTGATTTTTGAAGTAGGCCTGTGTGATACGGTGGGAGAACTGACTTGGGTTTTGTGTTTGTTTTCGCAAATGTTTCGGTTGAGCAAGAGTCGCCATCGACTTTTTATTTTATCCTAAGGAAAGGTTAAAAAGAACAGCAAAAACCTTTGAGATGTTTTCTTGGGTTCGGGGAGTAGATTATAGAAATGGAAGGTATTAGCACCCTTTCTATCCATGGTTATCCATGGGCTCTTAGTTACTTGCTTAGATCACTTGCCTTGTGTTTTCAATTGTTTGAAATGGTGCTTTGTGTGTGGGTTTGAAAATGTTTTGAAAAGAGGCCATTTGTGGTGGCAACCTTTGTAATGATTCATGTTTGAATGTATACAAAGGTGTACTTATCTTTTGAAAAGTTTTCAATGTTTTTGAAAGTTGTTTTGAAAGTGTGTTGTGATGTGGTTTTGAAAAGTAGGCAAGGATTTGTTTTGCAAGTTGGCAAGTAACCAAGAGCTATCTACCCTAAATTTCTCAAATATATTTCCTATGTTTTTAACCCTTTTAACAATTTTGTTCCACCATTGTATTTGGTGGACAATCTTGTGTTAGGATGTTAACGGGACAGGCGCGGGTCATCGTTTAGACCATGATTGCAATGGTGCCAAGTGTCTTTGGGCAAATTTTCCTTTAAGGGACTTGATCATTTTTAGGCAACTTTCGAAAGCGTCATCGAGGGACTATGATCATTTGAATTGTTTTGTTTTGCCAAAGACACCCAACATGCAACATGGCCCATTATTGAAGGCAACAAGTGGAGTAACCCTAGGGGTGTAAGTGTGATTAGTGTTGTCCATTTTCATGCTTTGTCTTTTGTTAAGTCAAGCTATTTGTTATTTGCATACAAACCCTAAGTCTATCATGGCATATTTAGAAAGCTTTAAAATGCGGAAATTAAAGTCCTAAATTATTACAAAGTAATCATGGGGACGGGGGTACAAATGTTCAAATGGGGATGAGACTTAATAGGAGAGTGGTATCCCAATATTTACAACCAAATCGAATTAATCGCAAATGTAAATGTAAAGTAATGTACAAGAATAAGTAAATGTGTATGTGTAAATGAATTTGTGTAAATGTATGTGATTTATTTACAAGTGAAATAAAAATAAAAAAAGGGATTAATTTTGGATATTTTCATGTTTAGGGCAAAACCCTAATTTTGTCAATAAAAAGGTATTTATTACATATTATATACAATATTTATTAATTATATACAAAAAATAAATAAAAAGAAAGTATATTGTAAAAAAGTATTTTTGAGGTTAAATATTAATAAAATGAAAAAATGTATTATTTTTGTATTTTTATCCTAAATATTCTAAATATATAAGTATTTGTATTATTTACTAAATATATTAAAATATATACAAAAATAAAAATATTTATTTATTATTTACAAAAAGGTATATTTTTTAGAAAATATTTTCAAAAGGTAAAATAAAATAAAATCAGAAAATAAAATGTATTTGTATTATTTTAGTATTTTAAACAAAAGTATTATATGTTATTTATAATGTATAAAATCAAATAAAAAAAATAAAATCCAAATAAAATGCAAAAATGGTTGAAAAAATGTTTTTAATATTTTTTATATTTTGACAAAAATAAACAAGTCAGAAACAAAAATAAAAAATAAAAAATGCTAAAAATAACACACAATGGGCCAAGGGGGTGTATGTGTGAAATAGTGGTGCAAGAAGAAAAATGAATCAGGCCCAGCCCAAAGGACAAGCTTCTTCAACCTCCAGCCATCCCTGTTCTAAAAAACGCGCGCTTCTTTGCCTTGTTCAAACATCCTGATTCTTTGAGTTTTAGCACAAACTTATAACACTAAAAATGTAAAACATCAAATCACGAATCCATACATACCAAGAACTTGATCTAACTCTCAGAAATGAAAGAGAATTTCTTCTCCCCCAATTCCTGACCTAACTTTTTCCTAATGTTCAGATTCCAAATTCTCTTAACACACACAATATAAATGGAAAGTGAGGATATGGGTAGCTTCAGGGCCATGAATAGAACATACTTTCTTCACAAACCTAAGCCTAGATATGCTTGGATAGAGAGATAGAAGTTCAAAAACTTACCTGTTCAGCTGGAATCGTGTGCAACAATGGAGGCACTTTCAATGCAGTGTGAGGACTTGTATAGCTTGCTTGAAGTTCAGGGATGCTTTTCCAATGCTTGGTGTGCTTTGAATCTTGCTATATCAAGCTACAGAAGTCAACCTGCAAGAGAGAAAAATGAAAATGGAAAACTATGTTATGGCTGTTACAGTCTGTATCTAAGGTTGGGGATAGCTTGTATGGATGTTATTGAATGTCTTTGAGGTGGTTTGGATGAAAACGCACGAGGGAAATGAACTGTGGAAATCAATATGCAGAAGATACCCTGTTTTGCCACAAAACTATGTTTTGATGGATAAGGGAGTTTTAGGGATGGCTTGGTCGTGTTTCAGGTCTGTTAGGGAGTATGGAAAGTGTGGAGAAAGTTTGTTTTAGTTCTTGCTTGCAGGAATGAGAGCTGTGTTTCAAAATGCAAGTTTCTTCTAATGTAAGCAAAAGTTGTCAAGTTGGTTTACAAGCTTATGCAGGCCCCCTAAACATACTGCAAAGTTAGTCTTGATCAGTGGGATTAGTTCAATAACTTGTGCCTCATAGATTTGCATTGTACTTCTTGGATTTGTGTTTTGACATAAAGTCATGCTTTACAAGAATGAATAATTTGCTTTTTCCAAATATGGCTTAATTCTTCATGTAATGTCCAAATGCACAAAATAATGCTAGAACACAATGGATTGGCATTTAATTATTGAGTGTAAATGAGATTAGAGGCCTGTAACTAGCTTGTGCAAACTGATTTCAAAAATGCATAGTGTATGAACATGAAAATGGCTCATGAACAAAGTGACTTTTGCCCATATTGACAAATTCGATTCTCCCTAACCACAAAGGTGTTTGAGAAGTTCTTGGACATTTTGGAAAGCTTGGAATGTGTACTACAATCCATCTTAGTAATGCAATTTGAAATTACAAGTGGAAGCATGTGAAAAGTGGCCATGAAGTTAGGCAAAAATCCTGCCTAGAATAGGTCAAAAAAATTCTAAGTTAAGAATGTTTTGCACCCTTGTTCCAAAAATCATAACTTGAGCTACAAGCTTCTTTTGAGGAAACTTTGTGAATCAAATTTGTAGATTTTGCAATGAACTATAACTTTCATGTTTTGAGTTTTGTATGAATCCAAATGTATCTTGATGAAAAGATGGGACAAAGTTAGGAAAAAATTAGGAATTTTCATAACTTAGAAAATTTCTAAGTTATGAAATTTCTTCATTTCAAACCCTAATTTGTGATTTTTGATTTCTTGATGAACAAGCTTCATGATTTGGCATGTTTTGATTAAAAATGAATCTTGACACTTGATTTTGACCAAAAAGTCAAAGTTTGACTTTTCAGTATACAGTCAAAATTGGATCAGTTGACTGGAAAATTCATCTGTCAATCTTGTGCATTTGGGATCTTTTGAACTTGTTGAATGTGTCAATACCATGTCATTGAGTCCTTGAGTCCATATGTGAGCTTGGTTTGCCATTGGCTAGGTCAAACAGTCAAAAATTGCCTTTGTGCAATCAAAACCCTAAAAATGACCATTTTGCCCTTTTGGTGATCTGATCAAATTTCTTGTGGAATTGTGATCCAAACTTGACCAAATGGTTCATATGAGTTCATAATTTTGATGTGGGTCAAATTTCATGAGGTTTGACTGTCAATTGACCACAATTGACTTTTTCCCCAATACAGTTGATTTCTAGGTCAACTGTCCAATTGACTGGGCAAAGATTGGAATCAAGGCTTGAAACTTGGTATGAATAATCTTGTGAGTCCAACATGAAGTATGAAAGTCATCTTGGGCCTTTTAGGTCAAAACATATTTGTGCAAACACAAACCCTAATTTGGGTCAATAATACAAGGAGGAGTCTTGAGCAGAGTAAACCCTAACTTGATCTTGAGCTCCAAGGGTCTTGTGGTGAGAAAATACTGATGAAATGGGAGGGCAAATTTTGGGGTACAACAGTTTCCCCTGTTCAATCTTCTTGAACCTGAAGAGTTAGATTGGCAAGTTTGCCTTTCGCGACTCGAGGGTAAAAGGAGATTGGACACTAGAGTGCCCTGAAATTTGCACTCGTATAGTGGAGTATCGGCAATGTGATGTCGGGAATGGGATTACAGATGCCATTTGGAGAGATGGTGGATAGGGGGATGGGCTTATAGATGCCATCTGGAGACGTGACAAAACCTTGTCGGGAATGGGCTTATAGATGCCATTTGGAAGTGTTGATCGCGTAAGAGATTCCTTAGCGAGAATTTGCGTACTTTGAGAAAGGAAGATGATTTCCTGGCCTGTTACAGGTGTTGATCTTCAAACTCTTCATGCAGATATGCCCTAGCTAGATACAGGTATCGAATCTACAATTAATTGCTCATAGATATGCCCTGGCTGGATACAGGAATCGAATCTGGAATTTATCGTCTACAGATATGCCCTGGCTGGATACAGGAATCGAATCCGGAACTTCAAAAGGTTGCTTACAGACGTGCCCTGGCTGGATACAGGTATCGAATCTCTAAACTACTCATGCAGATGTGCCCTGGCTAAATACAGGTGTCGAATCCACAATCAAATACTCACAGATATGCCCTGGCTGGATACATGTGTCGAATCTGGAATTTTGTCGTCTACAGATATGCCCTGGCTGGATGCAGGTATCGAATCTGGAATTTGTCGTCTACAGATATGCCCTGGCTGGATACAGGTGTCGAATCTGAAACTTCAAAAGGTTGGTAGAGGTAGCTTTCCTGGCTGGATACAGGTATCAGATCTCTAAACTCTTCATGCAGATATGCCCTGGCTGGGTACAGGTATCGAATCTACAATCAATCACTCACAGATATGCTCTGACCAGATACAGGAATCGAATATGGAATTGTGACAGTTGATAGTAATCATCTTTGGATTGACGTTTTCCTAAAAAGGCAAGACATCATTTGTATGCAATGTCATGATGTATGAAATGCATGATGTCATGATGCTCAAAATGAGATAGTGTTGTATGCACTTTATCATGTATGTAAACAGGATGTATGAAATGTGAAATGTCTATGAATGTATTTTCGTCTAGGAAAATAAATCCTTGACGAGTGCCGGGAACTTATTGAATCCTGTGCTGATGTTGAAGAGTAGAGTTCCTCGCTTCCGCTGGGGAATGATGATTGCAAGAATAAACCGGTAGGAGAAGATGACTCCGTTGGGGAATAAACTTGTTGGAGAGATTACTCTGCGGGGAATTACTCGGTGGGAAGAGATACTTCGCTGAGGTTTTGATGAGAGCTCCGCTGGGGACTCCAATGGTAAGTTATGTTGGGTAAATTGATGAACTCCGCTGGGGATAGGAAGAACTTTTCCGAGGACGAACTTTCCGTGGTAATTAGCTGAGGATAACCCTGTTATAAGCCCTGGTGGGAAATAACAGTTGAATAAAGTCGGGGAGAGACGTTCATACTCTGCAAGGGATAAGCTTCCAAAACCTACTGGGGATAAGCCTCACGACCTACTGGGGATAGGGATTCCACTCTCCTGGGGAAACTTTGGATTGCACAGGGGAATGGTTCCACTGGATGTCTGTATTCCGCCAGGGAACAATCTTATATTAAGACCGCCGGGGATGCTTGCTGAGGAATGTCTATACTCCGCTGGGGAATGTTGAGATCTTCTGGGGATACCCAATTTCTTTAAGGCTGACAGTAGACTAACTCTTTGGGGAGAGTATTGCTGACTTGCTGGAGATACTGTGCCTTTTTAGGGCTGATGGGAACCCAACTCTGCTTGAGGAGAGTATTGTTGAAATCTGGTCTTTCTCTAGGGGGAGTTGAGGTAACTTGGTTACATTCTTCAGCTGAACCTACCTTGGTACCTTGGTGGACAGAGCAACTAGATCGTTTGGACAATTCTAAATTTCCCCTGTTTCTGTTGTCATCAGTAATTAGTCCTTTGTTTCGCATGCAAATATTTATGAGTTAGCAATTAATGTCAAATGCATATATCAAAAATGAACATTGGACGTTCTTCGCAAAACAAAACAGATAAAGGAAAAACAAATGGGTAATTTGTCTGAAAAATTGAACTTGTATTGATTTTGAAATTTGCCTGTAAATAGGCGTTTTATGTACAGGAGGCTGACGTCCTAGTAAGAGAATGCCGCCGAACAGCATAAAGTTTATACAATTTTGAAAAGGAAACAAAACAGCTATGTGAAAAATAATCCCACTGGGTTCCAACTCTGCTATCGCCTTTATGTCTTCAAGCGTCTCATCACTTTGCTGCTTAGTTGAAGATGAAGCTGATTGATTGTGTCGTCTGAGCCCGATAGTTGATGCCGAATTCTGGATGCAAGGTGATCCAAAGAGACATAGTATTACGCTTTATCCCTAACTTTTGCCTGGACCGCCCTTTTGGGTTTTCAGTCCACCGGGATACCCATTTTTGCCCAAGCCGCCTTATCAGGTTTTCGACTTGCCGGGTGTACAGATTTTTTTCATTTCATCCCTCATTTTTGCCCGAACCCTTTTGGTTCCCCGGGAAGCCCTTATTTTTGCCTAGGTATGTCAACCTAGCGGGTCTTTAGTTCATGCGTAGTATCTTTTTACTATGTCAGCATTGGCGGGGTGAGGAAGGTCGTCACCATCCATGGTGGTTAGAATCATAGCTCCTCCTGAGAAGATATGTTTAACCACAAATGGCCCTTCGTACGTAGGGGTCCACTTGCCCCTGGGATCACTTTGAGGAAGAATGATGCGCTTGATTACCAGGTCTCCGACTTGATACTCTTGTCGTCTGACCTTCTTGTTAAATGCCTTGATCATCCGTTTTTGGTATGTCTGACCATGACAAATAGCAGTGAGTCTCTTTTCGTCAATTAGGTTTAATTGATCAAGCCGAGTCTGGATCCAGTCATCTTCGCTCAAACCTGCATCCTTCATTATCCGGAGAGAGGGTATCTGGACTTCAATAGGCAAGACTGCCTCCATGCCATAGACCAAGGAAAAGGGAGTTGCCCCTGTTGACGTCCGTGCTGAGGTACGGTACCCATAAAGAGCAAACGGTAACATTTCGTGCCAATCTTTATAGGTCACTGTCATCTTCTGCACAATCTTCTTGATGTTCTTATTCGCTGCTTCTACAGCCCCATTCATCTTCGGCCGGTAGGGAGAAGAGTTGTGGTGCTGTATCTTGAATTGCTCGCAGAGCTCAGTGATCATCTTATTGTTAAGATTGGTACCATTATCCGTAATGATCCTCTCAGGTACACTGTATCGACAGATCAGGTTGTGCCGAATGAACCGTGCCACGACGTTCTTGGTTACGGTAGCATAAGAAGCAGCTTCAACCCACTTTGTGAAGTAATCAATCGCTACCAGGATGAAACGATGCCCGTTGGATGCCGTAGGTCTGATTTCGCCGATCATATCAATGCCCCACATTGCAAAAGGCCAAGGTGCTGTCAAGACGTTCAGAGGGACCGGAGGAATGTGCACCTTATCAGCATAGATCTGGCATTTATGACAAGTCCGAGAATGCTGATAACAGTCGACTTCCATGGTGGACCAGAAATATCCTGCCCGAAGGATTTTCTTTGCCATGGTATGTCCACTGGAATATGTTCCGAAGGTACCTTCATGTAGCTCCGCCATGATCTTTTCTGCTTCAGTCTTATCCACACAACGCAGTAAGGTGGAATCATGGTTTCGCTTGTAGAGAATGCCATTGCTGAGGAAGAATTTTGCCGCAAACCTTCTCAGGAACTTCTTGTCATTAACAGATGCGCCTTCGGGGTATTCTTGAGCTTCAAGATACCTCTTCACTTCGTGATACCAAGGTTTTTCAGTTACCTCTTCAGCCTCAAGATCACAGCAATGTGCAGGTTCATCCAACTTCCAGATAATGATCCGGGGCGCCTCGTTGTCCCATTTGACTTTGAACATAGAAGACATTGTAGCCAACACGTCCGCTAACTAATTCTCCTCCCTTGGGAAGTGTTCAAAAGTTATCTCCTCGAAGTGGGGAATCAATGTCAACACATACTCTTTGTAAGGAATAATATTTGGGTGTTTCGTATCCCACTCGCCTTTAACCTGATTGATCACGAGAGCGGAATCTCCGAAGACACTCAGAAACTTGATCCTTAAGTCAATTGCAGCTTGAAGACCCATGATACATGCCTCATACTCCGCCATGTTGTTGGTGCAGTTGAAACATAGCCGAGCGGTGAGTGGAGTATGAGTGCCTTTAGAGGATATGATCACAGCGCCGATACCATTACCCAAAGCGTTCGAGGCTCCGTCAAAGTGCATAGACCATCGGGATCCTTCCTCAGGTCCTTCATCCGGTCCAGGTACTTCACAATCAGTTACTACCATGATATCCTCGTCTAGAAATTCAAAGTTCATCGACTGGTAATCGTCCACTGCCTGGTGTGCCAAATGGTCTGCCAATACACTTTCCTTGATTGCTTTTTGAGTCGTGTATTGGATGTCATACTTCGTCAAGATCATTTGTCATCTTGCTATTCTTCCGGACAGAGCAGGCTTTTTGAAGATGTACTTTATTGGATCCATTTTTGAAATCAATAGAGTAGTGTGAGTCAACATATACTGTCTCAGCCGGCGAGCAGCCCATACCAAAGCGCAACAAGTTTTCTCGAGCAGTGAGTATCGGGTCTCACAGTCGGTAAACTTTTTTCTAAGGTAATAAATGGCGTGTTCTTTTCGGCCAGACTCGTCATGCTGCCCCAGCACACACCCCATTGAGTTGTCAAGTACTGTCAAGTATAGGATTAGAGGTCTCCCTTCAACCGGTGGCATAAGAATGGGTGGTTCTTGGAGATACTCTTTGATTCTTTCGAAAGCGGCCTGACATTCATCGTTCCAACGTACTACTTGATCTTTCTTCAGCAGCTTGAAGATTGGTTCACAGGTAGCAGTTAGATGCGAGATGAATCGGGCAATGTAGTTCAGCCGTCCTAGAAAGCCTCTGACTTCTTTCTCAGTCTTAGGAGTTGGCATCTCTTGTATGGCTTTCACTTTGGCAGGGTCCACTTGAATACATTTGTCGCTTACGACGAAGCCTAGCAATTTTCCAGATCTCACCCCAAAGGTGCACTTGTTTGGGTTCAACCTCAGCTTGTACAACTTCAGGCGGTCAAACAGTTTCTGTAGATGGTCAAGGTGTTCCTCCTCAATTTGGGACCTTGCAATCATATCGTCGACGTATACTTCTATCTCGTGATGGATCATGTCATGAAATAAAGCAACCATGGCACGTTGGTAGGTTGCCCCAGCATTTTTCAACCCAAAAGGCATGACCTTGTAGCAAAAGGTGCCCCACTGAGTAACAAAAGTGGTCTTCTCCATGTCTTCAGGAGCCATCTTGATCTGATTATAACCGGAGAAACCGTCCATGAAGGAGAATACTTTATGCTGAGCAGTGTTGTCAACCAGAACGTCGATATGAGGCAGAGGGAAATCATCCTTAGGGCTCGCTCTGTTCAAATCCCTGTAATCAACACACATTCAGACCTTACCATCCTTCTTCGGCACTGGAACCACGTTGGCAACCCACTGAGGGTAAGAAGTCACTGCTAGAAACCCGACATCAAATTGTTTCATAACCTCAACTTTGATTTTCTCGGACATTTTTGGACGCATACGGCGGACCTTCTGTTTTACCGGAGGGTATCCTTCCTTGGTAGGTAGGTGATGAACCACAATATCGGTATCCAATCCAGGCATGTCTTCGTAAGACCAGGCAAAGATTTCCACATAGTCATGCAGCATCTGAATCAACCGTTGTTTCACACTGAGCTCTAGATTGGCACCAATCTTGACTTCCTTTCTGTCTGTCTCAGTACCCAGATTTACCGTTTCCACTGGCTCTTCATGTGGCTGAATGGCCCTCTCTTCCTAGAGTAGCAGTCTTGCAAGCTCACCAGGCACTTCGCAATCATCTCCACCTTCGTCTTCGGCTAAGTTGATCGGATTTTCGAAGTCATAACTGGCAGTAGCAGAGTCGTTACCAGTGAGATCCAGAGTGGATTGGAACCTGTATAAGTGAGTGTGTGTAAATATAACTGTTTTGCAATATATAATAAAGAAAGAAAAGGAGCGCAAGATTTTTGAAATGCAACAAACGTCCAATGTTTTTATTGATGATATATGAAAATGACACACAAAAGCCCTCACAAATGAAGCCACGGTGCCTCGGGTAAGACACCGAGCCATAAAAGTTTCAAAATATTGTCTGTTACAAATTCAAAACAAAAGAGTTCATTACTGAGTGACAAAAGTAATAGGTGTGAAGTCTTTGGCAGTCCAGTTGCTTGGTCCACCGTCGGTTGTTGGGTAGATCCAACTGTCGAATTCAGATTCCTTCATGTCGTCTTCAATAGCATTCACTCCCGGGTTGGTGATGAACACAAGAGGTCTTCCAATCTTTGCCTTACGAATAGTCCTCTGAGCTTCTGCAGTGAAACCCAAACCAAACTTGTCGGTCTTTGGAGTGAAATCAGGAAGTCGGCCCCAGTTTGCGCACTCACCTTTCTCAATCACAGCCCAGGCATCTTTCAAGGAAGCCATCTTCAAAGGAAGGTCTTCAATCACAGTTTCAGCTGATTCCAGTGTCTGAGGCACCTCTTCAAAGTGTTGAAAGAGGGTCTCAATGAACTCCCCATCCATCTCTATGTACCGGAACGAGTTGAGGTGGCTGACCATATATTCTTCTTCCCCCTGAACTGTCACAATTTTCCCTCTGACCGGGTACTTAAGCTTCTGATGTAGTGTGGAGGTCACCGCTCCAGCCTTGTGGATCCATGGACGACCCAGCAAACAAGAATAGGATGGTCGGATGTCCATCACATAGAAAGTAGAATCAAAAACTTGAGAACCAACTCTGATTGGAATGTCAACTTCCCCATGTACCATCCTTTTCGAACCGTCAAAGGCCCGGACAACAATGTTACTTGGCTTGAGCTCTAAACCCTCACAATCCAACCTGTCTAGGGCCTTCTTGGGTAATACGTTCAATGAAGAACCGGTGTCTACCAACACATGGGCAAGAGTAGTGCCCCTGCATTCAATGGAGACATGCAGGGCATCATTATGGTTTTTTCCTTTGGCGGTCAGATCGGCGTCAGAGAAGCCCAACCTATTATCGGTAGTCAAGTTGGCCACACAATCGGTAAATTGATCAGCAGATGTTTCTTGTGGCACATGGGCCGTCTTCAGGAAGGAAATCAGAGCCTTGGCATGGGCATCTGAACACAACAACAGTGATAGCATAGAAATCTTAGAGGGGGTGTGCCCCAACTGCTCAACTACGTTGAAATCACTCTTCTTAATGATCTTGAGAATCTCCTCCATCTCTTGCTGGGAAGCCTCAACAGTGGTTGTCTTCGGTGCCTCCGTCAGGACAGGCAAATCAGTAGCAATCCCTTTGCCCCGAGCGTTAGATGACTCGGCAGCAGGGGTAGAAACAGGAACTTGATCAGGAAGGGGAGCAGGCACACTTGCAGGTGTGATGATAAGAGGTCTCTGAACAGCTGGTGGTGCAGTATCTGGTGAGAATAACCTACCACTGCGAGTAATCTTGGCAGGCCCGGTGATGTTACTGACGCCGGTACTAGTATCAAACTCTTGTTTAACTCTAAGAACATAAACATCTGCCCCATAGTGCCATGGGACAGCTTTGTCAGATGTATAAGGGAGAGGCCCCGGAACAGTGATGATGATAGGAGCAATCTTCTGAGTAGACATGATTTTGACATGCTTCTTTGAGGGAGCCTTAGGAGGATTGTTGAAAATAGTAACAATAGACACTTCTTCAGTAGGGACAACAAGAACAACAATCTTCTCGAACAAGATTTCTTTGCTATCCACCAGGCTTTGGATACCTGATTTCAGCAAAGGACAACCAACAGGTGAAACAGCACATAGAAGGCAACCTTTACCACATCCCGGAAATAAACCGGCTAGCAACAGGTTCCTTTTGACAGTCAATAATGGAGTAACAATCTCTTCCACGGAGGCTACATACTGGTCTTCCTCAACAGCATTCACTCCATGCTGGGGCATGGGAGCAATCACAACATTGGGTCTTTCGGGCGCCTCAAACTGTATTTATTTAGCATCAATAAGGTCTTGAACCTTATTCCTCAGAGCCCATCAATCATCCGTAGTATGTCCCGGGCTATCAGAGTGATAAGCGCAACGGGCGTTGGGGTTGTACTTTGGAGAAGCTGTGTTTACTACCTTTGGAGCTTCTTTGACAGTTACCAGATTGGTTGACAGTAGTTGCGGCAGAATCTGAGACAGGGTCATACTGAGCCGAGTGTATTGCCTTTTAGGCCTCTCACCCCTTGGTTGGTTGTATTGCTGAGGAGCAGCAGCAGGCTTTGAAATTACCAACGCATTGACAGCTTGGCGGCGTTCCGGCTTATTTTGTCTTCTGGGACCGTAAACAGCATTGGCTTCCTTCTTGAAGGGCTCCTTTTCAGTACTTGCGGAGGCACCTTTCTGTATCTTCCCCGACTTGATACCTGCTTCTATTCTCTCACCAGTCAAGATCAAATCTGTAAACCCAGCAGAGGAATTCCCAATCAGATGATTAAAGAACAGACCAGACAGGGTCCCTAGGAACATGTCAACAAGCTCACGGTCAGTCAGCGGTGGCTGCACCCTGCCAGCCAGGTCCCTCCACTTTTGCGCATACTCCTTGAATCCTTCGCCCGTCCCTAGTGACATACCCTGGAGTTGGGTACGCGTGGGAGCGAGGTCAGAATTGTACTGATACTGCTTATAAAATGCAGTGGCCAAATCTTCCCAGTTTCGAATACTGGCTCCATCCAGCTGATAGAACCATTCAAGTTGAGACCCCGAAAGGCTATCCTGAAAGAAATGGATCCAAAGGTTCTTGTCTGTAGTGTAAGGTTGGATCTTCCTTACATATGATCTGAGATGCAGCTTAGGACAGGAAGCCCCGTCGTACTTCGCGAAGGCAGGTGCCTTGAACTTGTGTGGGATCACCACCCCAGAAGATAAACCTAGATCTCCAAAATCCAGCCCCGGCACATGTTAAACCTCCATGGCACTTAAACGGTCCTCTAGTTGCTTGTACCTGTCTTCGGCAGGAGGGTACTGTTCGTCGTTGTAATCCGTCTCGTTGTCGGAGACCGCGGGACTAGGAACCCTTCCTTCTTGGGGGCTGCCCCTCCCTACAGAGGAAGTAGCCTGATCAGCCTCATTCTGCAGTGTATTCCCAAACCTCCGTCCAGTGTTAAACAGCGCAGTCCTCTTTTTCTTCTTCTTCTTCAAGAGCAAAGTCTTCAACTCCTGTTGACCCTGGGCTAAGCTCATGACCAGCTCTTGAAATTGGGCGTTCTGGGCCTGGAGGGCCTTGATAGCTTGTTCGGTAGTAGGCTCGGAAGACATGATGACTGAGTGCTGAAATAAACAGCGAAGAAGATTAAGCAACCTGTAGAAGAAGGGTACTTGTTATGCATATGATGCAATGAGATGCGTATGCTTTATGTTTTCAAAGACAATCGGGATTCAACTTTGTAGACAAAAAGGAAACACACTTCATTAGATTCAAACTTTTAATTGTTCAACAATTGGCCCTTAGGCATTACAAGAATGAAAATACTGAAAAGGAAATAAAAGCTGTAAAAGAAACATCCAAAGCTCATCAGTGCTCCCATGGCCTTCTCTTCTCAGTATGGATATAGTTGTTCAGGATCTGCTCCTCCTCCAATTGCTTAGTCAGCTTCTGGATCTTCTGTTCCTGTTCGTTGAACTTTTCCCGATAATAATCCCGTTCTTCCTGTAGCTGTGCCCAAGATCTCTTTAGTGTATCAACATCAGTGGGTATCTGAGGAGGGAAGACAGTTGGGGGAACCCCGTCTTCATCAGGAAGCTCAAGAATGATAGGCCTGACAGCTTCGTATGGCATACCTAACTTCTGAGCACGGATGCGGACCCATCTGCAGTAGGGTTTCATTGGTAGATAAGTCTTCGATCCCAACTCGTACGGGTCAGCTTTGTGAATTCTGTCCCAAGACTTGATGAATCTATGGTGTAGCTCGTCACTGTCTACCTGAAACTCAAAACTGATGTGAGGCACTAACATCTCATGAGGCCCTGCTCTTCTGGCTCTTCCAAACTGACAGAGAGCTAAACATGGATTATAAGAGATTCCTCCCTGGGTACCGATCAATGGAACATTAGGATATTCTCCGCAACGGTCAATAATGGCTACCTCATCCAAACCTCTGAGAGTCCAAATGATGTCATTATCAGTGAGAGACATTAACCTATGAGCCCAGTCTTTTCCTTCTTCATTCTTCAGCACGAACTTAGGGAGGTGCAAAATAAACCACCTCACTAACAAAGGAGTACAACACCACAGAGTTCCCCGTCTTCGGGTAGTACGAGCATAGAGTTGTTGCAGGATATCACCCAAGAGAGTGTGTACAGGGTTCCGAGACATGAAGATCCTTATGGCATTGATATTGACAAAGTTATCAGGATTTGGAAACAATACTAGACCATAGATTAAGAGAGCCAGAATGTCCTCGTACGCCTTGAAGTCCAAGTCATTCCAGAAACTATTAGCTTTGCCCACCAGAAACTTAGCCAAAAAGCCCTTAACTCCACTTCTAGTCTCCCAGTTAGCCATTACCTCTTCTTTGGTCAAGGGAAGGGCTGCAGCAATCTCTTCAGGCCTAAGAGTCTTCTCCCAACCAGTGAATGGAGTTTGCTCTAAAACGGGGATACCAAGCAAATCAGAGAATTCTTCCAGGGTAGGGGCCAGCTGGAAGTCTTGAAAGGTGAAGCAATGATACAGAGGATCATAAAACTGGACCAGGACACTCATCAGTTGTTTGTCCCACTTTGAAGTGACTAAACCGAGAAGAGAACCATGTCTCTTGATGAAGGAAGTAGTGTTTGGAATCCTATCAACCAACTCCTTGAGCAAAGTAGGTGGTTGAACAAAGTTGAGCCGGATAGTATTCCTACGCACGGGCATCATGATGTCCTACAAAACAGAGCAAAGATGAAGCCCTCTTGTCTTTGAAATGGGTCAGTCCTTATGCAGGATGCATGCAATGGTATGATGATATGATGTTATGATAAAGCACACCACAAGTATTCACAAAGGCAAACATGATAAGGCACACAAGTCACACAAGACAACCCTTAGGGTTTAGGCCAACATGAAGTTTAGGTATTACCCTCTTTTAGTTTCGTTGGTTAAGACCTGTCTTATCAAAAGTAACCGGGTTCTAGAGAATCTCAATATCATTGACTACCCTCAATCGGTCATAACTCCAGCTGTTGTACCCCAAAATTTGCCCTCCCATATTTCTCAAAAAAAACATTTCAAGAAAAATTCACAAGTCCAACCTGGCGCGTCATATTCAGGTATTCTTTCGCCAAGATATCTCTGATAACGTATTCTCAAATTCAGGTTCGGCTCAAGAGTCAATTCTTTAAAGAAGGTATCCGAATATGTGAGTTTTCTTGAAGAAATATAGTGAAAAAGTGTGCTGAAAGTGCAGTTTTTACGCGCTAAAAAATTCATAACTTGAAGATCGTGACTCGTTTTGAACCCGTTTCGGTGGCCAAAATTCCGTCTTGACATTATCTACGTTTTCATCTCTCACGGCTGGAAGCCAATTTCGATCAGAAGGTCTTCAAAAATGTGGATTTATCAAGTATTTTCGTGCAGAAATTTGTGACAGAAGTTTATTTGCGTCATGTTCAAAAAATCATAACTTGGTCGATTTTCATCGTATCGAGCTGGTTCCGGTGCCAAAATTTCACAAATTGAGTTGGCTACATTTTCACAGAAGGTATTGAGTTCAAACGGTATTCAAAAGGCCTTCGTTTTTTGCTCAGAGTGCGTGACACGCTGAAAATCCTGAATGCTGAATATTATTTCATCTGAGCCGAAACTTCGAAAATTCATAACTCGGTCAATTTTTATCGGATTGGACTCATATTTTTACACAAGGTCACTGACTCATAGATCTACAACTTTGCTTCACAAGTCGAGACCAAATTATGTATCGATCAATACCAGTTTTTTATTGAAGAACGTGTCAGAGCCGACACTGGAGCCCAAAATAAGTTTGTCTAAGCTGAAACTTCAAAAATTCATAACTAATTCACCATTTATCCGATTGAGTCGATTTTCGGACAGGAGTTAGTTCTCGATGTCGGCTACATTTTGTTTTCACATTTCAACTTCAAAAAATGCACTTAAGTCCCTGCGATTTAGCCTGGAAAGTGACGAATTCAAGTGAATATTGGAGGCCCAATTGCACATTCAAAGCCCATTTTCTTTACCCTAATTTCCACTATATAATCACCTTCTTGTCACACAAACCAAGAGGAGAGAGAGGAGAAGAAGAGAGAAAAAAAACCTTGCCACAATATTGTTAGAATATCAAACTCTTTCAAGAACCCTAAAACCTTGAAATCCTTATTACAAATCCCTCTCTCACTACAAACAAAGCCATCTCAGTTACAAACCAACACCTCACTACTTCTCCAGTAAGGATAAGGCTGGCTTGATCTCCATGATCCTAATTTTCCAGTAAGGCATAAAAGCATCCAGGTCACTAATTTTCCAGTAAGGGTAAGATTGATTTGATCTCCATGATCAAAAGGGTATAATCATTCATACATGCCATATTGTGCCTAAACATTAAATTTCTTCATATATTGGCTTTATTTGCATTTTATGATTTTATTTAATGTGTTCGTGAGATTCAACACTGCAGATTTAGACAGGATCCCATGCAGGTTCATTAAGGAACGTTGAGGCCAAAAGCCAAATGGCCAAAAGCCAAAAGCCAAATGGCCAAAGTAGAACATTTTATGCATGACACCAATACATGGCGAGGCAGACATTAAGCAGACATTAAGGAACGTTGAAGCCAGAACACAAATGGCCAAAAGCCAAAACGCAAATGGCCAAAAGCCAAAAGCCAAATGGCCAAAGTAGAACAACTTATGTATGATGAGGCCATAACACAAATGACCAAACCACTCCAATTCACCTCCAAAAAGGGGACAGAAGCCCCCCAAGGTATTGTATTTTCTTTCTTTTCCTTATTTTATTTATTTCAATTATTTTTTTTTAATTAATTCCTTTAATTTAACTTATTTTCATAAAATATAAAAAATAGTAAAAAACAGAAAAGTCATAAAAATCAAAATATATTTATTTAATTAATATTTTTTGTAAATAAATATCACTAATTAATTTTAGCTTTGTAAAATTAGGTTTAATTCAAACATTTTTCTTAATAAACTTAAAATTGGTAGAATTAGGTTTTAATCAATTTTTATCTTTTTTTTTTCTTTTCTTTCACAATAATTGATTATTAAATATTATTTTTGTAATTAAATTACCATGTAATTAATTAGGTTAATTTAGGTTTAATTTTAACATGTTTTCTTAATAAACTAAAAAACAAATAGAATTAGGGTTAGCATTTAATTTCAATTAATTCTTTTTCCATTAAAAACATAAAATACTAAAAAATATAATAAAAAAAACAATTTCTTTTCTCTCTTAATTAATCAATTCCATCATTTAATTTAATTTTGCAAAAAGGGTCCAACGCCCTCGTTTTTAATCCTTATTCGCATATTTATTTTATTTCGTTTAATATTAATGTAATTCTCCCAAAGCCTTGTAAACTCGGACATTTTATTTCTCGCACTTTACTTCTTTATTTTCTGTCAAATCGGGTCCTGGTTTAATTTTGGCGATGTGGACCCGCGCCTTTTGTAATAGCTTAGAATCTTTTACTTTCTCGCAATATTTTAACTGTTAATAAATGCATGCAAGAATGAATGATAAAATAAAAACAAACGCATAGATCACCTTGACATGAATAAGACAAAATAACTGAACATGACACACAAATCACACACCACCCTTAGGGTACGCCTCACTGTTGCCTTGCCTCGAAAGGTGATCGTCGAGTAGAGGATGTCTTAGTAAGTCCTCATGATCCGGGAACCTGGCATGAGGGTAGCTTCTAAGGTATCTTCCTATTGCTCTGGTGATCAGCATGTCCCGAACCTCGAATTGACCCGAACACCTCCAACGGTGGTGCTACCTACCTCTCAATGGTGGGATGTCACTACTTTAAAGGACATCTACACAGACGAATTCCTTAGGATAGGTAGGTTCTCGTAGATACTTGCTCTAATCTCAAAACAAATTCAAAAAGACTTTTCACACTGACACCTTTTCAAAAAGCTTTCGAAAGCAATTTTTTCAAACACTCTTGAGGACCGATACAAGAGTCGAACTGAAATTTTCAAAGAAACTTTTTAAAACCCACAGTTGAAAAGCAAACAAACCATTTTTGAAAACACAATGAGCAAGTATCTAAGAGCCCATGGATAACCATGGATAGAAAGGGTGCTAACACCTTCCCTTTCTATAACCTACCTCCCGAACCAAGAGCAATCTCTATAAGGAATTTTTCTGTGCTTTTGTCCTTTCCATTTGGAGAAAATAAAAGACGGTGGCGACTCTTGCTTCCGCGACATTTCGCGAACCAGCGTTAAACAGTCAGTTCCAGATCCACCGATCACAGAACTGGCGACTCTGCTGGGGACTTAACTTAAAGTGAGGTGTACCTTAGGGTTAGTTCATAACTGTGTTTTCAATTGCTTTCCTTGTTTGCTTTAAATTGTGGGACTGTCTTGGGAGTTCTATAGATCCTAACCCGGATCTGGGGATACCTTCTTAGAAAGTAGCAACAAGGTTGTGAGGGAACTGTGCGGGGTATACCGACATGGTTGAAACAGTCTGCTACATTGATGTGGCACTTTGGTGTGTACCGGTAACGCTTGAGTTCAGTCAAGGAGAGTACGGGGCCTCCGCGTGGTGTCGTGAAGCATCAACAGACCTTAGGAACCTTAATTGAACCATCTTGGCCTCTTTAGGGTAGTGAGATAACTGACTTTGGTGCAGTCCGAGGTTGGTTGATACTCGATACTACACTCAATTGAGGGTTGCTTTCCTGGAATATTTCGGTCGCCAGTTCAGTGGTTAAATCGAAACGATGAACAATGAAAGCAATCCAGTGATATTGGGACCCTTAGAATCCGGTTACTTCTAATAGGACAGGTTGAGCCCACCAACTTCAAGAGGGTAATACCCAGACCCCATGCTGGCCTAAACTCTAAGGGTTTCTCTTGTGTGACTTGTGTGCCTTCGTACTTGACTATTTGCATGCCTGTTGTCTGACACTTGAGCTTCTTGCAGGTTGGGTTTGCAGTCCTTAATTAGGACTCATAACAGGGTTTACCGAGTTTCTTGCAGGTTTTGTTTTTAGTCCTTAATTGGGACTCATGACAGGTCTTACTTGAGTTTCTTGCAAGTTTCTATTTATAGTCCTTAATAAGGGCTCATAACAGGGTTTATTCATATTACCCCATGCATCATGACATCATATCATTGCATACATCCTAACCCATTTCAAGGATCTCAAAGGCTTGTGATGCAGGTCATGGTGAATCAACTATCCCATCAAGGGGCAAAGAGGATTTATTTTCCTCTAGACAAAGTTGTCAGAGGCTATGACCCACTTGATATGGTGAGCTCTGACTCTTGAAGAAGGTTCCCTTAACCAAGTTTGTTTGGAAATCAAAACCAGACATGATGACTAAAGTCAGGGGCTATGACCCACTGGATATGGTGAGCCTTTGACCCTTGAAGAAGGAATCTCAGCAAACATGAAGTTCCCTCAATCAAGCTACCTAGTTCTAACAATTTTTGTTTACCCCGCGAGATCCTTGAGAACATTGCATATATACATACATATCATTGCATAACAGGTACCCTTATGACAGGTCACTTACCTTTCTCGCTGCTTATTTCCACAATGGCCTTCCAATCAGATAACCAGGACCTTCTCGCTCAAGAGACTCAGTTCCGGGAAATCCTCCTGAATCTATCCAAGGGGCAGGAGGAGCTAAGGACACTTCTCATGGAGACTTTTGTCAGGAACAGTGCTGAGGATGAAAAGCTGGAACACCTACAAGCTGAGGTGGATGCATTGAGGGCCCAGATGCTGGGGCAGGTAACTGCCATTCAAGGGGTAGCTCAAAGACAAGATGAGCTCTGGTTTCTCGTCAACCAATTGCTTCAGGGTAACCAGCTGGGGCAAAAGTCTAAGGGTAAAAAACCAGTAATCGTTCGACCACCTTTGAGACAATGGGGCAAAGAGAGAGCTCCTCAAATGGCTCCAGTGTTACAAATTCAACATCACAACCAACAAAAGAGCGAGAGGAGGCAGTTCACTCGGCTCAGCATGACCTTATCCCAGATATTGCCACAGTTGCTGGAGACCAAGCTGGTAACTCTAAAAGAGGCTCAGAAGTTTCAAAATACAACGTCACCAAAGTATAACCCCAACGCTCGCTGCGCTTATCATTCTGATAGCCCGGGGCATGCTACAGAGGATTGTTGGGCTTTGAAGAATAAGATTCAGGACCTGATTGATGAAGGAGCACTGGAGTTCACACAAGACGGTCAGGCTGAATTTTTCTACCATCCCTCCAAGGCTCGTCATTTGAAGTGACAAGCCCCGAGATGAAAAGACTTTTGTTCATTCGAATGTTCAAGTTGTATTGTTCTTTGATTGTTTAGACATTTATTCATGTTAAACATTGTTATTCCATTAATGCATCGCATATGTCCGTTTTGAAGCAATATATTCGTATTCACTATACGCAAATTATTTTCATATTTTTCTAATGATCAACTCTTAATTAATAATTCTAAGCCTCTTGAGGGAGGATGACGAAAACGATACCACGATCTTTACAGTATGCTTTTGAACAGACCCCGCTGATGAGGTACAGACATTGTTTCAATCCCTAAACACTGGAGTTATAAGGAAGATAATCCCTCGTCAACCCCTCTGAGCCAAAGAAGTAGGAGTTTTTCTTTTCGAAAATTAAAACCCTTAATCATAACCTGGGGCAGGGTAGTTCTCTCAGTTGATCCACGTGCATAACGAATGGCACCAAAGAGGTCCTTACAAAACAAAGAAAGACAGTGATGGTTCCGAACAATCATAAAGACAGGCAGTCATTATCAAAAAATCATAAATGAAAAGCCCAAAAAGTCAAAACCTATAAAGGGGACTTACGAAACTGGGGCATCCCGCTGACTGTAATTCCAAAAAAGGAAATAGTTCAGGCAAAAAAAAAGAAAGGGATAACAAAAATCAAGAAAGAGGTCTTACGAACCCTCGACAAGAAGGACTTCCTATTCAAATAAACGTTCAACATCTGAACTATCACTGGAATATCAGAGCAAAGACTCAAACAAGGTCTAACGTATGATCAACTGAGTGTAGGTTTGGAGAACATCACGAAGAGCGGGTGGGTACAAATAAAATTTGAGCCTTTATCATTTGTTTCTTAAACCGTGAACCAGGCCACGTTATAACCCTTAAAAGTCCTAGCTGAAGCATGGGTTAGTTCGAAAGCATACTGTTACGAAAGGTATCCTGACTCCTTAAGGCCTACGGTAAATACGGAGTTGACATCACGTTTTACAAACATTCATTTGTTTTATGAAAAAACAAAAGAATACATTTTCAAAATCTTCAAGACAGACATAAGCTTTGCATTTTTAACATAACTTTGGTTGCATATGACTTTTTGTTTGAACAGCAGGGAAATTCGCACGATAAATACCTAGTGAACAAAAGCACTTCCAATCAAGGGGCACAACATGATCATGGTCCAATCATCTGGGGTAGTCCAATCAAGATTCGGAGAATCTCTCAAAGGCCAAATAGCCTGGGGCAAATCTCCGCCTGAGTCACTGGGGGCATCCTAGCAACGAATCTTGCCTGGTCAAACACCTTCTAGCGGCATGACAAAACACTTCTAACAGGGGCAACTCCCTACTTTCTGAGAACGAACATAGTCGAAAAAAATACTACGCATAATCAAAGACCCGCTAGGTTGACACACCTAGGCAAAAATAAGGGCTTCCCGGCGAACCAAAAGGGTTCGGGCAAAATGAAGGGATGAAATGAAAAAATCTGTACACCCGGCAAGTCGAAAACCTGAAAAGGCGGCTTGGGCAAAAATGGGTATCCCGGTGGACTGAAAACCCGAAAGGGCGGTCCAGGCAAAAGTTAGGGATCAAAAGCGTACGACTATGTTCCGGCATCTTGTCACTGGCCTATCAAAAGAAGAGTTTGTCCATCAACAATTATCAGCATCCCACAGGTGCCTCCCCCATAGAAACAGGGGCAATAACGGGTGGTTTAAGCAATCTGATTGTTCTATCCTGCAAGGTATCAAGGTAGGTTCAGCTAAAGAACATAACCAGACATCTTAATTCCCCAGAGAGAAAGCTAGCGAGACAGTACACTCTCTCCAGGTTATATTATCAGGCCTTAAGGAAGTTGAGTATACTCCAGCAGATCTCAACGTTCCCCAGCAGCATATATTCTTAACAAGCATCCCCGGCAGTCTTGGTCTAAAGATTGATTCCTCGGCATTCTATCAACATTCAATAGAGTCACTTCCCCGATGCAGTACAAAATTTCCCCAGGAGAGTCCAATCTAGTTCCCCAGGAAAGTTGGAATCCATCTCCCCAAGTAGTAAGCTTATCCCCAGTAGATTCTGGAAGCTTATCCTCGCAAAACACGAACGCGTTGTCCGGCTTTATTTAAAGAGTTATTTCCTTACCAGGATATAACTGGGTTATCCTCATCCAAAAGCCACTGAAAGGTCGTCGTTAACATAGTTCTTTCTTATCCCCAGCGAAGTCTATTCACACTTCCAATACAGCAAAGATATCCTCAGCAAGTTATTACTAACAATTCAGCAAGAGCATCTCTCTCCCCCACAGAGTAATGTTCCCCAGCATGGTCGCTAGAGTACCTTTTCTCCCCGCAGAATTTTCCATTCGCCAAGCTTATCCCCCAACGGAGTTACCTTCTCCTACCGGTATTCTTGCAACTATCATCTCCAGCGGAAGCAAAATCTATTCTTCAACATCAGCCCAGGAGTGACTTCCCGGCACCCGTCAAGGATTTACTTTCCTAGACGAAAACATACATAAACATCACATACATCATTATAGTATGCATAGACGCATCATATCATACAAATCTCATTTATGTTGAGAACATCATTGCTTGATCCATATCATGCATTGCATATGACTGACCTTTACCTTTCAGGAAAGATTCAGTTAAATTCTCAATCATAGTTCAAGACCTAAACCGGTTCAGTTAATCGACTCCAAAGATTCCTTATCCAGTCCAAGGCCTTCTCTAGTCCAGCTAAATCGACTCCAAACAGATTTTTCTGATGAAGACTCAGTAGAAGTTATCAAATTATGATGGTTCCCTCTCCGACGGTGAGTGAGGTGATAATTCCTTTTCAGATGGTTCCCTCTCCGACGGTGAGTGAGGTGGTAATTCCTTTCCTAATGGTTCCCTCTCCGATGGTGCGTGAGGTGATAATTCCTTTCCTATGGTTCCCTCTCCGATGGTGCGTGAGGTGATAATTACTTTCCTATGGTTCCCTCTCCGATGGTGCGTGAGGTGGTAATTCCTTTCCTAATGGTTCCCTCTCCGATGGTGCGTGAGGTGGTAATTCCTTTCCTAATGGTTCCCTCTCCGATGGTGCGTGAGGTGATAATTCCTTTCCTATGGTTCCCTCTCCGATGGTGCGTGAGGTGATAATTCCTTTCCTATTAGTTCCCTCTCCGATGGTGCGTGAGGTGATAATTCCCTTTTAGGTTATAATTTCCTATGGTTCTCTCCCCGACGGTGCGTGAGATGTAATTCCCTTCCAGATTATAATTTCCTTTGGTTCTCTCCCCGACGGTGCGTGAGATGTAATTCCCTTCCAGATTATAATTTCCTTTGGTTCTCTTCCCGATACTGCGAAGATGATAATTCCCACCAAGATTTTCTCAACGAGCGTTGTTGAAGTTAAAGTCACCCAAGGTTCTCTCACCGTTCATGCTGAGGTAGTAACCACCCCGGTTCATTCATCACCGTTTGAAGCTCCAGATCCAGCTCCTGTAACCAGTCAGGACACATCTATATCAAGCATCTGAAAACAGCTCCTGCAACATGTCAGGTAATCATTTTCTGTTTTGCAGGTACGCAAGTTCTCGCTAAGGAATCTCTTACGCGATCAACATCCAGATGGCATCTATAAGCCCATCATCCTATCCAGCAACCTCTAAATGGCATCTATAAGCCCATTCCATCATCGCACTGCTACTATGTAAGCGCAAATTTCTGGGCACTCTAGTGTTCAATCATCTTCCACCCTCGGATTACAAAAGGCACGTCAGCCAATCTGCATCCTCAGGTTTAAGAAGATTGAACAGGGGCAACTGTTGTACCCCAAAATTTGCCCTCCCATATTTCTCAAAAAAAACATTTCAAGAAAAATTCACAAGTCCAACCTGGCGCGTCATATTCAGGTATTCTTTCGCCAAGATATCTCTGATAACGTATTCTCAAATTCAGGTTCGGCTCAAGAGTCAATTCTTTAAAGAAGGTATCCGAATATGTGAGTTTTCTTGAAGAAATATAGTGAAAAAGTGTGCTGAAAGTGCAGTTTTTACGCGCTAAAAAATTCATAACTTGAAGATCGTGACTCGTTTTGAACCCGTTCCGGTGGCCAAAATTCTGTCTTGACATTATCTACATTTTCATCTCTCACGGCTGGAAGCCAATTTCGATCAGAAGGTCTTCAAAAATGTGGATTTATCAAGTATTTTCGTGCAGAAATTTGTGACAGAAGTTTATTTGCGTTATGTTCAAAAAATCATAACTTGGTCGATTTTCATCGTATCGAGCTGGTTCCGGTGCCAAAATTTCACAAATTGAGTTGGCTACATTTTCACAGAAGGTATTGAGTTCAAACGGTATTCAAAAGACCTTCGTTTTTTGCTCAGAGTGTGTGACACGCTGAAAATCCTGAATGCTGAATATTATTTCATCTGAGCCGAAACTTCGAAAATTCATAACTCGATCAATTTTTATCGGATTGGACTCATATTTTTACACAAGGTCACTGACTCATAGATCTACAACTTTGCTTCAAAAGTCGAGACCAAATTATGCACCGATCAATACCAGTTTTTTATTGAAGAACGTGTCAGAGCCGACAGTGGAGCCCAAAATAAGTTTGTCTGAGCTGAAACTTCAAAAATTCATAACTAATTCACCGTTTATCCGATTGAGTCGATTTTCGGACAGGAGTTAGTTCTCGATGTCGGCTACATTTTGTTTTCACATTTCAACTTCAAAAAATGCACTTAAGTCCCTGCGATTTAGCCTGGAAAGTGACGAATTCAAGTGAATATTGGAGGCCCAATTGCACATTCAAAGCCCATTTTCTTTACCCTAATTTCCACTATATAATCACATTCTTGTCACACAAACTAAGAGGAGAGAGAGGAGAAGAAGAGAGAAAAAAAACCTTGCCACAATACTGTTAGAATATCAAACTCTTTCAAGAACCCTAAAACCTTGAAATCCTTATTACAAATCTCTCTCTCACTACAAACAAAGTCATCTCAGTTACAAACCAACACCTCACTACTTCTCCAGTAAGGATAAGGCTGGCTTGATCTCCATGATCCTAATTTTCCAGTAAGGCATAAAAGCATCCAGGTCACTAATTTTCCAGTAAGGGTAAGATTGATTTGATCTCCATGATCAAAAGGGTATAATCATTCATACATGCCATATTGTGCCTAAACATTAAATTTCTTCATATATTGGCTTTATTTGCATTTTATGATTTTATTTAATGTGTTCGTGAGATTCAACACTGCAGATTTAGACAGGATCCCATGCAGGTTCATTAAGGAACGTTGAGGCCAAAAGCCAAATGGCCAAAAGCCAAAAGCCAAATGGCCAAAGTAGAACATTTTATGCATGACACCAATACATGGCGAGGCAGACATTAAGCCAGACATTAAGGAACGTTGAAGCCATAACACAAATGGCCAAAAGCCAAAACGCAAATGGCCAAAAGCCAAAAGCCAAATGGCCAAAGTAGAACAACTTATGTATGATGAGGCCAGAACACAAATGGCCAAACCACTCCAATTCACATCCAAAAAGGGGACAGAAGCCCCCCAAGGTATTGTATTTTCTTTCTTTTCCTTATTTTATTTATTTCAATTATTTCTTTTTTAATTAATTCCTTTAATTTAACTTATTTTCATAAAATATAAAAAATAGTAAAAAACAGAAAAGTCATAAAAATCAAAATATATTTATTTAATTAATATTTTTTGTAAATAAATATCACTAATTAATTTTAGCTTTGTAAAATTAGGTTTAATTCAAACATTTTTCTTAATAAACTTAAAATTGGTAGAATTAGGTTTTAATCAATTTTTATCTTTTTTTTTTCTTTTCTTTCACAATAATTGATTATTAAATATTATTTTTGTAATTAAATTACCATGTAATTAATTAGGTTAATTTAGGTTTAATTTTAACATGTTTTCTTAATAAACTAAAAAACAAATAGAATTAGGGTTAGCATTTAATTTCAATTAATTCTTTTTCCATTAAAAACATAAAATACTAAAAAATATATAAAAAAAACAATTTCTTTTCTCTCTTAATTAATCAATTCCATCATTTAATTTAATTTTGCAAAAAGGGTCCAACGCCCTCGTTTTTAATCCTTATTCGCATATTTATTTTATTTCGTTTAATATTAATGTAATTCTCCCAAAGTCTTGTAAACTCGGTCATTTTATTTCTCGCACTTTACTTCTTTATTTTCTGTCAAATCGGGTCCTGGTTTAATTTTGGCGATGTGGACCCGCGCCTTTTGTAATAGCTTAGAATCTTTTACTTTCTCGCAATATTTTAACTGTTAATAAATGCATGCAAGAATGAATGATAAAATAAAAACAAACGCATAGATCACCTTGACATGAATAAGACAAAATAACTGAACATGACACACAAATCATACACCACCCTTAGGGTACGCCTCACTGTTGCCTTGCCTCGAAAGGTGATCGTCGAGTAGAGGATGTCTTAGTAAGTCCTCATGATCCGGGAACCTGGCATGAGGGTAGCTTCTAAGGTATCTTCCTATTGCTCCGGTGATCACCATGTCCCGAACCTCGAATTGACCCGAACACCTCCAACGGTGGTGCTACCTACCTCTCAATGGTGGGATGGCACTACTTTAAAGGACATCTACACAGACGAATTCCTTAGGATAGGTAGGTTCTCGTAGATACTTGCTCTAATCTCAAAACAAATTCAAAAAGACTTTTCACACTGACACCTTTTCAAAAAGCTTTCGAAAGCAATTTTTTCAAACACTCTTGAGGACCGATACAAGAGTCGAACTTAAATTTTCAAAGAAACTTTTTAAAACCCACAGTTGAAAAGCAAACAAACCATTTTTGAAAACACAATGAGCAAGTATCTAAGATCCCATGGATAACCATGGATAGAAAGGGTGCTAACACCTTCCCTTTCTATAACCTACCTCCCGAACCAAGAGCAATCTCTATAAGGAATTTTTCTGTGCTTTTGTCCTTTCCATTTGGAGAAAATAAAAGACGGTGGAGACTCTTGCTTCCGCGACATTTCGCGAACCAGCGTTAAACAGTCAGTTCCAGATCCACCGATCACACCAGCATTACAATCTTTTCTTGTGGCCAGAACCATCGCGAGAGTTTAGCCTCAATGAGTGTAGCATACTGCTACTGTTCTATGGCCAAGTTGGATCAATTTAGGGTTCTAAGGTCGGTTGGTGCTTAATGACTCCTTAGAAGACCCATATTCTCCTCGTTGCAACACAAGGGATATCGGTACAGACCAAGGTGTTACACCAACGTAGCCACTGCTTCACCCATGTCAGTTTACGCCGGACAGGTCCCTCACAGCTTATGCTACCTAAAAGGGTATTCCCCAGATCCGAGTCAGGATCTATGAAACTCCGATGCAAAGCCCACAAATATAAAAGCAAACAAAGCAAGCAATTGAAAACAAGGTGATCTAAATCCTAAGGTAACCCCACTTTTAAGTTAGTCCCCAGCAGAGTCGCCAGTTCTGTGATACGGTGGGAGAACTGACTTGGGTTTTGCGTTTGTTTTCGCAAATGTTTCGGTTGAGCAAGAGTCGCCACCGACTTTTTATTTTATCCTAAGGAAAGGTTAAAAAGCACAACAAAAACCTTTGAGATGTTTTCTTGGGTTCGGGAAGTAGATTATAGAAAGGGAAGGTATTAGCACCCTTTCTATCCATGGTTATCCATGGGCTCTTAGTTACTTGCTTAGATCACTTGCCTTGTGTTTTCAATTGTTTGAAATGGTGCTTTGTGTGTGGGTTTGAAAATGTTTTGAAAAGAGGCCATTTGTGGTGGCAACCTTTGTAATGATTCATGTTTGAATGTATACAAAGGTGTACTTATCTTTTGAAAATTTTTCAATGTTTTTGAAAGTTGTTTTGAAAGTGTGTTGTGATGTGGTTTTGAAAAGTAGGCAAGGATTTGTTTTGCAAGTTGGCAAGTAACCAAGAGCTATCTACCCTAAATTTCTCAAAGATCTTTCCTATGTTTTTAACCCTTTTAACAATTTTGTTCCACCATTGTATTTGGTAGACAATCTTGTGTTAGGATGTTAACGGGACAAGCGCGGGTCATCGTTTAGACCATGATTGCAATGGTGCCAAGTGTCTTTGGGCAATTTTTCCTTTAAGGGACTTGATCATTTTTAGGCAACTTTCGAAAGCGTCATCGAGGGACTATGATCATTTGAATTGTTTTGTTTTGCCAAAGACACCCAACATGCAACATGGCCCATTATTGAAGGCAACAAGTGGAGTAACCCTAGGGGTGCAAGTGTGATTAGTGTTGTCCATTTTCATGCTTTGTCTTTTGTTAAGTCAAGCTATTTGTTATTTGCATACAAACCCTAAGTCTATCATGGCATATTTAGAAAGCTTTAAAATGCAGAAATTAAAGTCCTAAATTATTACAAAGTAATCATGGGGATGGGGGTACAAATGTTCAAATGGGGATGAGACTTAATAGGAGAGTGGTATTCCAATATTTACAACCAAATCGAATTAATCGCAAATGTAAATGTAAAGTAATGTACAAGAATAAGTAAATGTGTATGTGTAAATGAATTTGTGTAAATAAATGTGATTTATTCACAAGTGAAATAAAAATAAAAAAGGGATTAATTTTGGATATTTTCATGTTTAGGGCAAAACCCTAATTTTGTCAATAAAAAGGTATTTATTACATATTATATACAATATTTATTAATTATATACAAAAAATAAATAAAAAGAAAGTATATTGTAAAAAAGTATTTTTGAGGTTAAATATTAATAAAATGAAAAAATGTATTATTTTTGTATTTTTATCCTAAATATTCTAAATATATAAGTATTTGTATTATTTACTAAATATATTAAAATATATACAAAAATAAAAATATTTATTTATTATTTACAAAAAGGTATATTTTTTAGAAAATATTTTCAAAAGGTAAAATAAAATAAAATCAGAAAATAAAATGTATTTGTATTATTTTAGTATTTTAAATAAAAGTATTATATGTTATTTATAATGTATAAAATCAAATAAAACAAATAAAATCCAAATAAAATGCAAAAATGGTTGAAAAAATGTTTTTAATATTTTTTATATTTTGACAAAATAAACAAGTCTGAAACAAAAAGAAAAAAATCAAAAATGCTAAAAATAACACACAATGGGCCAAGGGGGTGTATGTGTGAAATAGTGATGCAAGAAGAAAAATGAATCAGGCCCAACCCAAAGGACAAGCTTCTTTAACCTCCAGCCATCCCTGTTCTAAAAAACGCACGCTTCTTTGCCTTGTTCAAACATCCTGATTCTTTGAGTTTTAGCACAAACTTATAACACCAAAAATGTAAAGCATCAAATCACGAATCCATACATACCAAGAACTTGATCTAACTCTCAGAAATGAGAGAGAATTTCTTCTCCCCCAATTCCTGACCTAACTTTTTCCTAATGTTCAGATTCCAAATTCTCTTAACACACATAATATAAATGGAAAGTGAGGATATGGGTAGCTTCAGGGCCATGAATAGAACATACTTTCTTCACAAACCTAAGCCTAGATATGCTTGGATAGAGAGATAGAAGTTCAAAAACTTACCTGTTCAGCTGGAATCGTGTGCAACAATGGAGGCACTTTCAATGCAGTGTGAGGACTTGTATAGCTTGCTTGAAGTTCAAGGATGCTTTTCCAATGCTTGGTGTGCTTTGAATCTTGCTATATCAAGCTACAGAAGTCAACCTGCAAGAGAGAAAAATGAAAATGGCAAACTATGTTATGGCTGTTACAGTCTGTATCTAAGGTTGGGGATAGCTTGTATGGATGTTATTGATTATGTTTGAGGTGGTTTGGGTGAAAACGCACGAGGGAAATGAACTGTGGAAATCAATATGCAGAAGATACACTATTTTGCCACAAAACTGTGTTTTGATGGATAAGGGAGTTTTAGGGATGGCTTGGTCGTGTTTCAGGTCTGTTAGGGAGTATGGAAAGTGTGGAGAAAGTTTGTTTTAGTTCTTGCTTGCAGGAATGAGAGCTGTGTTTCAAAATGCAAGTTTCTTCTAATGTAAGCAAAAGTTGTCAAGTTGGTTTACAAGCTTATGCAGGCCCCCTAAACATGCTGCAAAGTTAGTCTTGATCAGTGGGATTAGTTCAATAACTTGTGCCTCAGAGATTTGCATTGTACTTCTTGGATTTGTGTTTTGACATAAAGTCATGCTTTACAAGAATGGATAATTTGCTTTTTCCAAATATGGCTTAATTCTTCATGTAATGTCCAAATGCACAAAATAATGCTAGAACACAATGGATTGGCATTTAATTATTGAGTGTAAATGAGATTAGAGGCCTGTAACTAGCTTGTGCAAACTGATTTCAAAAATGCATAGTGTATGAACATGAAAATGGCTCATGAACAAAGTGACTTTTGCCCATATTGACAAATTCGATTCTCCCTAACCACAAGGGTGTTTGAGAAGTTCTTGGACATTTTGGAAAGCTTGGAATGTGTACTACAATCCATCTTAGTAATGCAATTTGAAATTACAAGTGGAAGCATGTGAAAAGTGGCCATGAAGTTAGGCAAAAATCCTGCCTAGAATAGGTCAAAAAAATTCTAAGTTAAGAATGTTTTGCACCCTTGTTCCAAAAATCATAACTTGAGCTACAAGCTTCTTTTGAGGAAACTTTGTGAATCAAAGTTGTAGATTTTGAAATGGACTATAATTTTCATGTCTTGAGTTTTGTTTGAATCCAAATGTATCTTGATGAAAAGATGGGACAAAGTTAGGAAAAAATTAGGAATTTTCATAACTTAGAAAATTTCTAAGTTATGAAATTTCTTCATTTCAAACCCTAATTTGTGATTTTTGATTTCTTGATGAACAAGCTTCATGATTTGGCATGTTTTGATGAAAAATGAATCTTGACACTTGATTTTGACCAAAAAGTCAAAGTTTGACTTTTCAGTATACAGTCAAAATTGGATCAGTTGACTGGAAAATTCATCTATCAATCTTGTGCATTTGGGATCTTTTGAACTTTTTGAATGTGTCAAGACCATGTCATTGAGTCCTTGAGTCCATATGTGAGCTTGGTTTGCCATTGGCTAGGTCAAACAGTCAAAAATTGCCTTTGTGCGGTCAAAACCCTAAAAATGACCATTTTGCCCTTTTGGTGATCTGATCAAATTTCTTGTGGAATTGTGATCCAAACTTGACCAAATGCTTCATATGAGTTAATAATGTTGATGTGGGTCAAATTTCACGAGGTTTGACTGTCAATTGACCACAATTGACTTTTTCCCCAATACAGTTGATTTCTAGGTCAACTGTCCAATTGACTGGGCAAAGATTGGAATCAAGGCTTGAAACTTGGTATGAATAATCTTGTGAGTCCAACATGAAGTATGAAAGTCATCTTGGGCCTTTTAGGTCAAAACATCTTTGTGCAAACACAAACCCTAATTTGGGTCAACAGTACAAGGAGGAGTCTTGAGTAGAGTAAACCCTAACTTGATCTTGAGCTCCAAGGGTCTTGTGGTGAGAAAATACTGATGAAATGGGAGGGCAAATTTTGGGGTACAACAGTTGCCCCTGTTCAATCTTCTTGAACCTTAAGAGTTAGATTGGCAAGTTTGCCTTTCGCGACTTGAGGGTAAAAGGAGATTGGACACTAGAGTGCCCTGAAATTTGCACTCGTATAGTGGAGTATCGGCAATGTGATGTCGGGAATGGGCTTACAGATGCCATTTGAAGAGATGGTGGATAGGGGGATGGGCTTATAGATGCCATCTGGAGACGTGACAGAACCTTGTCGGGAATGGGCTTATAGATGCCATTTGGAAGTGTTGATCGCGTAAGAGATTCCTTAGCGAGAATTTGCGTACTTTGAGAAAGGAAGATGATTTCCTGGCCTGTTACAGGTGTTGATCTTCAAACTCTTCATGCAGATATACCCTGGCTAGATACATGTATCGAATCTACAATTAATTGCTCACAGATATGCCCTGGCTGGATACATGAATCGAATCTAGAATTTATCGTCTACAGATATGCCCTGGCTGGATACAGGAATCGAATCCGGAACTTCAAAAGGTTACTTACAGACGTGCCCTGGATGGATACAGGTATCAAATCTCTAAACTACTCATGCAGATGTGCCCTGGCTAGATACAGGTGTCGAATCCACAATCAAATACTCACAGATATGCCCTGGCTGGATACAGGTGTCGAATCTGGAATTTTGTCGTCTACAGATATGCCCTAGCTGGATGCAGGTATCGAATCTGGAATTTGTCGTCTACAGATATGCCCTGGCTGGATACAGGTTTCGAATCTGAAACTTCAAAAGGTTGGTAGAGGTAGCTTTCCTGGCTGGATACAGGTATCGGATCTCTAAACTCTTCATGCAGATATGCCCTGGATGGGTACAGGTATCGAATCTACAATCAATCACTCACAGATATGCCCTGGCCAGATACAGGAATCGAATCTGGAATTGTGACAGTTGATAGTAATCATCTTTGGATTGATGTTTTCCTGAAAAGGCAAGACATCATTTGTATGCAATGTCATGATGTATGAAATGCATGATGTCATGATGCTCAAAATGAGATAGTGTTGTATGCACTTTATCATGTATGTAAACAGGATGTATGAAATGTGAAATGTCTATGAATGTATTTCCGTCTAGGAAAATAAATCCTTGACGAGTGCCAGGAACTTATTGAATCCTGGGCTGATGTTGAAGAGTAGAGTTCCTCGCTTCTGCTGGGGAATGATGATTGCAAGAATAAACCGGTAGGAGAAGATGACTCCGTTGGGGAATAAACTTGTTGGAGAGATTACTCTGCGGGGAATTACTCGGTGGGAAGAGATACTTCACTGAGGTTTTGATGAGAGCTCCGCTGAGGACTCCACTGGTAAGTTATGTTGGGTAAATTGATGAACTCTGCTGGGGATAGGAAGAACTTTGCCGAGGACGAACTTTCCGTGGTAATTAGCTGAGGATAACCCAGTTATAAGCCCTGGTGGGAAATAACCTTTGAATAAAGTCGGGGAGAGACGTTCGTACTCTGCAAGGGATAAGCTTCCAGAACCTACTGGGGATAAGCCTCACGACCCGCTGGGGATAGGGATTCCACTCTCCTGGGGAAACTTTGGATTGCACAGGGGAATGGTTCCACTGGATGTCTGTATTCCGCCAGGGAACAATCTTATATCAAGACCGCCGGGGATGCTTGCTGAGGAATGTCTATACTCCGCTGGGGAATGTTGAGATCTTTTGGGGATACCCAATTTCTTTAAGGCTGACAGTAGACTAACTCTGTTTGGGGAGAGTATTGCTGACTTGCTGGAGATACTGTGCCTTTTTAGGGCTGATGGGAACCCAACTCTGCTTGAGGAGAGTATTGTTGAAATCTGGTCTTTCTCTGTGGGGAGTTGAGGTAACTTGGTTACATTCTTCAGCTGAACCTACCTTGGTACCTTGGTAGACAGAGCAACTAGATCGTTTGGACAATTCTAAATTACCCCTGTTTCTGTTGTCATCAGTAATTAGTCCTTTGTTTCGCATGTAAATATTTATGAGTTAGCAATTAATGTCAAATGCATATATCAAAAATGAACATTGGACGTTCTTCGCAAAACAAAACAGATAAAGGAAAAACAAATGGGTAATTTGTCTGAAAAATTGAACTTGTATTAATTTTGAAATTTGCCTGTAAATAGGCGTTTTATGTACAGGAGGATGACGTCCTAGTAAGAGAACGCCGCCGAACAACATAGAGTTTATACAATTTTGAAAAGGAAACAAAACAGCTATGTGAAAAATAATCCCACTGGGTTCCAACTCTGCTATCGCCTTTATATCTTCAAGCGTCTCATCACTTTGCTGCTTAGTTGAAGATGAAGCTGATTGATTGTGTCGTCTGAGCTTGATAGTTGATGCCGAATTCTGGATGCAAGGTGATCCAAAGAGACATAGTATTACGCTTTATCCCTAACTTTTGCCTGGACCGCTCTTTTGGGTTTTCAGTCCACCGGGATACCCATTTTTGCCCAAGCCGCCTTTTCAGGTTTTCGACTTGCCGGGTGTACAGATTTTTTTCATTTCATCCCTCATTTTTGCCCGAACCCTTTTGGTTCGCCGGGAAGCCCTTATTTTTGCCTAGGTGTGTCAACCTAGCGGGTCTTTAGTTCATGCGTAGTATCTTTTTACTATGTCAGCATTGGCGTGGTGAGGAAGGTCGTCACCATCCATGGTGGTTAGAATCATAGCTCCTCCTGAGAAGATATGTTTAACCACAAATGGCCCTTCGTACGTAGGGGTCCACTTGCCCCTGGGATCACTTTGAGGAAGAATGATGCGCTTGATTACCAGGTCTCCAACTTGATACTCTTGTCGTCTGACCTTCTTGTTAAATGCCTTGATCATCCGTTTTTGGTATGTCTGACCATGACAAATAGCAGTGAGTCTCTTTTTGTCAATTAGGTTTAATTGATCAAGCCGAGTCTGGATCCAGTCATCTTCGCTCAAACCTGCATCCTTCATTATCCGGAGAGAGGGTATCTGGACTTCAATAGGCAAGACTTCCTCCATGCCATAGACCAAGGAAAAGGGAGTTGCCCCTGTTGACGTCCGTGCTGAGGTACGGTACCCATGAAGAGCAAACGGTAACATTTCGTGCCAATCTTTATAGGTCACTGTCATCTTCTGCACAATCTTCTTGATGTTCTTATTCGCTGCTTCTACAACCCCATTCATCTTCGGCCGGTAGGGAGAAGAGTTGTGGTGCTGTATCTTGAATTGCTCGCAGAGCTCAGTGATCATCTTGTTGTTAAGATTGGTACCATTATCCGTAATGATCCTCTCGGGTACACCGTATCGACAGATTAGGTTGTGCCGAATGAACCGTGCCACGACGTTCTTGGTTACGGTAGCATAAAAAGCAGCTTCAACCCACTTTGTGAAGTAATCAATCGCCACCAGGATGAAACGATGCCCGTTGGATGCCGTAGGTCTGATTTCGCCGATCATATCAGTGCCCCACATTGCAAAAGGCAAGGTGCTGTCAAGACGTTCATAGGAACCGGAGGAATGTGCACCTTATCAGCATAGATCTGTCATTTATGACAAGTCCGAGAATGCTGATAACAGCCGGCTTCCATGATGGACCAGAAATATCCTTCCCGAAGGATTTTCTTTGCCATGGTATGTCCACTGGAATGTGTTCCGAAGGTACCTTCATGTAGCTCCGCCATGATCTTTTCGGCTTCAGTCTTATCCAAGGGTCTTGTGGTGAGAAAATACTGATGAAATGGGAGGGCAAATTTTGGGGTACAACAGCCTGTAATATGCGTTTTGTACAAAGAGGATGACGTCCTAGTAAGAGAACGCCGCCGAAAGATAGAAATTATAAAATTTGTGTAAAAGAAAGAAACAACTATGTGAAACAATCCCATTGGATTCCAACTATACTATTGCCTTTATATCTTCAAGCGTCTCATCACTTTGCTACTTGGCCGAAGGTGGATCAGATTGATTGGCGCCGTCTGAGCTTGATAGTCGATACCAAAGTCTGGTTGCAAGATGATCCAATGAGACATAGTGTTACGCTTCAATCCCTAATTTTTTCCTGGACCGCCCTTTCGGGTTTTCAGTCCACCGGGATACCCCTTTTTGCCCAAGTCGCCTTTTCAGGTTTTTGACTTGCCGGGTGTACAGTTTTTTTCATTTTCATCCCTTATTTTTGCCCGAACCCTTTTGGTTCGCCGGGAAGCCCTTATTTTTGCCTAGGCCAGTCAACCTAGCGAGTCTTTGATTATTCGTAGTATCTTTTCACTATGTCTGCATTGACGGGGTGAGGAAGGTCGTCACCATCCATGGTGGTTAGAATCATAGCTCCTCCCGAGAAAATGTTCTTAACCATATATGGACCTTCATATGTGGGGGTCCATTTGCCCTTGGGATCACCTTGCGGTAGTATGATGCGTTTGATCACTAGGTCCCAGACTTGATATTCTTGACGTCTGACTTTCTTGTTAAAAGCCCTGATCATTCGCTTTTGATACGTCTGACCATGACAGATAGCAGTAAGTCTCTTTTCATCAATTAGATTCAGCTGATCAAGTCGGGTTTGGATCCAGTCATCTTCGTTTAAACCCGCATCCTTCATAATCCTGAGAGAGGGTATCTGGACTTCGATGGGTAGGACTGCCTCCATGCCATACACCAAAGAGTAGGGTGTTGCCCCTGTCGACGTCTGTGCTGAGGTACGGTACCCATGAAGAGCGAATGGTAACATCTCGTGCCAGTATTTGTATGTCACTGTCATCTTCTGCACAATCTTCTTGATGTTCTTGTTAGCCGCTTCAACAACGCCATTCATCTTCGGCCGGTAGGGAGAAGAGTTATAATACTGTATCTTGAACTGTTTGTAGAGTTCGGTGATCATCGTGTTATTGAGATTTGTATCATTGTCCGTAATAATCCTCTCTGGTACACCATATCGACATATCAGATTGTGTCAGACAAATCGCTCCACAACGTTCTTGGTTACCGTAGCAAAGGAAGCTACCTCAACCCACTTTGTAAAGTAATCAATTGCTACCAGAATGAAGCGATGTCCGTTAGACGCAGTAGGTCTGATCTCGCCAATCATGTCGATGCCCCACATTGCGAAGGCCCAACGAGCTGTCAAAACATTCAGGGGAACCGGAGGTACATGCACCTTATCAGCATAGACTTGGCACTTATGACAGGTTCGAGAGTGCTGATAACAATCGGCTTCCATAGTGGACCAGTAATATCCTGCCCGTAGGATTTTCTTTGCCATGGTATGTCCACTAGAATGAGTTCCGAAAGTACCTTCATGTAGCTCTTCCATGATCCTTTCCGCTTCGCTCTTGTCCATACATCGCAGTAAGGTTGAATCATGGTTACGTTTATAGAGGATTCCATTACTGATGAAGAACTTCGCAGCGAACATTCTCAGAAACTTCTTATCATTAACAGATGCCCCTTCGGGATATTCCTGAACCTCGAGATACCTTTTTACCTCATGAAACCAGGGTTTATCTGCTACCTCTTTAGTCTCAATGTCACAATAATGTGCGGGTTCTTCCAACCTCTCAATGGTAATATGGGGAGCTTCATTGTCCCACCTGACTTTAAACATAGAAGACATGGTAGCTAGCGCGTCTGCCAACTGGTTCTCCTCTCGTGGGAAATGTTCAAAGGTTATCTCCTCAAAGTGTGGGAGCAATGTCAATACGTACTCTTTGTAAGGAATAAGATTCGGGTGCTTCGTATCCCACTCGCCTTTGATATGACTTATCACCAGAGCGGAATCTCTGAATACACTCAAGAACTTGATCCTCAGGTCAATAGCAGCTCAAAGACCCAAGATACATGCTTCATACTCCGCCATGTTGTTGGTGCAGTTAAAACATAATCGGGCGGTGAACGGAGTATGACAACCCTCAGAAGATATAATTACATCGCCAATTCCATTACCCAATGAGTTCGAGGCTCCATCAAAATACATAGAACATCGGGATCCCTCTACGGGTCCTTCATCCGGTCCAGGTTCTTCACAGTCAGTTACCAACATATATTCTCATCCGGGAACTCGAAATTCATGGACGGATAGTCATCCACGGCTTGATGCGCCAAATGATCCTCTAATACACTCCCCTTGATTGCTTTTTGGGTTGTGTATTAGATGTCGTACTCGGTTAAGATCATCTGCCATCTTGCTATTCTCCCGGACAAGGAGGGCTTCTTGAAAATATACTTGATTAGATCCATCTTTGATATCAACAAGGTGGTGTGAGTCAGCATATACTGTCTCAGTCGGCGAGTAGCCCATGCCAAAGCGCAACAAGTTTTCTCGAGAAATGAGTATCGGGTCTCACAGTCGGTAAACTTTTTGCTAACGTAGTAAATGGCATGCTCTTTTCGACCAGACTCGTCATGCTGCCCCAACACACACCCCATTGAACTGTCTAGCACTGTCAAATATAAAATCAAAGGTCTTCCTTCAACTGGAGGCATCAAAATAGGTGGGTCTTGAAGGTATTCTTTGATTCTTTCAAAAGCAGTATGAAACTCATCATTACACTTTACCACTTGATCTTTCTTCAGCAGCTTGAAGATTGGCTCACAAGTAGCAGTCATATGTGAAATGAACCTGGCGATGTAATTCAGGCGTCCCAAGAAACCTCTAACTTCTTTCTCTGTGCAGGGAGCCGACATCTCTTGTATGGCTTTTACCTTTGCAGGGTCTACCTGAATACCTTTGTCACTGACAACAAAACCCATAAGCTTACCAGACCTTACCCCAAAGGTACACTTGTTTGGATTCAACCTCATCTTGTACGTCTTTAACTTGCCAAACAGTTTCTGGAGATGATCAAGGTGCTTTTCCTTATTCTGGGACCTGGCTATATCGTGGAACAAAGCGACCATAGTGCGCTGATAATTTTCCCCAGCATTCTTCAACCCAAAAGGCATTACCTTGTAACAAAAGGTACCCCACTGAGTAACAAAGGTTGTCTTCTCCATGTCCTCAGGAGCCATCTTGATCTGGTTGTAGCCAGAAAAACCATCCATGAAGGGGAAGATCTTGTGCTGCGCGGTGTTGTTGACTAGAACATCAATGTGAGGAAGTGGGAATTCATCCTTGGGGCTTGCCCTATTTAGATCTATGTAGTCCACACACATTCGTACCTTAGCGTCCTTCTTAGGTACCGGCACAACGTTGGCGACCCACTGCGGATAAGAAGTGACAGCTAAGAACCCTGCATCGAACTGTTTCATGACCTCTGCTTTGATTTTCTGACATTTCAGGGCGCATATGGCGGACCTTCTGCTTTACCGGAGGGCAGTCTTCCTTAGTCGTCAGGTGATGTACCATAATATCAGTGTCCAAACCAGGCATGTCTTCATAGGACCAGGCAAAGATCTCAACATAGTCGTGTATCATCTATATTAACCGTTGTTTGACACTAGGCTCCAGATTCGCACCTATCTTAACCTCTTTCCTGTCTTCCTCTGTACCCAAATTCACTGACTCAACTGGCTCTTCATGAGGCTGTATGGCCCTTTCTTCATGCTGTAATAGTCTAGCAAGTTCTCCAGGCACCTCACAATCATCCTCACCATCGTCCTCGGCTTGGTTGATCAGATTTTTGAAGTCATAACTGGCAGTAGCAAAGTTGTTATCAATGGGATCCAGAGTGGATATGGATCTGCAATATGATACGTGAGTGTGTGTAAGAGAATAGCTGTTTTGATAAAATGAGAGACAGAAAAGAAAAACAAGGAGCGCAAAATTTGTAATGCAAGAAACGTCCAATGCTTTATTAATGATATATGAAATGACAAATAATAGCCCTCATAAACAAAGCCAAGGTGCCTTGGGCAAGGCATCGGGCCGTAAAGTTTTAAACTATTTATTACAAATCTTAAAACAAAAGTCAATTACTGCGGAATAAAAGAAACAGGTATGAAGTCCTTCGTCGTCCAGTTATTCAGTCCACCGTTGGTTGTTGGGTAGATCCAGCTGTCGATGTCTGAATCCTCTTCACTGTCCTCAATTGCATTAACTCCCTGATTGTTGATGTGTAGCGGAAGTCTTCCAATCCGTGCACGCCTAACAGCCTTTTGAGCCCCTGTAGTAAAGCCCAAACCAAATTTGTTAGTTTTGTGAGTGAAATCAGGGAGTTGACCCCAATTGGTACACCCACATTCTTCAACTATAGCCATGACGTCCTTGAGAGAAGCCATCTTCAGCGGAGGTTTGCCGGTAGTAACTTCAGTTGATGCCGAGAACTGAGGGACCTCTTCGAAATTCTGACAAGGAGTTTCTATGAACTCCCCGTCCATCTCTACATAGCGGAAGTAATTGAGATGACTCATCATATACTCTTCTTCACCTCGCACCGTGACAATCTTCCCCTTCACTGGGTACTTTAGCATTTGATGGAGCGTGGAAGTAACTACCCCAGCCTTATGAATCCAAGGACGACCCATCAAGCAAGAATACGATGGTCTGATATCCATTACGTAGAAGGTGGACCCAAAGGTCTGAGAACCCACTTTGACAGGGATGTCCACCTCCCCGTGCACCATTCTTTTTTATCCATCAAAAGCCCTCACCACAATGTTACTCGACTTTAAAGTCAAACCTTCACAATCTAAACGGTCTAACGCTTTCTTTGGCAGAACATTCAACGAAGACCCGGTATCTACCAGCACATGGGCCATAATGGTGCCGCTGCACTCAATCGATACATGCAGAGCATCATTATGATTCCTTCCTTTCGGTGTCAGATCCGCATCTGAGAAACCCAGCCAATTGTCAGCAGTCAGGCTGGCCACACAATCTTTGAACTGATATGCTGAAGTTTCATGCAGCACATGCCCAGTCTTGAGAAATGCAATCAAAGCCTTCACATGGGCTTCGGAACACAATAGCAGAGACAACATGGAGATCTTTGACGGGGTTTTCCCCAGCTGCTCGACCACATTGTAATCGCTCTTCTTGATAATTTTCAGTATTTCCTCTATTTCTTGTTTAGAGGCTTCCACAACGATTTTCGTAGGTGCCTCTGTCCGGGCAAGCTCACCTATAATTTCCTTGCCCCGAGTCCCAGATGGCTCAGCAGTAGGGGTGATAACTGGAGTAAGAACAAGAATAGTTGCAGGTGTACTAACTGGAGTAGGAACATGAGAAATGTCAAGAGTGCTGGTTGGAGCAGCAGCTGGAATAACGGTAGGCTTGATGATAGTCTTCGGGGAAATCTCGGGAGAGAAGACCCTTCCACTTCGGGTAACCTTACTAGTCCCGACAATATTACTGACATCAGTATCAGCTTCTTCAGTCTTCAGATCTTGCTTAATACCTTGATAATACACATCAGCACCATAATGCCATGGGATAGCCTTATCTGAGGTGTACGGGATGGGACCAGGAACAGTGATTATTAGCGGAGCAATTCTTGGAACAGGTGTAATCCTAACAGGGTTTCTCGAGGAAACCTTGGAAGGATTAGCGAAAATGGTTATAATGGTAACATTTTCATTGGGAACAACATGAGTCGTTGTCTTCTCAAACAAAATTTCTTTATTATCCATCAGGCGCTTAACACCTGACTTCAACAAACAACAACTGGAAGGTAGAATCGAACACATGTGGCAACCTTCACCATAACCCGGAAATAAACCGGCCAACAACAAATTCTTCTTAACAGTCATAAGAGGAGTAGAAATTTCTTCAACAGAGGTCACAAACAAATCGGTGTCAACAACATTAACTTCACGACCATGTTTGGGCATGAGAGCAGTTATAACATTCAGCTTTTCTGGAGTATCAAACTCTATCTCCTTGGCTCTGATCAGATCTTGTACTTTGTTTCTCAGGGCCCAACAATCATTTGTATCGTGGCCTGGACTCTCAGAATGGTAGGCGCATCGCGCGTTGGGATTGTACCTGGGAGAAGTAGTGTTTGGATTCTTGGGAGCCTCTCTCAAGGTCGCCAAGTTGGATTTCAGCAGGTGAGGTAATACTTCAGCCAATGTCATGTTGATGCGGGTAAAATGCCGCTGTGGTCTTTCCACCCTTTGTTGATTGTTGCGTTGTGGAGCAACTGTGGGTCTTGGTATCACTACGGCATTTATCGTTTGACGATGTTCAGATCTGCTTTGGCCCCTCGGGCTATAAACTGCACTTGCTTCCTTCTTACCAGTGAAAGGATTTTTTTATCGAACTCGAAGAGGCATCCTTCTGTATTTTACCACTTCGAATGCCAGCCTCCACTCTTTCTCTAGTCAAAATCAACTCAGTGAAACCAGATGACGAGTTTCCGATCAAGTGATTGAAAAATGGACCAGATAGCGTCCCTAGAAACATATCGACTAACTCCCTATCAGACAAAGGGGGTTGGACTCTTCCAGCCAAGTCTCTCCACTTTTGAGCATAGTCCTTAAAACCTTCACCTGTACCCATGGACATACCCTAGAGCTGAGTACGAGTGGGGGAAAGGTCGGCGTTGTACTGACACTGCTTGTAAAAAGCAGCAACAAGATCTTCCCAATTTCGGACATTGGCTCCCTCCAACTGGTAGAACCATTCAAGCTGAGTCCTTGACAAACTATCTTGAAAGAAATGCACCCACAAATTTCTATCAGCAGTGTGGGGTTGAATTTTCCTGACGTAAGAGCGGAGATAGAGCTTTGGGCAGGATACTCCATCGTACTTGGAAAAAACCGGAGCTTTGAACTTATGAGGGATGACCACTCCCGATACTAGTCCCAATTCTCCAAAATCCAAACCAGGTATTTTCTGAATCTCCATAGTGCTCAGACGGTTTTCTAGCTGCTTGTACCTATCCTCAGTAGGAGGATATTGCTCATCGTCGTAATCAATATCGTTGTCAGAAACTACAGGACTAGGGTCCTTTGCCCTTTCTTGGTTCTCCCCGTCCTTGGATGAGGAGGTCAGATCAGCTGGTTGTCTCAACCTTTCTCCGAATCTTCTACCCATGTTCAGAATTCTGACCTTTTTCTTCTTCTTCTTCTCTTTCAGAATAAGGGTCTTCAAATCCTCCCGCCCTTTAGCCAGACTTATGAACATCTGTTGGAACTGGGCGCTCTGTGCCTGGAGATCTTTGATGGCTTGATCAGAAGACATTTCTGCTGAAATAAACAGCGAAGAAGATGAGAAACCTGTAGTGGTACCTGTAATGATGTGCATGATAATGGGATTCACATGTAATGATTTCAAAGACTTTGGGAGATTTAAATTTGCAAACCAAAAATAAAACAAAAATTTATTAGCTTAACTTTAAAAGGTTCAACAATGCCTTTAAGGCGTTACAAAGTAAATAAATAAAACAGAATCTAAAACTAGAAAAAACCAAATCAAAAGTCCCATGGCTGCTTCCTCTTTGTGCTGATATAGTCATTGATCACTCTTTCTTCCTCGAGCTGCCTGGTGAGCTTCAAAATCTTCCTTTCTTGCTCATGGTACTGTTCTCGGTAAGTATCCTGCTCATTCCTCAGCTGAATCCAAGACCTCTGTAACTCCCCAGGATCAGTAGGCATGTAAGGATAGAGAACCGTGTAAGGAATGCCTTCTTCATTAGTGGGCTCCACAATCACTGGTAATACGACTTCATAAGGCATCATGAGCTTCTGAGCACGAGCTCGGACCCATTGGAGGTAAGGCTGCATAGGAAAGGAAGTCTTTGGTCCCAACTCTTCGGGGTCAGACCTGTTTACCATGCCCCAAGCTCGTATGAACCTCCGGCTATGCTCCTTAACGTCATCCTTATAGTCGAATACAATGTCCTCGAGAAGTAACTCATGGGGACCATCTCTCCGAGCACGACCAAATTATCGCAAATCTAGACAAGGATTGTAAGTTATACCCCCTATAATTCCAAGCAATGGGACATTAGGGTATCCCCCACATCGGTCAATAACAGCGGTGTCTTCCATAGCCCGGGAACACCAAAGAATATTTGTATGAGCAAGTGACATTATTATGTACGACCAGCCCAAACCTTCTTCGTTCTTCAGTACAGACTTAGGGAGGTGAGAAATAAACCACCTCGACAGCAACAACATGCAACACATAAGAGTCCCTCTTCTCCTCACGGTACGAGTATAGAGGGCGTGCAAGATATCTCCAAGCAAGGTAGGCACAGGCTTGCGAGAGAGGAAAATCTTGATAGCATTCATATCTATAAAGGAATCTGGATTAGGGAAGAGAACCAAACCATATATAAGAAGAGCCAAGATATCTTCAAAAGCCTGAAAATCCAAATTATCCCAAAATAGTTGAGCCTGGTCTATCAGAAACTTGGCTAGAAAACCTTCGACCCCGCTTCGAGTTTCCCAATTGGATACCACATCAGTCTGTTTCAAGTGCAAAGCTGAGGCAATGTCTTCTGGCCTAGGAGCTTATTCCATACCTGTGAAGGGTACCTGTTCGAGAATGGATATGCCCAATAGTTGAGAGAATTCTTCTAAGGTGGGTACCAGCTGGTAATCTGGAAAGGTGAAGCAATGATGCACGTGATCGAAGAGCTGAAATAGTACGCTCATCATCTGTTCGTCAAGATTTGAAGTAACCAGGCTGAGAAGTTGACCGTGTCTCTTAATGAACATAGAAGTCTCAGAAACTCTTGAGGCTAGCTCTTTAAGTTGGGCAGGTATCTGCACAAAGCTGACTCAGATGGTATTTCTGCACACGGAAGCCATGATCTGCAAAATAGAACAAAGATAAATTCCCTTGGTCTTTGAAATGGTTAGGGTAATGAAGCATGAATTGCATGTTATGATGCATGATGTCCTGATAAACCACAGGTATAACAAACAACAGGTATTGCAAACATAGTCAAATCACACAAAACCCTTAGGTTTAAGGCTTGCATGAGGTCAAAGGTAATACCCTTTTGAAGTTAAGTTGGTCCAACCTGTCCTAGAAAAGATTAACCGAGTTCTAGAGGATCTCAATACCACTGACCATCCTCCATCGGTCATGGTTTCAGCTCACGCAATTTTTTCTTGTGGCCGGAACTATATCGAGAGTATGGTCTCAATGAGTGTAGCATTGAGTATCAACCAGTTCTCAGCTTTACACCGAGGCCGACTATCTCACTACTTTCTAATGGCCAAGTTGGGCGATTAAAGGTTCTAAGGTCAGTTGATGCTTAACGACACCACGAAACGGCCCCGTATTCTCCTCGTTTCTCTATAAGGGATACCGGTACCAACCAAAGTGCCACACCAACGTAGCTACTGCTTCAACCGTATCATTCTACGCCGTACAGTTCCCTCACAGTCTATTGCTTCTTACCTAAAAGGTATTCCTCAGATCCGAGTGTAGGATCTATAGTAACCCCAAACAAAACCCTCAAAAGTAAAGCAAACAAAACAATCAAGAGAAGCAATTATGATGATCTAGATCCTAAGGTATACCCCACTTATTAACTCCCCAGCATAGTCGCCAGTTCAGTGATACGGTGGCAGAACCGACTGTTTTTACTAGTTTGCATTTTGTGTTCGCAAAATGTCGCGGTAAGCAAGAGTCGCCACCGACTTTTATTTCATCCAATCGGAAAGGAAAAAAGTACAAAAAAAAATCCTTTTTCGAGATATTCTGAGTACGGGGGGTAGATTATAGAAAGGGAAGGTGTTAGCACCCTTTTTATCCATGGTTTTTCATGGGCTCTTAGGTAATTGCTCATCTTTTTTAAAATTACTTGTGTATGTGCTTTGTTTTGAAACAGTTTGACTTCGTGATAACCCTTATATCAGTCCTCAAAGGTGTGACAAAGTTGTTTTTCTGAAAATTTGTTTAAAAAGTGTAAGTGTGAAAAGTTTCAATTTAAGCAAGTACCTACTAGCATCTACCTACTCGAAAAAAGACCGTTTATATTCTTGTTTCCTTTAGACAGCGCTATCCTACTATTAAGAAATAGGTAGCACCGTCGTTGGAGTTGTAAGGGTCAATTCGAAAGGGACGTACAATCACTAAGCAATATTAGGACATCTTAGTAATAACCCTAGAGTCTTAAGATCATATTCAAGGCAACATTTCTGAGGCAACATTTCCGAGGTAACATTTCCGAGGCAACATTCGAATGGGACGTTTGATCTTTTTCAGACAGGAGGGCAACCACTAAGATACCCTATACTTAATGATCGTTTACCGAAGGCAACCGAAGTGAGAGTATACCCTAAGAGTGATATGTGCGAGTGATTTGTTTCAATTATTTGTCTTTGCACATTAGGGTTTTCTAACTGTATTAAATTTGTCATGCATTCTTGCCGTACAATCCTATTAGCATACATCTAAACAGTCAAATATTTGCGGGAATTAAAATGCGAGAAAGTAAATCTACGCTATTACAAGGCTTCGGGGATGGGGATTAATTACATAGCCAAAAACCCGGAAAAAAGCGATAAGTAAAAAGTCCTAGATTAAACTATTACAAACCATGAACAGTTACATAAATAATGGCAAAAATAATTAACACGCGCACGATGAATTAAATACAAAACAACTAGGATTTTGACCCTTGCCTAAACCTAATTGCGATTGATTAAAAATTTTTTTTGTCATGTTTTGTTATTTAAGAAAATAAAGAAATCATTAAATTAAAAAGAAAATCCTAATTCTAATTGATTTTAAATTAAGAAAAATAAATAAATTTATTTTAAAACCTATTTTTGTATTTTTATTTATTTGAGAAAAAAAAGCAAAATAAAATTAAATCAAAAGTTTTACCCTAATTTCTATTTGATTTTATTTATGAAAATAAATTACAATTTCCTTAAATTAAACTAAATTAAATTAATTTTGATAATAAAAAAAAAGAACTAATCCTAATTGTTTTTATGAAGTCTTGATTTTATGATTTTATGGAAAATTAATTAATTTATGAATTAAAATAAATAAAAGAAATTAAGAGAATGAATAAAATAAAGATAAGAAATAAAAAAAAGTAAATGGGCCTGGTGGTGTTTGCTGAAAAAGGGGGTGCCAACTGAATTTCTGGACCCAAGGTTGATGGCCTGTTTTGACTTTGCTGGATCTGGTGTGTGGGTTGACTTGAGGCGCATGGTAGTCCTCCAAGGGTGGCACGTTGATCTGGGACAGAGATGTGTTTGATGGCCAGATGTTGAGGGTACATGGTGGACGTACACTAATGCAACGCGCTTGATCACCTGTTGAAAAATAATATGAAACAAATATGGTACCTGGGGATCGAACCCAGGTCCTTATGCCTATTTCCAATGCACGCTTGCCAACTGAGCTATTTAACTTGTTTGTACATATAATAAAAATAAACTATAATATATGAAAAATAATGGTTATTAAAAAAACGCGCTAAGATTCAAACCACCCAACCAGGGAGTGCCACGCATCATCTTCTTCCTCCCAACCGTCATTTTAGCCCAAGATATTTTTACCTACGGACATTGCGATGTAGCTACAAACCTGTGTATCTCAAAAATTATCCACAAGCAAGATAAATGACCATGGCTGGTACCAATCAACTCGTCTCATCCTCAAGAGTATCATGGTACCAGAATCAACGTCAAATTTAACCTGTATTGCAAAGCCCTAAAACTAAACTAGAAACCCTATCCATGGCAGTTTTACATACAGTCATCAAAAATGCAATTGAATAGAATGATTAGCTTGCAAACTCAATAAGGAACAAGAATGTATAATCAAAACGTGCAAATGATGTGTAAATCATGATAATTGAATTCCAAGAAATAGAACAAACCGTGATGCTCCTACAAAGTGTTTCAGGACGTGGGGAGACTTGCTAGTGATTGGAACACGTTCCTGAGACGTCCAACAACCGATTGGTAAGGTTAGGATGGCTTGAGATGGCCTGTAGCTTGGAATTTGATCTGCACTTTTCCTTTTAAATTTTGAAGTTTGTTATGCCTCTTTCACGACTGCTCAACCTCTTCTCTTGCCTTGGATTCCTTCTGTATATGTAGTGCAACACATTAGATCAACAAAAACGAATTGAATCTTGCCCATTATGAAGATTTGATTTGGTCTTTCATGGCATATGATATCTTTCCAAATTTGCTTCAATCCAATCTTTTTGCACCCAAATCAATCTTGCACGAATTGTTTGTCCTGCTAGTTGTACATAGACTCAAAAGATGCACAAAAAATCCAAAATTTGATTTGATTTTATTATTTTACCATTTAATTTGATTTATTTTGATTTAAATGAATAAAAATCAAAATAAATGATAAAAATAATAAAATAAAAGCTGGAAAAGCTTAAGGGTCGTGGGTCCTATTAGAAACATGTTTCAAACAAGAAAACATGGGCCCTTTTGGAAAAAAAATACAAATTTGATCAATGTTGACTTTTGGCAATTTTGCAAAAAAGGTCAACTTGGCCAATGCATAACTCTCTCAATTTTGACCCTAGAGAGGTGTTCTTGGACTTTTTAGAAAGATTAGGATGTCCCCTAAGTAACCCTTTTGGTATTATCTCAATTTATTCTTCCATGTTCATGTATGAGGCTTTGACCCAAAAGGTGTTTTTGTTGACTTTTCAAAATGACTTATAATGTCAAAAATCATAACTTTTTGTGAGTGCATATTTTGAACTTGGGAGATGAATATGAATTGTAGAGAATTTCATCCCCTTAAAAATGAGCTTTGAATGGGTCATTTATGGTAAAGTATGAGAAAGTTATGCTTGGTCAAAGTTGAGTTGACTTTTCCTACAAAACCCTAATTTAGCAACTTTTGGGTTTTGATGAATTGTGAGCAATCCTTGATGAATCATGATCAACCCTTGATCAAATGATGAATGATACTTCAAAATGAGGATGTTGACCAAAAAACTTGAAGTTTGACTGTATGTGGGCCACAATTGACTTTTGACCTAACACAGTTGATTTTCAGGCATTTGGGCAATTGACTGAGCAAACTTCCTCTGCAAGGCTTGAAACTTGACATGGATGATCTTGAGAACATATTAGGACAATGGTGAGAATTTGGTATCCTTTAGACTCAAGCATATTGATGAAAAATGAAACCCTAATTTGAGGTAGAGTGCCTTAAGAGAGAGTTTGCCTGGTCAATCCTTGGACTTCCTTGAGCAATTTGGGGACCTCACTTGACATGTATTGAGAAATATGGGAGGGCAAATTTTGGGGTACAACACATTTCTAAAGCAAATTTCCACCTCAATCCAGGGACTTCAAATTTTGTTTCTGTCTTTTATAAGACTTTAGGAAGTTAGGGTTTTAATTTCATAATTTTCAAGTCATTTTCATATTTTAAAACTATTTTTGAATTAAGATTGTATTTTGAGGTTTTACCTTTGATTAATGCTTGTAATTGAAAACTTTTGTACATGATTCTTGTTTGGCTCTTGAAATAGCATGTGGTGCTGACTTGGATAATATTTTGAGGCAAATTCTTCAACATCATTGGTTCTTGGGTGTTGTTAGGTTGATAAACCAAATCCATTAAAATGGACGAATAATGTTGATGATATTTGAAACTCTAATCCCTTCCCTCTTCATCGTATTCCCCTTTCTTATTATACTACATGTCATGGGATAATGATCTCTATATAATTTATCCAAACATGAAATACATATATTGCTATTGACCGACCTCAAAATAGGTGCGACTTCTACATAAGTTCACTTAGGATTGCTTAACATAGCGCTAAATTTTGTTCCGATTCGAATAAATGATCATTCGTGGCCCAAACCTATGTTTGTAAGCCCAAGTATGTTAGTTTGATCCCTTTGATCCAATAAACTTGAGATTCATTGTGTGGAGGATTTTGTTCTACTAATCCTCTAATGGATCTTCATAAATTTTGGTCAACGCGGATCACTTAAATTTCGTTGATCATTTAAATGTTGCCTTGAGAATTCTTAAATGGATGATATACTTGACAAAAAGCAAATGAAACTTTTTGTTGAGAGGCCTTGGTTCTACCAATCCTCTAATTAGTTCCAAATGCAAGTTTCAAGATGGTCATCCAACTAACCACTAATTATTAACAATTGACTTTACTTTATTCTTTTACTTTATGTACTATTTACTTTAGCATTTACATTTCATGCTATTTTCATCTTTGCTTACTTGAGCTTTTCTTTTCTTTTTGAAGATACTTAATAATCAACATAAACCATAAAAAACTTTAATGATACTTGGACTATTTGGTTACTATCCTTGGCATTATGGAGTATTTGACTTAATGGACTTAGGAATAGAAACCTTGGCCCATGTTAGAGACCTTGTGACCTTAATTGATGTTTTGTCTGGAGTTCTTAAGGTTTACCTCAAGACATTGGGTTGTTTGTTTGTTTGTGTGCAGATTATTGTGATTACATAATTTGTTTGTAATCTGGAATTCACCTGTATACAACCGTTACTCTGCCCAATTTTTGTGAAGAATTAATACACTTGAAGCTTGGTTCTCTCAAGAGGTCTAGTATACTTGCTTGCTTGGTTTCAATCCAAAGAATGGAAATTCTATCTTGACTCATAATGTCAAGTATTGGCTTCTTGTTGGTTAGATGGTTCTTATCCCTAGCTTTTACCTTATGCTTTAGTATAGTTTCTTATTCTCCTCCCATCTTCTTTAATTTCAAAAATCTTCTCTCTCCTTTTGAAAAATATTCTTGTTTTTTAAACTTGAACCACTTTCATAATAAACTTGGACCTAGGTCCATGTATTTTCAAAACCTTTTTATAAATAAACTTCAATCAACTTAATAATACCTTGACATTTTTGTGAGAAGACTAAAAGTAAATCAATCTCATTTCAAACTATTTTTCCACTTTGGCTTCTACTTTAAAAGTTTTCTAAAAAGATTAGACTCTCGTCAATCCTTGTAGTGATGCAAACAACTATACTTCTACAATATGCAGTGAAGTGAGATATTTTCCACTTGGGTGTTGAGTGAGGCATTGTTGATTTTAAAATCCAAGTCATATCCTCCACTTTGAGATGATGCAAATTCTCCTTTCTCATGATTGTGGGTAGTAAGTATGTTTTCCACACGGACAAGGACGATGATGTCTTATCTCTTAAAATCAACCAACACACTTGTGTTTTAAAATTTTTAAAGGTGAACTACGAGTACCCTGATCCCCTATTACACGGAAGGTGGTACGTAGGCACTAAAGGTTCGCAACCACGGCGGGTGCAAAAATCATAAAAAATATATTTCTTTTCTCACCTCCACCATCTATTTTTTATACAACATTTTATAGCCAAAATATAAAAAAATTTCAAAGAGGTTCCTGCGGAGTATCGTAGATGTTTAGGGTGCTAATACCCTCCCTTTGCATAACTAACCCCCTTACCTTGAATCTTTCCCCCTATTTTTGGGTTACTCTCTCTTTTCTCATTCCTTTGGAAACAATAAAGCACAGTGGCGATTTTTATTTTGATCTATATAAGTCTAGTCAATCCAATGACTTAGTCTTAAACATTTCTACCGCTACAGAAAAAAAATGGTGACTTCACTGGGGACAGATTGACCTCTTGCTGGTCCATCCCTAAGTGGGTAAAACCTATCTTTGTTTATATCTGTATATGTGCTATTGTTGTTTATATGTTATATGTTGCATATATGCTTGCCTGGATTTTTTTGGTTTTCAGAGTGCTTGATGATTACTTATGAGTCCTATACCCGGACTTGGGCAAACTTTAAGATAAGACGGGCGATATAGTCATGCTAACTTTGAGGGAGTAATCCCAAAAAAGGAGGCATGAGATCCCCCACTCAATGGAGTCCCCTTTGATTATAGTGTCGTTTACCGAGTAACCGGGAAGACGTGTTGCTTTCGACCTGGGAGCCTGCTGAAGCTGAGGACCGTAGAATACCTAACCCATCTTGGCCTTTTAGGTGTAGTGCGGAAGCTATGACGGATTAATCTGGAAATAATTGTCACATGATACTATGCTCGGACAAGTTTTTCTTGAGAATATTACTAATTACCGAGTTAATCGGGAAGTTGGTAATATCCGAAGGAAGGATGTAGACTCTGGGAACCTCTAGAATATTGTTCGATAGGTGATAACTTTTAGACCATACCTTATGGGTAGTACCTTCTACCTCATGCTCATGACGTTGAATCTATGAATCCTATGTTTGTGATCTTGTGTGTGATTATTGCATCATGCATTCATGCACTCATAAGCATCTTTTAAAGAAATTTTATTTCAAGGGACTTGAAAGTTGACCATTTGTGAATATCCCAGGTACCTTTTGACCATGGATTCTGGAAAAAGAAAGACCGAAAAATACAATTTCAAAGATCCCAAGATATATGAGTTGATCAGTCTAATTCCCGTGATTGAGGGTATTCTCTCGACCTTGGTCCAGTTCTATGATCCGCTGTATCATTGCTTTACTTTCCCTGACTACCAGTTGATGCCTACACTAGAGGAGTATTATTATCTGTTAGATTTTCCAGTTACCGACCATGTTCCTTTTACTGGTTTGGAGGGTGAGCCAAAACCACACGAGATTGCTGTTTTGATCCATCTGGGGAAGTCTGAGGTTGAAGCCCATATGACTACTAAAGGAGGGATTAGAGGATTACCAACTCAGTTCTTATTGGAGAAAGCTCGTTACTTTTCCAGGATAAAGAGTATAGTCGCTTTTGAGGCCATCTTTTCTCTACTTGCTTACGGGTTGTTTTTATTTCCCAATATGGACAAGTTTGTTGACATTAATGCTATCAGGATCTTCATGATTGGAAACCCAGTTCCTACATTATTGGGTGATGCTTATTACTCTATTTATCTTCAAAATTCTTATCATGGGGGGATGATTATCTGTTGCACGCCTCTGTTGTACCGGTAGTTTATTTCTCATATGCCTCAGTCTGATGCTTTCTAGGATGTCAGGAAGGAACCCCGTTGGGCTCCTAAGATCATGGCACTCACTCACTCAGATATTAATTGGTATCATTGGGCTTACAATGATGTAGAGATTGTCGACAGTTGTGGTAGTTTCTCCAATGTACCTCTTCTTGGTACAAAGGGAGGAATTAACTACAACCCTGTTCTTGCACGACGACAACTTGGTTATCTGATGAGGGATAAACCAAATAGTATTCATTTCAGTAGTTTCTTCCAAAAGGAGGGAGAAGACCATAAGGAAGCTAGGGAGTAGATTGTAAAGTCCTGACGTCACATTCATATGAAGAGTAGGAAAGACATGGGACCTAGGGGGCTTGTTTCTTTGGAGCCTTATCTTCAGTGGGTCCAAATGAGAGCTATTCAATTGAAGATGCCATATTCCCGGGAAGCACCTATGCCTGATTTGTTTGTGAAGACCACTCCTCCCCTATTGGATGATGTGGAAGAGCTACAACTTGCTTTGGTCAGGATGCAGCAGGAAAAGTATGCTTGGAAGAATAAGTGCCAAACTTTAGAGATTTCCTATAGAGCAGACTTGAAGGAGAAAGATGACTTGATTGAGATTCTTGAGAGTCGGGCTGTAAAGTCAATGGAGAGGCAAGGGGATTTATTTTCCTCTAATCCCCATTCAGATGCTAGTTGTTCACTTCCTGATTCAGGTGATTGGAAGGAGGTTGCCACCAGATATGCGGAAGAAAACTAGAGGTTGAAGGCTCAGATTGCCAGGCTTATAGGGAAGCGCCAACGTATAGAGTGATCTCCATCACTTTACTTCTTAGGGTTTTAGACTTTATTTTCATCTTGTACTTGGGATTATTGAAAATTGTAATCCATTTTGAAGTTATTATAATAAAATTTATCAGTATTTCAAATGTGTTATTACTTTGATATTCGCAATGTGTCTATAAATCTTTAAGTCCATTGAAATGTTAATAAATAAAATAAATCATGTGCATGGCATATCATGCATCATATTGCACATATTTCTTGCATTTATTATGCATATCCAGGTGTCTTACCAAGCTTCTTTACTTCGTTCAGCAAGCTGTCTCACCACTACAATACTCGAGCTAATTTCAGAAGGAAGATAGACAACTTAGAACAAGAGAATTGCGAGCTGCACGAGGAAGTTTCTGCTCTGAAGGCCGGCATGGCTAATCTCACTGCTTTGATGGAATCTCTGGTGGCTGCTCAGAATCAGCCACCAAGTGTTCAACCTCAAAAGACAAAGGTTACTAATGAAGCTTCAATTATTCCTGTGTCTGCTACTCCAACTGTTGTTCAGAATCGCATGCCTCAAGGTTATCCATGGGGAATTCCAGAGAACTTTGTGCCTGAAGGTTTCAATCTTAGTCCTCAAGTTACTCCAGTTGTTCAGACTACTGTTACTCCTGCACCTCCTGTGGTGCATGTTACTCCTGCTGCACCTCCTTCGACGAATAAGGTCCCATTTTCTAATGATGATATGTATCGTCCTTTTCCTCCACCAAGTGAAGGCTTGGGTCTCTATGATAGAATGGATGATTTTCAAGATCAATTTGACAGGATGCAGAGGGAGATGAAGGCCCTTAGGGGAAAGGAATTGTTCAGGAAGAATGTGAATGATTTATGCTTGGTCCTGAATGTCAAGATACCTGCGAAGTTTAAAGTCCCGGAATTCGAGAAGTACAAGGGCAACACTTGTCCTCGTGCTCATCTTGTGATGTATATAAGAAGAATGTCTACCCACAGTGATGATCAACGTCTGTTGATTCACTTTTTTCAGGATAGTTTGACTGGTGCTGCGTTGAAGTGATATATGAGTTTGGACAATGTCATATCCATACTTTCAAAGACTTGGGAGAAGAATTTATTAGACAATACAAATACAACATGGACATGGCGCCTGACCGTGATCAACTCAGGGCCATGGTTCAGAAGGACAGGGAACCATTCAAAGAATATGCACAAAGATGGCGTGAGGTAGCCGCCCAAGTGATTCCTCCCATGGAAGAAAATGAGATGACTAAGATTTTCCTAAAGACTATGGGTGCTTTCTAATGTGACAAGATGGTAGCGAGTGCGCTGAGTGACTTTACTGAAATGGTGGGCATGGGTATCCGTTTGGAAGAGGATGTAAGAGAGGGCCATTTAACAAAAAGTGAAAGTTCCAGAAGTACGAAGAAGCCATCCTATGGGTTTGCCAAAAAGAAGGAAGGAGATACAGATGCTGTTATGCAAGAGAGGAGGGTTAATCCTCCTAGAAGAAATTATCAGCATCATCAACAAGTCATCTCAGTAACTCCAGTTGTTGGTGTAGCTCCAACCACCGTTGCTTATCAGAGACCATCCCATCAGGGGAATCAGGGGTATAATCAGAGAAGGGAGAGTTATGACCCTATCCCTATGAGCTATGCAGAATTACTCCCGGCATTAATTCAAAAGAAGTTGGTTCAGACCAGACCACCTCTCGCTATACCATCATCATTGCCTTGGTATTACAAGGATGACCAAACATGTGCTTTTCATCAGGGAGCACCAGGGCACAATGTTGAGAACTTATATCCTTTGAAAACTAAAGTACAAAAATTGGTGCGGTTTGGTATCTTATCCTTCAAAGATGTTGGCCCCTAATGTGAAAGATAATCCTTTGCCAAAGCATGGAGGAGCGAATGCTGTGAACATGGTGGCTGGTTATCCAGGCGACTTCCAAATTTTCAATATTAATTTGGTTAGAGGAGATTTGGTAAAAATGCATGCAGACCTTTGTGAATTTAGCTACTATACGCATGACCATGTTGGTTGTACTATTTACAGTATGGATATACAGGGTTATGACAAGATAAAGGATGATTTGCAGGAGATGATGGATGAGGGCCTCATCCACATAATCAGGCCTAGGGCAGAGTATGAGGAGGAAATAAACATGGTTTCTGGATGTCTTAGAGAGTTCAGAATCTTTGATGCGGAACATATGAATGAGTATATTGTACAATTGCATGCTACTTTCTGCCATATGGCTGGTCAGGTAGAACATCAGTATGGATCTTGTCGAATTTGCTGTTGGGACTCTCGAGGATGTTCAATTGTAAGGAAAGGTATTAAGTTATTATTGGATAATGGAACTATCAAGGTTACAGGCCAAAGGGATGGTTACCATGAGGTTAATGAGATTGAGGTTTGTTTGGCTGAAGAAGAGTCAGATGATGAGTATTCCTCTGCAGATGAGTTCTTCTCCTCAGACGAAGATATGTTTTCCAGAGATGACCCTGTAATGACTGAATATGTTGAAGAGGGAGTAAATGTTATTGTGCCTTGTTTTGGTGCACCCACCCCTTTTTAAGTTGAATATCATAGCAAGCCAACTATTGCTCCATTGGTGATTAGTTTGCCAGGTCCTGTCCCCTACAAGTCAGACAAGGATATACCCTACAAATATAATGCTACAATTTTAGAGGATGGTGTGGAAGTTCCCATCCAGCCAATGCCTAATGTTGGAAATATTGCTGAGACTAGCAGAGTGACCCGCAATGGTCGTATATTTGCACCAGTCGTTCGTGGGGATGTTAGTACTGGAAAGAAAGTTGTGGAAAGTGTTGAACCCAAGAAGGCTGCAGGTGAATCTAGTGGAGCTACGCTAGAAAAAAAGGTGGATGATATTTTGAAGATAATCAAGATGAGCGACTACAAAATTGTAGATCAGCTACTGCAGACTCCTTCAAAAATATCTATCTTGGCTTTATTGATGAACTTTGCTGCTCACAGAGAAACTTTGATGAGGGTATTGGACCAAGCTTTCGTGGAAAATGATATGTCAATAGACCAATTCAGCAGTGTGGTAGGGAATATTACATCATCTAATAACCTGAGTTTCTACGATGATGAATTGGCCGATGAAAGAAGGAATCACAACCTGGCCCTCCATATCTCTATGAACTGCAGGAATGATTCATTATCCAATGTGCTGATTGATAATGGATCCGCATTAAACGTTATACCAAGGAGCACACTTATGAAGTTGAAATATCAAGGAACGCCCATGCGCCCAAGTGGCATTATTGTGAAAGCGTTTGATGGATAAAGGAAATCTGTTATTGGTGAAGTGGACTTGCCTACTCATATAGGCCCACATTTGTTTCAAATTACTTTCCAGGTCATGGATATTGTACCCGCTTACAACTATTTGTTGGGACGACCGTGGATACATGAGGCAGGGGTTGTCACTTCGACTTTACACCAGAAGTTGAAGTTTGTGCGTGAAGGAAAAATGGTAATTATAAATGGAGAATAGGCATTATTGATATCTCATTTGTCCTCTTTCAACATTGTGGAGGCAGATGAAGCTGCTGTTGGAACCCAGTTCCAAGCTTTATCCATTGATAATATAAGAGGAAATGAGAATTCTATGGCTTCATTTAAGGATGCTCAGCAGGTTGTGCGTAATGGCCATAATGAAGTATGGGGACAAATTGTCGATCCACCTGTAAATAAGAATAGAGCTGGTTTGGGGTTCTCTGTGAAGAATGATAAAGGTAAGAGCATGAAACCAAAGTTTGTCGCAGGCAAGTATCAAGACATCTTTCGTATTGGGGGTTATCTTTATCAAACTATTTTCGGGATTAATGCCATTATGGAAGATGAAGCAAAGCCAGAAATTCCAAATTATATGACGCACGGAGTTAGGGTTCAGAAATGGATCAACATTGATGTTACATCTTGCATACATGTTTCAAAGTAATTTGTTTTTGTTAATCTTTTTGAAAAACTTTCACTCTGCCCAAGGTGAAAGTATTGATATTGTATGGGCTTATTTGTTTGCTTTGATTTTTAAAATAAATAATAAAAGTTGTCTTTGTTTCCCAAATTATGTTTTTATTTTTTGCTTCTTTCTTGGAAAATGGTAATCAGAAAAAACCTTTCAAAATAAATAATAACTGCAATTCAATCTGCATGATCACTTGTTATATGTGTCAGTTTCTAAAAGCAATCATAAATCATATGTGTAGATTAATTAAAAAACCGTTAAATACAATGACCCTGCACCCTATCCCAACTTTGGATGTTCTGTGTATGGGGCTGAAGAAGAAGACTATGATGAGATTCTCGAAGAGGTCTCACGGTTGCTTGAGCGTAAGGAGAATTCCATTCAGCTATATAAAGAGCCATTGGAAGTAATCAATTTGGGTTCAGAAGAAGATCCGAAGGAAGTAAAGATTGGAGCATTACTGCATCCTGATGTGAAGAGAAGGTTGATTGAGATGTTGTAAGAGTATGTGGATATTTTTGCTTGGTCTTACCAAGATATGCCTGGTCTAGATACAAATATTGTAGAGCACCATTTTTCGCTGAAGCCAGAGTGCCCGCCAATCAAACAGAAGTTGCGAAGAACTCACCCAGATATTGGAGTGAAGATCAAATAAGAAGTTCTAAAGCAGATTAATGCCGGTTTTCTTGTGACATCAGTGTACCCTTAGTGGATTGCCAATATTGTCCGAAAAATGAATAGGAAGTCTTTTGGCATGTATCATTGCTCTGGCAGATTCCTGTATAGTCCTGTTTTTCCTTTCCACAACTCCATTTTGTTGAGGAGTTATGGGTGAAGAGAACTCATGATTGATTCCTTCTGAGGAACAAAACATATCAAACTTACTGTTTTCAAATTCCTTACCATGATCACTTCTGATTCTGACAATGCATCCTTCTTTTTCTCTTTGAATTCTTTTGCACAGTTCCTTGAATACATCAAATACATCAGACTTTTCCCTAACGAAGTTAATCCAGGTGAATCTGAAAAAATCATCCATAACAACATATGCATATCTCTTTCCACCAAGACTTTCCACCTGCATTGGACCCATCAGATTCATATGTAGAAGGTCTAGCACCTTAGAGGTGGTCAGATGTCTTGTCTTTGGATGTGACATTCTAGTTTGCTTTCCAACCTGACATTCACCACAGACTCTCCCTTCATCAATTTGAAGCCTTGGAATCCCTCTGACTGCCTCCATGGATATGATCTTTTTCATTCCTCTTAGATGTAAATGACCAAGTTTTTGGTGCCACAGTTTCACTTCCTTTTCTTCTTTGACTATAGAGAATACAGAAGAGTAATTAGTGTTCTCAGACTCCCATAAGTAATAGTTGTCTTTTGATCTGACTCCTCTCATTACAACTTCTTGTTTTTCATTAGTTACAAGACATTCAGACTTGGTGAAGTTGACCTTGAATCCTAGATCACATAGTTGACTGATACTTATGAGATTAGCAGTCAAGCCATTTACCAACAACACTTCATTTAGGTTTGGAACTCCAGGGCAGTCCAAGTTTCCAACTCCTTTGATTTCTCCTTTAGCACCATCTCCAAAAGTGACATAACTGGTAGTATGAGGTTTAACATTATTCAGAAGATTCTTGATTCTCGTCATGTGTTTAGAGCATCCACTGTCAAAGTACCAGTCTTCCTTGGCAGAAACTCTAAGGGAGGTGTGAGCTATCAGGGCTACAAACTTTTTCTTCCACTGTTGAGTATATGGTGCCTTGTTAGACTTAGGTTTGACATCTGGGGTCTGATTTGGATATCCATATAATCTGAAACATAATGGCTTTATGTGACCAAACCTTCCACAATGATGACATCTCCATCTTTGATACTTTTTCTTCATATTTCTTTGTTCTCGATGTTGAGTGATATGTTGTGACATCTGCTTTGACATTTGTTTATCAGGCCTGATCTTCTTCTTGTCTACAGTAGATTTCTTTGCAGCCACAAATCCTAGACCAGACTTGTTTCCCACATTTTTTCCATCCTGAAGGATTTATTCCAACTTGTCAGTTCCATTTGTCAACAACTTGACAGACTTGGTCATCTGATCAAGTTTTGAGTTCAGCATTTGAACTTCACCTTCGAGATGGCTTATAGTATTAGTGTCTGCCTTATTCTCAGCCTCCAACTTTACTATGATTTTTTTCTATTTCTCATTTTGCTGACAGACTTCAGCACTTCTGATACATAGCTTCTTGTAGGAGTCAGCAAGTTCTTCAAATGTCACTTCCTCATCACTAGAGTCACTATCAGAGTTACAAATACCAGCTAGTGCAGTAACTAGTTTAGCAGATTCTTCTTCAGAGTTACTTTCTGAGTCACAATCAGACCAAGTAACAGACATTCCTTTCTTTTGTTTCTTAAGAAAGGTAGGACATTCAGCTCGAATGTGCCCATATCCTTCACATCCATGGCATTGGATTCCTCTGCTTTGATTTCCCTTTTCTTCAGACTTAGGTCTTCTGCTGGAGTCATAGGATCTGCTAATGTCAGAGGGAATGTTCTTAACATTTGACTTTGACTTTAGGTCCATTCTCTTGATGAGTTTGTTGAACTGCCTTCCAAGCATAGCTATAGCTTCTGAAATATTCTCTTCATCATCCTCCTTGTTTTTATCTTCAGTATTGGATACAAGTGCTATGCTCTTGTTTTTCTTGTCAACATTGTCACTGATCCCCATTTCAAAAGTCTGAAGTGACCCAATGAGTTCATCAACCTTCAAGTTGCAGATATCCTAAGCTTCCTCTATAGCAGTCACCTTCATTGCAAACCTTTTAGGCAAGGATCTGAGAATCTTTCTCACCAGCTTTTCTTCTGACATCTTTTCTCCCAATGCTCCTGAGGTGTTGGCAATTTCCAAGATGTTCATGTGAAACTCATGAATGGTATCATCTTCCATCATCCTTAGGTTCTCAAATTTGGTAGTAAGCATCTGAAGTCTTGACATTTTTACTTTGGATGTACCCTCATGGGTGGTTTTGAGAGTGTCCCAAACATCCTTGGCCAGTTCACATTGATGTACTAGTCTGAATATGTTTCTATCAATTCCATTGAACAAGGCATTTAATGCTTTGGAGTTACCCAGGGCTAACTCATCTTCTTCTTTGCTCCATTCTTCCTCAGGTTTCATACTGGTCGTCCCATCTTTCCCAGTTATGGTAGGATGGTTCCATCCTTTATCAGCAGCTCTCCAAGCCTTTTTGTCCAGTGACTTCAAGAAGGCAATCATACGAGGTTTCCAGTAGTCATAATTTGATCCATCCAGAATAAGTGGTCTGTTCCCAAATCCTCTTTCCTTGTCCATAGCGCCAGAAAATAATATCCCTAGATCTCACCCAGAAAGACAGGCAGGGTGCCTGCTCTGATACCAATTGAAATTGTGGCAACAGATACTTAATGTCACAGTGAATGTTATGACACCATATCTGACAAACTTATACACACTTCAAGACAGTAATTTAAAATACAGTAAAGAACACAATCAATTGTTAACCCAGTTCAGTGTGTAACGACACCTACTCTGGGGGCTACCAAGCCAGGGAGGAAATTCACTATAAGAGTTATTAATTTAGGAATAAACCAACCAGTTTATCTCCTTCACTTAAGACCTACCCAATGCAACTTCAATCTAAGTTCAACTTAAACCTGAGTCCTACTCACTCCCCCTCAATCACAGCAGTGATACTAAACTATTAATTACTGAGATTATGAAGACATTCTTCAATACACACACTTGATTTTGCTTCAAAGCTTTAATCAAGAGACACAATCACTCGTGCTTCAAAGCTTTGAGTGATAAACAACCCTTACAATCAAACCCTACTCCAAGTCACTTATCAAAACGATAATTGCTTGGCTCACAGTAGTTACAACTATACAATCCCTTATTGATCTTCTGTCAAAAAGTATCTCAGTCCATTAGGCTTCGTGAGAAATATATAAGCAGACTATTCCTCATTTAGGGCTTCCATGAAAATAGCTAGGGTTAACTAAAGTTAAACTAAAGACTTAGTCTAGGGCTTTTTCATAACAGATTAGGGTTAAGCAAGGTTAACCTAATGTCCACAGGAGCAGCTGATCTGGACAATACTTCTTCAACACAGAGCAGCACACCAGTTTCCTAGAAAATCTCAGGAATAATAAATCTGCACAACAACTTGATCAGTACAGGATGTCTTAACATTGGTTATGACATCCTGTATCTTGCTCACTAATTTTGGTAGAATTCAATATATATGATCATAGCTTAATGATCATGATAATCACTCATACTTAGTAGTTCCTGTAGAACATTCTTTTCTGCAGAATGTACCTTTATCCCAGAATGTTATGACATCAGTCATGACATTCACAAATCTGGTTTTACCAAAAAAATGCCAACAAACAAACACTTACACTTATGATCTCTACAAGCCTCGAGCCTTGGTTTGAGAATATGCATTTATTTTGCACGAGAAGACTTTTACCTCCTCAGTAGGAATATGTTGGCATTCCCCAGGAAGTTATATTTCTTTCCCCAGGAAGCCATATTGCTTTCCCCAGAAAGTCATTTTTATAATCCTTCCTATAACAGTAAGTAGCAGGTCTCTTTATTTGAGCAACTTGTACTTCCTCGTAAAATTTGACGTTACTTTTTTGCTATATTCTCTATGAGTGGATAGTTTGCAGTTTGTTGTCAAATTACTCCAGTGGATGGCAAGTCTTTCAATATCACAGAGACAACTCGTTGTGAAATCTTTACAAGTGGTAGTCTCTTTATTTGAGACAGCTTATATACTACCGTTTCCAGGCGGAATGCCTTGGTTAAAGAAGAAGTTGAGACCCATTCTAGGTGAAACGCCATGATTTTGGTGAAACTTATTATTCTTTTTGCTACCTTCAGTGAACGTTGGTAGTTTGTAACACCCTGGTATTTAATTATTTATTTAATTAAATATTTTTGAATATTTTATATGAATTTGAATTTTTATCGTCGAAGTCGGAATTATTTTATTAAGTTGGAATAATAATTAATCAGATTAATTTGGTGGAATTAAGTTGAAGTATCATTTTATTATTAAGTTTAAATATGATATTGGGTTTTAATTGGTGGTGTTGTGTAGTATTAAAGAGGTATGTCACTTAGGCCCATTTGAGTTTACTATAGATTAAATAAAAACATGAGTAATATATTAAATAATAGAATTAGAGGAGAAAGAGAAGAAGTAGAGTTATCAGGAAAGAAAGAAAAGAGGAAAATAGGATTTTGTGAGAGGAGAAGAAGAACAAGAAAATTGCTTCTAGTCCCAAATTCCTCAGAAATTCGGTTGAAGTTCCTTAGAGCTGCAATTAATCCAAGGTAAGGGTGAGGTTCTGACTCTATAATAGGGTATGTGATTAATAGTATATGAATTTGGGTTATAAAAATTATTTCTAGTTTGTGTTTGAAATTGATATATTGTTGAAATTTAGGGATAAATTAAGAATCTAATGTGATATTTTACATACTGTACCGTCACTTTTCTTTATGATACAAGCATGTTCCTTATGACACTACCTCTACTGTAGCAAAAATAAATAAATTATAACAGCCTTACCATTCATACTGTAGCGATTCATATACATGGTACCATGTACTATACCAATTTGACAGTTATGATAATCCATGTACTGTAGCGGCAACTTGTATTTAGAAGTGCCTGTTACTTATACTAGATTATACTCTTATTATTATAATAGTTAACATTACTGATGCATACAATAAATTATACTAGATTATATTAGTTACTAGATTAGTATTAATAATATAGATTATTATAATAATGATTTAATATTATTAATAAATAATTTTGTAGAAATTATGAATTAGAAATAATCATTGGGATTATTTAGTTAATTTAAGTTATTTTCAATTCCGATAGAGTTGTTACAATTGTCAATTGAGTTGTCAATATGATTGTTAGAGTTGTCAATAGTGTTGTTAAAATTATCAATAGAGTTGTTTGTAATATTAAAAGTCACTTTTTATTTGTTTTGCATAATTCCAGCATATTTAGAGTTGTCAGTAGGGTAAGTTGAAGTGTCAAAATAATAACACATATTTACTAAATTATTGATATTTTAGTTATGGATTTTTAGTTAAATTTAGTAGCAGAAAATTATGAATTAACTGTACTTTTTGTCAGTATATACAACTACTGTAGACTAGAAATTAATTAGTATAGGATAGCATTGTAGCATACCATGTATATGCAGTACTTTTTTTTATAGATATAACCATTTGGAAGGTTAGTGTAATATTGTTTTAAACTAAGAATCATGTTCAAGTTTATAATATATATAATAGGTCAATAGTATAATTTAATATTATTAGTATAATAATATTGTAGAAGTTTTTTAAGTAGAAATAATAGAGTTTTTGACCGATAATTAATTAACCGGTTTTAATCGAAATAGTCTGAATAATTATGCGGTTTATTTGTAGTAATTTTTGGTTGACCTGTTGGGTGGTGTTTTTGTTGAAAAATCTGAATTAACAGGTGATTTTATTGCCTCTATTTATGGGAAAAATATTAAGTTGTAGACTTATGGCCAATGTTGAATTAAGTTGAATTATTGTTGTTGCTAGTATTATATTCATGTCGTTGATGCATACATAGCATATCATATTGGAGCTGATGCTCGTCAAGTTGGTCTGGATTGGAAAATATAAAGTTGAAGGCTTATACCTTGTTGATGCCTCTATTTATTGAAAGATTTCTAAGTTGGGAGTTCTGTTTCATTGGTACCACATGCATGTGCATAAAAACGAGTCGCATTTCATGTTGCATCCTGAGTTGTCGTGTGGATGAATTAATTATGTTAAATGTTGATAAAAAGCTGTGAAGTGGTGAGTTGTATGATCTAATACTAATATATTATTTATTGTATATCCAATTATATGGTTTGATATCTCACCCCTTCTATTTGAATATTGTCCTCTGTTGGTAACGTGCAGGTAATTAAGAAGGTTAGATGTTACCCTCGTTAGTTCGAGTTGGTGTTGTCGCTCTGATACGTAGCACTCGGGGGGATGAACGCATGTTTTCTTTATTGTTGATTTTCATTATGTTGCTGAGTTTTTAAGTTGTTTTCATTAAAGGCTTGTTGTCTTAAAGTTTTTTTGAGTTGGATAAGATGTTATGGTGTTTTCAATTGAATTTGGTGAATCCGCTGCGTAGTAATGAAAGGTTTTTTATTTTTAAAGACTAATCAGGTTGTTATTGGTTCATCCGAATTTCATGTGATATGTATCTGAACTATAGATGATTGAATGTCGTAGTTTTAAGTTGAAAGTGTAGCATTCCATTTTTTTATTGGAAAAATTTATAACTCTGATTTTATTTAACTCGTTGGATAGAAATGGGGTGTTACATTAGTGGCATCAGAGCAAGTTGGTCCATCCAATCAAGTTGTCGAGTCGTAGTTTTATCTAACAATTAAGTATTGTTAATCTAAATTCTAATAGTTGTTTATGTTATAGAGATAAGTTGAGATGGCTGGAAGGAATGATGCTGCACTTGCTGCTGCTCTGCAAGCGATGGCTCAGGCTATGCAGAATCAGCCGAATGCTGACAAGAATGCTGGATCTCGCAGTTTGGCGATTTCCAAAGGGAGAATCCACCTACCTTCAAGGGTAAGTATGATCCTGACGGAGCATTGGATTAGCTAAAAGAGATTGAGAGAATCTTATGTGTGATGGAATGCACTCTAGCGCAAAAGGTTCGTTATGGTACTCATATGCTAGCGGTCGAGGCTGATGACTGGTGGCTAGAGACTTGTCAAAGTTTGGAAGCTGCAGGTGAGAATGTCTCTTGGGCTGTGTTCCTGAAGAACGTTCGTGGTAAGAAGGAAATTGAGTTTCTTGAGTTGAAGCAAGGGAGTAAGTCGGTTGTTAAGTATGCTGCAAAGTTTTCTGAGTTGGCTAAGTTTTATCCGCACTATAGTGAGGCAAATGCTGAGTTTTCGAAGTGCATCAAGTTTGAGAATGAGTTGCACCCAGAGATCAAGAAGGCAATTGGATACCAGAAGATTCGTGTCTTTGTTGATTTGATTGATAGTTGCAGGATTTATGAAGAGGATAATAATGCTCACTATAAGATTATCAATGAGAAGAGGGGTAAGCACCAACAGAACCGTGCTAAGCCTTATGATTCCCCAACTGGAAAAGGTAAACAAAAAGTTGCTCAGGATCAGAGGACTAGTGGGGGAGATGCTCCTGCTAGTGTGGTGTGCTTCAAATATGGAAAACCTGGTCATAAGAGTAATGTGTGTATTGCTGAGGTGAAGAGGTGTTTCCATTGTGGTAAGACTGGACATGCTGTATCTGAACGCAAGCATAAAGAGATGATTTGTTTCAACTGTGGTGAAGAAGGAAACATTGGTAGTCAGTGTCAGAAACCAAAGAAGACGCAAACCAGTGGAAAAGTGTTCGCTTTGGCTGAGACTCAGACATCTAGTAAGGACAGGCTCATCAGAGGTACATATTTCATTAATAGTACGCCTTTAATTACTATTATTGATACCTGTGCTACTCATTGTTTTATTGCTGCTGATTGTGTTAAAAGATTGGGTCTTATGTTGTCTTCTATGAATGGAGAAATGGTCTTCGAGATTCCGGATAAGGAATCGGTGACAACTTCTCGTGTGTGTTTGAATTGCCCTTTGTCGATCTTCAACAAAGACTTTGTTGTTGACTTGATTTGTTATCCATTAAGAGGATTGGATGTGATCTTGGGTATGATCTGGTTAGAGTATAACTATGTTCATATCAATTGCAATGACAAGTCTGTGAGGTTTTCTACTTCTGAAGAGGAATGAGTTGGTTTGTTGACTGGTAAACAATTGTGGTAATTAATGCAAGACGAAGCACAAATGTTCTTGTTGATGGCGTCGTTATCAATGGAGAACCAAATTAGAATTGAGGAGTTACAAGTGGTGCGTGGATTTCCTGAAGTGTTTCTGGATGAAATTCCTGGTGTACCGCCAGAAAGAGAAGTTGAACTTACGATTAATCTTGTACCTGGTACCATACCTGTTTCTATGGCACCGTACAGGATGTCTGCATCTGAATTGTCTGTATTGAAGAAGCAGTTAGAAGAGTTGCTTGAGAAAAAACTTGTAAGACCAAGTGTATCACCGTGGGGAGCGCTTGTGTTGTTAGTAAAGAAGAAAGATGGAAGTATGAGACTTTGTGTTGATTATAGACAATTGAATAAAGTGACGATTAAGAATAAATACCCGCTTCTGAGAATTGATGACTTGATGGATCAATTGGTGGGCGCAAGTGTGTTTTTTAAGATTGATTTAAGGTCAGGATATCACCAGATTAGAGTGAAAGAAGATGATATTCAGAAGACCGTGTTCAGAACTCGATATGGACACTACGAGTATTCGGTGATTCCTTTCGGTGTGACCAATGCGTCGGGAGTATTCATGGAGTACATGAATCTTATCTTTCATACTTATTTGGATCAGTTTGTGGTGGTATTCATTGATGACATTCTGATTTACTCTAAATCGGAAGAATAACATGAAGAGCACCTAAGAGTTGTATTGTAAGTTTTGAAAGAGAAGAATTTGTATGTGAAGTTGTCCAAGTGTGAGTTCTGGTTGCAAGAGGTTATTTTCCTTGGTCATGTCATTTCTGGTGATGGCATTATTGTGGATCCTTCTAAAGTCGATGCTGTGTTGCAATAGGAAGCTCCAAAGTCAGTTACCGAGATTAGAAGCTTCTTGGGATTAGCCTGTTACTATAGACGGTTTATCGAAGGTTTTTCTAAGTTGGCACTTTTGTTGATTAAGCTGACTTGTAAAGGTAGAGCTTTTGTGTGGGACGTTCAATGTGAAGAAAGTTTTACCGAGTTGAAGAAGAGATTGACATCGACTCCAGTTTTGACTTTTCCTAATCCAGGAGAGCCTTTTGTTGTGTATTGTGATGCTTGTCTGATGGGGTTAGGTGGTGTGCTCATGCAGAATAGTAAGGTGGTTGCTTATGCATCGAGGCAATTGAGGACTCATGAAAAGAATTATCCTACGCATGATTTATAATTGGCTGCAGTTGTCTTTGTGTTGAAAATCTGGAGGCATTATCTTTATGGTTCTAGATTTGAAGTGTTTAGTAACCATAAGAGTTTGAAGTACCTTTTTGATCAGAAAGAGTTGAATATGAGGCAGCGACGGTGGTTAGAATTGTTGGAGGATTATGATTTCAGTTTGAATTATCATCCAGGAAAAGCTAATATTATGGCCGATACTTTAAGCCGAAAGACTTTGCACATGTCGGTAATAATGGTTAAAGAGTTGGAGTTGATTGAGAAATTCCGAGATTTGAGTTTGGTTTATGAAGTGACACCACAAAGTGTTATGTTAGGAATGCTAAAGATTAATAATGAATTTCTGGATAGTATCAGAGAAGCTCAGAAGTTAGACGTGAAGTTGGTAGATTCAATGGTTGAGATCGATCAGTCTGAGAACAATGATTTTAAGTTAGATGCGCAAGGTGTATTGATATTTCGTAATCAGATTTGTATTCCTGATGATGCGGAGATGAAGAAAGTGATTCTTGAAGAGAGTCATAGAAGCAAGTTGAGTATTCATCCAGGAGCTACAAAGATATATCAGGATTTGAAGAATTTGTTTTGGTGTCCTGGGATGAAGAGTGATGTGGCTCGATTTGTGTATGCATGTCTGACTTGTCAAAAGTTGGAAGTTGAACATCAGAAGCCTGTAGGGTTGATGCAGCCGTTAGAGATTCCAGAATGGAAATGGGATATCATTTCAATGGATTTTGTAACGGGATTACCTAGTACCTTGAGAGGACATGATTCGATTTGGGTGATTGTTGATAGGCTTATGAAGTCGGCACACTTTATACCTATTAACATCACATATCCGATTTCAAAGTTGGCAGAGATTTACACCAGAGTAATTATGAAGTTGCATGGTGTTCCTTTGTGTATTGTGTCAAACAGAGATCCGAGGTTTACTTCTGATTTCTGGAAAAGTTTGCAAGAGGCTTTGGGATCTAAGTTGCGGTTGAGTTCGGTGTATCAACCTCAGAAGGATGGTCAGACCAAGAAGACTATTTAGTCATTAGAGGATCTGTTAAGAGCATGTATTCTTGAGTATGGAGGTTTGTGGGATAATTATCTTCCGTTGATTGAGTTCACTTACAATAACAATTACCATTCTAGTATTGGGATGGCACCTTTTGAGGCGTTGTATGGTCGGAGGTGTAGGAATCCGTTGTGTTGGTATGAATCTGGTGAAAGTGTGGTACTTGGACCTGAGATTGTTCGAGAGACTACTGAGAAAATGAAGCTTATCCGAGAGAAGATGTAAGCTTCTCAAAGTAGACAGAAAAGTTACCATAACAAGAGAAGGAAAGATTTGGAATTCCAAGCTGGTGATCATGTGTTTTTGAGAGTCACACATGTGACTGGTGTTGGGCGAGCTCTGAAGTCTAAAAAGCTCACTCCTCGTTTTATTGGTCCGTATCAGATTTCAGGAAAGAGTTGGAAATGTTGCTTATAGAGTGTCTTTACCGCCTAATCTTTCGAATTTGCATGATATGTTTCATGTGTCACAACTCCAGAAGTATATTCCCGATCCGTCTCATGTGATTCAGATGGACGATGTGCAAGTACGAGATAATCTCACGGTGGAGACGATGCCTGAGCGAATCGCAGATCGCGAGATCAAGATTCTAAGAGGAAAAGAGATTGCATTGGTGAAAGTTGTCTGGTTAGGAGCTGCTGGAGAGAGTATGACCTGGAAGTTGGAGAGCAAGATGCGAGACTCCTATCCCGAGTTATTTGAACCAGGTAAACTTTTATTTTCAAGGACGAAAATATTCTAAGTGGGGGAGAGTTGTAACGCCTCAGTATTTAATTATTTATTTAATTAAATATTTTTGAATATTTTATATTAATTTGAATTTTTATCGTCAAAGTCAGAATTATTTTATTAAGTTGGAATAATAATTAATCAGATTAATTTGGTGGAATTAAGTTGAAGTATCATTTTATTATTAAGCTTAAATATGATATTGGACTTTAATTGGTGGTGTTGTGCAGTATTAAGGGGGTATGTCACTTAGGCTCATTTGAGTTTACTATAGATTAAATAAAAATAGGAGTATTATATTGAATAATAGAATTAGAGGAGAAATAGAAGAAATAGAGTTGTGAGGAAAGAAAGAAAAGAGGAAAATAGGGTTTTATGAGAGGAGAAGAAGAACAAGGAAATTGATTCTAGTGCCAAATTCCCCAGAAATTCGGTTGAAGTTCCTTAGAGCTGCACTTATTCCAAGGTAAAGGTGAGATTCTGACTCTATAATAGGGTATGTGATTAATAGTATGTGAATTTGGGTTATAAAAATTATTTCTAGTTTGTGTTTGAAATTGATATATTATTGAAATTGAGGGATAAATTAATAACTCAATGTGACATTTTACATACTGTACCGTCACTTTTCTTTATGATACAAGCATGTTCCTTATGACACTACCTCTACTGTAGCAAAAAAATAAAATAAATTATAACAACCTTACCATTCATACTGTAGTGATTCATATACATGGTACTGTAGTGATTCATATACATGGTACTATGTACTATACCAATTTGATAGTTATGATAATCCATGTACCGTAACAGCAACTTGTATTTAGAAGTAACTATTACTTATACTAGATTATACTCTTATTATTATAATAGTTAATATTACTGATGCATACAATAAATTATACTAGATTATATTAGTTTCTAGATTAATATTAATAATATAGATTATTAATAATTTAATATTATTAATAAATAATTTTGTAGAAATTATGAATTAGAAATAATCATTGGGATTATTTAGTTAATTTAAGTTATTTCAATTCCGATAGAGTTGTTAAAATTATCAATTGAGTTGTCAATAGGGTTGTTAGAGTTGTCAATAGTGTTGTTAAAATTATCAATAGAGTTGTTTGTATTATTAAAAGTCACTTTTTATTTGTTTTACATAATTCTGACATATTTAGAGTTGTCACTAGGGTAAGTTGAAGTGTCCAAATAATAATACATCTTTACTAAATTATTGACATTTTAGTTATGGATTTTTAGTTAAATTTAGTAGCATGAAATTATGAATTAACTGTACTTTTTGTCAGTATATACAACTACTGTAGACTAGAAACTAATTAGTATAAGATAATATTGTAGCATACCATGTATATGCAGTACTTTTTTTAAGATATAACTATTTGGAAGGTTAGTGTAATACTGTTTTAAACTAAGAATCATGTTCAAGTTTATAATATATATAATAGACCAATAGTATAATTTAATATTATTAGTATAATAATATTATAGAAGTTTTGTATGTAGAAATAATAGAATTTTTGGCCGATAATTAATTAACCTGTTTTAGTCGAAATAGTACGAATAATTATGTAGTTTATTTGTAGTAATTTTTGGTTGATTTGTTGGGTGGTGTTTTTGTTGAAAAATGTGAATTACCAGGTGATTTTATTGCCTCTATTTATGGGCGAAATATTAAGTTGTAGGCTTATGGCCAATGTTAAATTAAGTTGAATTATTGTTGTTGTTGTTATTACGTTCATGTCGTTAATGTATACATAGCATATCATGTTGGAGTTGATGCTCGTCAAGTTCGCATAGATTGACAAATATAAAGTTGAAGGCTTATGCCTTGTTGATGCCTCTATTTATTGGCAGATTTCTAAATTGGGAGTTCTGCTTCATTGGTACCACATGCATGTGCATAAAAATGAGTCACATTTCATGTTGCATCCTGAGTTGTCATGTGGATGAATTAATTATGTTAAATATTGATAAAAAGCTGTGAAGTGGTGAATTGTATGATCTAATACTAATATATTATTTATTATATATCCGATTATATGATTCGATATCTCACCCCTTCTGTTTGAATGTTATCCTCTGTTGGTAACGTGCAGGTAATCAAGAAGGTTAGTTGTTACCCTTGTTAGTTCGAGTCGGTGTTGTCGCTCTGATATGTAGCACTCGGAGGATGAACGCATGTTTTCTTTATTGTTGATTTTCATTATGTTGCTGAATTTTTAAGTTGTTTTCATTAAAGACTTGTTGTTTTAAAGTTGTTTTGAGTTGAATAAGATGTTATGGTGTTTTCAGTTGAATTTGGTGAATCCGCTGCGTAGTAATGAAAGTTTTTATTTTTTATTTTTAAAGACTAATCAAGTTGTTATCGGTTCATCCGAATTTCATGTGTTATGTATCTGAACTATAGATAATTGAATGTCGCAGTTTTAAGTTGAAAGTGTAGCATTCCATTTGTTGTTGGAAAATTTTATAACTCTGATTTTATTTAAGTCGTTGGGTAGAAATTGGGTGTTACATAGTTCACCGTCAGTGAATGTCGGTGCTATATTTATTTTCTCTCTACCTTCAGTGAAAGTTTGTAGTTCATCGTCAGTGAACGTCGATGTTTTTCTCTTACTACCTTCAGTGAACGTTGGTAGTTCACCTTTAGTGAGCGTGGGTGTTATCTTTTTGCTACCTTCAGTGAACGTTGGTAGTTCACCGTCAATGAACGTCGGTGCTATATTTCTTTTCTCTCTAGCTTCAGTGAAAGTTGGTAGTTCATCGTCAGTGAACATCGATGTTATTCTCTTACTACCTTCAGTGAATGTTGGTAGTTCACCTTCAGTGAACGTGGGTGTTATCTTTTTGCTACCTTCAGTGAATGTTGGTAGTTCACCGTCAGTGAATGTCGGTGCTATATTTATTTTCTCTCTACCATCAGTGAATGTTGGTAGTTCATTACAGTGAACGTCGGTGTTGTTATTCTTTCCTCTTTCTACTTTCAGTGAATGTTGGTAGTTTTGCCTTCAGTGAAAGTTGGTGTATCCTTTGATCTTTTACCACCCTCTATGAGTCGATATCTTTTTGATCTTCTACCTTTAACTATGAGTTGGTAGTTTGCTGTCATCTATGAATTAATATCTTTTTGATCTTCTACCTTCGACTATTGAGTTGGTAGTTCACAGTTGGCTGTCAATCACTTTTATCCTGTACTATTTCCTCTTTAGTTGAGTTGATGCTACCTTATCTCTTCTTTGGGTGTTACACCAATAGAGTCGGGTTTTTGATTCACTAGTGATTTATTTTTCTGGTCGGGTTTCTCTTTTGATCCTTATTTCCTTTGTTACACCCCCAGTGGTGTTTTGCGTCCCTTTGAAGTTGCTCATATGCATTCATACTTATAAGCATTGCATAACATCTTAGGGCCAAAAATAGGGTTTGTTTTATATTTAAGTATCTTCGATCACGTCGGCCCGAAGATTTTTAACCTTCGTATCTTCGGATAGAAGAAACTTAAATAAGGACAACTGTTGTACCCTAATTTTCACCCCTAAGACTCCTCTATCATCTCATACCATCACAATGTAATCAGATCACAAATTATGGTTTAGGGTCTATCTTCTACTGCATCCTGTCTTAGGGTTTTCCTATGAGAATCACCAAGCACATTTAAGCACTTTTATTTGTATATTTTGTACTTGTATGCTTCTAACTAACCTCAAAATGTGTATATGTTGTCTCTTGGAATATCATCTTGTAGGTCATGACACAATTGCAGTCATCTCACCATCTCCTAGCACAGATGATCAAAACTAGGGCTTGGAGTTTAATCAGGAGATCTCTGGATTTTTGGGTAATTCTTGATCCCATACTTCTCTACATAGTCATGAGAATCTATCATTGGATGTTTGATCATCAACTTTGGCTTGAAGGGGTTCAATTGATGAAAATGGGTAAAATGGTCATTTTGTCAAAAGACAGTAAAAATTAGTTGTTGACCAAGTGGGCTTTTGATCAACCATCAATTCAATATACCTATTCTCATATTTCATGGTAAATAGTGCAAAAATATCAAGAAGAAGTGTGAATTGGAGATAACTTGTCAAGAAAGTTATTTGAAGTTTCCAAAATTTTAAGTATCCATAGGGCTGGATTTTGACTGGCTATAACTTTCTCTATTTTTATTGAAAATGTGCAAACTTTATATTCCTAGAAAGAGGATGAAAAATTCTCCAACTTTGTAGGAGTGGCAACAAGTCCAAAAAATGAAACAAAAAAAAGTTATGAAGCTTGGAAGATTTTGACACTTAGTGAAATTTTGGTTAAAAATGCAAAAGTTTGACCTCTTCATGTCCATTTTTGAATGACCATTTGGACTCAAATCAAAAAGTTGGCAACATGAAAGTTATAGATTGAAGTTTTCTCTTATTTTTTCATTTAAGAATCATCTCAAATGGTTAAGTGTAGAGAAAGATATGGTGATTAGGATTTTGAGTTGAAAACTGAATTTTTGCCCAACACAAGGCAAGTAACACGCGCTAGGCAGTCATTTCATCAAACATGTTGTGGGTGCGCATTAATAAATACTCTTCTATGTGAAATATTCATTATTTTGAGAAATGTCCAACATCAAAGTTGAAGCCCTAAATGTGAGGAACAATTTTGTTTCAGAAATTTTCTCCAAATTCTCCATAAATTTTGAGATATAATTGAAAGAAGAAGGCATCATGCAAGCTGAATTCTTGCCCAACACAAGGCCTCACGCGTGCGCAGAATGCCCAGTCGGGCCTGGAGTTTCATCAAGCGGTTTATAAGCATGCATTAATATCCAATTATCTCATTGATTCAAGCTTCATTATGGAAAATTTTGAACATCAAAGTTGGAGTATGAAATGTACTCTCCATTTTTTATTCAAACTTTGTGACATTTCATGCACCATAGAGGAAGATATAAGGAGGTAAAGGCATGATCATGAAATGACAAGACTTGCATGGGAATGCATGGATTTTTTTTGTGCCATCCAAAGCTCCAGCCTTCCAGCTCACATCCCAACTTTTTTCACTTATTCAAAACGCATGCTTTTCACCCTCAAGCTAACATAAAACGTGCAATACTTCACACCTCACTCTCATTCTCTCTCACTTCTCATTTTCATAACTCTCTCATTCTTCCCTCTATAAAAGGCAATGTGATTCAACAATTAAGGAGGGAGAAGTCATTAGCAAGCTCTCACTCTCTTTCTCTCTTCTTCACAACAACACACCTCTCTTTCTCTCTCTCAAAACAAGCTTGAACTCCATTGTTGAAATTTTCTTCTCTTCGAAGCTTCCTCCATTCTTGTTCCAGTTCTCATATCTCTTTCATTTCTTCATAATTGGAGCAAGAGAAGCAAGTGTCTCTGGGTTTCTCATCATTAGATCCAACCAATAATGAATTTATTTTTCACTCGAAGAGGTAAAATTCAGTTTCAGATTCCTTGTTTGATAGCTTAAATCAATGCTTGAAATCTTGTATACATGTTATTAGCTGGCTAGACAATAGGTCTGATGTATCTAATTGGTTTGATTCGAGCTCCATTGATGTTTTGAAGTTTTCTGCAAATCATGCTCAAGTTAGTTTTCAGTGACTTTAAGCTCCAATTTCTCTTTGATCCTGCCTTGTTTTTGAAATCTAAAAGATGTGAGATGTTCTTAGAAGTTTGGTGATCATGTTTGCTTTTTGAATCATCTCAAATGCTTGAGAAATAAGAGAGAAATTGAAGCTGGAAGTTGCCTTGCTGAAAACTGTTTTTTCCATGCATTTTGGGTTTTGGCATGTTGGTAGGGACGATGACGTGTACATGCCTGATTGAACATGAATGCATTTATACTTTACAGCGCATTTTGGAAAAAAAAGGTGTAAAAGGCTTCATATATTAATTTTTCTTTTGTTTTTCTTAAATTTTATTTTAATATTTTCTTCTTTTCAAAAATTATCAAAAAAATATTTTAAACTTCTTTTTCAGTATATTTTCATATTTTGATTTTGATTTCATTTTTTTTATCATTTCTCTTGATTAAATAAAATCATGTGAATAATTAGGGTTTTAATATTTATTTTAAATCTTGAATTTTATTTTCTTATATTTATTAAGTAAAAAATCCATAAAAAATATTTTTGGACTCCTCTCTGAGCTTATTACATGAACATATTTTTTGTCCTATTTTATAAAAATTTTTAATTATAAATTAAATCATTTAATTAAACATATTCATCTTTTCCTTATTTTTTAATGAATTGTTTAAATAAATTTCTATTTCTTTTTTCCTTTTGAGATAAAATCCAAGAAAAATATGATTTCTGATCCTTAGAGTTTCATTAACATTTATGTTATTTTACATCAAATTTATTTGACATTTGGATCTAATTGATTAATTTTTGAACTTATTTTCCTTTTTTAGGGTTTTGGCTTGATCATGCACATCAATGGATTTAAATTTCTAACTTCCTATACCTATAAAATCAGAGATGAAATTTTTTGGAGTGCTTGAACATGTTGAGGCCATAAAAATCATTTTTATGGAATTTTACAATATGATTTCATATTTTTCGCAAATTATTTTCCTAAACCATCTAGTTTAAGGTTTATACTGGCTAGTTTCCAAGTTTGCATTTCTAAAGCAAATTTCCACCTTAATCCAGGGACTTCAAATTTTATTTGACTTTTATAAGACTTTAGGAAGTTAGGGTTTTAATTTCATAATTTTTCAAGTCATTTTCATATTTTAAAACTATTTTTGACTTAAGATTGTATTTTGAGGTTTTACCTTTGATTAATGCTTGTAATTGAAAACTTTTGTACATGATTCTTGTTTTGAATCTTGAAATAGCATGTGGTAATGACTTGGAGAATATCTTGAGGCAAATTCTTCAACATCATTGGGTCTTGGGTGTTGATAGGTTGATAAACAAAATCCATTAAAAGGGACGAATGATGTTGATGATATTTGAAACTCTAATCCCTTCCCTCTTCATCTTATTACCCTTTCTTATTGTATTACATGTTATGGTATAATGATCTCTATATCATTTATCCAAATATGAAATACATAGATTGCTATTGACCGACCTTAAAATAGGTGCGACTTCTACATAAGTCCACTTACGATTGCTTAACATAGCGCTAAATTTTGTCCCGATTCGAATAAATGATCATTCATGGCCCAAACCTATGTTTGCTAGCCCAAGCATGTTAATTTGATCCCTTTTATCAAATAACCTTGAGATTCATTGTGTGGAGGCTTTGGTTCTACCAATCCTCTAATGGATCTTCATAAATTTTGGTCAACGCGGATCACTTAAATACCGTTGATCATTTAAATATTGCCTTGAGAATTCTAAAATGGACGATATACTTGACAAAAAGCAAATTCAACTTGTTGTTGAGAGGATTTGGTTCTACCAATCCTCTAATGAGTTCCAAATTCAAGTTTCAAGATGGTAATCCAACTAACCACTAATTATTAACAATTGACTTTACTTTATGCTTTTATTTTTATGCTTTTACTTTATGTACTATTTACTTTAGCATTTACATTTCATGCTATTTTCATCTTTGCTCACTTGAGATTTTCTTTTCTTTTTGAAGATACTTAATAATCAACATAAACCATAAAAAACTTTAATGATACTTGGACTATTTGGTTACTATCCTTGGTATTATGGAGTATTGGACTTCTTGAACTTAGGAATAGAAACATTGGCCTATGTTGGAGACCTTGTGACCTTAATTGATGTTTTGTCTGGAGTTCTTGAGGTTTAACTCAAGACATTTGGTTGTTTGTTTGTTTGTGTGCAGGTTATTGTGATTACATACTTTGTTTGTAATCTGGAATTCACCCGTATACAGCCGTTACTCTGCCCAATTTTTGTGAAGACTTAATACACTTGAAGCTTAGTTCTCTCAAGTGGTCTAGTATATTTGCCTGCTTGGTTTCAATCCAAAGAATGGGAATCATATCTTGACTCATAATGTCAAGTATTGGCTTCTTGTTGGTTAAATGGTTCTTATCCCTAACTTTTACCTTATGCTTTAGGATAGTCTCTTCTTCTCCTCCCATCTTCTTTAATTTCAAAAATCTTATCTCTCCTTTTGAAAACTCTTCTTGTTTTTTTAACTTGAACCACTTTCATAATAAACTTGGACCTAGGTCCATGTATTTTCAAAACCTTTTCATAAATAAACTTCAATCAACTTAATAATACCTTGACATTTTTTGTGAGAAGACTAAAAGTCAATCAATCTCATTTCAAACTATTTTGCCACTTTGGCTTCTACTTTAAAACTTTTCTCAAAAGATTAGACTCTTGTCAATCCTTGTAGTGATGCAAACAACTATACTTCTACAATATGTAGTGAAGTGAGATATTTTCCACTTGGGTGTTGAGTGAGGCATTGTTGATTTTAAAATCCAAGTTATATCCTCCACTTTGAGATGATGCAAATTCTCCTTTCTCATGATTGTGGGTAGTAAGTATGTTTTCCACATGGACAATGACGATGATGTCTTATCTCTTAAAATCAACCAACACACTTGTGTTTTAAATTTTTTAAAGGTGAACTACGAGTACCCTGATCCCCTATTTCACGGAAGGTGGTACGTAGGCACTAAAGGTTCGCAACCGCGGCAGGTGAAAAAATCATAAAAAATTTATTTCTTTTCTCACCTCCACCATCTATTTTTTATACAACATTTTTATAGCCAAAATATACAAATTTTTCAAAGAGGTTCCTGTGGAGTACCATAGATGTTTAGGGTGCTAATACCTTCCCTTTGCATAACCAACCCACTTACCTTGAATCTTTCTCCCTTTTTTTGGGTTACTCGCTCTTTTCCCATTCCTTTGGAAACAATAAAGCACGATGGCGATTTTTATTTTGATCTGTATAAGTCTAGTCAATCCAATGGCTTAGTCTTAAACATTTCTACCGCTACAACTGTCATAATAACTCTGTAGTTTTTGTAAAGCAAGGAGTTGTTGCTCATTAACTTGCTAGCAAGGAACTTTTGTTTGTTAACTTGCTTAACACTTTTGTGTTATTATTTGTACTTCAATCTTGTGTAATCTACTTTTTGATAAGAAATCTTGTAAACACAAACAACGTGTAACCAACAGTGAGTTGATAGTTCCTTGAGTGACTAAGTGTTAGTATGTATACTCAAGAATTCATTGATAGTTTGTCTTTGAGGTTTTGTTCCTTGAGTGACTAAGTGTTAGCCTATATACTCAAGAAGTCACTGAAAAATTGTATTTGAGGTTATGTTCCTTTAGAGACTAGGGGCCTAGTAAGGATTCTCAAGAAGACATTGATAGTTGGTCTTTGTGGTTTGCAACAGTGACAATTAGTCTTTTTATAGTTTTGTAATTAGTTTGGTTATAGTGGATTAAGTCCTTATTGAGAAGGCGAAATCACCTTGGTGGGTGGACTGAGTTAACTTCATTAACAGTGAACCAAGATAAAAATATTTCTGTTCATTTATTTTTATTCTTCTATTAAGAGTTGGTATTTGAGTTTCAAGAAATTTTATTTTGAGAAACCCAATTCAAACTCATATTTCTTGTATTTCCTGCACCTTCAATACTAATTATAATGAAGATTTGATCCAGATTTTCTATGTTGGGTTGGAAAAACAAGATAATTCTACATTTCTTTTCAAGATGGGTAACAAATCATATACTGTAAATGAAGATGTTTTGAGATATGTATTTGGCATTAAAATATTCAGTGATGACAACAATGTATCTGATTCTTCAATGTGTCGCAACTTTGAGTGGAGGCCTTACCTAAACTCATGTCTTAAGGTACCAAGGACAAACTTGGATAACCTTGATAAACTTTCTACCAGAAATCTGAAAAGTAATCCTCACATTCCTCATTGGATTGTCATACACGTGTTGCATCCAAGGAAGGGAGGTCATTCTCAGATTGATAAAGTTGTGTTGTATTTTATATATGTTCTTGAAAATAAGTTTCTCATTGGTTGGCCTTACTAATTTGTCTGTAGGATGTTTCCCATTCGTGAATGTCAAAGAGGATCCGCCTTGAGTTATCCTTCTATGATTAGTAGAATTCTTAAGTACTTCCGCATTAATACGCAAAATCTTTCGTTGATCTATCATGGCCAAACTGAAGAGTTCAATGCTACTATGTTGACCAACATGAGGTATAAATGGGACAAAGAGCAACATGCTTACTACTTCTCTGTGAAGGGCACAAACATAAAAATCTTTAACTATAATGATCTGATTGAGATTTATCCGATAAATGTTAAGGAGCAACATGTAAATGAAGAGAATCATCATGAAGAGAGTCAGCAGGAAGACACAACCATGGCTGATGCAAATTGTGGTACGGTGGGAGAACTGACTTGGGTGTTTTGCGTTTTATCGCAAATGTTGCGGTTATCAAGATTCACCATCGACTTTTCTTTTATCCAAAAGGAAAGGTGAAAAAGCACAGGATAGACCTTTGAGATTATTTCTTGAGTTCGGGGGGGTAGATTATGAAAAGGGAAGGTATTAGCACCCTTTTCATCCATGTCTTTCCATGGGCTCTTAGTTACTTGCTAGATCACTTGCTTTTGTTTGAAATTGTGCTTTGTGTGGTTTTTGAAAGTATTTTGAAGAGAGGCCATATGTTTAGGAAAACTTTGTAATGATTCTCGTTCGTAAGAATGTATACAAAGTGTTTGGTCTTTTGAAAATGTTTTCAAGTTTGTAAGATGTTTTGAAAGTGTAGGTGTTTGTTTTGAAAATAGTAAGGATGTTTTGTTTTGAAAAGCGAGCAAGTAACTAGGAGCATTCTACCTACTCAAAAGTCTTTCATGTTCATTTCCTTTTTTCTTTGACATTGTTATCTTATTATTGATTTGGTAAGTAACCCTATCTTTGGATGTAAAAGGGACGGGCGTGGGTCATTGTACAACCATTATAAGCAATGTTGCAAGATATCTTAGCATTTTTCCTTAGGGACTAAGATCATTTTGAAAGGCAACATGGATAGCGTCATCGAGGGACTATGATCTTGTATTTTGCTTGTGTTTGCTAAGATGCCTCACATGCATAATATGGTCATTTTATAAGGCAAAAAAGTGGGTTTACCCTAAGGGTGCAAGTGTGCAAATCTATTAGTTTACATGCTTGATTTGTCTTGATTAGGGTTTGCTATTTGTTGGTTTTAATCTTTCCATACAAACCCTAATTACTAGCAATTGGTACATAATGCATTAAATTGCGGAAAATAAAAATACTAAGCTATTACAAAGCTTTAGGGGATGGGGGTACAAATTTATGAATGGGGATTGCAAGAAATTAAAGTCCTAATTATCTATTACAACCATATTGAAATAATATACAAGAAATGTAAAAAGGACTTGTTTTGTTTTTGTTAAGAAATTAATTTACTTAAGAAAGTATTTTTGATCTTTTTTGTTCTAAAAGAAATGAAATAAAAACATGTGAATATGAAATATTTTTTGGTGTTTTTGATTAATGAAAATAAAAATGATAAAGAATGATAAGGGAAAAAAGGGGTCAGAATCAAAATCAGTGCATTGTTGAAGTAAGAAGCTCTGACTCTGGTGCGCTGCAAGTTAGAAGGAAAATGTTAGCAGAAAAGAGGACGGTCAGAAGTTCTGGGTTCGAGTACACTAAAGTTCTAGGGTTGCTGGGGACAAAGGAAATCCTAGGAGTTCTGATGCAACTGTCAACCTAGAAGTTCTAATATTACTGGAAGGTCAGAAGTTCTGGTTATTGAGAGAATCTAGAAGTTCTGATGTAGCTGGACATTTAGAAATTCTGATAATGGGTAAGTGAAATGTCAATGCTGTTGGATGGGAATGTCTAGAAGTTTTGGTCCAGGATCAATGTTTTGATAAGAAATTAAAGGGATTGATCTAGAAGTTCTGGTCCAATTAATGGGGTAAAAGTGTCAGGAAATAAATGTAAAAAAAGGTGTTTATGGGGTTAGAACTTAGGACCCTTAACACTAATGTCTTATGCATACACTCTCTACCATTGGGGTGGCTATACATCCGGTATTAGAAGCAAAAACATAAACATATAACACAAAGTAAGTTCTGATGATGAGCTTCATCTCCACGCTAGTTAGAACATCTGCAGCTTAGCCATTTCTCACAAAAACCAGAAAATGTACACATAATAGTTATGGTAAGTTTCATCATGGTTTTAGAAGCATTAAATATTAGAACTGTAAACCAGAAGCAAGCATGAATTTTGCTAATCCTAATTTTGAGTCCTGATTTCCTCAAGAATTTGTTAACTGAGACTCTTTCTACTTAGGCAAAAATACATGAAACCTGAGTATGTACAGAATCAGAGCCATGATATCTATATTGTATCTTTAAAAATGTAGGCCTAGAAATGCCTAAGAAGTGAGATACAAGTCAGAAGAAACTTACCTTGCTTCTAGAGATTGTTCTGAATTAGAGTCTGGTTTAGGCTGCTGTGATATTCTGGTCAGCTTTCTTACGTGCTCAGAAGACTGGAACAAACTTTATCTTGGGTTTTGAAAGGTTAATGGATGACTTGGTCAAGAAACTCTTGAGGGAAATTGAAGTTTGAATGCAAGAATCAAAAGCTAGCAGGTTTTTGTATTTGTGTTTGCAGTTTAGGATTTCTGGAAATTTTAACAAGGTTTCAAAGTTTTTCTCTTTTAATTTTTCTGCCCGCCCCTTCACTTTCATAGTTGTCAATGAAGTTCAACTTATAGGCAAGAACTTTGTAGCTTGGAGAAGTCAAAATTACAACCATCATACACTAGGTGATGACTTGTTCTTGAAGCAAGTTCAAACAAGTAAGGTTAACAGCTTTTAGCCGTGCCTAAGCTGGATTTGTAAGCATGAATTAAGGAAAAGTACCCTCATAGGTAAAAGCGAAGCATGGGCCCAACATAAACTTGTACAATAGTTTACTTTACAAGGACAACAATGGTACTTCTATCTCACACGTGGGGAAATCCTTTGGATAAAAACTCAAAAGTGGTTGTGAGTATTAAATGATGATGAGATTTATCAAACCAGAAATCCTGCGCTATGAGATGTGCATCATAGCCTAGATCTGAGCCAAAAGTTCAGCATCAACGCAACTTAGAATAAAGCACCCAACTTCTGATCCTTTAATCTTTTTACTCCAGCATGTTCTGAGCGAGTTCTCAAACTTTCCCAAAAGCTTGTAACACGCTTTATAAATCCTCTTTGAATTTCTCTTGCAACTTTTGACTGAACCTTTGTGAAAACTGGCCCAGAAGTTCTAACCCAACTCTGTCTTGAAAATGTCCAGAATTCGCCGAGTGCTTCATTTTCATGGACGTGTCTTTGAAACTTTATAACTTGAAATTCCACCATTTCCAGGAGAAGTTCGGTTCTGCAAAATTTTAGGTCTTAATGAGATCTAAAACTCTTGTGTTAGAAGCTCTTTCAGAATCAGCTTGCATCATGGTGGAAATCTGGCCAGAAGTTCTGAACTTCTCATATTTCTTAAACACTTAGAAAAAAAATCTAAGTATTTAGAATTTGACTTTTCCAAAGTAATTTTAACTTTTGAATTTCTTGATGAAACAAACTTCATATTTCAGCATGTCTTGATTAAATATGATTCTTTGAAACTTGATTTTGATCAAAAGTCAAAATTTGACTTTTTAGTGTGCAAATGACCATTTTTCCCTTGTGCCAATTCCAAGCCTAAATTGATGTATCAGTGCTGCAAACTTGACGTCATAGAAGATCTTGTGAGAGAATCCTTGAGAAATGAGAGGGCAAATTTTGGGGTACAACACAAACCAAGGTGATGAAAATGCTTGGCTTGGTTGTCATTCAACATTTGAACCAACTGAAGAAAATCAACTGATTTAGGGACAATGGTAACAAAATGAAGAGGATCAAACAGGTTGAGAAAAAGGGCAACTGACTGGAGAAGAAGAATAAGAAGAAGAATAAGAAGAAGCGGAAGAAGAAGAAGAAGAAGAAGAAGAAGAAGAATATCAAGGATGGGGTGATTGAAAAAATGATTCTTGGACTCAATGGGAAAATGTACATGGGTATGAACCTAGTCAAGATTCAAGGTATGAAGTTGGGCAAGGTTCAAATGGTGACAATCAACAAATTATCACTATGCTTGAAAATATGTGCCTTCAACAACAACTGCATCATCAAGAGAACTTTCACATGTGGGATACTTTAGAAGAAACTCAGGATGCTCTACTCTGTTTGGTCCAGGAGCATCTAAACACCAAAATTAATAACTTTGACACGTATGTTAGAGGAGAATTTGTTGAGGTTCCTGATGCAATGGTAAACAACCATGAATCTACTCGATATGGATTAAATACCATAATTGACATGACAAATGAAAATCACAATCACTACAATCTGTTCTACCCTGAGATGTGTGATGTTTTGGATAAGGAATATGGAAATGGGGAATGAACATGGTTTAAGGATAGGATACCAGATCCTAGGGGTCGTGGTGGTCAAGATCCTAGATACTAGTAAGTCATTATGGACTAAATCTCTTTTCATGCATTTTCATTTCATGTTTATTATTTCATCGTTGTGTTTTATTAATGCACCTCTTATTTGATCAAGCTTTTGGTATGTTTTATACTAGATTATGTTTAGTCTTAATTGCATGTTTTGATATTTATGTTAATGATATTGTCACTTTAACTTTATTCTATGTGAGTGTTGTTATTGTTGATCGAATTATATTTGCAATGCCTCTGAGTTGTTTATATGACATTGTATGGTTTTACTTGATGTTTCTTATGTTTTATATTTTTTATAATATTTTTGATGTTGTCAAATGTGGAGAAGATATATAATAACAAGGAATACAAATAAGAATATAACTTTGTTACAAATACTAAAAGGAAGATAAATATATTCAGGGGGATACTTTCAAACATGCATTTGTTGTTCTTCTTTGTTTAATCCATATCGAGTATATTCATGGTTGTTTTCCATTGCATCAGGGACCTCAGAAAATTCTCCTCTAACATACATGTCAAGGCTGTTCATTATGGTGTTTAGATGCTCATGGACCAAACAGAACTGAGCATCCTGAGTTTCTTCAAAAGTATCCCACCTATGAGAGTACTTTTGATGGTGCAACTGCTTGAAGGCGCATATTTTCAAGCATAATGATAATTTGATGATTGTCACCATTTGAACCTTGCCCAACTTTATACCTTGAATCTTGCCCAGGTTCATACCCATGTACATTTTCCCATTGAGTCCAAGAATCATTTTTCCAATAACCCTATCCTTGATCTTCTTCTTCAGTTTGTTGCCATTGTTCCCAACCTGTTTGATCATCTTCATTTTGTTGACATTATCCCCAAACTGGTTGGTTTTCTTCAGTTGGTTGAAATGTTGAATGACGGCCAAGCCAAGCATCGTTATCACCCTGGTTTGCATCAACCATGGTTGCATCTTCCTATTGACTATCTTCATTTTGATCCTCTTTATTTACACGTGGCTCCTCAACATTTACCGGATCAATCTCAAATCATCATAGTTGAAAATTTTTATGTTTATACCCTTCACAAAGAATTAGTAAGCATGTTAGTATCTATCCGACTTATACCTCATGTTGGTCAAGGTAGTAGCATTGAAATCTTCAGTTTGGCCAGGAGAGATCAATGAAAGATTTTGCATATTAACCTGGAAGTACTTGAGAATTTTACTAATCATAGAAGGATAACTCAAGGTAGATCCTCTTCAACATTCACGAATGGCAAACATCCTAGAGACAAAGTATTAATGTCAACCAATGAGAAACTTATTTGCAAGAACGTACATCAAATATACCTCAACTTTATCAATCCAAGAGTGACCTCCCTTCCTTGGATGCAACACGTGTGTGACAATGCAATGAAGAATATGGGGATTTCTTTTCAGATTTCTGATAGATAGTTTATCGAGGTTATCCAGGTTTTCCCTTGGTGCCTCAAGACACGAGTTCAGGTAAGGCCTCAACTTAAAGTTGTGATACATTGAAGAATCAAATACATTGTTGTCATGGTTGGATATTTGAATGCCAAATACATCTTCCAAACATCTCCATTTACAATATATTATTTGTTACCCATTCTACAAAGATATGTAAAATCATCTTGTTTTTCCAACCCGACATAGAAAATTCGGATCAAATCTTCATTATAATCAATATTAATCTTCAAAAACCTGTCAATTTTCTGATGCTTCATGAGATCCACTATCTCAGGAATGTGTAGAGTTGCAGTCATAGTCGGGTCATATGAGTGTTGTTTGCCACAGTAAGATTTATGAGGTTTGTTTCATTATCCCTAACACGATCAGGATGGAGTAGGGAAAGAGTACTTACGGGTGCAGATGACGAGGAACCATCCATATTCTTTCCCTTTCTCATCTTAGGAGGCATGATTTTATGATTTTTGAGGTATCACACAAGGTGTTTGATAAAATGTGTGAGAGAGAAGTTGAGGATTTTGAGTAAAATTCAAATACCCCTAACCCAAAACAGTGACAAATAATGGCTTAAGCAATACAAATAACTGAAAATTTATGGTTATTTGATGAGTTTGTGAGGATTTGAGAGTAATGATTTTAGAGAAGTGGGGAAACAAAAAAAGTTATAAATGAGTTGGAGAGGTGGAGAAAATGAAAAAAGGGTGATAAAATGAGTTAGTGAGGAGATATTAAGGGTAGAAGGAAGAATTAGGATGGTTGTGATAGAGGAAAATGAAAGATTGTATTGATAGAGGTATTTGGTTGAAGTGGTGAATTTGGTTGGTAGGAAGAAGAGAGTGTTTGGGATGAATGTAGGGACTCCTAGGGTATTAAGTGAAAGAATTTTCAAAAATATTTTTTGGAGAAAGATTTAACCCATAACTTCGAGGGAGTCAACTCCTTTTAGACAAAGGGTTTTGGCACTTAGAGCTTTTACTGAGGAGTTGACCCATAGACTGGAGGAGTTGACTCCTACCAAACCAAAACATAAAATGATTCAGAAGATTATAAATGAGTAGACCCATAACTACGAGGGAGTGGAGTCTTACTGAGTGAAATTTTAAAAACACAAATTTTTACGAGAAATGTGTCGACTCATAATAGTTTGGAGTTGACTCATGTTGTCTAAAAGTGAAATACATAAAAATTATTGACATACTAGACTATAAGGTTTTGGATAGACAAATACATTATGGACATGGGAAATTTTATGCAAAAACAAATGATTTTTTTTGAAAGATGCAAAAACAAATGTTGAATTCATGTAATAAATATAAATAACAGGCACTATCAACAAAGCAACAACAATTTATTAAATTTGAATAATATGCTTTATGAAACAAATATGGGTCTTCAAGAACAAACTCAAAGAGAAAGGTGTAGTAGTAAGAAATAAAGTTAGACTTGTAGCTCAAGGCTACAGTCAGCAAAAAGATATTAATTTCTTTGAAATCTTTGTACCTATTGCAAGGTTAGAGGCAATCAAATTACTCTTGTATTATACTAGTAATAACAATATCACTTTATATCAAATGGATATTAAGAGTGCATTTTTAAATGGTGTAATTTCTGAAGAAGTGTATGTCAAACAACCACCTGGATTTAAGGATACAATCTACCCATAACATGTATTTAAACTTAAGAAATCACTCTATGGCCTCAAACAAGCTCTCAGAGCTTAGTATGAGAGACTAAGTAATTTCTTATTAGAAAATGGTTTTCAAAAAGGACAAGTCGCCACTACACATCTTAGAAAGACATTAAAAAATGACATCTTAATTATTCAAGCATATGTTGGTGATATTATTTTTGGTTTTACTAATGCTACTCTTTGCAAAGAGTTCTCTGAGTTAATGCAGGCTGAATTTGAAATGAGTATGGTGGGAGAGTTGAAGTTCTTCCTTGGAATTAAAATCAACTAATGCAAGGATGGAGTCTATGTTCACCAAACAAAGTACACGTAGGAGCTTCTGAAGAAATTCAAGCTAGTTGCTTGCAAGATCATGACTACTCATATGTAACCTATCTACAATTTGAGAAAAGAGGAAAGTAGCAACAAAGTATATCAGAAGCAATACAGAGAGGTATGATAGGTTATTTACTTTAATATCTTCTAGACCAGATATTTTGTTCAGTGTTTGTTTCTGTGCAAGATTCCAGACAGATCCCAGAAAAACTTACTTAGTTGTTGTTAACATAATCTTTAGGTATTTGAAAGGAACAACTAATCTAGGCCTGCTTATAAAAAATCCACAGATTACAAGCTGGTTGTATTTTGTGATTTTGACTATGTTGGGGATAGAATTGAAAAAAATCAACTAGTGAAAACTGTCAATTCATAGGTGAAAATCTTATATCATGGGCTAGTAGAAGAAAGTAATAATTGCTTTGTCTACAATAGATGTAGAATACATCTCAGTTGTAACTTGTTGCACACAACTACTTTGAATGTAATATCAATTAGAAGACTATAAAATATGTGGAAGTAGTATTCTAATCTTTTGTGACAATACTGTTGGTATCTATTTGACAAAGAGTCCAATTCAACATTAAAGAACTAAGTACATTGAAATAAAATATCATTTTATTAGAGATTATGTTCAAAAAGGTGCATAGATATACAATTTATTGATACTAATCATCAATTCTCTGATATATTTACCAAGCCTCTTGCTATAATAGAAGTATTTGATTTTATTAAAAATAATTTGAACATGCATTTTATAAAATAATAATGATGCTTATAGAAGTATAGTGCCAATATGGCCAGAGGCTATAAATTAGCTTCTGAATGAATAGTAGCCTCTGAAGCATCTCAGTCTCTGATGCTCAAAATTTGATAAATTGTCTCGGATAGCATATAAGTGGGAAATCTTGCAACTACTTTTTGACATTTGTCCCATTTATATTTCGCGTATATGAAAGGTTTTCTAACGTGGGTATTAACTGATGATTAATAGTCGTTAGATAATGGTGAATTACTTTGAATATTGTGTATCACACCCCCATTGTCATTAATTTTTATTTTAATCAAAACTGAAAAATCTCTTTTCACTCAAATCACTCAAAATTAAGAATTCACACATTTTCTCTCTCACTTCATATCCCACACATTTTTCAAAAATCACTTTAGAACCCTAAACCTATACATCAATCGTGTCTTCTTCTAAATAACATTCCCAAGCTCCCGTGATAGTAAAATCTTGAAAGGGTCTTCACATCAAGCCAAGAACTATGAAGGTTAGAGAGAATTTAATTAAACTGATTTTGGAGCAAATAGTGGACTTCGAGTCGTTCAGGGTAAACGGATACCCTCTAAAAGAGTATTCTGAAGTTCAAGGGTGGATGCTTACTGGTTGCGGTAAAGCGGCAAGCAAAAAGTAAGTTATTAATTTATCGGGTGATATTTAGGTTATATCATATCATATCCATAAAGATTGGTGAATTGAAATGTCGTTCAACAAATCTCTTGTTAATGAGTTTGGGGATAAATGGGTTGAAAGGAAAAGTATTAACAGAAAATAAATCTATACAAAGGAAAAAAGGAATAACTTATCAAGCATGCATATATACTACTTCTCACAGACTTAAACCTATCGACATGTTATACTAAACCTACAATATTCATCAATGTCATCACGTGTCACTCACAACCTAAGTCATTTCTTACCCAAATTTAGAGGCCGACTGCATCACCTCGGTAGCAATCTCTCAACCACCTCAACAACACAGAAGTCAATCGTGTTCGCTTGTGTCGACGATCTCTCAGAGAGACACAAATAACACAGGCATTAATAACAGATAACCTAAGTGAATAACAAAGCTAAATCTATCTCTAGAATTCAGACACTATTAGATAATCATCCTAGATAAGAATCTAAGCAACATATGTTTAAAGCAACTCAAATCCCTAGCACAAAGCAAAAATCAAGGATAACAATCCACAAATATTTGTTAAGCAAGTTTTATATAACGCCAAGGGAGACAAATATACATAATATCCAAGTAAATATATGTACAAACCCAACCGATAGAGAATACACAAAGAAAAAGAGAAATGAATCATAAATCTACTGATTTGTCAGCGCCGATCAAAGAGCAATCCACTTCGGATCATCCATATGCAAGCTCCATAGTTATTATCTAAGCTAATTGTTGTACCCCAAAATTTGCCCTCCCATATTTCTCAAAACATTTCAAGAAAGATCCTCAAGTTGCTCAAGGAAGTCCAAGGGTTGACCAGACAAGCCCTCTCCTAAGGCAGTCTACCTCAAATTAGGGTTTCATGTTGCATCAAGATACTTGAGTCCAAGGGACCACAAATTCTCACCTATGTCCTAATATGTTCTCAAGATCATCCATGTCAAGTTTCAAGCCATGCAGAGGAAGTTTGCTCAGTCAATTGCTCAAAGGCCTGAAAATCGATTGTGCTAGGGCAAAAGTCAACTGTGGCCCACATACAGTCAAACTTCAAGATTTTTGGTCAACATCCTCATTTTGAAGTATATTCCATCATTTGCTCAAGGGTTGATCATGATTCATCAAGGATTGCTTATAATTCATCAAGAACCAAAAGTTGCTAAATCAGGGTTTTGTAGGAAAAGTCAACTCAACTTTGACCAAGTATAACTTTCTCATACTTTATGAGAAATGACCTATCCAAAGCTCATTTTGAAGATGATGCCATTCCCTACAATCCATCTTCATCTCCCAAGTTCAAAATATGCACTCACAAGAAGTTATGAATTTGGACATTATAGGTCATTTTGAAAAGTCAACAAAAACACATTTTTTGTCAAAGCTTCATACATGAGCATGGAATATCAAATTGAGATGATACCGAATGGGTTGCTTATAGGACATCTCAAGATTTCTAAAAAGTCCAAGAACTCCTTCAAAGAGTCAAAATTGAGGAAGTTATGCATTGATGAAGTTGACCTTTTTTGCAAAATGGTCAAAAGTCAACTATGCCTAAAACTTCAATTTTTGCCAAGTGGGCCCAATCTTTTTCACTTGTTTTAAGTTGGCAACATGGTCCACGAGCCCTAGCCTTTGACACTTGTCATTATCTTGTTTTTATTATTTATTTTGATTTTTATTTGAATTAAATCAATTTTAATCAAAATAAATCATGAGAAATCTAAAGCATTGAAAACTCAAGATTTCGTACTTGTTTTAGGTCTCAAATCCAGTTGGCAAGTATTTGAATTTGTGTAAAGGCGTGGAGTGCACAAAAAGATTGGATTATGATTATTTTTGGAAGGATATTCAAGAGAATCGAATCAAAATCAAATTCATTGATGGAGGAAGATTGAGATCAGTTTTGGAACCCTAATTCACTCCTCAGTATGTATAGAACCATTGCTGACCTAAAAGAAGGCTAGAGGGAGGCGAAGCATCAAGAACAGAACTTGGAAAAAACCATAAAAAGTATCAATTCGAATTCATAGTTCCAGGCCAATTCAAGACCCTTGGACCATTCCAATCGCCTCCTGGGAGTGTAGGCAAGCAGAACCAATCCAGAACAAGCGCTTTCAGGCCCTATATCTCGCTGTAAGTCAGTCACGACATGACTTCTTTCTTAAATTCGAATTTCAAAATCTTGGCATCCCTAGCATAAAATAATTGTATATTATTGTTCACCATCATATTTGCAAGCTTTCTGTAATATTCAATTATGTTTTCATGGCCTATATTGGATTTCACCATTATTAGGGTTTCTTGCTTAGATTTGGGATCTCCGTGTATAGGTAAAATTGGGCCATGAAAGGGCCACCACTGTACTCAGCAGGTCCAGACGAAGCCATCCATGGCTTTAGTTTTGATTTATCTTACTCATGCTTGATTTTGAGAAATTGCATGGATATAGCGACGGATATATGTCCGTAGGTAAAAGTTTTCAACTTTTACCAACGGAATAAGGTTAGGGATGACCTGCGTGTCACCTTTCCATTGGAACATTTGAAATCTGGCGCGCGTTTTCATTGTTCTCCACTAACTCACTTTATTTTGCATATTATTTATTATTGATATTTGATATACAAATTGAACAAGTGGCACAGTTGATAAATGTAGCGTTGGATAATGCTTCAGGACCTAGGTTCGAATCCCAGGTCCCCCAAATATTTCATATATTTTGTCTTTCAGTGATTTAGTGTGTATACAAAGCCAAGGAGCATCATGCGTCCTCACGATCCAACCAGCCAAGTGTCAGGAGACTAGATCTGATGGCCATCAGGCGAGGATCCATCAAAGGCATTAGTCAAGGCAAGGCAGGAGATCATGGAGGTCAACGTGGGTCACCATCTTTCTGGGCCCAGAATCTGATTCTTACACCCCCCTAAGCTGCTCTTCTCAGGCCCATTTTCTCCATATCTTTTCTTTTTCTATTTTGTTTTATTTAATTTTATTTATTTATTTACTAACAAAATTAATTTTCTTTTTATCAAAAAATCAAAAAAAATATTTTTCATCCAATTAAATTTAGGACATTTATTTTTTATACAAAAATTTAATTAATTTAATTAGGTTGTCAATTTTAGGTAATTCTAATTATTTTGTAAATAATTTAAAAAATAATTAGAAAATTAAGGTTTTGTCTAAACTTAATTATATTTTCTTTTCTTAAAAATAACAAAAACACAAAAAATAGGCCATTTATTTATTTTCATTAATTAATTTAATTAACTAATTAATTGTGTATTTAATTTAAAACCTAATTCTTAAAAAATAATTAAAAACAACAATAACATTTTTCTTTTAATTAGGTTAAAAAGGGTCAAAACCCTAATTTTTCTTATCATTCTAATTTCATCGCGCGCTTTATTATTATTTTTACCATATTGGTGTAACTGCCTACAAGTTGTAATAGTTTAATTAGGACTTTTATTTTCATTTATCGCTTTATTTCTCAAGGGTTTGTTTTTGGTTATGTAAATACCCGAAGCCTTGTAATAGCGTAGTTTAATTTCTGCACTTTAAATTCCGCAAAATATTAAACTGTTAGATGTATGAATAATTAGGGTTTGCATGACAAGAATGTATGATAAACTTTAAAACAGTTAGATAACCCTAAATGTGCAAAGATAAATAATCTGAAATTGAATCAATCGCACATGCGCACTCCTAGGGTACACTCCCACTTGGTTGCCTTCGGTAAACGGTCATTGAGTATAGGATGCTTTAGTGGTCGCCCTTTTGTCTAAACGAAGATCAAAGTCCCATTCGGAAAAGTTGCCTCGGAATAGTTGCCTCGGAATGGTTGCCTCGGAATTGTTGCCTCGAATAATTGATCTAAGACATTAGGGTTATTACTGAGACGTCCTAACATTGCTTTAGTGACCGTACGTCCCTTTCAAATTGACCCTCAAAACTCCAGCGACAATGCTACCTACTCACTAATAGTGGGATAACACTGTCTGAAGGAAACGAACATAGAACGATTCTTTTTTCGAGTAGGTAGATTAGTTCTTAAGTACTTGCTCAATCCAAACAAACTTTTTCACACTTACACTTCTTCTCAAACAAAGTTTTCAAAAAATACTTCATAACACTCTTGAAGACAGAAGCAAGAGTTAAATCGAAGTCAAACAAAAACTTTTCAAATCACACAAACACACAAAGAAGCAATTTTGAAAATGATGAGCAAGTACCTAAGAGCCCATAGATAACTACGGATAGAAAGGGTGCTAATACCTTCCCTTTCTATAATCTACCCCCCGTACTCATAAATATCTCGAAAAAGGAATTTTTCTGTGCTTTTTTCCTTTCCTTGTTGGATAAAATAAAAGTCGGTGGCGACTCTTGCTTACCGCGACATTTTGTGAACACAAACGCAAAACGCAAACCAGCAATTCCTAAAGGAAATAGTACCCGGTTCTGGCCACCGTATCACAGAATTGGAGACTCTGTTGGGGAATAAATAAGTGGGGTATACCTTAGGATTAGTTCATCATATTGTTTTCTATTGTTTGATTTGATTGCTTTATCTTTGTGGGCTTTGTATCAGAGTTACTATAGATCCTAACCCGGATCTGGGGGACACCTTTTAGGTAAGTAGCAATAGACTGTGAGGGAACTGTACGGTGTAGACCGATATGGTTGAAGCAGTAGCTACGTTGATGTGGCACATTAGTTGGTATCGATATCCCTTGTGGAGCAACAAGGAGAATATGGGGCTGCTATATGGGTCATTAAGCATCAACTGACCTTAGAACCTATAATTGACCAACTTGGCCATATGAAGTAGTTATATGCTACACTCATTGAGACCATACTTGTTTGCAAGAGGGTAATACCTAAACTCCATGCAAGCCTGAAACATAAGGGCTATTGTGTGACTTGTTTGCCTTTACCATGTTTGCTATCTGTGATACTTGTGGTGTTTTTTTATCATGACATCATGCATCATGACATCGCATGCATATTTCATTAGACTAACCATTTCAAAGACCGAGGGGATTCATCTTTGTTCTGTTTTGAAGATCATGACTTCTATGCGCAAAAATACCATTCGAGTCAACTTCGTGCAAATCCCTGATCAGCTCAGAGAGTTAGTCTCAAAGGTTCCTGATACTTCTTCCTTTGTTAGAAGACATGGTTATCTCTTTGGCTTGGTTACTTCAAAGTTGGATGAGAAAATGATGAGTGTGTTATTCCAGTTCTTTGATCCATTGCATCATTGTTTCACCTTCCCAGATTATCAGCTAGTCCATACTTTGGAGGAGTTTTCTGATTTACTAGGCATATCTATCCTCAAGCAAATACCCTTCACATGTTTGGAGAAGGTTCCTAGACCTGAGGACATTGCTTTAGCTTTACACTTGACAAAGGCTGATATAGTGTCTAACTGGGAGACTCGGAGTGGGGTTAAAGGTTTCTTGGCTAATTTTTTGATCGATCAAGCTCAAATGTTCTGGGATAACTTGGATTTTCAAGCATTTGAAGACATCTTGGCTCTCCTCATCTACGACTTGGTTCTTTTCCCAAATCCAGATTCCTTCATAGATGTGCACGCAGTTAAGATCTTCATGTCTCGTAACCCGGTGCCTACTCTCTTGGGTGATATTTTGCATGCTCTCTATACCCGTACTGTGCGAAGGAGGGGGACCCTCATGTGTTGTACACCGCTACTGGCGAGGTGGTTTATTTTGCACCTCCCCAAATCTGTATTGAAGAACGAGGAAGGCGTAGGTTGGGCTTACAGAATCATGTCCCTTGCTCATACGGACATCCTCTAGAGTTCTAAAGATATGGAAAGAGTAGCTGTCATTGATCGATGTGGGGAATACCCTAATGTTCCGCTGCTTGGAACTCGAGGGGGTATAACCTACAATCCTTGTTTGGCTTTACGATAGTTTGGACGCGCTCAGAGAGATGGTCCCCATGAGCCGCTGCTTACAAACATTGTCTTTGACTACAAGGGGGATGTTGAGGGACATCGCCGCAGGTTTATACGAGCCTGGGGCATGGTGAACAGGTCTGACACACATGAGCTAGGACTGAAGACTTCTCTCCCGATGCAACCATATCTCCAGTGGGTTGGAGCCCGTGCTCAAAAGCTGGGGATGTCTTATGAAGTTGTTTTGCCGGTGATCATAGAGCATACTGATGAAGAAGGTGTTCCTTATATGGTCCTCCATCCATACATGCCTACTGATCTTGGGGCATTTAAGAGATCTTGGATCCATCTAAAGGAAGAAAGGGATACCTACAGGGAGAAGTATCATGAGCAAGAGAGGAAAATCTCGAGGCTTACAAGGAAGCTTAAGAACGAAAGGACGATCAACGATTATGTCAGCACGAATGGAAGACGACCATGGGATTTTTGATTTCTTTGTTGTTTTTCTAGTTTAGATTTATTTTCAGTTATTTCTTTTGTAACGCCTTAAAAGGCATTGTTAAACATTGCTACAAGTTCGAATCTAATAAAGTGTGTTTTATTTTGGTTTACAAATTTGAATCTCCCAAAGTCTTTGAAATCATTTCATACGCATTTCATTATCATGCACCTCATTACAGGTACCATTATAGGTTTCTTATCTTCTTCGCTATTTATTTCAGCAATCATGTCTTCTGAAACACCTACTGATCAAGCCATCAAGGCTCTTCAGGCTCAGAATGCTCAGTTCCAAGAGCTATTCCTGAACTTGGCCAAAGGGTAGCAAGATTTTAAGACTCTCATCTTGAAGGACAAGAAGAAGAAGAAGAAGAAGGTGGTCCTCCTGAATATGGGTCGCAGATTCCGGAACAATTTGCGACAGGAAACTGATTTGTCCCATTCATCTGGAGGGGGAGAGAATCAAGAGGAAAGAAAGGGGCCTAGTCCTATGGTCTTTGATAATGACACGGATTTCGATGAAGACCAGTATCCTCCTACCGAGGATAGATATAAGCAACTTGAAGACTGGTTGAGTGCAATGGAGATCCAGAAGATACCTGGGTTGGATTTCGGAGATTTGGGTTTGGCGTCTGGGGTGGTGATCCCACACAAGTTTAAAGCTCCTGTCTTCGCTAAGTACGATGGGGTATCTTGCCCGAAGCTACACCTCCGCTCGTACGTCAGAAAGATTCAACCATATACTGCCGATAGGAACCTGTGGGTTCATTTATTTCAAGGTAGTCTGTCAGGGACTCAACTTGAATGGTTCTATCAACTGGAAGGAGCTAACATCCGCAACTGGGAGGACCTTGCTGCTGCCTTTTACAAGCAATACCAGTATAATGCCGACCTTGCTCCCACGCGTACTCAACTTCAGGGTATGTCTATGGGTACGAGCGAAGGTTTTAAAGACTTGCTCAGAAATGGAGAGATCTTGCTGGAAGGGTCCAACCCCCTCTGTCTGATAGGGAGTTGGTGGATATGTTTCTTGGGACTTTGTATGGTCCATATTTCAATCATTTGATCTGAAGTTCATCATCTGGGTTCACTGAACTGATTTTGACTGGGGAGAGGGTTGAAGCTAACATCAAGAGTGGCAAGATACAGAAAAGTGCCTCATCAAGTTCAGAGAAGAAGTCTTTCTGAAAGGAGGCTAGTGCAGTTTACAGCTCGAGGAGCCAAATCCGACCTGAACGACGCCAAGCGGTCAATGCGGTAGTAATATCAAAACCCTTTGTTGCCCCACAACACAAAAATCAGAAAAGAGTAGAGAGACCGCAAAGACAGTATACTCGGCTCAGTATGACTTTATCTCAAATTCTGCCGCAATTGTTGAAAACCAACTTGGTGACTCTGAGGGAAGCTCCGAAGAATCCCAGCACTACATCACCACTGTATAATTCGAACGCCCACTGTGCCTATCACTCCGATAGCCCAGGGCATGATACGAATAACTGCTGGGCCTTGAGGAATAAGGTGCAAGATTTAATTGAAGCTAAAGAAATCGAGTTTGATGCACCAGAAAAACCTAATGTCATGACTGCTCCTATGCCCAAGCATGGAGTAAATGCTGTGGACGATGATTCATTTGTGACCTCCGTAGAAGACATTTCTACTCCATTGATGACTATAAAGAAGAATCTGTTATTGGCCGGTTTATTTCTGGGCTGTGGTGAAGGTTGCCACCAATATTCAATCCTGCCTGCTGGTTGCCATTTGTTGAAATCAGGTGTTCAATGCCTGATGGAGAACAAAGAGATCCTGTTCGAGAAAACTTTGGTTCCATTAATTCCTGTTGAAGATGTGTCCATAATAACCATTTCCGCCAATCCTTCCAAGGCTTCCTCGAGAAAGCCTGCTAGGATTACATCTGTTCTGAGAGTTTCTCCATTGATCATTATTATTCCTGGTCCTATCCCATATACTTCAGATAAGGCCGTTCTATGGAACTATGGGGCCGATGTATATTATCATGGGATCAAACAAGACTTGAAGGTTGAAGAGGCTGATACTGATGTCAGTAATATTGTCGGGTCTAGCAAGGTCACCTGAAGCGGAAGACTTTTCTCTCCTGAGATTTCCCCGCCAACTGTTCAAAAACTCGTTGCTATTCCATCTGCCAGTACATCTACTATTATTCCCGTTCACATTCCAATTATCACCCCTGTCACCGAGTCATCTGACGCTCGGGGAAAAGAGATCATAGGTGAGCCTGCTCAGACGGAGGCACCTAAAAAGATTATTGTAGAGACCTCTAGACAGGAGATAGAGGAAATTCTGAAGATTATCAAGAAAAGCGACTACAACATAGTCGAACAGCTGGGGAAAACCCCGTCTAAAATCTCCATGCTATCCTTGTTGCTATGTTAAGAAGCCCATTCAAAGCCTTTAATTGCTTTCCTTAAAACTGCGTACGTGCCACAAGAGACATCTGCTGATCAATTCAAAGATTGTGTGGCTAGTTTGACCGCTGACAATGGGTTGGGTTTCTCCGATGTAGATCTGACTTCCAAAGGGAGGAATCATAATGATGCTCTGCATGTTTCAATCGAGTGCAGGGGCACTACTCTAGCCCACGTGCTGGTGGATACTAGGTCCTCATTGAATGTTTTACCTAAGAAAGCGTTAGACCGGTTGGACTGTGAAGGGTTGGTTCTGAAGCCAAGTAATATTGTGGTTAGGGCCTTTGATGGATCCAAAAGGATAGTGCATGGGGAAGTGGATATCCCTGTTAAGGTTGGTTCCCAGACTTTCGCATCTACATTCTATGTGATGGACATTCGACCATATTATTCTTGTTTGCTGGGTCGCCCGTGGATTCATCAAGCTGGGGAAGTGACTTCCACGCTCCATCAGATGTTAAAGTATCTGGTGAAAGGGAGAATTGTTACAGTACGAGGGGAAGAGGAGTACATGGTGAGCCACCTTAACTCTTTCCGGTATGTGGAGATGGATGGGGAGTTCATTGAAACTCCATGTCAGAACTTTGAAGAAGTCCCCCAGACTCTGGCGTCGACTGAAACCGTTGTTGAGGATTCTCCAATGAATATGGCTTCCCTCAAGGATGCTCGAGCTGTTATTGAAAAAGGTGGGTATGCAAATTGGGGCCAACTCCCTGACTTTGCACACAAGACTGACAAGTTTGGTTTGGGTTTTACTACAGACGCTCAAAGGGCTGTTCAGCGTGCGCGGATCGGAAGACCTCCCCTGCGTATCAGTAATCCGGGAGTGAATGCAATTGAAGATGATGATGAAGAGTCTGAGTTTGACAACTGGATTTACCCGACTATCGATGGCAGATTAAGAAATTGGACGACGAAGGACTTCATGCCCATTTCTTTTATTACACAGTAATAGACTTTTGTTTGAAATTTGTAACAGACAATTTGAAATTTTATGGCCCGGTGCCTTACCCAAGACACCGTGGCTTTGTTTGTGAGGGCTTAATATTTGTCATTTCCATATATCATCAATAAAGCATTGGATGTTTTCTTGCATTACAAATTTTGCGCTCTTTGTTTTTCTTTTCTATCTCGCAAAAACAGCTATTTGTCTTACACACACTCACATATCATAATACAGGTCCACATCCACTCTGGATCCCACTGATAACGACTCTGCTACTGCCAATTATGACTTCGGAAGTCCGATCAACCAAGCCGAGGACGAAGGTGAAGATGATTATGAAGTACTTGGGGAACTTGCTAGACTGTTACTACAGGAAGATAGGGTCATACAACCCCATGAAGAGCCAGTGGAATCAGTGAACCTGGGTACAGAGGAAGACAAGAAAGAGGTTAAGATTGGTGCAAATCTGGAGTCTAGTATCAAGCAACGGTTGATACAAATGCTGCGTGACTATGGTGAGATCTTTTCCTGGTCTTATAAGGATATGCCGGGGTTGGATACCGATATTGTGGTTCACCGCTTGCCAACTAAAGAAGACTGTCCTCCAGTGAAACAGAAAGTTCGACGAATGCGCCCAGAGATGTCTGAGAAAATCAAAGCTGAGGTTATGAAACAATTTGAAGCCGGTTTTCTAGCAGTTACTTCTTACCCACAGTGGGTTGCCAATGTGGTTCCAGTGCCGAAGAAAGATGGTAAGGTGCGGATGTGTGTTGACTATAGGGATCTAAATAGGGCAAGCCCCAAGGATGATTTCCCACTACCTCACATTGATGTTTTGGTCGACAACACCGCACAACATAAGGTCTTCTCCTTTATGGATGGTTTCTCTTGTTATAATCAAATTAAGATGGCTCCCGAGGATATGGAAAAGAAAAAGTTTGTTATGCAGTGGGGTACCTTTTGCTACAAAGTCATGCCGTTCGGATTGAAGAATGCTGGGGCAACGTATCAGCGCGCCATGGTCGCCTTGTTCCATGACATGATTCATCATGAGATTGAGGTATACGTTGACAACATGATCGTAAGATCCTAAACTGAAGAGGAACATCTTGACCACCTCCAGAAGCTATTCGACAGGTTGAAGATGTATAAGCTGAGGTTAAACCCAAACAAGTGAACCTTCGGGGTAAGGTCCGGTAAGCTTCTGGGCTTCGTCGTTAGTGATAAAGGTATTCAAGTGGATCCCGCAAAGGTAAAGGCTATACAGGAGATGCCCGCTCCCCGAACAGAAAAAGAAGTCAGAGGCTTTTTGGGACGTCTGAATTACATTGCCCGATTTATTTCGCACTTGACTGCTACTTGTGAACCAATCTTCAAGCTATTGAAGAAAGATCAAGTGGTAAGATGGAATGATGAATGTCAAGCCGCTTTCGAAAGGATCAAGGAATATCTCCAAGAGCCACCTATTCTGATGCCTCCAGTTGAAGGGAGACCTTTGATCTTATACTTGACAGTACTCAACAATTTGATGGGGTGTGTGCTGGGGCAGCATGACGAGTCTGGCCGAAAAGAGCATTCTATTTACTACCTTAGCAAAAAGTTTACCGACTGTGAGACCCGATACTCACTGCTTGAGAAAACTTGCTGCACTTTGGCATGGGCTGCTCGCCGGATGAGACAGTATATGCTGACTCACACTACTCTATTGATATCAAAGATGGATTCAATCAAGTATATCTTCGAAAACCTGCCTTATCCAGAAGAATAGCAAGATGGCAAATGGTCTTGACTGAGTATGACATCCAATACACAACCCAAAAGGCAATCAAAGGGAGTGTGTTGGCGGATCATTTGGCGCATCAGGCCATGGACGATTACCAATCTATGAACTTCGAGTTTCCGGATGAAAACATCATGTTGGTGACTGACTGTGAAACACCTGGACCGGATGAGGGACCTGAGGAAAGATCCCGATGGTCTATGTACTTTGATGGAGCTTCAAATGCTTTAGGAAACGGCGTTGGCACCGTGATCATATCTCCTGAAGGCTGTCATACTCCGTTCACCGTCCGATTATGTTTTAACTGCACCAACAACATGGCGGAGTATGAAGCGTGCATCATGGGCCTGCGAGCAGCTATCTGAGTTTGTAAATTGCAAAGTTTGTAGACTCAGTTCGCACTCGATAAAAGATACTCCCATAATCCTTTTTTTGAAATACATAAGTTTGAATTAGGTTAGTAAGAAAAAGTTAGTGTTTGATTGGTTAGATGTTTTCAAATATATTATGCAATATAGAAAAATATTATATTTTAATACATGATAAAAATATTTAATGCAATTAAAGTATTTAAAAAAAAGAATTAGTATTTAAAAAAAGAATTTGAATTAAAAAATAAACAATTTTAGAATTTTTTTAAAACACATTAAATATTTAAATATGTCCAATAATTATTAATATGCAAAAAATGTAATAAATAAATAAACAAATGAATTAATAAATAAAATTATAAAATTTTTTTAATTAAAAACACAGGGGGGTGCATAATCAGTTTGGCTAGTAATTATGCGGGTGTGAATAACAGGGCCTTAAATCCAGATATTGGATTTAGGCCCAAATCGCAGGGAGGTGTCGTTTGACCAGGGTAGTAAAATTGTAGAGTGTGCTTAGCAGCAGGCTTAAGCCCAAAATTTGTTTGGAAGGCCCAGATGCATGGGGGTGTTGATTTGAACGTGGCAACAAGTCTGGAGGTGTAAGTATTAGGGGCCCCAATTTAGATGTTGGACTTGGCCCACTAGCGCAAAAGGGGCTACGTTTGTTCAATTACGCAACAAATAGGGGTATGTGGCTAGAGATTGGGCTTGGCCTAGATTCGAATTGGATAAAAGCCCATTTGGATCGTGTGTAGCGCATGTTGGGAGCTACGGTGGGTGCGCGACTGTGGAACGTTTGATTAAGATCCAAGGGGCAGCAAATAAGGGTGCATGGTACGGGAGGCGTACCTGATCATGTCGAGTTATATTTTTGTTTTCTTTTTGTTTTTCATTTCATTTCTCTTCGTCTTTCTCTCTCTCACTCCATTCTTTGTTCTCTCACCTCTCTCTTCTCCTACACACAATAACAACAACACCAACCACCGCCGAGACCTTAGATCGGAGACGCAACCCCCTTCGACCCTAAATCAAACCAAAATCAAATCCAAGTCGCCAGATTCAATCACCATAACAAAAACCTAAGAGTTAGGGTTATGAGTTACCTCCGATATATTTTTCCATTCGCTCCGATGCTTGATCTCTTCACTGTCTCGCTTTTCTTCTTTTTGTAGGTATGAGAGATGGAGATGATGATGAAGATAGAGGTGAGGCGCAGCGGAGAATCTCTAGCGGTGGAAATTTAAAGACGGCATAGCGACACAAATCTAGGGTTTCAGACTTGGAAAAACAGATCTCAGTTTCTTCTTCTTCTTCTCTTTTTTTCTGTTACAATTATTTCCACATTCAATTAGAAACCTAGGGTTCTTTATATAGTTTTTTAGAATTAGATTGATAAGGAAATACTCATTTATCGTTACAATTTTAGAGATTGTTAGAAATTAGGGATTTAATTACATATCAAGTTATAAGTTAATACAATTTGTTGTAAATTAGGTTAGATTTAATTTGTATTTGTTTCTGTTTGTAAAATTTGGACGATTTTGTGGCTATATTTATGAATAAAATGTTTTTTTATTTGATTATGTAATAGATTTAGATCTGTATAGTAGCTATTTTTTCTGGGTTTTTGGGCCTTGTTAGCTTAATGAAGAAGAACGATAGAGATGAGCCGCTGAGTAGTATTGGGGGGTTAAAACCCTAGTTTGGATTTGGTTGAATTTAGTCAACGAGTTTAAAAATATAATAAGTAACAAAGGTATAATTAGTTAATTAGGTTTAAAAAGAATAATAAAAATGCAAATAATTCTGAATAAATATTATCTTCAGCCAATAAAATGGGCTTCCAAAAAATGAAATACATGCCTCTTAAAAAAATGCACCAATAATTTCTTTGAGAAGCCCAAATGATCATACAAAAAATAATCACACCCCATTCCCCCATTAAAAACATGTTAACCTTTAATGGGCCATCATATTTTATGGCCCAAAACACCACACCTCTATATTGTAAAATTCACCTCTGTTTACTTAAAATAGGTCTGGACATAATGGGTCAACGAACCAAGACTTTACTTTTACGAAACAACACCCCTCTCTTATTTAACCAAAAACAAAAGCAATCTTAATAGACCAGTATAAAAGCTGACATGGGCCTGTCCAAGAGTGAAACAAAAAAATACACCCCATTCTATAAACAAACCTTATGAAAAACTTAATGGACCATCAAATTTTGATGGTCCACTTTGAAGCAGTGCACCCCTCTTGTAAATATATACCCCTTGTCGGATAAGAAATATAATATGATTATAAATTAGTAACATAGTAATATTGAAATTTAGATAAAATGATCACTGAAATTGATGGGGCAAATTTGGGGTACGACAGCTGCCCCTATTTAATTATTATTCGATTGAGGGTGCGAGAATACGTAGGTATCCCACATTCGAATCAAATGTTTATTAAATAATGGAAGACCTCAAATTTTGACCAAAAGATTATAAGGATACGTTGTACAGAGTTCCCAAGAGTATGAAAATAGGCATGGATGATGATGTATCATATCTTACCAAAGTTTGAATAAAGAGTTTATATTCGACTTAGATGCGACGACGTGGATAACTCGTCAAAACTGGAAAAAAAAGTTATCTCAGATTTTTCATATATTTACCATAACCTAGGAGGTAAATAATACAAGTTTTTTTGAAAATTGACTTACTAAGGCTTCGATACTAACATAGTAAGTTTAAGATAGAGATTTTGTCTATTCATCACACCCTAAGGGATGAATAAGACAGAGCTTGATAATACATTGCTGCATGGAGACTAACACAATGAATTATACTGTAGATTTCGTACGTTTACTATAACCTAGAGAGTAAACAATACGAGGATGAACATGTGCATTTATCACGACCTAGAGGATAAATGACACATGGATAGGCTTATGTATTCATGACGACCTAGATGATGAATAGTATAACCCTGCAAATTTGCATACCTATCATAACCTAGAGGATAGATAATTGAAAAAGTTTGTGTGTTTATCTTGACCTAGAGGGTAAACGACACAAAGATAGACTTTATGTATTCATTACAACCTAGAGAATGAATAACATAAACCCGATAATTCTAATATATACCACAACCTAGAGGATAGATACTTGAAAAGTTTATGTGTTTATCACAACCTAGAGGATAAACGACACAGGGGTAGTCTTACATACTTATCATGACCTAGAGGATAAATAACGTAATCCTGAAAATTCACATACCTACCACAACCTAGAGGATAAATATTTTAAGAGTGTTTTGGTAATCGAATCTTGGATAACTAGATCAAAGATAAGATTGAAGTTTACTGGTTGTGTCTGTTCTCAACCAAGGTATTCGTTTGTTTTATGGACCAGATAATCCAATGATGAGCTCCTAAGCTGATATGGGACCCCAAAATGTATATGCACTGAGTATTTTGTATATGTGCCAAATATTTGTATATACCCCAAATGTTTGTATATGCACCGAATGTTTGTATATGCCCCAAATATTTGCATATGCACCAAATGTTGGTATATGCCCCAAATGTTGGTATATGCCCCAAATGTTTTAATATTTTATCCTTTTAAACCATTGGTTTTGTGTCATCGACTCTCCAATGTTATATGTTGCATTTTCATGGTATTTTGAGTTAATTTGAATAAAATGAATAAGTGTCAGCAAGATTTTGATATTTGTATCGCGGGTGTAAACGTAGGCATGAACGTAGTTGCAGACATAGACGTGGATATGGCTATGGCCGCAGGCGTGGACGTAGTTGTGGATTTTATTTTGACGTTTTTCTAACCAAATTTATTTTTGATGCTTTATCCAATGCTTCTTTTTGTTTATCAAATCCCCATAACGATTTCAATGCAGCATTCACAATAAATAATCGTAGTATTTTGCAAACAAGTTCGAAAATTTGAAAAGACACAATTGAGAGATTGAAAGAGTAATTGTTTTATTGATAAACATGCATCTGAACAAGAGAGAGTACAAGATGTAATTCCTTGAAAGAGGTAATTACAGAAAGTTTAACAAAAATTTGAAAATGGCAATGAAAATGATAATTACTATTGCTGTTTCTCCAATGTCCTTTTGATAGCTCCAATCTCCTTTACTTCTGAGTCAAATAATTTGGATTAATCCTTAATTGTGGTTCTTAGATTGCAGTCTATTTTTTTATTTATTTTGAATAAGATCCCTAACTTTTTCCTGGACAACCCTTTTTGGATTTTAAATCCATCGAGATTTTGTGTGTGTATGTCTCTAATTTTTGCCTGGATCGCCCTTTAGGGTTTTCAATCCACCAAGACACTCCTTTTTGCTTAAGTCTCCCGTTTAGGGTTCGAACTTAGAGAGCTTTTTATACATAGTATTTTTTGACTGCGTCGAAGTTCATCTAGTGTGGCAGTTCTTCCTCTTCCATTATTGTGAGGATAAGACCACCACCCGAGAATGCTATTTTTACCACATAAGAACCTTAATAGTTGGGTGTCCATTTTCCACGTGAATCAAGGCGAGGTAGTAGAATCTTCTTGAGCACAAAATCTCCTTCTTTTAATACTCGAGGACGAACCTTCTTGTCGAATGCTTTCTTCATCCTCTTTTGGTACAACTGACCGTGGCAAAATGCTGTTAAGCATTTTTCTTCAGTGAGGTTAAGTTGATTAAGTGACATCTGGACCCACTCTGATTCTTCAAACTTTGTTTCCATTAGAACTCGTAGCAATGGAATCTCTACTTCAACACGGAGTACTGCCTCCATGTCATATACTAGAAAGAAAGGAGTTGCACCTGTTGATGCACGTACACAAGTATGATAGTCGTGTAGAGCGTAAGGGAGCATTTCATGTCAATCTTTGTATGTCTTCACCATTTTCTGAATTATTTTCTTGATATTATTTTTAGGGTTTAGGGTTCGAACTTAGAGAGATTTTTATACATAGTATTTTTTGACTGCATCAAAGTTCATCTAGTGTGGCAGTTCTTCCTCATCCATTATTGTGAGGATAAGACCACCACCCGAGAATGTTATTTTTACCATATAAGAACCTTAATAGTTGGGTGTCCATTTACCACTTTAATCAAGGCGAGGTAGTAAAATCTTCTTGAGCACAAAATCTCCTTCTTTTAATACTCGAGGACGAACCTTCTTGTCGAATGCTTTCTTCATCCTCTTTTGGTACAACTGACCGTGGCAAAATGCTGTTAAGCATTTTTCTTCAGTGAGGTTAAGTTGATTAAGTGACATCTGGACCCACTCTGATTCTTCAAACTTTGTTTCCATTAGAACTCGTAGCAATGGAATCTCTACTTCAACACGGAGTACTGCCTCCATGTCATATACTAGAAAGAAAGGAGTTGCACCTGTTGATGCACGTACACAAGTATGATAGTCGTGTAGAGCGTAAGGGAGCATTTCATGTCAATCTTTGTATGTCTTCACCATTTTCTGAATGATTTCCTTGATATTCTTATTGACAGCTTCAACGTCCCCGTTCATCTTAGACCGATACAGTGAGGAATTATGGTGCTCAATTTTGAAGTCATCGTATAAATCCTTCATCATTTTATTATTCAAATTGGACCTGTTGTCTGTAATGATTCTGCTACGAACCCCATATCGGCATATAAGATTTTTCTTGATGAACCGAGTAACCACTTGCCATGTCATATTTGCGTAGGACGCAACTTCCACCCACTTGGTGAAGTAATCTATTGCAACTAGTATGAATCGATGTCCGTTAGAGGCTTTAGGTTTGATCATTCCTATCATATCAATTCCCCACATTGAAAATGGCCAAGGAGAACTTAGGACATTCAAAGGAGTTGGTGGCACATGCATTTTGTCGGCATAGAGTTGTCATTTGTGACATGTCTTTGTATAATGGTAGCAATCAACTTCCATTGTTAACCAATAATAACCTTCTCACAAGATTTTTCTAGCCATGGTATGTCCATTTGTATGAGTTTCTAAAGCGCCTTCATGGATTTCTCTCATAAGCGTATCCGCTTCATGTTTCTTCACGCACCTGAGTAACACCATATCATAGTTTCTTTTATATAATACATCACCATTCAGAAAGAACTTTGAAGCTAGCTTCCGCAAAGTTCACTTGTCAATCACAGAGGCAATTTCTGGATATTCTTGTTTCTCGAGATATCTTTTGATGTCATAGAACCAAGGCTTGTTATCTGATCCTTCTTCAATGGCAAGGCAATGTGCAAGTTCTTTGAAATGTCTTATTGTAATGCATGGTTTGTGATTTGTCCAGGTTACTTTGAACATGGTTGATAAAGTTGCCAAGGCGTCTTCCATCTGATTTTCTTCTTGCGGAATATGACTAAGCGTAATCTCAGTAAATTCCGTAGCTAACTTCAAAACATGATCGCGATATGGAATCAATTTGGGATGTGTAGTGTCCCATTCACCATTGACTTGGTATATGACTAATGTTGAGTTTCATATACTCTGAAATGTTTAATTCTTATATAGATTGTAGCTTCTAGACCCAAGATACAAGCTTCGTATTCAGCAATATTGTTGGTGCAGTCAAAATATAACCTTGCAGTATAAGGTTTGTGAAAATTCTTTGGAGAAGTCGAAAATGCCTCAATACCATGCCTTAGTGCGTTTGAAGCACCATCAAACATGAGTGTCCAAAGTGCCCCTGGTTCAGGTCCTTCGTCAGGTCCTGGTATTTCGTAGTCACCTATGGCCATAATATCTTCGTCTGGAAAGTCGAATTTCATTGGTTGATATTCTGGCAATGGTTGGTGAGCTAGATGATCAGCTAGTACACTACCCTTGATGGCCTTTTGAGTAATATATTGGATGTCATACTCGGATAGTAACATTTTCCATCAGGCAATTCTTCCTGTAAGAGTTGGTTTTTTGAACACATACTTTAAAGGATCCATTCTTGCTATTAACCAAGTGGTGTGAGTTAACATATACTGCCTTAACCGTTTAGTAGTCCAAGCCAAAGCACAATAAGTCTTCTCAAGAAGTGAGTACCTGGTTTCACAGTCGGTGAATTTCTTACTGAGATAATTGTTATGGACTGGCCCGATGGCTAGAATAGGCCCAATCTAATCCTTTCTCTCGGTACGGTCCATACGTTTGTGGTCCAAACCTCCCCCGCTCTCCGTCGAGAAATATCGACCCTTTGCCCTCCCAAACCGGCACTGACCTAAGATGATTGACAAGTATCTCCTAGTCTACCCGACCTCAAGTCGTGCAGACAACCAGGAATCGACCAGACCACTGCCTGTAACTTACCTCCTCCTCAGAACCAACGGCTAGTTACAGGCGCATCTTCCCGGTTTGACCAAGTCCTAGCAGTTACCTATTTTTGCGTACCTGCATATCCATGCCCAAAAACAGGAACTAATGGCCATACGCCAAGGGAATATGTAATACGGTGGGAGAACTGACTTTTGGGTTTTGGGTTCTGTTGTACCCCAAAATTTTCCCTCTCATTTTACTCAACACATGCCCATTGAGATCCTCAACTTGCTCAAGGATGCCCAAAAATTGGCCAGACAAACTCTCTCCTAAGGCAATGTGCCTCAAACTAGGGTTTCCATTTTTATCAAGATAGGTGAACTCCAAAGACCTCATATACTCTCCATGGTCCTAATATGTTCTCAAGACCCTCCATGTCAAGTTTCAAGCCTTGCACATGAAGTTTGCTTAGTCAACTGCTCAGATGCTTGAGAATCGACTGTATTAGGTCAAAAGTCAACTATGGTCCACATACAGTCAAACTTAATTTTTTTTGGTCAACATCAACATTTTGAAGTTATATCCATAATTTTATCAAGGGTTGATCATTATTCCTCAAGGAATGCCCTAAATTCATCAAAACCCAAAAGTTGCTAAATTAGGGTTTCTCAGGAAAAGTAAACCAAACTTCGACCAAGCATAACTTCCTCATACTTTATCAGAAATTTTCCATCCAAGGCTAACTTTTAAGAGGATGCAATTCCCTACAATTCATCTTCAGCCCTCAAGTTCAAAATATGCACTCAGAAAAAGATATGAATTTCTACATTATAGGTCCTTTTGAAAAGTCAACAAAAACACTTTTTGGGGAATAGCTTCTTACATGAACATGGAAGACCCAATTGAGATGAGACCGTAAAGGTTGTTTAGGGGAAATCCTAAGCTTTCTAAAAAGTCACAAAACACATATCTAGGGTTAAAATTGGAAGATATATGCGTTTTCAAAGTTGACTTTTTTTGCAAAATTGCCAAAAGTCAAATGGGCTCAAAAATGCATTGTTTGCCAAATGGGCCTAACCTTTTATGTTTGCACCTCACTTATAACATGGTCCACGACCCAAATATTCACTCACACATTATTTGCTTCATTTTTCATTTTATTTTGATTTTTTATTAATTAAAAATTGAATTAAATCAAATAAATGATAAATAATAGCAAAGATTTGTTTTGATATGATTTTTGGACAGAATCATAAGCTAATTATGTTGGCATATCAAGATCAAATCGAATCAAGGTTGATTGGCAAAAGAATGGCATGAATAGACCTAATTTGGAAAGATATCATACAAGATGAAAACCAAATCAAATTTTCAAAAAACTTAAGGATGCAAGTGGTTTTTATAACCCTAATTCGTTCAAGGATATATAGAGAGCAAGAGCAGACACAAAAATAGGGGTTAGCAATTGTGGAAAGCACAAGAACAAACTCAATTTTTTTTTGCAAAAAGTAGTAAATCGGTTTCAAGCTTAGAGGCCAATTCAAGCCATTCTAACATTGCCAACAGATTGCTGTACATCTCACGAACGTAGCTGGATCAATTGCAAGCCTATTCACGCCCAGAAACGCACGCTACAGACCCACGATTTTCTTTCCCAAACTTGAATCATATTTTGCAATTTATACATGATTAACCATTATTGAACGTAGCATTGTGTTTGTATGAGCTTTTAGAACGTTTTGGTTTACTTGATTTTGCGTTTTGATGCTTATTTCCAGAGTTGCCATTATTAGGGTTTGAGAAGCAGTTTTGGGGCTTCTTGATACAAGTGAAATTGGCCTACACAAAGGGTACCATCGTACTCGTGAGATCAAAACAAATTGATTGATGTAGCCATAATTGATTTATAATGCCTGTGCTGGATTTTGGAAGTTTGCAGGGTTTTAGTTACAGGCGTTGTCCGTAGGTATAGGTTACATGCCTAATACGACGACATAAGGAAGAAGATAATAACGTGGCAGCCAACCACTGGACCATTCAAACCAACGCACATTTTTTTTTTATTTTGTCCACTAATTCACCTTGTTTGCATATATTATATATTATTTTCATTATAGTAACAACTAAAACATATAGCGCAGCTGGCAAGGACGTGTGTTGGAAAGGGTAGAGGACCTGGGTTCGATCCCAGGTCCCAGCAACTTTCTTTGTTTTATTTTCCTTTAACAGATCCCATGCATTACCATCCCAAAGGTCTATCATGCGCCATCAACAGCCAGCCACAAGATTCATGATTAACCAGATCCAACGCCTCTACCTGCCAGAGACTATGATGCACCATCAGGAGGGAGCACCATTGGATCAGGCGCTGACTGGGCTTCATCTTGGTGGGCCTTTCAACAATGCACCCCCTCCAATTGCTTAAACAGACCCATTCTTCTTCTTTATTTATTATTTTTATTTCATATTAATTATTTCCTAATTATATTTCTTTTTTAAAATAACATCAAAACTATAATTTTTTAATCAAAATCACAAAAAACACCAAAAATCATTTTTTTCATAAAATATTTATTTTCTTTAATTAATTAATTTAATTCAAATTAGGTTAATTTAACTCCTTTTTATAATTAAAATCAATTAGAAATTAGGGTTTAATTTTTGTATATAATTAATTTTTTCTTCAAAAATAACTTAAATATTTTTTTCTCAAATTAGATTTTTTTAGGTTTTCTAATCGTCCTCGCATTTAATTCGTCGCGCGTATTTCAATTACTTTTTAAAATTATTTTTGTAATTTCTTCGAGGTTGTAATAGCTGTAATTAGGTTTTAATTCCGCATTTTATTTTCAGTCAAAATAATTCTGTATCTGCGAAAGCCATGTAATCGTTAGGATTTCTATTTCCGCACTTTAATTTCCGCAATTATAAACTGTTAGATGTATGCTAATAGGATTGTATGACAATAATATTTGAAAATTAAAACGGTAGAAAACCCTAAATGTGAAAAGACAAATTAACTGAAAAAGCTCACTCGCACATGCTCACTCCTAGGGTTTACTCTACTTCGGCTGCCTTCGGTTAAACGGTCATGACGTATAGGGTTTGTTAGTGGTTATCCTCTAGCCCCGAAAGATCTAAAAATGACCCATTTAGATGTTTCCTCGAAAAAGATATTTAAGGTTGTAGGATGATTACTAACACCTCCTAACATTGCTTTTGTGACCGTATCTGCCTATTCGAACGTCCCTTAAAACTCCAACAACGGTGCTACCTATTCCTTAATAATGGGATAGCGCCGTCAAAAGGAAAATGAACAAACTTTTTTCGAGTAGGTAGAAAACCCTTAAGCACTTGCTCAAACAAATAAACTTTTCACATAAACACTTTTTTTCAAAACAATTTTCAAAACAACTTCGTCACATCCTTGAGGACTGATACAAGGGTTATCACGAAGTAAACTTTTTTTTCAAAACAAGCACACACACACAAGCAATTTTAAAATGAGCAAGTACCTAAGATCCCATGGAAAACCATGGATAGAAAGGGTGCTAACACATTCCCTTTCTATAATCTACCCCCCGTACTCAGAAATATTCTCGAAAAAGGTTTTTTCTGTTATTTTTCCTTTTCCTTAGTTGGATGAAATAAAGTCAGTGGCGACTCTTGCTTACCGCGATATTTTGCAAACAAAAAAACGCAAAACACAAACCAGTATAACAGTTGGTTCTGCCACCATATCACAGAACTAGAGACTCTGCTGGGGAATATAGAGTGGGGTTTACCTTAGGATCTAGGTCATTTTAAAATTGCTTTCTTGTTTTGCCTTTCCTGCTTTAAATTCATGGGTTTTGTTTGGGTATTATTAAAGATCCTACACCCGGATCTGGGGACAATTTTTAGGTAAACAGCAATAGATCATGGAGACTGTACGGCATAAACCGATATGGTTTAAGCGATGACTGTGTTGGTGTGACACTTTGGTTGGTACTAGTATCCTTCGTGTGGAAACAAGGAGAATACGGGGCCGTCGCGTGGTGTCGTGAAGCACTAACGGACCTTAGAACCTTAATTGAACAAACTTGGCCATTTGAAAGTAGTGAGATATTCAGCCTTGGTATAAATATGAGGATTGGTTGATACTCGATGCTACACTCATTGAGATCAGACTTTCGGGATATTTCGGCTACAAGAAAAGATTGCTTGAGCTGAAACATTGCCCGATAAACGATGATCAGTGATATTGATAATCTTTAGAACCCGGTTACTTTTCTAAGACAGGTTTGAAACCAACTAAACTTCAAGAGGGTATGAACTTAAAACCCATGCAAGCCTAAACCTAAGGTTGTTTGCGTGACTTGTGTGCTTTCAACTTGAACTACTTGCAGAGTTTTATTACCTGACAACATGAGTTCCTTGCAGGTTTTGTTTATAGTTATTATCCAATAACTTGGATTTCTTGCAGGGTTTACTCGCTTATATCACTTTGCACCTTTGCTTAAAAGCATAGCATACACATCATAACATCATGCCTTAACATTTCCTTAACCATTTCAAGGATCTCGAGGGCCTGTGATGCAGGTTATGATAAATCAGACGTCTAGCAAGGGGCAAGGGGATTTATTTTCCTCTAGCCAATGTCGTCAGAAGATAAAAACTCAACAACTTGAGTCAGGGGCTATGACCCACTTGATATGATGAGCTTGAATCTCATAGAAGGACTCTCAACGATACAAAGTTATTCAATCAAAGCTGAAAATTTCAACTTCTGACATTTTCTTGTTTACCCCGCGAGATCCTTGAAAACATTGCATACATATATAATACATATCATTGTATAAACAGGTTTCAAAGTAGGTCTCACATGTTCTCGCTATTTATTTCAGCAATGGCTCTCCAACAAGACAACAGAGATCTCCAAGCTCAAGATGCTCAGTTCAAGGAATTTCTCCTGAATCTATCCAAGGGGAAAGAAGACTTGAAAACACTCTTCGCTGGGAATCTGACCAAGGAACGTCCTGACAACAACAAGGATGAACAATTAGAACAATTGCAAGCTGAGGTAGAAGCAATGAGAATCCAGATGCTGGGGAAGATGGTTCTTATCCAAAACTTAGCTCGAGGACAAGAAGGGCTAAGAGCCTTCCTCAACAAGCTTCACCAAGATGGATGTAGATCCATGTAACAAACAGTTAAAATTATGGATTAAGGCATTAATCAGCCCCCAGTGAGAGAAGAGGTTAGTGTGGTCAGGAACATACCTTTCCAGATTGCTACTACATCACAATCCCAACCACTACCTCGCCAATGACAACGGGGCAATCGGCATAAGAAGAATACATCCGAAAGACGCTTCACCGAAATCAACATGTCATTGGCTCAAGCATTGCAACGCGTGTTGAAGGCCAAGATGGTTATATTAAGGGACCCTTCTCAGAATACCGACATAGCCTCCCCAAGGTACAATCCAAATGCAAGATGTGCGTACCACTTCAACAGTCCGGGACATGACACCAACAGTTGTTGGGCATTGAGAAATAAAATTCAAGACCTGATTGATGAAGGAGCGCTAGAATTCGCACAAGACGGCCATGTTGAGTTCTTCTGCCATCCCTTCAAGGCATACCATCCGAAGTGACAAGTTCTCACAAGAAGACTTTTCGTTCATTAGAATTTTCAATGTGTAATTTTCTTTTGATTTGTTTGAACATTTATTCATATCAAACCTCATTATTTCATCAATGCATTGCACATGTTTGTCTTGAATCAATTCATTCGTATTCACTATTTCAAAAAAGCGTTCTTATTTCCTTTTGTGATATTCAACTCTCGATTAAGAACTCTAAGCCTTAGAGGGAAGATGACGAAAATGATACCACAATATCTACAATATGCTTTCGAACAGACCCCACTGACAATGTACAGGCGTTGTTTCAATATCCACAATATCTGCAGTTACCTATTTTTGCGTACCTGCATATCCATGCCCAAAAACAGGAACTAATGGCCATACGCCAAGGGAATATGTAATACGATGGGAGAACTGACTTTTGGGTTTTGGGTTCTGTTGTACCCCAAAATTTTCCCTCCCATTTTACTTAACACATGCCCGTTGAGATCCTCAACTTGCTCAAGGATGCCCAAGAATTGTCCAGACAAACTCTCTCCTAAGGCAATGTGCCTCAAACTAGGGTTTCCATTTTTATCAAGATAGGTGAACTCAAAAGACCTCATATACTCTCCACGGTCCTAATATGTTCTCAAGACCCTCCATGTCAAGTTTCAAGCCTTGCACAAGAAGTTTGCTCAGTCAACTGCTCAGATGCTTGAGAATCGTCTATATTAGGTCAAAAGTCAACTATGGCCCACATACAGTCAAACTTAATTTTTTTTGGTAAACATCAACATTTGGAAGTTATATCCATCATTTTATTAAGGGTTGATCGTGATTCCTCAAGGAATGCCCTAAATTCATCAAAACCCAAAAGTTGCTAAATTAGGGTTTCTCAAGAAAAGTCAACCAAAATTTGACCAAGCATAACTTCCTCATACTTTATCAGAAATTTTCCATCCAAGGCTCACTTTGAAGAGGATGAAATTCCCTACAATTCATCTTCAACCCTCAAGGTCAAAATGTGCACCCACAAAAAGATATGAATTTCTACATTATAGGTCCTTTTGAAAAGTCAACAAAAACACTTTTTGTAGCAAAGCTTTTTACATGAACATGGAAGACCCAATTGAGATGAGACAAAAAGGGTTGTTTAGGGGACATCCTAAGCTTTCTAAAAAGTGAAATAAAACCTATCTAGAGTTAAAATTGGAAGAGATATGCCTTGTCAAAGTTGACCTTTTTTGCAAAATTGCCAAAAGTCAAATAGACTCAAAAATGCATTTTTTGCCAAATGGGCCTAACCTTTTATGTTTGCACCTCACTTATAACATGGTCCACGACCCAAATATTCACTCACACATTATTTGCTTCATTTTTCATTTTATTTTGATTTTTTATTAATTAAAAATTGAATTAAATCAAATAAATGATAAATAATAGCAAAGATTTGTTTTGATATGATTTTTGGACATAATCATAAGCTAATTATGCTGGCATATCAAGATCAAATCGAATCAAGGTTGATTGACACAAGAATGGCATGATTAGGCCTAATTTGGAAAGATATCATACAAGATGAAAACCAAATCAAATCTTCAAAAAACTTCAAGATACAAGTGGTTTTTATAACCCTAATTCGTTCAAGGATATATAGGGAGCAAGAGCAGACACGAAAATAGGGGTTAGAAATTGTGGAAAGCATAAGAACAAACTCATTTTTTTGTGCAAAAAGTAGTGAATCAGTTTCAAGCTTGGAGGCCAATTCAAGCCATTCTAACGTTGCCAACAGATTGTTGGACATCTCAGGAACGTAGCTGGATCAATTGCAAGCCTTTTCACGCCCAGAAATGCACGCTACAAACCCACAGTTTTCTTTCCCTAACTTCAATCATATTTTGCAATTTATACATGATTAACCATTATTGAACGTAGCATTGTGTTTGTATGAGCTTTTAGAACGTTTTGGTTTACTTGATTTTGCGTTTTGATGCTTATATCCAAAGTTGCCATTATTAGGGTTTGAGAAGCCATTTTGGGGCTTCTTGATACAGGTGAAATTGGCCTACGCAAAGGGTACCATCGTACTCGTGAGGTCAAAACAAATTGATTGATGTAGCCATAATTGATTTATCATGCCTGTGCTGGATTTTGGAAGTTTGCAGGGTTTTAGTTACAGGCGCTGTCCGTAGGTATAGGTTACATGCCTAATACGACGGTAGAAGGAAGAAGACAATAACGTGGCATCCAACCACTGGACCATTCAAACCAGCGCGCATTTTTTTGTTTTGTCCACTAATTCACCTTGTTTGCATATATTATATATTATTTTCATTATAGTAACAACTAAAACATGTAGCACAGCTGGCAAGGACGTGTGTTGGAAAGGGTAGAAGACTTGGGTTCGATCCCAGGTCCCAACAACTTTCTTTGTTTTATTTCCCTTTAACAGATCCCATTCATTACCATCCCAAAGGCCTATCATGCGCCATCAACATCCAGCCACATGATTCATGATCAACCAGATCCAACGCCTCTACCTGCCAGAGACCATGGTGCACCATCAAGAGGGAGCACCACTGGATCAGGCGCTGACTGGGCTTCAACTTAGTGGGCCTAGAATAATTTCAACAATGCACCCCCTCCAATTGCTTAAACATGCCCATTCTTCTTCTTTATTTATTTTTTTTATTTCTTATTAATTAATTCCTAATTATATTTATTTTTTAAAATAACATCAAAATTATAATTTTTTAATCAAAATCACAAAAAACACCAAAAAACATTTTTTTTCATAAAATATTTATTTTCTTTAATTAATTAATTTAATTCAAATTAGGTTAATTTAACTCCTTTTTATAATTAAAATCAATTAGAAATTAGGGTTTAATTTTTGTATATAATTAATTTTTTCTTCAAAAGTAACTTAAATATTTTTTTCTCAAATTAGATTTTTTTAGGTTTTCTAATGGTCCTCGCATTTAATTCGTCGCGTGTATTTAAATTGCTTTTTTGAATTATTTTTGTAATTGCTCTGAGGTTGTAATAGCTGTAATTAGGTTTTAATTCCACATTTTATTTTCATTTTTGCAAATGCTTTGTGCTTGTGTATGTTTGAAAATATTCGAAGTGCGGAAATTTTGTAATGATTCTCGTATCATTGAGAATGTATACAAAATGTTTGTTTTGAAAATATTGTGAAAGAAAGTGTTATTTTGTGTGAGAAATTATTTTGTTTGTGAGAAAGAGACCACGAGCTATCTACCTACTCAAAAAAGTCTTTGTTCTTTTCCTCCTTTTCTTTAGATAGTGCTATCCTACCATTAGTTAGTAGGAAGCCCTATCATTGGATGTTTTGAGGGACATGCGTGGGTCATCGTACAGTCATAGAAGACAACTTGTAGGATGCTTTAGCAATTTTTGTAAGGGACTAAGATCGTTTAAAAAAGGCAACATCGAATGGTCATCGAGGGACTACGATCTTTTAACCGAGGGTCTTTGCTAAAGCATCCCACGTTCGAGGGACATGACTGTTTAAATCCGAGGCAACAAGTGAGGGTCACCCTAGAGGTGTGCATGTGCGAAGTGTTTTGATTTCAAGTATTTGTATTGAGATTAGGTTTTCTAACGTTTGTTTTTTATGTCTTACCATGTACACCTAATTAATCTAGCATTTAAATATATACGAGTGTAGAAAATAAAAATGCGGGAAATAATCTATGCTATTACATCGCTTAAGGGATGGAGAGTACAAACCATAAATGGGGAGAAGGCTAAGAAACCCTAATTATCTATTACATACCATTGATAGTTACAATATAGAAAAATAATTCGAAAAAGTAAATGAGCGCGCAGAGATTGAAAAGGGAAAAGATGTTTAAAAAAACCCTAAAATATTTCTAAGCATTTAAGAAAATATTTTTGATGTTTTTCTTTTTGGTTTAGAAAAATATTTGAAGTGTGAAATAATAATTAAACATAATTCTAATTAATTAATTAGTCAATTAATAAATAAAAACAAACTATGATTAAGTTAATTAATTTTAATTATCAAAAATTAAATTAATTAATCAAGAAAACTAAATCTAATTTTTTATGATTAAATAAAAATGATTAGAAAAGAAAAAGTTAATTAAAACAAAAAAAAGAAAGTAAAATGGGCCTGGGTGTAAACAAGTAAAACGTGGGTGAGAAAAAATATAGGCCCAAACTGGACAAAGCCCACATCTGTGCTGGATTCAGTGCAGAAGGTATTTGATGGTTCATGGTGGAAATGCACATTTGAGGCATTCAGATCTGACTTAATGAGATATGATGGTCAAGGCTGGAGATGCATGGTGCGCACGTTGGGCTTGTTTGTATGGGATCTGTAAACATAAAATGTTAGAAAATAAAATGCCAGAGACAGGGATCAAACTCCTGCCCTGGCACACCAAAGCCTTACTCACACACACACTTGCCACTGGGGTGGCTGTTTCATCCAGTTATGAAACAACACCCAATAAATATAATATGTAACAAGTTTGAAAATTTGAAATGGCCAGATCACCATCTTCTTCCTCTTCGCGCGTTGTACAACAACAAACCTCCATGGATGATTTTCAAAAATCTCCATTTCTCAACCAAATTGAAAACTTCCAAAACTAAAATTGCTTGATTTTTTAGAAGGAATGCAACCATATAAATTTCAAAACTATAGATCAAAGATGAGTGTGAATTTTGATTGCTACCAAACTAAAACCCTAACATTTCAGAAAACTCAATTCCAAAATTCTCATCTGTTGTACCCCAAAATTTTCCCTCCCATTTTATTCAAGACATTGCTTTCAAAGGTTCTCAAGATACTCAAGGGTTGACTAGTCAAACCTCCTCCTAAGCAAGGGGTCTACAACTAGGGTTTTGAGTTCCTCAAAGAAGTTTGAGTTGCAAAGGTCTCAAGTGGCTTTCATGGTTCTCCATAGGTCCTAAATAAGGTTCATGTCAAGTTTCAAGACCCACATCACAAGTTTGCTCAATCAATGACTCAGATGATTGAAAATAAACTATATTGGTAAAAAAGTCAATTATGGTCAACATACAGTCAAACTTCATGATTCCCCAAGGAAAGCTCTCAAATCATCAAAAGTCCAAAATTGCCAAATTAGGGTTTCCTTAGGAGAAGTCAACTGAACTTTGACCAGTCATAACTTTCACATGCTTCATAAACTTTTCCCCAACCAAAGCCCATTTTGAAGGAAATTCAATTATCTAAAATTTTGTTTCAATACTCAAGTCTAAAAAGTGCTTCATTTGAAAGATATGAGGTAATATATTATAGGTCATTTTCAAAAGTCAACAAAAGACAATTTTGGTCAAGGCAACTTACATCAAGATAATGTCTCTAAATGCAAAAATGATCAAAATAGGAAGTGTAGAGGACATATTGATATTTCTAAAAAGTCCAAGATAACTTTCAAAAGATGAAAATTGAGCGAGTTATGAGTTTCACAAGTTGGGGAATTTTGAGGAAATTCATGAAATGCAAATTGAGCAAACTTGCAATTTTAAATTAGTGGGCCTAACTTTTGATATTCAAACATGATCATAAAATTTTAGAGGACCTCTAAAAATAATTCACACATTTGTATAATTTTTATTTCTTTTATTTAAATTTTTATTCATTTAAAATGAATAAAATCAAGTAAAAAATGAAAACAATGTTTGATGGCTTGGGCCTTTGGAGTTCACTCCCTTTGCAGGCCCAATAATACATACAAGCTTGTCACAACATGTCCAAATTCATGCAAGTTCAAGAAGGAAAGGATTTTTCAAGTTTGGCAAGTTTTAAAGGTGTTTTATCCTTGTTTAAACCACGGCTTCATGTCCTTGATTCCTTTCCAAAATCGTGCAAGCATAAGAAAGGCAAGGAATACCTCAAGTTGGAAAATTTTCCAATTGTTTGATTATGACTTTATTATGGCTTCATGGACTTGATCCCTTTCCATATATGTTGGCTCAAATTATTCCTCTATATAATGCAAGCAAATCTATGCCAAAGGGACACGAAATCATTTGCACCAAAGCTCTCCAAAAATTCTCCAAAATCCAAAGAAGTTGTGAAAATTATATCTCACATTCCAACAAGTTTCGATCCAAACTAAGGCTTGCATTCACTTCCCGAGGGTCAAAAGTGTTTATCCAAGTCCATATTCATAGCCCTCAAATGCCAGAACCCGATCTGTGCATCACACCGGTTTTTGAAATTGGTAAAAATCAAAACTATGTTTTCTTGCATTTTTAATCATTACTAACATGTTTGATCTCCTTCTATGCATCATTAGAACATGATAGGTACATTACATGTAAATATTGACGCATAAATGGTGTTTTACCATGGTTAGGGCGCCGAAGACATTGATCATCGAACCGGACATTGCAAGCAACTTTCTCCCCTTGCACCCCCATCTTCTTTTTCACAATGCAACTCATATATTTTTCATCATTTGGTTTTGATTTAATTCTTTTCTTTTTCTTTTAATAACTAATTTTTAAAAAAAATCATAAAAAAAAATAGATTTAGGATTTAATTAATTAACTTTTTTTTATAATAAAATTAATTAATTTACTCACTTGATTTTTATTTTAGTAATTAAAATTTAATTAGAATTAGGTTTTCTTTAATTCAATTATCTTTCTAAACAAAAATACCAAAAACATTTGTATACTTAGAAATTTTTTAGGTTATTTTAGATATCTTTCCCTCTTCGCACGTCTATTTACTTTTAGCATTTTTTTTCAATATTGTAACCGTTGAAGGTTTGTAATAGTTTAAACTAGGTCCTTTATACTTTCCTTCCCCATTTTTTGGTTTGTATCCCCCCATCCCGAAGTGATGTAATAGCGTAGTTTACTTCCCGCACTTTTATTTTCTGCCCTATTGTATATATCTAATTGCTAGATTAAATAGGCGTGCATGATAATAATTAAAAGAAAATGCTAGATAACCTAACCTCAAGACAAATAACTGAAAACAACACACTTTGCACCCACACACCTCTAAGGTACCTCCACATGTTGCCTTCGGAAAACAACAGTCACGTCTCTCGAACGTGAGAAGTTTTAGCAAAGACCCTTTGGTTAAAAGATCATAGTCCCTCGATGACCCTTCGATGTGAACTCAGTAAATGATCTTAGTATCTTAGGGTAATTGCTAAAGCGTCTTATGAGTTGCCTTCATGAGTGTACGATGACCCGCGTCTGTCCCTCAAAACATCCAATGATAGGGCTACCTATTAACTAATAGTAAGATAGCACTATCTAAAGGAAAAAAAAAGAAAAGAACGAAGATCTTTTGAGTAGGTAGATATCTTGTAGTTGCTTGCTCACAAAACAAAACAAATTTCTCACATACACACTCTCTTTTCTACACCTTCCCTTTTTATAAACTACCCCCTTACTCAAAAAAATTCTTGAAAGGTCTTTCCTATTCTTTTCACCATTTCCTTTATTGGATAAAAGAAGAGTCGATGGAAACTCTTACTAACTGCAACATTTGAGATAAAATGCAAAAACCAGTAAAGTCAGTTCTCCCACCGTTTTACAGAACTGGCGACTCTGCTGGGGAAAAAATTAAAGTAGGGTTACCGTAGAGATAGTTCATATTTAAATGCTTTCATTGTTTGACTTGCGTGATTTATGTTTAAAGGGTGTTTGAGTATTCTTGTATAGATACTATACCCGGACCTGGGACATTTAGGTAAGTAGCAATAGATTTTGAACAATATATGGCGTACACCGATACAGTTGAAGCAATGGCTATGTTAGTGCGATACATTGGTTGGTACTGGTGTCTCTTGAGTTAAGTCAAGGAGAATGTTGGGCTGCCGCGTGGTGTCATAAAGCACTAACTGACCATAGAACCTTAGTTGACACAACTTAGCCATTATAAAGTAGCGAGATAGCCGACTTTGGTGCAGACTGAAGTTGGATGATACTCGATGCTACACTCATTGAGGTTGGAATCTCGGGATATTTCGGTCGTAAAAATAGATGCTTGAGCTGAAATCATGCCCGAGAGAAGTATCAGTGATATTGAGGCTCCTAGAACCCAATTACTTCTTTCAGGAAAGTTTGAGCCAACTAAAAATTCAAGAGGGTACTGTAATATGGTGGGAGAACTGACTTTGGATGTTTTGCGTTTGATCACAATTGTTACGGTTAGCAAGAGTCACCACCAACTTTTCTTTTATCTGCTAAGGAAAGGTTGAAAAGAACATGAAAGACCTTTTGAGATTATTTCTTGAGTTCGGGGTGTAGGTTATGAAAAGGGAAGGTATTAGCACCCTTTTCATCCGTAGTTATCTACAGGCTATTAATTGCTTGCTATATCACTTGCTTTTGTTTGAAAATGTGCTTGTGGTGTGGGTTTTGAAAGTATTTTGAAAACGTCTTTGTAATGGTTCTCATTTCTATAAGAACGCGTACAAAGTGTTATTTTGAAAATAGTTCAAAGAGGTGTTTTTGGAATGTTTTTTTTGAAAGTGATTTTGAAAAGTGTCTTTGTAATGGTTCTCGTTTCTATAAGAACGCGTACAAAGTGTTTTGTCTTTTGAAAATGTTTCAAAGCGAAAGTGTGGGTGTATAAAATGTTTTTGTTGTGAGCAAGCGAACAACTAGGAGTATCCTATCCACTCAAAAGGTCTTAATATTCTTTTCCTCCTACTTTAAATGTTCCTATCTTACCATTGATTTGGTAAGAAGCCCCATCATTGGATGTGAAGGGACGGACATGGGTCATTTGTATAGTCATAGAAGGTAACCTATAGGACATTTTAGAAATGTCTTTTAGGGACTAGATTATTTACCAAAGGCAACATCGAGGGTCATCGAGGGAATACGATCTTTTATCGAGGGTCTTTGCTAAAACATCCATATTCGATGGACATGACTATTTCTCCGAGTCATCAAGTGTGATTACCCTAAGGGTGCATGTGTGAATAGTGTGTTTGATTTGCATGCATTTAGTCTTTGATTTTTAGGTTGTCTACTTGTTGTTTTTATCTTGCCATACATCCTAATTACTAACAATCATACAAAAGTAATAAAAATGCAAAAAATAAATCCTACACTATTACAACCATATTGAATAGCATGAAAATGTAAAGACAAAATAAAATAAAGAAAGGAAGAAAGGACTTTTTCGATTCAAGCAGAAGAGCTCTTCGATTCTTCTTCTCTGGCTCTTTTCAATTTGACCTGGAAATGGTGAAGGCCTGAATTTCGATTGGGGCCTGGAAGCCAATGTGGTGTGCCTTTCGACCGGGGCTTGGGAGTCAGCATGACCATCCTTCTGGCTGCCTCTTTCATTCAGGATGGAGTGCCCTCTTCACCTTAAGTCCTTTGTTGCATCCTTCGATTGGGCCTGGAGTCAGTGAGGAATCCTAAGGCTTCATTTCATACTCCTGTCTCCTGTTTCTTTCGTTTGAGGTTTTGAATAGTAACATGGCCTAAGGCCATGCTAATATCACCTTATGGCCAGATTAGTTCTTAAAGCGTGTTTAATAAAACAAAGAGCAAAACTAGAAGGGTTAACCATAAAAACAAATTAAAAGGGTGGAAACGAAAAGAACAAAAATGTCATGTACATGTTTTGAAACGAAAGGGAAGATTATTCACATATTATGCCTGAAACGAAAGATTCAAGGGTAAGAGTGACTTACCTTGCTTCAAGCTGGAACGTGTGCTGGACCTTAAGTGGTTTCCCTGAGTGCTTCTGGATTCGAAGGGAGAAAATAGTGGTTATGCCTTTGATACTGGATTCGAAGGAGAAGAACAAGTGTGATGTTCTTCCTACTGAATTCGAAGGGACAAGGTGTAAGGGATTGCTTCAGATTCGAAAGAGGCAAGTGTTTAGATTATGGGTTTGTGTTTGTGTTTGAGTGTTTGAAAGTGTTGAAATTTTTTTCCCCATAACCCTTGGATGTGTGTCCAGCCCCTTTAAACATGTTGTGGAGCCTCTTATTTATAGGCAAAGCTTGGCTGAGGTTTTGGAGGGAAAACGAAACAATTTGAACAATTTGAGTAAACTGCTCTTTGTAGCTTTTGAGGGACAGTGTTTGTATGCTATTTTGGTGCAAGAACAGGGCAATGTTTCAGGACTGCTGTGCAACAGTTATGGCCAGTGTACCTGGCCTGAACATGGCAGCAAGCATCTTTTGACTATTTCATCCTTTCGTTTTGACCCTTCTTCGACCAGATTTTTCTTCCAACAATGTTATTTGATTTTCCTCCAACAAGTGTCCTTTGAATGGGTCACTTTTGTGCATCCTTTGAAGGAGCCAAATATGTTCCCCTTGGATGGGTCACCAGAGCATGCCTTAAGGTGGGCTTTGTAAATATTTTGAATGGGCCATCAAGCATGCCCTTCTAATGGGACGCACACACATGTCCCTTGAATGGGTCATTTATGTTTCTTTTAAAAGGGCCAAATGTGTCCTTCGAATAGACTATGCAAACCTTCGACAGGGACTCCTATGTATTCCCTTCAAATCCACCAACCATGTATGCTGAAAGTTGTCAAGGGTGGAATTGAAGCATGCTAAAGGGAAATGTTGTCCAGTCGAAGCTAGTATAAACATAGCCAATGCTCTGTCGAAGCCTACATGCAGGAGGTTTAAACGCCCAAACAAAGCTTGCAACAAAGGGGGCCACATGCCTAAATGAAGGGTGCATGCAGGAGGCAAGGATGCAATCAAAGGATGCCAAAAGGAGGCTTTTTGCCTTGGAATTGAAGGAGGCTACAAGAGGCTTTTTGCCTTGTGCATGCTACCATGGTGAGAGCCTCTTGCACGCAAGAAAGAAGTTGTGGCTCAATCGAAGGCTTGTATGTAACTGGTTATAACTTTATGAGTCAAAGCAAACATGGAGGGGGATATTTGTCCAGTCAACACAGGCATGCAAGCATCAAACATACAATCGAAGCAGGCACATATGCATCCATTGTATTATGAACCATGTGAGGCCAAAGATGCAATCGAAGGTTGCATGCAGGAAGCGTCTGCCTTGTGAATCAAAGCACGCGTGCCAGAGGCCAACGCCCAGTCAAAGGATGCAAGCCAAGCTTGCACCGAAAGAGGCCAAAAGGCCAATTGAAAGATGTGAATCGAAGGAAACTTGTTTTTTCTCCAATTTTGTCCAAAAGATTTTTATCTGTTTTCCCCCTTTTTTAACAGTTTACTTTTTAACTTGATACTCGAAAGTCCAATTGTACTTGTGCAATCTTGAATCTTGAGAATCCTTGTGAGAAATGGCTTGAGAAATGAAAGGGCAAATTTTGGGGTACAACAACTGCCCCTATTCAATCTTCTTAAACCTGAAGAGTTAGATTGGCAAGTCTGCCATTCGTGACTTGAAGGTGGAAGATGATTGAACACTAGAGTCCCCAGAAATTTGCACTTGATGATGTGTTGGTTGATTGTGTAGGGAATGGGCATAAAGATGCCATTTAGAGAGATGATAGAGAGTTGTCAGAGATGGGCTTATAGATGCCATCCAAAGGTGAATGTTGATAGAAATTAGGCTAAGTCTAAACTTGACTTCAACTGGAAAAGAATCAGAATAAATCATGGAGCGATTTATCTAAACCAGAGAAAATGTCTACCGGAAAGAAATCAAGATAAACCATTGAGAGTTTTAAACTGAACCAACAGAGGTCTTGAATATTCTTTAAATTTATGATGGGCCTGCGTAAGGCTGCTTTAAGAGACATATGAGAAGGAAATCTGGGCAGGGTTGCTTCAGGATGAATCCATGTGAAACTTCATCTAGAATTTAAGAGAATGAACCTGGGTAGGGTTGCTTCATGATGAGTCCGGGTAAAACTGCATCTGGAAATGAGAAAGAACCTGGGTAGGGTTTCTTCATGATGACTCCGGGTAAAACTGCATCTGGAAATAAGAAGGAACTTGGATAGGGTTGCTTCATGATGAGTCTGTGTAAAACTTTTTCTGGGAAGGAGAAGGAAACTGGGTAGGGTTGCTTCATGATGAGTCTGTGTAAAACTTCATTTGGATTTTAAGAGAATGAACCTGGGTAGGGTTGCTTCATGATGAGTCTGTATAAAACTGCATCTGGGAAGGAGAAGGAACCTGGGTAGGGTTGCTTCATGATGAGTCATTGTAAAACTTCATTAGGAAATGAGAAGGAACCTGGGTAGGGTTGCTTCATGATGAGTCTGTGTTAAACTGCATTTGGAAATGAGAAGGAACCTGGGTAAGGTTGCTTCAGGACGAGTCTGTGTAAAACTGCATTTGGAAATGAGAAGGAACCTGGGTAGGGTTGCTTCAGGATGAGTCCGTGTAAAAATGCATTTGGAAATAAGAAGGAAATTGGGTAGGGTTGCCTCAGGATGAGTCTGTGTAAAACTGCATCAGGAAATAAGAAGGAACCTGGGTAGGGTTGCTTTAGGATGAGTCCGTGTAAAACTGCATCAGGAAATGAGAAGGAACCTGGGTAGGGTTGCTTCATGATGAGTCTGTGTAAAACTGCTTCAGGAAATGAGAAGGAACCTGGGTAGGGTTTCTTCATGATGAGTTCGTGTTAAACTGCATTTGGAAATGAGAAGGAACATGGGTAGGGTTGCTTCATGATGAGTCTGTATAAAACTTCATCTGGTCATATAGATAGTTTTCCTGGATTGTTATAAGTATTAATCTAGGATCGGTCGTCCATAAATAGTGGTCCTGTCTTGTTACATGCATTAATCTGGAACTATTGAAAATTGTTGACGATATTTATCTGTTGTTTGGTCTTTCCTGAAAAGGTAAAGAGTTAGGTGTATGCAATGTCATAATGTATGAAATGCATGGCGTAATCATGTTCTCAAAATAAATGAGATTGTGTTGTATGCATTTATCATGTATGTAAATATGATGCATGAAATATTGTAGGAATGTGATTTTGTTTTGGAAAACAAGTCATTGACCAATGTTGGGGAGTTTTGGGAGGCTAAATCCCGAACTATTGTTGGGGATGAAGAGTAAGCACCTCTCTAGACCTTGTTTTAGTATGTTTCCGTGGGGGCTTCCTGTTTTGTTGTTTAAGGAGAACTCCGTTGGGGAATGTTGATTTTGCTTGAGAAGAAAACTCTATGGAGTGTGTTGATTTCCGCTTGCGGAAAATAGTTCAGGAGTCTTCGTTGTATGTTTCTCCACCGGGGAAGAGGAGTTGTGGTCCCTTGATTTGTGATAATCTGAGAGGCAAATTCAAGCTGGGGAATCTTGCCGTTTGTTGGGGAAATAAACCATGTCGCCATTCTGCTGGAGAGGCCTTTTCTTTTGATAGAGCTCCTCGAGGATTCTTCTTGAGACCAAATCAACTGGGAAGAAGGTTTTCCAGAGATTGAAACTCTGGCTGGAAGTTGCCCTATAAAAAGGACTTTGTGGGGGATTTGTCAGTGCCCCTAGTAGCAAGTGTTTGTAGTATTGCTAGGAAATGTTTGCTTGACTGTATACAACCCTTTGTTGGAGTTCAATGCCCCAAGTGAATCAGATGCAAATCTGCCCCTGGTTATTCAACAGTTCTTGAGAGATTTCTTGGAATCTTGCCTTGACTGTCCCCAAACGAATTGGACAGTGACATGTCATGCCCCCTTGCTTACTAGGAGATTTGTCGTTGGGAATGTCATCCCATTTGAAGTGATTTTATTCACTGAGAGAGCTTTCGTTTGCTGAATATTTGTCGTGTGAATTTCTCTGCTGTCAAACAATTAGCATATGCAAACAGCGATATTCAAATAATGCAAAGTTTATGCTTGTCTTGAAGTTTTGAGAATGTAGTTTTAGCAAGTAAAAGAATTTTTGTAAGAATGTGAATTCAACTCAGGATGTATAGTAAGCCTTACAGGAGTCATGATACCTTTTGTAAAATTATGCTTTTGAACTAACTCATTCTTCAATTAGGACTTTTGAAGGGTTATAGCGTGGCTCGGTTCGCGGTTTAAGAAACAAAGGATAAGGCTTAAAGTGTATTTGTACCCGCCCGTTCTCCCTGATGTTCTTCAGTCCCTAAACTTAGTTAATTATGCGTTTGAACTCCTATTGAATCTGGAATGATGGTTAAGATATTTGGAAGTTTAATTGAGAAGGCAATCATTTTTGCAGCATTTTGATGTTGTCAAGGATTTGTAGTGACCTATTTTTTGGTTTATTATCCCTGATTTTTCCTGACTGTTCTTGTGTTGAGATTACAGCCAGTAGGATGCCCCAACTTTTTATAAGTCTCCTTCGAAGGTTTTGACTTAGTGGGATTTTCTCTTAAGAGATCGACTTCCTAATTGGTAGGGAACTATCACCATCTTTTGATTCCAGAGGAATGTTTTTGATGTCATTCTTTGTGTACAAAGTGAAAGCTTGCGACTGAACGTGCATTTGAATTAACTGAGAGATTACCCTGCCCCACGTTTTGATTAAAGGTTTCGATTTGTGAAAAAAAGGAAACTTCTACTTCTTTGGCTCAAAGGGGTTGACTACGGATTATCCTCCTTATAACTCCAGTATTTAGGGATTGAAACAAACGTTTGTACATCGTCAGCAAGGTCTGTCCAAAAGCATACTGTATGAGATTATGGCATTGTTTTCGTCATCGTCCCTCTAAAGGCTTGCAACTTTTAAAACAAGAGTTGAATATTATAAAGGGAGTAAAAAGAATAGTTTAAATATAATGAAAACAAATGGATTAATTTAAGACAAACATATGCAATGCATTAATGAAACCAAGTTTAACATTAATAGATAAGTGTTTGAACAAAAAAAGAGATTACAATTGAAAATTGAAAATTCAAAATGAAAAGGACGCACTCAATGATTTGGCATAGGGGAAGTGATCAACTTGGGAGTCTCTGGAGGGTCGAACTCGATCTCCTTGGCGTCAATCATGTTTTGAATCTTGTATTTCAGCGCCCAACAATCATTAGTATCATGCCCCGGACTGCCGAAATGATATGCACATATTGCGTCAGGATTGTAGTTAGGAGAAGAAGTTTTGGGGTTTAGATAAGGTCCTATCACTTCATCAGATTCATCTTTAACAAGTGTTGTAGTGCTTGAGACAATGGCATGTTGATGTTGGTAAACTGTCTCTTGGGCTCGTCTTGCCTCCGCTGATTTCCCCTTTGTTGCTGTCGCTGCGATGTAGGACCAAAGATCAGGACTTCCCCCACATGTTGGTCATAGTTGCTCTTGTTATGACCCTTTTGTCCGTACACAGCATTGGACTCTTTCTTCCCATTGTATGGCTTTTTTGAGTATCATAAAATGTAGCTCCTTGGATTTTTCCGCTTTTGATGCCAGCTTCAACTCTTTCGCCAGTCAGTATTAGCTCGGTGAACCCGGCTGAGGAGCTTCTGATTACGTGATTGAAGGAAGGTCCCGTCAAGGTTCCCATAAAGATGTCAATCACCTCCCTATCAGTTAAGGGTGGCTTCACTCTGCCTGCCAAGTCTCTCCATTTTTGGGCGTACTCTTTGAAGCCCTCATTGGAACGCATGGTTATATTTTGCAATTGCACACGAGTTGGTGCAAGATCAGCGTTGTATTGATACTGCTTGTAGAAAGCAGCAACAAAGTCCTCCCAGGTATGAATGTCGGTTCCTTTTAACTAATATAACCACTCTAGTTGAGTGCCAGCCAAACTTTCTTGAAAGAAATGGAACCATAGCTTTCGGTTAGTAGTGTGAGGCTGAATCTTGTGGACATAAGACCTCAGATGCATTTTAGGACAAGAGATCCCATTATACTTGACAAAGGTATGGGTTTTAAACTTTGGTGGGATGACCATTCCGGAAACCAAACCCAACTCTTCAAAGTCCAAGCCAGGTATCTGTTGAATCTCCATAGCATTGAGGCGATCCTCCAATTGTTTGTATTTATCATCAGCGGGAGGATATTGTTCCTCAGAGTAGTCAGCTTCATCTTCATCAGTCCCCAGGCTGTTATCTTCTTCATGATTATTCCCCTCATTTGATGAAGTTGAGAGATCTAAAGCTTTCTTGACTGGTCCTCTAAGTCTTCTTCCCAAATTCAGGATGCCTACTGACTTTTTTGAATTTTTCTTCTTGTCTTTAAGGATGAGAGTCTTCAGGTCCTCTTGCCCCTTAGCCATAGCCATGAGCATTTGTTGGAATTGAGCATTTTGTGCTTGAAGATCCTTCACGGTTTGTTCCATATTCATCTTACTGAAATAAATAATAGGAAGATAAGGAGACCTGTATAGGAGAAACCTGTCATGATATAATGCATGGCATGTGGATACAATGTTTTCAAGGATCTCGCTGGGTAAACACAAGAAGATGTTAGAAATTGAACTTTGATCACGACTTTGATTGGAGAACTTCGTATCGGTGGATGTCCTTCCACGAGAATCAAGCTCACCATGTAAAGTGGGTCATAACCCTTGACTCAAGTTACTGTGCTTTGGTCTTGACGGCATTTTATTAGAGAATTAATCCTTTTGCCCCTTGATAGGCGTCTGGTTCAACATGACCCTACATCATAGGCCCTTGAGATCCTTGAAATGGTTATTGAAAATGCTATGGTATGATGTCATGATGTTATGTACAAGTATGCAAAGCAAATAAGTTGTTATGTACAAATAGTCATATACACCCAAAGCAGACAAGTCCTTAGGTTTAGGCTTGCATGGAGTTTGTAGGTAAGTACCCTCTTGAAGTTTAGTTGGCTTAACCTGTCCTAGTAGTAGTAATCGGGTTCTAGGGGATCTCAATATCACTGATCTTTCTTCACGGGGCATTGGTTTAGCGCAAGCCTCTTTAGTGGCGACCGAAATATCCCGAAAGTCCGATCTCAATGAACGTAGCATCGAGTATCAACCAACTTCGAACTGCACCAAAGTCGGCTATCTCACTACTTCCTAATGGATAAGTCGTTCAATTAGGGTTCTAAGGTCAGTTAGTGCTTCATGACACCATACAACGGCCCCGTATTCTCCTTGACTACTTAAGGGCTACCGGTACCAACAAATGTGTCACACTAATGTAGCTATTGCTTCAACCATGTCGGTATACCCCGCACAGTTTCCACAATCTATTGCTACTTACCTAAAAGGTGCCCTAGATCCAGGTAGAGGATAAAAACAAACCCAAATAAGGGACCAATGTAAAGCAAGCAAGTCAAACAAGGAAATCAAGTAAAAGTGATCTAGCCCTTAGGTAACCCCACTTTTAAGTATTATCCCCAATAGAGTCGCCAGTTCTGTAATACAGTGGGAGAAATGACTTGGGATGTTTTGCGTTTGATCCTAATTGCTACCGATAGCAAGAGTCGCCACTGACTTTTCTTTTATCCACTAAGGAAAGGTTGAAAAGAATAGGAAATACCTTTCGAGATTATTTCTTGAGTTCGGGGGGTAGGTTATGAAAAGGGAAGGTATTAGCACCCTTTTCATCCGTAGTTATCTACGGGCTTTTAGTTTCTTGCTAGATCACTTGATTTTGTTTGAAAATGTGCTTGTGGTGTGGGTTTTGAAAGTATTTTGAAAACGTCTTTGTAATGGTTCTCGTTTCTATAAGAACGCGTACAATGTGTTGTTTTGAAAATAGTTCAAAGAGGTGTTTGTGGAATGTGTTTTTCAAAAGTGATTTTGAAAAGTGTCTTTGTAATGGTTCTCGTTTCTATAAGAACGCGTACAAAGTGTTTTATCTTTTGAAAATGTTTCAAAGCGAAAGTGTGGGTGTATAAAATGTTTTTGTTGTGAGCAAGCGAACAACTAGGAGTATCCTACCTACTCAAAAGGTCTTAATGTTCTTTTCCTCCTCCTTTAGATGTTGCTATCTTACCATTGATTTGGTAAGAAGCCCCATTGTTGGATGTTAAGGGACGAGCGTGGGTCATTTGTATAGTCATAGAAGGCAACCTATGGGACGTTTTAGCAATTTCTTTTAGGGACTAGATCATTTACTGAAGGCAACATCGAGGGTCATCGAGGGACTACGATCTTTTATCGAGGGTCTTTGCTAAAATACCCATATTCGAGGGACATGACTATTTCTCCGTGGCATCAAGGGAGATTACCCTAAGGGTGCATGTGTGAATAGTGTGTTTGATTTGCATGCATTTAGTCTTTGATTTTTAGGTTTTCTACTTGTTGTTTTTATCTTGCCATACATCCTAATTACTAACAATCATACAAAAGTAATGAAAATGCAGAAAATAAATCCTACACTATTACAACCATATTGAATAGCATGAAAATGTAAAGACAATAAAATAAAGAAAGGAAGAGAAGGTCTATTTAGATTCAAGCAGAAGAACTCTTTGATTCTGCTTCTCTGGCTCTTTTTGATTTGGCCTGGAAATGGTGAAGGCATGAATTTCTATTGGGGCCTGGAAGCCAGTGTGGTGTGACTTTTGACTGGGGCTTGGGAGTCAGCATGGCCATCCTTCTGTCTGCCTCTTTCTTTCTGCATGGAGTGCCCTCTTCACCTTAAGTCCTTTGCTGCATCCTTCAATTGTGCCTGAAGTCAGTGGGGAAGCCTAAGGCTTCGTTTATACTCCTGTCTCCTGTTTCTTTCGTTTGAGATTTTGAATAGTAACATGGACTAAGGCCATGCTAACATCACCTTATGGCCAAATTAGATCTTAAATCATGATTAATAAAACAAAGAGCAAAGCTAGAAGGGTTAACCATAAAAACAAATTAAAAGAGTGGAAACGAAAAGAACAAAAATGTTATGTACATGTTTTGAAATAAAAGGGAAGATTATTCACATATTATGCCTGAAATGAAAGATTTAAGGGTAAGAGTGACTTGCCTTACTTCAATCTAGAACGTGTGTTGGACCTTAAGTGGTTGCCTGAATGCTTCTAGATTCGAAGGGAGAAAACATGGGTTATGCCTTTGATACTGGATTCGAAGGAGAAGAATAAGTGTGATGTTCTTCCTCTTGGATTCGAAGGGACAAGGTGTAGGGGATTGCTTCAGATTTGAAAGAGGCAAGTGTTTGGATTCTGGGTTTGTGTTTGTGTTTGAGTGTTTGGAAGTGTTGAAGATTTGTTCCTCACAGCCCTTGGATGTGTGTCCAGCCCCTTTAAACATGTTGTGGAGCCTCTTATTTATAGGCAAAGCTTGGCTGAGGTTTTGGAGGGAAAATAAAACAATTTGAACAATTTGAGTAAACTTCTCTTTGTAGATTTCGAGGGACAGTGTTTGTATGCTATTTTGGTTCAAGAACGGGACAATGTTTCAGGACTGCTGTGCAACAGTTATGGCCAGTGTACCAGGACTGAACTTGGCAGCAAGCATCTTTTGACTATTTCATCCTTTCATTTTGACCCTCCTTCAACCAGATTTTTCTTCCAAAAATGTTATTTTGATTTTCCTCCAACAAGTGTCCTTTGAATGGGTCACTTTTGTACATCCTCCGAAGGAGCCAAATGTGTGCCCCTTGGATGGGTCACCAAAGCATGCCTTAAGGTGGGCTTTGTAAATCTTTCAAATGGGCCATCAAGCATGCCCTTCGAATGGTACGCCCAGACATGTCCCTTGAATGGGGCATGTATGTTTCTTTGTGTTGTACCCCAAAATTTGCCCTCCCTTTTCATCAACATTTTCTCATCACAAGACTCTTGGAGCTCAAGATCATGTTAGGGTTGCCCTGCTCAAGGCCCCTCCTTGCACTGTTGACCCAAATTAGGGTTTGAGTTTGCACAAGGATGTTTTGACCTAAAATGCCCAAATTGACTTTCATGCTTCATGTTGGACTCACAAGTTTATCCATACCAAGTTTCAAGCCTTGATTCCAATCTTTGCCCAGTCAATTAGACAATTGACCTAGAAATCAACTGTATTGGGGAAAAAAAGTCAACTATGGCCAATTGACAGTCAAACCTCATGATTTTTGACCCACATCAACATAATGAACTCATATGAACCATTTGGTCAAGTTTGGATCATAATTCCACAAGAAATTTGATCAGATCACCAAAAGGGCAAAATGGTCATTTTTAGGGTTTTGACTGCACAAAGGCAATTTTTGACTGTTTGACTTAACCAATGGCAAACCAAGCTCACATATGGGCTCAAGGACTCAATGGCATTGTCTTGACACATTCAACAAGTTCAAAAGATCTCAAATGCACAGGATTGGCAGATGAATTTTCCAGTCAACTGATCAAAATTTGACTGTATACTGAAAAGTCAAACTTTGACTTTTTGGTCAAAATCAAGTGTCAAGATTCATCTTTCATCAAGACATGTCAAATTATGAAACTTGTTCATCAAGAAACCCAAAATTGCAAATTAGGGTTTAAAATGAAGAAATTTCATAACTTAGAAATTTTCTAAGTTACGAAATTTCCTTATTTTTTCCCCTAACTTTGTCCCATTTTTTCACCAAGATGCAAATAGATTCAAACAAAACTCAAAACATTAAAGTTGTAGTCTATTGCAAAATCTACAACTTTGATTCACAAAGTTTTCTCAAAGGAATCTTGTATCTCAAGTTATGATTTTTGGAATAAGGGTGCAAAACATTCTTAACTTAGAGAAATTTTGACCTATTCTAGGCAGGATTTTTGTCCAACTTCTTAGCCATTTTTCACATGCTCCCACTTGGAGTTTCAATTTTCATTACAAAGATGGATTGTAGTACACATTCCAAGCTTTCCAAATTGTCCAAGAACTTCTCAAACACCCTTGTGGATAGAGAGAATCGAATTTGCAAAGTTGGCCAAAACTCATTCTTGTCCATGGCCAAAGCTTGCTCATCACAACTTGCACTTTCAATTCAGCTTGTACAAAGCTAGCTTGCAGGCCTCAAAACCAGTTTTACACACCTTAATTAAATGCCAAACCATTGTATTATTGCATTGTTTCATCCATTTGGACATTACATGCTAAACTAATCCATAATTAGAAAAAGCAACTTTGCCATTTTTGAAAAGTAATGCTTTATGTCAAGTTCATGATCTTTGAAGTACAAGCCAAATATTTGAGGCAAAGTTGGGTAGGCAAATCCCACTGATCAAGAGCAAAGTGTGCAGCATGCTTGAGGACATGGGACATGCCTATATCACAAGTTGACATTTCCTTGCTTAAAGAGGAAGAAAGTTTGCAAAAACTCTCCAACGCTCATTCCTATCAACACAGCCAAACACAAACTTTGCAAACATCTTTTATACATCCAAGCAAGCCTAACGCACGACCAAACAACCCCTCATCCCTGCTCATACAAAAAATCACAGTTTTTCTGCAAAACAGGGCATCTGTTGCAGTTTGACTTCCACAATCCATTCCACTCGTGCACTTTGGCTAAAACCAGTTCAAATACATTCTATATCATCCATTGGAACTATCCCAAGCCCTAGATACGAACTGTAATACCCCTAACATCATTTTCCATTTTCACTTTTCAGTTTTGCAGGTGAACTTCCATAGCACGATTCAGAGAGTATCAAAGCAAGCTAGGTGTTGGAGAAGCATCCTTGGACTTCAGGCAAGCTGTACAAAAGCTTAAACTCCATTGAAGTTGGCTACATTGCTGTACACGACTCAAGCTGAAACAGGTAAAAATATGAACTTCTATCTCTCAATCTAGGAAGAGTTAGGCTTAGGTTTGTGAATGAAACATGCTCTACTCATAGCCCTAAAGCCATCCATGTATTTACTTTTCATTTATATTGAGTATGCTGTGAGAATTTTGGCCATGAACATTGAAGAAAAATTAGGTCAAAAATTGGGGATGAAGAAATTCTCCTTCGTCTCTTAGAATTAGGTCAAGTGTTTTATATGTCTGAATTCGTCTCTTGATGCTCTACATTATTTGTGTTGTGAGTTTTTGCTAAAAGTCAAGGAATCAGGATTTGTGTTGGATAAGAAGAAACGCGTGTTTTGTTTCAAACAGGTTGCTGGAGGTTGAAGACAAAGTTGACTTGGGCTGGGCCCGAGTCAACTTGCTGTTCACACCCCTTTTCCAATTTACACCCCCCTGGCCCATTGTGTGATATATTTATCATTTTTGATTTTTTCTTTTTGACTCTGACTTATTATTTTTTGTTCAAATATAAAAAATATAAAAAATATTTTTCCATACATTTTTGCATTTATTTGGTATTTATTTGTTTTATTTAGCATATACATGTAAATAAATATATTTTCTTTTTATTCAAAACACTAGAAAATAATACAAAAATATATATTTTTTAGTTATTATTTATTATTTACATTTTGAAAACATTTTCTAAAATATACTTCTTTTTGTAAATAATTAATATTTTATTAGTATATTTAATATATAATATAAATACTTGTATATTTTATTAGATATTTAGGACAAAAATATAGAAATAATACATTTTTATTTTTATTAATATATGACATTAAAAAATACTTTTTTTTATAATATACTTCCTTTTTTATTTTTTATAAATTAATATATAAATATTGTATATAATTAATAAATAAATACTATTTATTTAAAAAATTAGGGTTTTGCCCTAAATAACCAAAATATTCAAAATTTGACCTTTTTATTTTTGTTTATATTTCACATGAAAAATACTTTCACATACATAAAAAATCTTTTTGTGCATAATACATTTTGCATATTTATTGTATTTATTTTTATATTGTACAATTAAATATTTGTATATTCGATATGGATGTAATAGCTTAGATTTAATTTCTTGTCAAATATCCCCCCATTCAAACATTTGTACCCCCATCCCCATAATCATGTTGTAATAATTTAGGACTTTAAATTTCCGCATTTAAAAGCTTTCAAATTATGCCATGGTAGACCTAGGGTTTGTATGCAAATCAAATAACAAATAGCTTGACTAATACCAAGACAAAAAAGCATGAAAATGGACAACACAATGCACACTTGCACCCTTAGGGTTACTCCACTTGTTGCCTTCAAAAATGGGCCATGTTGCATGTTGAGTGTCTTTGGCAAAACAAAAATAAATCAAATGATCATAGTCCCTTGATGACGCTTTCTCAAGTTGCCTAAAAAATGATCAAGTCCCTTGAAGGAAAAATTGCCAAAGACACTTGGCACTATTGCATTCATGGTTTATACGATGACCCGCGCCCGTACCGTTAACATCCTAACACAAGATTGTCCACCAAATACAATGGTGGAACAATACTGTTAAAAGGGTTAAAACATAGGAAAGATCTTTGAGAAATTTAGGATAGATATCTCTTGGTTACTTGACCAACTTGCAAAACAAATCCTTGCCATTTTTCAAAACACACTCCACAACACAATTTCAAAACAAACTTTCAAAAACATTGAACATCTTTTCAAAAAGACAAACACCTTTGTAAAACATTCGAGTAAAGAATTGTTACAATGGTTGCCTAGACAAGGCATCTTTTTCAAAACATTTTCAAAACCACACACACAAAGCACCATTTCAAACAATTGAAAAGCAAAGGCAAGTGATCTAAGCAAGTAACTAAGAGCCCATGGATAACCATGGATAGAAAGGGTGCTAATACCTTCCCTTTCTATAATCTACTCCCCGAACCCAAGAAAACATCTCAAAGGTTTTTCCTGTGCTTTTTAACCTTTCCTTAGGATAAAATAAAAAGTCGGTGGCGACTCTTGCTCAACCGAAACATTTGCGAAAACAAACGCAAAACCCAAGTCAGTTCTCCCACCGTATCACACTTTGAAAAGGGCCAAATGTGTCCTTCGGATGGACTATGCAAACCTTCGACAGGGACTCCTATGTATGCCCTTCAAATCCACCGACCATGTATGCTGAAGGTTTTCAAGGGTAGAATTGAAGCATGCTAAAGGGAAACGTTGTCCATTCGAAGCTAGTATAAACATAGCCAATGCCCTGTCGAAGCCTATATACAGGATGTTAGAACATAGTTTGATTCTACAACCATTAATTAGAGTTTTGATGATAACAAAATACAAAGAATAAATAAATTGTAATATTTATATATAAGACAAATATGCTTCTTAACTTATGTTCTGTGTATATAAAAGCTCTGATGGAATCAGCATCAGCATCATCAGAAGCATCAGAAGATCAGTAATATGCCAGCATCAGAAGATCAATAACATATGCTACACGCTAAAGCTACCAGATCATACGCTGAAGCTTGATGACCAGAATCTACGCTTAAACATAAACACTCTGACTCTGATCAAAGATCTTTACCAAAGTCATCAGCACTCAGAAGCGTCAGCATAAGTAAAGAAGACTCTGAAGCGTTATTAAGCATTCAAGGCAGAATTAATTACCAACGACTTTATTCAGACATAATCTTCTCAAATAGGAAAGTGAGTTATTATCATTGAAATGGCTTTATGGACATTATGGACAACGTATCTATATAAACAAGTTTGTGTGAGAAAAGACCACGCTTATTATACGCAAGCACTCATACATTTTGCTAAGCTTTCAAACCACTCTCATTCAAACGCTTTAGCAATTCAGTTTTACTCTAAGCTTAAATTGTGTATTATCACAGTTGTGATATATAGTTTTATTAGAAAACGTTAAACACATTATTGTTCAATTATCTGTAAAGAGATTTCCTTGAGATAAACCAGATTGTGGTTATACTCAAGAAGGCTTTAACAGTTGTTAAAGTAGTTGTGTAATCCTTTGAATATAGTGGATTAAGACCTCGTTGGAGAGAGGCGAAATCACCTTGATGGGTGGACTGGAGTAGTTTGAGATCAAACGAACCAAGATAAAAATACAGTGTTGTCTAAGCATTTGATTTAAGTTTTACAATTCAACCCCCCTTCTTGTGTTTTTCACATCTTCAATTGGCATTAGAGCTCCTGGTTCTGAGCTTATAACACCTAACCGTGTCAGTACAAGATCCAGCGTCAGAAAAACACAATGGCAGGACCAAATCAAAACATCAGCAATGACAACAATGAAGAAAGAGACAGATTCAGTGGCAAACCTCCAGTCTTTGATGGAGAGAACTTTGACTACTGGAAAGACATAACTGAGAGTTTCTTTCTGGCCCATGATGCTGATCTGTGGGACATGGTGACTGATGGATACACGCACCCAGTGGATGGAAGTGGTCAGAAGATTGACAGGAAAACAATGTCTGATCAGCAAAAGCATGAGTTCAGAAATCATCACAAGGCCAGAACAATTCTTCTCAGCGCCATCTCTTATTCAGAATATGAGAAGATATCAAACAGAGACACTACAAAGAATATGTTTGACTCTCTGAGAATGACGCATGAAGGCAACATTCAAGTCAAAGAAACCAAAGCCCTTGCACTCATTCAGAAGTATGAGGCATTCAAGATGGAAGAGAGTGAATCAATAGAGACTATGTTTTCAAGATTTCAAATTCTTGTTGTTGGTCTAAAAGTTCTTGACAAAGGGTATTCCACTGCTGATCACGTTAAGAAGATCATCAGAAGCTTGCCAAAACAGTGGAGGCCAATGGTCACAATGCTTAAGCTAGCCAAGGATCTCAACAAAATCTCTCTGGAGGAACTTGTCAGCTCCCTCAGAAGTCACGAGATAGAGCTAGAAGCAGATGAACCTCAAAAGCAAGGTAAGCCATTAGCTTTAAAATCTAACAGAAAATCTGACTCCAAAGTTTTGCAGGCTGTGGAAGAATCCTCTGTGGAAGCAGAAGCAAAGGAAGTTTAGGAATCCCAAAAGATCAGAAAATCAGAATGAATCTTTCTCTAGATACAGAAGGTCAGAATCCTCCTTTGGACACAGAAGATCTGAAGGATCTTCAGGAAATAGAAAGCCAAACAACAAAGACATCATCTGCTATGAATGTAACGAGCAAGGGCACTACAAAAGTGATTGCCCAAAGCTTAAGAAGGAAAAGCCCAAAAAGAAGTTTGGCAAGGAAAAGAAGAAAAGTCTCATGGCTACATGGGATGATTCTGACACATCTGAAGCTGACTCAGAATCAGATGATAAAAGAGAAAACATAGCTCTCATGGCAAATATAACAGAAGACAATGAAGCTTCCGAGTCAGACTCTGAATCAGATACAGAAGAGGTATTCCTTGACTTTGCTATAAACTTTACTAAGGCAGAACTAGCTGAAAGCCTCAATGAAATTCTGGAAAGATATCAACAGATCAGAGTCAAATTCAGAAACCTGAAAAGGAATCTTGCTTCTGACTCTGATAAGACTGAGAGTCTCAAATTGGAGAATTCTGAGTTAAAAGATAAAATTTCAAAATTAGAAAACCAATTGCAAAACTCTCAGAAGGAAACAATCCCTGAAACTCCCAGCAATGCTGATGAGATCATCAAGGAGTATGATCACAGCTTTCAGAAGTTTCTAGCTAAAAACATAGACAGAAGCGAAATGGCTTCAATGATCTATGGAGTTAGCAGAAATGGCAGAAAAGGGATAGGATATCAAGGTAAGGTACCTACACCTAAAAATGCCATGGATTTAGTTATAAAACGTACTCCACTTGATTCACACTTTATATATGGGCACACACATGGCATTAAATATATAAGTAGTGATTACTCTGTCAAACCAAAATTCAACCAGAGTTTTGGTAAAACTAACAAATCAGGACCCAAGAAAATATGGGTACCTAAGGATAAAATAATACATGTGGCAGATATATTTAGCAGCAAAGCAAAAACACCAGTCATGGTACCTGGACTCTGGCTGCTCACGACACATGACGGGAAGAAGGCATATGTTCCAAAGCCTGGAACTTAAGCCTGGAGACCACGTAGGTTTTGGAGGCAATCAAAGAGGAAAGATCATTGGCTCTGGAACAGTAGGTAATGGAAATCTTCCCTCTATAAGTAATGTTTTATTAGTAGATGGATTAATGCATAACCTGTTATCCATAAGTCAATTAAGTGATAACGGTTATGATATAATCTTCGATCAAAATTCATGCAAAGCTGTTAGTAAGAAAGATGGGACTATCCTGTTTAATGGAAAGAGGAAAAACAACATTTATAAAATAAAACTTTCTGAACTAAAAAGTCAGAATGTAAAGTGTCTTCTTTCTGTTAACAACGAGCAATGGATCTGGCACGGAAGATTGGGACATGTTAGTATGAGAAGAATATCTCAGATTAACAAACTCAATCTGGTCAGAGGACTTCCTAACCTGAAGTTGAATTCAGATGCTCTGTGTGAAGCCTGTCAGAAAGGCAAGTTTGCAAAACCAGCTTTCAAATCCAAAAACGTTGTTTCCACCTCCAAGCCATTAGAACTTCTGCATATTGACTTATTTGGACTAGTTAAAACTGCTTCAGTCAGTCGCAAGAAGTATGGGTTAGTAATCGTAGATGACTATAGCAGATGGACATGGGTAAAGTTCTTAAGGCACAAGGATGAGTCACACTCTGTGTTTGTTACCTTCTGCAACCAAGTTCAGAATGAAAAGGATCTTAGAATCGTCAAAGTCAGAAGTGATCATGGTGGAGAATTTGAAAACAAAGATTTTGAGTTATTCTTTAATGACAAAGGCATTCTGCATGATTTCTCTTGTCCTAGAACTCCCCAGCAAAATGGAGTTGTAGAACGAAAGAACAGAACATTGCAAGAAATGGACAGAACCATGATCAACGAGACTAACGTTGCTAAGATCTTATGGGCAGAGGCAATAAACACAGCGTGTTACATTCAGAATAGAATCTCCATAAGACCTATTCTGGAAAAGACTCCATATGAATTATGGAAGAACAGAAAGCCCAACATTTCCTATTTTCATCCATTTGGATGTACATGTTTTATTCTGAATACAAAAAATTATTTGAACAAGTTTGACTCTAAAGCACAAAAGTGTATTATGTTAGGATACTCTGAACGCTCAATAGGGTACAAAGTATACAATATAGAAACACATATTGTGGAAGAATCAATCAGTGTTCATTTTGATGATAAGCTTGACTCTCAAAAGTCAAAGCAGAATGAATTCCTTGCAGGTATGGAAGTTGAACTCACAGGTACTGAAGACAAATCATCAGAAGCTCCTATAGAGACACTCCCTCAACATCAGAAAGAGTCACTGTAAGCAATCCAACACCTTCTGTTGATCAACTCCATAAAAGACTATCCAGAAGCAGCATGGATCACCCAGAAGAAACAATCTTAGGAAGAAAGGAAGATCCAATCAGAACAAGATTTAGCTTCAGAAACTCTGAAGAATCCCTCATGGCACTGGTTTCTCTAACTGAACCAACAACAATTGATGAAGCACTTCTGGACAATGACTGGATTCTAGCAATGCAAGAGGAGCTAAATCAATTCACAAGAAATGACGTATGGGATCTAGTTCCTAAACCAAAAGGATTCAACGTCATTGGAACAAAATGGGTGTTCAGAAACAAACTGAACGAACAAGGTGAAGTCATCAGAAACAAAGCACGACTGGTAGCACAAGGTTATAGTCAGCAAGAGGGGATAGACTATACAGAAACCTTTGCTCCAGTCGCCAGGTTAGAATCTATCAGACTCTTAATCTCATTTGCTGTTAATAAAGGCATCACTCTGTATCAGATGGATGTTAAGAGTGCATTCTTAAATGGCTATATAGAAGAAGAGGTATATGTGCACCAACCCCATGGTTTTGAAAGTTCTAAAAATCCAGAATATGTTTTCAAACTAAAGAAGTCACTGTATGGTGTGAAACAAGCTCCCAGAGCTTGGTATGATAGACTAAGTAACTTCCTGTTAGAAAAGGAATTCTCCAGAGGGAAAGTGGACACAACCTTATTCTGTAAGACAGTTAAGAATGACATTTTAGTATGTCAGATTTATGTTGATGACATTATATTTGGATCTACTAAACCCTCTTTGGGAAGAAAGTTTGCTAAATGTATGCAGGCAGAATTTGAGATGAGCCTAATTGGGGAACTGAAATTCTTTCTGGGCATTCAGATTAATCAAACCCCAGAAGGAACTTACATTCATCAGAGCAAATATGTCAGAGAACTTCTGAAGAAATTTGATCTCTCAAAATGTAAGCCATCAAAGATTCCAATGCATCCCACGTGCATTCTGAAAAGAGAAGAGGTAAGTAAAAAGGTAGAACAGAAGGTCTACAGAGGTATGATTGGTTCTCTTCTCTATCTGACGGCTTCAAGGCCTGACATTTTATTCAGTGTATGCATTTGTGCTAGATTCCAATCAGATCCTAGAGAATCTCACTTAACAACAGTTAAGAGAATTTTCAAGTATCTGAAAGGTTCTACTAATCTGGGTTTGTTTTATAGAAAATCAAGTGATTACAGCTTAGTAGGATACTGTGATGCTGATTTTGCTGGAGACAGAGTAGAACGTAAAAGCACTTATGGAAGCTACCAGTTTCTGGGAGAAAATCTGATCTCATGGTCCAACAAAAAACAATCCACAATTGCTCTATCAACAATAGAAGCTGAATACATAGCAGCAGCTGGATGCAGCACACAAATGCTCTGGATGAAAAGTTAACTTGAGGACTTTCAGATATTTGAGAGTAACATTCCTATCCTCTGTGACAATACTTCTGCTATTTGTCTTAGCAAAAATCCTATTTTGCATTCTAGGGCTAAGCATATAGAAATAAAACATCATTTTATTAGGGACTATATTCAGAAAGGGATTTTAAATTTAAAATTTAATAACACGGACCATCAATGGGCTGATATTTTTACAAAACCTCTTTCTAAAGATAAGTTCAACTTCATTCTGAAACATCTCAGCATGAAGCTCTGCCCAGAATAAAATTGTTTTGATTCCATATCTTAACCTTCAGAACTTTGTTTATTTTTCTGTGAACTACTAATCAATCTTTCTTCAGATCTTTAGAAGTACAGATTGTATCAGAATCTATCCATGAAGATCTGAGCGCTTCATTTCGAGGATAGAAATGTGCTATTCACTCAAGCAAACAAGTGTCATCCAGTCATCAGCTACTTTCTGAGGCTGAACACGCGTTCACGTTTCTGAAAAGGCAAAAGCGCTGATTGGATGCATTGAGACACATGTCATGGGTAACCGTTCCAAATATCTTTCTGAATCCCCTAAAATCAGCTATCATTAAATGCTAATAATCATTATTAATTTCTCTCTCTTGCCGTTTATGTTTTCAAAATTGTTTAGAAATCTATTTAAACACACTTCACACCATTTACACTCTTTTACCTTCACTTTCATTTTCTCTCAAACTTACTGATTCCAGTTTTCATACTTTCTCAAAACCCTTTCAATTTCTTCAATACCTTCGTGTGAACATGGCTTCTTCCAGCATTCCTACTTCAAGTACCCAGAAAACTGTTTCCTCTGAACAATACGAAGAACCCTACAGAACGCTTCTCACACCAGTCAAAAACCTAGAAGTTCTGTCAGAATTGATCGTGGATTTCAACAGCCTTCAAGAGAATGGGTTTAATCTCTCTAAAGAAGTTAAAGCTCAAGGATGGGAAAAATACTTTGACAGACTGGTGGGTCCAACATTCCCAATTCTGGTAAAGGAATTTTGGATTCACGCTTCATCTTCCAACCATCAAGTTACGTCTTACATCATGGGGAAGAAGATTGTTATTACTGAGGACCTGATTGCAAGATTAATAGGGTACAATGGTGGTGGTGTTTGTTGGATTGACATGGTTGAAAGGTGCGCTGATGTTACCCTAATTACCAGAGAAATCTTCACTCCGGGGCTTCCCTCCAGCAAGATAAGGGATTTAAAAGATCATCACAGAATTTGAGCCAAGATCATTCTGGGATGCATAAACCACATGAAGCCTACCAGCTCTCCTGATTACATCAATATTGATCAGCAATTTCTGATCTACTTCATCTCTCAGAAGGTCAAGATAAATCTGGCTCATCTACTGTTTAATAATCTCAGGACAAGTGTTAAATAAACAAGAGAAGAAGAGCGAACAAAAAGGGATTGGGTACCCCTAGGAATACTTATATCAGATATTCTAACAGAGAATAAGCTGATTGATCATCTTACAGAGGCTCAAGAAATCAGCTCTTTGGAAGCTACTGTTGGCAAACAGCTGAATGCAAAGAATCTGAAGAAAATGAAGTTGATTGAGAACATCAAGAAGGAACCCAACGTCACTCCTTTTGCTGCAATCTCCAGCAGAAGAGTCCCTTTGGATAACTTTCCTCTGTTCTCAAAGATTGATTCTAAACCAGATATTATTCTCAGATATCTGGATGCTTGCAAGGCTGATGGTACAACACCAAATCTGAATATTCAAGATCTGTAGCAGAAGGCTCCAGAAGTTGTGCTGAAGAAAACCAAGAAAAGGAAAGCTGCAGCAGAAGTATCCTCCCAACAGACTCCTAAAAAGCGAGGTAATCTTTCTTCTGTAACTGTTTTAGATTCAATTGCTGTATCAACATCTATACCAACTTCCACTCCATCTGAAAACCCTACACCTCAAACTTTTGATGATTTTGACCCCTCTGAATCATTAACTCTTAGAAGATCTTGCTCCCAACCTCAAAATCCAAATATTGATGCAACCCAGCAAGAACTTGCAAAAGTTCTATCTGATATAGACCAACATACTTCTGCTCCCATGCCAGAAAATCCAAATCCTGAAACCACCACAAAACCACAACCAGAAATTCCCATCTCACCACAACCAGAACTTCCACTCTCTCCAGAACAAGAAATCCCACTACATTCATCTCCTCTACCAGAAATTAATCCACCCTCTCCACAACCTGAACCATTTCAACCAGAAGTTCAAACTTCTGAGACTCAACCTTCTGAACCAGAACCAGAACCAGAACCTCATAATCAAACTGTTGATTCTGATACCATTTCCATTCCTGGAATCAAAGAACCTCTAGCCATTCATATGCCCTGTGGCACCATTGTGAATTTTCCCCAACTTCCCTCCTCACCAAAATTAACTCCACCAAATTCCCCATCAAGTCCAATCATAATTCCTGACTCTCCCACTCCCTCACCAAAGAACAATCCAGAAGACAACATCAAGACTGTCATTGACTTAACAGTTTTTGAACGTCTTGCTGCAATCAACCACAAAACAGCTATCCCAAAACCGAAACATCCAGATGTTGGTACCAGCTTATTGACATTTGAAACAGAAGTACAGAAGTGGATCACTTCTCTTAAACAAGCTAGTCTTGAGCTGGTTGATCCTGCTGTATCAGACTACATTTGGACAAAGTTCAGAAGATGGGTCTGCTCTGAAACCTTTAAGTTGCAAGAACAGAGCTATGGACAAGTTCAATAGAACTTTAGCAATCTGCTGAAAGAAATTGAAGGTCCAGTTCTGAGCAAGCTGCTTAAGGAAGAAGTTCTCCCTCTGGACATTGCTCCCTGGTCTGAACATCGTCCAGCATCCGAAGTTCTGACTGATACTCAAGAGCAGATGGTTCCTGCTGAAGCACTGGGTCAAGAAGAAGTTATTGCAGAAAGCTCTAAGAAGCATCCTGTTTCTGAAGATCCTCAAGCTTCCTCCCTTGACAGGCAAACTCTAGAAGACTTGAAAAGATCTGATATGCTGATGAATGAAAGAATGGATAAACAGGACAACAAAATTGATGCAATAGCCAGCATGTTAACCCAACAACAGGAAACCAACACCCAAATCAAGAGCATGTTGGAGGCTTTGTTCACACGTCTTCCTCCTCCTTCTTAGACGTTTTCTTGTTTTTATAACTTGTTTATCTGTAGTATTTTTACATTGTTTTGAACTTATCATTGCTTCTGGTTTTTGAATATATATGCATTTTTGGATCTGATTATTTGTTCTTGTTGATAACTGACAAAAAGGGGGAGAAAGAATGATATTTTTTAATAACGGATTACTGAGACATAAGTCTCAAACATTCTGATCTATTTAAATTTTGTCTCTTCTGAAAAGCTTACAGGTATAAAATTCTGACGAAAGATACAAGTAAAGTACAGTAAAGTTCTGATACTCAAAGACTCATGGAATTAAAGGGAAGTAATCAACTCAGGGGGAGTTTTCTCTTCTTAGCTCTGATACCTTTTATTTTTATTTTTAATTGAAAAAATCTGTTTTTTGTCATCATCAAAAAAGGGGAGATTGTTAGAACATAGTTTGATTCTACAACCCTTAATTAGAGTTTTGATGATAACAAAATACAAAGAATAAATAAATTGTAATATTTATATATAAGACAAATATGCTTCTTAACTTATGTTCTGTGTATACAGAAGCTCTGATGGAATCAGCATCAGCATCATCAGAAGCATCAGAAGATCAGTAATATGCCAGCATCAGAAGATCAGTAACATATGCTACACGCTGAAGCTACCAGATCATACGCTGAAGCTTGATGACCAGAATCTGCGCTTAAACATAAGCACTCTGACTCTGATCAAAGATCTTTACCAAAGTCATCAGCACTCAGAAGCGTCAGCATAAGTAAAGAAGACTCTGAAGCGTTATTAAGCATTCAAGGCAAAATTAATTACCAACGACTTTATTCAGACAAAATCTTCTCAAATAGGAAAGTGCGTTATTATCATTGAAATGGCTTTATGGACATTATGGACAACGTATCTCTGCCTTGTCTATATAAACAAGTCTGTGTGAGAAAAGACCACGCCTATTATACGCAAGCACTCATACATTTTGCTAAGCTTTCAAACCACGCTCATTCAAACGCTTTAGCAATTCAGTTTTACTCTAAGCTTAAATTATGTATTATCATAGTTGTGATATATAGTTTTATTGGAAAACGTTAAACACATTATTGTTCAATTATCTGTAAAGAGATTTCCTTGAGATAAACCGGATTATGGTTATACTCAAGAAGGCTTTAACAGTTGTTAAAGTAGTTGTGTAATCCTTTGAATATAGTGGATTAAGACCTCGTTGGAGAGAGGCGAAATCACCTTGACGGGTGGACTGGAGTAGTTTGAGATCAAACGAACCAGGATAAAAATACAGTGTTGTCTAAGCATTTGATTTAAGTTTTACAATTCAACCCCCCTTCTTGTGTTTTTCACATCTTCACAGGAGGTCTAAATGCACAAATGAAGCTTGAAAAAGAGGGGGCCACATGCCTAAACGAAGGGTGCACGCAGGAGGCAAGGATGCAATCGAAGGATGCCAAAAGGAGGATTTTTTCCTTGGAATCAAAGGAGGCTACAAGAGGATTTTTTCCTTGTGCATGCTAGCATGGTGGGAGCCTCTTGCACGCAAGAAAGAAGTTATGGCTCAATCGAAGGCTTGTATGTAACTTGTCATCACTTTGTGAGTCAAAGCAAACATGGAGGGGAATATTTGTCCAGTCAACACAGGCATGCAAGCATCAAACATCCAATCGAAGCAGGAACATAGGCAACAATTGCTTTGTGAACCATGTGAGGCCAAAGATGCAATCGAAGGTTGCATGCAGGAAGCGCCTGCCTTGTGAATCAAAGCCAGCATGCTAGAGGCCAACGCCCAGTCGAAGGATGCAAGACAAGCTTACATCAAAAGAGGCCAAAAGGCCAATTGAAAGATGTGAATCGAAGGAAACTTATTTTTTCTCCAATTTTGTCAAAAAAAATTGTTTTTATCTGTTTTCCCCATTTTTTAACAGTTTCCTTTTTAACTTGATACTTGAAAATCCAATTGTACTTGTGCAAACTTGATTCTTGAGAATCCTTGTGAGAAATGGCTTGAGAAATGAGAGGGCAAATTTTGGGGTACAACAGGCACTTACCTACAACTCCATGCAAGCTGTAACCTAAGGCCTTGTGTATTTTGCTTGTGTATGGTTAAATTGTTCGAACATAACATCATGTATCATAACATTCATACCATATCATTTTCTTAGCTATTTCAAGGATCTCAAGGGCCTGTAATGCAGGTTATGATGAACCAGACGTCTAGCAAGGGGCAAGGGGATTTATTTTCCTCTAGCCAATGCCGTCAAAGCACGATGTCTTGAGTCAGTAGCTAGGACCCACTAGACATGGCGAGCTTGATTCTCGTAGAAAGACGTTCAATGATACAAAGCTCTTCAAATCGAAGTTGCAGTCAAAATTTCACTTATAACATTTTCTTGTATTTATCCCGCGAGATCCTTGAAAACATTGCATCCAGATATCATGTATGTCATTACATAACAAATATTATCAAGACAGGTTTCTCATTTTCTCGTTGTTTATTTCAGTAAGAAAAATGGCTCTCGAACAGACCGTCAGAGACCTCCAAACTCAAGATGCTCAGTTCCAAGAAATGTTTCTGAACCTATCCAAGGGGCAAGATGAATTGAAAGCACTCCTCACTGAGAACATGACCAAGAAGAATCCTGAAGACAACAGGGATGACCAGTTGGAACAATTGCAAGCTGAGATGGCAACGATGAGAATCCAGATGATGGGTCAGAAGACTCTTATCCAAAATTTAGCTCGGGGGCAAGAAGATTTGAAAATTCTCGTCAGCAAACTTCACCAAGATGAATACAGCCGTATGGGACGAACGACTAGAATGGGGTATCAAATCATTAATCAACCTCCGATGAGACAGGAAGTTAGCTTGGTTAAAAGTAGGTCTTCCCGGATTGTTACTACATCGCAAGTCCAACAACGACCTCGCCAACAACAATAGGGTAATCAACGTAAGCAGAATACACCTAAAAGACAATATACTAAAATTAACATGTCTTTGGCTCAAGCATTGCAACATATGTTTAAGGCCAAGCTAGTTACATTGAAGGATCCTCCTCAGAATCCCAATACTTCTTCTTCTCGTCACAATCCTAATGTAAGGTGCGCGTATAGTTCGAACAGTCCGGGGCATGACACTGACAATTGCTGGACGTTGAAACATAAGATTCAGGACCTGGTTGACAAAGGAGTTTTCGAGTTCATGCAAGATGGTCAAATCGAGTTCTTATGTTATCCCTCAAATATCGAGGCTACAAGGCACACCATCTAAAGTGACAAATTCAAGAGGAGACGCTTTTTGTTCATTCGAATTTTCGTTTGTAATTTCTTTGTTTGTTCAAACACTTATCTTTATATCATACTTTGGTTCTTCACATTAATATATTGCATGTGTTTGTCTTGAGTTAATCCACCCGTTTTCACTATACTATGCTTTTACTTCCTTTTGTGATATTCAACTCTCAATTAAAAACTATAAGCCTTTAGAGGGAGGATGACGAAAACAATTCCATAATCTCATACAGTATGCTTTTGAACAGACCTTACTGATGATGTATAAACGTTGTTTCAAATCCTAAACAATGGAGTTATAAGGAAGATAATCCCTAGTCAACCCCTTTGATCCTAAGAAGTAGGAGTTTTCTTTTTCACACAAATTGAAACCTTTAATCATAACTTGGGGCAAGGTAGTTTCTCAATTAATTCAAAAGCATATTCAGCCGCAAGCATTCACTTCATAGTATAAAAAATGTCCTTCCAAATCAAAAGACGGTGATGGTTCCCCGTAAAGCAGGCAGTTATCATCTCTCAAAAGAAAAGTTCGTTAAGTCAAAACCTATGAAGGATACTTAAGAAAAAAACTGGGGCATCCCGCTGACTGTAATCATAAAAGAAACAGTTCATGAAGAAGATATGAGTAATAAAATGAAAAAAGAGGTTGTTAAGAATCCTCGATAATAGAAAAAATGTCACAAAAATGGCTGCCTTCTCAAATAAACTTCCAGTATCCCAACCATCACCAAAATATCATTCCAGACTTAATTACACACAATTAACTAACTATAGAGCTAGAAGAACATCACAGAGAACAGGTTGGGTACAAATAAAGTTTGAGCATTTATCCTTTCTTTCTTAAACCGTGAACCAGGCCTCGTTACAACCATTAAAAGTCCTAACTGAAGTATAGGTTGGTTAGAAAGCATACTGTTACAAAAGGTATCTTGAGTCTTGTAAGGCTTACTATAAATCCTGATTTGAATTCATATTCCTACAAAGAAAATATGTTGTTTACTAAAAATACATTTTCAAACATTCAAGACAGACATAAACTTTGCATTTATAATACCACTGTTTGCATATAATTAATTGTTCGACAGTAGAGAAATCCAGATGACGAGTATTTAGTGAACGAAAATCCTCTCGATGAACAGATTCACTTCAAATGGAAAAACACTTCCAATAACAAAACTTCCATAATAAAGGGGCATGACATGTTATTTCCTAACTCATCTGTCGTAGTCAAGTCAAGATTCAAAGAATCTCTCAAAAGTGCTTAATAGCCAGGGGCAGATCTCCATCTGAATCACTTGGGGCATTGAACATGAATTTCAGCAAAAGGCCACATACGATCAAGCAAATATTTTCTAGCAGTGTTGCAATACTTAATACTATGAATAATGACAGTTCTCTGCACCCTGTGAACATGGACATAGTCGAAAAATACTACGCATGAAAAAAACTGACCCGCTAGGTTGACTGGCCTAATAAAAAATAAGGGCATCCCGACGAACCAAAAAAGTTTGGGCAGAAATTATGGATATATAAATAAAATTGTACACCTGGTAATTAGAAAACCTTAAAAGGAGGCTTGGGCAAAAAAGGATATCCCGGTGGATTAAAAATCTGAAAGGAAAGTCCAGGCAAAAGTTGGGGATTAAAACGTATGACTATGTCCCGTCATCTCGTCACCTGTCTATCAGTAGAAGACTTATAACCCTATTTAGCATTTACTCAAGACTCTAGGAGTTAGCACAATGTCCAAGCCACCCACGAATCCCTATAACTTCCATGAGATTATCCCCACAGAGTAGTCTTCACAAGTTCATACATTCCCCGCAATTTCCCCGACAGATCGCTCTGGTGGATAAAGGAGTATGATCTTCTTCCCGATAATGTCACCAACCTACGGAGTTTCGACCAGTACAGTTCATGGAATTTCTCTTCCCCAACTGAGTTTATTCCTCTGAGATTGCAAAACCCAATGCAGGTCTCTACTCTCTAGCAGAGTTCATTTCCTCAACAAGGGTGTTTCTTCAGCAGAGTATTGCTCTGTCGATAAGGTTTATTTCCCCAACAAATTATCGTCTCCCTAGCTTGAGTCTGTTACTCATATGGCCACGAGTCATCAGCGGTAAAATTCCTCTCCCCAGTAAAGTTGCCACTATCCCCAATGAGTTGCTATTGAATTTAAAATTGGGTCAGATATTAGTCAACTTTATCCTCCCCAGAAAATCCGGAAGGTTATTCATCTCTTCTATCCCCAGTTAGGGTATAAACTCCCCAACAGAGCAACAAACAACCAATGTTCTTGAAATTTTCTCCCCAAGCAGGAATTAACATTCTCCAGCAGAGTTTTTTCAAGCAAAAAGCATAAATCAATGTTCCCCCAACGAATTTTCCTCAAATAAGAAAGCAGGATTCCCCAGTGAAAATAATCCCCAGAAGATCAAAGATACACATTACTCATCATCCCCAGCAACAGTCAGGGATTTAGTTTCCCCAAACAAAGATGTTGCTTGAGTTTACAAATGCACTTCAATAACATTTCAAATTCAAACATCATTTACCAATATCATAACATATAGATACAAAACTCATATAACACATTCTCATTTATTTTGAGAAAATCATTATGAAACACATTTCATACATCATGACATTGCATACAACTAACTCTGTACCTCTTCATGAAAATATCAATCAACAGACAAACATCATAAACTACTTATATGACCCGACAGTATTCTCAAAAGCTACATCTAACAAAGGGCTATTTCATCAATTTCCTCATAAGGTAATTCTCAAAGAGACCTCTTCTGGCTCATATTAAATCAACCAAAGATTTATTTTGATACTTCTTCTAGTCTAAGTCGGACATAAATATCTTCTGGCTTAGGGTAAATCGACCAAAGATTTATTCTGATACTTCTTACAGTTAAATAAAAAGAGACCTCTTCTAGATTAGATTAAATCAACCTAAGATTTATTATGAAACTTCTTCAAGTCAAAGTCAGACATAAATATCTTCTGGCTCAGGGTAAATCGACCAAAGATTTATTCTGATACTTCTTCCAGCTGAACCCTTTTCTGGCTCAGACTAAATCGACCAAAGATTTACTCTGATACTTCTTCCAGTTAAAGACAAAGAGACCTCTTCTGGCTCAAATTAAATCAACCAAATATTTATTCTGATACCTCTTCCAGTCGATGTCATGCATAAACATCCTCTGGATCAGATTAAATCGACCAAAGATTTATTCTGATAATTCTTCCAGTAGATCCTTTTTCTGGCTCAGATTAAATCGACCAAACATTTATTCTGATACTTCTTTCAGTTAAACACAAAGAGACCTCTTTTGGCTCAGATTAAATCAACCAAAGATTTATTCTAATACCTCTTCTAGTCGAAGTCGGGCATAAACATCCTCTGGCTCAGATTAAATCGACCTTAGATTTATTCTGATACTTCTTCTAGCGGACCTTTTTCTGGCTCAGATTAAATCAACCAAATATTTATTCTGATACTTCTTCAAGTTAAAGATAAAGAGACCTCTTCAGGATCATATTAAATCAAAAAAATATTTATTTCTGATACTTCTTCCAGTCAAAGTCGAACATAAACATCTTCTGACTCAAGGTAAATCGACCAAAGATTTATTCTGATACTTCTTCAAGCATATACTTTTTCTGGCTCAGATTAAATCGACCAAATATTTATTCTGATACTTCTTCTAGTTAAAGATAAAGAGACCTCTTCTGGCTCAGATTAAATCAACCAAATATTTATTCTGATACTTCTTCCAGTCGAAGTCAGACATAAATATCTTATGGCTCAGCGTAAATCGACCAAAGATTTATTCTGATACTTCTTCCAGTTAAAGTCAAAGAGACATCTTCTGGATCATATTAAATAAACCAAAGATTTATTCTGATACTTCTTCCAGTTGAAGTCAGACATAAATATCTTCTGGCTCAGGGTAAATCGACCAAATATTTATTCTGATACTTCTTCCAGTGGAAGTCAGACATAAATATCTTCTGGCTCAAGGTAAATCAACCAAAAATTTATTCTAATACTTCTTTCTGGAGATCCTTTTTCTGGCTCAGATTAAATCGACCAAAGATTTACTATTATACTTCTTCTAGTTAAAGACAAAGTGACCTCTTCTGGCTCAAATTAAATCAACCAAAGATTTATTTTGATACCTCTTCCAGTCGAAGTGGTTCATAAACATCATCCGACTAAGATTAAATCGACCAAAGATTTATTCTGATACTTCTCCCAGCAGATCCTTTTTCTGTCTCGGATTAAATCGACCAAAGATTTATTCTGATACTTCTTCCAGTTAAATACAAAGAGAACTCTTCTGGCTCAGATTAAATAAACCAAAGATTTATTTTGATACCTCTTCCAGTCGAAGTCAGGCACAAACATCCTCTGGCTTAGATTAAATCGACCAAAGATTTATTCTGATACTTCTTCCAGCGGACCTTTTTCTGGCTCAAATTAAATCAACCAAAGATTTATTCTAATATTATTTCCAATTAAAAACAAAGATACCTCTTCTGCCTCAGATTAAATCAACTAAAGATTTATTCTGATACTTCTTCCAGTTGAAGTCAGACATAAATATGTTCTGGTTTAGGGTAAATCGACCACATATTAACTCTGATACTTCTTCTAGCATATCCTTTTTCTAGCTCAGATTAAATTGACCAAAGATTTATTCTGATACTTCTTCCAGTTAAATACAAAGGGACTTCTTCTGGCTCAAATTAAATCAACCAAAGATTTATTCTGATACCTCTTCTAGTCAAAGTAGTGCACAAATATCCTTTGGCTCAGATTAAATCGACCAAAGATTTATTCTGATACTTCTTCCAGCAGATCCTTTGTCGGGCTCAGATTAAATCGATCCAAGATTTATTCTGACACTTCTTCTAGTTAAAGACAAAGAGACCTCTTCCAGCTCAGATTAAATCAACCAGAGATTTATTCTAATGCCTTTTCTAGTCAAAGTCGGGCAGAAACATCCTCTGGCTCAGATTAAATCGACCAAAGATTTATTCTGATACTTCTTCTAGCGGACCTTTTTCTGGATCAGATTAAATCAACCAAAGATTTATTCTGATACTTTTTCTAGTTAAAGACAAGGAGACCTCTTCAGGATCATATTAAATCAACCAAAGATTTATTCTGATACTTCTTCCAGTCAAAGTCGGACATAAATATATTTGGCTCAAGGTAAATCGACCAAAGATTTATTCTGATACTTCTTCCAGCATATCCTTTTTCTGGCTCAGATTAAATCGACCAAAGATTTATATCTGATACTTCTTCTAGTTAAAGAAAAAGAGACCTCTTATGGCTCAAATTAAATCAACTAAATATTTATTCTGATACTTCTTGTAGTCGAAGTCAGACCTAAATATCTTCTGGCTCATGGTAAATCGACCAAAGATTTATTCTGATACTTCTTCTGGTTAAAGACAAAGAGACATCTTATGGCTCAGATTAAATAAACCTAAGATTTATTCTGATACTTCTTCCAGTCGAAGTCATACATAAATATCTTTTGGCTCAGGGTAAATCGACCAAACATTTATTTTAATACTTCTTCCAGTGGAAGTCAGACATAAATATCTTCTGGCTCAGGGTAAATCGACCAAATATTTATTCTGATACTTCTTCCAGTGGAAGTCAGACATAAATATCTTCTGGCTCCAGGTATATCGACCAAAAATTTATTCTATTACTTCTTCCTGTAGATGCTTTTTCTGGCTCGGATTAAATCGACCAAAGATTTACTCTGATACTTCTTCTAGTTAAAGAAAAAGAGACATCTTCTGGCTCAAATTAAATCAACCAAAGATTTATTTTGATACCTCTTACAGTCGAAGTGGTGCATAAACATCATCTGGCTCAGATTAAATCGACCAAAGATTTATTCTAATACTTTTTCCAGCAGATCCTTTTTCTGGATTAGATTAAATCGACCAAAGATTTATTCTGATACTTCTTCCAGTTAAAGACAAAGAGACCTCTTCTAGATCAGACTAATTCAACCAAAGATTTATTCTGATACCTCTTCCAGTCAAAGTCGGGCACAAACATCCCCTGACTTCGATTAAATCACCAAAGATTTATTCTGATACTTCTTCTAGCGGACCTTTTTCTGGCTCAAATTAAATCAACCAAAGATTTATTCTAATATTTCTTCCAGTCAAAGTCGGACATAAATATCTTCTGGGTCAGGGTAAATCGACCAAATATTTATTCTGATACTTCTTCCAGCATATCCTTTTTCTGGCTCAGATTAAATCGACCAAAGATTTATTATGATACTTCTTCCAGTTAAAGACAAAGAGACCTCTTCTGGATAAGATTAAATCAATAAAAGATTTATTCTGATTGTTGTACCCCAAAATTTGCCCTCCCATATTCTTCAAGATTTGCCAAGTCAAAGCTTCAAAATCTCCCCAAGGGTTGCACAGTTCCAGGGCCTCCTAACTGTCAAGAACTAGGGTTCTGGTTCTGACAAAGAAAATGAATTTTCCAAGGGTCCAATCAAGTCCCACATGCTTACAAATATGGTCAAGCATCCTCATGCCAAGTTTCAAGACCTACAGCACAAAATTGCACAGTCAAAAACCCTAATTGCTCTACAAGTCAACTGCAGGGGCAAAATGGTCATTTGACAGTCAAAAGTTCAAATTTTTGGTCAACATCTCATTTTGAAGCCATAAACATCATTTGATCAATTCTTGATCATGATTCTCAAGGCATGGCTCAAAAAGTCTCAAGATGCAAAAGTTTCCATATTTGGACAGTTGAAAAAGTCAACTGTAACTTGACCAAGGCATAACTTCCATATAGATTATCAGAAAAATTCCATCCAAATCTCATTTTGAAGATAAAGACATTTCCTACAACTCCTCTTCACACTTCAAGTCCAAGAAATGCTCTCACAAAAAGTTATCAATTTCAACATTATAGGTCATTTTCAAAAGTCAACAAAAAGAGACTTTAAGTCAAAGGCCATAACTTGAGATTGGTAAATCAAAATGACATGGGACCAAAGGAATTGGTTAGGGGACTTCAAGACCTTTCCAAAAAGTCAAAGAACATGAGCAAAGCTTAAGTATTGAGCAAGATATGCCTTATGGAAGTTGGGAAATATTTGGGTATTTTGAAAAATCAACTTTGCTTCAAATGCCTTAAAATTGCTAATGGGCCTCTTTTTCTTCCAAGATTCATCATCCAAAGCATGTGCACGACCATTTGGCCCAAAGGGAAGTTATTCATCATTTTTATTTTATTTATTTGAATTTTTAATTGCTAAAAATTCATTTAATTAATTAAAATATGTGAAAAATACCAAAGCAAGTCAATCAAATCTTTTTATGCATGGAATAACTTCAGATTTTCGTGCATTATTAGATAGGGAAAGAATCAATGTGATTTGCCATGATTGGAATCAAATATGCATGAAAAAGATTGAAAAATTATATGCATAAAAATCAAATATCTTTCCATCAATGCCAAGGTTTTTTGGATCCAATTTTCAACCCTAATCGTTCACATACTTATACTCATGCAAACCCTAGTCCAAAGAACCTGAAAGCTGCGCAGAAACACCATAAACAACTTTGAGTTTTTTATCAAAAAAATCCAAAACTGAAAGTGGCCTTAGAGGATGATTCAGAGGAAAAGATTGATCCCATTAGCTTGCCAAGACATTACTGAAGCTAACTGAACACCTTTCCATATCCCTAACGTCCAGAATTGGTATACAGAACTCGAGATTTTTCACATTTTATTCATATTCGTATTTCAATTTTCAAGCATTCTCCTTGCATTTTATTTATGGATTTATACTAATTGGATCATTCTAAAGCTAACCATGTAGTTTGATTGAGTTTTTATACACCATACGCGAAATTGCCATTGTTGTATTTTAGGGTTACAGAGGTCACAAATTGGGGTTTCCTTATTCTGGAACAATTGAGACTTAAGACCTACACCATTGAAATCAGCATGCTTGGACGATCCAGAATCACTAGTCGCGCCCTTTTTATTTTGGCTTAATCTCTATTCGCTATTTTCTGTATTTCAGATTGTGGGGGTTTAAAACCCCCGCTATTCAATTTGCTTTTTGTTTCAGGTGCAGAAAGCCATGGGAGAAGATGATGATGTGTAGGCCAGTAATTAGCTCATTTGAATTTCGCGCGGAAAAATATTACAAACCCTTGTTTTGAATTATATTATTTGTTTTCTATACTATGTCCAGAACGCGTTGGTAGCTCAGTGGCAGGCATGTGTATTGGTAACCTCTGGGACCTGGGTTCGAACCCCAGGTCCCCCTTCTTATTTCCATATTTTTCTTCTAACCATATTCTTATGTAACCTGCTTCCTGAAGTCCACCATATAGCCTTACATCCAAGCGTGCCACTTGTCCCACAACCTCCATCCAATGGCCAGGATCTGAGGCCTATGGAACGCTGCAGTCAACGCACATGCATACTCCCATGAAAAGTCAGAAAGGGCCTTAAATCACTGGGCCTAATTGCTACAATATACCTCCAATTGGGGACAGAACCCCCAAGGTTTTACAATTCTTTTCCTTTTATTTTATTTGTTTCAATTGTTTCTTTTTTTAATTCTTTAGATTAATATTTTTCTCAACATAAAAAATAATGAAAAAAAATCAGAAAGTCACAAAAAACCAAAAATATATTTTTAGTTTATTATTTTGGTAAATAAAAATCATTAATTAATTTAGTTTTCAATTCTAGGGTTAATCTTAATATCTTTTCTTAATAAATTAAAAATTTGTAGAATTAGGTTTTAATTACTTTAATTACTTTTTCTTTTATTTTCTCATCACTAATAATTAATTATTTATTTTTATAGATCAAATTGCATTAATTAATTAGGTTTAATTTTAGGTTTAATTTTCATATTTTCTTAATAAATTAAAAAATAGCTAGAATTATATTTTAATTTCATTTAATTCTCATTAAAATCATAAATACCAAAAACCCTCAAAAATAATTTCTTTTTATTTTATTTTAATTAATTTGTTAATATAATTTAATTCCATTAAAAAGGGTCCAACGCCCTCGCTTTCGATCGTTAATTTGTTTCGCACGTTTTATTTCTTTTCTTGCAATTTATGTAATTCTCCCAAAGCCGTGTAAATTAAACATTTATCTTTCTCGCACTTTATTTTATGTCAAATCGGGTCCTGAATTAAATTTGGCGATGTGGACCCGCGCCGTTGTAATAGTTTAGGAACTTTATATTTCTCGCAACTTTTTAACTGTTAATAATTGCATACAAGAATGAATGACAAAATAAAAACAAAAGCGTAGATCACCCATGACATGACAAGACAAAAATAAATGAATCTGACACATAAATCACACACCACTCTTAGGGTACGCCTCACTGTTGCCTTGCCTCTCGAAAGGTGATCGTCGAGTAGAGGATGTCTTAGTAAGTCCTCATGATCCGGGAACCTCGCTTCTAAGGTGTCTTCCCATTGCTCTGGTGATCACCATGTCCCGAACCTTCGAATTGACCCGAACACCTCCAACGGTGGTGCTACCTACCTCTCAATGGTGGGATGGCACTACTTTAAGGACATTTACACAGACGAATTCCTTAGGGTAGGTAGACGACTCTAGATACTTGCTCTAAATTCAAAACAAATCAAAAATACTTTTCACACCGACACCTTTTCAAAAAGCTTTCGAAAGCAAACTTTTCAAACACTCTTGAGGACCGATACAAGAGTCGAACTGGAATTTTCAAAGAAACTTTTTTAAAAACCCACAATTGAAAAGCAAACAAACCATTTTGAAAACACAAGTGAGAAAGTATCTAAGAGACCATGGATAACCATGTATAGAAAGGGTGCTAACACCTTCCCTTTCTATAACCTACCTCCCGAACCGAGAGCAATCTCTATAAGGAATTTTTCTGTGCTTTTGTCCTTTCCATTTGGAGAAAATAAAAGATGGTGGCGACTCTTGCTTCCACGACATTTCGCGAACCAGCGTTAAACAGTCAGTTCCAGATCCACCGATCACACTGATACTTATTCCAGTCAAAGTCAGACATAAATATCTTCTGGCTCGGGGTAAATCGACCAAAGATTTATTCTGATACTTCTTCCATTTAAAGACAAAGAGATATCTTCTGGCTCATATTAAATAAACCAAAGATTTATTCTGATACTTATTCCAGTAGAAGTCAGACATAAATATCTTCTGGCTCAGGGTAAATCGACCAAAGATTTGTTTTGATACTTCTTCCAGTCAAAGTCAGATATAAATGTCTTCTGGCTCAGAGTATATCGACCAAAGATTTATTCTAATACTTCTTCCAGCAGATCCTTTTTATGGCTTAGATTAAATCGACCAAAGATTTATTCTGATACTTCTTCCAATTAAAGACAAAGAGACCTCTTCTGGCTCAGATTAAATCAACCAAAGATTTATTCTGATACCTTTTCCAGTCGAAGTCGGGCACAAACATCCTCTGGCTCAGATTAAATTGACCAAAGATTGATTCTGATACTTCTTTCAGTTAAAGACAAAGAGACCTCTTCAGGATCATATTAAATCAAATAAAGATTTATTCTAATACTTCTTCCAGTCAAAGTCGGACATAAATATCTTCTGGCTCAGGGTAAATCGACCAAAGATTTATTCTGATACTTCTTCCAGCATATCCTTTTTCTGGCTCAGATTAAATCGACCAAAGATTTATTCTGATACTTCTTACAGTTAAAGACAAAGAGACCACTTCTGGCTCAGATTAAATATACCAAATTTATTCTGATACTTCTTCCAGTTGAAGTCAGACATAAATATCTTCTGGCTCAGGGTAAATCGACCAAAGATTTATTCTGTACCTCTTCCAGTTAAAGACAAAGAGACATCTTCTGGATCAGATTAAATAAACCAAAGATTTATTCTGATACTTCTTCCAGTCCAAGTCAAACATAAATATCTTCTGGCTTAGGGTAAATCGACCAAATATTTATTTTGATAATTATTCCAGTGGAAGTCAGACATAAATATCTTCTGGCTCAAGGTAAATCGACCAAAAATTTATTCTAATACTTCTTCTTGCAGATCCTTTTTCTGGTTCAGATTAAATCGACCAAAGATTTACTCTGATACTTCTTCTAGTTAAAGACAAAGAGTCCTCTTCTGGCTCAAATTAAATCAACCAAAGATTTATTTTGATACCACTTCCAGTCGAAGTTGTGCATAAACATCATCTGGCTCAGATTAAATCGACCAAAGATTTATTCTGATACTTCTTCCAACAGATCCTTTTTCTGGCTCAGATTAAATCGACTAAAGATTTATTCTGATACTTCTTCTTGTTAAAGACTAAGAGACCTCTTATGGATCAGATTAATTCAACCAAAGATTTATTCTGATACCTCTTCCAGTCAAAGTCGGGCACAAACATCCTCTGGCTTCGATTAAATCGACCAAAGATTTATTCTGATACTTCTTCAAGTGGACCTTTTTCTGGCTCAGATTAAATCAACCAAAGATTTATTCTGATACTTCTTCCAGTCAATGTCGGACATAAATATCTTCTGGCTCAGGTTAAAATCGACCAAACATTTATTCTGATACTTCTTCCAACATATCCTTTTATTGCTCAAATTAAATCGACCAAAGAATTATTCTGATACTTCTTCTAGTTAAAGACAAAGTGACCTCTTCTGGCTAAGATTAAATCAAACAAAGATTTATTTTGATACCTTTTCCAGTCGAAGTCGGGCACAAACATCCTCTGGCTCAGATTAAATCAACCAAAGATTTATTCTGATACTTCTTCCAGTTAATGACAAAGAGACGTCTTCAGGATCATATTAAATCAACCAAAGATTTATTCTGATCCTTCTTTCAGTCAAAGTCGGACATAAATATCTTCTGGCTCAGGGTAAATCGACGAAAAAATTATTTTGATACTTCTTCCAGCATATCCTTTTTCTGGCTCAGATTAAATAAACCCAAGATTTATTCTGATACTTCTTCCAGTTAAAGACAAAGAGACCTCTTCTGGATCAGATTAAATCAACCAAATATTTATTTTGATACTTCTTCCAGTCGAAGTTAGACATAAATATCTTCTAGCTCAGGGTAAATCGACCAAAGAATTATTCTGATACTTCTTCCAATTAAAGACAAAGAGACATCTTTTGGCTCAGATTAAATAAACCAAAGATTTATTCTGATACTTTTTCCAGTCGAAGTCAGACATAAATATCTTCTGGCTCAGGGTAAATCACCAAAGATTTATTCTGATACTTCTTCCATTCGAAGTAAGATATAAATGTCTTCTGGCTCAAGGTAAATCGACCAAAGATTTACTCTTATGCTTTTTCCAGCAGATCCTTTTTCTGTCACAGATTAAATCAACCAAAGATTTACTCTGATACTTCTTCTTGTTAAAGACAAAGAGATCTCTTCTGGCTCAAATTAAATCAACCAAAGATTTATTCTGATACCTCTTCCAGTCGAAGTCGTACACAAACATCCTCAAACTCAGATTAAATCGACCAAAGATTTATTCTGATGCTTCTTCTAGCAGATCCTTTTTCTGGATCAGATTAAATCGAAAAAAGATTTATTCTGACACATCTTCCAGTTAAAGACAAAGAGACCTCTTCTGGCTCAGATTAAATTAACCAAAGATTTATTCTGATTCCTTTTCCAGTCGAAGTCGGGCACAAACATCCTCTAGATCAGATTAAATTAACCAAAGATTTATTCTGATACTTCTTCCAGTTAAAGACAGAGAGACCTCTTCAGGATAATATTAAATCAACCAAAGATTTATTCTGATACTTCTTCCAGTCAAAGTCGGACATAAATATCTTCTGGCTCAGGGTAAATCGACCAAAGATTTATTCTGATACTTCTTCCAGCATATCCTTTTTCTGGCTCAGATTTAATCGACCAAAGATTTATTTTGATACTACTTCCAGTTAAAGACAAAGAGACCTCTTCCGGCTTAGATTAAATCAACCAAATATTTATTCGGATACTTCTTCAACTCAAAGTTAGACATAAATATCTTTTGGCTCAGGGTAAATCGACCAAAGATTTATTCTGATACTTCTTCCAGTTAAAGACAAAGAGACATCTTCTGGCTCAGATTAAATAAAACAAATATTTAATCTGATACTTCTTCCAGTCGAAGTCAGACATAAATATCTTCCGGCTCAGGGTAAATCGACCAAAGATTTATTCTGATACTTCTTCCAGTCGAATTCAGATATAAATGTCTTTTGGCCCAGGGTAAATTGACCAAAGATTTATTCTAATACTTTTCCAGTAGATCCTTTTTCTGGCTCAGATTAAATCGACCAAAGATTTACTCTAATACTTCTTCTAGTTAAAGAAAAAGAGACCTCTTCTGGCTCAAATTAAATCAACCAAAGATTTATTCTGATACCTCTTCCAGTCGAAGTCGTGCACAAACATCCTCTGACTCAGATTAAGTCGACCAAAGATTTATTATGATAATTCTTCCAACAGATCCTTTTTCTGGCTCAGATTAAATCGACCAAAGATTTATTCTGATACTTCTTCCAGTTAAAGACAAAGAGACCTCTTCTGGATCAGATCAAATAAACCAAATATTTATTCTGATACCTTTTCCAGTCGAAGTCGGGCACAAACATCCTCTGGCTCTGATTATATCGACCAAAGATTTATTCTGATACTTCTTCCAGTTAAAGACAAATAGACCTCTTCAGGATCATATTAAATCAACCAAAGATTTATTCTGATACTTCTTCAACTCAAAGTCAGACATAAATATCTTCTGGCTCAGGATAAATTGACCAAAGATTTATTCTGATACTTCTTCCAACATATCCTTTTTCTGGCTCAGATTAAATCGACCAAAGATTTATTCTGACACTTCTTCCAGTTAAATACAAAGAGACCTCTTCTGTCTCAGATTAAATCAACCAAAGATTTATTCTGATACTTCTTCCAGTCGAAGTTAGACATAAATATCTTCTGGCTCAGGGTAAATCGACCAAAGATTTATTCTGATACTTCTTCCAGTTAAAGACAAAGAGACATCTTCTGGCTCAGATTAAATAAAACAAAGATTTATTCTGATACTTCTTCCAGTCGAAGTCAGACATAAATATCTTCTGGCTCAGGGTAAATCGACCAAAGATTTATCCTGATACTTCTTCCAGTCGAAGTCAGATATAAATGTCTATTGGCCCAGGGTAAATTGACCAAAGATTTATTCTAATACTTTTCCAATAGATCCTTTTTCTGGATCAGATTAAATCGACCAAAGATTTACTCTGACACTTCTTCTAGTTAAATAAAAAGAGACCTCTTCTGGCTCAAATTAAATCAACCAAAGATTTATTTTGGTACCTATTCCATTCGAAGTCGTGCACAAACATCCTCTGACTCAGATTAAATCGACCAAAGATTTATTCTGATACTTCTTCCAGCAGATCCTTTTTCTGGCTCAGATTAAATCGACCAAAGATTTATTCTGATACTTCTTCCAGTTAAAGACAAAGAGACCTCTTCTGGATCAGATCAAATCAACCAAATATTTATTCTGATACCTTTTCCAGTCGAAGTCGGGCGCAAACATCCTCTGGCTCAGATTACATCGACCAAAGATTTATTCCGATACTTCTTCCAGTTAAAGACAAATAGACCTCTTCAGGATCATATTAAATCAACCAAAGATTTATTCTGATACTTCTTCAACTCAAAGTCATACATAAATATCTTCTGGCTCAGGGTAAATTGACCAAAGATTTATTCTGATACTTTTTCCAGCATATCCTTTTTCTGGCTTAGATTAAATCGACCAAAGATTTATTCGGATACTTCTTCCAGTTAAAGACAAAGAAACCTATTCTGTCTCAGATTAAATCAACCAAAGATTTATTCTGATACTTCTTCCAGTCGAAGTCAGACATAAATATCTTCTGGCTCACGGTAAATCAACCAAATATTTATTCTGATACTTCTTTTTGTCGAAGTCAAATATAAATTTCTTCTGGCTCAGGGTTAATCGACCAAAGATTTATTCTAATACTTTTTCTAGCAGATCCTTTTTCTGGCTCAGATTAAATCGACCAAAGATTTACCCTGATACTTCTTCTAGTTAAAGACAAAGAGACCTCTTCTGGCTCAAATTAAATCAACCAAAGATTTATTCTGATACCTCTTCCAGTCGAAGTCGTGCAAAAATATCCTCTGACTCAGATTAAATTAACCAAAGATTTATTCTGATACTTCTTCCAGTATATCCTTTTTCTGGCTCAAATTAAATCGACCAGAGGTTTATTCTGATACTTCTTTCAGTTAAAGACAAAGAGACCTCTTTTGGCTCAGATTAAATCAACCTAATATATATTCTGATACCTTTTCCAATCGAAGTCGGGCACAAACATCCTCTAGCTCAGATTAAATCGACCAAAGATTTATTCTGATACTTCTTCCAGTGGACCTTTTTCTGGCTCAAATTAAATCAACCAAAGTTTTATTCTGATACTTCTTTCAGTTAAAGACAAAGAGACCTCTTCTGGCTCAGATTAAATCAACCAAAGATTTATTCTGATACTTCTTCCAATTGATGTTGGGCATAAATATATTTTGGCTCAGGGTAAATCGACTAAAGATTTATTCTGATACTTCTTCCAGCATATCCTTTTTCTGGCTCAGATTAAATCGACCAAAGATTTATTCTGATACTTCTTCCAATTAAAGAAAAAGATACCTCTTATGGCTTATATTAAATCAACCAAAGATTTATTCTGATACTTCTTTTAGTCGAAGTGAGACATAAATATCTTCTGGGTCAGGGTAAATCGACCAAAGATTTATTCTGATACTTCTTCCAGTTAAAGACAAAGAGACCTCTTCTGGCTCAGATTAAATCAACCAAAGACTTATTCTGATACTTCTTCCAGTCGAAGTCAGACATAAATATTATCTGGCTCAGGGTAAACCGACCAAAGATTTATTCTGATACTTTTTCTAGCAGATCCTTTTTCTGGATCAGATTAAATCGACCAAAAAATTATTCTGATACTTCTTCTATTTAAAGACAAAGAGACTTCTTCTGGCTTAGATTAAATCAACTAAAGATTTATCTGATACTTCTTCTAGTCGAAGTCAGACATAAATATCTTCTGGCTCAGGGTAAATCGACTAGAGATTTATTCTGATACTTCTTCCAGCAAATCCTTTTTCTGGGTCAGATTAAATGGACCAAATATTTATTCTGATACTTCTTCTAGTTGAAGTTGATCGCAGATAGCTTCTTGGTCAGATTAGATCAACCATAGATTTATTCTGACACTTCTTCCAGTTGCAGACAAGCATAAACATCTTCTATTTCAGATTAAATCGACCATAGATTTATTCTAGTACTTCTTCCAATTTGATGTCAACAATTACTTTGGATGGCATATATAAACCCATCTCCGAAGACTCTCCATTACCTATCCAAATGGCATCTATAAGCCCATTCCCGGTACAATCATCCAACAACGTTACCTCTTGCACAGATGAGTGCAAATTTTTGGACACTTAAATGTTCAATCATCTTCTACCTTCAAGTTACGAATGGAGGACATGCCAATCTAACTCTTCTGGTTTAAGAAGATTGAATAGGGGCATCTGTTGTACCCCAAATTTTCCCTCCCATTTTTCTAAAGACATTGCTTTCAAAGGTTCTCAAGATACTCAAGGGTTGACCAGTCAATCCTCCTCCTAAGAAAGGGGTCTACAACTAGGGGTTTGAGTTCCTCAAAGAAGTTTGAGTTTAAAAGGTCTAAATTTGCTTTCATGGTTCTCCATAGGTCCTCAATAAGATTTATGTCAAGTTTCAAGTCCCACATCACAATTTTTCTCAGTCAATGGCTCAGATGATTGAAAATCAACTATATTGGTCAAAAAGTAAAATGTGGTTAACATATAGTCAAACTTCAAGATTCTTGGTCAACATCAACATTTTTAAGTGATATTCATAATTTGATCAAGGATTAATCATGATTCCCCAAAGAAAGCTCACATATCATCAAAAGTAAAAAGTTGCCAAATTAGGGGTTCCTTAGGAGAAGTTAACTAAACTTTGACCAGTCATAACTTTCACATGCTTCATCAAGTTTTCCCCCAAAAATACCATTTTGAAGGAAATTCAATTATCTACAACTTTGTTTTTATATTCAAGTCCAAAAAGTGCTTCATTTGAAAGATATAAGCTAATACATTATAGGTCATTTTCAAAAGTCAACAAAAGATACTTTTTGTCAAAGCAACTTACATCAAGATAATGTATTCAAATGCAAAAATTATAAAAATAGAAAGTGTATAGGATATCTTGAGATTTCTAAAAAGTACAATATCACCTTCAAAGGATGAAATTTGAGCGAGTTATGAGTTGCACAAGTTGGGGAATTTTGAGGAAATTCATGAAATGCAAATTGAGCAAACTTGCAATTTTAAATTAGTTGGCCTAACTTTTAATATTCAAACATGATCATGAAATGTTAGAGGAACTCTAAAAATCATTCACACTTTTTTATGATTTTTATTGCTTTTATTTGAATTTTTATTCATTTAAAATGAATAAAATCAAGTAAAAAATAAAAACAATGTTTGAAGGCTTGGGCCTTTGGATTTCACTCCCTTTGCATGCCCAATAATGCATACAAGCTTGTCACAACATGTCTAGATTCGTGAAAGTTCAATAAGGTAAGGTTTTTTCAAGTTTGGCAAGTTTTAAAGGTGTTTTATCCTTGTTTAAACCATGGCTTTAAGACCTTGATTCCTTTCCAAAATCGTGCAAGCATAAGAAAGGCAAGGAAAACCTCAAGTTGGCAGGTTTTTGAATTGTTTGATTATGAATTTATTAAGGCTTCATGGCCTCGATCCCTTTCCATATATGTTGGCTCAAATTATTCCTCTATATAATTCAAGAAAAGCCATGCCAAAGGGACACGAAATCATTTGCACCAAAGCTCTCCAAAAATTCTCCAAAATCCAAAGAAGTTGTGAAAATTATATCTCACATTCCAGCAAGTTTCGATCCAAACTAAGGCTTGCATTCACTTCCCGAGGGTCAAAAGTGTTGATCCAAGTCCATATTCGTAGCCCTCAAATGCCAGAACCCGATCTGTGCATCACACCGGTTTTTGAAATTGGTAAAAATCAAAACTATGTTTTCATGCGTTTTTAATCATTACTAACATGTTTGATCTCCTCTTATGCATCATTAGAACATGATAGGTACATTACATATAAAGTTTGACGCATAAATGGTGTTTTACCATGGTTAGGGCACCGAAGTCATTGATCATCGAACCGTACATTACAAGCAACTTTCTCCCCTTGCACCCCCATCTTCTTTTTCACAATGCAGCCTATATATTTTTTATTATTTAGTTTTGATTTAATTCTTTTCTTTTTCTTTTAATAACTAATTTTTAATAAAAATCATAAAAAAATAAAAAAAAGAATTAGGATTTAACATTAACTTTTTTTTACAATAAAATTAATTAATTTACTCGCTTGATTTTTATTTTACTAATTAAAAAATTTAATTAGAATTAGGTTTTCTTTAATTCAATTATCTTTATAAACAAAAATACCAAAAACATTTGTATACTAAGAATTTTTTTAGGTTTTTTTAGATATCTTTCCCTCTTCGCGCGTCTATTTACTTTTCACATTTTTTTCAATATTGTAACTGTTGAAGGTTTGTAACAGTTTAAACTAGGTCCTTTATACTTTCCTTCCCCAATTTTTGGTTTGTACTCCCCCCATCCCAAAGCGATGTATTTGCGTAGTTTACTTCCCACACTTTTATTTTCTGCCCTATTGTATATATCTAATTGCTAGATTAAATAGGCATGCATGATAAGACTTAAAAGAAAACGCTAGATAACCTAATATCAAGACAAATTAATGAAAACAACACACTTCACACCGGCACACCTCTAAGGTACCTCCACTTGCTGCCTTCGAAAAATAACAGTCACGTCTTTCAAACGTGAGAAGTCTTAGCAAAGACCTTTTGCTTAAAAGATCATAGTCCCTCGATGACCATTCGATGTTGCTTCTGTAAATGATCTTTGTACCTTAGGGTAATTGCTAAAGCATCTTATGAGTTACCTTCGTGACTTATTTCCTTATTACTGTTAGTAATTAGGGTTTATATGGCAAGACTAAAAACAAAACATTAGAAAACCTAATCTCAAGAAAAATACCTGAAATCAAAACACTTCGCACACGCACACCTCTAGGGTGACCCTCACTTGTTGCCTTCGGATAAAAATGGTGATGTCCCTTGAACGTGGGATGTTTTAGCAAAGATCCTCAGTTAAAAGATCATAGTCCCACGACGACCCTTCGATGCTGCCTTCGGTAAATGATCTTTGTCCCTTAAGATAATTGCTAAAGCATCGTACAAGTTGCCTTTTATGACTGTACAATGACTCGCGCCTGTCCCTCACATCCAATGGCAGAGCTTCCTACTAACTAATATTAGAGTGGCACTATCTAAAGGAGGAGGAAAAACAAAGACTTTTTTAGTATGTAGATAGCTCATAATCACTTGCTCACAAACTAAAACAATCTTTACACTTCACACTTCCAAAACAACTACTTTACAAACACTCTTAAGGAATGATACAAGGGTTATTATAAAGCAAATTGCCTTACATTGACATGTCCAAAACAATTTCCAAAATAAACACTTTCATCCAATAAATATTTTCAAAACAAACATTTTGTATACATTCTCAATTATATGAGAATCATTACAAAATTACCGTACTTAGGCATTCTCAAAATATTTTCAAACATACACAAAGCATTTCAAAAGTAAGCTAGCAATTAAGAGCCCGTAGATAACTACATATGAAAAGGGTGCTAACACCTTCCCTTTTCATAACCTACCCCCCCTTACTCAGAAAATTCTCGAAAGGTCTTTCCTATTCTTTTCACCCTTTCCTTTATTAGATAAAAAAAAAGTCGGTGGAGAATCTTGCTATCTGCAACATTTGCGATAAAACGCAAAACCCAAAAGTCATTTCTCCCACCGTATTAAAGATGATTTTCGAAAATCTCCATTTCTCAACCAAATTGAAATCTTCCAAAACCAAACTTGCTTGATTTCTTACAAGGAATGCACCCATATAAATTTCAAAAACTATAGATTAAAGATGAGTGAAAATTTTGTTTGGTACCAAGCTGAAACCCTAACATTTCAGAAAACTCAGTTCCAAAATTCTTATCACACAGTCAATTAAAATGGGATTTAAGGACATGGTTAACTTCATAGACATGATATCTACATTTTTCCTTTAGAATGTATATGCAAATGATGCTTAAATAAGGATTTCAAAGTTTGAAAAATGTACCAAGTTGGAGAAAGTCCAACGCATCTTCAAGCACTTCCAAAAGTAAAATAATGATTTCTTTAACTTGCTGGAACCTTGGTGAATGTATTTCAATCCTTACTTTGCTTTGAGAGTAGCTGAAATGCTCTGTCCAAGTGAAGTTGCAAGGATGGAAATTGAAAATGGTGAATGATGATAATGGATTTAAAGAAGTTAAACAAGTGTTTGAATCACTTTTATGTGATGTATATGAAGTGTTTGAATGATTTGTTTAGACAAAAGCTGCATGGTTTGAGAGATTCGAAGATTTGGACTTCAAACTCAAAAATGGAGTTTTTGAGGCCAATTCGGATTTGGGAGAGTTTGAAAGGGTTTGAGAGCTTGTCCACTACTTTGTTGGCTTGCAAATGACCTCTTTATTTATAGGAAAAAGGTTAAGTGCAAGGGCTGACCAGGTTTGAGCCTTAAGGTTTTGAGACTTGGTTGAAATGTAAGTGAGAAAGTTACATGAAGATCATATTTCCAATGCATCAATAAGGTGGTTAGTAGGATTAGAGATGTTGATTTTGAGCATTCATGTTGAGTGTGATAAAAAGAAATAGGTTAGAGGCTCAAGGAGTGGACTTTGTGATTAAAGTGGTCTTTATGCAAATGGATATGGAGCTTTTTGCAATTTCATCCAAAAATGGTATGATCGAGTGGATAAAGCTTCAAATCCTTGTGTTATACACCATAATTTTGTGTAAATATATGTTTATATAGAGATTCAGAAGCAACATGGCCTGAAAAGTGAGATTTAATGATAAGGTTGTGAGATTTGCTCTTGAGTTCTTCACAAAATGACTTGAAATTCAAGCATGAAATGCCTAACTTCATCTCTTTGATTCTCCTTGCTCAAGAATTATCTTTTTATGCTCTTGGACATTTTGGAAAGCTTGAAACATGATCTTAAACTTTCATTTTGACCATTTTGGCTAGATCAACATGGAAATTGGTGAAAAACGTCCAAGAAGTTAAGATGAAAAACTGATCAAAAGTATTTCTAAGTGTTAAATAAAAAGTATCTCAAGTTCATGAGCCCATATCTCTTAATTCAAGAACTTTTTGAGGATCATTCCACATTAACAAAGTTGTAGAATTAATTAATCTCTACAACTTTCATGTTGAAAGTTTTCCTTGAATCAGTTTGTATCTTAGTGGAAAATGGCCATAAAGTAGTGACTTTGTTAAGAACAAAACACTTAGAAATTTTTCTAAGTGTTGGAAAATTTTCCAATTTTGACTTTGTTGACTTTTTCTTGATTTTCTTGACTTTGTTGATTCTTGATGATCAAACTTGATAATTTTGAATGTTTTTATGATTCTTGATTTTTGAATTCCAATGTTGACCAAAAAAGTCAAAGTTTAACTTTTGTGTGACAATTGACTTTTTATCAATTGATTCAATTCTTCAACTATCAATCACTTGTATATTTGTAAATGTCTTGAGACATATAATTAGGTCAAATGTTGTATTTTAGCCCTTGAGATCATGCTTTAAGCCATTAGGTCATGCACTAGGCCAAAAGTCAATGATCAGTCATCTTCAATCAAAACTCTAATTTGGCAAATTTTGACCTTTGATGATTTGAGGGCTTTCCTCGAGGAATCAGGATCAACCCTTGATCAAATTAAGAATATAACCTCAAAATATTTATGTTGACAAAAAATCTTAAATTTTGACTGTATTTTGATCATAGTTGACTTTTTACCCAATACAGTTGACTTTCAATCTTTTGAGCCATTTATTGAGCAAACATGTGATGCAAGACTTAAAACTTGACATAAGAATTATTGAGGACCTATTATGAACCATTAAAGTCATTTGAGACCCTTGCAACCTGATATTCTTTGAGAAGCACCAAACCTTAGTTGAAGACCCTTGCTTAGGAGGAGGTTTAACCAGTCAACCCTTGAGTGGCTTTGAGTATTTGAGACCTTTGTGAGCATGTTTTGAAGAAAATGGGAGGTCAAATTTTAGGGTACAACAACAGCCCCTGTTCAATCTTCTTAAACCTGAAGAGTTAGATTGGCATGTCCGCCATTTGTGACTTGAAGGTAGAAGATGATTGAACACTTAAGTGCCCATAAATTTGCACTCGTCGGTGCACGAAGTAACACTGTTGGTTGATTATACCAGGAATAGGCTTAAATATGCCACTTAGAGAGGTGACAGAGAGTCACAGGAGATGGGCTTATAGATGCCATCCAAAATAACCGTTGATAAAAATTAGACATAGTCTATGCCCTGACTTCAACTGGAAGAAGTATCAGAATAAATCTACGCTCGATTTAACCCAAGCCAGAAGATGTCCACGACCGTCTTCAACTGGAAGAAGTATCAGAATAAATCCACGCTCGATTTAATCTGAGCCAGAAAATGTCTGCGTCCGTCTTTAAATGGGAGAAGTATCAGAATAAATATACGTTTGATTTAATCTGAGCCAGAAAATGTCTACTGGAAGAAGTATCAAAATAAATCTACGCTTGATTTAATCTGAGCCAGAAAATGTCTACCGGAAGAAGTATTAGGATAAATCTACGCTTGATTTAATCTGAGCCAGAAGAGGTCTTTTTGTCTTTCTACAACTGGAAGAAGTATCAAAATGAATCTATGGTCGATTTAATATGATTCAGAAGTTATCTACAATCGTCCTCAACTGGAAGAAGTATCAGAATAAATCTATGGTTGATTTAATCTGAGCCAGAAGAGGTCTATACTCATCTTTAACTAGGAGAAGTATCAGAATAAATCTACGGTTGATTTAATATGAGCTAGAAAATGTCTACTGAAAGAAGTATCAGAATAAATCTATGGTAGATTTAATCTGAGACAGAAAATGTCTACTATAAGAAGTATCGGAATAAATCTATGCTTGATTTAATCTGAGCCAGAAGATTTCTACTGGAAGAAGTATCAGAATAAATCTATGGTCGATATAATCTGACCCAGAAGCTATCTGTGTCTGTCTTTAACTGGAAGAAGTATCAAAATAAATCTATGGTTGATTTAATTTGAGCCAGAAGAGGTCTTTTTTCTTTAAATGGGAGAAGTATCAGAATAAATCTACGCTCGATTTAATATAAGCCAGGAAATTTATACTAGAAGAAGTATCCGAAAAAATCTTACGTTTGATTTAATCTGAGCCAGAAGATGTTTACGCCTGTCTTTAACCGAAAGCAGTATTAGAATAAATCTACACTCGATTTAATTTGATCTAGAAGAGGTATTTTGTCTTTAACTGGAAGAAGTATTAGAATAAATCTATGGTTGATTTAATCTGAGCCAGAAAATTTCTACTGGAAGAATGATCCTCTGAGGAAAATGCTAAAATAGATCTTTGTCAGATGTAGCCTCGAAGAAGACTATCAGGTCATATAAGTAGTTGATGATGTTCGTCTGTTGATTGATATTTCCTAAAAAGGTAAAGAGTTAGCTGTATGCAATGTCATGATGTATGAAATGCATTGCGTAATGATGTTCTTAAAATAAATGAGACTGTGTTATATGTGTTTCGTATGCATTTACTATGATATTGGTAAATGATATATGAATGTGAAATGTTGTTTGAAGTGTATCAACAATTTCGTATGACATCTTGCTGGGGAAAATGAATCCTTGAATGGTGCTGGAGATGAAGAACATGTGTAATCTTCAACCTTGTCTAGAATGCTTTCGCTGGGGATTCCTGCTTGCTATTTGAGGAAACTCCACTGGGGAATGTTGGCTTCTGTTTGGGGAGAAGAGTTTAGGAACATTAGTCATTCATCGCTCTACTGAGGAGTTTAATTCTTATATACTCTGAATGGGGAGAAAAGAGATGTATAACCTTTCGACTCGTCTGGGGAGAATAAAGTTAACTGATATCTGGTCCGGTTCCAGGTTTCATAGAAACTCTCTGAGGACAATGGCAACTTCACTGGGGAAAGGAATTTTACTAGTGAATTGTAGCCATTTGAGGAATAGACTGAAGATGGGGAGACTATAATCTATTAGGGAAATAAACCCTATTGGAGGAATCAACCCTGTTGACAGAGAAATACTCTGCTGAGGAAACACCCTTGTTGAGGAAATGAGCTCTGCCAGAGAGAAAAAATCTGCAGTTTTGGAGGAATAAACTCAGTTGAGGAAGAGAACTTCCATGAATTATACTGATTGGAACTCCGTAGGTTGGTGATATTGCCAGGAAAAAGATCATATTCTTTTATTCGTTGGGGCAATCTTCCAGGGAAATTACAAGAAGTTGATCTTCATTGAAGATGAAATTGTGAAGATTACTCTGTGGGGATAATCACATGGAAGTGGCTCTGTGGGGATTTGTGGATAGCTTGGACGTTATTCCAACTCCTAGAGTCTTGAGTAAATGCTTATTTCTGTTCTTATGCATATATTGGTTAACAATTAATCGTGTTCATATACATTCATTCATTCAATTTTAGTTATTGGACATTTTTGTAAACAAAACAGAAAAAATAAAAAAAAAGTTTGAATTTTAGGGTTTATTTGTTTTGATAGTTTGCCTATAAATAGACAATTTTGTATAAAGAGACATAAATCCTAGTAAGAGGAAATTGTCATGAAATGAAAAGAGTACAAAATGACAACAAAACATATATATATATATGGAAATGATCTCGTTGGGTTCCAACTCCTCTATTGCCCCTATGTCTTCGAACATCTTATCCCTTGCTGTCAGAAGAAGTTGATCGAACTGATTTGTACCATTTGAACTTTTGACTTTGGTAATAAAGCTTGCAGTAAGTTATCCAATGGGACATAGTCGTGCGCCTTTAATATCTAAATTTTTCATGGACCGTCCTTTCGGGTTTTCATTCCACCGGGATACCCTTTCTTGCCCAAGCCATACTTTCAGGTTTTAGACTTGTCGGATGTACAATCTTTTATATATATCCCTAATTTTTGCTCGAACCCTTTTGGTTCGCTGGGATGCCCTTATTTTTTCCTAGGCCAGTCAACCTAGCAGGTTGTTTTCGTGTGTAGTTTTTTTTAAACTATGTCCATGTTCACAGGGTGCAGGAAATCTTCACCTCCCATGGTGGTTTGTATCATAGCACCGCCCGAAAATACTTTCTTGACAACAAATGGCCCTTTGTAGGTGGGAGTCCATTTGCCCCTGGGATCACCTTGGATAGAATGATGTGATTTATTACCAAGTCACCATCCTGATATACCTGATGCTTGATTTTCTTGTTGAATGCTTTGATCATACGTTTTTGATGCATCTGACCGTGACAGATAACCGCAAGCCTCTTTTCGTCAATCATATTCAACTGGTCTAGCCTGGTTTGAATCCACTTGTCTTCATCTAATTCTGCATCTTTCATAATCCTCAGAGAAGGAATCTGAACCTCGACAGGTAGGACCGCTTCCATACCATATACCAGAAAGAATGGGGTTGCCCCAGTTGATGTTTGCGTTGAAGTGCGATAGCCATGAAGAGAAAATAGTAACATCTCGTACCAGTATTTGTAAGTCACAACCATCTTCTGTATGATCTTCTTAATATTCTTGTTGGTGTCTTCCATTGCACCATTCATCTTTGGTCGATACAGAGAAAAGTTGTGGTGCTTGATCTTGAGCCGTGTGCAGAGTTCAGTGATCATAGTCTGGTTGAGGTTGGTACCATTGTCTGTGATGATTCTCTCGGGATGCCATAACGGCATATAAGATTATGTTTTATGAACCGGGTGACCACATTCTTGGTAACAGAGGCGAACGAGGCCACTTCAACCCATTTTGTGAAGTAGTCAATGGCGACGAGAATGAAGTGATGTCCGTTAGAAGCAGTAAGCTTGATTTCTCCGATCATATCAATTCCCCACATTGTGAGTGGCCATGGAGCAGTCATAACATTCAGAGGAACTGGAGGCACATGAACTTTGTCATCATAGATTTGGCACTTATGACAAGTTCTCGAGTGGTGACGACAGTCAGTTTCCATAGTCGATTAATAGTAACCTGCTCTCAAAATCTTCTTAGCCTTAGTATGCCCATTGGAGCAAGTACCAAAGATGTCTTCGTGCATATCTTCCATGATTTTCTCTGCTTCCTTCTTGTCCATACAACAAAGTAGAGTCGAATCATGATTGCGCTTGTACAAAATTCCATTGCTCAAGAAGAACTTAGCCGAGAAACTCCGTAGGAATTTCTTGTCATTGATCGATGCCCCTTCATGGTATTCTTGAGCTTCAAGGTACCTTTTCACTTCACGAAACCAATGTTTTTCTTCTACTCCATCAATATCAATTTTGTAGCAGTGTGCCAGTTCTTCAAATCTTTCAATGGTAATTTTGGGAGCCTCATTGTCCCATATGACCTTGAACATGGATGGCATGGTATCTAATGCGTCTACCAACTGATTCTCTTCTCTTGGGATATGCTCAAAATTAATCTCTTCTAAGTACATAATCAAGGTTAGCACATGTTCTCGGTAAGGGATAAGATTCAGATGCTTTGTATCCCATTCTCCCTTGACCTGATTGATTACCAAGGCTAAATCCCCATATATGCTCAGGAATTTGATTCTTAGGTCAATAACAGCTTTAATACCCATGATGCACGCTTCATACTCAGCCATATTATTGGTGCATGCAAAGCAAAGTATGGAAATGAAGGGTGTATGACAACCATGGGGAGAGATAATTACAACACTGATTCTGTTGCCAAGTGCGTTAGAAGCTCCGTCAAAAACCATAGTCCATCAGGATCCTAGCTTAGGTCTTTCATATGGTCCAGGATTTTCACAATCTGTAATTAGCATAATGTTCTCATCCATGAATTCAAAGTTCATAGACTGATATTCGTCTACCGCTTGATGTGGCAAACGATCTGCCAATACACTTCCTTTAATTGCCTTTTAAGTGGTGTACTGAATGTCATATTCTGTTAAGACCATTTGCCATCGGGCTATTCTTCCGAAGAGGGATGGCTTCTGAAATATGTATTTGATGGGATCCATTTTAGAAATCAATAGAGTAGTATGAGTCAACATATATTGTCTTAGTCGGCGAGTAGCCCATGCCAAGGCGCAACAAGTTTTCTCGAGCAATGAATATCTTGTTTCACATTCGGTAAACTTTTTGCTAAGGTAGTATGTTGCATGCTCTTTTCGACCAGAATCGTCATAATTCCCCAGTACACACCCCATTGAGTTCTCTAGCACTGTTAGGTACATGATTAGAGGTCTTCCTTCAACTGGTGGAATCCGAATCAGAGGTTCTTGTAAGTACTCCTTGACTTTATCAAAAGCTATTTGATAGTCGTCATTCCAATTTACTACTTGATCTTTCTTCAACAGCTTGAAGATTAGCTCACAGGTAGCAGTCAAATGAGAAATGAATCGGGAAATGTAGTTTAGTTGTCCTAAGAAATCTCTGACTTCCTTCTTGGTGCAGGGAGCTGTAATTTCTTGAATAACTTTAACTTTTGCGGTATCTACTTCAATACCTTTACCACTGACGACAAAACCTAGGAGTTTTCCAGACTTCACCTCAAAGGTGCATTTGTTCGGATTCAACCTCAGCCTGTATTTCTTCAATTTGTCAAATAATTTATGTACATAATCAAGATGTTCTTCTTCAGTCTGTGATCTGGCTATCATATCGTCAATGTAAACTTCTATCTCGTGATGAATCATGTCATGGAACAAAGCTACCATGGCATACTGATAAGTTGCCCCAACATTCTTCAACCCAAAAGGCATGACCTTGTAACAGAAAATGCCCCACTGTGTGACGAAGGTAGTTTTCTCTATGTATTTAGGCGCTATCTTGATATTATTATAACCCGAGAAACCATCTATGAAGGAGAATACCTTGTGTTGAGCGGTTTTTTTAACCAAAATATCAGTATGTGGAAGCAGGAAGTCACCTTTGGGGCTTGCCCTGTTCAGATCCTTGTAATCTACACACATACATACCTTGCCATCTTTCTTTGGTACTAGAACAACATTAGCAACCCATTGAGGATATGATGTCACTTCTAAGAACCCTGCATTGAATTGCTTCATAATCTCAGCTTTGATTTTCTCTAACATCTCAGGGCGCATGCGACAAACTTTCTGTTTAATCAAAGAACAACCCTCTTTCATCGGAAGACGGTGAACCACAATATAAGTATCGAGCCCTGACATGTCTTCGTATGACCAAACAAATATCTCAACATAGTCATGCAACATTTGGATCAATCTATTCTTGACACTACCCTCTAAGTTGGCGCCTATCTTGACCTCTTTTTTATCTGTCTCAGAACCCAAGTTTACCACTTCGATCGGCTCTTCGTGTAGTTGGATAACCTTTTCTTCTTGTATTAAGAGTCTAGCAAGTTCTCTAGGTATTTCATAATCTTTCTCACCTTCATCCTCGGTTTGGTAGATCAGATTTCCAAAGTCATACGTGACAATAGCAGAATCGTTATCAACGAGATCCAGAGTGGATGTGGATCTGCAATGTAGTGTGTGGATGTGTGTAAGAATACATAGCTATTCCAAAGTGCAATAAAGTAAAAGAAAGACAGATAGCGCAAAATTTGAATGCAAAACGTCCAATATTTTCATCAAATGAAAATATGACATATGAAATGACAATCCTTAACAAATGGACCATTGTGCCCCGGGCAAGACACAAGGTTTAAAGTCATTGTTTTAAAAGAAATTACATAACCAAACTTCTTAAAGCAATAAAATAGAAATAACTATTACTCGTGACTAAAGGAGATAGAGATGATGTCTCCCGCCTTCCAATTGTTGAGTCTGTTGCCCACGGTAGGAAATATCCAGCTATCGAAATCACAGTCAATATCAGCATCTTTTATAACATTTATTTCATTGTTGCTGATACAAAACAGAGGTCTTCCAACTCGAGCGCAACAAACAGCCATTTGACCTTCTGCAGTAAAGCCCAAACCAAACTTGTCAGATTTGTAAGGGATATTAGGAATCTGACCCAAAATAGTATAACCACCTTCTTCTATAGTTGCTTTGGCATCTTTTAAGGAAGCCATCTTGTGTAGAACCTTGGTAGTCTTTGGAATGACAGAAACATCTTCAACAGTAGCAGGGGAAATTACCTCAAAGGTCTAACATGGAGTCTCGATAATTTCTCCATCCATCTCCACGTACCAGAATGAATTCAGGTGGCTGACCATGTACTCCTCTTCTCCGCAAATAGTAACAATCTTTCATATTACATTATACTTTAATTTCTAGTGTAAGGTGGAGGTAGCAGCGCCTGCCCCATGGATCCAGGGGCACCGTAATAGAAAATAATAAGCTGGCCGGATCTCCATTACATATAAAGTGGACTCAAATATCTATGAACCCACTTTGATTTGGAGGTCCACTTTGTAACACCCCATTTCTAGCTGTAGGGTAATAAGAAAACCAGAGTTCAACATAAATAGGATGCTACATTTTCAACTAAAAATCAATCTTCATTTAATTGCATACAAATAGATACATAACACTTAACTCGGATGAACCGATAACAATCTGATTTATTCTTCAAAATCAAACAACTTTTTATTGATAAGCAAGGGAATATACATACTCAACTTCAATTCACTTAACATCTTTCATTCAACTAAAACAACCTCAAGATAACAATTATTTATGTAATCAACTTAAAAATTCAACAACTGAAATAATAATCAACAACTAAACATCAAGCGTTCATCCTCCCGAGTGCTACGTATCAGAGCGACAACACCGACTCGAACTAACGAGGTAATAACTATCCTTCTTGATTATCTTTACGTTACCAACAGAGGGAAACATTCAAACAGAAGGGGTGAGATATCAAACTATATAATTAGTCATATGATAAATAATATATTAAATCAGATCATATAAAATCAACACTTCACAACTTACAAACAACTTTAATCATAATAAAACATCAACACGACATAACTACTAAATTCATAGCTTTTAGATAATACTTGTCACAACAAGTCAACAACATAAAGAAACAACGAATCTATCTTCACCACAACTCAAGATGCAACATCAAATGCGACTGAATCACAATGCACATGCATGTGGTACCATCGGAGTAGAACTCCCAACTTAAAAATTTCCTATTAATAGAGGCATCAACAAGGCATAAGCCTTCTTTGCAATTTTCCAATACAGGCCTTCACAAAATCCACCAATACAGGCCATCACAGAGTATGCAAATGTATGTGACTCAATGAATACACCATCACATACTAACAACAATCATCATTCATCGCAAGTCATAAGCCCACATCACCATTATTACCAGTAAATAGAGGTAATTCATCATCATCTAAAATCTCTGCAACTTCACATTATCAACAAGAATTCACAGAGACAATCATAACAACACAACATCTCAACATTGGCCATAGGCCTACAACATAATATTTCCTATAAATAGAGGCAATTCAACCAAATTCATCATCACCTGCAATTTCATATTTTTCAGCAAGGTATACAACACAATTACATAAACCAGAACCATTCAACCTAATTCGACTTCACCTGCAAATCAACTTTATTCTACATAATTCTAACAAAACAAATCAACTAAAAATAACCATATGTATATACGACTCACTCCGACAATTTCAACTAATTCCGGTTAACTACTTTTACCGTCTAAATCTACAAATTCGGCTAATCAGTACTATTTTATATACTATTATTACTACTATTTATTTATACTGCTACTAATCGATTTATTCTACTAAATTATGCTACCTCTGTTATTTAGCTTACTGCTATTATTGGTCTCCGCCAAAACTACTTATTTGCTATCTACAACTTCTATTACTACAACTTGCTGCTAGTGACAAATATTAGTTATAAACCAAAACCAATTTCAACTTATTCCTCCTGTTACTGAAATTCTCCGTTATACTTTCTGTATGATAATTTGCAATTTCTACATCTACTGATACTTCCTAACGATGCTCAGCTAAATTAGTCCATACACTATTATTTCTGCTACTCGTGCATATACATCCTACTATTCATTTGACTAAAGCATTACAATTTATTCCTGCAACTTCTTTAATCCAATCTGATACTAAATTATTTTACTAATTATATTAACTTATTAATAATATAAGATATGTTATAGTCTTTCCACCATGCCTATATGTTCTTTCGAGTCTCATCTCAGAACAACAACTCAATAATAGCCATAACAACATCATAACAGAAATACAATTTAAATAAATTGCAGAGCAACTTCATCAACACATTATGAACATCCACTGGTAACTAAAATTGTAGGACTGATAATATTCACAGAATCACAATATAACCTAATAGACAACAATTCATGGCACAAATTTATACAAACCAACCCCACATACGGTTTATCATATACCCGGTTATAGAGATTGAACCCCACCCTTACCTGATTTGGATTGAAGGTAACTCTAAGGGTCTCCGATTGACTCTCCTCTTGGCTGCTTGGTGTAACTTCCACATATCCCTCTTCTTCTCCTCAAAACCCCTATTTTTCTCTTCTCTGCAACTTCTCTTGTACCAAAACCTTCCAAGATTTTTTTCTCTAGATCAGAATCAAAGTTGAAAATTTTCCCAAATATGCAGCTACATTACAATGATGATATCTTCCAACTAAGACCTTATTTTGAAGATCCCAACGATTAAAAGTTATATGTAGGTGTTGCGAACCTACCCTCAAAATTTTAGCATGATCCAACGATTAACGAATATGGGATTGCCGATTTAGTGATACTGCTACAATAAAAACGAGAATGAGTTTCTCCCATCTATTCTCTCACTTTTTCTCAATTAACCTAATTCCTTTTATATCCACTTAACCTTGTATTCTAGTAGTTCTAATTGGGCCAATATCCATACTCCCATATTTACTACATGACATCGCTTGAATAAGCCAAACAATTAATCTTATAATGCTCAAATATATTTAATATTATTAAACCATCATTTAATCAAATACTGTCACAGAGCAACTTAACAATAATTCACAATATTGCTCAACTCCAACTAATAATTTTAATTAAATAATTAATTAAATAATTAATTAAATTATCGGGGCGTTACACACTTCTCCATGTACCATTCTTTTGGACCCGTCAATGGCTCGGACTATAATGTCACTGGGTTTCAGCACAACCCCTTCACAATCTAGTATGTCAAGAGCGCCCTTTGGTAGAACATTCATAGAAGAGCCAATATCAACTAACACATGAGCCAACGTAGTTCCCCTGCATTAAATGGAGACATACAAGGCCCTATTATGATTTCTCCCCTCCGGAGTCAAGTCAGCATTGGAGAATCCTAATCCATTATTAGTTGTTAAACTAGCCACATAACTTCCAAATTGATCAGCCAAAATTTCTTGCGGCACATGAGCAGTCTTCAAGAATTTTACTAAAGCCTACGCATGGGCTTAAGAACACAGTAGCAAAGATAGCACATAGATTTTGGACGGGGTCTTCCCCAGCTGCTCAATATTTTTATAGTCGCTCTTGCAGAATGATTTTTAAAACCTCTTCCAACTCTTGTCTAGAGGTTGTCCTTGACAGCAACTTCTTTTTGCGCCTCTATCATCGGCTCTTTACCCCGAGCCTCGACAGTTGTCTCTTGGTAACTGTGACTTGAATAGGCAAAGATATTTCCGGGGATAAAATCTTTTACTACTAGTAATGTTGTTGGTTCCTGCAATATTATCACTATTGGGAATCAAGCTCTTCATCATCTTCGTCAGACAACTCTTGTTTAACACCATGGTAATAAACGTCAGACCCATAATTTCCATGAACATAGCCTTCTTCGAGGCATATGGGATGGGACCTAGGTGTTTTAATGATTAAAGTAGCAGCTTTTGGATTAATAGTAATCCTTATAGGACCCTTGGATGTGATCTTGAAATGAGTACCAGATATTGACAGATAAATCTCGGCACCAATTTCAGTCATACAGAACTTTCTTAATCAAAAATACATGTTCATCCATCAGGCACTGAATGCCTTTCCTTCAGTAACCCGCACCATTGAGTTGAACTGCATAGTAATAACATTCTTTAATACAACCCATAAATAAACTGGCTTGTAGAAAATTCTCCTTGATTGTTGAGAGAGGAGTAACCACATCACTTACAAAGGTAACATACAAAACATCTTCAATAGCACTTATGCCTTTGACATGCTTATGCCATAGGTGCATGTAATCACGTTTGGAGTCTCCGAAGGATCAAACTGAATTTCTTTACTATCGATCATATCCTGAATCTTGATTTTTTGAGATACGGGTGGCTAGAACCGATTGTTTTTACTGGTTTGTGTTTTGCAACTTTTTGTTTGCAAAATGTCGCGGTAAGCAAGAGTCGCCACCGACTTTTATTTCATCCAATCAATGGAAAAGGAAAAAAGAACAGAAAAAAAACCTTTTTCGAGATATTCTGAGTACGGGGGGGGGGAGGGGGGGGGGGGGGGGGGGGGTAGATTTATAGAAAGATAAGGTGTTAGCACCCTTTCTATCCATGGTTTTCCATAAGCTCTTAGGTACTTGCTCATTTTTTCAAATTGCTTGTGTGTGTTTGTCTTGAAAATGTTTTTACTTCGTGATAACCCTTGTATCAGTCCTCAAGGATATGACGAAGTTGTTTTGAAAATTGTTTTGAAAAGTGTTTGTGTGAAAAGATTTTTATTGAGCAAGTACTTAAGATTCTACCTACTCCGAAAAAAGATTGTTTGTTCTCGTTTCCTTTTGACACGCTATCCTACTATTAAGGAGTAGGTAGCCCCGCCATTGGAGTTGTAAGGGACATTCGAAAGGGTCAAGTACAATCACTAAAGTAATAGTTAGAAAACTTTAGTAGTAACCCTAGAGTCTTAAGATCTTTCCGAGACAACATTTCCGAGGCAACATTCAAATAGGACATTTTTGATCTTTTTTAGACTGAAGGGCCACCACTAAAATCTCCTATGCTTAATGATTGTTTTCCGCAGGCAACCAAAGTGAGGTAAACCCTAGGAGTGAAATATGTGCATTATGATTTGTTTCAATCTATTTAATCTTTGCACATTAGGTGATCTACCGTTTTAATTTTCCAGACATTCGTTGCCATATAATCCTATTAGCATACATCTAGACAGTTAAATATTTTGCAGGAATTAAAAATGCGAGAGAGAATAAACCTAGCTATTACAAGGCTTCGGGGATGGGGATTAATTACATAACCAAAGAATCGGGGATTAAAGCAGTAAATAAAACCCTAATTTTACAACGGTTACAAACCATTGGCAGTTACAAAAATAATGGAAAAGAAATAATTAAATGCACGGC